>JAIFGZ020000053.1:0-2400000 GCA_019925245.2 Oryza australiensis | reverse complement strand
TGCACTAGGTTATGAATATTGCTTTCTTCTAATGAAATAACATGCAATCCTTTTGTGCATTGGCTAAAAAAAATGCAAAATAGGTTAATGTATTAAAAACTCACGAAACTAGCGGTGTCCGTTTCCCTTAATTGCTTTAGTTTATTATGCTAAGAACATAAACATTAAGAATAGAGGCCTCAAACATTAAGAAAAAGGATCATATCAAACCATTGATTAGTACATTCAAACTAACTTAAGGAACAAGCTTAGCTGCAACTAAACACTAATCTAAGCACCTATATATTGTCGGTTTCCCCACATTGCTCTCTGCACCAAGCAATCGATAAACACAAAAGCACTAACAATGGGAGAGCAAGGAGGCAGGGCAAGCAGCAACAGGATCAGGGACATTGTGAGGCTGCACCAGCTTCTCAAGAGGTGGAAGAGGGCTGCACTTGCACCAAAGGCTGGCAAGAACAACAATGGCGGCGGTGTGGCGGTCCCGAAAGGGTTCTTCGCGGTGTGTCGGGGAGGAGATGAGGAGGTTTGTCATCCCCACGAGTATCTTGGCCACCGGGCATTTGAGCAGCTACTCGGGAAGGCGGAGGAGGAGTTTGGGTTCCAGCATGAGGGGGCTCGAGGATTCCATGTGATGTTGAGGTGTTTGAGGGTATCTTGAGGCTGGTTGGCGGGAAGGAGGAGAAGGCAGCAATGTGCTACTCTTCTTGAGCATGAGATCTTGTGCAGATGATGGTGTTTCTTGGTTTCTCCCTTTTGCATTCAATTGTCATTGCACCGTTGTTGTTGTTGTTGTTGTTTTTTTCTTGGTTCTTGGTCTTCGAAGAGAAGAGGAAGAGTTTGGAGTTGATGAGCTTTGGTAATTTGTTCAAGAGGATGAGGTTATGAATTCACATTCTTTCTAGAGGAAAAAACAATCAAGGATTCACATTATCTAAAAAAAGTATCTTAGGTAAACTTATTCTTTGTTGATAATTCTTTACCCACTTGTTCGATGTTATTTCACTTTCATTTTGTATGTTCTGAAGTTGAACAGACGTTCATTTGCGCTATTTGAACTTGTGCCTCATGGAAGTAATATTAATAGTTGTATTTTCTCTATATATTTATATGTCATTCAGTCATTGCACCTTGATGTTTTTTTTGCTTAAAATTAGCTTTCAATGACAAGATGACAACTCATCTCGAATCCTCAAGTATGTGTTCGGATGTAGTCAACCCTCAATGGTTCAATCCTCGGTAACAACACAATCATTCAATAGATCTGCAAGAATTCTGGGACGTCAACTCTCTGAACTTCTAATGCCTCTCTTGTTTCATTGCTTAAGACATGCTCTCTCTGAACTCACTGATCTCTATAATCTATAGTAATCTCAATGAAAAGTTTTATATTGATATTTTAAGACAATCACATAAACGTGAATAATTTTATGACGTGATTTCATAGGATCAAAATTGCATTTAATTTCATAACTCATGAAAAATTGGTATTCGAGTACACATGGTTTCATCTAAATGAAACTGATTTTCTCTTTCTTTTTATAATTACGTTGTAATGTCATCACATATGCTAATATGTCACTGTATTTAATGTACATGAAACATCTATGAAACTCTCTCACTGGAATTAGCCTAATGTAACTAAGTGGGTGTTTAAAGTAGGGCTGAAGCCCTACCAAACACTCTAACTCCAAACACAAACATGTCTGGATGGAACACTTCACTAAAATGAACTAGCAAGATGAAGTTGTCTTTCATCACTATAGACTTCAATTTCAGGAAGCTGAAATTTAGAGTTGAAACTCTACCAAACACCTCGAATTTCTTAGTCTCTTAGGACCCTTCACACATGTACTCGTCTACTAGACTACTACCAGTACCTTCGACTAATCCTCGTTCCTCTCTATTAAGGAATGCCATGAGATGTCCTTTAGTTCTAGACTATATTATTGTTGAGAGTTAATGAGAGTTCCAGAGAAGAAAGACGCCGTACAGTTACGCATGGCAGGGGCACCAGCTTAGGAACAATAATACATAGCATAAAAATATTTTTGCACATGTACTCTGACAGATGCAACATTGAAATGCCTGGAAACAGAAGCCACAAAATAATGCTAGTTTCATGCAAAGATCTACCTTGTAATGCCCTCTTGTCAGATGAAATCTTTGAGAGTGAAATTGAATTTGAAGAATGATCACAATGTTAAAGTTAATCACCCTCGCAAAAGAAAATACTAAAGTTAATCACTGGTATATTGTGCCACCTGTTTCAGTTGGGCCAGCTGCAAGTACAAATCTTGTTGCAAACAGAAGAAAAAAATGGTAGGCCTCCTGCATTCTGTTTTCTGAGCAAATGTGGACATCATTTAGAACAGATTGAGGTGCCATCTGGAAAGAGCTAAGACAGCTTCTATATCTTGCAGAACCTAACCTGAACATTAGCATGCTGGAAGCAGGGTTCCCGATTTCACGAATTTCGGCACGAAAGTCGCGAAATTCGGTGGTTTCGCGAGGGTGCGGCACGGCATCCCCGCGGTTTCGTTCAAATAATTTCGTGAAAATTCAAAAAATTTAAAAAAATTCATTTTAACACAAAAAAATATATATTTTATAAAAAAATATAAATTCGCGATGTTTGTCGCGAAAACCGATATACGGCGCGGTTTTCGCGTTTTCGTGAAATCCGCGGCACGACGCGGATTTCGATTTAGTTCAAATTTAAATTACGGTTTTCACGGTTTTCGTGGTTTTTCGCGGCTTTCGCGCGGTTTTCACGGTTTTCGCGCGGTTTTCGCGACGCACGAAATCGTTCAAATTCAAATTTTTACTGTTCATTACCGCGGCTTTGCGAATTTCGCGAAATTCACCGTGCCGCCGAGGCGGCACGGCATATGCCACCGGCATTGCAAACCTTGGCTGGAAGTGCCATTTGTGGAGAGGCTGTTCTATCAAAAGAGGAGAGATTTTTAAGGGTCTCTTTGAATCGCAGAAATAAAAACAATAGAGAAATAAAAAGTAGAGGATTCCGACAGAAACACAAATATAAAACAAAGAATTACAAAACGCAAAAAAACACAAAAATATTGGACTTTAGGAAAACATAAGAATCGGATAAAAAGATAGACTCAAAAGAGATTGGAGCTATTGCTAAGTTTTTCAACATATTTATAGGATTGTTCATTCTATAGGAATTTCAGATGATAAGTATAGGATTGTTCATTCTATAGGAATTTCAGATGATAAGATAAGATTTAATCCTTTGTTTCAAAGGTTTTCATAGAAAATTTTTTCTATAAAATTTTAGTCCTCTAAAATTTCCTACAAATAAAAGGTGCCTTAAATGAAAACAATTACTTGGCTTGAAGTGTGATCATCCAGTCACATGCACACTTCATTCTAGGATCATCAGTTCAGATGATACACACATAATAATTATTAACTCAAATAAACAATTGCTCATATGCATAGAACTAAGATATGCTGCAAGCTTGCAGGCAAGCTCAGCACAAAACCTTCATCGATGAAGCATTAGTCCTCCATTCATAATCAAGAACAAGAGGTTTACGATAAAATTAAATTAACCAAGAACGAGAGGTTTACGATAAAATTAAAGCTTCTGATTAGATCAGGATGTAACTCTTTTTTCCACCTTTCATGTCAGTTTCAGAGTCTTTTGCAGAATCAACAGTAATTATTCATTGTTTCTACCACTCTATGTCTATCTATCCATCACACGCATGAAAGTATATGAACAATGCGATTTCGATCAATCAACATATCATGCTTGTATACATCGAGACACATCGAACCAACCAAAGAATTCTATCTGAATTTTTCTTCTATATCTGCATGCATAGCCATGGCTAGTGGCTACAACGACCTGGCCTTGACCATGGTATTCATCACGCCGGCGCCGCCGCTCCTCCTGCCGTTCGGCCGCCGTCGCCGGCGCGCCGCGGCGGCGGCGTCGAGCGCGGCGACTGTGGCCTCGAAATCCTCCTCGCGGCAGGGGAGCCGGAGGCCGGCGGCCTGGGCGAAGCCAAACTCCTCGGCGGCGAGCTCCATGAGCTCCCGGAACGCCGGCTGGCGGAGGTAGCTCGTCGGCACCACGAACCGCCTCGCCTCCGCGCCGACGTACACCGCGAAGTACCCCTTCGGCACCGCCTCCTCGTCGTCCTCGCCGCCGCCGACGAGCAGCGCCTCCCGCACGCTCTCCCCTCCGCCACCGCCGCCGCCTTCCTCCTCGGCGCCCGGAAGTACCCCATCATCATCATCAAGATCAAATCTTTTCTTCCAAGAACAGATTTTTCTTGCAAGAAAGACGTAGTCTCTGTGATCTAGGTGGATGAAAGAATCCCGAAAGAAATAAATCTTCGTGGTGATCTATCGATCGACCGAGGAGAGGAGTGATCAAAGCATGTGAGCAATGGGGGATTCTTATACTAGTACGGCGATCGAGAATTCGAGAGCTGCAGGTTTTGTTTTGTTTGGTTTGGTTTGTTGAGAATTGCAAAGCTGTAGCCTTTGTTGCAAGTGGCTGTTTTCAATTGGATACACGTCTGCAGTTTTGACCGTTTCTCATGTTAGGGTATCACACTGACATGTGGGCCCGGATTCGTCGAGATGGCTGGTGGGGCCCATTTGTCAGTGGCTGTTGTCAAGAGTTGTATGAGGAAGGAGTGGTGTGTGTTCGCTTGAGTTAATGAGATGATCTTCGCTAATTTAAGCTGGAGATTTGGAGCTATGTGGACTATAATGATTTGGGTCTGTTTGTTTATTTAGTTTTTATTTTGTTGAGGAATGAATGAGTGTCAAAATTAGCTGTAGAGTATTACTTGCTAAGCTAGGTGTTGTTCCAGCAGATTTGCTGGTTGAGTAACCAGGTTTTTCTGAAAAAGCATGGGCCATGCTTGCCTTAAGGAGTCCATAAATAATTCCTCTGTTTAAAATTCACCTGCTAAGATTTTTTTTGGTTGAGAAGGCACAAGATTAGGCTATGTGCTGTCATGTAAGTAATTAACTAGGCTAAAAACAAGACAACCAAACTCAACCTGAACTTTCATAATTAGCACATGGATTAAGATTAACTAGTTCCTAGTGCATACGTATGAATGGGTTCATCACTTCACAATTTCACGTTCCCTTGTGTAATCCGACGAAAACTGCAAGAAAAAAATCGTGCCAGAGTTAATTTACCATTAATTAGCATGGAGCAAGAAAGGAGCCCACACGTAGTACTACCTCCGTTTTGAATGTTGCTATTTCGTCCTGTTCCAAAATATTGTTAATTTTTCATCTAGTATTTTTTTAATCAATTACAACCATTCTCTATTTAATTTTTTATCTATTTTTTTCAATCAATTATAACATTTCTCCAATCATTTTAATTATTTTTAATATTTATACCATCTTAAAAATATTAATATTTTAAAACGGAAGAAGCCGTAATAATATATAAGAAAGAATTTGTGAGATAATATAAACAACATAGGAGTAAAATTTATCCGTGTTGTGAGTTGGCGACGACGTTGATGACAGAGTGGCCGGAAGAGGACGAAACGGTACGAAAGGAATAATAATATTATACTCTATTGTTTTTCTCCTTGGATAGAAGACGACGCCGGGTACAAAATCGTCGCACGATGTACGGATGGCACAAGGAGAGGAGGATTAGGTGGCCACCCACTCTCTTGTTTCTTAATCCGGATTAATTAATAATTATTTTTCTTTTCTTTCTCTAAACATGATCTGCCTCTGGTATGGTGGCTAATGTACTTGGTTTATGAAGCCTCCGTTGAGATCGTCGTAGTCGTCGTCTCGCCGTTTCTTGTTTAATCTGAAGGAAAAGGATATAGTATATGTGAAGTTTCATATAAAACTTTTATAAAATAATGATTTGGCAAGTTATAAGTAAATCTAGCTTTTTTTAACTCTCATTTAATTAAATCAAATTGATAAGAGTTTTGTTTGGAAAAGTTTTGCAAAATGTGTTCCCGTTTATGAAAATTTCCGAAAAAATTGAACAACACTTTCTATTTCAGAAACAGGTCTGAAATTCAAAAACTTTTCAAATGGTTTTCAATCCTACATAGTAGAGTGCTATGATGGTAGCACACATAGTCTTCTCTCAGTCTCAGCCGCTGTCCTTACACACCGCCTGTTTTCCGATGTCTATCAGGCAGCTGCAGGTACAGATTTTGAACTTTAAAAATTAATTTTTTTTATTATGTTGTTATTTATATAGATGATAAATAGGACTGTCTATGTCTATAAATATGAGTCCAATGATAAATCTATAAAAGTACAATGTTTCTGATATGTTTGTAAATCTCCCGATGGAATGAGGTGGGGCGGTGGTGCGGTGTTAAAGCAAAGAGTTTGATTATTGTAAAAATCTATTCAGTGTTTGTCAGACGGAGTACTAGCTACCTTTCTTGAAGTTAAGCATAAGGATAAATAGTGACAAACTGTCGTTCACATAGAATTGCATCATCATGAAAGAAAGAGTTTACAGAGCTTTCAAATGCAGAGCTTTTAAAGCTATCCGATAAATCTGCATCCTGCAAAAACAGCAGGATTAACAGAACAGAGGTTTATTGAACAAATTCTAAGCAGTACTCTGACTACTGCTAGTCAGAGTACAGATATGGGTTTGTAGTGTTCACCAAAGCTATAACGTTGCGACTTATGCCTGATGATGCTAAGCTTGTCCTCGTGGCTTCGCACCACCTCGACACCGGTGAGCACGGCGAAATTCCTTTCATCCCACTCGAAATCGCAGCAATATTCGCTGCAGGTCCCCGGCGAGAGACTTTGTACAGCTTAGCGACGCACAGCTTCCCGCCGCCGAGGTGCACGACGTTCGACGAGTGCACCTTGGTGAAGTCGCCGAGGTCGGTGCCATGCGACGGGCGCGCCGTGCGGTGCGACGGTCTCGGCACGGCGAAGTCCCTACACCCACGGTGCGCCGGCGGCGGCGGCTCCGGCTGCTGGACGGTGTATGAGGACAGGTCCCACGCCCCGAGGACGCCGTCGTCCTCGGCGGAAAAGCCGAACCAGAGGCCATGCTCGGGAACGTACTCAGCATGGCCGCAGAAGGGCAGCGTCCAGTCACCGGCCTTGCTCCACGTGGACCTCGCCGTGTCAAAGGAGTAGGTGCCATGCCCCCTTGATGACAGCAAGATGTGTGAGTCGCGGACCACCGCGTACGCGCAGGTGTTGCCGGAGTAGGGTTTGTAGTCGGCGGCATGCACATAAGGCGGCGGCGGCATGGGGCGCCAGAGCCAGTCGTCTGCCTCCCACTCGAGCTTTTTGCAACGGACGAGCGCCTCCAAAGAACTGTCGTGGTAAGGTGGCACCTCCATGACGTACAGATCCTTGCCGACGGCGAACGACAGTAAACGGAACTTGGGCGTGACCATGGTGGGCAACGCGCCGACGCGGTGCTTGGCGGGGTCGTAGACGATGGCGCGGCCAGCCTGGTCGACGGCGACGATCTTGTCGTCGTTCGTGCGCATAATCCTCATCCATGTGTTGATGCACGTCCCCGACATGCTGCCGGGAGGACAGAAGGTCATGTCGGTTGGAGGCAGGCGCGCGTCCTCCACGGCCGCCGGCGACGGCGCCGCCGCCCTGTCTAGGGGCGGTGCATAGAAGAGACTTGACGGGTTGATTCGGCGTAGCCTCTTGATGGAGGGGTTTGTATCCCAGTAATCAACCATGTAGAGGAATCGCCGGTTTTTCTTCCCAAATCCCTTCTTCACTTTCTTCTCTTCCAAGATGCTCCCTTTCTTCTCTTCCAAGATGCCGGAGCGATTGGGAATCGTTCCCAATCTGCTAATGGGATTATAATTTGCTAACGAGGCGCCGGTATTGGACGTTGGGGCTGCGTAGAAGCGGCCGCGGCGGTCGGCGAACTCAAAGAAGGCGGCGGCGCGACGGAAGCTACTGGCACCTAGGCGATACATGTGGATGGATCTGGAGGAGAAAGATGAGCTAGTGGATGGGTGCGGCGGCGGCGGCGCGACGGAGGGCTCCTCTCCTCCTCCGCGGATTTGGAAGAGAAGAGATGGATTTGGAAGAGGACAAGTCTCGCCGCCGCCGCGCTTGGCTGCCGCCGTCGTCGACCTATGGAGAAGGAACGGTTCTAGTTTTTTTTTTTTTTTGGTTTTAACAACCGCCACAGTGACGGTGAGCGGTGGCCCAGTCCAAGTCCAGGTCCAACATCTACGTGCCCGTGGGCCTCTGTTGGTCCAACGGTAATATGGCCCACGGCCCATCACCCACCGAACCGCAGTTCACTAATCCCATCGCAGTTTGCGCTGGACACCCGATGCTACGCATCCGTCTCAGACGCTCTATCTCTACTCTAGACTCTAGAGTTCACATGAATGCTATTTTTATTTATCTTCTAACTGCGCAAGCCTAACCACACATATTTATTTCCGAATTCGTCTTCTCTGATATGCTGAAGTTTGCCAACTTTAATCAAAACAAGTTACTTCCTCATGTTGTCCGGCTCGATGGGTACATGCTATTCCGGCATGACAAGACCAGCATTCGGTGGATGCCTCTCGCCGTTGTAGTGGCCATTGGGCATGGTCAAGACTAGCAATCTTTTTGCCTAATTACTTTTTTATTAGATCATGTCATACTCAGGTATGGATGAATATAGTTCTTGTTCTCTTATAAGTGAAGTGTAAATATAGATGGTCAGATGGGCTGGATCGAAGTGGGTCGGCGTAGGCACGGAGGACCTGTAGACGGCATGGCCTGAAGGCGAAACGGACCGGGCCGGGTCGGCACGACACGATTGGTCGTGCCGTGCTTGAGCTGTCGGCCAAACCCATGGGCCAACACGGCACGGCCCGATATTGTAGACCGTTACTGTAGCAAGGTATTGTAGCATAGCTCATAGGCCTTTAACAGGCCAAAATAGTGCTTGGGCAAAGAAAAAAATGTCATCAGGCCGACCTCGACCCAAAGGCCTTTAACGGGCCCATACCGACACGACACGGCCTGACCACCCCATGAACCATGCTTGGGCCAAGGGGTCGACACGTGGGCTTGGCATGACCCGCTACAGGAGACGTGCCTAATAAGCCGTGCCGCGGGCATGCCCAGGCCGGACCGTGCCAAGCGGTCCGTTTGGTCATATATAAATGTAGACTACTTGTATTATTATTAAAATTGATAAAAAATAAAAACAATGATTTATTGTTTTAGAAAAGAATAATAAGTTATATCTCTTCGTTGATTGGAGATGTTTAATTTAAGAGGTTTTTATATTTCAATAAATATCCATATCATATTCTCCGTGGTCGTATTCGATAATATTATATTCCATTTTTTAATCAGGTTTTTGTTTCCAATTCCAAAAACATACATGGAAACGGAAAGTAGAGGTGGCTTCCGAGCCGTTTTCATCCCGCCTGCTGGCGGCTACCACGCGCGTTCGATCGGCACCATCGAGAAGAAAGAAAGGTAATCGATTTTGTATGGATTAATTATGTGTTGCGTACCACAGTTCTCAAACTATTCCTCTACCGTTGCACAAGCAAAAGCATACTATGCGAAATGAGCTGTGCATTCATGTCGTTCCTTCCCAGCCGTTGGATCGGAACATGACAAGAGGAGGAGATTACATCTTGCGATTAAGAGGAGGCTGCACTCATACACTGGTTACATACAATTTTGCAGACTTGTAGTGTCCACATTAATCAGTACATGTCTTGTCAGCACGGCCGCCGAGGTTTCCTGGTGCTTAGTGTCAACAGCCAGCAGCCTTGAGGAAGGTATCGTAAGGGCTTGATGCTGGCAGCTTCAAGAATTGCAGCTGGAATTCACCATCAGCACCACCAGCAACATATTTGGGGTAGCCATCAAGGTTTTGCTGGAGAAAAGGGTTTGTATTCTGCAGAAATAAGAAATGGTTTAAGAGTTGGAGTAGACGAGTAGTAAAATTTATGTATGCGTGATGCATTCCATTCCATTATAGTTTTTTTTTGTTTTAATTCCTCCCGATTTTCTGATGCATTGGTAAATGGGTTAAAAGGAAAAGATGATAGTATCAAGCAAAATGTTCTGACCTCATTGTCAGAGGAGATATGGGCTGCTCCCGTGTTGTCAACCTGATTGATTGGCAGGGCATTTGCTTTGTTTTTGTGTTTGAAGCTCAGGAGAACGGACATCTTTTGCTGTTTCTCCATCGAAAGAACCTCGCATTGGTTAGTCATCTCCTTGAATGGGATGTCGGGGGCCGTTGATACTGCACATCTTACAGTCTGAGATGGTCCATCAGTGACGACCTGTAAAATGCATACAGGTACAAAATGATCATGTCAGACAGTTTTTGCCATCAATTTTGGTTCTTTACTTCAGCCACATGAAAGACAAGCAAAAGATTGAGTACTTCTTCATGGTCTGACTAAGTGATTTTTGGCTAAAATCATGCTAAGTTCAATCCGTTAAATGTATAGAGGGGAGCGATAGATTTTGGGAACAACTGTGCTATACATACGACTCTAGTGTACGACTCCATTCCGACTAACAAGAAGAACTTACTGTTTCTAGAAGCTCATCAATACCCAGAAGATTTGCTGTGGGCACAGATGCTGTAGTAGCTTCTTTATTTTCGTAGACTTCCCCAAAGGTGTCATTGTCATTTGCCATATTGATAAACACAGCCTGCTCATTTCCTAGTGGTCAGGATGGAAAAAGAAGAAGAACGAAAGAAAGATATAATATATAGAATTCATATTACCTCTTGATTGCAAGAATCCTCATCACACCCTGGATTTCTGACAGTTAATTCAAAAAAGGGAGCACTTGTTGGACACATGTCATCAGGGTAGAAGTCACTTAGCAGTTGACTTCTTATGCTTTGTAATTCTGACTGCCGAGGTTGGAAATAATTGTCAGTAAAATTTGCATAGGGTTTGCTTCAAACAGATTTTCTATTCTGAAGCAAGATTCAAACAATATAAGAGATTCTTTGGAAGAAAATATGGAATGTTACATCTGGTAAGTCTGTTATGTTGTTCATGATTGTAGAGGTCATGGATTCTCTGGATTGACTCTGAGTTAGTTCTACTGCTGAAAGAGACTTCAGTGCATTATCATCATCCTCTGGTGATCCATAGGTTTCTTCTGAGCAGTCCTTCACAGCCTGAAGTTTGGTGTCATGTACTAAATGAAGGAATGGATCCACCTGCCAACAAAAGCAATATATGAAGTTTAGCTATTAAGTTTGCATGGTAAATAAATAGGGCATACATCAAAGCAACAAACACCCTTCAAATCATGGAAAGATTTGTGTATAGTTAATGGTACAATCCATGTAGGCATTACCAAATGCCTCCTCAAAATTGTCAATTGTTGAAAAAACAATTGTATTCTGTTACACCAGGCAAATTATACAAAAGAAGAGCTGAAGATATGACACTTTTTTATCAGACTTACTGTTTTTTCACTGAGCATTGATTTACAGATCGGGATAAGAGGTGCCACATTGAAAGCCCTTGAAGAGAACATAATCATAGATGCAGCCAGAGTAAACAAGGACCGACGGCGAGATGGCGGCAATGAATCTAAAAAACAAGATTAAAATGGTTAGGTAATTATCAAGGAACCAACTCGGTCGTACTTTAGTAATAGTTAGATATCATCCACTAGAGTTTCATCCTATGTGGGTAGTTAAGAACTTGTGTAGTATCACTACTGAAGCTAGTCAGTATGATTAACCACCTTACCTGTTCCTTCTAGTGAATAACTCATTAAGGAAAACGCCACCTGAAAACTTGGAGCAAGAGCCTCAAAGATTGATGCCTGGAAGAGCAAAAGGATAAAACATAAAAAACATGATACCATTTGCTATAAGTGATGTCTATGTTAAAACAGGGTAATGAAGCTAAGTATTGGATGCGGAAAGACCATTACAAATATTACAAAAGAGTCCTGAATAGAGAATAACAGCAATGTGGACAGGAATGAAAGATGTTACATGTAGCATGACGATAAATTTCTCGTATATGATCAGATAATCAAATTTACAGTTTTATTGACTGGAAACTTTTGACATCTCTATGAAGGCTCATTTAAGAATATATGTAAGGTGGATAATATAAGATAACAAGAAGTACCTTTGATCCCGAGAACAACAGAAGCAAACTGTAAGTATGAGCAATAGCCTCATAATTTTGAGGAGTATTTTTAGGAGAAATTGCTTGAGCCCAAATAGATGACAGCAAAAGTGTGGCCTGACGACTGCTTAGTCTCAACAAAGTTGATTCCTGAAAGTGCACAGAATAGTTAAACAGATGTTCCTTTTGCTCAAATGTTACTAGCTTGTTAAATATTGAAAACGAGATTGAGATCAGGTTCCACACGAGAATACCATTTCACTACATGACTTGGCCAAGGTATTTTGGCATTCCTTTGGGGACATGGGAGATTGCAGAGACAATGAAGCAACTTTTTTCATAGATAAATTAGGAACTTTGAAGCTATGCCTTCGACTTTGCGAGCTTGTCAGGTCCTTGAGTGTAGAGGTATCATCATCAGTAGCACGCAATAGTCTGTTCACGCTTTCATCCTGTGGTTTTTCTCTGAAGGACTCTTTGTCCCTTTTTAATTTATCAAACAAAGCAGCTGAAGACGAGAAGACGGAGACAGCTCTTGAGAGAGTCCTCTTAATATCATGCTTCATAAGCTGATTTGGAGATGTTGATTTAGAAAAGGGAGAAACAGAAGACGGGACAAGGACAACAGAAAATATGCGGTGTGCAGCAACACGAGTTTCATGATCAGGGTGAACCATTGCTAAGAGTAACTGATGAAAGAGTGCTTCTGGAAATACCTGAAACATATGATGGAGTGTGAGCTTCCAAACAAATACAAGTGTTGCTGGATAATACAAATTCAAATTTAATATTTGTGTTTCCACAACATACCTTATTCCTATATGACAGATTCGGGATAGAAGTAATTATCTGGGCTGTACGATAAACGGCAGATGTGGTTGCTATAGCGACAACGGGAGTGCGAGAGATGTTCTCTAGCATCACAGACATCATGTCAAGAACAGGTCCAGCATCACCAACCTGTGTAATAATACCAACATAGTAAGGCGTATGTCCCTACCATTAAAATCCAACTACAATGAAAATTATACAAACTATTACCACACTAAGAAGCATCTGATTGGAATTTTGTAAGGGATAAAGACAAAATACAGCAAGCAGAATGTCACAAAAGAAGTTTCGGCTCAAGAGAAAAAGACCTTCTTTGAAAGTTGGACTATGCATTCATCAACAGCCTTCCGGAATTTGTCGTTCCACTTTATGACCTCCAAATCTCTGCTGCCAAGAGCGACATGCAATGTCTTCTTCATATGTCTAATAAGATCACTTATAGTAGCTATGGTTATGGCTGACGCTTGAGCTCTTGATTGTTCTGCAAGGGAAGCTATGACCTCCACGACACTGAGTTGCATCTCTGGCTGCTTCAGTACAGACTTGTGCTCAAGGTGCTTAACCAGTATTGATATCATCAAGTTAATGTTTTGCCCTGAAGAAACCAAAGCAAAGTGAGTAAACACTTTCATGTGCGCATCAAATATCTAAATCTAGTTGCCTAAAAAGGGATGCATATAGAGAACCTTGGTTTTCCATTAACATTTGCATGTCCAAAAGAACACAAAAGGCAAGCGTGTTCTGGGAAGACCATGAATTATTATTATCAAAGTGACGAAATAGGGACTCCAAAACACGACGGAATGTTGTTGCCTCCCTGGACAGCTTGGCCATGTTGTGCACACAGACTCGTGACCAAAAGTTAGGATCCTTGGCAACTTCCCTGCAGCACAGGATTCGGCTAAACATGTGGCCATGAAACAAAATGAAATAAGAGAAGGCCAAAGAAAGTCGTATTACGCAGGTAGATGAATCTCTCCCTTATCACTAATTATGCTCTTCCAAGAAGGTATCCTAGAGATGGTGACATTGCCCTCTGTTTTAAGAACTTGTTCCACCCACCGACTGCCTGGAGCTTCACTGTCTATATTGTCATTTTGCATCTTTTGAAGGTTATAGCTTTCCAGCACTACTTGAATAACCTAGCAGATATAGTGAAAAGAAATAATATAAGTTTGAGATATCAAGATGCTTCCAAAAGAAACCCACATTTTCCCTCTAGACAAAAGCATATGGCACCAAATAGTACTCTGAGCAGGCTTCAATAGGGAGATATGTGTCACAGCATTTGAGCAGGCTTTGCATACTTATACAGCACTAATTCAACATTTTTTGCCATCCACTTACATTATCAAACTCAGAGGATATGTGAGAAAACTCGCCCATAAACCAAATCTGTTCAATACAAGAAAATGAAAACTGTCAATATTGGAAGAATCATATTTGGTGAAAGAAGTTTGCAATGCTTAGATTAGCAACTCTGTTTGTAATTATTAGATTAACAACTCCGTAAACTACAAGAAGAGAAGGCGAATCTGAATGTCCACAATGATAGTGATAACCTCATGATTTTCAGTGGAATACAATGTAAAATATAGTTTTGATGCAACAAGGCATTATATACTTATAAGAAGGGTCCTTAACTCTAGCAGAATGTTTAGCTTTAGCAAAGGGGACGTCACATTAAACAATATCATGCAGGTTGCAGGGAGACATACCATAGCTGAAAGGGCTTGCAAGGCTGATGCACGGAGTGTGTTATCCTCCTCCTCTACCTTTAATATCTGAGCTAATTCAGAGAGCTTTGGAACAAGTTCTTCCAAATTGAATTGATATGTGGCGTCCACCTGGAATCAAGTCAGAGATCAGAAGATGCTGTTTGAAACAGATCTTTGAGCAAAGAAAGTTACAGATTATACAAATGCAATACCTGAGAGACAGTAAAATCAAACAAGGTTTCACAACCTATAATCCGCATGTCATCCCGTCTTGTTTGATCCAAAAGAGTGCATATGATGCTCAATGCGCTACTTGCCAGTAATGGCCTGCACTGAGGAAATCAGTTTTTAGATGTTGGCAGCTATTCGAAAATAATTTACATGTAATGGAAATTGTCTTCTGTTTGAACGTAATTTACAGGTATATAATGAGATATATTTGGTATTGGTCACTGCAATGTAATCTGAATGTGAAAAACAAAGGCTCACATCTGCTCTTTACAGGAGACAAGTAGTTTGCGGTATATTAGCACAACTACTTTCACAAAGCCATACTGCTCATTTCTCAAGTCCTTGTAGCACCTTTGCTCTAAGTAAGCTGTGATCTGCAAAGATGCAATATGCAAGAGAAGGGAAATCAAATGGTGACTACAAATTGTTGTCACGTACAGGACGATTAAGACAACACAGAAATCATGCAAATCAGAGAGTAATGAACAAGAGTTCTAGCATAGAGCAACAGTGGAAACAACATTTGTGTATGAAAAAAAATTAATGTGCTAGATGATCTGTTCTTATAGTACTGCTGTCTTTTTTTTGTATCACAAGATTCACAACAGCTTCTTTATCTATCCAGAGTTTGTATAACAAAAAGCGCGCTAGAATTTGGATTAATAAATAAGGTCTTAGTAGGAGAAAATGGTCACACCTTTGGCACGCGATGAGGGTTTCTAGCAACATACTCACATAGCTTCCCGATCCTCCTCTCGTTCGGTTCCTCATCCTGCAGAACACAAGAAGTTATGCCGTGTTTTCACAGAGCACCAGGCATTAGCTACTACCACAGGCATCTATATCTTTCATGAAAAGTTGGAAGGGTATTTTAATCCTTTAGAAGGTATCGGGAGGTACCTACCTCCTCGAGGTATAAAAATTTATAATGTAAAATTTTGGTACTTTCTTAAAATTTGTCAAAGTTGAAAACTACAACCTATTGAGGGGAAACCTTGTGAATTTGAGCAAACCAAAACAAAAGACTATACTCACAGATAATTGAGCATATAACAAATATAATGGAATCGCAATCCGTTCCTATATTCCCAACGCAATACAGAATTGAAGCATTTCCAGGGGGAACGGACCTGAGTAGCGGGGAAGATGTCGGCGAGGATCTTCTTGTAGCGCTTGACGGGCTGCCTGGAGCGGGCACGCAGGCCGGGGCAGAGGTAGCACAGCCCCCCGCACGCCGGGAGCACCTTCCTCGACACCACCCCGGACACCGCGTCGTTCAGCCCCACGCTGCCCATCTCCCCACCCACCGATCCCTCCTCCTCCTCCTCCTCCTCCTCCACAATCAAAACCAAACCAGCGACCCTTCAAGCTGCACCGAGTGGAGCGGTGGGGGCGGCGTCTCCTCCTCCGGAGATGACTCCGCCGTCCGCCGGCGACGGGGAGGGGTAGGAGGAGGCGGGGTGGGGTTGGGGGAAGGGAATGGAAATGGAAATGGAGCTCGTGTCGTGTCGTCGTGAGGAGGACAATGGCCGGCCCGGGGTTCGCGGGAGGTGCGCGCACTTTTCCCAAAATTATTTTGGTTTCGCGAGACGTGGGGTCGCCGGCTTCCCTACTTCCACTAGGCTGGCCCACCTCGCTGTTACGCGTTCTTTTTTATTTTTCTTCTTCTTCTTCTTGCGAGATGCGTACGCGGGGATTTTGTAACACGAATTTTCTTTCTTTTCAAGTGCTTTTGTTTGTTAACGACCGTACTTCACAATATTTGTCACGACTTACCACCAGTGACGTAAAAATTTGGATAATTCAACATACATATTTTCAAAATATCATAAATATAACAAAGTTATAAAATTATATATACATATACATACACATATACATATATATATACACATATACATAATATATATATATATATGTATATATATATGTTATTTATTTTTGGGTGGTCCAGGACCATCCCCTAGCTGCGCCCGTGCTTACCACTATTTCTAATACTACGAATTTATAGATATGGATTATTTGTTTTGTACTTTTAAGATTTTGATTGACACAGTTGTGGATCTAATTTCTTGAAAACCGACAAATCTGGATTTTAATGTGTGATTATGTCGATGATATTCAGATAAATTATTTTGATTTTTATTTAAAAGAAATATATAGTTTTAAATTGTTAAATGATTGTGAATGCAAGTCGCATAGTTTACTTCTACATATATATTTTAAAGTTTGTTAAATTTTTGCTCGAAAAAATATAATCAAAATTTTGGTTACACTGTCTCTGACTGGTGACAAGAATTGCGAAACGACGGGGTAATTTTATTTATAGCACGATTTCGCCTAAGGTGCATATCTATCACATCACATATAGCCTCTAAGAGTCTAGACTCGATAAATGCATGTTAACTCCACACTAGCAACTGGCCAGAATTGTAGATCATGAATGGAAGAACACTAACATATATTCAAGTGAAGTAGTTTCCTTTATGAGCTCATCATAGTCATGAGATATACAGTAACATTTATGATTTATCTTACACATCAAACAAGGATGTGTCAAACTTAATTTGGGGCTCTAGGCATCCTCCAGCATAGTATTTTGAACAAAATTGACAATATAGACAAGAAAAGGAAGTAATCTCAAGAGAAGGTTCATTATTTATCCTCGAGTGAATTCCTTCCGTCTGCACACAGAGGTGCAGAAAAGGTCTAAAGCTTGGACGATTGCTCATCCGCTGATGAGTATCCTTTGAGCCATGTTTTGTGGATGTGTGTTACCACGAAGCCCTCGGGTGTTTCAGGCTGAGATCATGAAACCAAAAACAGAGAGCAAAGTTAGCCCACCTTTTCAGTTTATGTAAACACGTTACATGGTACAAATGAATGAATGATATGTATGCATATGTATAGGAGGCAGGGATAGGTTTCGGACTGAACTACGATGCTTACCTTCGCATTCAGTGCAAGACTTGTCAGACAACACGACCGCATATCACCTGAAATTACAGCATTATACAATTAGTTGAGGATCATATATGCCAAAAACTAATTACATAACATAATTGGAACATGTCAAAGAAAAAAAAAAGTTAAGGTATTGTCCTGTGTTCTCTATTAAATACTAGTGCAAAGAACAAGGCAAGTTAATGTAACTCATGTGTCACTTCATTTCAATGAACATCTGAACCTTGTTTGTTAATGTACAGTTGGCCATCATGCATATTTTCTCATATTCTTGTCTTAATGTTGTACGGATGGTTGTCATGACAGTGTATGTTTTCTTGCATGGAAGACTTGAGTTTGCAATTATGAAGCAAGCACGGATGAGAGGGAATCATGCACTTTAAGCGGCTATGGGATCTCAGTCTATTGTGCAGCTAGGTCTTTTGATGGCCTTGCCGAGATTGGACTAGAAAGAGGTTTCAGAAGTGCCCTTGCGGATTTCATAATCATGCAGCTTCAGCTCTGTTCAGCGTTCTTCACTTTCTATCTTGGGACCAAATCACATTATTTTGGCCACACAATTCTCCATGGTGATGCAAAATATAGAGCAACTGGCAGACACTTTGTTGTTCGCCATGTAAGGTTTGCTAACACTTAAAGAATGTACTCCAGAAGCCATTTTGTGAAAGGACTTGAGCTGATGTTACTGCTTATCAGTTGTATGGTGATGTTGCTACGAATTGAACTGCCTATATACTTCTAACATCATCAATGTGGTTCTTGGTTATCACTTGGCTATTCGCTCCACTCCTCTTCAATTCATCAGGAGTGGGAGAAAATAGTAGATGAATGGGATGACTGGACCAAGTGGATAAGCGAAAAGATAGGAGAGAGTTCAATAGTTCATATTGGAATGAGTACAGTGGAACCATATCCAGGATCATGCAGCACCATTTTCTGTTGAAATTAGAACTCTGTAGACCAGGAGTGCCATGATCTAATAGAAACCTATTAAGGGGACACTAATAGAACAAGTTAAAACTGGGAAAATGAACACTGATTTATTTTGAAAAAAGTATATACAACAGCATAAGAGGCTAATTCAGTTATTTGGCAAAATTCTAAGGACTCACCTTCCGACTCCCACAAGTCAAATCTCACCAGCCAACCGTCTGAACCACATTGTGAGACAACCAGTCTGTCCACCCATGCTCTGTATTTCTTCCCTTGTTTGTCACCGTAACATGACCCCAATGCATCAATTGATGCATGAAGAGAACACTCAAGCCCAGCAGGATGAATAATAACTCCATTTGCATGCTAACACACACAATAAATAAAATATATTAGTTTGGAAAGTCATAATATAATAACAAGTCATTACCATGATCATTTTGAGATGAAACTACAAAGTTTTCTCAAAATTAGAATGCTCTCAGAAACTTTGAAATAGATGTACATGCCTAAGGAGATATTGCTCCTTAGCCTTATTAGCTAAAGCATTATGCCATATAGACAGGTAAGACAGGAAATTTTTGACAAAAGTAAACCAAGTTATTTTTTACAAAACAAAATCAGATTGAGAAGCTGCATACTTACCGTTATATTTTTGAAATACTGTATAACCGAATCAGACTTTAGAACCTCAGCCCTACGCCACTTCTCATAGAGAATATAGAACTTTACAACAGCATCCGTAGGCTTTACAGGGTTCTCCTTGACATAAGGGAAATCCACATCTCTGGGAGAAACATTAGGTCCTAGTTTGAAGTGTCCGATGGCTTGTATGATTCCAGCAGCACACCTCTCAGTTGCATGAATTATCTTAGGATTATCCTTTGCATTTTCTGAATACCACTGAAGTAGTTCCTCTTGGGCATTGCTGACCTAAACATTTGAAAAAACTTTGTAATTGCAGTAAGCACACATTCAATCTGTTATGAACTTTGTTAGATACTTCATGCAAAATTTATTGCATACTGACCATGACACCATGTACACCAGAGATGCTGAATAATTCTGCATCATTACCAGAGTCACCGCAAGCAAGAGTATTATTGGGTGGTTTTCCACATGAGCTTAACTTCTTGAGCAAATATGCAAGTGCCTGACCCTTTCCAGCACCTTGAGGTAATACATCAAGGTCCTGGCCACCGCTATAGATTATTTTAACATCTAACTGAGAACAAAACAATAGCAGTTAATCATACATGAAATCAAACCATGGATGTTTCTTAAGAAATAGTCCAATGCTGAAAACAAAATATGAATGTTTCTTAAGAAAAAATTGTTCAAAGCTGAGCCACATCAAGACAAATGCTTCCTCACCCCACGTTTCTCCAACTTCTCAGAGAGAGACTTTATCACTTCCTGAGCACTCTTTTTGTCAACATAAAAGCTGACCTTATGTGGACGCTGTTCCGACTCTACCTATATCCATGTAAATGTACATCAATAAAGCGTTGTTGCTTATTAGTTAGCCACCAAAGTATCAAAATGGTTATAAACTAAAAGAAAGCAACCATGCAAATTATTGAACATACCTGAAGTTTCAGCTCGGAAAAATTTGCTGTCTCCTCAAGAACAATACTCCTGTCCCACTTATTATTCAGACATTCCTCCCAGCCATCATCAGGAACCATTTCCTCGCCATATGTTATCTCAGTGCCCACAGACATGATAGTGATGTCTGGAGTTAGCATAGGTTTCTCTTTCCTCAATTCCTTATACAGAGTAGGCGACCTTCCAGTCGAAAATACAAGTAAAGAATCCTGACAGTAAACAGACTCCCACAGGGCACCAAATCTAAGCAATGACAGGTTCTCCTCGTCATGATGATCAACCTGCAAAAGTTCAAAAAGATTGAGCATTAATGAGATATACAAAATGTCATGATTAGCGCTGGACAAATCCAAGGTATGAGTTGAAAGAAACACACCATTGTATGGTCAAGATCTGAAACAATCATGAGACGTGCAGAACCATTGAGCTTATCCATTTTACCAGCCTGCAAAGATGGTTGCCGAATTGGATGGCATTAAAATCTTGGGTAAAGCAGTAAAATCACTTCAAAATTATACACTGTGTTCAGTTCAGATGTTAGAGATGGATCAGTTCCTCAAAGGAGTTTGAGCCATTTCAGTCAGAAAGCAAAAGGACCAATGCAAATGCCAACAGTGGACGGAATTAAAGAATTTGTGACCACACCACAGATTCCGGTCAGCTTTGATACCAACTATTACTTACCAATCATCGATTTTTTACAGAACATGCAGTGAAACAAGCACAGTGATTCTGTAAAAAAAACACGTGGCCTACGAATAGGAATACTATGATGTTAGGCAGACCGACCCTTGTTGTCTGTGATTTCAAGAACACAGGACGACGCGTGTCGAGGAGCACATGATTCTTAATATTATTATTTTTTGGTCTTGGGCGAAACAGTAGGAAAAATACACTAATTTATACGAAATCACACGCAATAATCACCATCCAATTCCCAAACCCCAAATGAAATGCATAGCACCGATGACCGAAAGAAATGCACACCACTCTACCGCGTGCAGATCAGAAATCGACCGTGAGAAAAGCCGCCGCCCGCAGGACGTACGGAACGAAGAAGAGACCGATCTGGAGGAAGGAGGAGGAGGAGGAATCGGTGGGGGAGGAAGAACACCTGCGACGCGCGCGCGCGGCGGCGGCGACGGCACGGGTGGCTTAGGCCGCGGGGCGCGGGGGAGGAAGGAGAGGTGTGTGCGGTGGCGGTTGGTTGTCTCGTCGGGGAGACGGGAGAGAGAAGATGCCGTTGCATTGGGGAGGGGGTGGGTTCCGCGTGTCATGCTTTTGCCCATACCCGTTTGACCGGCCCATACCCGATAAGGCGATAAGGCCCAAAAGGCCGGAGGTTTTGCGAAAATGCCCTTCCTTTTGAGTCTATTTTGTGAGTGGAATGACTCGCAGCGGGTCGGAGAATAAAACTTTGACTCTATTTTAGAAAATTTCATAAGCATTAAATATGTATTAAATATGTTATATTAATGAAGAGATTTTTCTGTATTATAGGTGTACTGAAAACTAGGACATAAAACTCCTGTTGGCTGTCCTAACGACTTTAGGAGTTTGGAGAATAAAACACCGAACCCTTTAGATCTTTTATGACTATCTGATCGTAAATAAAATAGACGGTCTATATTGGGCAAGGAAGAAAAATACGGGGATATAATTTTTCTAAGAACTCCTTAATGATCTTTTTGCGCACAAAATAAGTCCCAAATGGGCGGAGGTTTGCTAAAAGAGCCTTCCTTTTGAGTGTAATTGAGTGGAACGGATCCCATTCCCAGGGGCCGACCCCTTTGGCTATTTTGTAGCCGCTAAATCGTGAATTGGCTGGCTGGATTGGGCAAGGGAGAACAACTCTGTGATGGAAATTTTGAGAAAACATCCTATTAAGCAATTTACCGTACAAAATAATCCCTCATAACTCCAGACGCTGAGTTCCAAGAACGGCGATCCTCCTACATACCACCAAACAACCCAATACGAGGAAACTTAGCTACATATCTGCTGGTGTAAGGTAGCCTGGTACTCTTCAAACGAGCGAGACATTTTTCTTCACATAAGTGTTAAAAAGATTTACAAATGTTAAATTGCCCTTGTCTAGAGAAACAGGTGATGAACATGGCTCACAGGCATTAGCCATACACATGACAGTACAGCAGTAACCTGGCACTAATCCACAGCTCACAAGATCTCAGTTGCTCACTCAAGAACAAAAAAAAATTCTCAGTTGCTATGGCTCCCCAATTCCTTTCCCTCCTCCAACCGATGAAAGCACGTCATCTGAATCAACCACAACCTAGCAGCCCACAAACAAACAGATTGTAATCAAGACATGACATCAAGAAAACAAATCCAGAATTGAAATGGGAAGCCATTAGATGTAGTACTAACTTGCTGCAGGTGACTCATCAGAGATCCATGTAGCAACTTCTTGAGCCTGTCGCACTGATCCACGCTGTGGCCAGCATTTTGCATCTCTTGTAGCTGACACCACAGCCTCTCGATGGCAGTGTATGGGAACCAGGCCGCGGACATCTTTTTGCGATGGAGAACGTCCGCTGGTCTCTGCAGGATGGTTTCAAAGGGTGTGATTGTCAACACGTGCTTACAAACATCTTGCAATGGGATATTTGAAGTTTGTTGATCCATTACCGATGATGCGAATGATTCCAAGTACTCGACCAGCAAATTGGCTGCTTCTGTGTGCCGGCCATAATTTATGTACAATCTAAATAATGTAGCAGGATCTGCCTCCACGCCAGACATACCCCATGAAATCATCCTGTTACCAGCCTTGGTAGTCTAAAGGTACAAATGGAAAGTCAGTGGTCGATCAGATAATAGTTGGTGTAACTATTGGAATTTATGCATCAGGAGATCACCTTAAACATCTGAACTAGCCAAAGTGGTAGCTCAATCTCAGGGTCTGTGTAAAGAAGTGTTTCTGCAACAACGACAGGCAACCTCGGATGCAAATCTTTGTATTTCTCCTGCAGAACAGAGATAAAAATTGTAGTTTGTGAAATGGACAGAGAAGCTCCTTCAGAACTGTCAGAGTATCATGCAATACTTCAAGATTCTCTAACAAAGTTAAGTAACAAAGAAGCTCATTTCAGAGAAACATTAAATATAGGAAAAAGCAAAGAGCACAGACCAAATATATTTCAAGAGTCTCCCAATGGCAACTCCCATGGGATTGATGAGCCATGGCAATACTGTTACCATTGCCATCACGGGCATCATCATCGGAAGATGGCAGCAGTAAATTCTTCCTGTAAGGTAACAAAATACAACGCTGTTATTTTTTTTGGCAGGGCACCATTACTATTAACATATAATAGTTGCTACAACAGAATAGTAGATGTCAGTTAGACTAAAATCAATTCCAGAGGACCAGAATGGACAAAAAAAACCACAGTTTAACACACCCTGAGTTGCCCACTCTATTAGGGCAGCATTGCTGCGCAATTGCTGCAAATACACGTTCCAACGCCCTACCATGAAAAAATGAAACATTAAAAGTTAGATAATGCAAAGAAGCGCCGACACAAAGAAGCAAGAATCTATCAATAAAGGGAAACTGGTCACCTGTTCATTCCTGACTCCTTCCGAAATTTCAGCACAATGGTGAACACCAGGTCGTACATACTCTCATTTATAAGAATATCCGTCAGTGCTTCAATAGATTGGTTATCTGCAGTCCCAAGAGATATTGATTGGCCAAAGCTTGGATATATATTCAAGTCTCAAGTAATATTATATTTTTTGCATGATACGTTGGGGACATATACCTGAAAAGTTGAATCTAGAATTTACAGTGCTGAGCATATAGAGTGCTTCTGTTAGTGTATATTCCTTTTCAAGAATTTCAATGTCAACACAAAACTGCAACCTAGACAGCTCTGAATCTGTGCCAAAAGCAGCTGTAAACAGCAAACAAATATTCAATAACGAAATAAGATGTGCAAACGTCTAGCTAAACAGTACTTGAGTAACAGAACATACAGTTCTCCATCAAAAGATTACGGGGCTTTTTACTTGGTGAGATTTGATCATCCGCTCCACAAACAGAATCAAGCCAAGCGAATGAGGAATCAACAAGCTGCAATGCATTGATAGCAGCAGACAAAGCATGCAACCTCTCTTGCAATGCATGAGAAAGTTGCCGGGTTCCACCAGCATTACCCTCTCTACTCAATCTAACAAAATACCTATACATATGTGCAGCAGCCTTCCTCCAATTGTTCCTATAAGCCTCAAATGAATAAAGGACCTTGTAAAGATTTGGTCTAGACAAAAGATCCGAGCGCTCAGCCTGTTAAATAAAATATATTGCATGATAGGTTGCACAAATAAAAGATTTTGTAATTCAAAAGATGGGGAGAGAGAGAACCTTCCAGAAGAGCTCTTGCTCCACTTTTTCCACCAAGCCAGTGAATGGTATCTCACCATTGCAAATAACCTAATTCAACAGATGACAAGCTCCTTTAAACTCTAATCATCCAGTGAACATGGCTTGCACACAGTAAAAGTGAACTGAATAGCTCAAAATACACAAAATAGCATACTTATATGCTTTTTAACTGACAATGATTAGTGCAAAGCCTGCCAACCAACATCGCACATAGTATGCTATTACAGTGCGTAAAAACAAAAGGCAGACGGAATCAATTGTGGTTGAACATGACAGTTACCAAGCAACATGTCCTATTAGACCCATAGATGTATTGAAGAGGTAAACAGGTGTCATGACCACTAAGAGTGTCTACGGACATCAGGTAATACAACTGGTAAATTAGTAAATTATTCAACGCATTTAGTGAAGATAGTACATAAATAGAGCAAACCTTTGTCTCGCCGAGCTCACAAAGAACTATAATGAAACGCCTTAAACAGACATACTTGCTATCAGTATCTGGATTTGAGATTATTGCACAATACGCCTCTTGAAAATTTTTCAAATCCAATTTGTACTTGAATACATTAGCCCATAGTCGCCCTTTAATCATAGTTGTAGTTTCAGGGATATCCTCAGCTTCACTTCCATTATCTGAATCGACGATGCTATCTATTTGTTCAAGAGCACCAAGAGCAAACTCGCATGCCCCTTCGCTCATGGAGTGCTGCTCAAAAATTTGCATTGCCCACTCATAGTATCGCAGCCTCCATGCTGTAAAAGATCTGCATTCCCCTGGAAAAATAAAAAGGAATTAGGATATGGTTGAGATGAATTATATTACAAGCAGAACTAGGAAAATGATGTCACCGGAGATTTGGAACCCTGTTTCCACAGAGAACTTCTGCAGAGCCTTTGGAGCTTCTTGCCCGGATGCAGCTCTGTTTTCCAAAGTAATTAGCATATTGACACCATAAATGAGCCAGCCAATCACCAATATAGAAAAAGAGATTGATAAAAGAGAATAAATTCAGGCAAGTACACAAATCCAAGTATTTTGTTTTGGTGGATTGTCAAAGCTTTTAGCCTTTTCCCCATATTTATCTATTTGAACTTTGTACTCCCACCATACCCCGCACAACCAAAAGAAAAGACTATGTATGTTTTATCTTTTTTAATCCAAGGTGATCCTTAGTTCCTGACCATCGGATATGCTTTGATGTGATGCTCAAAACTCTGCTGTTGCCTAAGTTCGGATTAATTTATAATGCAGAAAATGTGAACTCATCCCATTGAAATGCTTGGAGAACGGTGAACCCCAATACCCCATATCAGGTGAAATCATTGAAATTTTATGTGGAAAGATACTGCTGATAGGCTGATAGCACAAGTAGTTGATTATTTGCTAAAGGACCAGATATGCAGCCTAATTCCACATTCATTTCTTCTCAAAACACATCAGTACATATGTTGCAAACCATGTATTGGATTTACTGGTAACACTAGTTCTGTGATGCCAAATTTACTGCTAACATATTGCATTTGTATGGCGATAACTTATGCAGACAAATGAGATTGGCCTTTCCTTTGCGCACTGATTATTAATTAGGGAAACGGGATTTTCAGAAACTTCCATAACTGCAAATAATCACATGTCCACTATTCAACCTTGGATAACACATAAAGTAGAAGTGTGAAGCAGCCGATTTTTATACTTTGTGATTAAGGATGCAGATATACATTTTCTGACTTTGATGCAAGATAAATCAAACATTTTTTTTCCTGAATTCAAGCAGCAAGATAAACTGGAGATCAGTTCAATGCCTGGTCATTTAGGTTTTTCTACGAGAATCGGTAAGGCAGTGAGCATTATCCAATGACAAATATTTTCAATAATTAGATAGCAGAAAACTGAGAAACGGCTCACTAAGTACTGCATTGCACATTATACAATAATACAGCTAGAAACATCACAAGTAATTCAGATTGCTGTAACATATCAGTGTTCTGTAAACTATAACACTAAGACCACTTCATGAGACTCAATATCCTCTGGTAAGCAGTAAATCACAGTGCACAACTCCGGATAGTGTCGAAGGTGGTACCTGAAGAAACATCGGATAGCTTCATGAACCTTGGATTCTTTCAGGACAATGTTTGCTTCATCATGTGCAAGCACCAGAAGGCAAAATCCATTGAGATGAAGGCATGATGAGCGTGCAAGATCTGTATCCTGGTCAGCTTGAGATGCTTTCACATAGTTCATGTGTGTTTCGAGAATGCCAAGAAGACTCTTTCAGAGAGAAATAAGGATAATAGTTGTCATATTTGTTGTAAATAGCATGGTAGAACCACATCAAACAAGAAACATTTAATAAATTTAAGGGGAGCCAACAAGAAAGATACCTGAGCAGCTTCATATTGACCATGGCGAACAAGAACTGCTGCCAGATTAATTCTGGAACTCAAGAAACTGTCGACATTTCCAGCACTATTTCCACTCATAATTGAACCACTAAACCTCCTTACCAAGTTGACCAGCTCAGTTGGATTAGGAAACCAGGGTGAGAGAACATCCCCATCAGCAAATTTTGGAAAATCAAGTAAACAAGCCAATGTAAAATAAGAGCAGCCAAACTTTCTGTGCCAAGACAGGTCATCAGCTTTTCCTGTGAGCATGAAGTAATGAGGAAGTGTTCTTTCTTTATCAAGAAAAGCACAAGAAAGTGGTATTAAAAGAGGCTAGGTGTGCATCGTATTTAGAATCATTCGTGGTGCACCCAAACCCATGGCAAGTGCAGAAAATTTTCGTGTGAACAGTACCCTGTGGCTGCAGTGCACTGTTCCCATGGGCCTCCTGTCATGCCATTACTTGACAATAAGAGATAAAAATAATAATTAGTTTCATTATTTAGTTGGGTTCCTCCATGTAGATACATTCCATATATTAGAAACAAACTACCTTAGAGATAGAGATTGTTTCTTAGGGGTCAAGTCAAGCCATTCCCATAAAAAGGGTAACATGATACATTAGCAATTAAGCAATTGAAGATGAATTGATCTAGTGATCTAGTCTCTAGTGAGATGGTATCATGTGCACCCACTTTCCATTTAAGCCATTATTGACTACAGCATACCAACATGGCATATCTGCTTTTATCTGTATGGACTCGTTGCCTTGTCATAATACAGAGGGAAACATACTGTAGAGGAAGGGTCCCCATTCAAGACAACACATATCAAAGAACGAAAGTAAGAGAGCAACAGAATGTACTGTGAGAAGTTCTGACCTAGCCGGAGAGAAGAAAGCTGATAGCTGAAATCCTCAATAGTTAGTGGTGTGGTAGGTGAAATTCCTACAAAGTGGAGGACAATCCACTGTCCCAGTATATCTTGAATCACTGGGAACAGCTTCAGTTTTATTCTGGCAATATCATTTTGCGACAAGGAGACCTGGTTTGGACATTGTTCTTATCAATGAAACAGATAAAAAAAGACGTTTACCAGTCAAGAATGGTGTGTATCTATGAAGAAGCATTGATTTACAGTTTTAACACCACAAATAACACAAAGGTCTGACAAGGATCACGTGAAATCTGCAAAAACAAGTGCTGAAGTGGACATGCAAATAGCAATGTTTCACCTTAAACTTATTTTTAGTGCATAGTGAAAGCTGGGGTGTCAAGTGAACTAAATGTGCACAAGATGACTGAGCGCTAATTGACCAACTAAATGGTTATCTGCCTACTATCTTCCAATTGATGCAAGTCAAGAACACTTAAACATCTTAATCAGTATTTGCAGATGTTCTTATGAGTTCTGACCAACTGGAGCAAATTTGAGTAATAGCATGGCAGTTGAACTTGCAGTCTGTGAACTTCCCTAAAAGAAATATAACATTGAACTATATGGCAGTACGTATCAGAGGTAGCACAGTGGCAGAGTTGAGTAAACACATGTACATCAGACAGAAATATCAAAATACAAAAATACGGCATACCTGCCCACCAATGGAGACCAGATAACTGAGGAACAGAAATAGATCAAAAGTGGACTCGAACATCGTTCTTGCTACCTGTGAAGTGGCTTGAACCAATAACACGGTATTCACATTGCAAACTTTCTTCAGCTCATACTCTTGGATGGTCACGTTTGTGTTCAAATACTTCATGAAGTTCTCGATCACATCAAATACTGCTGACCAGGATGTGGACTTTGATTGCAATTTACGAAAAGATAGTAACATTTCAACAGAAAACTTCCTCTGACTCTTGTGAGCGGTCTGCCTTCTTTCTGCATAAGCATCTGTTCCAAATAATGTAATGAGGGCCGAGGGAGACTGAGGACTGAAACCAGTGCCCAGAATCTTTAAGATCTGAGAAACAATTTCATCAGATGATATAACAGAACTGATGAGGGATTCATGGTATATCGCAGCAGCAGATCTCCCCAGCAGATGGCTTATATGATCCATGCACCTTAGAACTTCAATGAGGATTTCAGACTGAGATATATTATCCGATGGGTTCACCCCAAGGATATCAAGATTGCACACGTCATCAGAGGAACCTGATGTATAAAGCTCATAAGTGTTACCCAATAGCTCATAAATGATAGTTGAAAATTTTAATATAATTATCAAATACTAGAAAAAGCTAACAAACCATAAATAAACTGTTCCATGCCCTCCAAACAACGGAAGAGAGAAAATGAACCCTTTCTTATTAAACCAAAAACTTCTCTGTTAGTATCAAGAAGTAACCCATATGGCCTATTGTTCCAGCACCAATTGTGAAGATACCGTGCAGAAAACTTTTTCCAATGATAAGCAATCGAACTTGCAGTCTGTGAACTTCCCTAAAAGAATGAGATATATGAAAATTCAGCCAAGCCACATGCTAGAACTAGAAATCACGAAGCCTAATAGAAACAAAGAAATAAGTAAAAAGAAAAGGTGAACCACCTCTTGTTCTATGGTGGATAATATTTCTTTTTGTAGTCCACTAGTTGTAAGTGATTGGAAATAAGAATCGGATAGAAACCTCTTGTGCTCCAACAAGGTTTCACGTAGAGCAGAACAGTGAATCACTCCTGGTTGAAGTAGCCTCCGCAAAAACATAGATGAAATAAAACTGAATGTCTGCTCCTACAATACAAAAGAAGTCTACATAGCTGAAGAACATTAAGAAGCTTCACACAGCCAACAAAGAAATAAAATAATTAGATGAGATCTATGTAGCTAAAGGATATAATCCCACAGCAATTGAGCAAAAAATCATAAACTAACTCTAAAAAGGTGTGTCAATGACAATTATAAGGTTTACAAATATCTTAGTTTAAATGAGTAATCTTTTTTAAGAATCAAACACACGTCAGAAGTTTAATCAATTCAGAGGACAAGAAACCTAACAGCAATGTGAAGCAGTAACCTTATAATTCAAGTTGAACAGAAGTCATATATCTCAAATGAGATCAATAGATGACCTTATTTGTACATAACGATATGACATGTCATTTGAGAACTATGAATAATAACATCAAGGTGTACATGACATGTCAATTTAGAACTATGAAACCTCAAGGAAATTACAGTTACCTTCTTGGAAGAGAATATTGAATCAGCTGTCCAGACCAAATCGTCCAACGTATTCTCGGAGCTTTGAAACAACTGGTCACTGATAGAAACTTCTTGTAGCACATATGAATGCATTATCTCACTGCAGTTATTTACATTTCGGTAAATATTTGTACACTCATAAAGTGACCTAATACAGTTTAGCTTCTGGTTATAGGATTTATACAAATTGAGAGAGAGAGAAGGGGGGCACTTAAAATTGGCTTAGAAACAAAAGCAGGTTTGACCTAGAAATGAAATCAAGGTTTTGGCAATATAGAATTATAAACCTAACTTTTACTTTCTGCAACTTAATGGGAATCATTATAAGTGCAAAGAAAATACAGGCCTTCAGTTTTACAAATTGTGTGCTGGTTCACTGATGAAAAAGTCATAAAGTCGGAGCAGAAAACTATTTGGTCAGTGGCATTTCACAATTCATAAGGGAACAGAACAGTACAGCATACTTACGTATCACAGTCATACTGCACTATTTCATATAGCATCGATCCAACTTCCTTAAGTATCCAAAGCTTGTCCATGCTTATTTTCAAGTCGACAAGCTTTCCCTGAGAAAAAACAAAATACTCCATCAGTAGGTTGAATATATTTGCTCCTCTATGAGCTGGTAGCATAGTCACTGGACCATGACAAGTTGCTAGTTGCTACAGGCACTCAAAATGTCTCTTCTGAGAACAGGAACCCAAAAAAGGCCATATCTCTACTATTATAAAAAATTGAAGATGTTTTTGCCAGCATTTTGGTACGTCGCCCGTGTTTTGAGTCAGTTTTTGCGTTAGTTCGCTCGCGTTGTATACGTCGTCCGATCCGTTTGGCCTATCGTCCCTTACGTTTGTCTCCCCTTATCTGATCGCTTGTTCCATATCCAATCCAATTTGATTTCATCCATCTCGCTGTATAACGCTTGATCATCAGTCGGGCATCGGTTTTGCACGACCTGCGCGATGCAACATCTATCGTCCATCACGATCATATCATGTGGACATGCCTGATGGACTATCTCCAAGAGCCCACCATCGATCACGCAACACTAATTTGTCCCCTACTCCCCCATCAATCGATCACCCTACTAATTGGACTCAATGCAACCCAACCCTAACCTGGCTAACTAAATAAACAATTCTTAATACGCCCTCTTTACTACAGAATGAAATAAAATAATAAAATAACAAACAATAGAAGCTAACTCCAAAGCTGACCGCTACATTCAGAAATAATGTAAAATCCTGACACTTTGCTAATAACAGATTAATTCATCTACTAATATTCCTGTAAAGATATTCATCTGCTAATAATGCTGCCTGAATTCCAATTATACTCGACTTGGCCAAGCAAGCACCGGCACGATACCAACCTCGGAATAAATTGTATTTTTTGTTTTTTGCCGGTTTCTGCATGATAGGTTACGCAAAACATAAGCTTTATGTAGCTGTGTGTGCAATACAAAACACTAGATCGGTATCTGATTCAGACCATGCTTCCCACACAACGCGAGACAGAGATCATGTCCTATTCAGACTACACTTTCTGCACAACGCAAGACAACCGGTAGATATATTGCATTCTATTGTGTTTCCAAATTTATAGCTTATGATTTTCTAAAAATCATGCTAGAAAATTTTCACACATTGTGTTTGACCACTTCCATACCTATAACAATAACACTCATGCATATAGAGAGTATGTATGTATAATTAAAATAATCTTCACCCGTTGCAATGCACGGGCATTTCTTTCTAGTGTGTGTGTGTGTGTGTGTAAGGGATCATAATGCAATATGGTGATGATTTTGTTTACCTCCACCAAAGGTATAGAAAAAATTGAAGGTTCAGGAGAAAACAAGAACCTTTCACCAGCACCAAAACTAAAACCATATACAGAAACACAATCACAAGCTCCAGTCTGCACAGTGTAAAAAGGTAAATTAGTCAGCTACTTACAGAAACAATGCTGAAAGAATAAGAGTTTCAATCATACTATGTCATGTAACAAATAATCAACAATAGGTAAAAAGAATTAACACAATGGTTAACATGAGCATGAAAAAGGGGAAAAATATAACATCTAAGGTTTAAGCCTAAGGTCAATGCCCCAGTTTCCTATATGAGGCTGCATCTAGCAACAGAAGACTAAGATGGACGGGCTATCTACTATCTACAAATGGAAACTGTTGTGATAGATTGGTGGGATTACCAAAAGGAAAATTTTAATAAGAAACAGGAAATAAACTTTATTGCAAAGACAATAACAAACTATTATTAGCACCTAGCATATTGTGATGACATAATCAGTGACCAGGAAATCAGAAAAACCATGTTTCATCATTGATACAATGTCCAAGTTCACAAATAATAATCTGTTAGCATTCTTCGATTTCAACATGTTAACTCTACAACTCCGTATTCTTCCACCCCATTTTCTTGTTTCCGTTCCAAAAATCACCCATGAGCCGTGACCAGGGTTTACAAAACCGTGCGGTTATCCCGCGGTTATCACGTGCGGTAACCTTTTTAATTTTTGAAACCACGGTATACCTTGTGGTAACCGCACGGTTTTGCGGTAACCGCGCGGTTACCGCGATAACTGCCAAACCATGGGGTGGTGGTAACCCCACCCAAAACGGTTTGGGGAACCCTGGCCGTGACAAACTGCAAAATTCAAGCCACAATCACCATCACCTATTTGTCCAACTCTGCTTGCTCTACCAATGACATTAATATATCAAACTTCCCTTTGCTCTTAAGATCCAATGTTGTCACACAAGGTGTAACGCATCACTCATGAAGCAATGTTTTCCTTATTATGGACTCTAGATGACCAATATTAGGCATACAATATGCACCAATTTCACCCCCATGTTACCCCACAAAAAGCATTTTTAACAGACATAGTTTTATAGGTTCTGTCATCGTGTTTTATAAGTCAGTCAACTGACAAGTGAAAAGGCATAGCATAAAAAATCTGTGCATTCCAGATGACCAAGTAAATTTAGTGGTGAGACATTTTTCTTGACATACCATAGTGCCTTGATGCAGAACAGCCAAAAAAATCAACTCTTTATCATCATCAGCATCACCAACCCATATCCTAGATGGTTGACCTAAAGACAGAAAAAATATTTTTTGTGATTGGTTGAGATGAGGAAGTAGGTGAGAAATTAAATGAGATGATTGTGATTGGTCTAGATAAGAGAGTAGGTAGAGAAGTTGCTACATTCTGGGACAAATTTTGAACGCTAGAACAATGACATAACATGTGCTGACAATGTCAATGCAACACTTATTACAAGGAACAATAACATAAATAAGCAAATAGCAACTCAATATAAGACCTTTCCTGAAGCGCATAAAGCCACCACAAATTACCTTCGATATCATTCAAGCGAACATTGTAACTGAAAAGTTTAGTGTGATTAAAAATATCCCATATGCGCAAACTTCCATCCAGATGGAGAACAAATAGCAGTTCCCTATCATTTACAGTAGCTGTTACTATATCTTGTACAGGGCCCACAGCCTTTGTTCTGCAAAAAACAATGGAGGAGTATATTACATAAATGGTAATCAACATGTATTGTCATATGTACAAAAACTAGACAAGTTTTAGAGCATACTGGGTTTCCATACACAACAAAATATGCTGAGCCCAGACTTGCAACAGTCTGGGAATCAATTATATGCCCCCTGCATAGACTAGCACTCTAGGATTTCCCCCTCCATGTATCACTGACAAGTGGGTCCTCAGACCACATGTTAGCAACATGGGGAAGGGCAAATCCTAGGGTGGCAAACTCTGCAGGGGCATGTAATTAATTTTTCCTAAACTAAAATGTAAAGAGAATCTGTAATGTATGAAAATTGCATTGAATGCTCCTAGGCCATGTAGATTCTGGTGGAGCTATGCTATACAGATGTTTTCAGGTGAACTGTTAGGAGAAAATAAGTACCTTGACACAAGAGACCATAAACGTCCTATCCCAGCATCATCTCGAAGCTCATTCAAGAAACCTACAGCAGAAGACAGTGCAACATTCAGAGAACATTGGAAGAAATTTTGAAGGTACAGTCGTCTAGAACTCATTTATGGGCTTGCCTGGTGAATTCAGCGCTAACTTGCCAAGACTGTAACAGCAGATTGACCCATCTTGCCGCCCAATCACTAGGCATCCTGACGTCGCTGTTACAGCTGTAACCTTAGCACTCTGTACTTGGGTTTGGAGATTAAATTCAATTATATCGTCTTGAGGAAATATTGAACCAGAGATATAGGAAAATGGGCTGCGCAAGTGGCATAAGAGAGCAACTCCAGAAACAGTAAGCACATACAGCAGATATACAGGTGTGCCACGTCTGCCGCCCTGCATTACCACATAAATGAATATGCGTCTCATGTATTGATGTTCCAGAAAACTATTGAACATGCTATGATACTTTATTCACATAAGAATCATTAATGAGCCAACCTCACGTGCACATAAGAAGGAAAACGGGCATAGCGCCTCCTGGAATACCAACCGCAGTCCAGAGCTTGGAAACTCCTTGGAAGCACAGAGATCAATAACTTCTAGAATATTTTGTTGTTCCTCGTGGAACCTCCTGTAACAGAAACCATCTTCTTTCTTTAGAAAGAAAAATACATCCAGCAGTAAATGTGTCATATTAGCAATTTAGCATAGCATATTCCTAGCTTAAAAGTAATACATCTAAATGGTGCTTATTAGCTAGCTAATAGAAGGCCATCTCACAAGAGAGGTCAACACAGCATAATGGTGATAGCTCAAAAAAATCTACTAAAGGTATTTTGTTCAACATGCTTCATCGGTAGAAGACAAAAGTGTAGGAAATGTATGAACTCATGTACTTGCAAGGAGTTTAACAGATGTCCCTTGAAATTTAGTGACTAGGTCTCATCAACCATGAAAGTATACGACTTTCTTGTGTCAAAATGTCCCTAACAATTGTATCAGAAAGGAACTCTACTGAACTATTAGCACATAACTTTCTGTCGGATAATAACGTTCCTGCATAAAATGGTTGGTATGTATCAGTTATAATTTGTCACCATGCCAGTATGCCACTGCCCTGTGGTGTCATGTACAATTTCAGTCAAATGCACTAGACCTGATCCTCGACTACGGTGTGATGGTACAATGCTGGATAATACAGGATTGAATGCACACGAATCAACTTATTGACTGCTTAGCTGGAGCTATCACAGACCTAGGGTTCCTCGGAGCATCACAATAACCAGTTAACCACCGCAATACAGGGTGTGCAGTGTAGTCCCACAATGTACCAGATCAATAAGATCAAAATTAACTCCGCTGAGCAAAAGTCCATAGTACTCAGCTATCTCAGCCCTACCACTAGCTCTAACACAGCATAATTCTTGAGAAAACCCAACGGGGCTCGAGTCAGTGAGGGGAGGCGACACCGGCGTACCAGGCGAGATAGCACTGCGAGTCGCCGGAGGAGACGACGTGGAACCCCGAGGCGGAGCGCGGGGGCACTAGGACGAAGGCATCGGAATCGCCCTCCGGCGAGGGGGAAGGGGTGGAGGGGACGGTGAGGTCGATCCACCGCACCCTGTCCGAGCCCGGGATGGGGACCTCGGTGCCATCTATTGTACGGGCGGCAGGAGTGGTGGTGGCCATGGAGGCCTCGCCGCCGGCGGCAGCGGCGGCGGAGGGTTTTGGAGTGGGCGCGGCGCGGGTTTTGGGCGGCGAGGTGGGGAATGCTCGGAGAAATTCGAGAGTTTACAGCGGTCGCGGGTTGGGGGGAGATGGTGAGGGTAGTGGGCCGTTTTCTTGGGATGCACGCATTTCAGGCCCAGTACCTTCGTCAACGCAATCACAAATGGCCTCTCATTTTCACATTCAGCCACCAAGATAAAAATAAAGTCTATAATACCTCCCTTCTACAGGCATCCTCGCGACAGTTATATGACAAAAAAAACCGCAAACCTAGGATAACCTGTATCATGTAAGCCAAAAAAGAAAGAGAAAATCTCAAATAACCTATCACAATTAAATTCATACATGCATGCATACAATAAAAATAAAAAATAATATGAAACAAAAAAGTGGACTCTGATTTTCGTTCGTTATTATGAGTGAGTAAGAAAAAGAGATTATATCTAAACCGTTACCAAGGTGTATTATAAGTGATAGAAATAAAAACCATATTTTACCTTCTTTAGAGCATCTCCAACGGCCTCTTCAATTGGTTTTCCAAGTTAAATTTTGGATATTCTAAAAAAATATGCTCCAACAGCCTCTCCAACTTACTGGCCAAACTATTTGACTGGCCTAACCCTCCTCCTCACTGGCCAAATTTGGCCACTCTATTTTGGCTGGCCAATGGTGGGCCTCACGTCAATCTTCTCAACTCCTCCCCATCCTACCCGTCGCCGCCCGGTGGCCGCCCGCCCTCCCGCCTCGCCTCGCCGCCGTCGCCACCGCTGCTCGTCCTTGCCGCCCGATACACGTGACATTTTCGCAATCCGCGCGGACGGCAAGCTCGGGTACCTCCACGGCCGTGTCGACAAGCTCATCGGCGCACTCAAAGAAAACCGTTGCCCGCCCGCCCTCGCCTACCCGTCCTCGCCCTTGCCCTCGTCGCCCGTTGCCGCCCGCCCGCCCGTCCTTGCCCTCGTCACCCGACACACGCGATGCCAGAGGAAGAAGAGGCAACACCAGAGGAAACCGAGGTCGTGATGCGCAAGTGAAGGCGGTGGTGGCCAAGATGCCACCAGCCCGCCCTGACATGTGGACATTGACATGTGGGCCCCGCTATTATATGGAGAGTGAAGATGAAAATGCTCTTGAAACGAAAGACGAATTTTACTCTCTAAAATTTTGTCAAACTGGCCAAATGGCTATTTAAAAAGTCAAAAATACCAACTCTATTGGAGTGACCTACGGCCATGTCGCCGATTTTTCCTCTCTACTTCTTTTATGTCATGGTATTGTCAACAACTTGATAGCCATGCAGCATCGTTTTATAGCTACTCATTTCAAAATATAAGGGATATGTTCCAATCGATCAAAATCTCTTATATCGTGAGACGGAGGGACGCAATCCACTTGTCGAGCTCCTCGGTTGCTTGCTTGGAATGTCGGTTGCCTTATCTAAAATTATGGATTCATCGTCTCTGCTTTGGATCGTCCCCCTAAGCTATCAAGTTGTACCAACGACCGATGCTGCAGGGGCGTTGACACCAGGGTTCACCTTTCCGTCGCCCTATGTCGTGCCGCCCCTCGCCGACACGGCGAATTTCATGCGAAAACCGCAAAAATCGGCCGGCGATGAACAGTAACAAATTTGAAGTTGGACAATTTCGTGCATACCGTGAAAACCGCGCCAAAAACCGCACAAAAACCACGAAAACCGTAATTTAAATTTGAACCAAATATAAATCTGCGACGTGCGGCGGTTTTCGCTCAAACCGCGCGAAAACCATGCTACATACCGCGGTTTTCGCGGCAAACATCGCGAAATTTATATTTTTTATAATATATATATTTGTGTTAAAATGAATTTTTTTAAAATTTTTAAAATTTTCACAAAATTATTTAAACGAAACCACAGAGATGTCGTGTCGCACTCCTGCCAAACGAACAAAAACCGTGGCGGTTTTCGTGGAAATGAAAACCATGTTGACACCCCGAAGTGCGCCAAGCTTTCGTGGTCTGCACTCATTTTTATGCCAACGCTCTATCTCCTTGAATCCACGCCATCCCCACTGGTTTTCACAACGTATTTTCTCTTACTTTCATAAACTTCAATTTTGATGTAATGACTATTTAAAAACTTACCTATTTTGAGACAAACGAGAGGGAACAAAAAATGATCTTATTCTAAAACAAAAGAATAATTAAACTTGCTCAAACGGAACAAAGCATTTTATCCACAGCTATCAGGGAAATTTTGCCGGGGTACTTACCGAGATGAAGCGAGACAAGGAAATTAAAACAAGTAGTGCGATCCGAAGATGGATTTTCATCTCTCGAGCGGACATCTCCTCGTTTTCTGCATGTCACCTAAACAAACAGTCATAAATATTTTTAAAAAAACTAACAATATAGATTAATTTAAACATATTGCAATCCACAAATATACAAGACTAAAACGTGTAAGAAACGATAAATGTTTTCTCAAAAGGACGAAAACGCTTTCCCATGCGATCCGGCCATATCTTACAATTCTTCGCATTTCTTGCCGTTAGTCGCTGTGACCAAATAAATTTCCAATTTTCCGTGGCCCGGTCCATAAATCTGAAATAATTAATCCTGCGTCCTTCCTTGTAGAAGTACATCCTATCGCGTCATTCGTCCATGGCTTCTCCTTCTCTCTTCTTTGTGCTTCCTCCTGATCCCATGCAGCTACTGCTCCAATGCTGCTGCTGATCAAGAACCAGCAGGTGACGACGACGTCGTGCATGGCGCCTCCTCGAAGGGCATGACGATTAGCAAGGAGGTGACCATGCCGACGTACCAGCTGAGCGGCTCCGTGGACACGATGGAGTACGCCGTGACGGTGTCCATCGGCACGCCGGCCGTCGAGCAGGTCGTCGTCATCGTCGCCGGCAGGGACCTGTCGTGGGTGCAGTGCGCGCCCTGCGCCCACGGGTGCTACCCACGCAGCAAGGATCATCCCATGTTCGACCCGACCATGTCGTCCACGTACGCGCCCATCCCCTGCGACTCCGGCGAGTGCAGGAAGCTCGACGGCGACGGCTACGACCACTACTGCTCCGGTAACGATGGCACACCCGGCCCTAACAACGGCACCGAGTGCGGGTACTGGGTCTTGTACGACGACATGTCGACGACGGCCGGCGTGTACAGCACCGAGACGCTGACTCTGGCGCCCGGCGTCGTCGTCGTCGGCGACTTCCGTTTCGGCTGCAGCGCTATGGCCAGGGTCCCCCGTCGGATTCGTTGCCGCGGAGCAATCACGACGGCTTGATCGGTCTCGGCGGCGTGGTGGAGTCGCTCGCGAGGCAGCAGATACCGTCGTCGTCGGCCTACGGCGGCGCGTTCTCCTACTGCCTCCCGGCGGCGAACGGCGAGGCCGGGTTCGTCGCTCTCGGCGCGCAAGCGCCGCCAGCGACAACGAGGACGCGTTATCGTTCACGCCAGTGATGGGCCGCGTCGAGTTCCAGCCGGCGTCCTTCATGGTGAGACTCACCAGCATCAGCGTCGGCGGGAAGCGTTTGGTCATCCGGCGTCGGCGTTCTCGGGAGGGATGACGATGAACTGCGCCAGCGCCGTCACGCGGCTCCCGTCGAGCGCCTACGTGGCGCTGCGGTCGGCGTTTCTGTCGGCCATGGCGGCGTACCCGCTCTTGCCGCGGCGGCCGAGCGCCGACCACCTCTACTGGCTCGACACCTGCTACAACCTGACGGGGCACGGCGGCAACGTGACCATGCCGACGGTGGCGCTGACGTTCAGCGGCGGCGCGACGATCAACCTCGACGTCGCCCGCGCCAGAGCTTGCTAGTTGATCAGCCCGACCTCTCTGTGCTTTTTGCTTATATATCGAAATCGCATTGTGTGCACACGACTACATAATTAAAATCATGGTGTCAACATGTTCAGAGTAAACTTATCAATCTCTCTCGTGCATTCCTCAATTAAGCTCAAATTTTCAAGCTAAATCGTAGGCACTTTTAGCTGACTTTGGGATGGAATTTAAATTGTAAGCATTGTTCATAGTTTGGGCCAAATGAAAATGAGATAATAGAACTTTTTTCTTATGGCTCATTTGGTAGGGCTCCTGATTATGTGATTCTCTAATTCTAGATTTTGATTCTTCGAAGAGAATTAGAATCAATATAGTTGATGAGAAATCTTTTCCACACGCTGGCCTGGAAGATCTGCTTAACTCTAGTGCAGGTCCGTCCTTGGCTACCTTCGATGAACTAAGCGTGCCAGTTGGTTTGATATGCTAACCAACAAGAAATAAACATATACATGCATTAAGGTTAAAGTTAGATTCTACCGGATCGGCTCAGGGAACCAACTTTCATATAATTGTTATCCCAAAACACATTTAAACTAAGTGATGGGGATAGATCCGCTATGCCGAGACAGTATAAACCACTTAATCTAAATATACGTTAGGATAATAAATATATGTGTTTATAACTTAGCCGATGTTGTAGATCTAACGTGAATCGGCTAGTACTCCGATACATCTTATGAAAAAATGTTGATCTAACCTAAATGCGCTAAACCTAGATCAATCGGCTGTCGGCTAACACCAACAGATTGATATCGGATTAAAACATTTAACCAGATTGAGATCTCAATATAAAAGATAGCTTTAATATATCTAATAGTAAATAATGCTAAAAGATAATTAAAACAGATAAGGCCGGCTGAAACCCCGACACTGTCTCTAATGATAAACATCTAGCCGAATAGATCTTAATAATTCTAAAAACGACTTAATAGATCATGGTGATGCAGCATTAAGTAAAAAAGAAGTACTAGATCTATATGAACCGATGCAAACCCCTCGAGACGGTGGATATAATATATAAACTAGTTCAACATCTAGATCTATATCTATCAGTACTGTCTCCCAAAAGAAACAAGCCGATGGCAAGATAGATCTAGATATTACCTAGATTATATATCATATATGATAAATTGTGCAGTCTATAACATTAAATCTAGAGTTTCATGGCGATGTAAGCACTAGATTTGACGATACAAACTAATGACAAGTGTTTACCTTATTCGGGGGTCGAGATCGATGTAGCCCGAAGCAGGATCAAGAACTCGTCTAAAAGAAAAAGGTTTGGCGATGCACCGAGTTTGTATTGATGTGTGTGTTTTTATAAGGGGTCTCGGGTTCTATTTATACCCAAGTACAACAAAGTTCGTGTAGAACACGGTTTCTATCTATCTACTATACACGGTACGACAATATTCCGGGAAGTAATTCCACGCCGCGTTACAAAAGGAAAATCTATACAAATCTCTATTTTACGGATACAATTGCCATTACAGGACTTTATCCATAGATGGCAATATCTTAACGAACATTTGGGAACCGAATCTTCCCTTTATCTTCAAGCTTCTTCATCGGAAACGGTTCCATTTTCTTCTCTGAATCGGAATCGGCTATCGGCTGTCCCTATCCGATTCGGCCTCAGCCGACTGGTCTTCCAGCCGATTTGATCGTGGCCGACGCGACCTCTGTTTCTCCGTAGATCACTTTTCCGATTCGATTCCGCTTCAATTTTGACCTTGAACTTAGGGATTTGGTTACCAAATTTGGTCGTTAACACATGCCCCCCAAGTCTGTGATAAGATAATATCACGGATTTACCATCTTTTCAAATTCCCACGTGACTTCTGTCCTATTCCGTTTCGCCAAAAAAACTCTTTAAATATCGCCCGCCCGACGCCGAAACAAGCCACACTATCACTTTTATTCCTCAAGACCTAGTCAGAAAAACTCTCCCTCTCCCTTCGGCGATTCCGGCAAACCAAAGCGGAACCCCTCCGGCGATCTCCCTGCTACGATTCCAGCGAACCAAGGCAGAACCCCTCCGGCGATCTACCCGTGAAAGCAATCTCCTTCACCAATGGCATCCTCAAGTACCCACGCCGACGCGCCTCGATAGGCGTACCCCGAGGTAAGTCTTGTCGGCCATAGCTCTTTTCCTTTCGCAATTCAATCTTTTCGCCTTTTATGATTCCTTCCTTCTTTCCTGCAACCCGTAGCACCTTTCGCATCAAATCGCCATTCCAGATCTTGTTCATCCCGATCAATATCTGTTAGGGCTGATCGGCAACCCAGACCCAAGTGAATTTATCAATGCTGAAACCGATCGGATCCCCTATAGGTTCTCAACCCCAGATCTGGCATACTGGACCAGTGCCTTCAAATCTTGGCCCTCAACGAACAAATCTTGGCCAGCATGGTACCTTAGAATGTCGGCTAGGATGCAAACCCACTGGATTGAGCTTGGCATAAGCCAAGGCCTAGAACTAACAATAGCCAACATGCCTAAGGACGAACCCCTCCTATCGGCTGCAAGTTACTTCTGGTCCGACACCCTCAACGCCTTTTTGTTTAGGCAAGGACCAGTGACCCTAACACTCTTGGATGTAGCAATGATCACCGGACTAGACATAACATCCACAGCCGACCCCGACAGCCTCCAAGTAAAATGTCATCACAACTTTAAGACCAAAAGCATAGGGGGCTGGAGTGGCTTTATAGCAATGAATATGAAGGATGGGCCGATCTCCGAAATAGAACACATAGCTTTTCTCATGATGTGGCTAGAAAAGTTTGTCTTTTACGGATCAAGCTGCAGACCAACCAGCAATTGGCAGCATATAGCTGAAGCCCTAGTGAGAAAGAAGAAGATCCCTCTGGGAAAGTATCTGCTCGGCTATGTGTATCAGATATTGAGCAACACGTCAGCCATGCTGGCTTCAAAACAAGCCATCAACACAGGGGGGCCCTGGTGGCTACTGTAGCTCTGGCTCAATCTTCACCTCTACCAGGTTGCTGAAAGGCCGTCCCCACTTGAAACCGATTTCCCTTTGCCCGAGCCACGAGTCGAAGATGATGAAGAGAAAATGACTCGGCGGTGCATGTCATATGGGGAGGCAGCTGCCACTTACCCCGGATCCAAGTTAACAGCCAACCAGTTCAAGAATTGGTTTGACCATCTATACAGTGGCTATTCGAACACCTTGAAGATCTGGTTTGCCTACGAAAACTTCGATAAATTTGAACAACCAGATGATCTTTGGCTAGACGAGCTTAATTCTGAAGAGTATTTAAAGCTGAGGGAAATCTATGTAACGGCCATCACTCCCTGTATCCTCCCTGTCGGCATCCATCAAGGACATAATGTTACCAAGACTTATGAATTTTATCACCCAATGGTAGCTGCAAGGCAGTTCGGACTGGGTCAACTGCCAATTGGTCTTTACTATGCCGACAAGATCCAGACCACAGGAAAAATTGAAGGCAATATTATGATGCGTCGATTGTTACGCATCCCTGGTCTCCCCTTGGGCAGGATGAACAAGATTGACTTGGCAGTGACCAGGACAGCTATCTTCAGTCGATGGTGGAATGAATGGAAACAACATCTGTTCCATCAATCGTCTTCGACGTACCTGACAATCGTCGACCCTGACTTAGTCCCCTCGGTGAGTACTTTGTCTTTTAATCCTTTTCTTCATCGGCTATCACTTGTGTTCTCAACTGACCGTATATTATTCCTTTGCAGACAATTGACGACTCCCCTCCGCATACCAGCAACATAGGAGTAGCCATCCTCTACGCTCGCGACATCTTTCCCAACGGCTGTGGGCTGGTGTCGTCCATCATCGGCCACAACGCACCGAAGGTGAGCACGCTCCTTCACAGCCAAACTCGTGAACCGCTTCAACGGTCGAAAAGGGCCAAACCGTCGGCTGCTGCCACCCCTGCTGCCGAACGAAAGAAAAGAGCTTCGAAGAAACCAAAACGAGTTTCAGCCGACGACCTCTCCCCAATCAATCCGGATTTGGATGCCTTCTTGGACGACGAGGTCAGATCCGAAGAAATGGGGAAAGTTGGTCATGAAGCCGCGGCCGACACCATCTCTTCAGAAAAGTATGCTCAAACATCGTCGGCCGGCGAGCAATCGACTCAGAAAACCCCGAGTCCTCCAAAGCGGGTTGCTCGTCTGACGCCAGTAAGCCACTCTCACATTTTCTCACTGTCCTTGTTGCATCAGCAGAGGAAGAAAGTGGTCACTAGGTCGAGAAAGGCCCCTTCTCCGGTAAGCTTTTAGCAATTGTATTTTCATTGTTTAATCAGTGATTCTTGAACTAACTCTTTTTAGCCCCCACGAGTTCCGACACTCCCCCCAACTCTCAAGCGAGCACACTCTATCGGCTGCAGGTGGCGAACATGCTGATGATGAAGCTACATCAGCCCAAGTTGTCCAAGTAAGTACTATGACTGTCTTCTTCGCAATTGGCCTTATAATTTTTACCCATGTTATAACTGTTTCTTGTTCTGCAGAGCGTAGCCGATCTCCTGGGTTTCGACCTATCTGAGTTTGTCGATCCAGACGAAGATGCTGGCAAGGCCATGGTGTTGCTCGACGAAGATCTAAGGACCACGCTGGCCGACATCGCTAATCGGTGGAGGCTCATTGGCGCGGTAGCCGATTGCGGTTCCGTCCGTAATCGGTTCGAAGAGATCCAAGCCAAGCTTCGAGACAAGTTGGCCGATACAATCGCGCCAACAACCTTCCTTGAAGCGCATTGGCATAAAATACGAGCGGACAAAGCAGCGCATAGCTGATCGCCGAGAGAACAAGTCACTAGCGGCTATGATCAAGGTCAATCAAAAAGAGATCAAGGCAGAGAAAACCAAGTTCGACAGTCTAAAGATGGAGCCGATTGCCCAACTTGATCGACTTCGCGCGCGCAAGGATGAACTGGTGGCCGAACTCGTCAAGACTGAAACTGAAATCCAACTCCAAGAAGAATGAGTGGCCTGCCTGCCGAAGGAAATCGAAGACCAACGTGCAAAGATCAAGGCGGCCGTGTCCTATTTAACAGACTTGATAAAGGCGGTGAAACCGGTGGCCGACATTGATGCAGCCGACGCCAAGGCGGTCGAAGAGATTGATGAGATTCGCTGCAAGGCGATATCGGCTACCGCTGACTTCCTAAAGCGCTAAGCCGATTGTAATAGCCAACTAGGACATTCTTGTAACTCAAACTCTCTATGCCTTTTGTAATCGGCTTAAACTTCTTCTGTAATCGACTGGTTGCAACTTAATCCTTGTTTAATGTTATTCATATGTATGCTGGCCGATTATTTTAAACTTGCTTGAAGGGTTCAAAAAATTTTAAAAAATCGCTCTGCCTTCTTGACATCATATTGTATTGTGTATGCCCCCTAATTTTGTTGATGGTGTTTTCAGTATTAACAAAATTATCAAATCAAATATCCTGTTGCTGTCGGCTAGGCTGAGCCGACATCGAAAAATTAGGGGAAACATGCATAATATCGTCCTAAAGGCGATGTATGCGTCACAACGCATCGGCTAACACGAATCAGCATAAACATGGCCAAATCATGAGTTGATCCATACACTTGGGTAATATTTCTTTAAATATTAGCCGTTCAGAGTCCTCCTAAACACTTCTCCATTCAAACCTTCTAGCATATAATCTCCTTTAGAGATGCATTTGTGGATCTTGAAAGGCCCTTCCTAATTCGGTGACCACATGTCGAACTTATTATCTCTTGATCCGATCGGCAATATCAATTTCTAAACGAGTTCGCCTTCTTCAAAAAACTTAGGCATAACCTTCTTGTTATAATGACGGGCTACTCGTTCCTTATCTCTTGTTACCTTTTCCAAGGCCCTCATCCGTGACAATACCAGATCTTCTGATTCATCTACCATCAGGTTGTAGTAATCATCGGCTGTAAGTTGATCTTGCAACTGAATTCTTCTTGAGTCGATAATGTTTTCCCATGGCAGGACTGCTTCATGTCCATAGACCAGTTTATATGAAGGCACTTGGATTGATCCGTGGCAAGCCATCCGATATGCCCAAAGTGATTCGGCTAATCGTTTGTGCCATTGCTTAGGATATTCAGCGATCTTCCTCTTTATCAGCTTGATTAGACTCTTGTTTGAGGCCTTTGCCTGTCCGTTAGCCTAAGCATAATACGGCGAAGAATTGAGCAACTTGATGTCCATGCCGTCGGCAAACTGAACAAAATCGTCTGATATGAAGATAGATCCTTGATCTGTTGTTATTGTCTGAGGGACGCCGAATCGGTATATAATGTGCTCCTTAACAAACTCGATTGCGTCCTTTGAATCAACCTTATTTAAAGGAATTGCTTTCACCCATTTTGTGAAATAATCGGTTGCCACCAATATGAATTTATGTCCCTTGCTCGAGGGTGGATTGATCTGGCCGATCATGTCGATTCCCCAACCCCTGAACGGCCAAGGCTTGATAATTGGGTTCATAGCCGATACTGGTGCCCTTTGTATAGCTCCAAACTTTTAACAATCTTGGCAGCCCTTGTAATACTTGAAACAATCCTACAGCATTGTCGGCCAAAAATACCCTGCTCTTCGAAGTAGCCATTTCATCTTGTGAGTCGATTGATGTGTGCTACAGATCCCTTCATGCACCTCTCCGATAGCTACCTTGGCTTGATCGGCACTACGACACTTGAACAGCACTCCATCAATCACTCGATGGTATAAATCTTCATCGAGCAATACATATCTCAAAGCCTTGTAGCGCAACTTCCTTGAAGCTGACTGGGAGAGATTTTGCAGATAATTGTAGACCTCGAACCTTCAGTCATCGGCTGTCATGGTGGCAATCTCTACCTCAACATCTTTTGTCATCGGCCTGTAGCCCGATGCACCTTGAGCTAAATCATTGGCTTCTGCATTCTGCTCTCTGGGGATGTATTTTAATGTTACTAGCCGAAAGCTATCCATCAATTCTCGGCATCGTTGATAATAGACCATCAGCACATCATTTTTGCATTCGTATTCTCCTGACAACTGGCTGATGACCAACAGTGAATCTCCCATTATTTTGATGGCGTCGGCCTCGACTTCCTTGAGAAGATGTAATCCCTTAAGCACTGCTTCGTATTCGGCTTGATTGTTTGTGGCATGAGGGTTGATTGAGAAGGCAAATTCGAAGCTTGCCCCCCTTGGTGATATGATGACCAAGCCGATACCGCATCCATTCATGCAAACCGAGCCATCAAACGTCAAAGTCCAAGGCATGATCTCCACCAAGCCGATTGAACCATCCCTGTGTTCTACAATGAAATCGACTATGGCTTGTCCTTTAACTGGCTTGGGTGCCTGATATCTTAAGTCGAATTTCGCTAAAGCAAAAATTCATTTCTCAACTCGTCCTTTGAGTACTGGAGCCGATAGCATATATTTGACTACATCGGTTTTGCATACCACTGTGCACTCGTTGGATAATAAATAAGTCTCAACTTTGTACATGAAAAATATAGGCAAAGACATAATTTCTCCACCGGTGAATACCTTGTCTCTGCGTCCAACAACCGTCGGCTGAGATAAAAGATGGCCTTTTCCTAGCCTTCAATCTCCTGAATCAGAACTGAGCCAATGGATTTGTCGTCGACCGACAAATATAGCTTGAACGATATCCCGTTTTGTGAAGAAATCAAGACTGGAGGCGAGTTTAAGTAATCCTTGATATTGTCTAATGCCTTCTACTGCTCTGCCCCCCAAGTGAATGTTTGATCGATCTTCAGCTGAAGCAATGGTGTGAACGGCCCCATTTTTTCTGAAAGATTGGCTATGAATCACCTGATGAAGTTGATTTTGCCGATCAAAGATTGTAGTTGCTTTTGTCCTTCGGAGGCTGTATCGTCTTGATTGCATTAATGATCCTTGGTGTAATCTCAATCCCTCTCTCATGAACAAGAAACCCTAAAAATTGCCCGGCTGACACGCCGAACACGCATTTTAGTGGATTCATCTTCAGGCCATATTTCCTTGTCCGCTCCAAAATCTGTCTAAGATCGGCTATATGGTTTTCCATTTTCTTGGATTTGACAACAACATTATCGATGTAAATCTCGACCAGAAAGCCGATCATATCATGGAAAATGTAATTCATGGCCCTTTGGTAAGTTGCTCCAGCATTCTTCAAGCCAAACGTCATGACGACCCACTCATACAGGCTGATTGCTCATTGGCATCTAAAAGCAGTCTTGTGGATATCTTTTTCGGTCATAAAGATCTGATTATAACCTGCATTACCATCCATAAAACTTATGATCTTGTGGCCAGAAGCAGCATCTACGAGCAAATCGGCTATGGACATTGGGTATTCATTCATCCTTAGGGGTAGCTTTGTTGAGGTCTCTGAAATCAATACACACCCTAAGTTTCTCATTCTTCTTCATTACTGGAACAATATTTGAAACCCACTCCGCATATCGGCAAGGCCGAATAAGTCTAGCATCGTATAGCCGAGTGATTTCGGCTTTGATCGCATTATACATATCGGCCTTAAACCTCCTAGGAGGCTGTTTGTACGGTCGATACCCCGACTTGATAGGCAGCCGATGCACAACAATAGACGGGCTAAGACCAGACATCTCGAAATACTCCCAAGCAAAACAATCTTTATATTCCTTTAATAAATCAATGAGCTAGGACAACGAGAAGACAAATTTTTACTAATGTATGTCGGCCTAGGCCTATCTTTAGGACCTATATCAATTTCTTCTAGCTCGTTGGCCGACATAAAATCTTGCCTAAGCTTGCCATCGTCGTCATCCGCGGTGTCCTTGCCGTAGACGTTCGAGCCCTCCACGACGCCCTCAAAGTAATAATTGAGGTTCTTCGTCTCCAATAGGTTGTATGACAGAGTCGGACACCTTTAGAAAATTGGCTTGTCAGATTTTGCCAGACAGACGATCAATAACGTCGATTTCCCAAAGTGGCAAATCGGCGTTAGCAACGCTCACTGACCTGTCGGCTGGCATGATTTCAATCTTGTCACCTTGCCATTGGATCAGACTTTGATGCATAGTGAAAGGGACGCATCAGTTTGCATGGATCCACTCCCTCCCAAGTAGTAGGCTGTAAGATCCCTTCCCGTCGATGACAAAGAATGTTGTGGGCATGGTTTTGCTGCCGACGGTCAGCTCGACGTTTAGCATGCCCTTGGCCTCCGATGGGTTGCCGCCGAAGTCTTTGAGCACCCTGTTCGTTTTGATTAGGTCTTCGGCTCCATTGCCCAACTTTTGAAAAGTGGCATAGGGCATGATGTTGACTGCTGCCCCTCCATCGACTAGCATCTTTGACATCGGCTTCCCGTTAACGACCTTTCACGTACAGTGGTTTAAGGTGCCGATTGTCAGTCCCCTCTGGTTTTTCAAAAAATGGCTTGTTCCGGGGAGAATGCTAGTCTCGCCAAGGTGTCTTCGACACTATCTGCATCGACCTCTGTGGCACTGAATTCAGCTGGTAGTATAAAGACCATGTTAACCGATGCATTAGCTTTTTCCTTTCCTTTTGCCGCCCTCCTAACTTGGTCGACTGGGCTTTCGTTGGCAGTCGGTGCTTGTCTCTTGACGCGCCATCGTTTTGTGCCTTGCCGACGTGGGAGCTCCGAGCAGCGACGAGAGGGAAGGGCGCAAGCGCGACGCGGGGCGCGACGCGGATGGAGATGGGAGAGAGGGGCATAGGAAGGGAGGGGCATAAGAGGTCTTTTTTTCATCCAAGCTTTATCTTTCTTTTCAACATTGGAATCGCGTGTTAATTTTATAAATACTCAAGAGTTTTTTTTAAAATAGTCAGACGGACGAAAATTTTAGATAAAATCACTACTCGCTTTATAATAATGCAGGAGGGCCGTACTCCGAGAAGCCTCAATCCCGGCCCAATTTAGGCCCATCAGACCGATCCAATTGGATGATTTCCGACCCCACCTGTCTTCTGGGACCATCCATCCGGTGCGAGGCACCCCCACCTGGCCACCCACCAAAGCTCCGGCAAAAATACCACACGCGGACACGCCAAACCCCCCTCTTCCGCCAAGATCCCGCGAAACCCGCCGCACCCCGCGCCGCCGGTCGCCGGCGCAATCGCCCGCGCTCCGCCACAGCTCCAACCCCAGATTCCCAGCATCCCGCGCCTCGATTCGAGCCGGACTCGCGAGGAGCCCGCGGGATTCGAGCTCCGATTTCCCGCGGTGGTGGTGGTGTGGTGTGTGTGTGTGGGGGGTACGATGATGGTGGGGTTCATGGGGAAGAGGAAGGAGCTGGACCAGGTGGTGGACGGCCTCTCCGACTTCTCCCTCTCCGGCCCCGCTGCCAAGAGCCGCAGACTGGTGAGCTTCCGCCACCTCCATTTGCTCTCCCCCTTGGGTCTCGTTTGGTCTGTGTAGCTGAGTAGCTTAGCTTCCCCTTTCCATGCTCTATTATTGTCTCCGTGCGAGTTTTAGGTTTCATAGCTTTGTGCTTGGCTCTAAGTCGGATATTTTTATTGTAGTTCATGCTCGGATCATTTGTTTACTTTTATACTTCTTCGCGCTCTGGTTAGGCATGCTGTTGTTTACTAGCTGTGATGCATGTTGTGAGCTTGCTTGGTTTACTGCTAGTTGTAGTATATGTACTATTGTACGACATCTACGGGTAGTTTAGTGCATTTGGGGATGCTTATGGATGCCCTAATTTTGTGCGGGTGCCGTGTTTGCATTGAGATTCTTCAGAGACCGAGAAAAAATACGATAATTTCATTGCTAAATTGTCATTTTGGGCTCACCATGCCAACTGTTTCCATCCAAGAATCTAGCGTGTTATTGCAGTATGTTTTTTTCCTTTTCTTGCTAGTCAGTACCTTGGAGTTGCTTGGTTAAATATGCATGCTGTATGATGGAGTTTAGAAAACTACAAATTCCCAACGAAATAAAATAACTGAATGAAAGCATAGCTATTATGTATTTGAGTACTTGGTGCATTTCTACATGAGTTGTGTCATCAGCTGTATGACCTGTTACCGTAAAATTATACTTTCATGCAGTTGTTCAATGGATTATAATTTAGTTTCATGCACTTGTCAAAATATTCGATGTTGGGAAAACTAAACAGTTCTCTCGATGTATTTGACTTGAGGGCGCATTATAAAGGCTTTATGAGCACCATGCATGGCATCTCCAAATTTATCATTATTGCATTATCCCATGTGAGATTGCTCAGCAGTAACAGTTATCTCAGAGACTTCGTAATTTATAATGAAAACGACTCTACCTTTCTGGTCGTCGTATGGAACCACTAGCAAAACCTTTTTTGTGTGGTTCGCTGTTCTTCAATGGATCATCTTGTTTGCTTGATCATCTTCCCAGTGACATCGTTTTCTTTTATTATTAATAAGATGTCCATCATTGGTGTGGGCATGGCATGTATGATTTTGTTATGACATCACCAATTCCAATTGAGTGTTCTAGTGGGAGATAATGATATTCTCACTTATGAGAAATTTCACTTTGATTCTGATACCTCATTCAATCTTACCAGGAGTTGGCTAGTTGCTTCAGGATATAAATTTGCACTCTATCATCGTTACTCTCACTGTATGTACATATTCAGTAAATTTGTTGCGCTGCCACATTTTGCTGAATAAATGTCGACTACTGTTTGTAGGATATTGGGCTCCCACCTATTATGGAAGAAGAAATGCCAGGTCCTTCCACACCATTTGGACATGAGATGCTAGGAGACAAAATCCACAATGTTGTTAGCATGCCCATTATGGAAGACATGGTGGGAGGTGACATGGAATCTTATCCATCGAGTGAGGACAAGGCACTTGTTTTATACAAGCCAGTAGATAACACTGTACGCATTGGACCTGGGACCTTGAACCCTTCAATCATAATCAGTCCAGACTTGATACGTGGTCTAAAGAGTAAGTTGATCTCAACATTTTCTATTATGTATAAGTTACTCTTGTATTCTTCTGAATATTTAAATGTTTGTAATACTTTATTTTGTAATTTTACAGTATGTTGTGCGTGTGTAAAATGTGATAGATATATAGGAGAAGATGCTATTGCTACTTAACTGGTAGGTGTTTTAGTGTTTTACATTCTAGATATGTGACACATTCAAGGTTGATATTGAAATAATATATGCAGACCTTTTCTTCAAAGATCCTACTCTTTAGGTTTTTTTAGAAAGTTCAACCGGGGGGGGGGGAGTTTCCCCACCTGAATTTCATTTTCAATAGAAAGAAAGGAGTACATGGCATCATCATATTACAGAACTGCGAATAGAAGAGGAAACAACTATTCTATCATCACTTTTGAAGCGTTCGGCCCGAAAGGGTTGCATCCTCCAGACCTTTAGCAACCAACCGTACAACCGACGGTTGCATTCCATGGAAGACCACGTCGTGCCGGTGATTCCAAAGCCCCGCAAAACACAGAAGATAAAAGACCTGAAAATGTCTATCAGGGATACCATTGGGGGGCTCGATAGGGTTGTCATATCCGGAATCGCCGGGTGGATTTGCATAGCCTGCCAGAAGGAGTGAGCAAAAGGGCATCCCATGCAAATATGAAAATCCATCTCTTCTCCGTCACAATGTCACAAGTCCCTGACTGCACAATGTTCTTCTTGCAGAGATTTTGCTTTGTAGGGAGTCTTTCCTTTGCCAGCAACCGGGCAAAGAATTGGATTTTTGGTGGAGCTCGGCTTTTCCAAACGAATTTCCAATTTTGGTCGTTCACCCGATCTTCATGGAAGGACTCATAGTTTTGTCTGGACATCCAAATACTCCCTTCCACCCCTTCTACAGCACACCTAGCATCTTGTTGAATGTTCAACGAGGTGTTTGCGAGGATCGTAACAAGGCCTTGTATCTGGTCACTCGCTATATTCGACAGCCTGGGAACAAAGCAGTCTCTCAGATCAGCAGAGAGTACGTGAGCCACCGTAGCATGTTTGTCAAGAGCATGTGTGTACAGAGCTACAAATTGTGGCTAACTCTTTAGTTTTGTGGCTAACTGGCTAGTAGTCAGAACAAATATACTAGCTACGTCGCTACTCGCTAGCATGCAAGCTTATTAGCTGCTTGCGTTGTTCTTTATTTTCTTTTGCTTTTGTCTTAAAAGGCCTCTGTACTTTCTAGCACACTACTTTAGTGACATTCTTCATGCGAGTTCTGTTTTAAGTGATACACATAAGATGAAGAAAGCCTGCTGCACTCGTATCATATTTGTATGTCTTACTTGGCTTTATGTGTATGTATTTTGTAGTGTTATACTCATGTCTTGTACGTTAGAATAGGATTATCATCCATACCTTGAAATCACTCCTCCATTTTCTTCTCATCTTTCAGATCAGGCTTTCAACCAAAGGAACTATCGCGGGCTGGAGGACAGATCTCCTGGGTGCAGCAACCGCTTGGCTTTAGTTCCTTGGACACCACCACAGATTGCCACGATATCTAATTGGTCTACTTCTAATTCAGAAAACACAGCATTCTTTGAAGTGCCAATGGAGTCTGATGAGACAGAAGTTGATTCTATGGACGTCGAGGAATCTCCTGAAGCAACCGTTGCAGCAATCGATGGTGAAGGCCTTCACCAGTGGCAACAACACTGTATGACCCCGCCGTCGCTACCAGACCCTTCAGCGCCTGTTATGTGGTCAAGGTGACATTGTTGTGACTTGATTGCTGCTGTTTACTTACACGAAGGATGAAGAAATCCTCCAGTTAGTTAGCATTCACGAGCTGTACCACAGTTGGCCGGGATATAGGGCATAGTGCTGATCATTAGATCAATTGGTAAGATGATTATTATGTGCATAATAGCTCCTCCTAGCGTAGTGCTGATCTTTGCCCATTAGTGATTCAGTAGTGTGTGCACTGTTGTTGTTACAAAAACACAAGCCTGTATGTTGGCATCCAATTAATTTATCTAGCATGTTGGATTACCACCACAGTGTTCTTCGCCTCTTCTGCATTTGTTACCTTGTAGATATGTTCCTATACTTATGTTGTATTACTAGAAAAATGGCCTGTTCTTTGCAACGGATAAAAACATTTTGGATCGCTATACATTATACTCCTTAGTTTTGAGCCGCAAGCCCACTCCACGTTTTGGATCGCTATACATTATACTCCTTCCTTAGTTTTGAGCCGCAAGCTCACTCCACGTTTTGGATCGCTATACATTATACTCCTTCCTTAGTTTTGAGCCGCAAGCTCACTCCACGTTTGGATCGCTATACATTATACTCCTTCCTTAGTTTTGAGCCGCAAGCCCACTCCACGTTTTGGATCGCTATGCATTATACTCCTTCCTTAGTTTTGAGTCGTAAGCCCACTTCACGTTTTGGATCGCTATACATTATACTCCTTCCTTAGTTTTGAGCCGCAAGCCCACTCCTTCCTTTCTTTGCAGCCCTAGCCTAGTCCGCTACCTCTCTTCGCTCTTTTCAGCCCTAGCCTAGTCGCTACCTCTCTTCGCTCGGTTTGCCTCTCTTCAGTATAGCCCACAAGTGGAGTTGTCGGCCCAGCTCGCACAACCGAGTGTCGTCTTCAACCTCTGAAAGACAGTCTGGTACGGAGTGTCGTCTTCAACCTCTCTTTAGTATAGCCCACAAGTGGAGTTGTCGGCCCAGCTCGCACAACCGAGTGTCGTCTTCAACCTCTGAAAGATAGTCCCGTACGGAGTGTCGTCTTCAACCTCCGAAAGACAGTTCGGTGTGTACGATGCCGTAGCTGATCATCTCCATCAAATCCGGTCGAATTGATCTTCCAAAATTGGTCGAGGGCTTTTGATCCACTTGATCTCATTTTTCCGTTTTTATCAAAATCAGAGCAAATTTGTAAAGCTTGGGATTGGGATAAAACAGTGACAGTTAAATGGAGATTAAGTCCAGTAAATTAAAGCCGAATTGAAAGGGGAAATCATGGGGAAAATGATGAGGGAGTAGTGGAGAATCGATTTTTGCAATCAATTAGAGGAGGAAACGCATGAGAGGCCGATCGAAAAGAAAAGCGGGTGGAAAAAACCCTGAAAAAACGGTGAAAACAGACAAAAAAACACCTTAAAGTCTTATATATCTTTTATTAGATCAAGGTTTGCTAGAAAAAATGCAAGTATGTTGCAACGGGTAAACTATAACAAATATAAAAATATTAGATGATCGGGGTTTAGTTTTTCATGATATGAACCTTTAAAATATATATTCCTTAAGAAAAAATGTTTAAAAAGAAAAAAAGGCCCCGTTGGACCTGTCGGCCTGGTAGGGTATTCGCGCCCACGACCCATGACGCGCACGTGGCCCAGCAGTGCTGCGGCCCTAGGGATGGAGGCCAGCTCGATGCAGGATTGATCTGAGCCGTTCGTTTTGATGGATGACTCGGATCAGTTTTGAATCCATCAAAACCGTTCGTGCCAAAAAAACTAACCCTAGATTCACTTTCCTCCTCCCCTCCCCTCTTCCCACTAGCGTCGCCACTCCCTCTCCCCTTTTCTTCTCGTCTCATCGGCACGGTGCGGCGATAGCAAGGGCACAAAACAGTGCCACGACAGCGAGGGTACGACGCAGAGACGGCGGCGACAACCATCCCTTCCCATCTCGGCCTCTTTGTTTCTGTCGTCGGATCTGGGAGACGGTAGCGGCGGACATTAGGGCTCAAGGGAGACGACGGCGGATCGTGGAGGACGGCGATAATTGCTGCATTAGGGTTATTGTGAGTAGATAAAGATCTGGTTATTATTGTCATCAGAAATTTGTAGTTATATAAGTTTGTTGTTCTTCAATTTTTGTATTTAGGATGTTACACGAACTGCTTTATTTTTTTTATTATTTGATATGGACTCTGGATAATATTTGTCGCGATTGGGTTTTTAATCGAGCTTTGTTTTTGTGATTTGCCCGCCGTACGCGATTAGGATTTTGATTTGATCTCTAGTCTCTAGTTTTGTTTTTTTTGCTTCGACCGGCATATGTGATGAACACATTGTAAAGTTTTTTATGGGATGGAGTAAAGTTTTTTATGTGACGATCGAAAATTATTTTCGATTTTGATTTTTAGTAGTTAAGATAAAACGTGCATGTGTTTTTATCCTGGATTTTAAACATAAATTTGAGATATATTTTAGAAGAAGAGCTTTCCCTACCTGATTTTTAATTTTTTCATTAGGAAAGGATAGTTTGGTACAATGGAGAAATTAGATTACCGAGAATGCTTCGCGTCGTACGTCAGAAATCATCGGCATACGTACGTATATAAATTTTAAATTTTAAATGTTTTTTCTCTTAAACCATTTATCTAAATTTTAAAGTAATTATATGATTGGATTCGTTACAATTAAATCTTTATAACAAGATATCTATATTCCGACGATTTTTTATGGAAATATTCTTCTCGATAAGTGAAACATGTGAAACATTTTCGTTGAAACAATTTTTAGCAATGGGTGAAATATTTCTTCATAATAAGATACAACACCGTTCGACGATTTGTATCAAATCGGACATCCAATCCGTAACAGGCTCTAAATTCTTCTCATCGCGCGTTCGGTGGGAAGCAAATTATTGGACGGAGACGCTACATGCACGTACACCACGAGACAAAAGTTTCGGACACGCACGCAAGAACATCGACTGCATGCATACGTAAATTAATACATTTTAAATTATTTTTTCCTTCAAATTTATTATTTTTTCTAATTATACCGTTGGATTTATTATAATTAAACCTTCATAACAAGATATCATATGAATAATATGAATATATTTTGATAAAAATAATATATGTTTTAGTGGATATTGTTTAAATGTTGTATATAGTGTTATTAAAATATATCAATAAGTATATTATGATGTTTCAGTAGTATATTAAATGAGGCATTCGTGTTGAAACAGTTTTTGATCAGTGAAACATTTTTTTACATGTAATGTTATGTCATGAAACATTGTACGATTTTTTGACTGGGATCGGACGTCCGATCTTTAGTCGTCGAGAATGCTTCAGAGCCCCGGAATTTGGTAAGCCCCAGAGCCCGAGGTGGTTAAGGTCTCCATCGGTTGATACCGAATCGGACAAGGTAAGCCGATGTAGCCGATTTCGGTACGACAACATTGGAGACACCGTCGGATCAAGATAATGTGCTTCATGAGGATTATCATATAAGGATAGAGTCCTAAAAAATCAATTGTATCTATTAATTATGAAAGAAGTCAATTGTATCTATTAATTATGAAGAGTTTGTTAGTTTTTTATTTTATCTTTAGGAAAGTGTGTTAGTATCCGGTAAGGATTCGGTTTGTTTCTTTTATCTTTAGAAAAGTTTGGATTTGTAATCTGTTAGGATTTTTATTAGCCCATGGGTATAAATATGTAAGCATAGGTTTCATGTAACTCATCTCTCGATCAATACAACTTGGTGCATCGTCATCTTTTACTTTTTCACTTTGTTCATCACTTGGCACCCGACGCGGGGCTGCATTGGCTTCGATCTCTGGCGAAGGGGTAAGTCCAAGGTTTCGCCGGCCCAGGTATATCGTATCTATCTTTAGTTTTATTATCATTCATAGATACATCGGCTTAGTTAGGACTTTCTCGGTTATATTCGATATTCTGATCAACTCGATATTTCTGTAAACGTAATATTGCTTTAGGTAAATCTGTTATATCCATCATGCTATACAGATCTATCGGCTCATCGAGTATTATATTATCATATATAATTTTGTGCTGCATCGGTTAGGTCTGACCTAGTAGATTGTCATCGATAATCTAAGTCTTGTTAAGCCGATAGGTTCATGCTAATGTTTTATCGAAGGGTTAGCCGGTCTTATTATATGTCTATGTTAATCTAGTCCTAGTATCTCGATTTAGCTCTATCAGCTGTCTCTCGTTTTAGGGTTTCTGCCAATATCGGCTAAATCGTTATATTAGATTAGATTAGCTTAAACATATATCACCCTGAAAATTAGTCAAAGGCTTGATTGTCTAGATATTGTGTTTCTTTTCATACTTAGTGTTGCATCAATTTAGTTTGACCTACTAAGTTGTGATTAGAATCGTAATCTCTAGCCTGTCTGTTGGCTGCCACTAAGGGTTTCGTCGGGGTTTCAGCCGACGAGTTATGTGGACATCGGCATCGGCTGGAATCACACAATTGGTTATCAACAGATCGGCTGTTTTAATTGTCGGCCTATTGGCCGATATAATTTATGCTCTGCTGTTTTGTATATCTTGTCAGTGACAGGATCAAACTGACTGGCACGCCCACACTTTCATTGATTTTAGGACCTGCACCAAGCTAGCGAGATTTTCCGGACCGACGTGTTGATTTTTCTCGTCAACGTATACTATGTTAAAAATATATATATGAAACATTTTTATATCATAAATGAAACAACTGAGTAAGTACCGAAACATTACATATGTTAGTGAAACATTTGAAAATACTTATTGAAACATCTAATAGAATGTGTAATCCTACACTGCAACACAGATAAAAGCTCTTTAAAACATTATTAGAAGCGAGAGTGTAACAGTTTGTTCTTAAGTGCTGAAACATTTATTTATAACCGATGAAAACAATACCTTTTTGCAATTATTTTTTTATAAAAATATAATCATGTTGGATCTTATTATAAAGTTTTAATTGCAACGAATATAACAGTGTAATCGGATTGTAGATTACACCATTATATAAAGATTTAGTCTGGTGCGTCAGCGTGCTAAAAATTGTTTTAACGAAAATGCTTTAGATGTTTTACTTATCAGATAAAAATATTTCAGTAAAAAAGTCGTCGAAATATAGTCATGCGATATCATGTTATAAAAATTTAATTGTAACGAATACAATTATATATGTAACGAATACAATTATATAATTAGTTTGAAATTTGGATAAATAATTTAGGAGAAAAAATATTTAAAGTTTTCGTTTGCGCTATTTGATGGCTCTGCATGTGTCCGATTTTTTTCTATCTTCGTACGTCCAGGGTTAGCAGTCCCCGGTAGATTACATCAAATTTGAGAGATTTTACTTGCTTTAGCTGTTAGAGCATGCCCAACAGATTTCAAAAAGCAATTCTTAAAAAAACTCATTTAGAGAATTCCTAAAAAGGTTAGAGAATGATATCAAAAATTGATACGACATATTCTCAAAACTGATTCTTTATTTATTAACTAACCGGAACCCATCAACCGCTAGGGCATCAATCCCTTTCCGGGACATGGCGACAGATGCGTGGGCTGGTACAGGCAGCGCAGGCGGAGCATCTCTGGAATTATCCATCAGGCTAAACTCGCAAACACGCCGGGCGGCAAGCAGCAAGTTGATTGATTTCGTGACAGGGGCAGCGACTTATGTTGAGAGGCAAGCGGCAAAGTGAGAAGCAGCCGTGGTTAAAGCGAGAAGCGGCAAATATGTCTTTTTTTCGCGTGCGCCCTACGGTTAAATAATCCTCGTGGTGGCGGGAACTATTTTAGAGAACCAGGACTGTATTTTCAGTTTTGAGCACGAGAGCCTGATTTTAGAGAACCTCTAATTTTAGAGATCCATATGAAGTGTCTGTTGTAGCCAGTTTTTCAAAGAAAATTCTCTAAAAGAGAATTAGAGATTCGTTTAGAGACACTATTGGACATGCTCATGTCCAACGGTGTCTCTAAATGAATCTATAATTTTGTTTTGGAGAATTTTCTTTAAAAACTAGCTCCAACAGAGACTCCATATGGATCTCAAAAATTAGAGGTTCTCTAAAATCGAGATCTCGTGCTCAAAACCGAGAATAGAGTCCCGGTTCTCTAAAATAGCTCCCGCCACCTTGCGGATTATTTTACCACGATGCGTACGCAAAAAAGCATTTGCGCCCGCCGCCCCGCGTCGCTCGTCGCCATCCCGCATCTCGCCGAAAAAACTTGCGCGCATCTTGGTGCATGCCACCGTCTCGCATCGCCGTGACCATCCCGTGCCACTGCATTAATTGAATCGCATCTTGCGTCACCCGCATCGGCACACGCATCCGTTGCCATGCCTCGAAAAGAAATACCCTAGCGGTTGATGGGTCTCGGTTAGTTAAAAAATAGATAATTATTTTTGAGAATCATCGTATCAAATTTTTGATTTCATTCTCTAAACTTTTTAGGAATTCTCTAAATGAGTTTTTTAAGAATTACTTTTTGAGAATATATTGGTCATGCTCTTATGATCCTGTTAGAGCATATGCAATAGCTACCCAATACCCTTTAAAATCTCTATTTTAACTAATTTGAACATAATTTATCTTCCAATAGATTACCTATCTCATTCAAAAAAAATTGGTTCCCTTTCCTATCATTTTCGTTCTTCACAAATAGCTAACCGAGTCTGGCGCCCAATATCAGTTTCGCGCCATTGCGCTTCTTCCCGCACACGTGTTTTGGTGTCGTGCGCCTGGCCCTGCTCGTCTCCCGCCGATGCATCCTCCATCGTCTCCTCTATCATCGCCGCCCCTCCTCGACCCCTCCTCATACACGGCCGCCACATCCTCCACCGCTGCAGTCTCTCCCCGTCGCCTCCTCGTACTGCCACCGACGTGCTCCTCCCCCTCCCTTCCCTTCCCCGCCGCCGCATCCTCCACCGCCATCGCATCCTACAACGCCGTCGAAATCAGGTTAAAAATTTTTTAAATTTATAGGAAACCAGATTTTAAAAATTCTGTTGGATGAGATATGTTATATTGGGAATTAATTTGTTTAGAAATGACTAAAAGCATAATTATTAAAAATTTATTTAGTCAGTTGTATGTAAATCCTGTAGAAGTGGATAGTCTTGTCCGGCTACCTCGCGCCGGCGAGGCTATCTATAGACCCGAGTACCGCGGCTGGCCCAGGGGCAGCGCGACGGTCCTCGGCGGCGGCAAGGTCAAGGTGGTCGTCGAGGACGGCGAGTGCCGCAGCTTCCTGCTGATCCTGTACAAGTACGGTGCCCACGCCGTCCGCCTCCTCCCCGGCATGCGCGCGCCCAAGCGGAGCCCCATCGCCTCACCGTAGGCGACGGCGTCTACGTCATAGAGGCGGCGCCGCCAGAGCCGCTGCCGATGCGCGGGGCGGAGCACTGCTTCGAGGCGCTCGTCCACGGCCTCCCGCCGGCGCCGCGCGGGTAGGGGCCGTCATCGAGGACTGGCACTGGCGCTCCCTCCCGGCGCCGCCCTACGTGCTCGACCCCGGCGACGACGGGCCCGCCCGCGTCGCCTCCCACGCGGTGGTCGGCGACTCCCAAATCTGGGTGTCCACGGAGCGGCACGGCACGTTCTCCTTCGACACGGCGAGCGGCGCGTGGTCCAAGGCCGGCGATTGGGCGCTCCCGTTCCGCGGCCGCGCCGAGCACGTCCCGGAGCACAACCTCTGGTTCGGCTTCTCCCCCCGCGACGACGGCCACCTCTGCGCCTCCGACCTCACCGCGACGCCCCCGTCGCCGCGCTGCACATGGAGGTACCGCCCATCGCCGCCGCACAAGGATTGGCCGGCCCCGGTGGCGTCCTACTTCGTCCCGCTCGGCGCCGGCAGGCTGTGCGTCGCCGAGCTGTTCGAGACGACGCGCGTCGAGGTGGGAGGACGACCACTCGATGACAAGAAGAAGAAAGCTGCATCGAAGACGACGACCCGGCGTTGGGGATTCAAGGCCGCCGCCGCCGCCGAGGAGGAAGGAGATGAGGAGGAGACGGAGGTGACGGAGCGGGAGCGGTTCGCGTTGGTGACCGGCGTGGAGGTGAAGGCGTCGGCGAGCGGCAAGGAGCTCCGCATGGCGAAGCGCGCCGTGAGGCGGTACGTGCTCTCCACCGAGACGGTCGTCCCGCGGAAGGCCGAACGATGCAGCACCGCGCGCAGCCGCCGGCGTGGCCGGCCGAAGAAGGACGACGACGAGATGCTGCACTGGGTGTTGTGAGCTGAGCGACATTGCAGGCTTGCAGCAGCCAACGTTGTTGTGCATTTGGACTTGCTGCTGGCTGCATCATGATCTTGCGATTGTGAATTTGTGACCCAACTGAACCATTGCTGATCATGTAGTTGGTAACGGAATTGCTCCCTCCGATTTCACTGCACCGTTAACTTTATAAACCTATAAACATATGTTTAATTATTCGTTTTATTTAAAAGATCTGTACGAATATGAGAAATTATAAGTTGTGTTCAAAGTATGATAACAAATGATCAAATTCGTGTCTAAAAGTTAAAAGTGTCATTTATTAAAAAACGAAGGTAGTATTAGAAAATTATAAGTTTTGTCACAAGTATTTTTTAATAGAATTTATAGCAAAATAAATTCCCTTGTTTGAAATCAAAGTGTCAAAATTAAGCACAGGGTCAAGTGGTACATGATGCTATGCTCCGGTCAAGAATGTCAAGGACTGGATCAAGGTCATGACGTAGACGCAACCTCTTTGATGAGTTGATGACTTGGACTGATGTTATGTTTCGTCTTGGTCTCAATATCCTCTTTCTTTTGAGTCTTGGTGTCAAATTGAACGATGTCATATCATGTTCATGGCTTTCTTAAGTTTGGTTTGAAAAATTCCAATTTTGTCATAGCCTAATGATCTTCAACTCTTCAGTAATACACACTCTCACAATTAGTAGGGTACCTTTTCCAACCATATGCTAATAGAAAAGCAATCATTATATACACCCAAACAGTTTGGATATCAAATCTACGAGCATGTTAATGTCACTAAATACCTCTGCAACGAATTATCATTATTCATATTTCATATTAGATTTAAGGCATGTTTGAAGATTTCAAAATTCTGAGAAACGGTTGATTGGTGGCCAGCTTCTAAAAATCTAAAAAACGGAATTTTTAATTTTTGGCTTCACAGCTGTAAGAGAGGACTAATCTTATCTTTAATACCTTGTTTTAGAGAAAAACAGAAAAATGATCTCTAACAGTTTCCAAAACTCCCTAAAAAATAAGCAACGCCAAAAAAGCATCCCACCATGTATATATTAGCGACGCCATACCTTCCCCAATCCTCTCCCGACCTTCTTCCCGTAGTGCCTTTCAGCGATTTTTTTTCCCGCCCCGGACACCTTTGCATCGCTCGGCAGTCGCCGCCCCGCGTCACGCTTCACCCGGGCAAGGCATAAATTTGACGACGTGGTCTGTTTTGAATTATTGGAGAGTAATTTTTAGGGTTTTGCTGTGGGATGACATGTTTTTTGAAGAATTTTTTTAACATAGCCCTCAATATTTCGTTTTGGGAAAAAAATATTTAGTCGTCTTTTGGCATTGCTCTAATTTATTTTTTGAATTCCACTACCTAAACTTTTTGGAATATAGAAAAAAAATCAAACTGATTGGTAGCTAAATCTAAATGGTAGAATGGAAGGGAGAACCTAAAAGCCTACTCCCTAAATGATGGGGAACCTACCACAGGAAGAAAGCATAAGTTTTGTTGCTTTAAATTTATTAACCAATTAAGTAAAAGGTTATTCTATCCAATTAATCCTTAGGTGGGTTAATTTTGTTTGATCAATTGCACAAATGGTTGGACTAGTTGGACAACGGATCGGATAATTCATAATCCAACAATAGGATAGGATATACGCGAATCATCCTGGCTGCTACTGGGAATTGGATAAGATAAAACCTAACTCTCCCAGCTACTTGCTGTTGCTTCTTTTATCTGCGCTCTTGTTGCGGCATGACCTCCTGATTCTGCAGGTACCATGCGAATCGCAGCAATGACACCAGAGAGAGAGAGAGAGATACGCGGGAATGGCAGCACCTCAAATCGCGCCAACAACAACAAAATTTTCTGCGCGGCAGTTCGTTAATTCGGATAACACCAACCAAGAAGTCCACGTCGTCTCCCGATCAATCAATGGCTGGTCGACTTATTTAAGAGGGAGAGGAGAGGAGAGGAGAGGAGTGTGGTCTGTGGAGTCGAGTCCCGGGAAAGAGCCAACTTTTTTTGTTGCGGGAGAAAATCCGGGAGATTTGGGGGGCGGCGATGAGGATTCCGGGAGGCGGTGATGATGAGGAGAAGGCGGTGGCGGCGGTGGTGTCGGCGCCGACGGAGCATCTGGTCTTCGCGTACTACATCACCGGCCATGGCTTCGGCCACGCCACCCGCGCGCTCGAGGTCTCTGAGTCTCACCTGTTTGTTCTTCTCTTCTTGTGTCGTCTTGGGGGAGGATTCTTGTGTTGTCTCCGTGCGATGAAATTTTGATTTTTGGCCGGAATTTCGCTGCTGTTTCAGTCTTTTTTTGGGTGGTGAATTATTGATGCAGTTTTGGTTTGTGGTGGTGCAGGTGGTGAGGCACCTGATCGCGGCGGGGCACGACGTGCACGTGGTCACCGCCGCGCCGGAGTTCGTCTTCACCACCGAGATCAGGTCACTCAACCTCCACATCCGCAAGGTGCTTCTCGACTGCGGCGCCGTCCAGGCCGACGCCCTCACCGTCGACCGCCTCGCCTCCCTCGAGAAGGTTCCAGAAACATCTACTTCTCCAATCTCCACTCTACTACAGTACCACTACCTGCTACTGCTACAACATCCACCACTCTTGCTCTTGCTGTGCTTGCTTTGCCTGTGGATTTGTGGCTGACTGGGTGGCAACCGAATGCAGTATCATCAGACGGCCGTGGTGCCACGCGAATCGATTCTGAGGACTGAAGTGGAATGGCTCAACTCGATCAAGGCCGATTTAGTGGTACTGCTACTGAGATGCCAACACTGGACTTACTGTTTTTTTAAGTCTGTTTTTACCTGGGTCTCCATGAATCTTTACATCCTCTGAAGCAAATGTGGTGTTGTTGGTCTTTGGTCAGGTTTCAGATGTTGTCCCTGTTGCGTGCAGGGCGGCTGCGGATATCGGCATTCGATCGGTGTGTGTCACGAATTTCAGGTTAGTGTTTCTGTGGTTGCTTCATTATAAGGCTCAAAAGGAGCATGAGGATGTAGAGTGAGCTTTAGAATTAGTTATTACAGCCTTGTAGGTTCCCTAATTATGCAAAGATTATGTTAACATTTTGCTTGGTTGGTAATATGTTTCATCAGTGCATAGTTGCTACATTTACCTAACTTTTATATGTTTTGCCTGCTAACATTCATTTCCTGATGTAATCAGCACTAGCGCTGCGCACAAAAGTTATCTACTAAGCCACAAGAAATCTGCAGCTCTGAGTGATGCTAACAATAACTTTACCTGAAATTGACTAGTTGAAACATAAATTTTTCTTTTTTAAAGAAAATCCAACTATTGAAGAAATTTGCATGGATAATTTTATTTTACTGTTTTTCTTCTTTTCTTGACGTAAGACTTCTTTTTGAAACTAAGCAATATCTTAATTTTCCACCACCTATTTGCAGCTGGGACTTCATTTATGCAGAGTATGTCGTAGTAGCTGGACATCATCATAGCTCAATTGTTTTATTTTACTGTTTTTCTTCTTTTTTTGACGTAAGACTTCTTTTTGAAACTAAGCACAATCTTAATTTTCCACCACCTATTTGCAGCTGGGACTTCATTTATGCAGAGTATGTCGTAGTAGCTGGACATCATCATCGCTCAATTGTGTGGCAGGTGCCTGTCATTCATTTCCCAAATTTGGTGCAAAATTGTTCTATTTGGTTTGCTAATGCTAACTACTAAATTCCTAAAGCCACCTAGACACCAGAGCCAAATTTCTTGATTACTTTTCTGAGAAAACAGTTATGTCATATAATTGTTCACGTTGCAAGTTAAGACTAATTCAGCCTGTTCAATAACCATGCATTTATGTTGGCAACAACTGCAGATAGCAGAAGATTATTCACATTGTGAATTCTTACTACGACTCCCTGGATACTGCCCTAGTACGTCTATATGTCTGAATGAATAATATATCTAAAGATCCTGCATGTTGGTCTGAATTACTACTGATTAATTCTATTTTCTGCAGTGCCTGCTTTCCGTGATGTCATTGATGTTCCTCTTGTGGTGAGAAGATTGCATAAATCTAGATCTGAGGTCTGTACAACTCTGCTGGAGAATCTTTGCTCTGAACACTCAACCCATGTTCTCAGTTTCTGATGACTTCAAAATTCTCCATATATATCAGGTGAGGAAGGAGCTAGGAATTAAAGATGATGTTAAGGTGGTCATTTTCAACTTTGGAGGACAGGTAAACCATTAAATAGCCCGAATATTCTTTCTCATATATAGATGCTCGATCTTGTAATTCAACTGATGGACGCTACTTGTATATTTCTGTTAAATCTTTTTTCTGAAAGGGCTATATTTATGTAAATCAATATGTCCTTCTAGACCAGCTTAGGTTTATGTCATTCTATTGGTTATTGGTATTTGGTAGTTACAGTACAATTCCATAATTGAATTTGCTACCATTTTATGCAAGCATTGCTGATGTAATGCAATTGTGGTGGCGCTGTTTTCCTCTTCAGCCGGCAGGATGGAAACTGAAGAAAGAATGGCTGCCTGATGGTTGGCTCTGTTTGGTATATTTTCTTTTGACAACTATGATTTTTCTTCTCTCTTCTCTCTCTCTCTCTCTAACTAATGCCTGGCCAACATTGTTGGCCAAATTATATTTTCATAAGGTATGTGGTGCATCTGAAACTCAAGAGCTTCCACCAAATTTCATTAAGCTTGCAAAGGATGCCTATACACCTGATTTAATGGCAGCATCTGATTGTATGCTTGGTAAATACAATGCTATATTCTCCGTGTTAAGGCCTTAAGATTATTTACTACTGCCTTTCTTTTCTTTTTCTACACATGTAACAACTCTGTTAATTGTTGCGTAGGGAAAATTGGATATGGCACTGTGAGTGAGGCTTTGGCATACAAGCTGCCATTTGTTTTTGTTCGGAGAGATTATTTCAATGAAGAGCCATTTTTGAGGAATATGCTTGAGGTTGAAACATCTCCTAGTTTCATTTTAAGAATTCATACGTACAAAGCATCAGTCATGAACTTTGATGATGTCCTATATCCTCTTTTCTTCCTAATAAAACAGCATTATCAATGTGGTGTTGAGATGGTACGGAGGGATTTACTTACTGGACACTGGAAACCTTATCTGCAACGTGCTATAACGCTTCATCCCTGCTATGATGGTCCAATAAATGGTGGCGAGGTAATCTCCTTATAGTTCTCAGATATGAGCCTGTGAGGGTTGTTTGGGAACTCAAGCTAGTAACCATTTTGTGGATTTTATTTATTTATTACGGCTGAGTTTTTTTTACTGAAATACCATAATAGCCATAAGTTGAAGGGCATCCAGCTGTTCTTCCAGCTAGTCAGGAAGAGTCAACTGGATACTACATCATGTTTTCCTCAAACCAGATGTGATTCACAGATTTTCTAGATTGCATTTATAATACAAGATAAGCTAATAATTATATGTTCAGGTGGCTGCACATATCCTCCAGGACACTGCTGTTGGCAAGAAGTATATTTCTGGCAAGGTGAGTTACTGTACATAAATTGTTGACTATGATCAATGATTATTGTTCAGTTGTACCTTGAAACTTTCAGATCAAAGAGAGACTTTTCATATCTTATCTGTATTCGGTGTTGTATGGAACATTTGTTGCTTCCATACTATACATATAGTGTGATAATTTGAACATAAGTAAACACTACTGCCTTTTCTTGTCATGTTACTCAGTAAAAGCATTTCACCCCTGGTGGTTTTTATTAATTCTTTTGCACAAAAATTATTTTTTTATGGAACTGTCCACCTAGTTGCTAATTCCCAATTCAGAACAGAGGATTTGTCTGCTGCTATAGAACTTTGGAACCTATGAAGTTCTAAAGTTACAAGATTTTTTTTTCACAACTTCTGGCCTTATTAGTAATTGCACTACTCTACAATTACAGTTGAGTGGAGCAAGACGTCTGCGTGATGCCATAGTGCTAGGATATCAACTACAAAGGGCTCCAGGCAGAGATGTAGGAATTCCTGACTGGTACTCTCTGTCTGAGAAAGAAATTGGTGTTCGTCCAGCACCCTCATATCATGAGGTTAATGGAAGTGCAGAGTCGTAAGCTTCCATCTCTTTTCCCCTCATAATAACATGTGCTTTATCCAATAGCACACTTTGTCATATCCCCATTCATTCAAATAATTTTGTTTTGGTGTCAGATCTTTTGAGGACTTCGAAATACTCCATGGGGACATACAAGGATTAACTGATACAATGGCATTCTTAACTAGTTTATCAGGACTTGTTGGAAATGATCCAAGGAGCCCTGAGAAGCAATCCCGAGAGAGGGTTGCTGCTTCTGTTTTCTTTGACTGGGAGGTACTTAACAGGCATAGAAAATAATATAATCGATTTTTTTGGTAAAACCTTGATATGTCATAAGGGAAAATCATTTTCGAATGATCTGTTCTGTTGTAGGAGGAAATATATGTTGCAAGAGCACCTGGACGATTAGATGTCATGGGTGGGATCGCGGATTATTCAGGAAGTCTTGTATTACAGGTAATTTCAAATGCAAGAGAGTGGCATTTCTTATAGATTAACCTTCCTGTACTTCCATTCTGTGATAAGAGTTTCACGCTTAAAACTGATTTCAATATCTAAAGATTCTTCAATTCTGCATTTAACTATCATTTTAGTTTGTTTCTGTAACTTCCCTTGCATCTCCTCTTGATGCCATCGAGGGTAGGTGTTCCTCCTGAGTATTGTGGCACGATATATTGACATATTCCTACAATTATTTTTAGATAGATGAATACATATTATGTCTCCTTGTAAGTTACCAAGTTATTGATTGAATTGATATATTTTAGACATAAAGCAATAGTTTCTTTTGGCATATGCGATTGACATTGAGATGGTCCAAATTACCAGATGCCCATTCGAGAGGCTTGTCATGTTGCTGTTCAGAGAAGCAATCCTATCAAACAGAAGCTATGGAAGCATACACAAGCTAGGCAACTGGCAAATGGCGGAGCAGTGCCATTGTTACAAATTGTATGTTGTTTATTACTAAATCTCTTGGCACCTCCCCTTTCCTTTTCTTACAGTTGAGTTCATTTGACAACCAAATAAGTAGCATGTATTTAGTTGGATGCTTCACATCTCATCTGGATAATTGTGTCTTCTTGCTAAATATGTTTGCACAGGTATCATTTGGTTCTGAATTGAGTAATCGTGCACCAACCTTTGATATGGACCTGTCTGATTTTATGGACGGTGACAAACCAATATCCTATGATAAGGCCAAAGAATATTTCTCTCAGGACCCATCCCAAAAGTAAGAAAGATCCTTTGTTTTACTCTATAAAAATGATAACTTGTCATGCATATTCATGTTTGGTTCTTGTTCAGATGGGCTGCATATGTTGCTGGAACAGTCCTTGTGTTGATGACCGAGCTAGGTGTGGTCTTCACAGACAGCATGAGCATTCTGGTAATCTTTGACCCTTTCTGTTATTTTAAATCAGAATGCAGTTATAATTTAATACATGTAAAATTTCACCTCTATGTCACCTTTCTTATATCGGGAGATAAAAGAGATATTCTTAAAGAGTTGTCAGAACTCAAAGGGAATATTGTTTGTTAGTCACAAAAATAAAACAACATCTTTCACACTTTCTCCTTCCACATTCTAATCGATGAAGTGTTCTAACTCGAATGTTTGTATTGGTCATTCATGATAATTTTATTTGAATCATCAGGTTTCTTCGTCAGTTCCTGAAGGTAAAGGTGTCTCCTCTTCTGCATCAGTGGAGGTTGCCAGTATGTCTGCTATTGCTGCTGCCTATGGTAAGTGATTGACTTGAACATCTATGTTATAATACCACTGATTTTGTTTCTTTTGGTTGAATATCAAGTTCTGCAGCAGCCACCACTGTTGCACATTTAACTTAACTGGGCATGGTAGTTGACATCAACTCATGTTCTTTTGTTGGCTTTAGGTCTAAATATCCCTCCAAGGTATCTTGCCATACTCTGCCAAAAGGTAAAAGTACTAATAAATGAATGGATATAGCTTCAGAATGTGGTAGGTCTTCTATTACAGCGAGTCATTCTTTGGTGACCATGCAGGTTGAGAATCGCATTGTTGGAGCACCTTGTGGTGTAATGGATCAAATGACATCTGCTTGTGGAGAAGCTAACAAACTTCTTGCAATGATTTGTCAGGTTAGTAAGGGTACCTAGCTCCTGGAGGCAGTAGCTATGAGACCCAGTCATTCCTCAGTCCAACTTTGCATTTCCTCCACAATCAATTGATCAAATTTTGCCGCAGCCTGCAGAAGTGAAAGAGTTAGTTAGCATTCCAACTCACATTAGATTTTGGGGTCTTGACTCTGGGATACGACATAGGTAGATACTTTCCACATTGATATATTTTTGCAAGATTGGTTTTATTGTTGGGATGCATTGTAGTTAACCATAATCTCCTTTGGTCCATGCAGTGTTGGTGGAACTGATTATGGCTCTGTAAGGGTAGGCACTTACATGGGACGCAAGATGATCAAGTGTGCTGCATCTGACCTTCTTTCGAAATCGTTGCCCACCTGTCCTCCTATTCAATCAGGTGACACAAATTCTGATGAATACGAAGAACATGGTGTAGATCTTTTGAAATCTGAAGCTTCGCTGGAGTATTTATGCAACCTACCACCTCATAGGTATCATTACCTTGATATTGACAGCAAACTTTATATGGTCCTTCATAGTGTATGCCATGTTTTATGACTTATGGCAAAATTTCAGATATGATGCTGTTTACGCGAGAGATATTCCAGAGATCATAACTGGGGGTGCATTTTTGGAGAAGTATGGAGATCATAATGATGCAGTAACAGTTGTTGATCCAAAGCGGTCTTATTGTGTCAAGGCTCCTACTAGACATCCTATATACGAGAACTTCCGAGTTGAGGTTTGATATCATAAAACCAAAATATCTACGCCTCTCCTTTCATAATGGTTGTTGATGAGATCCCTGCATGTTGTCTGATGTTCTTCTGTTCTTGCTGCTTTATTCTCATTGCTTGTAAATTTAAACTTAATTCTATCTTGAAAGCGCATGGTTTTCGGAACCAGCTTTATTTTTGTTTCTCCATAAAGAAGAGCTTATTCCTTTCACTGATATTTTTTGACAATTGTTATACTTTTGACGTGTAGGCCTTCAAAGCATTGTTAACAGCAGCCAAAACAGACGAGCAACTTTCAGCACTTGGTGAACTGATGTATCAGGTATCTGTTTTACAAATGAAAATCCATCGGCCTTAGTATATGTTGATTTGCAAAATTAGGAGTCATGGCACTTTATTGACCCTTTTTGTTTTCTGGCAGTGCCACTACAGCTACAATGCTTGTGGGCTTGGTTCTGACGGAACCGACAGGCTTGTTAATCTGGTGCAAGAAGTCCAGCACAGGAAGACCTCACAAGATGGGGGTCCTAGTTTATTTGGTGCAAAGATAACCGGTGGAGGGTCTGGGGGCTCGGTTTGTGTCATTGGGAAAAATTGCCTGAAAAGCAGTGAAGAGATTTTTGAGGTTTTTTCGATATCGTTTTTTATTGTCAGTTGTACACAATGGATGACCCTAACTGCAAAAGATCCAAGATGAACCCTCCAAGAGAGTTGTGATTCGCCATAATGTTTGTATATTCACAGCATGTCATGCTAACAAAACATCATCTTGTGTTTTCAGATTCAGAAGAGATACAAAGCAGCTACTGGGTACCTACCCATTGTTTTCGAGGGCTCATCTCCAGGTGCAGGCAAGTTTGGATACCTGAAGATTCGACGGCGATCCACATAGCCATCAGCCTAACTGAAGATTTGGCTGTATTTTAGGTCTACACAAACATTTGTCAGGAACCTGAATATTACCTGTTCATATGCAACACATCACTTCATCTCATTATGTAGTAATAAGCTCTTTAGTTCATGCAATAATTCTAGTGATTAGTGCACCTCTGGTGCAGACTTCCATTGTGTAAGTTCAGTATCCAGATAATAAAATGGGAGTCTTTCTTGGAAGCAGATTGATATTCTGCAATAGCTGATAGCCTCAACACCATCCATTTGCATGGATACACAGTGGATACCGACTTCAACTATTAGATCAGAGGCTATGCATCCATCAAGGAGCAGTTGCATTTGCAGGGACAAGACATGGCTTCTGATCAAGCAGACAGCAGATGCAAACTGGGCATTGTAGAGTAGCAGCATGGCCTTCTGTCTTCAGATGGCAAGTTGTGCTAACCTGGAGAGATCTGAATGTTCAGAGGAGTCACACATCCTTTTCTTCTTTTCTGGTAGTATCAGGCAGCTGGATGATGGTTTGATTCAGCCTTATCATGAATAGGCTTTAGTTTGTGTGTTATCTGGGACAATCATTTAGCAGAATAATTGATCAGTTAGCTCTAGCTTCTTGTTAAGTGTCCTGTTACTGTTTGCAGAAGTTGATGCCAGAAAGTTGTCTAGAATCAGAGTAATACTGTTGCCTGACAGAAATGAAGTATCACTGCCTGGCTACATTTCTGTCCTTTTGGCTTCTGCCATCTCACAAGATGCAAGTACAACTTTCTGATTGAATTACTCTATCAGAAACTTTCTACTTGGATTATGAGGTTTTTCAACAACAACATTTTTGGTCCCCTCTCGAGCAAAAAAAAAAAGAAAAGAAAGAGAGAAAAGATTCCAATAGCTTTCAGTAGGTCCAAACTGACCAAAACTGTTTAGCATCAGACATCAAAGTGCAGGCCCAGCGTGTTACATAGAGAAAATCCCTTATATTCTTGGATAAAGATAGTAGTAGAAAATATGTAATGCAAATCATATATATAGTGAAAAGGTAGAAACTATAGTTGGATGACGTTACTCTAGTAAAAAATTTACTTCAAGTAAAATTTACTCATGGTTGAATCTAAGTAAAATTTTTACTATTGGTGACGTGGTCAAATCCTGTATGATCATTTTTGAATTTAATGATTGGTTTCAGGTTTCTTTTTTTGCCGGGGCGGCCGAGAAAAGCCAACCAAAAACTTAAGATTGGAGAGGAGTAAAATGTTTACAAACCACGACACAAAGCATGTCAGTCCGGACCGGAACTGAAGCGACACTTAAATCCGGAAGAACAGAGGGAGGATCAAAAGAGGGTGGAAGAAACAGGAAAAACTAAAAAAAAGCCGACTACTCGCCAACTTGGGAGGAAATTCCAGCTTCCTTCTATACTGCGATTTCTTCCTTGATGTCTCGAGCTATTTGCTCTGCCGTTTTTCTATAGTTTTCAGTTTCCACCATATGTGTGGTTTGCAGCACATATTTTACTATACAAGTTAGCCAAGCACTATATGTTTTTCCCTTCACTTTTCTAGTGATTACCTGATCAATTTTTTTAATTCGATCATGGCCAACCTTCCCTTGCAATGTCCATCTCAAGAACACAATCCAAACTAATCCAATACAGGGTCTGAATTTTCATAGCATAAACTGGAGATATTCAGATAGGTAGGGTATTGCAACAGCAATGTGCTATCTGCCAATGAGAACACATTAGGTGCCAACGTCACCTCACCATCCTAATCATATGCATGCACTTGGACCAGGAGCATTGCACCATAGAGAGCCATAGCCATCAAAAAGCCTGGCATCCATTGAGATTCTTGCACACACCTCTTCAATGCCAATTCGTTTCTATGCATCTTGGATGTTCTTCCATGTCATTTAGCTGTAATGTTGCATCCATAAAGTTTGGGACCATAATAAAACTATGCAATTGATGATTTTTAGGCCTTGTTCTTGATAGATAGAATTGGAGGTAAAAACACCTATGGTCCTTTATCTGTTAGGAGGGTTGATAAAAGAGAGCCTTAGAATCTTAGATCATATCCTAGCAGAATAAAGCCTTTTGGAGCCTATGATTTATTGGCTTATTTGCAGTGGCAAACATGAGATGACACCACTCAAGCTAAAGAGATTTCCTTGCTATGTGAGCGCTATATATATATATATATATATATATATATATATATATATATATATATATATATGTGTGTGTGTGTGTCATTACCTATCAGAATTTTTCAGAGTATAAGCTAAAGCAAAACAAAAGATTAGTTGATGATATCATGGCTAGGGGCGGATTTGCGCCCCGGGCTGCAGCCCGGGGCAAGGCCTCCTGCGTTGAATCGCGTCGAGTCGATGCCACTGCCCGCGCTGTCCCTAGCCGACGCCAAGCACGGCCGCCCAGTGCACTGCTTCGTGCCTGCGCCGTTCCCAGACCGCGCCTTATGCTGCATGCGCTTGTCCCCGATTGGCCTTTGCCTCGGGCGGCTCAATGGTTGTTGCTCCTTGGCGGCATATGTCTGTTCGTTGTTAGTTATTTTTGTTAAATTAGGTGAAATGTTTTCCTAGTTGCTGCTGGAATGTGCATGACCCTGTCTCGAATGAATTAACAATGCTTTACTGTGACATGCAATGTATGATTGTGAATTCTCCTATTGCCAGTTTTTGCAGAGGTCTGGTCATTGGGATTTCCCCACTGATTGGGATGAGGTCATGGGAGTGTTGTAAATGTTTCTGATCTGTTTTTTTTTTTCTGGATTGGATTAGTATGTAGTACTGGAGTATATTTTTTTTGTCCCCAGCCGATGCCTGCCTGCTACCTATGTCCGTCTGATGCCATGTCCCCAAGCCTGCGTCCCCTCTTGCCGGCAAGTGACTGAGGACATCGGGCATAGATTTTTTTTATTAAAGAATGCTCTTTGTATTTGATAATTTTCTATCCTCATTATAGTTTTATATATCTTTGAGCACTTTAAATTGATATTAATCTTTGTTATATCTATTAATAGTGTACTGTGTATGACGAGCAAATTTTTTCCTTTGTTATATTTAGCCCTTCTCTTGATCCGTTTTTTTGATCCGCCGCTGATCATGGCCATCCAAATCTATAGAGCCAGCAGCAAATTTGACAGGATAAGATCCCCTTCACCTGCAATTCATTAGCAAGAACATGTTCTGCTTAGCTTCTACAGCTATCAGATAAGCAACCAATGTGTATGTCGGCATGGCCTCCAAAATTACTAATCTCATGTAAGTCGTAGCAGTCACTGCATATGAGAATTTTTATTACTCTGAATTTGAGTGGTTGCAAGAGAATTGAGATACAGTTGAGTGCAGTGCAGTGCAGATGCGAGGTTCACCCGTTTGCAGAGGTCATTTCAGAACATGTAGCTCAGCATATGCCTGTAACGAGCTGTTGGGCTGTGACCTGACGACTCCAGTGGTGAAGGAGAGAGATACTACAAAAGTTGCAATTCTTTTTCATTTTTTTCTGCCGGCTGGATAATCGTGTCGGCAGCTCGAAGAAGCTAGCTTAACTGTAACCATAAACCTTTGACAATTCTCTCTGAACTTTTTACGCAGTAGTACTCCGTCCATCATAGCAAAATATAGCAATTTTTATTATTCAAAATTGGTCCCACAACAACTTACTAGTCTACTCTTTCATAAAAAAATAAATCATGATTATAAATCTAGACGAACATTTATCTATTCCTTGTAAGATACAGGGTGTACACCTTAGTCTCAATTGACTATAACCATTTCTTATTTATTTCTACACATATTTACTCATCTTAACTAATCACAATCATCTTTCCTCTTATGACTATGTACTCCGTTAATCACCGAAAAAACTCTAAATCCTTAAATTTCACACCCACTTTCTAGAAAAAGATATTACTATCTGGTAGTATTGCATCCGTTAATCACCGGAAAAAACTCTAAATCCTTAAATTTCACACCCACTTTCTAGAAAAAGATATTACTATCTGGTAGTATTGCATTTTTTTTACTGTCTAGAGTTGAGACTGTGACAGGTGTCCCAACTCTAGCAGTAAAGGCTGCATGCATATTGCTTTCTCCTGACTTTTGAACACCTCCATGATACTGCATTTTGAATACTTTGAAAGCTCAAAGTGAGAAAAAAAAAAGAAAAGGTGAAATTCAGGAGTGAAGAGTAGGGAAAAATCATGAGTCTTTCTTCACATTGAGATGCATTGAGATGATGGCACTTATTGACATTTGCATGACAGTAGAACTTTTTAACAAGTAGCTTGAAGCTGAAAAACTTCTGGAGTAGTAGTACTATCATGTCCGTGAAGCTGAAAAATGCAGAGGCTGTCGGCATCATGCATGTCATGCCAGCGTGAGAGTAGCAACTGAAGTTAGATTCATAGCTTAGTCAAACAACCTAAGCTATCATAATTATAATTACATTTGTGATTTAACAACTCTATGTACATTACTCCCTCAGTACTATAGAAAACCGACTCGTGGGATTCAAAGACAGAATATCTTAAAAGGAGTTGTTTTTTTCTAAGACGAAAGGGTCTTTAAATATGCTTAGCAGTAATTTTTAACGTCTAAAATTTGAACTTATTCACTAATTTTTTATCCCAACTAATGACAATCATCACATATTAAATTTCACATCTCTTTTTAATTCCGTAAAAACATAATCTAGAAATAAAAATACTTATATTATTTTGAGACGAAACGGGTATATATCTTTTACAAACATTTATATTAATAAAAGTAAGATTACTTTCATCAGCAATTATATTTATATTTATTGAGATGTATTTGATAGTGTAACGGTAAAGGTATGTTTAATTTTTTATATGTTCATAATTTTGTTGGTTAAAAATGTTGTCAATTTCATTTAATTTGTCAATTTCAGTATGGTCAGTCTTGCTGATGGTGGTGCAGGCCGTGACGAGAGAGCTGACCAGGTGATGTTAGGTCGTACAAAGCCATCTTGGGCGTGACCAATGTAAGAGGAGACCAGAGAATAAGCTTTGCCTCACTGCCAGGAGACAAGCCAAATCCATCGATGTGTTCTCCCCATTCAGGACAGCCTTCCTCTTATTTTTTTTTCCTTTTTCTACCCCGAGTATAATAAATTACTATATTTGGCGTCAAGATGTGACTATGTGTATACCGTATGAATGTTTTCAGTACAGGACGTACCACTACTAGAGTCCTCCTCCCTAGTGATTGTTTTAGAGATTCTTCAAATATCTAGTAATATTACTACTAGTATATCTTTCTTTTAAAATTTACTCGTTGTTTTGATTTTGTTCTAAAATAAATATCCTAACTTTGATCATCAACTTATGAAATATATATAGTTACTAAAATATTTTTCATAGCGAATCTAAAAACATACTTCTCATTCTTCTAAGTCTTATGATGGTAAACTGAATAAAATTCTAAAAAATACTGGTTAAAGTCAAACTTAATTTAGAATAAAATTAAAAAAAAGTAATTTGAATCGAAGAGAGTAATGAACTCTTGCAACAATTACCCGCTTTGTCTATAAATGCCCTGTCTATCTGAAAACAAAACTATTTATACCACTTAAGCTTTATCCAAAATAAAGCTACTTCTATCACTTAAACTTCATCCCAAAATAAAACTACTCTTTTTCAATCTATTATTTTTCTTAACCAATTATAACTATTGTTCATTTAATTTCTTTTCTTATTTTTCTCTTCTCATGAAATCACAATCTTCTCTCTATCACTTTGTTTACTTTCTCAAAAATATCCGTATCCAACTTTAGAAATGATTATATTTTGAACAGGGAAATATTAAGTATTCTCGACAATTATAAATTAATGTTGAGATAAAATTATTTTCATACCTTTGGTTGAATGTTGTAATTACTAGTAGATGTCTATATAGCTAGTAGTTGGCTGCAGTGGCGAACGAAGAAATTTTTCGATGGTACAAAGTTTTAAAATATACTGAGACATGATAAATAAGGTTTAGCGTATATATTAACTAACGTATAGACAGTGGATTTCATAAAAATAAAACTAATGTAGCTTCATAATTTAAGGCTACATTTGTTTTTATGTCCAACCGCCTCTTTTGATCTAACACACACATATATACACACACGTTATATGATACAGAGTAGGTTCGTTGAAACAAAAATAGGGGTACAAGTGTACCATGTATCATGGTGTGTTCATCCATAATTAGCTAAACTTGTTCGATGAGCTCTTAAAAAATCAAACAGATGTTACTAACCATTTGCTACTTACTTTATTATTGGTATCAAAATGAATATATTTATTTTACATGGACGAGGATGACCAATCTAATCCATGGACATGCATCACTCGGTTGCGTTCCATTGGCTGGTTGACCACACTACTTAAAAAACCATGCATAAACGTCGACCTAATAGGTATCGGTTCAATAAAAACCGACAACTATTAAAATAATAGGTAACGATTTTAAAGAAAAATCGGCACCTATACTATAAATATCAGTTTTTAAAAAACCTGACACCTATAATATATTAAAAACCAGACAACTATAATATATTATAGATGGTCTAAAGAAAAATCAGCACCTATACTATTGGTATCGGTTTTTTTAAAAAAACTGAAACCTATAATATATTATATGTGTCGGTTTTTAAATAAAACCAACACCTATAAACCGAGTCGAGCCGCGCATGTCCTATAAACCAAGTCGGTCGGTTTGACTCACTCTCATCCTCTCACTTTCATCCTTTATCTCTTCTCACTCTCACTATCATCCTTATCTTCTCACTCTCACTCTCATCTCAAGCCGGCGGGAGGAGAGGAGGCGGCGGAGGCCGGGACGGGTGGCGGCGGAGGCCGGGACGATGGCGAGAGGAGGGGAGGCGACGGGAGGAGGGGAGACGACGGAGGCCGGGACGGCGGCGGGAGGAGGGGACGCGGCTGGAGGGCGGTGGAGGAGCCCTCCCCCACCAGATCTGGTGAGGGGAGGCGGCGGCGGCGGTGGAGGTGCCCTCCCCCCACCGTATCCGGCGAGGGGAGGTGGCGGTGGAGGTGGAGGTACCCTCCCTCGCTGGATCTGGCAAGAGGAGGCAACAGTGGTGGCGGAGGTCGTCGGCGTCGGGTTGTTGATTTCCACGGGCGGCACATGTTCATTCTTTTTTCTTATTCTTGATTCTTGTTGATCTTGTGCACTACTTGTTTCTTGATTATGGTTGATTTGTGAATGTGAATGATTATTGTTGTTGAGAATTGAGAATATTGTTGATTATTGATCTGTAAAGATTGTTTGTTCTTTGTTGATGTGTTCATGGCGTCCAAGGGGCCGAGGGGATCTGTAGGGGAGCTGCGATTGTTTGTTCTTTGTTGATGTATTCATGACGCCCGAGGAAATTTGTAAGGGAGCTGCTCGATGTATCGAGTCATTTTTTTTGGCTCATGAAACCTCAAAGGTGTCGGTTCTTAAACCGATACCTTTGAGAAGGCAAGACAGGTGTCGACTAATAGGTGCCGGTTGTGAAACCGATATCTATAAAGATTTTTCAATCTGACACCTATAAGCCTTTTTTAGTAGTACATGTATTTTTTCTGCTGATGAGTTCTTTTTGCTGATGAGTTTTTTTAAAGAAAAATATTTGTGGTATCATTTTTTGTGATTAACTTGGTGATGAGTTGCTACGTGGCCATTTGACCTTGCCTTGTCTTTTCTTCGCTTCTCCAGCTAGTGCTTGGCACTTGTCGCTGTCGAGGTTTCAAGTAGCAGTATGGGTGCTTACGTATACTAGTACGGAGTACCATAACGTATTCATGTGACGTGTATAGTTGTACAATTACTGCTAATCTACCACTCAAATATCAATCCTGTTTACTAAAGTGAAACCAGATTTCCTAAATTAATTGGAGCCAGTTCAGTTCGGGCTTTGAGTCTAAGGGGCTCCTTTAGAATACAGGAACAATAAATGTCGTATGCTATAGAACCTTACGTGAACCCAGAACATAAGAATTTAAAAAACATATGCCTTTTGGATAGTTTGCAGAAAAAGAAACACATAAAACTAGAGAGACAGCAGAGAAAGAACTATAAAGAGTATGAGGTACGAGTTCATACTTATTTTTTCTATGGAGAAATGCATAGTTTTAGTTAGTCAAAAAACAAATTAAAAGAAAAATTAAATAGGGGAATAAAATACTACTATCCTCTTTATTAATACGAGGAGAAAATAAAAAGAAAGTAGTACTATGATCCTATGTTTAAAACGAGAAAAAATAGTTAAGATATAAGAAAATATTAAAGAGATCAAAGAAATTAAAAAATTAAAAGGAAAAGACGTTGCTCCAAATATTTATAAGAAGAAGAGAAAAAATAAGTGATATAAGCTGAGCTCATTCAAATAGAAAAAAAATATTTATGATGAACGTGCTCGAGAGAAATTGACCCCGTGCGGATAGGGTGCAAGCCAGCAACCCCTGTCACTGCGCCATGAGCGCATCTCTGATCGGATGAATTGCTCACAAGAAAAAAAAAGAAAGGAACATTTCCTAACCTATCAATTTCATATGCAAATAATAATCCACTCGGAGCTGTTGGATCGGGGTATGTTTGTTTTTTAAAAAAAAGTTCCATCTAAACATATATTAGCCTGTTTTTTAATCATCTATTTTGTAAGTGGATTCTTATCATATTCTCTTTTTTTCTATTCCTACAGTTTTCCACTAATCTTGTGCTTGAAATAAGTTTTCATAGACTTTTTTCATTGTATTTTTTCTATGGTTTACGTTTGAACCCAGCGAGACCCTATGAGCAAATACTATGATCATCTAAACACTAATATATCACGTATACTCATATATAAAAAGAAAGATAAAAGAGAAAAGAAACCACCAGGAGGCAACCTCCATGTAAACTCTACGAAAAAGAAAATATGAAGATAAAATTAGACAAACAAATAAAATAAAACTATAATACACTAGAATTAACATATACTTTATATATTAATTTATTATACATATTAACTTTTCATTAATAAATAATCTATATGGATAAATTAAGGTTAACATCGAGACTTGCTCCTTTGGCAGCACCAATGTATATAAATAGAAAAAAACAAGTCCATTTAGATGGGACCTACATATATGTAAATAGCAGGTATTATTAAGAAGAGAAAGGGAGTAGAGACGAATAACATATTTTATCCTATATGAGCATATCATATGCATATGGATGTTTTATCCTAAATAATTTTATTTGGGGAGCTTTAAAATTCTGAGAATTTATTATTGGTTGACGGTCAGCTTCCAAGAATTAAAAAAAGCTGTTAAACCCAACCTTTATTTTTTAGTTTATTATTTTATTTTATACCTATATATTCTTGAAATCTAAACGATAATTTAAACTATTTCAACCAGCTTTTTAATTCTGAAAAAAAAAGCTACGACTGCTAAAATATCTCTCGAACAAGCCCTTTAAGATGTCATGAAGACACATTTTTCTAGGTATCGTGGATGCACACAGCTGAAACTACATTCGGTGGAGTCTGTTCGTTAGAATTGAAATGGCAGGGGGAGAGAGAGAGAGTGTGTGTGTGTGTTGGGCGCAGGCATCGAGGGGGAAGAGCGGCGCACGCGGCGGCGCGGGCACCGAGGCCCACGTTAAGCGTGCGAACGGAGTACAGAACCGATGAAGCAGCCTCGGAATCCGACCACCTCACCGCTTCGCTCAGCTCTGCTCCTCCAGCTGCCTGTATGTACTAACACCAGTAGCGATGCGTCACCGCGCCGCGCCGGCCACCGTTCACCGCTAAGCTGTGCAGCTGCCGCCGCGCGTCAGTGTCCTCCCAACTCCTCGCCGGCGAAACCCCCTACCTACGATCGCTTGAGCTTAATTACCTCAGCTCGGAGCGGAGCAGCAGGAGGTGGTAGTCCATGTTGGAAAAGGCAAAAAGCCCGAGGGGAATGGGGCGGTGTCCCCTCGCCGGCCGGCACGACCCACGGCGACCGCCGGGATGTGTCGCCGTTCGCCGGCAAGACGTGACCTGCCTCCATGCCCATGTCGGACCCCGGTGGTGTTTGATATGACGCGTACGTACAACGATCGAATCTGTGCTTAATTAAATTTTAATTAATACAATATAAGCAGAGATAAAATCAATATTTTAGTCATAAAAGAAAAGAACCACGGATTGATACAGGATGCAAAAACCATGTGAATTTTTTTAATTACCTTAGTGTAAACTCACTAACTAAGTATAGGGGTGATTGAATATAAATGATTTTGTGTTACATCTAATGTTTGGTTATCAATTTAAAAGATTAAATGGAAACTAATTATAAAAATAATTTATGATTAATAAATATTTACTGTAACATCATATCGTTAAATAACACTTATTAGATTCGTCTCGTGAATTAGACACCGATTATGAATAAATTTTATAAATAATCCATATTTAATATCTAAAAATTTGATTTAATGTGATAGTGATTAAATTTTAGTTCACGAAATAAACACCCTTAATTAAAAAAACAGCAAATGACAAGTGACAAAGACCTCACTACTATTTTAGCAGCCGCCTGTGCGGGTTGGACATGGGTCCAAGGGTCCGAGCTAGCCGTCGTGCAGCGCCGGGTCAGGTTGGGCTTGGACTTGGCCCTTGTATTCTGCCAACGCCGGATGTCCTCGAGGCCCGTTTAAATAATGCTATTTTCAGTGAGAAGTTTCATCTCACGGTTTTCAAGTATAACATACATGTTAATAAAAAATATTTAAGTGGATAAAAGAAACACTTTTTTCCAATGCAAAGTCTCATTTCACGGTTTCACAGGCTGGGCATATCATTTAATTGTAAGACATATGATTAGGCATGATGAGATGAGATAAAACTCTGTAGTCCTCAGTGTTAGTTTCATTAGGTTTCATAGTTTTGAAAACAGTGTACACAGAGTTTCATCCTGATGAAACTCCTTCCCTCTCTCTCCTCTTAAATTTTCTGCCATATCATCTATGAGTTGACGTGACAATGTATTTAATGTGCATGAAACTACTATAAAACTATCACTGAGAATGGCCTAAGGCACCATACTCCATACGTATATTTATTGATATTTTTTTCAGAAATTTAACTGATATAATTATAATATAATTATTATGTATAGTGTAACTTGTATATAATTATAGTATAACTTATACGTAATTTTCAAAAAGTCCTTCTCTAACATGCTATTTTCGTAAAACAGAGATCGTGAGACTATGTACATACGTTGTGATTTTTTTCTTTTCTTATTTATATAAATTTTAAAACAAATCTAATCTAACGATTAATTATATAAAAGTTACGTACAAGTTATAACATTATGTTATAGCTACATGTAAATTACAATGTAATTATACTATAATCACATCTATCATTTTTTTTGAAAAAATGTCGAAAGTATATAGCAAAATTGTTAAATAACGGGTTAGTGAGAAGAAATTCGCTAACATCCAATGGTGTCTTTTAACCGGCTATGTTAAATGTATTTGTTGACATACTTTCCGTTGGAAATTTAAATTACTTGATTTTTCTGCCATCCATCACACACACTCCCTCTCTCTCATTTTATCTGAACTCTTCGCTCATTCCCCTAATGCCAATTCTACCCTCTTGTCTCATTATCCAAACAATTTTTTGGGGCTTTTGTAGCTGTTTTTTTCCCTTGGAACAAGAACTTTTACAAGATTCGTTAGAGGACCGAATTAACTCTTGCAAAAATCGATAAAATTTTTGCACCGGAGAGATCAAGCCATGAAGCTCCGTTTCAAACATTGGAAATTTTATTATACTTATAACCTCGATTGGTTGTGCTTATTGTTGTAGGTGACAACTGCTACTGCCTACAGCTATCGTTCGTTAGCCGCAACATCTGCGGTAGCAAGCACAGCCGAGTAGGCCTTAAGTGCGAATTTGACATGTTTATATGGGGTGTTCCAAGATGTTTTTTTTTAAAGAAAATAGGATGAACAGATGAGCACGCTACATGCTATATATTAATTGTGTTTCCACGATGGAGAGCTGACAAAATGATTAGCAAATTATCACTAGTGTGTCAAGTGGATGCAACACACCACGTACTAGTAGTACAAAACACACATATGGCGTTTGATGACGAAGACGTCGATCGAACAAGCTAGCTTGCAGAAGGCAAGCCCCAGGATCGATTATAATTAGCTGGACAAATCGCGGGATTTCCTCAAACATCCCAACTAATAGTACCATATATCCTAGCTACTCGATCGTGACTAACATCGCCCGCTCGTCCAAGCCAAACGAGCTAGCTCCGTTGTCTAACAGATGTGATAGTGCAGTAACATTTTAATTATCTCGTATTTAATTCTTCATTATGTTTATAGTTTTTTAAAAAAATGTTTGAAGAAACGTCTCTTCCTTCATTTATTTTTTCCAAACCAACAAGACGACTTTTGATTGATGAAGCATGTTTTTTTAGGCAATTTTGATCAAGAGTGTTGTGCTGAGTAAATTTAACCATAGTAATACTACTGGTAGAATGGAGTGCCTCTAATTAAATCATCGATCAATTTCGCACACACGTGTGTATTATATAATTGTTTATAAAGAGTGTTTTATTTAAAATTTTGTTTTGTTTGGTTATTTTACAGAAAATTTTTTGAGTTTTTTTAAATGAAGGGTCGTGGCAAGCAGCGATCCACCTCGGATTTGATCCAATTATAAGATCCAATTCTAAGGTTATCTCGCGTCCAACACGAACCAGACCCGAATCCCTAATGGACGACAGTGCACGGCCCACTATGCATATGACATTTTCGTTTTCGGCTCATTGGTTGTTTTGGGAATTTTCTTTTTTGACCAGCCTGTGCGATCAATTCGGTCCATCAACAAATTTGACCGTACGTTTTTAGACTTTCTATTCTGTAACTTTTTATGGGCTTTATTATTTAGCAGGTCGACCCAATTCTTTCACACACAACAAATCAGACTTTTTTAGCAGGTCTACTATTCAACCTATGTGTATACACTTTGTATAGGTACGTACGCATACAAAGTATATATATTTATATCTATATCTATAACTATTTATAAAGCAAATAGTTTATACGAAAAATTTTTGTTTGCCTAACTATTTTGCAGAAAATTTTTTAAGTGTTTATAAACCCGTAGTCCCAATGTTGAAAATAAAAAGAGCGCTTGATTAAAAAAAGACCTCCTGCGCCCTTCCGCTCGTCCCCATCCGCGTCGCGCCCGATTTCACTCATTGCAACACATGAACACAAGTTGCTTATATATATATATAACCTATCCGATAAAATAGTAAAAAATTTCAAAAAATGTCAAATTTGGTTTACAAGGCGATATTAATATGTAGAACAATTTGAACGGTTCGAATTTTTAATTTGAGTTTTCAAATTAGAGATTCGACCATGCCACACAGAATGTGGCTGTGCGACGCACACAATAGCCCAACTCTATATATATATATATATAAAATAGAGAGAGAGAGAGAGCGCAAAGACCCCCGCTCCTAACTCTCTGCCTAGTAAAGCTGGAACCAAGTCAGACACTATTAGATTTTTATTTGTTAAAAGCGGTGTAATTGGATCCGCTAAAAAATATACAAGCAAACTTAAGCTACGTTTTTTCCACAGCTCCACGACTCGCACTTGCTATATACCCTAACTCAAGAGTGTCACACTGTTACCACCTATATTCATGGTTTAATTTAATTATTTACGATAGGAAAGAGTAAGTACCACTCCTTACATTTCACACTAACATTTTTAAATTTAATCAAATTTATTTAAAAACATGACAAAAATTTCAGTACAAAACAAACCTATTATCAAAATATATATAATACTATATTCAATAAACCTAATTTAATATTATATATATTGTTAAATTTTTCTATAAACTTAATAAAAATTCATCTATAAAACAATAAAACGATTTATTAATATAAAAAGAAGGAACTACCATGTTCCCAACCTAATTTAGCAACGAGGCCGCTATATTCCAAACGGCTGATTGCGTGGCCACACAAAATTTATTATTCTTCACAAGGAAACATATATTTTTTGACACTGTTGAAAAAAAACACAAAGAATAATTTTTATCCAACAAAAGAACTGATTTTTGACGCACTTGAAAAACACCAGCTGCTTTGCTAGCTGACCAGAGCCAGAGAGGAGCAGAGAGGCATTCGTTTTTTTGTTTTTCCACTCCCGAGACGCCGCAGAGCACCAACCGGCGACAGCAAACCAAGACGCCAGAGCTGAGCTCTACACGGGTCCTTGCCTTGGTCTTCGTGTCGCCTCGCCTCTCCCAGTAGCTCGCGCTACCTTGTCGGGAGGGCCGCCGCCGCCGGCGCCGGAGTAGCCGAGTAGCCGAGCTTGTGAGCATCGAACCCGCGGCGCCGGCGCGGCGGGCGGTCGTGCCATGCGCGGAGGAGGAGGACTCTGAAGTGAAGCTCCATTCCGTGCCCGCGCCATGGCGACCATAAAGCAGCAGACGCCGACGGCCTCCGCGGTGACCGCCGCTGCCGTGGCCCCATCTGAAGGTATACAACTTTTTTTCTCTTCTCCTCGCTCGTCTAGTCGTTTCCGATGAAACCCGGTGCGCGTCGCCGCCGCCGCCGGACAGAAAAGGTCTCTCCTTTTTTTCTTCTTCTTCTGGTGGTCGGTCGCTGATGCGGCGGCGGCGGCGGCGGTGCAGGGGAGCGGAAGGCGGCGGCGATCAACTCGGAGCTGTGGCACGCCTGCGCCGGGCCGCTCGTGTCGCTGCCGCCGGTGCGCAGCCTCGTCGTCTACTTCCCGCAAGGCCACAGCGAGCAGGTGATCAACATCTCTCTCTCTTCTCTTCAGTCTTCTTCCATCATCCACCTGAGTTTAGTTTGATCCAAGCCTTCTTCAGTTCTTGCTGTTTAATTTCTGCTGTATTTTGGATGCTCTCTCCTCTCCTCTCCTCTCCTCCTCTAGTATAATATCTGACGATGCTGCTCATGACAAGGTTGAAAATTTATACTCTCTTTTCTGCGTTTTTGAGGTGAAATTTTCAGATTTCTGTGGGTTTTTAATGGGAATTTGTTGTTTTGGTTAATTACAGAAAAGCTTTTCTTTCTTTCTCTCTGTACTGTCGCACTGATTGATACAGTGCAACGATCCCTCTCAGAGCAAATGCTTTCCTTACTCCCCGAGTAAAATTTTGGGTTTGGATATTTGATCTCCAATGGAAGATATTTTTTATAAGAAAATTTTGGAAGAGTATTTCTCACATCGATGTGTCATATGATGCATTGTTCACTGCTAATGTCTCTGAGGATTTTACTTGGTTTGCTAGTACTACTTGCTAGCATCTCTGCTTGTAGCTACTAATAACTGTAGTTCATAACCAAAGTGGTTGGGGAGCATTGGGCCTACTGGCTTTCCCTTTTCTGTTGCCCTACTAGTATGGTGAGTACTGTTTCGATGTTAATGTGGTTTGGTCTCCATGAAGCATCTTATGGGATTTGGATTTCTTGCATCCATGACCCTGAGATGGATCATTTATAATCCAACCGATTGGAATTGGCAGTGTTATAATAAACTAATAAAATACTTGTTTTGAGAATTTTTGTCAAATGGTAAGGTCTTGGGAGGACTAATCCTGCAATTATTCGTGCATTTCTTTTTAGAAAGATGATAAAAAAGGTCCTTTTTCATGAATGATATTTGGTTGCGCTGCACATGATGGTAAGTGTACTTATGCGAGTTTATCTAAAAAAAGTTCACTCATGAACCGCACTTTCTGGACTAGACACTACGAAACTTCATTTTTTTATTTGAAAAATTATTGACAAGTGTATAAAAGTAGTAGTATGTTTGAAACTTTGTACTTTGTTAAATTTTCATGAGATAGTTATCGAGTGCTAGTTTGCAGTGCACTAGTGAGCACTTCTTTTTCCTACTTCCATGTTCTTGAGCACAAAACATTTTTTTTTCAGTTTGAAAAAAAGTGGATGTTGATCCACATATACTGGCTGCTTGGTTCAGCTGACTGCATTTTTCATTGTTTCAAATATTAAGAAATGTTTTCTCCATGTTATTGAAAACAAAAGAATATCTACTTAATCTTAGCTTTTTTGTTCCAGGTTGCAGCTTCTATGCAAAAGGATGTTGATGCACATGTTCCAAGCTACCCAAATCTTCCCTCCAAGCTGATATGTCTTCTTCACGGTGTCCATTTGCATGTAACCTAAAGTTCCTTGCCTTACATTTTCCTTGTTTTAAGAACTTGCAATCAGCAATACTAAATCATTATATTTATCTATCAGGCTGACCCAGATACTGATGAAGTTTATGCACAGATGACTCTTCAACCAGTGAATACAGTGAGCAAACAAAAAATTGTGGTTTCCGCAAAAGTTCCTAGTCTGTTCAAATGCACTCATCAATTGCTTTTATCAGTATGGAAAAGAGGCGTTGCAACTATCAGAGCTTGCACTAAAACAAGCAAGGCCACAAATGGAATTCTTCTGTAAGACACTCACCGCAAGTGATACAAGTACACATGGAGGATTCTCTGTGCCTCGACGTGCTGCGGAGAAGATATTCCCTCCCCTGGTATATAGGCTTCATATCTTCTCATTTTCTGCAACAAGAGATCTGTTCTTAGTACCACTGTAATTTTGCCACTCTGCGCTGTAGGACTTCTCTATGCAACCTCCAGCTCAAGAACTGCAAGCTAGAGATATACATGACAATGTGTGGACGTTTCGTCATATATATCGAGGTGTGGAAAATTTAACATTCAGCATAACATTCTTTGTAAAATGGCAGGATAAATGAAATTCTCCATGCATCTAGTATCTACTAGTTCCTTTTGTTCTGGATAGCCCCTCCATTGACCTTGGTAACGCAGACTATGCCTTTGGAGTCTCCACAATTGAATTTGATCTATAATTTTCCTATAACAATAATACCAAAATTGTGATCGCTCTGATGTATTTTCAAATACAAATCTGATGGTACCACTTCTGCGTTATTTATCTATCGTCAAGCTAATGAATGGTGAATGATAATGTTTGTCTTATGGTTATAAAATTTAACAGAGGTGGTTCTATTGAATGTCTCTGGTGCATATATGAAGTTTGGAGACTGTTAATTATTTCTGTGCTTTGTGTTATCAGGTCAACCAAAAAGACATTTACTTACTACTGGTTGGAGCCTTTTTGTGAGTGGCAAGAGGTTATTTGCTGGTGATTCTGTTATTGTTGTTAGGTAAATTCCATGCTTCTCTCCTTAGTTCCATCTAATAAAAGCTTCTCCTAGTTTAGCTACAGAATAAATGGCAAAATGCGAGATGTAAATGCCCTGCTTTTCTACTGCCGTGTTATTTTCAGGGATGAAAAGCATCAACTTCTACTAGGAATCAGGCGTGCTAACAGACAACCCACTAATATATCATCTTCAGTTCTTTCAAGTGACAGTATGCACATAGGGGTCCTTGCTGCTGCTGCCCATGCTGCTGCCAACAGTAGCCCTTTTACCATATTTTATAACCCTAGGTCTGTGTGCTGACTTTATACTCTTGTTCCACTAAAAAAAGACTTTATACTCCTGTTTGTATTACCTAACTGTTTGCTTCGTACGTTCAATAGCTAAATTGTATAGAGAAAATTGAATGACTATGAATATTGTGTTTTGACATGTATGAACTTTCAGGGCCAGTCCTACTGAATTCGTTATCCCATTTGCGAAATACCAGAAGGCACTGTATAGTAATCAGATATCTTTAGGAATGCGGTTCCGCATGATGTTTGAAACCGAGGAATTAGGAACAAGAAGGTACTGAAATTTATTATCTATAAAACACATACTTTTCAAACATACCGAGACTCATGCATTTTGCTTTCTTTTTAAAACATAAAGAGAAATTTCATGGCTATGTTGTCCGTATAGGTAAAATATCTGCCTTTTCAGGTACATGGGTACAATAACTGGAATAAGTGACCTAGATCCTGTGAGATGGAAAAACTCCCAATGGCGCAATTTACAGGTTGAATTTCTGAATACCTTTCAAGTTGTGTTATTCTTCTTCCACCTTCATTTTTCTTCCGTTTCGCTGATTTGATTTTTATAGGTTGGCTGGGACGAGTCTGCAGCTGGTGAAAGGCGGAATAGAGTTTCAATCTGGGAGATTGAACCGGTTGCAGCTCCCTTTTTCCTATGCCCCCAGCCTTTTTTTGGTGTGAAGCGCCCCAGGCAATTAGGTATGTCTGACATTAGTATGCTCAACAAGAATACTCAACACTGATTTACTTCAAATAACCACTAAACATTTGGCGAAAAGACCTTTCCTTAATATTTCTTACTACCTATTTTACGTTTGATAGAAACAGCTGGACTGCAAATTTGTTAAAGCAAGTGTATAAAACAATGTCCCTTTTTTTTGGGGAAACCAGGAATGCTATAGGCTAATTATAGTATCACATTAGCATACGTTTTTTTATGGTCAGCATATTCCAAATTCTTTTATCTGAATTAACAGATGACGAGTCAGAGATGGAAAATCTTTTCAAGAGGGCAATGCCTTGGCTTGGTGAGGAGGTATGCATAAAAGATGCTCAGAACCAGAATAGTACAGCACCTGGTCTAAGTTTGGTTCAGTGGATGAACATGAACAGGCAGCAGAGCTCATCGTTGGGTAACACCGCCGTGCAGTCTGAGTACCTGCAAGCTCTAGGTAACCCTGCCATGCAAAACCTTGCTGCTGATGAATTTGCAAGGCAGTTATATGTCCAAAACAACCTCCTTCAACAGAACTGTATACAGTTTAATTCTCCCAAGCTCCCTCAGCAAATGCAAGCTATGAATGATTTGTCCAAGGCGGCAATTCCGTTGAATCAGCTTGGTGCTATCATCAATTCTCAAGATCAGAAACAAGATGCTGTGAACCATCAGAAACAACAGAACTCCATACAAGTGATTCCCTTGAGCCAAGCTCAATCTAATCTCGTCCAGGCTCAGGTCATTGTCCAGAATCAGATGCAACAGCAGAAGCCATCTCCAACTCCAAACCAGCAAAGGATTAACGGCCAGCAGCTGCTTCTGTCCCATCAACAGCAGGATCAAAATTTACAGCTGCAACAGCAGCTTTTACTTCAGCAAAAACAACAGTTGCAGCAGCAGCAGCAACAACAACAACAGAACCAACAACAGCTAAATAAGTCCCTTGGACAGTTAGTAAATCTGGCAAGTCAGCAGTCTAAGTTGTTTGATGAGGAGCTTCAGTTGCAGATATTACAGAAACTGCAGCAGCAATCACTGATGTCACAATCAACATCTACACTCTCGCAGCCACCTCTGATCCAAGAACAACAAAAGTTACTTATAGACATGCAGAAGCAGTTGTCTAATTCACATGCACTTGCTCAGCAACAAATGATGCCCCAACAAGAAAGCAAACCTTCATTGCAAGCAACACCACTGCTACCCATGGTCCAGCAAGAGCAACAGCAGAAGCTTTTACAGAAACAAGTCTCAGTTGCAGATGTGTCAGAAGTTGCTTTTCAACCAATTTCATCGACCAATGTGATCCCCAAAAGTGGAGGTGCTACGATCATTTCGGGTGCTACACAATCTGTAGTTACAGAAGAAATGCCTTCTTGTTCAACATCTCCATCCACAGCTAATGGAAACCGCTTAGCACAATCAACCAAAAACAGGCATTGCATCAACACAGAAAGGCTGCCACCGTCCACTGCTCCAATGTTGATCCCAACCTCCATTGATGCTGTAACAGCAACTCCACTAATGACCAAGGAATTGCCAAAGCCGAATAGTAATGTGAAGCAAAGTGCTGTCAACTCAAAATTACCAAATGTTGCTCCTGGCCCACAAAATTGTATGAACAATGCACTGCAAACAGACAACTTGGAAACATCTTCATCAGCAACTTCATTATGTCCCTCCCGAACAGATGGACTTGCGCATCAAGGTTTCCCCTCTTCTAACTTCAATCAACACCAGATGTTCAAAGATGCACTTCCTGATGTAGAAATTGAAGGTGTGGATCCAAGTAACAGTGGCTTGTTTGGGATCAACAATGACAACATGTTAGGATTCCCAATAGAAACAGAGGACTTGCTGATAAATGCACTTGATTCTGTCAAGTATCAGAATCATATATCAACTGATGTTGAAAACAACTACCCAATGCAAAAGGATGCTCTGCAAGAGATATCAACCTCCATGGTTTCCCAGTCATTTGGTCAGTCGGATATGGCTTTTAATTCCATTGATTCTGCGATCAATGATGGTGCCTTCTTGAACAAAAATTCCTGGCCCACTGCCCCTCCACTGCAGAGGATGAGGACATTCACTAAGGTATGCCCTTTTCCTTTAAAAGCTTAGCTTAGGATGGTGTAGTATTCAAGATGTACGTTTTTGTTGGCACATATGCTAGTCAGCCTAATCTAAGAATTGTAGGTGTACAAACGAGGAGCTGTAGGCCGATCTATTGATATCGGCAGGTACTCTGGATATGAAGAGCTGAAGCATGCTTTGGCCCGCATGTTTGGTATTGAGGGACAACTTGAAGATCGGCAAAGAATAGGTTGGAAACTAGTCTACAAAGATCATGAGGATGACATCCTGCTTCTCGGCGATGACCCATGGGAGTAAGTATATCTATCTTTCTCCTTATGTCAACCTTCAATTTCCTGCTCTAAAATAGGCCCCCCAGATTATAAAGGTTGATATAAATGACAGATAACGATGTGTTTAGGAGCATGAGACATGGTTAATTCAGCATGATAATATTACAGAAAAACATGTTTATGCATAAACTGAAAAACAATGTGTGAGCGTGCACATAGGCCGTGCCTAAGTTTGTTCTTTTGTGTACAAGATATGCAAGTGAACTATTTGATGAAAGATTTTACTGGTTAGTTATTCTAATAATAAGCTGTTGCGGATTATGCAGGGAGTTTGTGAACTGTGTAAGATGCATTAGGATCCTATCACCTCAAGAAGTGCAACAAATGAGCTTGGATGGTGATCTGGGGAGCAATGTCCTCCCCAACCAGGCTTGCAGCAGCTCAGATGGGGTGAATGGTTGGAGGCCTCGCTGTGACCAGAACTCCGGGAACCCTTCCACCGGGCCGTATGATCAATTCGAATGATCTGACTTAGAGGTTCATTCACATATGAAATATTTGACATCCCTGTCTTATTTTGCACCCATTATGAATTCGGGATCGGGTCAGAAGAGATGCAATGGCTGCAAAAACAAGTAGCATAACTATCATCAAATCCATGGCCCAAAAGGCTATGTGCCGAAGAATTCAGTGTAGAGTGTCAATTTATAGCTGGGAGGGCAAATGTTCCTCAGAATATTTTCTTCCTCTTTTGATATATGTGTAGTTTTTGCATTTGCAAAAAGTTAGAGATAAGAATGGAACTTACCTAGAGCTATTGTTAACGAGTTGAGACAGGGGTTTAGGTGAAATTTAAGACAGTGTATTTTAGAGAAAACATTTGCCCTAACTGTTCTTGGGGTTCAAGCCTCTATTAAGATCAGTCTCAGATTAGAAGCCACTAAAGCAAATATTCTGCACCTTTCCTGCTTTATCCTGTCACTTTTCTCTACCAACCAATCAATTTCTGAATTGAAGATAGTTTGTTTCAGACCATCACATGTAATGGCTCAGGCAGAATGGACTGATAAACAAAAGCACATAAATTATGTGTACTTGCACTCAAGCTTATGAACACTAAAAATGAAACCACTAGACAGGATTCTGTATCTGTTATCTATCAGTTAATGGTGTAAATGTATTATTTACAAACAAGAGAGCCATTCGACAATGCACATACAATTTATTGTTAAATGAATCCTTCAGGTCTCGGACTTCGGTTCGAGTTGTTCCAGTTCCTCCATGAACTCTTTTGTCATTCTGACATAATCCTCCAAGTGCACCCTTTTCCATTCCTAAAGATACCACATTACATAGGAATAAAAGGTACTGATGACACCACAATTCGCAACAGAAGATCATTCAAAGAAGCTGACAGCAGAAGAGAGAAAACAAGGAATGAGCAGAGCTCAAAAGTCAGTAAACATACTACACATATAACTGACCATGGAGTATAAGGCTGCCAGTTCTTGAGTGTGTGCTCTATAATTAACCAAAAGATCTGACACGCCATTTCTATTTAAGTTAGAGGTTGGAAAACTGACCCACGTCTATGTTAAATGGTTGATGGCTGATTGAAGTTGTGATCAGCTAAACTTTTTGGTCACTATGGGGAACAAGGATTGCTGAACTGACGGTGGAGCTAGAAATGGCCTTTCTATGGATGCAGACTATTTCTGCAAGAACTTGCAGTTCTCATGGTGTTGGCTGCCAGGTTGTTGCATTGGATGACTTATGGTAACATGGCCAGGTTGTTGCATTGGAGACTATGATAACATGGTTTCACGAATACGCGAATTGCGTATCATTGTATTAAGAACTATGACAGCATGGTGTTAGGACGTTCGTTATACGCTGTTATGTCATATGGAAGTACAGAAAAATAATGGAAACATCCTCACCTCAAAGTTCCATTCACCATAGAGGTCAGGATCATCCTGATTGCCCCATATGTATGCATAGGCGAGTAATTTCTCCGATGTGTCCTGAAAATCCAAACCATCTCATCCTACTGAAGCCATATGATGAAAAGAACAAGCTAATCAAAACATCTCTCCTTCAAGAGTCGAGACACAGGGCAGAGTCTTGCTGAACATTCAGAATTTCAGTACAACATGACAGACTGCTGGAGCAGCAATTTCAGGCAATCTAAACAATCAGAATTTGCTACATAGTTGAGATAGGCTTACAGTTAGTGATATCTCAACAGTTCTCTTGACATACTCCTCATCTTCAAATATATCCAGCACATTGAGCTCCCTGTCAGTGATGCCCTTGAAAACCTGCACAACACACAGAAAAAAAGAGAGTACAGATTGGCCTTAATTTTCTCCACATGCTGATTTAGTAACAAGCACCTGTGATTTTGTTTTCACTTGAGTCCTCAGCTTGCCTGAATCTTTGATTTGCCTAACCGAGAGAGGAAGCAAGAGGACGTACCTTCCCTGAGACCTCCTTGCCGTCGACGGGCAGAATCGCCGGGTAAACGCGCCCCCTGATGCTGAACCTCTGGCTGCAGGAGATGATGGCCGGTCAGAATTTCGCAGCAGAGGAGGGGATTCTTGGCAAGAGAAAGAACAAGAAAGAGATGTCTCATGGACGGACTGGTTGGGGAGAAGCGCCGGGGAGGAGGACGGCGCGCGGCCGATGAGGACGCGCACGACCTCCTCCGCCATCAGCGTCCCGTAGACGAACACGCGGTGGGAAGCCGCCGACGCCGCCATGGGGGAGGGGGAAGGAAGAGCAGCCGAGGCGGCGGTGGCAGGAGGACGACGAAGACGACAGACGAGCAGAGAGAAGAGCCTATGACAGGTGGGGCCAGAGACCGACGAGTCTATGACGGGTGGGGTCAGACTCGCTGCCGTGCTTGAAGAAATCGCCGCCACATGGACATGGATGCAGGAGAGGGAGGGGAGACGGAGAGATGATGCGGCAGAGAGAGGACACCGGGAGCAAGGTGGTCGCGGCGGATTGCGACCGTCGCCTACATCTGCAGCTGCCGCGTCCTTGGTTCTATAACCGGCCACCGCGTCCGCTGGCGGCAGGTGAACGACGGCGTGTGGAAGGGCTCGGGGGCGAGGTGGCGCCAAAACCATTTTATATGATTCCCTTTAAAACCATTTTATTGTATTATTTTGTCAATACAGCAGACCTGCTATTGAAGACGACAAAACTGTTACAATTACGTGTATTTTACGGTATAGTTTAAATTCCAAACAGTAAAAAATAAAATAGTATTATAAAGAGTAATATATGATAATTACTAGTATTTATGTTTAAAGCACATATAAACATAATCGAGAAATGATACCAGAGGGTAGATCCATGTGTTTCTTTCTCTGAATTTGACGAAATAGACATGGCTTTTCGGTTGATGTAATCGGTCTGATACAATGAAAAACACGTTGAGCATAGTGAAGTAGTCGATGCAGTGATGACTCGAGCGCAGTGTAGTTGCCTTTGGAAAGTAGATGTTCGGCTTTTTGGAAATAGACAAACAACAGTTGCCTCGGGAATAGACGTTCGGCTTTCTAGAAGTAGACGAACAGCGAGCAGTCACGCAGCGATGCACTTCCCAAAAATCTGATCGTTTGTTTACTCATGCAAGTATCACAACAGGCGAGGTTTCGAAGACCTGATCTTCCAAGGTCTGTGTGCGCAGAAGCTTGTGATGAGGATAACAACAATGGATAAGTAGAGAAAGAGAGGATGAGTGTTGTTGTGTTTTGAGGAGAAGGGAGCTCTTTTTATAGGTGAATTGTGTGGGCAGGGGATGACCATGAACACCTTTGAAACTCATCAATAGCAGGAAATATTCTATGATTAAAACTTCGTCAATGGCTGCTCAATTACTTGTGTTATTCACTGCAATACTCACCCATTGATCACTGTATTATTCACCCTAATTTTGCCCGTTGATGACTAAAAAAAAGTGTTGCGCCTGCTCCAAAACAAAACAGCAAATCTGGAATTTCAGTCTAGACCTTCTCAACGATCAAGGTCACGTCCCGTCCTATCGAGCGAGCGTACGTTCGTGGTTTTCCTTTGTTCCTTCTTAACCTCTAAATTAGTACATACATAATCCTCATATTTAACTATGTATAAATCTAACTTAATTTAATTTTTAAGATGAGACTAACCATTTACGCTTACTATTAATGTGATGCGCTTTTAGCTCAGCAAAAAACTTTTATCCTTCCTGATCCAGCTCGGTAGGACCTCAAATCATCGCTTGGTTCAGTGAGTTGAGGCCCTTGACAATAACTAAAGTGTCCCGCATGACTAAAGCACCCAAATACATCATTTCGCTGGTGAGCTTGTACATCTCAGACCTGTGCTTGAGCATGCGGAGCCCTCCACCATTGGCACCAGCATCGTCGTCATCGCAGCGCTCCACTTCGACGGCGGTTATCACAGCAAACAGCTCCTCGTCATCACGCTCATCCTCATCGGTCCGGAAGAACCTGGCCATGCACAACTTGGCGGACCCTAGGTTCACGAGGTATGACCTGACAAGCTTGAGGGCGGAGGAATTTTTAGTATTTTTAATTTCATTTTTTTAAGATTTACAAAAATAATTTTTGGTTTCGAAAATTTGTAAAATTAGTTGCCTCCCGTCCTTTGGAAGGGCGAGATTTAAAAATCGCCCCTCTCAGAGGGCGTTTTTTCTGACGTAGCAGACGTCCGTTGGGCGTCGTCTGCCGCGTCGTTGTTTTTTTCAAAAGAACCCTTCTCGCGCCTCTGGAAAGATGATTTTTAACTGTAGCACTGACTTTTTTACAGGCGACCTCCTTTTCGCCCTCTGTAAGGGCGTTTTTAACTAGTAGCACCGGAGGACCGTCCGAAAAACCAGGCTACGGTTAAAAATCGCCCGCGAAGACGGGAAGGACTTTTTGCAAAAAACAAACGACGCGCGAAGGCCGTCTGCCACGTCGCAAAAACGTTCTCCGAGAGGGCTTTTTAAATCTCATCCTCCCGAGAACGAGAAGCAACTAGAATTACAAATTTTCGAAACCAAAATGTAATTTTTATAAATCTTTAAAAAATAAAATTAAAAATGCTAAAAATTCGAGGCGGAGGACGATGTACATCCGCTGCGTCGGGCCGCGCGCCTCGTCCTTTGCCAACCTTGGGCCGGTAGAAGAAGAAGATCTCGCCCTTCTCCTGCATCCCACATCACCATTAACCTATCTTTGCAAGCTACACCGATTTACACTAAACTGCAGGGCGGATCCAATGGGCTGCACGGGTATGATGTGGCATACCCTAGGCCCATCCCAACAAAAATAATACCCCACCCAATAAGAAAAGAAAAGAAAAACTATTCCTTGCCCGTGCGCAAACCCTAGCGAGAGGTAGCGGCTCGACTCCCGTGCGCGCGGCGAGGCGGGCCGCATGCGCATGGCGAGGCGCCTCCGGCGCGGCCGCGCGCGCGGCTCGCTCCCGGTGGCGCGGCGCAGCGGCTCCCGGCGCCGGCGTGGCCTGCTCCCTCCTCCCGGCACGGCCCCGCTCCCTAACCGAAAGTGAGTAAATCCCCATACGAAATTGGTTTTATTTGTTAATGTGAAAGAAAATCATGTGATTTGGTCATGCATTTAGTTGGCAAAATCCTTAAATCGATAGGATATGTGATTTGTTTGTAGAATTTGTGAATTGTGAACTATGAAGAAGAGGGATGGAGATATTGCTTCAATGTTTCGGAGCATGATGAAAAAAACGTGCTTTAGCTTCATCTCCCGTGGTGCAAAAAGAAAATGAAGAGCAAGAGCAAGGCGAAGAGAGAGTAATTGAAGAAGTTATTTGTACCACGGCAGATGTAGCTACTCCTACACCACCTACTCCATCTTTAGAACCAATTGGAGATGTACCTCCACCGTCACCACCGCCACCACCACCATCGCCACCGCCACCATCAGGTATTGATATCAATCTCCTTCAACATGATCCAGGTGAAAGGTTGCCTATTGCATGTTATCATGTTAATGATCAAGATGCAGTTAGAAGAGCATATATTCTTAAAGGGGCATTCCAACCTTATGCACATGAATTTTCAAAAAGAAAATTGGCAATAGAGATCATAATTTCACATATATATGGTTTGCCAAACATGATTGGGTTGAATATAGCATCAAGAAGGATTCTGTGTTTTGCTTTTTCTGCTACTTGTTCAAAAGCAAAAAATATAAGGGCAAGGGGTCAGATAAATTCCTTGTAGATGGTTGGAGAAATTTGAATGTAGGAGACAAGTCACTTTTGAAACATTGTTGCTCTGAAGCATACAGGGAAGCTAATGAAAAGTACATTGGCTATTTAACTCCTGCTGCAACTATAGATGATAAAATTGAAAAGTGGAGTGATGAGGAAATAAGGGTTTATAAAATCATATTGACTTATTGACCGATCCTGATCCAGCTCGGTAGGACCTCAAATCATCGCTTGGTTCAGTGAGTTGAGGCCCTTGACAATAACTAAAGTGTCCCGCATGACTAAAGCACCCAAATACATCATTTCGCTGGTGAGCTTGTACATCTCAGACCTGTGCTTGAGCATGCGGAGCCCTCCACCATTGGCACCAGCATCGTCGTCATCGCAGCGCTCCACTTCGACGGCGGTTATCACAGCAACAACTCCTCGTCATCACGCTCATCCTCATCGGTCCGAAAGAACCCGGCCATGCACAACTTGGCGGACCCTAGGTTCACGAGGTATGACTGACAAGCTTGAGGCGGAGGAATTTTTAGTATTTTTAATTTCATTTTTTAAGATTTACAAAAATAATTTTTGGTTTCGAAAATTTGTAAAATTAGTTGCCTCCCGTCCTCCGGAAGGGCGAGATTTAAAAATCGCCCTCTCGGAGGGCGTTTTTCGACGTAGCGGACGTCCGTTGGGCGTCGTCGCCGCGTCGTTGTTTTTTCAAAAGAACCCTTCTCGCGCCTCGGAAAGATGATTTTTAAGCGTAGCACCGACTTTTTACGGGCGACCTCCTTTTCGCCCTCTGTAAGGGCGTTTTTAACGTAGCACCGAGGACCGTCGAAAAACCAGTGCTACGTTAAAAATCGCCCGCCGAAGACGGGAAGGACTTTTTGCAAAAAAAAACGACGTGGCGAAGGCCGTCGCCACGTCGGCAAAAACGTTCTCGAGAGGGCTTTTTAAATCTCATCCTCCCGAAGAACGAGAAGCAACTAGAATTACAAATTTTCGAAACCAAAAATGTAATTTTTATAAATCTTTAAAAAATAAAATTAAAAATGCTAAAATTCGAGGCGGAGGACGATGTACATCCGCTGCGTCGGGGCCGCGCGCCTCGTCCTTTGCCAACCTTGGGCCGGTAGAAGAAGAAGATCTCGCCCTTCTCCTGCATCCCACATCACCATTAACCTATCTTTGCAAGCTACACTGATCTACACTAAACTGCAGGGGCGGATCCAATGGGCTGCACGGGTATGATGTGGCATACCCTAGGCCCATCCCAACAAAAATAATACCCCAGCCCAATAAGAAAAGAAAAGAAAAAACTATTCCTTGCCCGTGCGCAAACCCTAGCGAGAGGTAGCGGCTCGACTCCCGGTGCCGCGCGGCGAGGCGGCTGCATGCGCATGGCGAGGCAGCTCCCGGCGCCCGGCGCGACGCGCGGCTCGCTCCCGGTGGCGCGGGCGCAGCGGCTCCCAGCGCCCGGCGTGGCCCCTGCTCCCTCCCTCCCGGCACGGCCCCTGCTCCCTAACCGAAAGTGAGTAAATCCCCATACGAAATTGGTTTTATTTGTTAATGTGAAAGAAAATCATGTGATTTGGTCATGCATTTAGTTGGCAAAATCCTTAAATCGATAGGATATGTGATTTGTTTGTAGAATTTGTGAATTGTGAACTATGAAGAAGAGGGATGGAGATATTGCTTCAATGTTTCGGAAGCATGATGAAAAAAACGTGCTTTAGCTTCATCTCCCGTGGTGCAAAAAGAAAATGAAGAGCAAGAGCAAGGCGAAGAGAGAGTAATTGAAGAAGTTATTTGTACCACGGCAGATGTAGCTACTCCTACACCACCTACTCCATCTTTAGAACCAATTGGAGATGTACCTCCACCGTCACCACCGCCACCACCACCATCGCCACCGCCACCATCAGGTATTGATATCAATCTCCTTCAACATGATCCAGGTGAAAGGTTGCCTATTGCATATTATCATGTTAATGATCAAGATGCAGTTAGAAGAGCATATATTCTTAAAGGGGCATTCCAACCTTATGCACATGAATTTTCAAAAAGAAAATTGGCAATAGAGATCATAATTTCACATATATATGGTTTGCCAAACATGATTGGGTTGAATATAGCATCAAGAAGGATTCTGTGTTTTGCTTTTTCTGCTACTTGTTCAAAAGCAAAAAATATAAGGGCAAGGGGTCAGATAAATTCCTTGTAGATGGTTGGAGAAATTTGAATGTAGGAGACAAGTCACTTTTGAAACATTGTTGCTCTGAAGCATACAGGGAAGCTAATGAAAAGTACATTGGCTATTTAACTCCTGCTGCAACTATAGATGATAAAATTGAAAAGTGGAGTGATGAGGAAATAAGGGTTTATAAAATCATATTGACTTATTCACTAAGATGTATCAAGTTTCTTTTGCATCAAGGGTTGGCATTTCGGGGACATGACGAAAGTGAAGAATCTAGCAACAGAGAAAACTTCATAGAATTGTTGAAATTTCTTGCAGCAAATAGTGAAGAAGTGAACAAGTTTGTGCTGAACAATGCTCCAGGTAATTGCTCATTGACTAGCCCAATGATCCAGAAGCAAATCATTTCATGTTTTGCTATAGAGACTAGAAAAAAATAATTGAGGAGATTGGTGAAGATCGCTTTGCTATCTTAGCTGATGAGTCAAGTGATGTGTCACATAAAGAACAATTAGCTCTTTGTTTGTGTTTTGTTGATAAATTGGGAAGGCCACGTGAGCACTTTGTTGGAGTAGTTCATGTAGATGATACTACCTCTTTATCACTTAAGGAAGCAATTGAGTCTTTACTTGTTAGTCATGGCTTGACTCTAACTAGCATCCGTGGTCAAGGATATGATGGGGCTAGCAATATGAAAGGGGATATTAAAGATCTGAAAACATTGATTATGCAAGAGTCATCTTCTGCTTATTATGTCCATTGCTTTACACATCAATTACAACTAGTTCTTGTTGCTGTTGCTAAGGACAATACCGATTGTGTTTGGTTCTTGGAACAAGTAACCCTCTTGATGAATATTGTTGGAGTTTCTTGTAAGCGCTATGAGATACTTCGAAGTGCTAGACTAGAGAGTATCATGAAAGCATTTTGAATGTGGTGAACTCAAAACTGGGAGTGGACTAAATCAAGAGATGGGATTGGCTAGGCCTAGTGAGACTAGGTGGGGCTCTCATTATAGAACTGTGTGCAACATCATTTCTATGTATCCTACAATCTGTGAGGTACTCATCACTCTTGGAAAGGATACAACACACAAGGCTGATTGGGTAAAAATTTATTTTATGGTTGGAGCATTTGAGTCCTTTGATTTTGTGTTCAGTCTACACTTAATGTTTGTTATTCTTGGATACACAAATGAATTATCCGAATGTTTGCAAAGGAGAGAGCAAGATATTATCCATGCAATCCAACTTGTTAATGTGACAAAAAACAGAATGCAACACATGAGGTCTGAAGGATGGAATCAATTCCTTCAAAAGGTCACTTCCTTTTTCAATAAACATAGTGGTAAAGTTCCTCCAATGGAGACTAATTATGTGCCTTTTGAAAGATCACGACGGTTTGTTCAAAATCAAACAAATGATGATCACTTTAGAAGAGAGGTATACATTGGGGTCATTGATAAAATAAGTCAAGAGCTTGATAGTCGGTTTGATGAGGTTAATATGGAGTTGCTTTCTTGTATGTCTGCCCTTAACCCTTCCAATTCATTTGCATCATTTGATGCACAAAAGGTACACCGACTTGCTGAATTCTATCCTAAGGACATATTTGGCTCTAAATTGCTAAGGTTAGAATTGTAACTTGATACCTATATTGATGTCATGAGACAAGATGATAGATTCAGTGGCCTAGAAAATCTTGTTGACCTTTCAGTTAAGCTAGTGGAAACAAATAATCACAAAGTTTATGATTTGGTTTATTTGATTCTTAAAATGGTATTGCTTCTACCTGTGGCGTTGAGAGAGCATTTTCTAGTATGGATTTTTGTCAAAACCAAGCGAAGAAATAAGATGATTGATAGTCTCTTGGATGATTGACTTGTTACGTTTATTGAGAGAGACATTTTGGAAGATGTGGATGAAGATAATGTACTTTTATGGCTATGAGAAAGCGTAGGAAAAAAATAATGTTGTTTACCTCTATAAATGTGCTATTTTAAACTATTTATAATTTAATTTAAGATTTACTATTTGTGTATCGAATTGTCTGATAATTTTTTTAAAGTTTTATCGAATTGCTAAATAGTTTTTATCGATTTGCATATAAATTTTTTTTGACCGTCGCTGCTAAACTGTAGTAGAAAACACAAAATGCGATCAAAATGCGCCCGTGCCCCATGATCGCTCGCTTCTGTCGGATCAATCTTGTCGACTCGATTGCTCTGAAGAAGAAAAAAAACAAATGCAAGTAGAACTAGCTACTCCGAGAGCTTGTTTGCATCAATTTAAAAGATTAAATATAAATTAATTATAAAATAGTTAAATCAGTAACTAATTTACGAGACAAATCTATTAAACATAATTAATTCATAATTAACAAATATTTATTAAAGCATCATATCATTAAATTATAAAAATTATAACATAATTAGGTTCATTAAATTTATCTCACAAATTAACTATCGATTATAAATAAATTTTATAAATAATATATTTTAACTCTAAACATTAAATCTGACATGAACTAATTAGCCTTTTATCCAAACAAAGCCTCAGTCCTAGCCGAGGCGCAGTAGCTAGCACTCCGTCCGAGCTTGCTGACGCGTGCGCAGCGACGTGTAGTGTTCCGGAAACGTCTTGGCGGCCGGCGCGAGGCCGACCGGCCTGACACGTCGGCCGTCGGACATGGGCCGTGGACACGGCCCAAAGAGGAAGAGATCTGAAAGATGGTCATCCAGCGTTGGGCCGTACTACGTAACGCGAAAATTGGCTCAATTAATCTCGACTCGTGTCTCATGGTCCTACGCTCTGCACGCCCAATCTGGCCCAAGACGTGAATTCTGGATGGACCAAAAAGGGCCGTATTATCTGTCGACATTGGTCGCCCAAATCGACAGCTCACGTTGTAGCGATCTAATTTCGTTTGGGTACCCGGGCCCAATCTCCACGCGAGGCGACTACACGTCATCATCACGTGCTCTCCGTCTCTCTCACGTACGCGTGCACGTGCATTGTTACATCTGATGATTCTACTATGGATTTTAGAATTAAATAAAACAACATTCGAAATTGAGGTTCTAATATGTTATAAGTTTATATTAAAAAATTCTAAACTTTTTTTTGAAAAAGTAGAAACTAAATAGTCTAATTTACAATGGCGTATTATATTTAACTCGAATTTAGTATATTCTTTTTGTTAAAAAACTACTTATATGTCTTCATTAATTTTGTAAGCATTAATTTTGTACTGCGTGGTATAAGGGATTTTCACGTAACGATAAATATTCGCGATCGTATTCGTTCTGTTTCATATATATGTGTATCAGTGTATCAGTATTCGATTTTGTTTTTGGGATTTTTGTTTTCGATTTCGAGAAAGATATGAAAACATGGCAGAGGTAGTTTTCGAGCTATTTTCATCACTAGCTGTTGGTAGCGACAGGGGCGAAACATGATTTAAAAAGAGAGGACAATGAACAAAATAAATTATTATTGATAGCCATATCATAAAGTTTTTGTCATATATATATGGTATCATGTTTTATAAGTATTAATTAAAAAATTACATTTTTATCAACTTAAATTTAGCTATATGACTAATAGCAAGATCATAGGCTTCAATAATTTTATCGGTACTAATTGATACATCCAATTCATTCTCAATGTAAATTACTAAATAATCTCATAGAAATCCATCTCCCATTATACATTTAAGACGTGTGTTCATAAGTTTTATAGCTGAAAAGCATCTTTCGATGGTTGCAGTTGATATTGAAAGAGTTAATATTAACAATTTGTTCACCACATAATAAAATGAATATTTGTCTGTTTTAAATCATCCACTTGTTAATAAACATTAATTAAATTAATTAGGTAATGAAACATTAATTTAAACATAGTTAATGAAAGAATTAATAAGCACTAATTTAAACCTATTTAACAACGAAGGATTATGAAAATGTTGAAGGGTGCCAGGCCCCCATCCAATCGGAAATGTTTTCTTTTAAATCAGATAACTTTGGGTCACTGACATGTGGACCCATTAAGAGATGGGTCTTTATGTTAGTGATTCAAAGTCAGTTGTTTTATTTGCCCTCTCTCCTTCCGCCCCTGTCAATACATCACCTATGAATCTTTTGTGATGTTATTTTGCGGTAATCATGCAGGAAATGTTGGTCGATGAAAGGTTGGAATTCCTGGTTCCTACTGATGGGCTTTGGGATGTTATGCGAAATGAGGTACCATCTATGGAATCACTAGTGCTGATTATGCAACCAAAAAAACAACTTCTCTTGAACATATATTACTTCCACATAAACAAAACTTAATGTTTTCATGATAACCAAGAATCGCCATCCACTATGTTCTCTCTCTCACGCGCACAGATTGGTTGCATCTACTAATTTAGCACAATACTAACCACTAGCATTTTGCATCTATTTTGTCAGCAAGGATGTCGTTTCTGTTCTGAAAGCATAAGATGGACCTGAATCGGCAGCCATGAAGTTCGTCAGAAATCGCCCTCTCTCGTGGCTCCTCGGACAACATCACTTGCATTGTCCTGCTGTTCACCGATGACAAAGAGAAGCAACCAGCTGCGAGTGACAGAGATATATTTGAACGGGTTCCCTTCTCCTGGCTGTACAAGAATTCAGCAAACGCAAAAGCATTGGATTGGTTTGATTCGTTCTTTCTTTCTCCTTTTATGTTTTGTGTTTTTGGTTATGTAGGACGCCTTTACACGTGACGTGCACTGTGTATTTACCCGCTAACATAAAATAAGTTGTTTCATTTCGGATTTCCTGCTCTTAAAGGAGTACCCGACGAGGGTTTTTTACCGTCGAAAAAAAGTTATCGTACCTCGACCATAAAAACACGGTTATGAGGACGACCATAAACACAATTATGATAAGATATCTACGTATCCGATTATGACAAGATATCTACGTATCCGTAAATAAACATATAAAATTTTGTTTTTTAAATTTATTTAAATAAACATAAAATTCTAAATTATTTTTTAAATTTATTTAAATTTAATAAGGTTTACTTTTACCCATAATAACCCATAATAAGCACACTTACCATTGCCCCATAATAAGCCCACTTACCTCATGCATAGGGGTGGACAGGAAGCTCGTGGCTCGTTAGCTCGTTCGGCTCGCGACAGGCTCGGCTCGTTTTATTTTCGTAACAAGCCGAGCTGGCTTTAAAGCTCGTTAGAGATAACGAGCCGGCTCGAGCTAGCTCGCGAGCCGAACGAGCCGCACAACCCAACCCAACCGCACCGCAGTGCACGACACAGCAGTACAGCACGGCCCGCACCTGTGCAGCGCTAACTGGCCTAGCCGTACCCACACGGCTCGGTTGCCTCGCAAGTTGCCACGCCACGCCCTAGTCCTGAATCATCCCGAATCGATTCCCCTTTCCCCCATCGTGCCGCGCCGCATCAAGGCTAGCAGATCCAGCCCGCCGTCGTAGCCGGAGCGCCATCGCGTAGCACGTGCACACACCAGTGGCAGGCGGCAGCCGCCACAACCGGCCGTCGCCACTCCCCTCCACTCGCTCTTCCTGTCCTCCTCGGATCGAGCGAGAGTGGCCGACGGCGGGCAACGGCGGCTTGGTGACCTGGGACAACCGGAGGCGGCGGTAGTGGGCAGCGACGATTCGCCACCGCGCGGCGTGCGCACACACCAGCGGCAGGTGGTAGCCGCCACAACCGCCCGTCACCACTCCCCTCCCCTCCCTCTTCCTATGCCGGCTACAGCTGCAATGGAGGAAGAACGAGAGGCTACAGATCGCGAGCCTAATGAGCCAGATTTCTATAGCTCGTTAGGATAACGACCCGAGCCCCTAACCCGAGCCGAGCCAGCTCGTTATGTTATCCATCCGCATGCAGTCACCCGACAGTTTTATAAACCTGATCCTGCGTCTGGGTAAACTTCCCAAGTTATATATATACACACACACACCAAGTTACACACACACACATCACACATGGTTGGAGGTTACATCATCATACAGAACACACACAAGTTCAGATTTCAGAGAAGCAATGGGTTATAAAACTTGAAACCAAACAGATATTCCGAAGCCAGCAAGGCTGCTGCTGATCTTGTTCTTGACATAAATATGGTTACAGCCTTTTTCATGTTTCGGATAGCCATCCAAAATCACCGGCCAAAAGGTTAGTACAACACTAAAACAGTAAAACTAGAACTATAAACATCTCCTAAACTTTGTCTACTAATTGCACCAAGCACACTGAACACTGAAACTAGTTGTACATTCTGTGCACACTGACACTATCTGGCATGCTGATCACTCCTGCATATTCACTAAAACTCTAGTCCCAGCTCCCGGACAGCAGCGGCTTCACGTCGGCGACCTCGCCGAACATCTTCACCAGGTCGGAGCACCCGGCGGCGGCGTCGCCTTCGAGCTCGGCCTCGGCTTCAGTCTCGGTCTCTAGCTCGAGCCCCAGCTCCTCCTCGACGTCGTCGGACGCCGCGATCAGCAGGAACTCGCACCCTTCGTAGTTGAGCAGGTCCGGCGGGTCGGCCGGTGCGTATCGGTGGTTGCTCCCGAACCGGCCCTGCAGGTGCGCCGGGAACGCCGCCCTGCGCTTGCTCTGCAGCCCGCGGAACCCCCCGTCGCCGCCGCCGGAGGGTGGCGGCTGCTCGGGGTTCTTGATCTGGATGAGGTAGGACGCCTCCGGCTCCACGTTCATGGCCTCCTGCGGCTCGCCGGCTTCGTCGTCGGCGTCGTGTTCGCGGCGACGCGCCGGGGAGGGAGCTCGAGCTTGTAGACGAGGTGAGTGTGAACGCGGCGTCCGGAGTCGTGCTTCAGGATGCGGTACACGCCCTCGCCCAGCGCCCTCGCCGCCGGCCTGTGCCGCGTCCCGCGCGTCGCCGTACTGTACTCCTCTGCAAATCAATCGCAAGATACGTGCACACCGACTCATGATCTTGGCCAACATTTTGGTTCGAATTTTGATTTGGAACAACAAATTCGTGAGAAAAATTTGAACGTGTTTGTACCTTCCTTGAGCGCGTCTTTGATGTGGTTGACGTCGGTGGTGACGAGCTCGACGTATCCCCAGTACGGGCGGCTGCGCCTCGCCGGGTCCGGCAGGCTCTTCTTCCCCATCACGATCAGCCGGAGCAGCGCCTGCTCCTCGACGTTCACCTCCTGCAACAACACCAGCATCGATCAAATTAACCTGAAAATCTCCGAAAAATCTGCAACTCCCTCAGTCACTGAGACGACCTCCTTGCCGTGTCCGCCTTCGCCGCCGTCAGTGCTGTGCTGATTCTTGTGGCCCTCCTTGCCGGAGTCCGGCTCTTGCTTGTCCTCAACGGCGCGGTCGCCGGCGGCCTCGGGACGGAGGACGATGTACATCCGCTGCACGTCGTCGGGGCCGCGCGCCTCGTCCTTGCCAACCTTGGGCCGGTAGAAGAAGAAGATCTCGCCCTTCTCCTGCATCCCACATCACCATTAACCAATCTCTGCAAGCTACACTAATCTGCACTAAACTGTAAAAAGAAACATAAAATGCGATCAAATCAGGAGACATTAATTAAGCAGCAAACCTGGATCTCCACCTTGGGATCCGGCCTCGTCTTCACCTCCTTGCCGTGCCCCATGATCGATAAACTTGGATCACTTGGGTTGGATTCAGTTCAGCTCATTCGCTGCGCGCGTGTGCTTGATGAGATAAGTAGAGTGGCTAGCTCACTCAGAGCTTGCTGACGCGTGTGCGGCGACGTGTAGTGTTCCGGAAGCGTCTCGGCGGCCGGCGCGCATGCGCCGTGGACACGGCCCAAAGTGGAGGTGGGCCGTACTATGTGACAAGCAAACTTCTCTGGGCCGCAGGCGAAAAGTGGCCGAATTAATTAATTAGTCTCGGTTGGCCCAGAGTGAACAGTTTAGCTGGATATAGTGGCCCAATACTAAAAATGGTTTCAGTTTGGTTGGATATTTTCCTTGAACAACCTGAAATCAACTTTCTTTTCCCCCAAGACAGAAATTCAGGCAATTATCGATGTTATTAAGACACGATGAGAATATGGCCAGTCAGTCCAGAAAATGGCATCAAAAGATGCAGATGTTAGATCCTACAAGATGAATAGATCCAACATTATTGACGGACCTAAGATTTTAGATTTGGATGAGCCGAGGACGATGATGGCGAGATGCAAAGATGCAGCGCTCTGGCATCGAAAGGACGAGAGATGCAACGTATTTCTTCATTTCTTGCATGTGTAATTTTGCTATAAATAAGGAGGAAGAAAACTGGAAAGCTGCAGCCAGATTCAATGCAAATCCTTTGTTTTCTCTCGTTCTCGGATCGTTTACAATTCATAGTTGTAGGTGTTCGTCCGTGTCCCGCTCGCCGATCGCCCGGCTAAATCTTAACAGCAGCTAGATTAACCCGCTCGCCGCGGCTAAATCCTAGCTGCTAATCAACGATGATACGTATTGACTGGATGATGGATTAATGACACAATGAAAATAGAGGTCAGGTGAAAAAAGGCCTCGGATTAAAAAAAAGGCTTTACAGTTTACCACTAAATTAAACTAACGTAAAAAACAGAGCTAAACTACAAGCAAAGCAACAAAAACAGCGAAAGCAACGGCCAAAGTGATGGCTCGGCGACATACACAAACATGGGCATTGTTGATACGGAAATGTTCATATGGCCCAGCGCTTCAACCAAGGCTTGCGAAAACATATAGCTACAGGGCAAGGGACAAGGTTTGCCTACTTCGATGTTCAGTCTAATCGGTCCGAGGGCGAGAACAACACATGATACAATCAGGAAATTTTGAGTGTCATTCGTCAACCGAGGAAATTGCAAAAAACACTCCAAATGTCACTCTAACTTTAATAGTCCTCTACAAGACGATTCGTTATAAATACTCCACCTAATTCACTTTGTTTTATTCTCCCTCCGTTGTTAATATTCGTTCATTTATATAGTCATAAACCACACATACGCTTATATAAATACTAATATACAATACAATACCTAATAACACGTATAAGAAAGATGAGCTCGATGTGATCATGTTGTTTCGAAAAGATGTATTTATGGTCATATTTATCAACAGATATGCTAAGTTGTACTATACAACACATATAGAACTCAAAAAACATGAATAATGGTAATTGAAGGGAAATATCAAACCAATGTGAATCAGGAGGGAGTGTTTACAACGAATCGTCTTACGAGAAATCTCAAAGTCAAGATGACATATGGGGCGGTTTTTATAATTTTCTCGCGTTAAAAAAAGGTTATTTATCTAGCAATGATGGCTTGCACAAAGTATTAACTGAATCTTGGGCAATCACGCGGCCTTGTCTCAGCGAGAATGTGAAATACCACAAAATTATGTCACTAGTTTACATGAGTCATATGTGAATATCACAAAATTTATCAAATCTATCAAGTTATGCAATTAATAGCCACCACTATTCATTATCATCTTGTGACTCCATGCGACGGCTACTCTGCTTCTTCGTTAGGAAAAACAAAAACAAAGGCAGATGAACGACTCAACCATATTAGTAGTGGAGTGTACAATTGGTTTGTTGTGCTCACTTGGCAAAGTTGAGGGCAGTAATTATGGCGTTTGATGAAATTTGCTTCTGAAATTTAAATTTGGACAGAAAGGCTCAATGAGAAAATCCACTCATATCGATATTGCGTGTTTCATTATTTTCTCACGGAATTGAATTTCTGGTGACATAGTCACATAGTACAAGCAGCTCCTTCTCTTCTCTCTCTTTTTTTTTAAAAAAAACTCACGTCCGTCCGATCGCGATCCGGCGGTTGGCATCAGCTCTCGCTGACTCTCACCTTGCTGCCGCAGCAACCGCCGCCCTTCGCCGGCCGCGCCGGCGCCGCCACGGCGCCATCGGTGGTGGTGCGCTCGAGGAACTCGCGGTTCTCCTTCCAGACCTCGCCGTCGTCGTACACCTCCTTCTTCCAGATGGGCACGGACGCCTTGACCTCGTCGATGACGTAGCGGCATGCCTCCATCGCGTCGGCGCGGTGCACCGCGGACGCCGCGACGAACACGCTCGCCTCGCCGGCGGGGACCGTCCCCAGGCGGTGCGCCACGGCCAGCCGCCGCAGCGAGTGGGCGGCGCGGGCCTCGCGGAGGATCGCTGCGAGGCGGCGCCGCGCCATGGCCCCGTACGCCTCGTACCGGAGCTCCACCACGCGCCTCCCCTCGAAGCTGTCGCGGGTGGTGCCCTCGAACGTCGCGATGGCGCCCGCCGCCAGGTCGCGGACGTGGTCCACGTACCGCGCGATGTCGAGCCGGCCAGACCCCTCCTCGAGGATCTCCACGAGATCCTCCTCCTCCGCCGCCTCGGGCAGCTCGTCGCCGGCCATGGGGGTGGGTTGAGCTCGAGGTCGTCGCGTTCCTGGGGGAGAGATAAGGTTTGGTGGGGAAGAGGAGGGATGGGTAAATGACGTCATTGCTGACGTACCCCTTCTGAGCTCTGAAGTTATCGGGCGCACGTGCGTCACGGCCATTGGTGCCATTTTAAATTTGATAAACTGATGAATATATGGTTACATCTGATCTAGCTTGTCCACAAAAATTGATAATGCATTGAGAATTTTGTCAATAACATATTAATTTTATTCTGTCAAAATTTGATAATATTGTCAACTTATCAAAAATTTTCATATTGTTAAATCTTTTAAAAAAGTTGATTTTAACACTGATCTGAATTGTCCTTAAAATCAGATCTCCTACAGCATATGCCAACCACATGGCTTCCTCCAGAGTACAGGATCTTCAGGTTTCACAAGATTTGCAGCACTGAAATTGAAATTTAATTTAGGGGATTTAACTTTTTACCATGCGAGTTTAATCTCTCACAATTAGGGATGAAAATGGAAACGGTCGAAAACTAGCTATACCATATTTGTTTTCATATTTTTTTAAATCGGATTCGGATTCGGAAACCTCGGATACGAAAACGAATCAAATACTATCAAAAACAAATGTGGAGCGAATACGAATTAGAATGAACACGGTAACGGAAATTGATCGAAATATAAAAACCCTCAAACTAAACTTTACAAAATAATAAAGATAGAAAGCTTAATATTTTATCAAAATATATCAATTTTTTATTTTTCATTCAGTGAACTTTTTCCTAAAAAATTGAAACCTAAATAACAATTAACTGTCTTTCGGAATTATAGTTAACAATCAACAATCCCCTTCGCCTTCCTCCCTTCCCGTGCACCCCGGCCGACGACAATGGCAAGCGGCGACCTTCCCTCCCGGTCGGCAACCGGAGACCGGTGCCTCCTTTTCTCCCATGTGCTCCTTTTCCCTTCTCCGTTAGGCCTACAAGCAACAGGGACGGGAGGCGACGCGGGTGACGGGAGCGACGGGATGGTGGTAGGGACGGGAGGCAGCGCGGACGGCGGCGGGACGCCGACAGGACGAGACTAGGCCAGCGGATGGTTGGCTGGGGCACCGCTGGCGACTGGGCAATGGGCGACAGGAAGAGGGCGGCGCGACGGAGCTGGAATAGAGTGGTGTGGCAGCCACAGTGGCGGGACGGCGGCAGTGGCCGGACGATGGTAGGAACGAAAGGCGGTGGACGGTCATCAAAGGTAGGTCATAAAATAAATGCTATTAACTCACTTATTATGAAAGGCATGCAACCATTTATAAAGCATTCTTTCTTAGCATTGAAACGTATGAGTAGTCCACTAAATCTTGGTGCTAGTCCTAAAGCATCTCTATTGATGGTTGTCACCACTGATGTAGTGCCTAGGTTGGTGTCAATTAATGTTTGCAAATAGTCTCTAATCCTCTTGTATAGCTCTTTTTTATTCCTATAATCTTCTATATAGCCTTTCTTTTTGCTCTAAGCCTTGGTTTTTGATATGTCTGTGCCTATTTTACTTAGACATCTGACCATGAAAGCTTCAACCTTCCAATTTGGATCACTCTAGAAGTCATCCTCATATCTTTTGCTTAGCCATGTGCTGTCAACTCGGGTGCAGTTTCTATGACTTGGACATGTGTGGGGAGCAATAATCTCTCTAACCATGAAGGTTTTCTCTCTCCCAACTTGTGATGCTCCAATGAAAAAATCACACTTAACCTTATCTTGACTACACTTTTATGTTATCAGCTTTATTTCTGGTGAACTTATATAATCCCTCCTTTTTTACAATGTGGTATGACTTCAAAGCCTTGCTAAACACATGGCCTTGCACAATTAGCTTGTGTCCATTTGTTGATGTGAAAAACACACATTGGCCTAAGAGATCTGTTTAACTTTAGTGCAGGACCTAAATCTTGCTTTCGGGTTTTAAAGGCGTGTCGGTTGATTTGATCCTGCAACCAACAAGAAAAAAAAGAAAACAAAGTCAAATATATAAACGATAGCCGATCGGCTAATGGCCGATGACGTATCGTTTAATATTGAGCCGATGCAATATGCATAGGATCGACAATGGAGAACAAAGCAAAGAGAAAATTAGATCTAATCGATCGGCTGTAGATATCAAATTATATGTAATCTATGTCTCAAGATATGTTTAAGCAATTGATTGGGATAGATCGGAGAGTGTGCCGAAACAGTATAAATCATTTATATCTAAAAGTACTTTAAGACATGGATTATATGTATTTATAGCATAGTCGATGTAATAAAACTAACATGTATCGGCTAATACTCCGATACCACTTTATACTAGGATAGCAATATAAATTTAATATATTAAACAAGAATCAATTAAGTGTTAAGATGACCTAACAGATTAATAACAAGCTTAATATATTTTATCACAATGAGATCTTAATATAAAGAGCAGATTTAGCATATCAAGTAAACATATAGGAAACAAGATAACTAAACCAGGTAAGATCGGCTGAAACCCCGAAACTATCTCTAAAAGCAATCATAGAATAAGATAGATATTATGATTCTAGATAATACTTAATAGGTCAGACTTAATCAATGCAACACTAAGTATAAAGAGAAGCATAAGGTCCAAACAAATCGATGAAAGCCTTTCGAGATGGTGGATACACTATATAATCTAGGTCAACGTTGATATCTAACCCTATCGGCTGTTGTAGCAATATTGATTTAGATTATATAGCATATATGATAACTCGATGATTTACGTAAACAAGATTAGAGTGTCATAAAGATGTAAGCACTAATCCCGAGAACGCAAGTCGTCATAACAAGTTTTACCTCTTGTCAGAGATCGAACTCGATCTAGCCCAACTCAAAAGCAAGAACTCGTCGAAACAAATGAAATAGAAAAAGGTGGCGATGCGCCGAAAGTGTTATTGAACTGATTATTGTTTGATTACACAGTCTTGGGCTATATTATACCCAAATACATAATACGTCCTTGTCAGACATGACTCTTATCTCTATTACAACTCAAAATGCGAACAAGTCCCTTAGGCGGACTCTTACCGGCACAATCTATATGGAAATTACTTAAACAACCTAATTAATAGATACAATTGCCTTTTTCGGACTCTATCCATATATGACAATCCTCATGAAGCACATCAACCTGATCCGACAATGATTCCAATGTCATCTTACCGGAATCGGCTACATTGACTTACCTTGTCTGACTCGGTATCAGCCGATGAACACCTTAGCCGATTCGGTTTGCAACTGGTGCGTACTCTGTTTCCGAGAATCACGATTTCCTCCAAATCTGCTTCGGCCTAAACTCCAAATCCGATGTATGATTTATCAAATTTGGTTGTTAACACATGCCCCCAAGTTCGCTATATTTATAGTATTGCGGATTTGCCTAATCTTATCTCCAAGAAAATCTAGGGCTTTTCATTCCGATCGTTACCGCACCTTTTTAAATAATAACCACCGCTTTGAATTTTTTCACGCCGTTATTTCTGTTTTCACCGCTTTAACCACAACCATCCCCAACTTCACCGGTGATCTCCTCAAAGCCCTCGGCAAACCCACAGGCGATCCCCTTGCAACGGTGATTCCATCTCTCGCTATGTCGACTTCTGCCAATCCCTCTGGTGCTCCATTGGCTAAATTCCCCAAGGTAAGCCCTATCGGCCATAATTTATTTTCTTGCTACAAATTGGTTTTCCTCTTCGTGATTCGTTTTTCTCTACTGTAGCATCTTTCCAAACAAGTTGCAATTCCTAGTCTGGCCCATTCAAACCAATTTTTCTTGGGACCAATCGGCAACACAGACCCTACTTAGTTTATCAATGCCGAGACCAATAGGGTTCCCTTCAGGTTGACAAACCCTAGCTTAGCTCACTGGGTTGGAACCTTCAAATCTTGGCCATCTACTGACAAAACCTGACTGGATTGGTACAATAGAATATCGGCTAGTGAGCAGACCCATTGGAAAGAGCTTGGAATAGCACAATGCTTAGCTTTGACTGTAGCCGATATGACCAAGGATGAACCCATGTTATCGGCTGCAACTTACTTTTGGTCCAACACCTGAACGCCTTCTTGTTTAATCAAGGACCAATGACACCAACCCTTTTGAACATAGTCATGATCACAGGCTTGGATATCACCTCATCGGCTAACCCAGTTAGCTTGAATACCAAGAAAAAATTTTCTTTCAAAACTCGGACCATCGGTGGTTGGAACTGATTTATCACTCAAAACATGGGAACTGTTCCAGTAACCCCCAAAGAATATGCAACTTTTCTGTTGATGTGGTTGGAGAAATTCTTGTTCTGCGGTCTGGGTTGTGGCCCTACCACCAATTGGCAACATGTGGCCGAAGCTCTAGCAGATAAGAAGCAATTTTATTTGGGCAAGTATCTGTTAGGATATCTCTACCAAACCTTGAACTCTGCATCAGCTCGAATTGCCATAAACTCCGCCATCGGCACTGGTGGCCCTTGGTGGTTCTTGCAGACCTGGCTCAACCTACACATCCTCAAAGCTGCTAAGAGATCAGCATTAACAGAAGCCGATTTCCCATCAACACAGCCGACCACAGACGATGATGGCAATGAGGTTAAAACTCGCTGATGCATATCCTTTGGAGAGGCAACATCTACATATACTGGACCAAAGCTATCAGCTGATCTCTTCAGAAATTGGTTCGACAATTTCTATGATGGATTTCCAAAGGATTCGAGAATTTGTTTTGCTTATGAACATTCTGAAGACTTTGAGCTCCCAGCCAATTTCAGATTTGACGAAATCAACTCTTAAAAATTTGAAAAATCCAGAGAAGTTTTTATAACTGCCATATCCCCTTGCATACTCCCTGTCGACATCCATCAGGGTAGAAATGTTCAAGTCTCATATAAGTTTTATCATCCGATAAGTGCTGCTAGACAACTGGGAATTGGTCAGCTACCAATCGGCTTGTATTTCGTGGACAAGATCCAAACCAGAGGAGAAATCACCTCGGCCCTCATGATGGACAAGCTGTTGAATATCCCAGGACCTTCACTGGGTAGCATTGATAACATCGAGTTAGCCCTAATGAGGAGTGCAACTTTTGACCGACGGTGGACAGAATGGAAGAAACATCTTTTTCATCAATCAGCTTTAATGTATTTGACTATTTTTTTACCCAGAGTTGGTTCCACAAGTAAGTATTCTTCCTTTTGTCAGATTCTTCATTGCCAGCTAACGTCTTTCAATATTTGACCACTTCTTTTTCCTTGTTTGCAGACCATAGGCTCCTCATCTCCTTATGCCAATCAAAGTGGAGAAGTTATCTGTTATGCTGCAGGAATTCTTCCAAATGGTGGTGGATTAGCTCCTGCGATAATCGGCTATAATGCCCCCAAGATACCTTCCTTACTTCATGGCCAAACTCGCAAACCAATCCCTTCAAGCCGGTAGAAGAAAAAGAGTCACACAATCGCCGGAACCATCTACGCAAAGAAAAAGACCACAAAGAGACAAAAAGCCGCACCCGATGATCCGCCAACTCTAGATCCAGATGTAGAAGAATTTTTAGATCAAAGGAAAATGGAAGAAGCCATCGATGACGCGTTGCCGATGTGAGCGAAACAAAAAAACTATGCAAACACCGCCAGCCGATGTACCAGCCCCTCAAAAGACTCGAATTACTCCAAAACGCCGAACTCGTCTTCCTCTGGTATGTATTTTTTTGGATTTACTTCCTTTAAATATTCATATTCTAATTCTGACTAAACTCTTTTACTTGCAGAAAAAGAAACTGGCTACCAAGAAGAAACCAACACCACCTCCATCGGTAACTCTGAACTCAAAGTTCTTCTTAACTTTCAATCAATCGATGTTGAATCAAACCTGTCTTTCTCTTCTCTTTTTTATTAAGCCTCCTCACTCTCCAACACCTACCCGTCATGAATCCAGCGAACACACTCCATCGGCTATGGGCAGTCACCATGTCAAAGAAGAAGAATCAGCTCCTGTCATCCCTGTAAGTACTTCTAAAATTCCATATCGGTTGTTCTGACTTTTCCAACACTTAACAATATCAACATTCTCTTTTTCAGGTTCTAGCCAATATGTTCTCTTTTGACATAAGACAGTTCATGGATGAAGAAGAAGAAACTACAAGCAAAGCCCTAGCTCCCCTTGCAGATGATCAGAAAGCTACACTATTAGATATTGCACATCGGCTAGAGAGCTCTTTGGATGCCCTAATCATTGATTGTGGGCCGATCGAGCAGGGTTTGTTGAAATCCAAGACCAAATCCTAGAAGACCTGGCCAATATCATCCCTCAAGCGATATTTCTTGAACGATACCGATTCAAATTGGAGAAAGCAAGGCAAAGAATTGTCGATCGACAAGAAAGAAAAGATCTTGAAGCCACTATTCAAGCTAATCGGCTGTCAATCAACGCAGACAAGGCCAAACTTGATGAGATGATCGCTGGGCCAAACTCCACTCAGGCCAACATTGATCGGCTGAAAAATCATAAGGCAGAGCTACTTGCCGAACTAGAGAAGTGCAATGCCGAATTAGCATCAGAATATATCCTCTGAACTTGAACTCATTTTCCTCTCCTCCTCTTCCCTGGTGGTGGTTTGTTCTCTTCGCCTGTCTCGCATTCGCCTGTCTCACATTCAAGTGTGCTCAATCCACCATCCTCACTAGATGGATCAGACAGCTCACATGTCATATCATCCATGTCCACAACACCCAAATCTACATCATCATCCTCAGGGGTATACAAATCATTAGTATCAGTATCACCTTCACAATGGGTCATTGGATCTTCCCTATGCCTCTTCATCTCATTTAGTTTCTCAACATAACCGACCTTTTCTTGTTCATGATCTGTGTCACTGTCACGCCTATAAATTCCTGCCTGGAATTTTCGAAGATAAATGTGCATTACATCCCTGTCTAGGACCAACCAGGGTTAGGGATGAAAACGGAGACGGGAAAATCCCGTACCGACCGACACCGAATACCAAAAATCCCGACCAAATACCGTATCCGTGAGAAAAACGGGAACGGGAAAAAATACATGAAACGAAAAACGGGAAACAGGAACGGGAACGATAACAGTTGGGGTGTTTTCCCGACCATATTCTCGGATCCCGTATTTACCCGGGAAAATTTTCATATTTATCCTGTATTCATTCTATGAAATTAACCTCATCCTACATTGCTAAGCTCTATTTGTTGAGAGTTATAATGAGAGATTATACACAGGACAATTCTTGACATTGGTTCGTAACATTTAGGTTTACTGATGAAAATAATTGATGTGTTGTTTTCTATAATAATTTTTAAAGCTTACTTCTTTACTACTATCTCAATTTAGTGTTAAGCTTAAAACTTTGTAGCTGCCAGCTCAGTATAACTTGTAAAGCAGGTGCTGCTGAAAAAGAGGTAAAGTTCTGTAAAATCACCACGGTTCTGGGTTAAAAAAAGAGTTGGATATGGCAATGCATTTTTATAGTTGGTTGCTTATTTGTGTGCATGTTCTAGATAATATGTGTGTCGACGTTTCTGTTTTTTTATCGATTCCCAATCGTAATTGACATGCTCCCGACCGTTCCTGTTGTCCCGTATTACCAAATTCGTATTTCCGTCCGTCTTTCCCGTTCCCGTTTTTGATCCTGCTAAAAAATACGGAAATAGAAATGGTTAAGGTCTTTTCCTGACCGTTCCCGACCGTTTTCATCTCTAGCCAGGGTACACAAACGACAAATTGACATACAGAATCCATGTCTTACAAACATCATAAAAGTCTTACATAAATGTAGTAGAAAAATAAACGAGCTAAACTACATCTTGACGCTCATAGCGTGGCGACTCCACTCCACGGGCATCCTCAGCGGTAGCGACAAGCCTACTCATCCATGAAGCCATCGTCTGATCCAAACTCCAGCTCTCAGGTGAGGAAAAGGAATCAAGGCTGAGTACTACCCACTATACTCAGCAAGTCACACCAAGGGAAGGTATGATGTAAGTATTTCCAAAGGAAGGTTAGGGGTTATTTGCATAAAACAAGCATTTTAAAGACAATAGTTGAAAGCCGTAAAAATAGTTGTGTTTCATTAAACAGAATTAATCATCTCTATCCAACGCTACATCACGTTGAGATAGGCACAAGCCATCCTTCTAGCCAATACGAGTTCTGTTAAGTCAAGTTATTAAACATGGGACTAATCACGGTGAATCTGGTTGATCGTCCATAATCGCGGGCACGACTATTCGAATAGTTCTACTTTGATCAGAGGTGTACATCTGTACCCACAATACACAGCCCCACGAGGTGCACCGACATGCCACCACGGCTGTTAACGCCAAAATTTGGTAAGCCCTGAAGCCCTCATCGGCTCAAGGTTCAAATCGGCTCAGAGCCAGTATCGGCTTAGAGTTTTGGTCAGCCGATGGGGATTTTCCTTTATCAGCATCTCCAGCAGTCGGATTCTTATCAGATTCGGTTTGGGAAGATCTTATCTAGAAGAGACCAAGTTCGAGGAGGATGCGGCTTGTATCTATTAATTAGGAAGAGTTTGTTAGCTTTATGTTTTATCTTTAGGAAAGTGTGTTAGTGTCCAATAAGGATTCAGTTTGTTTTCTTTTATCTTTAGGAAAGATTGAGTTGTAATCTGTTAGGATCTTTGTTAGCCCGTGGATATAAATATGTAAGCCCGGGGTTCATGTAATCTATCCTCACGATTAATACAATTCGGCGCATCGCCACCTTTTACCTTTTCCACTTTGTTTATCATCCGACGAAACTTGGCACCCGACGCGGGGCTGCATCAGTTAGGTTCGATCTCCGGCGAAGGGGTAAGTCCAAGTGTTGTCTATTTGGTATATCGTCTCTATCTTTAGTTCCATTACTGTTTATAGTTACATCAGCTTAGTTAGGACTTTCTCGGTTAGGTCTGATATTTTGATCAAATTGATGCTTCTTTAAACATAATGTCACTTTAGATAGATTTGTTATATCCATCATATTAGACAGATCTATTGGTTCATTGAGTATTAGATTATCATACGCAATGTTGTGCTGCATCGGTTAGGTCCGACCTACTAGATTGATATTGATAATCTAAGTCTTGTTAAGCCGACAGGTTCATGCTAATGTTTCATCGGAGGTTTAGCCGATCTTATCTGATGTGTTAAATTTCTCTTTCATAGTTTTACCGTCTTGGTTAAATTTAATATGTGACCACTTTGATCAGTGTCATATCGGCTTGTTTAAATCTATCAGGCAATCATCAACCTTATGCTGCATCGGTTGGGTCCAACCTATGAGGTCGCGGTTGTAAGTTAGATTTATTTAAGTCAGTAAGCATCAATCATTTTTTCATCGGGGTTTCAGCTAATGAGTCATCTGGACGTTGCATCGGCTTACAAGGATTACATACAAAGTTGGTTTTAGCCGATTGCAGCAAAGGTTTCTAATCATTTGGGTTTAATGACATCGGACCTTCAGCCGATGTGTGCTTTAATCTTCAGATCAATGTCTATTTTATCCTGTGATTGGTTTGTGCTATATTACATTGCTATATCATCATGTTATCGTCGACTGATCGCTTCTATATAGATATTTGCTCATCAACACGCTTTTGGCACATGGCCGATGGAATAAAACCCTAAGTGCATCAGTCGACATCGGCATCGGCTGAAACCGCGCCATCGGCCCATCGGCCGATCGACTGCTTTGGCTATTGGCTGTTTTAGTCAATCGGTTGTTTTGGTTATTAGCCTGTCGGCTGATATGCTTTATGATTTGTTGCTCTGTATATCTTGTCAGTGGCAGGATCAAACTGACTAGCACGCACACGCTTCATTAATTCTAGGACCTACACTGGAGCTAAGCAGATCTCTCAGGCTAGCGTGTGTTTGGCATCAACGCATCTTTTGGCGTGCATGGATTTGACGTCAACAACGGCATACCGGAAAGGGAACTATGACATGACTCTTCGCATAACCCTCCCTGACCAAGTGATACCACACTTCAGGTTTTGTCTCTACCCCTAAATCCAGGGTAGGCAGCCTCCTCTTGTACCTAGGTGAATCCGAAAGTCATAGAGGCCATGCCCGGCCCATCCAAACTTCATCACGCTCACCCTTGCCTGAGTACGTCAGACAAGAAAAAGCTACACTACAAGCTCAGCTGTTGCCCATGCTGCTTGTGGTACGCACGATAATTCTTCCAGGGTTTCTTGCGAACCGGCCCTTAACTGTCATGGACGCATCTATCAAAACCATGCACCACAGCCCACCATAAATCATGTTTTAGTTGAACTTGTAATCACATGTCCATGACGATCATCATTAGTATCATCATAAGCTAGTAGTGACATTTCGTGAACTAAGCATGGCTAAGCATTCCCTAATCCAACATCTAGTCTTATTGAATCCCAATTTATCAATGACATAGGGTAATCAAGCTAAGTTGCACTATAGGTCTCATCCCACATGACATTATGAAATAATGTAATTTAATAGAAAAGCGAGATACTTTGCAAGTAGGTATAATATGGTCAATATGAAATACATGACTTGCCTTGCTTTTGCTCTCGAGGGACTCCTGTGACTACTTCAAAGTAAATGGGAGCGTTGGAGGTGCCGGAATCTAAGCGACAAACAAAGCACCACAAAACATGCTATAAGTCTACTGAAACAGGCATCGAAACAATTTTGATGAATTCTAGGCATTTTTATAAGTCATCTGCAACTTGAATGGACTCAAACAAAGTCCGGATGAATTTTTTTATGAATTTTATAAGTTTCACTATTTTTACTAATAAAAAAGAATTAACAATTTATTGCATAATCAGCCTTAGGGTTAACGTCACCGGGGTCAGGCCAGCACCGATAGGCGGGACCCACCTAGTGGTGGCGCGCGGGAGGACAGCGCACGGTGGACACGGTCCACGGGCCGGGGTGCACGCGCGCACCACATGGCACACATGTGGCGCCAATGCGGTAGCCACGCAACGGACACGCAAGCGGACGGCTCTGACGTGGCGTCGAGGTGGCGCGGACATGGGTCGGCATCGGGGTCACGCGTGGATGGCCTGGATTCACCCGAGGGTGGATCCGACGACGCGGGAGGGGTGGTGGCGGCTTTGCCGGCCGAGGTGCGGCAGTGGCGCACGGTGGTGCGTGGGACCAAATGGTCATCGACGACACGCGAGGAAGCGACGCCGACGCGAGGAGGTGCGGTGCATGCGGGCGAAGTGGTGGCGCGCTCGGGAAGCGGAGACCGAGAGAGAAAGAGGGGAAAAGAGGAGGGGTGGCTCACCACGGCGGCAAATGATCGACGCTGGGAAAGAGAGCGGTGGGGTCTATGGAAACAACGACAACGCGACGAGGAGGAGGCGGTCGAGGTCCTGCTTGGTTTGGCGAAAGTGAGAGAGGGAAAATGAGAGAAGGAGAGGGCGCACGGCGGAGAGAAATGCCGACCAAAAAGAGGAAAGAGGATTGGGCTCACCGGCGTGCGGGGACGAAGGGGTTCCAACAGCGCGGGATGAAATCCGAGCAACGGCCGAGGGTCTCCGCGAGCTTGCGAAGCCGACGACGATGACAGGAGGGCTTGGCAACCGACGGAACGGCGGAATCAAGCGGCCAGAGTTATGGGGATGCAGCGGCGCTAGGGTTTGCTGGCGTGCGCGTTTGAGAGCTCGAGAGAGGACGACGAGTTGGGGAAAAGGAGGAGCGGTGCACAGGGTGACGATTTATAGCCATTGGGTGGTCGGACGTGGCCCAAAGGTGGCGAAAATGGCGACGGCGTGGGGAGAGAGAGACAGCGACCAAGATTCTCGAATCCGACCGTTCCACGACTCTACGCGCACGAGGAGAGAGGGAGTGGCAGCGCATCTTGCGGGCGGGACGGCGTGGCGCGGCGGGAGAGGCGGCGCCGTGGGCTGACGTCAGAACGCGTCTCTTGACTGGAGGTAAGGGAAGGGTCTGATAGGTGGGGCCCACCTTTCGCGTCGCGGGTGGGAGAGGGAGGGCGGTGGACTTGCCGGACGGTGGGCATGTCCTTGGGCACGCCCAGGTGAGGAAGAGAGAGGGCGCGCGTCACGCGCGCGGTGCACTGCGGGAGTGGGCTGCCGGCCCACGACATGGAGAAAAAGGGAAAAAGAAAAGAAAAGAAAAAGGATTTCCATATTTATTTTAATTTCGATAATCCTATTTTAATTTTAAAAATTATTTTCTTTGCTCTTAAAATTGCACTAAAAAATCATGTTAGTGTATTTTGACATGGAAAATTTTTTAAAAAAATTCCCCCAGGCCCACTCTATTTATTAAATAGATTTATTTAATGTGGTTTCTCTCTTAGTTAATTCCGACATTTTTTTTCGCAATTTCTCAGATAAGTTTTACAACCAAGGGACAGTCACCACTTGAAATGCTATGTTGGTCGTCCTCCACGCCTATCAGTTCAGTGTTGTAATCAATGTCATCTTCCTCTTGAGCTAACCCTCTTGAGCTAACCCTGCAATGACCTCAACGTTATCAATTTTCGGAGGAGAAAAGGGTGTTCTCTGAATTGCCTTGAACTTGTGTAAATCAGCCATCTTGCTCTTGTCATTCTCCATGATCATGTCCTTCACATGTGTTTCACCTTCAATCTTGGTCAAAGTGCCACAACAGTATGTATCTCTACTTTGTGAAAAATAAGTCATCACTTTGCTTCATAAACCTCTATTTCCAGTAGCCTGACCAAGTTGGAGTAGCATATATTATCTATCTCTATTTTTTTTTCTCTCCAAAATATCGGTGTTTGGTCCACGATCATGTTTGAAAACCCTGAGTGTCCAATACTCACCAGCCATCCTATACCACCAACATATGTGTATATATAAATGTTAACTGAAATAATTGTTTAAATAAATCATAGGGAGAAACTAACACATATAATACAACTTCGCTTAAACCAATATAACATCAGAAATCATGTTTTAGGAAAAAATGTTTAAATGGTTTGTTTATTTTAATTTATGACAAGTAGTTTACTAGCCAATTGAGATACCAGTCACTTAAGTTGTTTTATTTTCTAGTAAGTACCACTAAAGACAAGAAGTCGCTGCAAGGGGAAATTATCCCAAGTACAATGTCTGCTATGCTGTGACAATAATTCATTGTACAGGAGCCTCATCTCATCTCTCATCATCATGTATATGTACACATACTAGAGATGACAACGGACCTATACCCCGAGACCCGATGGGTTTTTATTCTATTAAGAATCAAATGTGTTTTAAATATTGTATCTATATGTCTTTTATCAGATAGAAACCTCACCCAATGGAACGTTTTATACCCACCTGAACCCATTAACCCGTGGATGAAAAATACTCATAGGCCTCAGCCAAAAAATATGTGCAGCCCAAGGCCCAACAACAAATCTTTTTTAACAGAAAACGACAACATTATACCTTTTTATTAAATAGAGCAGCAGAAAATACAACCTGAGGTTAGAGAAAAAAAGAAAAAGCCTTCAAAACTTTACAACTGTACACTATCCAAGTCTTGGCAAGAGTATACACATATGCTTGGCTCCTGCTCGTCTCCAGAGGCTAGCCTCTTCCTTGATTCTCATAAGAAGGAAACCCGTTGTTGCTTCTTTATGGTCAAAAATCCGTCGGTACCTCTCTTTCCAGATTTCCTAAACAATTAGCATAATCAGTGATCGGAGTCCCTTTTTTGGTACTCTGGGTATGTTTGCAAGGTTCTCCCACTACTACTAAACCGAGCGCCTCTCTTTCCATTCTTCAGTTTCCAATTCCTCGTTGCCCACCCATATAGCAGCAAGGTGCCAGATCCTCCTCAAGTATCTACTCGTGGAGACCAGGTGTAAGGCAGTCTCAGTTTCACGGTGACAGAGAGGGCAATGCTCATTATTTTGACAGCCCCTTATTGCTAGCCGGTCCGAGGTCCAAAATCTATTCTGAATGATGAGGCAAGCATGAAATTTACATTTCCCTGACACCCAAACTTTCCAAATCAAGGGGTTGAAGCCTGTGTTGGGCGCCCCACAGCAGTGTGCACGGTAGGCCGAGGATGTCATGTAAGACCCGTGAATTGTGAACTTCCAGACAATCTGGTCTGATCCTGCACTACGCAGTTGCACCCCCTAGACTACTTCCCATAGGGCTATTGGCTGGCCGATGAGGTTAGTTGTGATTAACGGGCATGCTTTGAAGTTCAGGTCTTTCACCCAAGCGTCATTTTCCTTTCCTTGACGTAAGGATTCTCCTCTATTTTCTAAGATTACATAGACCAGAGGCTTGAGGTCTTTTGGTCTTCGTCCATCCATATAGGCAGAATCCCAAAGGCATACTGTATTTTCATCACCAACAGTTATTTTTGTAGAGGCGACGAAAAGATCTCTATCAACTTTGTCACAGGGCATTTCCAGTCCCACCCACAGCTTGGACGGGTTCTTCCATTCATGCCACAACCATCACAACCGCAACGCCCTTGTGAATTTTTCCAAATTTAGGACTCCCAAGCCTCCTTGGTTGGTCTGCAAACACTCTTTGTTCAATTGACTTTCCATTTTCCTCATGTGATGTCCCCAGTGCTAGCCCAGAGGAAACGGCGCCTTTGTTTGTCTAGCTGCTCTAGGGATTCCTTCGTTACCTTTAAAGCAGTCAGCAGGTATATTGGTTGTGTTGAGAGCACCAATTTGATGAGTGTAGTTCTTCTTGCTGCTTCCATATTTTTCCCCTCCAGCTTGCCACCTTCATGGCGATTTTGTCGAAAACAAGCTGTAAATCTGTCTTGTGCAACATCCCCAGAACTAGAGGTAGACCTAAGTATTTTATCGGAAAATTTGACCGTACTCCTGGGACACCCTCAAGGACCTCTTCTAGGTCAATGCCCTCACACCTGATTGCCACCACCTGGGATTTCTGAAGGTTAGTGACTAATCATGTGGCTGAGCCGAACCGGTCCAAAATGGGTATGGGAGAATTTTTCACCCATGAGTGGGTGTGTGTAATGGAACGGGTACATTTTATTCAATGGATGTGGGTACGAGGTAGATGAACCCGATGGATACACACCCGTTGCCATCTCTAACATATACCTGTCTCCCTTTGCTTGTTTTCAGAGGCAAAACTGACAGCTCCATCTTACTACATAGTTGGTTGCAACCTTACTTGCATAAATGCACATACATTCAGAAACTAAACTAATTCATTCAGTACATAATTGCAGAAGCACTAATATTAGTACATCTATGCAGTGTGTGCAATTTGTGCAATAATCCTGATTAAGTGTGTTAGTATTGCATTGCACACAAAATGCACTGATTGAACTTTGGAATGTGATCCTTCTGGGGCCAACACACAGGAGAGAAGAAGATTAAACTAGATTCTTGCAGGGTTGTCTGCTCTGGTTGGGGCACTTTCATGCACCTCAGTAGTGCCATTACAAGGCAGCAGATAACTTAAATAAACAATTTCAGCTACTACATTTTCTTACCTTTAGAATCCGTGCAAGAATCAAGCAGGATGGAGCCATTGCTGATTGCTAACTCCAGCGGACGAGGAGGAAGCAGCCGACCATCCTGGCCGACCAAATCCTAATCGAGGCAGTGCCGCGTAAAAAAAAATAATTTTTCTGACATAACGTCAACTGATTTGATTTTGTATCGGTCATATAAGTTTATCTTTTTAATGAATTCATATCAAAAGATCTCGTTTGGACGACGCCAACGGCACGGCACTAGAACCCTCGTGCCGTCGGCTTCGCGCCCTACCTGCGTGACTTCCCGTGCAGTTCCTCTTGCCGTGAACGGAGTTTTCCATGTCACTATTTTACGGTGAAAGTCTTGATCACGTGCACTGGGCCCGAAGACGACGTGGCGGCCAATCAGTGTAACCCGGTCCAAAGTGCAAAGAATGATAATTTTGCCTGGTGTTATGTGAAAATATGGGCTTAGGCCTGGTACATAGCGAAACTTTGGCTATTAAACCTCGTCCAAAGTAAAATTTGATCTGTATTATATATAGAGTTAATAAATAATTTAAAAAGTTCTCAATGCTGACGTAGAAAATATTTAATAAAATTAATCATGATCACGGTACATGATACCGCGAAAACCACCGTGGTTTTCACGTGTACCGCGGCGGTGCGGCACGGTATCTCCATGGTTTCGTTTGAATAATTTCGTGCGAATTCAAAAATTTAAAAAAATTATTTTATCAAAAATATATATATTATAAAAAAAAAATTTCGCGCGGTTTGCCGTGAAAACCCCGATATGTGGGCGGTTTTCACGCGGTTTGAGCGAAAATCGTGGCACGACACAGATTTGAATTTGGTTCAAATTTAAATTACGGTTTTTCGTAGTTTTCACGTGGTTTGCGCGGTTTTTGGCGTGGTTTTCACACGATTTTCACGAAACCACGGCACGGCTAACCGTCATGGAAATTACTATTCACTCCCCCACCACGCTACCGCGGAGAGACGGCACGATAGACGCGTATGATATGAGGAACCCTGATCATGATTTTAAAATGCTGTTGGTCCCTGGTTGAAGGATTTCGCTTATACGTGCGAACTTATTGTGTGTGCGAATGCAACTATCATATCTTTTTTATTGGCTAGCTATTCATTACTATCCAATGTAAAACTGTCTTTTTCTTTTTCAATAATTGAGTTGGCACAGTTAGGAGGTTTCATTTATGTTTCTGAGAGTGGCACATAAACAATTAGATATTTAATTGATGATTCAAATATATAGCTCTCTTCTCTATCTATAGATTCAGGAGCAACATGTTGGTTCCTTTTGTCATAATACCTGACAGCTGTGGGCAGAATGAATGAAAAAGCAGATGAAAGACACCATACATACCGACTGATAAATTTAGAATAAAGCTAGGTGACATCACGGCATTTGAGAACCAATTGCTTCTTTTGTTTTTCAGCAACCTTCATGTACAATCTTATTTTGACCGTTACAAGAATGGCAGGAAGTTACCCGACGAGGTAATGTACTGTTTAATAGATAAGTCATATTGAAAACAACATATATATGGTTTCATCTATGAGACATTTTATTTTTCACATCACAAAAAGTGTTAACACAACACCTATTAAATAAAAATGAAATTATAATAATTAACCTTACTGGAAATAGTGTAGACATTGTGGCAAAAGAAACTAAAATTCCATGCATGATTGCGAGACCAATAAATTTGTGGGGTTTACAATTAATTATGTGCATAAATAAAAGCATGTGCAATAATAAATGTTACTATCAACTCTAATTTTATTCGACAACATATAAAATATGTCACCTATAAATACACAAATACCAATGCCTTTAATACTCTCATATTTTTTAAGTTTATGTGAATTTTGCTTTTTAATTTAAAATTTAAAAGTAACTCATCATCTCTCTTCTTAGTTATCTCCTTCACATCGTAATTTAATTTTATATGATAATTTTAGAGGCAACACATAAATCGGTACAGCACGAACTACCAACTACCAACAAAGAACTACCAATTGATTCCCGCGGTACTGAAAATTCAGTCATGCTAACTGCTTTCAATTGATTTGCTTTAATTTATTGAGCTAGCCTTTAGGTCCTGTACTGATAGATGTGGGCCATTTGGCACTCAATTTGGAACAGCAGACACTTGAGGATAATGCATTATATTTATTGTTAATTGATTGCCCAACCATCTCGTATCTACAAATAACATATATGTTGGACTGTTGGATATTTTGTTTAAGTTGGATATTTTGTTTAAGTTAAATTTTGATCTCGGTTAATAACAACCAACATAAATAAGGAAGATATCGATTCATATCTTACCGGACTCGGAATCTTATCCCGAGTCCGATTTCGTCGTGATCGGTTGACGAACTTTAGCCTTTTGGACTCGGCCCCTTGTCTACAGGGCGACCCTATAAGAAGGGATTAACCTCGAGTTAAACCCTAACGTGAAAATCACGAACCCCGTGCTTTTCCCAAACCCTAATTCCACCCTCTGATCTGTTAGCGCACTGGAAGGCTCGGAAGCTCGAGTTCCACGCCCGGGACAGTGTAGGTGGCGCCCCGAAGGACGCCGCTACCCCGAGCGATCTCTCAAGGAACGTCTGCGCTACATCCCTAACGATCCTCAAGCCCTTAACTTCATCACGGGATCACCGACGACCATGGAAGCCACGGCTGCCGGTATGGACCGATCTATTAACCTATTCCGCATTAGTCTAAGTTAGTAGATGTTATTAGACTAGATGATCCTGTTTAATTTGTGTAAGCTAAGTACAGATCAAGATTTTGATCTAACATTTGGTATCAGAGCATTAAGATCTAGTCTATTACATCCTTTAGTTCGGTCTAAGAAATCCCGAAGCTTTTATCCGATCTAGTTCATGTTTTAGTTAAGATTCAATTAATTAGTAAGTTCGCATGCTAGATCCTTTAAGTTCTTAAGTTTATTATGCTTTTATTCTTTCCGATCTACGAGTTTAGGGTTCGGATTAAGAAAAGGAGTAAGGAAAAAGAAGCCAAAACCACAAATCAGACAAAACTGAACCCTAACCCGAAACTAAGAAACTCTACCTGGGTTTTGCCGCCATCAGTTTTGGCCGGCACGGCCGCGCGCGAGTTAATCCGGCCATTAGATCGGCCGGCACTCGTGCGTGCGCCGCTCAGATCCGTCGCCGTTAAGAGAGAGCCTTGCGGGCCGAAGTGGACACCCTCGACGGTCGCGCGCTCACCGCAAGGGAAGCACGCGCACGCCAGCGAGGGCATCCGCGACAGCCCCACCACTCTCTAGCCGCCGCATCGCCATAAGTCTTTGTTTCCTCTCGCTAAGTTGAGTAAGAAGAGGGGAGAAGGGAAGCGAGGCTCAGCCTATTGAGAAGAGAAGAAATGGGGATTAGGGTTAGGTTTTCCCTATTTTTCGCCCTTTTATAAGTGCGGCCGGATCGAGCCCGGCCGTTGGATCGGCATGGACGGCTGCGATCCGGCCGATCTACTCAAGTTCAGCACCAGCGCATGTGAATGGGCCGATTTGGCGGCCCGTTTAGCACAGCAGCCGAGCCGATGCGCGCGAGAGCCGAGCAACAACCGACGCGTGGCACAGCGCATGGCGCATGCGTCGCGGCGGTCGGCTTCGGGGCGGACACGTGGCGCACAAGGACGGGCAGGCTCGGGCGGCCGAGCGCGCAGCGCAAGTGGCAGCTGCGGTGGTGGCACGTGGCGCATAGACACGGGGCGGCACGGCGGTCGCATGAACGAGTGACAGCTGGCGCACGGAGTAAGGGCGGCTGGGCGGTGCCAAGAGCCGACGCAGGCGCGTGCGGGAGCCGAGCGGTCCGCCAGCCCTCTGCACACGTGGCCAGCGTCGGTTGGCCATCGAGGCGGCTGGGCGGCATCACGCGCGGGAAATAAATTGCAGCCGACGCATGGCGCACGCTGAGGCCGGCGCCCGCACGGCCTCATGACACGTGGCGCTAGCGGGCCCCACGTTGTCGCCATTGCCCGTTAAGTTTATTAAAAAAATTTCCTTAATTAAGTTTTAAGTTCAGTCTTATTAATTTTATTAAGTTCAGCTCGCTTTAAATTCAGTTTAATTAATTTTATTAAGTTTTAAGCTCAGTTTAATTATTTTGTTAAGTTTAAGCTCAGTTTAAATTAAATTTAATTGTTTTCATTAAGTTTTAGTCCAAATTTAAGATAAGTTTTTTTAGAGTAATTTCAGTATTTTAGTAAGTTTATTTTATTTTAAGTCTTGAGTACATTTATTTACTATATTGTTGGTGTTGTATTATTTTGATCCACCACTATACTTTGAGATGCCTCTAAATAAATGGAACCACCGACAAGTTTATTTAGAAAAACTTGTGATTATTCTGACCATCGTTGTTTAATCATGAGTATTAAGATGAATTTCGACTGTTTTCCCCACTGGTGATGCAATTTAAAATTTAATTGTATGATTTTAATCAGACCACCGTAGGGTTATTATCATGCTCTAATTTGTGTTTCATTGTATATGTTTATTAAGTTAAGTTTTAACTCAGTTTAATTTATTTTCAGTCACTAATGTCAATGTTGTGGCCTCCTACCTTAACAACATTGAGCCGCTCAATGGAGCGAACTTCCATGAGTGGAAGGGCAAGGTCATCACGTACCTCGCGTGGAATGACCTTGACATCGTACTCAGGGAAGATAAGCCTGCTGAGCCCGCTGCAGGAGCGAGTTCAGCTCCCAATCAGAAATGGGACAAGTCTGATCGCATGGCTCTCATGGTCATAAAACAGACTATCAGTGTTGGCATCAAGGGTGCCATCCCCACTAAGAATGCTTAGGGGTGGATCTGACTGCCAAGGAGTACCTGGCCAAGATTGAGGAGAATTTTAAGAGCTCATCCAAAACCTATGCCAGTACACTCATCATGAAGTCGGTGGGTTCTCAGTATAATGGTCTCAATGGCATAAGGGAGCACATTCTCAACATGTGTGACATGGCCAACAGACTTAAGGAGATGCAGATGGAGATCTCTGAAGGTTTCCTTGTGCATTTCATCATAACATCATTGCCATCACAGTATGTTGCCTTTAAGATCAACTACAACACCAACAAGACCGTTTGGTCCATCAGTGAGTTGATCAGCTACTGTGTTGAAGAAGAAGAAAGGCTCAAAACTGAGAAGATGAAGGATGTTGTGAACATGGTTGGCAACCTCAATATTTTAGGCACTCCTAAGAATCAGCATGAATCAGGTAGCAGTAAGTAAGGCCCTAATAAGAACAAGAGAAATGGGAACAAGAAATTTGGTCCCAGGAACAACAACAACAAGTTCAAGCGCCACCAGACTAAGGGTGGCAAGATGTTGTGCTCCTTCTGTGATTCACCCAAGCATCTTCAGAAGGCTTGTCTTGGGTTTAAGGAATGGCTGAAGGAAAATGGTAAGTGTGATGTTGTTTTATTCATAGATGAGTTATTCTTAGCAGAATTTTCCCCTGATACTTGGTGGATTGACTCAGGTGCCACTGTGCACATTTCTAAATCATTACAGGCATTCCGTTCGATCCGAACTATAAGAAGGGGGGAGCGAAACCTAAGAGTGGCTAATGGACATCCTGTTGAAGTCGAAAGCATTGAAAGCTTCGAGTTAGAGTTGCCAAGTGGCTTCCAACTTAAGTTAGATGATGTTCTTTATGCTCCTAGTTTAAAAAGAAACCTTATATCAGTTTCAGCTTTAGATGATTCAGGATATTATTGTGGTTTTGGCAACAATCAATGTGAGATTAAGTACAATTCTATTAATATAGGTCTTGCCGTCAGGCAAGGCAAGCTTTATATGCTATCTCATGATTCTGTGATGAATGTCGATAGTGTTTCGCATAAGCGTAAGCGTTTTAATGAGACATCTTCGAAGTTATGGCATTGTCGTTTAGGCCACATTTCGAGGGGAAGAATGGAACGTCTCATTAAAGACGATATAATCGACAAATTAGATTTCTCCGATTCAGACCGCTGCATTGACTGTATTAAGGGAAAATATGCTAAGACAATTAAGAAAGGAGCCACTAGGAGTACGGGCGTCTTAGAATTAATTCACACAGATATCGTGAAGAAGCAGTAAGCAAAGTGTAACGGCTGCGTCCACGATGCAAGCCGAATTTGTGTCATGTTACCATGCCACGGGACAGGCAGTGTGGCTTAAGAGTTTTATACCGGCATTAAGAATTGTGGATAGTATCTCGAGACCTATCACAATGTACTGCGATAATCAGTCTGCAGTTTTCTTTTGCGGAAACGATAAACTAAGTGGTGCTTCTAAGCATATAGACCTTAAGTATCATGTCGTAAAAGAAAGAAACCAGGACAATACACTTAAGATTAAGCATATAAGTACTAAGGAGAATATTACGGATCCGCTCACAAAAGGTCTACCACCTCATCTTTTTCAGAAGCATGTCCTAGGCATGGGTCTATTGAGTAGTTTGGATCAAGTCCTGGTTTAGGGCCATTAATTTTCCCAAATAAGAGTAAGAGTTCTGACAAGGTTTCTTAGTGAGACTATGGGTAATGTTGTCCCAGTATGCTGCTATGCTGCTGATGACGCATTGGTCTGGTACTTGCTGTTTGACTAAGGAGGGACTTAAGTTTAGTTTAGTTTAAGTCAATGACCGAATAGTCGTTAGTTTAAGTTAAGTTATTGACCTTCGGTCAAGGGAGAGAATGTTGGATATTTTGTTTAAGTTAAGTTTTGATCTCGGTCAATAACAACCAACACAAATAAGGAAGATATCGATTCATATCTTACCGGACTCGGAATCTTATCCCGAGTCCGATTTCGCCGTGATCGGTTGGCGATCCTTAGCCTTTTGGGCTCGGCCCCTTGCCTACAGTGCGACCCTATAAGAAGGGATTAACCCCGAGTTAAACCCTAACGTGAAAATCATGAACCCCGTGCTTTTCCCAAACCCTAATTCCACCCTCCGATCTGTTAGCGCACTGGAAGGCTCGGAAGCTCGAGTTCCACGCCCGGGACAGTGTAGGTGGCGCCCCGAAGGACGCCGCTACCCCAAACGATCTCTCAAGGAACGTCTGCGCTACATCCCTAACGATCCTCAAGCCTTCAACTTCATCACGGGATCACCGACGACTATGGAAGCCACGGCTGCCGATATGGACTGATCTATTAACCTATTCCGCATTACTCTAAGTTAGTAGATGTTATTAGACTAGATGATCCTGTTTAATTTGTGTAAGCTAAGTATAGATCAAGATTTTGATCTAACATTGACAACCAATGATGCTAACTTATAACGATAGTTACATATATCGTAAACAGTACTCTTAAAAACACGTCATCATCGGTGCGTGTATTGCTCTTATCCGTAATTTAATTAGCGGCACCAAGTGAAATAACGCTCGTCATACGATGTAATTTTTTGTCTAATTTTAATGGGTGGGACAAGGATAAAATGAGATAGTGCAATGTTTCCATGTAGAGAACTATTTCTTCTTCATTATATATCTCCCGTCTTATCGTGTGTTTTCTCCCTATATGTCCTTAATTATGAAGCATGCAACCAAACATGGATGGTTTACTTGCACTACTTCAGGAGTTCTTTTCTCAAACGTCGGTGCAGAGTCATTCATATGGATGGTGATGCATCTCTTTTTTATAGTTGGCTAATTAATGGCAAAGGCATGCGATCTTGCCATCTGCTAGCCGTGGTGCCCTATTATCCCCCTTCATCTAGAAGACAAAAGAGAGATGAAGACAAAAGAAAAACACTAAAGATTATTCGACAACGACGACGACGACTCTTTCGATGTAATATGCGCTCTGCTGTAATGTTTCGACGATCGATTATATATAGGTCTGATGGGTGTCGCTGTACATGCTTCGATTTGTCGGCCGCATGGTGTGAGTGGGTTTCGATAGGATTGGTGTGGAAGCTCGAGTTGAGCGTTTTTTCCATTGACGTCTCAATCTAACCGGATGAGTTTCTTCTTTTTTTTATTTTTTTAGCGTATGGTCCTTAGGTTATAGTCTTATATTTTTTATATATTAATGAAACACGTACTATTTAAACCATATGAGATATGAAACAATACAGTATATAAAATTATACTAATATGATTAAAGAAAACTCCACGAGTAAAAACACGGTTATAAGATTTGTGGCTTAAAAGGTTAATGTCCTTTCCGTATGTAAGTGGATCGGTACGTTTTGCGATATTTATACCAAAAGTCTCAAAATTCATCGAATTCTTGACCTTTGATTTATGCTAGCCGAGGCTAGTGTAAAATAATCTTCAGGTTTCAGGTCTGCAAATCATACCGTGTAAGGCTCTGTTTAGATCCACTGCAAAAACTTTACATCCTGTCACATCGAAAGTTTGGACACATAGACTATGATTTGACAATGAAATGCTACAGTAAACTTGTGCTAATGACGGATTAATTAGGCTTAATAAATTCGTCTCGTCATTTACAAACGGATTCTGTAATTTGTTTTTTTTATTAGTCTATGTTTAATACTTCAAATATATGTCCAAAGCATTGATGTGATATTTTGGGAAAAAATTTCAGATCTAAACACACCCTAAAGCATGTTAGGCGTGCATGCTAGCTAGCTTAATTCTCAGATTTTTTTTCTCATATGGTTTCACTGCCGCCAGGTGCTGGAGAGAAAGCCTTTCTTAAAAAATTAAGTGGAGGAATTAATTGCAATATAAATCCAAAGTAAAAAAATCAATTATGTTTAAAGTTAATTTCATTCGAAAATTATAATTTTATGTGATCAATTTTTCTTACAATCACATAAAACACACACGCCCGCACATATATACATATACCACTACTTACATTACTAATACTTGTAGTATGACCAAATTAAATAAGGCAAGAGCACGAATAATTCCGCTGCAATGATTCTCTTTGCGTATATATCTAGATCTATTGCACACTTTAATTTATTTTATAAGTTTCATAACTACTTTGTTCCATACATACATTTTTATTTGTTTTGGTTTTTAAAAAAGGTATACATAGGTTCACAACGCACGTACATACACACTTTACCTTTATCTTTATGAGTACGAAGTCATCACCAAATGCCTATAATTTGAAACTGGTTCCAAAAAAATTTAGTGAATTGAGCTAACTTCATTGTTTTTCCCTTGTTTTCGACTCCTTAGTTTTTCACCTCTTTTCATTTTCTACATATGTTTGCTTTGATATTGTAATTTAAAAATCTAGTAAAAACTGATCACTCTAAATTTTCATTTTGTTTTTGATAAAAACGGATTTTCATTTTTATACTTGCGTAATTAGATTTCACAACACAATATGCGCGTGAGAACGATATTTTCTTAAAAATAGCTATAGTATGTTGCATTGCGTGGACACAAGAAGGCAATTAAACTTCCCTATCAGATTTGACAGAGAATTAATTTTCAGTCGACAGGAAGGTTAGACCGCAGATAATTCGCATCATTTGATAAAAAAACTACTCCTACAGTCCTGCCTCTTTTCTTAAAATAAATATGAAAAATAAACAAACTTTTCTCTCCGGGAATTCGGGTTTCATGACATTGCATTCATCACAACATTACGGCGGGACCCACAGCGAATGGCAGTTTTTCCCACGTGGCAGTATTTGGCGGCAAGGCCCTCCACTTTAAAAGCCAGCCATGCCGGTATCTTGCCAAGGAGCAAACTGAACCAAAACCAAACAAGCGTGTGTGTTTATGCTCTAAGCTAGCTGGAGCTAGTAATTAGCTGGCCCTTCTTCTTCCCCATCTCCGGCGAGTTGATTTGGCTGGCTGACTTGACTGGTGGCGGCGGCGGCCGCTGCGCCATAACACTACTTGAAATTAGCTAGGTATATATATATATAATTAGCGAGATCATGTGGAGGCTCAAGGTTGCGGAGAGCGGTGGCACGCCTTTGCTGCGGTCGACGAATGGATTCCTCGGGCGAGCGGTGTGGGAGTTCGACCCCGACCACGGCACGCCGGAGGACCGCGCTGACGTCGAGAGAGTGCGCCGCGAGTTCACCGTCCGCCGCCTCCGTCACCGGGAGTCAGCCGATCTCCTCATGCGCATGCAGGTATATACTTGACTCTTTAAATATATAACCTTGTTAATTTCTATAAATTATTTATTTATTAAAAATTACTCAATTGTTATTTATTACGTCATGATTCATACCTTTACCATACTTAATACTAGATATCTTTGTAATAGTCAAATATATGTTAAAAATCGAATGCGTTATATATTAAAGAACATAGTGAGTAATAAATACGTATGGTTGCTGTAATAATTATCAATTAGTTAGACCGTAATTTACTTCAATTTTTTTTAGAATCGTGCAATTTTCTCTAATATGAAACTGTGACAGTGTGTTCTCGCTTTCATTTGATTTTGTTGATTTCGTTCATTCCATATGATGTTATTTTTCATTTGATTTCGTCTTGCAGTTTGCAAAAGAAAACAAGCATCAACATCGTGATCGTATTCCGCCCGTCAATAAGCTTGGCGAGGAGGAGGAGGTGACTGAAGAAATCGCCATGGCTTCGTTGAGGCGAGCTCTCGACGAGTTCTCTTCTCTGCAAGCAGACGATGGACACTGGCCTGGCGACTTCAGCGGTGTTATGTTCATCATGCCTGGCTTGGTAGTATATTTAATTAATTGCATTTGCCTCTAGATAATTAATTCGTGTTTATTTAGCTATTTCGAGGCTTCTTGATCTAATTGATGTACAAATAAATGCAGATATTTGCCTTATATGTCTCTGGGTCACTGGAAACTATCATATCACCGGAGCATCGGCGGGAGATATGTCGCTATATCTATAACCATCAGGCACATTTTTTTCCCTATATATGGACCGACCATAAAATAATTATATGCCCATGTGGTCATGCTTTAATAATTCCAATTATAGAAGAACGTGTGTTACTCCAGTACTTTGCACAAGTACATACGTATGTATATAAAAACACAAATTGGGGTGGTTTGCATAAATTAAAGCACGAGTTCAGACATATTTGCTCGGATAAAATATAAGCATATTTTTCTAAGTACCAATTAAATGTTACTAGTATTAAATATGTTAAGTAAATTTTACAAAACTATATATAATTTAACCAAATTATCACAAAAAATATTTAAGGTGACGTCTCACAAAACACAAATTTACCATCAAAATTTATCATGAAACTATATATTTAAGATAAAGTATTACAAAAGTATGGATTTGATAATGTTGTTATCATAGGACCATATATAGGTTTTATTTAAATTCCTCGAACTATTGTTATATTAGAGTTATAAGTTGTGATGAATTTGACGTTTATAGTTTTATGATAATTTTATTATTAATATATAACATTATGATACTCGATTTGAAATTTGTATTCTGTGATATGTAATAAATTTAATCATAGTTTTGTGATACATCATTGTAAATCTGGTTTTATGAAGTTTTGTGAGAGAACATGTAACTTTTGTGAACTTTACTTAAAAAACATTGTATTTTGTATATCTTGTGACTACAGTTTTCTGCACATGCATGCGTATATGTAGAACGAGGATGGTGGATGGGGCACGTTGATGTTGAGCTCGAGCACCATGTTTGGCACATGTTCAAACTATATCACCCTTAGGCTTCTCGGGGAAGAGACAAGCAATGAGCAATTGGCCAAAGGACGCACTTGGATCATATCACATGGTGGCGCCACCCTTGTTCCACAATGGGGAAAGATATGGCTGTCGGTCCGTCTACAGGATTATCCCATGATTTTTCGTCGATTGGTTTTATAGTTATTCATAATGCAATTGATGATAATCATTAATAATTTCAAAGTTTTATATTGAAGATCGACATATTCAAATTAATACCTATTATATACACATATTCGTCCACAGATACTTTGAAGTATAAGTATATGCTGGCTGCTAACTGTACTACCCATTCCTCCCTTCTCGTTTGACGTTGATTAGTGCAAAAAAAGAACGGTGAAAGTATAATATACATAACATGTTGATTTGATTGATTTCAAACAACTTAATTTGATTCAGTACAGATACTTGGAGTGTACGAGTGGGAAGGAAATAACCCCATTTTCCCTGAGCTATGGCTAACCCCACAATTCCTTCCTTTTCATCCAGGTATATACTATTAGGCATACTGTATCATATATAGTAGGTGCAAACAAATAAAAAATTTTAATGGCAATACCTGGAGTTTATATCAGACTGTAACTTCATAAAAATTCTTTAATTTTGAACTGAATTTACTTTTGTGCAGGCAAATTCTGGTGCCTGACCCGCATGGTATACCTGCCGATGGCCTACCTGTACGGCAAGAAATTCGTGGGCCCCACCACGCCGACCATCCTGGCGCTGCGAGAGGAGATATACACGGCCGACTACCTCACCATCGATTGGGCCCAGGCCCGCAGCTCCTGCGCCAAGGTTAGGATGGGCCGAATTTTACTGGGCCAGATTTGTCAAAAGGCTAGCAACCACACCCCTGTAATTGGGCCCAACGTAATTGGGCTTCTTTGTTGTGGGGAGGCGTGGCCCGCGAGGCGGCTGTAGAGTGGGAGGCCGCGATTCTCGCCGCCGGCGGCGGTGGCGACGGCGCATCGCGGGTGGCTCTTGGCGCCGCCTTCCGGCGGCCACCGCTACTCCATCATCCTCCCTGTCCCTCTCCTCTCTAACTGTTCGTAATGCTCTCTGGGTGTTGGTGGTGGCAGGAGGATCTGGTCTGCCCGCGGACGCGGCTGCAGGACGCGGTGTGGAGTTCGCTGTACAGGTGGGTAGAGCCGGTGATGAGCAGCTGGCCGATGAGCAAGCTGAGGGGGAGAGCTTTGGATAGACTCATGGAGCACATCCATTACGAAGACGAGAACACGCAGTACCTCTGCATTTGCTCTGTCAACAAGGTAGCTTGAATTATTCTTTTTCCCGTTCGTGCGTTGCACTGGGTTAAAAAAAAAGTAGTAGTAAGAGTGTGGGAGCATAAAGCCATCAGGTTAGTTGAGGTCTTTATAGCCAAATCGAATCTTCCCAATGCAAAAAAACGTTAAGGTCACATAGTCATCGTTTATTAGATATGTATGGTGCTGACTGTTAGTTTGATTCCGGAGGAGCTAGGGTATGTCAGATTTGAGCTAGACATATCAGGATTCAGATTGTTTGGATATATCAACTAATATCTGTCTTCTTATTGATTCTTTTTAACAACATTCAGGCTCTAAACATGGTCTGCTGCTGGGCGGAAAATCCAAATTCAGACGCATTCAAGCGGCATCTTGGGAGGGTACCTGATTTCTTGTGGCTTTCAGAAGATGGCATGAAGGCACAGGTTATTAACTTTCACATCTTTTATGATGAATTGAATAATTTGATGTGGAAGGGGAGCTAACATGATTGAAGTTTCCACTGTCGATACAACCATAAGTTAGAAAAATATTTCATATTTCTCATATAGGGACCTTTTCTGAAAAATATTTCTCATCTAGGCACCTTTTCCTATTGCTATCTAGTGTTGTCATCAAATTTAATGAAGGGACAAGGACACACCTATGGATAATTGTACTTCCAATGATGTTCATCGCATATTTAGGGAGTACACCAGTAAAAACGACACTTGGTACGATTATATTAAATATATATGAAGAAGGTTTCCAAACTATTGTTATAGGTTTAAAGCTAAATTCTTAAATATGACATGTGTTTTGTTCTAGAAAATTAGCTGTTTCATCTAAGGCAAAAATGGGAAAAAAGAACTTTAACATATTGTTATCTAAATGATAGGTATATGATGGTTGCCAGAGTTGGGAAACAGCATTTATAATTCAAGCGTTTTGTGCTACTGATCTTGTAAATGAGTATGCTTCAACTGTTGAGAGAGCCCACAAGTTCATGAAAAATTCACAGGTTCAGAATCTATATTTTAATCATCTAAACTTATAAATCAACTGATGCTTGAAATAATCCAACATAAGTTGCATGTTCTTTCTTGAAGGTTGTGAGGAATCATCCTGGTGACCAAAGTTACTGGCATCGCCATAGATCAAAGGGTTCGTGGACTCTTTCATCCGCAGACAATGGATGGGCTGTTTCTGACACTACAGCAGAAGCACTGAAGGTCATTATGTTCTTTTTTCCTTCTGTTACTAGGGTAGACAAATGAAGAAATCAAATAAGTATCGTATTAACGTAGTCCTAATCAGTGATAGCACACATAACTGACCCAAGAAGCTCATGCATATAAAAATGATTTACCTTGATCTGTTGCCAGTTCTGCATAATTCCTATTTTGTCTACCCTAGAGATCTTACATAATTCCACTGCCAGGCTGTACTGTTGCTGTCAAAGATCTCTAGCAACGTGGTTGGGGATCCAATTGAAAGAGAAAGGTTGAATGATGCTGTAGATTGCCTCCTATCTTTCGTGGTATGGAATCATTTAAATACAGCTATCAAACATGACCTTGTAATTTTTCCTTGCAGATTGGTGCCCATTCATAATCATGTGAAAAATTATGTTCTCGCATAGTGTTATTAGTTGTTCTAACCGAGGAGAGGTTAAAAGAATCTGCAACACCAAACTTACAGGGACAATGGAATGAACTATGTAAATTGTTAATAACCTTTTTCCTATTCAGTATGAGTGCAGCTTTGAAATCCAAATCCAATCGCAGAACACAACTTGTTGCCAACTTTATGCAGACAAAATGTAAAAAAATCCAACTAAAAATGGTGATTGTAGATACTTACTCCCTCCGGTCATAAATATTTGACGTTTAGAACAAGATTCGGTCAAACATAAAAAAACTCTTTTTTATATTACAATAAGTTTATGGTATTATGAAAGTACTTTTCATGGCAAATCTATGTATACCATTACTTTTGTTTTTAAACTAAGCATTTGAAATCTAAACGTCAAATACTTATAATTGGAGGGAAGTAGTTTCCTTGTCTCTCACTTTCTCTTGGAGATTTCTTCAGATTTTTCTTTGTTGGCATGGTTTTGAGATGTGGAGATCATCTGGTCAATGTATTCATTTTTCCTTTCAGAACAAAGATGGCACCCTTTCTACATATGAATGTAAAAGAACTGCTACTTGGATAGAGGTGAGTTTCTGCATGCTAGTTACCTGAAATTCTTTATGAACAGTACACATCACGTGAACTCCATAAAATATGCCTACATCATAACATAATCGATCTAATTTATGATGTTAAAATAACGTCAGCAAGATGCATGTGCTTAAAATTAAACTATTTGACTCAGCACATCATGTATGTTCCAGTACACTTATATTGAAGAATTATAACCAATCACCAGTTTTATTTCAAGCTCTTATTGCCTCTCTGACAGCCTGACATGTTCTTTCACTTTTTATAACCTAGTTTCTCAATCCTTGTGAGAGTTTTCCAAACATGGTGGTCGATTATCCGTAAGTGATTCGAGTAGCATTGTGTTTAGAAAATCCTGATATCCATTTTCCCTTCGAAAGTAACTCCTCGCTACTCATATTGTACCATAAATTGGCAGATATCCAGAATGTACCTCCTCAGTGCTTCAAGCTTTGGTGCTGTTCAAAGAACTATACCCTGGTTACCGTACTAAAGAGATAGAAACATGTGTCAGAAACGCAGCGATGTTTATTCAGAACACACAACGCGAAGATGGTTCATGGTTTGTAACAAGAGCACCATTTACTGACTTTCTGTCTGTGGATAGTTTTTCTATGTTCTAGTTCAATTAATAACACATTAACTTGGTCATTCGTCAGGCTAGGCACTTGGGGTGTATGCTTCACGTATGGGGCCTTCTTTTCGGTAAAAGGGTTAATCGCTGCTGGAAGAACATATGAGAATAATTCTTCCATCAGGAAAGCATGCGACTTTATATTGTCAAAACAGCTGAACACTGGTGGATGGGGAGAAAGTCACGTCTCTACTGAAACTAAGGTACGTATTATTTTTTATGTGTGAGTCAGCATATATAGTTTGTTTTGTTAGAAGTTTTATGATAATTGGCATGTAGGATACATAATGGTGAGTTAATTAGCATATAGATTTTGAAATCAAGACTATTACTGAAGTTATAGTAGAGCCAACGCTCACAACCCCAGAAGGGTGTGCACCCTGCTGACTTTGGGGCTTGAGCATGACTGGGCTTGTTCACACCGCTCAGTAGAAGCCATTCAAGCAACGTTCGTTCTTGAATTAGCATAGGGTATGAAGCACAGCCCATTCATTTGATTGTTGTGTATGTTGGAGTCATTTGCAACAAGCACTGCTCCAGTTCAGCAGAAATCTTATGAGGGAAGTTGGACTGGCACAAATTTCTATGAATTTTAACGTAAGAGGAACTTCTTTGAAATGTCGGCCTTTTACAGATTTCTCCAACTGATTTTTATTTTTTATAATACCAAACAGGTTTATGTAAACATCAAAGGCGGTCGTGCTCATGCAGTGAATACTGCTTGGGCAATGTTAACTCTAATTTATGCTGGACAGGTATGTTTTGTTTATTTGCAATTTAATTCTGATAGGAAAAACTTGTTTATCAAATGGTCTATTAACTATTTAGATGTCAGATGGAGCGAGATCCAGCCCCATTGCATCGTGCTGCAAAAGAACTAATCAATATGCAGTTGGAAACAGGAGAGTTTCCCCAACAAGTAAGTTCCCATTCAACTTAAGTTTTGATGGGGATATGTCTTATATCAATTTATGGACAACTTGAGCTCGTTTTACAGTCCAGTTTACATGCTTGAAGAAGAACCGAATCCTGGTCTAGCAATTCAATTAGCGTACGCAACATGATATATGCTATTACCTTGCGCGTACAAATCAATCGGTTTTTAGGAAAGAACCATGGTGTTTACATTAGATAAGAAAGAGGACTTGATGAGATTGTTTTGTTTGGCTGTAGTAAGGAACTGAACTGCCATATGGTACCTAACTTCTGTGTAAGGATTTTATGACATACAATGCCATTTTTAACTGTTGCTCTGGAAGCTTGAAAAAGAAACTAACTATATCGCCAATTAGTTCAACCCCTGGTGGTGCTCTGAACTAAGATGTTTCAGCGTTACTTGTGCTTAGATAATGTTGGTACCTGACCATTTATCTCATGTTCTGCTTGTGCTCTTGTGCTGGTGCTAGGAACATGTTGGATGCTTCAATTGCTCTCTCTTCTTCAATTACCCCAACTACCGCAACTTATTCCCCATCTGGGCTCTTGGAGAGTATTGCCGTCATCTTCGCTCAATGAGGCGTGCATGAGCATAGCATGAGTCTGAACTCAGTTTTCCTTCTAATATATTGACGTGTAATTCTTTTGCGCGTGCGTGAAAAAAAAACGACATGGTGACAAGGGAAAGGTGTCGATGGCTTGGCAGGAATCTCTAATATAGGGTAACACATGTTCTGATATCCGATCACCCAATACAAACTTAGTTATATACCCCCCAAACAAGCAAAATGTTATAGCTAGCTTCATGGTATATGGTGTGTGTAATTGCAATCCAACCTGATGTTGTATTGTCTTAAGACTGGCAGTCATAATTCCTTGGGAAACAGTATAGGAAGAGATTGAAACTTAAATATGATTCGTTGTTATTGTATTTGTATCCATGAAGATAAACTCTCTGTCTCCTCGCTCCCGATGAGCAGCACTCACAAGTGCATCTCCTCCCTCCTCCTCCCCCTCCCCCCTACTCCTCGTCTCCTCTCTCTGCTGCCTTGCCACCGTCCGAGCACGCCGAGCGGCTGCAAGGAAGGCGGCGGCGAGGATGTTCCTCGGTAGGGAGCTTGCTTCCTGTGTTGCGACGAAGGGGGGGTGTCGGGTTTGGGTTCCCCACCCCTAGATTTGATGCCCGGAGACGATCGGGCCCGTGCCTGACCACGCGGGTTGGTGACTGCAGCGGAGGTGGTCGGGAGGGCGACGAGGCATCAGCGGTGGCGTCCCTTTGAGCGGCGACGGGTGTGGCGGAGGATGGTGACGGCCTAAGGGTTGATGGCTAGTCCTCGGCGGATCCAAGGATGTCGGGAAGCAGAGATGTGCCGAGGTCATAGGTTTTTCTTTTTATGGTTACGTGTTCTTCTCTTTGTTGAGATGTGAGTCTTTTTTATGGTTACGTGTTTTTCTTTTTGTTGAGATTTAAGTCTAATTATTTTTTTATCCTTTTGGCTATGTATCGTGAATATAGAGACCAATTAATGAAAATCTATTATCTAAAAAATAAATTTCTCAGGAAAAAATATATGCCTTCACAAGGTGGGCACAGATGGTTTGCAGCCTTTTGTTGTTGTGAACTTTAAGCTCTTTCATAATTACATGAGCAACTCTAAAAGATGGCTAAAAATTTCTTTCTCAAAACAAAGTATTGGAGGTTATGCTAATATTTTTCCAAAAACATTTTATCTCACAGTAAAACGCTAAAAATTACTTTTCAATAATTCAAAACAGACCACATCATCAAAATTAGGCCCAGCCCGGGTGAAGCGTAGCGCGGGGCGATGACTGGCGAGCGGTGCGGAGGTGTCCGGGGCGGAGAAAAAAGAAAAATCACCGGAAAGGCACCGCACAAAGGAGGTCGGGAGAGGATTGAGGAAGGTTTGGCGTCGTTAATATATGCGCGATGGGGAATGCTTTTTTGGTGTTGCTAATCTTTTAGGGGTTTTGGAAAACTGTTGGAGACTATTTTTTTTCCTCTAAACAAGGTATTGAAGGTAAGATTAGCAATCTTTTGGAGTTGCTCCATAAGGTCAAATGAGAACTTCTCTTAGACTGTACGAGAGACTTGCATATTGTCATATTGTTGTATTAAGAAGTGGAATTCAACAGTGAAAGATCGTGGTTAGTTGAAAAGAGAAAGTAGACGAAAAATTAAATAGAAGATTATTGTGATTAGTTGAGACGATGACATGTATAAAGAAATCTATAATCTATATCTATAATTATCTATAAAGCAAGTAATGTTTCTACTCAAAATTTTGTTCTGTCTGGCTATTTTACAGAAAACCCCTTGAGTTTTTTCAAAATTAACCCGCAGTTAGAGGTGGATACCGGCTCGGCTCGGTAGAGAGCCGAGCCAGGAGGCCGGCTCGGCTCGGCTCGGCTCGTGAGCCGGCTCGAGCCAGCTCGTTTAGCTCGCGAGCCATTTAATATAGTGTAATTTATGTACAAATTATATTTTATTTTTTTTAGTCTATTAAACATGCAAATATACAATTGAAAAAGGTAAAAAAGTGATATATTAAGTCCATAATTAACGTAATAACACTTATCTATCGATAATTATCCATGCAAATGTAATTATGCAACTAGATTAGATATTATTACTATTATAATCTAAATCATTAGATCCATATTGACTATCAGAAAATCATAAAAATTATTGATTTATTGCCACATCGACAACAAAACAAGCAAAAGAATAGCAAAACAAACAAAACATTAGGCCCTCCTTTGTACATTGCATCTGGCTTGTTGAGCTCACGAGCAGCACGCGAGCTAACTCGAGCTGGCTCGTTATAGCTAACGAGCTAAACACTTGGCGCAGCTCGTTAGCATTTCTCAACGAGCCGAGCCAAGCCGAGCCGAACGAGCTAGCGAGCCACGAGTATTTCGTTAGCCCTACCCGCAGTCCCAATGCTGAAAAGAAAGGAAGAGCTTGGATAAAAAAAAGACCCCCTTCGCCCATCCCTCCCTGCGCCCCTCTCTCCCGTCCCTATCTGCGCCACGCCCCGCGTCGCGATTGCGCTCCTCCCTCTCATCGTTGCTCGGAGCTCCCGCGCCCCTCCGTGCCGTCCCCATCGGCATCGCGCCTCGACTTCACCCGTTGTAACGCATGTGCATAATAGATAGATATCTATCTATATCTATATCTATATATCTATAAAGCAAGTAGTGTTTCTACCCAAAATTTTCATTCACCTGGTTATTTTACAGAAAACCCCTTGAGTGTTTATAAAATTAACCCAGCTTCCAATGCTAAAAAGAAAGAAAGGGCTTGGATGGAAAAAAAGACCTCTTGCACCCTCCTCTCCCGTCCCCATCCGCATCGCACCCGCGCCACGGCCGCGCCCTCCTCCCGTCGCGCTCGGAGCTCCCGCGTCGCGCCGCTCGCTTTCCTTTCGCATCGTCGTCCGTCGGCAACGCACGGGCATCTTTACTAGTATCTATAAAGCAAGTAGTGTTTCTACCCAAAATTTTCGTCCACCTGATTATTTTGCAGAAAACCCCTTGATAGTTTATAAAATTAACCCGCAGTCTCAATGCTGAAAAGAAAAGGATAACTTGGATGGAGAAAAAGACTTCCTGCGTCCTTTCCTCCCGTCCTCATCCGCGCCACGCCTGCGCCCCTCCCTCCCGTCGCTGCTCGGAGCTCTCGCACTGCGCCTGCGCCCTTCCCTCCCGTCGCTGCTTGGAGCTCCCGTGCCGCCGCCTGCTTCCCTTTCTGCGTCATCGTTCCGTTGCAACGCACGAATATTTTTACTATTAATTATATATTTTTGGACGAATTTAAACTCTAGAGATAGCTATAAAACAGAGTGTATATTAAAACTGTTGGAAGCTGGACAGAGCTTTCAACCCGTCCATGTGCATGGCATGGCAACCCACACTGATGGTCGTTTTCTCTCTTGCCTGAGCTTTCGTTATTTACGTAGCATTATTGTTGCGTCCTACTCCGAACTATGTCATGTCCGAACAAACGCAGCCCATGTGCTAATTTTTTCTGGGTTATTATGACACTGATTGATGCAACCGGAATAGTTCCCTGACAAATAATTTCAGTGTTTAGTCTCGAGATATATCCTTGATAATCAGATGAATATGAAGGCGGTTTGTGAAATATATAATCGAAGTAAATTAATTGTATAAACCATTTTGTGCAACTATTTCTTTAGAACACGTATCAACTAGTGATCCGGCTTTAGTATGAAAGCCCAAAACAAAACCAGAGAACAAACACAAACGGAAAATGCAGTAAAATCCAAACCCCATAAAATCCAAGACGCAAACAAGACTCCCTTCCACAATCAACCGCCATCTATTTCATCAAGCAAAAACATCATTAGGCCTTAAACTTCGTAGCAATCTTAGGACCTTAGAGCTCCATTTTGTTAGCTTTGATTTTGTCTTTCTCTCGCTGCAGCTTCCTCCATCTCTGTACAAACGAAACAACCTAGAGCCCTAGAGGGGGATTTCACCATCACATCATCAATTTGTGCAATGGTGCATTTTCAAACATAATATGATCTGTGGTCTCCGTAGCTTGACATAATTTTACACCATTCATTTCCTTCCCAATTCTTCTTTACCAAAATTACTGCACATTGCAATCTCCCCCTATCAACCATCAACCATGTACATAATAATTATGAGACAATGAGATATCAATATTCCATGGCTGCACGCTTCAAATAACTATTGCTTGGTATTCCACGGCTTCAAGAAAAAAAAGGAATGCATGGTCATTGCTTGCATGAGTTTCGTTTTGCAGTTGCATGATTATCTATTATTATTATTTAGGGTTACGAAAATGCTACCAATCGGTCTACCGATTCTGGAAGATTTATCGGACGGTCCTCTCCTCCTTTTTTTCTCCAAGTGTCAATTTTTAAAATGTTTTTTAAACTACTTATTCGATTATTGATATAATCATATCATTATATTTGTTATGATTAAATTTTTATAATAAAATATTGCAGGATTATATTCTGATAAATATATATATATATATATATTTTAAACCGTTAAAACTAAATGTCATATGTTATAATGACATGTTTCAGGGTATATTTTTACAGTATTTCATAAAACTTACGCAACTACCTACTTTTACTCTCTCTCTCTCTTCTGCCATACCACTTTCTCCTTCTTCATTCAATCCCACCCACATCCTTATAATTCATCTTTCACATATTACCAGAACAGGAGTATGGTATTATGTCCACCAGACGGCCCGAACCTGTATAATTCCTTTGTGTCCCTCATAATTGCGATTTTCATCCATCTTCTTGCCTTCTCTCCATTTCACCGCGAGTTTGAGCCCTAATTCACCGCTCCCCTGTGCCGAACCAAAAAAGGAGGTCCCTCGGATTCCCGTGTGTCGATCACACGCATCGACAGCTGGCGCATGGGAGAGCGGGCGCTCCCTCTATTTAAATTCCTAAAGTGAACTGGCCCCTTCACTTGGACGGACGAAGCAGAGAAAGCCTTGAGCGAGCTCAAGCGTTATCTCTCCTCGCCGCCCATATTGGTGGCGCCTCAAGAAGGAGAACCCCTCCTTTTATACTTGGCGGCAACTCCCCAGGTGATCAGTGCGGCGTTGGTTGTGGAGCGCGATGACGAGCCAGTCTCTCAGACGCCCCCAGCCCCACCACACCCGGAGGCAGAAAACCTTGGAGCGGTGTTGGCTGAGGAAACACCCGAAGCCGGAGGCAGCCTTTGGCCCCCCGAGCTTCAAGGAGCCACCCAGCCCCTAGTCCGAGGGCTCCCGAGGCCCCTTCCACCCAGAGCGGCCCTGAGGGCCCTGGGAAAGGCGATGGCCCGGCAACCCCGGACACTGAGGTAACCCGCCCGGTGTACCCGAACCTGTTGCCCCTGGTAAGGTAGCTAAGGCCCGCACCAAAGTGCAGCGGCCGGTCTACTTTATCAGCGAGGTGCTACGGGACGCAAATACACGTTATCTGCAAGCCCAAAAAATGCTCTACGCCGTGCTCGTGGCTTCCAGGAAGCTGCGCCACTACTTCCAAGCGCATCGGGTAACGGTAGTCACGTCCTATCCTCTCGGGCAGATCTTGCATAACCGAGAGGGCACGGACGGTGGTCAAGTGGGCTATCGAATTGTCAGAATTTGACCTGCATTTCGAAGCCCGTCACGCAATCAAGAGCCAGGCCTTGGCCGATTTCGTGGCAGAATGGACACCAGTGGTCGACAACGATCAACCCCCGGGTGAACCCGAGAGTACGGAGGATCGCGGCCAATGGACCATGCATTGGGTGATGAACTTCGACGGTTCACTCACCTTACAGAGGGCCGGGGCAGGCGTTGCGTTAACCTCCCCGACGGGCGACGTACTCCGGTACATCGTTCAGCTTGACTTCCGGGCAACCAACAACATGGCCGAGTACGAAGGACTCCTAGCGGGGTTGCGGGCGGCGGCAGGCATGGGCATCCGTCGTCTGGTAGTCCTCGGTGACTCCCAACTGGTCGTGAACCAAGTTTCTAAGGAGTACCAATGCACCGACCCCCAGATGGAAGCATATGTCAAGGAAGTACGGTGTATGGAGCGCCATTTCGATGGCCTCGAGCTGCGCCATGTTCCCAGAAGAGACAATACCCTGGCGGACGAGCTATCTAGGATCGCGTCCGCGTGAGCCCTAGCCCCGCCAGGCGCATTTGAAGAAAGGCTCACAGAGCTGTCAGCGTGCCCCGAACCGCCACAAGGGCAGGAATCGGCCGGTCCCGACGCCCCGGACCTGGCGGGCCAGCCACAGTCTAGTCCTGCCGGGACCGACATCACGCGCCAGGTGGCCTGAATTTCGGAAATCCAGGCGTACCTGCAAGACGCGTCATTGCCCGAGCAACGCGAGGAAAGCGAGCACATTGCCCGTACCTCCAAAAGGTACATGTTGGTGGAAGGGACACTCTATCGACGCGGTGCCAATGGAGTGCTCATGAAATGCATCGCTCGGGAACAGAGTCTCGAGCTCCTAGCCGAGATCCACGAGGGAGAATGTGGAGCGCACTCAGCCTCCCGAACTTTGGTGGGAAAGGCATTCCGCCAAGGGTTTTACTGGCCCACCGCGGTGGAGGATGCAACAGACCTCGTGCGGCGGTGCCGGGCATGCCAATTCCACGCCAAGCAGACGCACCTGCCAGCCCAGGCCCTTCAAACCATCCCGCTCTCGTGGCCATTTGCGGTCTGAGGGCTGGACATCTTGGGCCCATTCAAGCAGGCACGGGGCGGCTGCAAATTTCTATATGTCACCATCGAAAAATTCACCAAGTGGCCCGAGGTCTATCCAGTCAGCGTCATCGACAAGCATTCGGCTGTGCGGTTCATGAGAGGCATCACGGCATGGTTCGGGGTCCCCAACAGACTCATCACCGACAACGGCACCCAGTTCACGAGTGAGCTGTTTGGCGAGTATTACGATGATATGGGCATCAAGATCTGCTTCGCCTCGCCCGCCCACCCCCAAAGCAACGGTCAAGCTGAGCGTGCAAACGCAGAAATATTGAAAGGCCTCAAGACGAAGACCTACAACGTTCTCAAGAAGCATGGGGACTCGTGTACTGACGAGCTGCCTGCGGTCCTTTGGGCCAACCGGACAACACCGAGCCATGCTACCGGGGAAACACCTTTCTTCTTGGTGTATGGAGCTGAGGCGGTCTTGCCTTTCGAGCTCACCCTGGGAACGCCTCGAGCCACATTATACACCGAAGCAGATCAAGAACAGCTGCGTCGCGACGACCTGGACTACCTGGAAGAAAGACGGCGCCGTGCAGCACTTCGCGCGGCCCGTTACCAGCAGAGCCTCCGCCGCTACCATCAACACAAAGTCAGTCCCCGGGCGCTGCAAATCAATGATCTCGTTCTGTGGCGCGTGCAAACGCGTGCGGGGCTGAGCAAGTTATCCCCGATGTGGGAGGGGCCATACAAAGTTATCGGCACCCCGCGTCCGGGAGCAATTCGCCTAGCCACAGAGGACGGCACTCCGCTGCCGAACCCGTGGAACATTTCCTACCTGCGCAAGTTCTACCCATAAGCTGCATGGTGTGCTGAAACATCTACGAAAGTTCATTCACTACCTCTAGTGGCATGAACAATGAGTTCGCCTGTTTATGCTCTCTACGTTTTTTTCCCTTACAAAATATTTGCTTATAGTATGTTCTTCCCCCCATGTGCCGAAACATGTACTACGGATGCTGGTTTCCAGTGGTCTCCTGGCCCTGCCCGTCCTAGGTTGAAAGGCCCTAAGGGTGTCGAGGGTAGAGCGCCGCTGCATATTGTCAAGCCTGGGGGTAGTCAACGTCTGGGGGCTCGGGTGTGTATTGTCACGCCAGTCCCGAACCCCCCGTTGCTACTGCCCCCGCTGGCCCTTTATGCCCTCGCTTCTACCCGGAACCCCGACGAAGGCACCAGCCGCCGGCCGATGCATGCTGCCTAAACCCGGACTAGCTCCCAATTACATAAGACGAATCATGGCAGGAAACCATACTGCCCATATTCCTACAATGGCTAAGCTAACTAAAGTTCGGACTACCGTTGCAGGGAAGCAAACAGGCAGGGGGCTTGGGCCAACTAACCGCCACTACGTGCGCGCCAAGTTGGCCGGAGGCTCCCAATATACATACATATATATATGAATCATTATGAATCATCGTCTGCAGAGTCAAAGAGACGGCTACGTATACGAATCATTGCTTGCAGAGATGGCCACGATGGGCTGCTACAATATGAGTCCAGCATGACAAAGGCAAGTGCATTAATAACATAAGCAATATTACAATATTTTTTACAAATATAGATACAAGCAAAAAGGCGGGGGAGTCCTAGGCGGTCGGCGGGTCACGGGGGGCGTCCTCCGTATCGTCCTCGTCCCGGGGGTCCTCGCGGAAGGTGAGCTGGAATGCCGTCGGAGTGCCGTCAAAGCCGATCATAATGGAATCGACGGCATCCTTGACGCGGCGCCGAGCAGCCTCCTCGGTGCCCTCGGGGAAGTTCTCGGTGGGGATATAGGGGTTAAAGCCGGGGTCGCGGGCTTGGTAGCTCGCCAGGATGAGCATCACGACCTGGTGGGACAAGTCGTACGACGACTCCTTCGCCACCTTGTCGACCTCCTCCGGCACCCTCTTGATTCCCTCGGCCAGCTCATCTATGTGCGAGGCCAATCCCCCCAAGGTAGGGACGACAGCGCGGGGACGAATGACCCCCACCTCATGGGCCGCCTCCCGAAGGCGCTCAACGGACGAGGCCACGGTCCGAAGCCCTAAGCCCAGGGCATGCTCCAGCTCCGCGATCCGCGGCGCGCTCCTCCAAGTCCGGCGCCGCGTCGCCGGAGCGAGGGCCGACCGGGCTCCCGCACCCGCGCTCCACATCGCCAACCGCCGCTCCCGGCCGCGAGGTCCCGCTCCCACCGCTCCAGCTCATCCTGTCGGCGGCCTGAGGCGGCTGCGAGCTGTTGCTCACGCTCCCAGACGGCCTTCAGGCACCGGGAGACCTCCTCCTGGGCCTCTAGCACCGCCACCTTGCGTCCCTCCATGGCGGCCTCGTGCTCGGCGATGGCCTTCTCCTGGGCCACCGTGTTCTCCTCCCGCGCGGCGGAGTCCTCCTCGGCCTTGGCCACGGCGGCCTCCCGGTCCCCGACCGCCCGCCACGCCGCCACAAGCGCCTTCTCGTGCTCCGCCAGGCCATCCTCGCGGGCCTGAAGCTCGATGTCGATGTTGGCGACGGCGGCCTCGGCGTCGCGTAGAACACACTCGCGCCGGCTGATCTCCTGGGCGCGCTCGTTGAGGTCGCGGATGAACCCCCAGCGGTGGTGCGGATCCTCTCCTCTGCGGCAGTGGCGATCTGCTCGCGGAAGTCGGCAGCGTGCCGCTCAACGACGGTGTCCTCGAAGACCTGATTGAGCTCGTCCCAACGTCGCTCGATATCCGCTAGCTCCCGCTTTTGGACGAGGCCCTCCACCCTCGCCATGGCCACCAGCTCGCGGCGACCCTCGTCGACATCGGCCTCTCGCCGCGCCACCGCGACCTACCTGGCGGCCAAGGCCTGAACCTGGGCCCGAAGCCCCTCCAGGGAGACCGCGTTGGCCTCCTCCAGCGCCCTGGACACGATCATCCTCGCCCGCTCCTGCGATCGGACGAGGGGCTCGGTGTCTAAGGCGACCACGAACCCGGACCGAGCGCCCCCGGATTCGGAGTCAGAGCTCGAGCCGAGGTCGACCACCTGCGTGCGACGAGAAGGCGAAGGCGCCCCACGGCCAGAGTCGCCCGCCGCTGCTTCGGCCGCCGGCGTTGCCCCGCCCTCCGAAGAGGCTGCTCGCGGCGTCGGAGGATCGCCGTGGGCCGACGCTGGTAGTGCTGGTGTTGGCCGGTGGGATGACGGCGCCGAAAGGCGTGGCGCGGGCGACGGCTGTCGTGGTGACGGCGATGGTTGCCACGATGGGGACCCCCAGGGCTGCACTCCGCCCAGTCGCGCGCCTGCCTCCGCGTCGGGAGCCGGCTCGCATGCCGAATCCACTTGCGCCGGCGAGGGCCCCGGCTAGTTCCTCGCGGGCGATCGGCGCTCCGGCATCTAGGTGGGCCCCCTCCTCAGGCCGCACCGGACCTGAGCCCAAACCCACAGGGGGTGACCCGGACCCGGTGGGCTCCACCACCCCGGGCCTCTCCTGCACCTCCCCCGCTGAGCTGGAAGCAGAACCACCCTTGGGTATAACCCTGAGGCGAAAATGCTGATGCTCGCGGCTGGGAGCAGAAATAAACACAGTGAAGGGTCAAAACACAAGCCGCCGGAAGCAAAACACAAGGCTCACAGGGTGTGTATGCATCTGCAAGGCGTTACCTGCGGGCAGCGTTGAAGCTCCAGGAAACCCGGGAGATGGCCCGCTTCTTCTTCGCGGGGCCGCCTGGGGGGCTCACTGGGTTGTCGCCCGCTGACTCTGTCGCCGCTGGGGCACCACGGCCGGCCCCCGCCGATGGCGCGCTCGCCGTGGGTGCGCTCCCGGCCTTCGCCGCCGTCGTCGTCGTCGTCGTTGTGGCCATTCTGGCCCTCGACGGAGTGGCCCCGGGCCGGGCCCACCGCCCGCGGCCTCCGGACCTACGGGGAGGTGCGGTGCGCTCCGCGGCTGTCGCGTGGTGGTGATGGGGAGGTGCGGGTCGTGCTCGCCTATTCCTCTTCCCCGGTCCGGGCCCCGATCCGCTCCCGCCGACCGACCCCAGCAGCCCAATAGGCACCTGGTCGTCGGTGTTGTAGTAGTCGTTGTCCCCACCCCTCGGGGTAACGCTCGGCGCTGCTGACGACGAGCCCACGCCGTCACCCACCACCTGCAGCGCATGCAGGATCTCCGGGCGCGCCGAATCCTGGCACAACGGCACCAACCCGGGCGGGAGCTGCGTCAGATCCATCGCCGTGACGCCGAGGGTGCGGCGGACCAGATCGTGAGGTCGTTCTCGTCCCGCTTGAAGTGGCGCCGACATGGGTGCGCATGTCGTCGTTGAAGCTCGTGTACATGTGAGCGGGGCGCGGCCTCTCCTGCAGCGGCGAGATGTGCCGTGTTTGGAAGTCCCGAAGACGGCGTGGCCGACAGCCCCCTCTCCGAAGGTAGCCGATCCGCTCCAAGACTCCGTCCGGCCTCCTCCCGGCCGCGGCCGCGCCCTGCCACCGGTTTCACCGGGATTCCCGTCGAAAGGGAAAGGCCGGGGTGGCCGCCCAAGCTGGTGTAGAACCAGAAGGCCCTCCAGTTCTCCCACCTGGAGCAGGGGTGGATGTCGATGAAGGCGATGCCGACGGTCCTGTCGTTGCGCGGCTGGATGGCCACATACCTGACCGCGCTGGGGAAGCCCGCCCGGCACACGCGGAAGAACTGCTGGATGAGATGAAGTGAGGGCATCACCCCCACGAACATCTCACAGGTGTAGGCAAAGATGGCGAGGTAGAAGACGGCGTTGGGGGTGAGATGGTGCTGCTGGAGGTCGTAGAACTCCAGCAAATCGAGGAAGAATCAAGATAAGGGCGGCACCAGCCCGACCATGGCGAAGGAGGCGAAGAACACCATCTTCGTGGGGGGCCGCTCCTCCGGAATGTCGCCGTCGCTGCGAGTGCCGCACGGCAAGTACTTGTTGAAGAGGCTTCGAGCCTCCGCAGTGCGAACCAGGGACTTTGGGAGCACACTCCCCGGCTCCAAGGGCGAGTCACGAGCCATCTCCAAGGCAGGCGCAGGAGTATGAAAAAGGAAGCCGGTGATGGAGAGAAAGGAGGCGAAAGAGCAAGGGCGCTGGGAGGATAAGAGGCGATGGCTGTGGTGATGAGGACATCAATACTACCGATACATCCACGCCTCCACACGTACAACTTCATGTCCCAATAACCCGCGCTCGTGCACGTCAACTCAACCATCGGTGAGTTCATTCTTAAGTTTATGTTCCTCTTCTTTATACTCGGAGGCGCGTGCACTTTTGTTTTACTCAGAAACGATGGAGAGGATCCAACGGGAAGAGGATTCGCGCAGGGTGGATTCGGACTGCAGCATAGTGCCAAGTTCTAACGGCCGCCACGACTTCATGCAAACTCCGATTTGGGTGTGCAAGTATTTGATGGAAAGGTTATCAAGTCTACTTTCAAATGGATCCAGCCCCATGTCAATATCTGTCCTGGAGCAGCCGCAATTGTTTTTTTTCTACCGAGTGTTTTCTGTGTTTGGTGCTGCGTCACCTCTTTTGGCCCAATGGGCCGTGTATCAAGTTGGGCCCATTAGGGGCGTGTCCTAGGGTTTAGCATGACTCCGGCACCCCTGTGGTCGTCTCTCCCCTCTACTTAATCCTTCAGCCGCCACCAAGAAGGGCGGGTTTTGTTGATTAGAGTTAGCCTTTTGCTACTTGCACACAGCGCGTGTGTCGGCTAGACCGTCCGTCTGTTTGTCTTCGGAACCTCGCCATATCGTGTATTCAGATTGAATCTTTCATCTTAATATATAGCAATTTCAGTGCTTGTTTTACTTGTTCTTGCTTGTTCTTCGATTGCTTGCAGGACGAGTGCCCTAGTGGCCGGGTTGTCGCGCACCGCAAGATCGCGTCAACCATCGGAGACGGTGTATCGGTTGCTAAGGCGCATCGTCCTTGGACGGTTGTAGTCGGGCCGTGAACGTTGCCTTCGTTTCCCAATCGAGTTATCCTCCACCTCTCATCGAAAGATCGGGACTAAACCCTAGCGGGATCGCATCATGTGGGAAGCGTAGAAACTGATCTCCCCTCTCGCGAATCCGTTTTTATAGGCAACCACGGCCCCCTCGAATTCTACGGCATTAATTTCGCCCCACTACCACGCAACGCGCCTCCTCGGCTCCGCGCCCCTTCGTTTTTCGCATCTCTTTGGTTCCCGCGTCACTGGGGTTTCGCGCCGCCTTGGGTTTCGCGCCCGTCAGGCGCACTACGCGGGACGGAGAGAGCTAGGCGGTTTGATGGGCCCCCATGTGCGCGGCCCAAATAACGCGCCCCCCGTCTGGAAAGGCTTAATCAAGCGCGGCGTTAGTTACCGCGTGCCTATTGCTTGCTGCACCGTGGCACATCCAGTACCCGGGCCCACACACTCAAGAATATGGCGTTAACCGCGCCCGAGCCCGACTCCGGTCCCGGTCAACACCGGGGGCTACTTTTGGTGATATGGGCCCGGGGGTATGTCGAGGATGCGTTATCTAAAGAAGGAAGATGCCTTCGCTCACCAGGGCGCGCCAAAGATACGTCCTGGATGGCTCAAGCGGGTCCGGGCCACGGGCGGCCACGTGGCCATCCCAAAAGGGCTTGGCTCGGGGCTGCCCGAGGCCGCGCTCTCCCAGGACAGGCAGGTCCGGATAACCCGGACCCCGTCCTTCACCCCGCACCTCTCCGAGAGAGGGGCGAGTTCAACTGCCAACTGTCAACCACCACATTTAATGCCTAGAGAGGCCAGACGCCTGTCCCGTCACATTTATTGCGATGTGAGACACGTCTATCAGCCGCTCATCATCATTCCTTTTTGCTCGTCTCGAGGCGGAGAGGGTATAAAGTCTTTAACGGCGACCGTGGTATGACTGCTCGGTCACTCCATGCACGCCTCCCTCCACGCCCCGTCCAGTCGCATTAAATGCGTTGGGCGACCGCGTGGGAGAGAGAACGTGAGCGTAGGGGGTGTCGCGTCGACGCCTCTCCAGGTGAAGGGCCACTGACCGGTGGGCCCCGCTGGAGTAGGTAGGTTGGCCCATCCTCACGTCAGCAGCATGGCGGCCATGACGCCCATTTTCTCCACCAACTTCCGTGACGCGGCAACAGGAACAAGAATAGGGGTAGCTTTCCCGACAAGACATGGCAAGAACCACTCCATCACGTGAAGAGGAGTAGAGAAAACCAGGACTACTGTGGTGACCCCTTGCACTATAAAAGGAGGCCCAAGTCCATTATAAAGGAAGTTCCAAAAAGAAAGGCTAGACAACTGATCTAGAGGTTCCTCAACTGTTTCGAAAACTGATCTAAGGTTCTGCCGTTGTGGAGTACCTTGGGCTTCAAGCATTCCACCTCAGTCATCAGCTTTAGCTTCCCCAGGGAAGAACAACCATCCACATCCTTGTAGTTCATCTTTCACATATTACCAGAATAGGAGTAGGGTATTACGTCCACCAGACGGTCCGAACCTGTATAATTCCTTTGTGTCCCTCGTGATTGCGATTTTCATCCATCTTCCTACCTTCTCTCCATTTCACCGCGGGTTTGAGCCCAAATTCATCGCTCGCCTGTGCCGAACCGAAAAAGGAGGTCCCTTGGACTCCCGCGTGTCGATCGCACGTATCGACAACACTTATAAGGTTAAATGAGAACTTCTCTTAGAGACTGTATGAGAGACTTGCATATTATCATATTGCTCTATTAAGAAGTGGAATTCAACGGTAATAGATCGTCGTCAGTTGAAAAGAGAAAGTAGGCGAAATATTAAATAAAAGACTATTGTGATTAGTTGAGACGAAGACATGTATAAAGAAATTAATAATATATTTTTAGACGAATTTAAATTCCAGAGATAGCTATAAAACAGAGTGTATATTAAGATGATGCTTGTTTTTTCTTTCTGGGTAGCTTTTTACTTCGCTTTAAGAGTTGAAAGCTAAAAAAAAATCACTTTTCGAGCTGCTTCTGAAAGCTAAAAACTATTTTCGAGAAAATGAATGAAAAGCTTTTTAAATGAACTTTTTTGATATCTTGAGAAAATAAAAATTTATTAAAAAATTAATAGTAAAAGATCATCACAATAAGTTAGCTTTTTTAGAAAGCTAGCTTTTCGAAAGCTAACTTTTTAAAAAAACTGAGAAGCAAAAGCTTAAACATACATAACCTAAAACTGTTGGAAACTGGACAGAGATGATTGTTTTCGCCTGAGCTTTCTTATTTACGTAGCATTATTGTTGCGTCCTACTCCGAACTATGTCATGTCCGAACAAACGCAGCCCATGTGCTAATTTTTTCTGGGTTATTATGACACTGATTGATGCAACCGGAATAGTTCCCTGACAAATAATTTCAGTGTTTAGTCTCGAGATATATCCTTGATAATCAGATGAATATGAAGGCGGTTTGTGAAATATATAATCGAAGTAAATTAATTGTATAAACCATTTTGTGCAACTATTTCTTCTTCTTTTTTAAGAACACATATCAACTAGTGATCCGGCTTTAGTATGAAAGCCCAAAACAAAACCAGAGAACAAACACAAACGGAAAATGCAGTAAAATCCAAACCCCATAAAATCCAAGACGCAAACAAGACTCCCTTCCACAATCAACCGCCATCTATTTCATCAGGCAAAAACATCATTAGGCCTTAAACTTCGTAGCAATCTTAGGACCTTGGAGCTCCATTTTGTTAGCTTTGATTTTGTATTCCTCTCGCTGCAGCTTCCTCCATCTCTGTACAAACGAAACTACCTAGAGCCCTAGAGGGGGATTTCACTACCACATCATTAATTTGTGCAATGGTGCATTTTCAAACATAATATGATCTGTGGTCTCCGTAGCTTGACATAATTTTACACCATTCATTTCCTTCCCAATTCTTCTTTACCAAAATTACTGCACATTGCAATCTCCCCCTATCAACCATCAACCATGTACATAAATTGTTTGGTCGTCAGATGTAACCTAGTACTTACAGAGTTTTTCCGTCCTGGTATCAAACACTCCTGATTTTATCACCCTATATAGAGATTTGGTTGTGAACTTCTTGCTCTTTTCCAGTGGCCATAACATCTCATCACTCTCAGGGTTCAGACTTATTTCTGAAACATAAGCCAGGATTTGCTTCAGTTCCTCCCTATCCCTTTCATCTAGATTCCTTCTAAAAACCAAAATTCCACTATTGGATTCTTTTCTTTACCATGGCAACTTAACTAACACGATTCATCTCTTTCTTTCTTCAGATGGCAAGGTGTATCAAATTTCAAACTATCTCATTGATCAATCGGCTACTCATGCGTGGTCATTGCAGACAAGAGTTTCAGTTATACTTCAGTAATAATTATGAGACAATGAGATATCAATATTCCATGGCTGCACGCTTCAAATAACTATTGCTTGGTATTCCGCGGCTTCAAGAAAAAAAAGGAATGCATGGTCATTGCTTGCATGAGTTTCGTTTTGCAGTTGCATGATTATCTATTATTATTATTTAGGGTTACGAGAATGCTACCGATCGGTCTACCGATTCTAGGAAGCTTTATCGGAAGCTCCTCTCCTCCTTTTTCTGCAAGTATCAATTTTTAAAATGTTTTTTCTTTTAAACTACTTATTCGATTATCGATATAATTATACCATTATATATGTTATAATTAAATTTTTATAGCAAGATATCGTATGATTATATTTTGATAAAAGAAATATATATTTCAAACCGTTAAATGTCATATGTTATAATGATATGTTTCAGGGTATGTTTTCACAGCATTTCATAAAACTTACGCAATTACCTATTGCCATATCACTTTATCCTTCTACATTCAATTCATGCATACATGCATGATTGATATTCAAAATATTTTTTCTTTTAAACTATCTATCCGATCTATGATGATCATACAGTTATATTCATTATAATTAAATCTTTATAACAAGATATCATATAATTATATTTTGATAAAAAATATATATTTTAAACCGTTAAAACTCGTTGTTTCGTATGTGATAGCAACATGTTTCAACATGTGTTTTCACCGTGTTTCACAAAATTTATAAATGTTCCAATTGCTAATTTTTTAAATCATATATAACTCAATGTTTCACTCGTTGGTCAACTGAAACATTTGTCCGTCTGATTTTTTTAAGGAATTGGATGACTGATATGTAGTTTTGTCACCAATACGTTTCATTTACACTGTATTCATAATTGCTCCTATAAGACAACGAGATATCGGTATTCCATAGCCCATGCCTTCCCGAAAGTTAAACGCCTCAAAAGTCACATCTACCATGTGCGCCACACCTCCCATTATTTCTTAAACCAAAATATAGGTCTTGTGTTTTTATTAATTTACTGTTCTATCCGTCTTAAAATATATAGCTGTCTTTAGCATTTATCTCTTCATCTACTTACTCATTTCAACCAATTACAAAACACCCTTCATTTTACCTCAACCTTAATCCCTCGAAAAATCTAAAGGTAATGGTATTTCAGGACGAAGGAAAGCACAAAAATATTTTTATTATACGCCACTTAATTTGCAAAACTTTAAAAATTTACCATCTCATTTGTATGCCTTTTAGAATTTACCACCAACTATGTGAATTCTATCATTTTGTTCCACCCTGTTCACTCGTCTGCTACCACCGTGCCCTCACGACTGGCATGACCTCTATCAGTGCCCCACCGCCATCGTCCTCAGGCAGCCAGCTCGACCTTTGCTAGTACCACAACCAAGCTCGCCCTCCGCCTGCGTTGTCCTAGGCTCGACCTTGATCTTCGCCAGCATAGTCCCCAAACTCGACCTCCCACCATGCCCTCCCAATCTCGACATCAGCCTCTGACCATGCCGTCAAGTGCTTGAGCTCTGTCTCTACTAGTGTCGTCAACCAACTCGACCTCGTCCTATGCCTGCACATGCACATGTCCTCAGGCCTGAGTTTGGCCTTCACCCATGCTACCATCAGGCTACACCTTCGCGACGATGGCTCGAGATCGGTGACCTGGTGGCAATAGCTCGAGGTCAACGCTCGATGCGTTGACGGTGGCAGTGAGCGACAATGATGCGATGTGTAGTAACACGGTATCGTACGATGATAGCGAACAAACGTTAGATGAATTAAGTAGCATGGAATGAAAAAAATCACATCTTCGACGATAAAATACAAAAGTCACATTAATAGGATGACAAATTCGAAATGGTTTGTAAATTGAGTGACATATAATGAAGTCTCTCGACACGAAGGGTCTTTTTCCGTTCATGCAAATTTCAGTTGAAATCCGTGAGAAACATTTGAGCTTTTGAAAATTCCGAGATCCAAGATACACACCAAACACTTGGGGGAATATACTTTTGGAAGAAAAAAAACAAACATCCCGAATCCGGCCTGCGTCCTTTCGTACAGGCGACGTGTCTATTTCACAGAGTATCTCGGAACCTTTCGTACAGGCGACGTGTCTATTTCACCGAGTCTCTCTTCGAGACAGTGCCCAGATCGTTACGCCTTTTGTGCGGGTTGAAACTTACCCGACACTTAATTTTGCTACCTTAGGACCGTTATAGTTACGGCTGTCGTTCACCGGGGCTTCGGTCGTCGGCTTTCCTGTCATCAGTTCACCAACTTTCTTGACCTTCCGGAACCGGGCAGGCGTTAGTCCCCATACATGATCTTACGACTTTACGAAGACCTGTGTTTTTGGTAAACAGTCGCTCCGGCCTGGTCATATTTACGAAATCCCTATGAATAGAATCAAACCTTATCTATTTTTATAAGATTCCTCTTTCTTATTCTTAAGCAAGCCTAGTTGATCGTCATTTCTGTTTTCTCTTTCTTTTCCATTTTTGTTTGTGGCAGAGTCTCCCTTTAGGGGCCCAACCTATTAGGGCCACATCACCACACAACTCCAAGAGTGGGCCTAACCTGTCAGGCCGAACCCTCGAAGAAAGGTGGGCCCAATCGGGCCAGATCACCACTAGTTCCAGCCTGTGCCGCGCCGTAGTAGTAGTGAGTATTATATACCGGGATCTCGTGCTCCGCGCCTGGTCGTGCGCCGTGCTGCTGCTGCGCTTCCGATCGATTCGCTCACTCGCCGCCGCCGCCGCCGCCGTCGCCGTCGCTGCCGGCTTGATTGGTTGGTTAGTTGATCGGCGGCGAGGAGGAGGGAAGATGTGGCGGCTGAGGGTCGCGGAGGGCGGGGGAGACCCGTGGCTGCGCACGAAGAACGGCCACGTGGGGCGCCAGGTCTGGGAGTTCGACCCCACCGCGGACGACCCCGAGGAGCTCGCAGCCGTCGAGGCCGCGCGCCGCGGGTTCGCCGCCCGCCGCCACGAGCTCAAGCACAGCGCCGACCTCCTCATGCGCATGCAGGTAAATGCCGCCCGCGCCTCTCCGCGCCGCCGCCACCCTCTGACCCCTACTACTGTACTACTCCCCTTTGCTTGCTCGTCTGAATTGCTTGTGGGGGGCGTCGCACATCTGCGCATGGGGCTCTCGCTGGATCGCCGCGGGAGGCGTCAGGATCGAGCGGGTCACTGCCGCCGGAAGCGTTCAATGCGGCGATGTGCTTGCTGTTTCAGATCCAGTGCATTTCGGTTTAATGCGCAGCGGGTGGGTGGGCAATTTGCACGCGTTTTTTCCCTTATCCGTACGAGCATTCCTGGTGGATGCAAGCAGGCGATCCGTTCCCCTTTCGCTCTCTCCGTTTGCATGTTCCAGTGGTGGATTTTGATGTGGATACTGCATTCAATTCCAGCCATACGCCCATACAGTTCGAGGTTGCGGTGCAGATTCGAGGTTGCGGCGCAAAGGTGCCCATTGACAATATAGAAATGTTTCGCTATCCATGTTAATTACTAGCAGTACTAGGATGCCCTGCAACACCAAATTGTCAACAGCTACTAGCAGCCTAGCACTAGTGAAGTCTTGTTTTTTATTATCATTGTCTTGTCTGTGTTTCAGTGTTCCCAAAGAGCTCTGCATCCAAATTGTTTGGTGATTTCGGGTTGCTTGGAATTAAATTTGGAGATATGATGAAGTACCATGTGGGGGCTCCATCCAGTTTATTACCTAAAAATTTGGGTTCTTGTGGGGACGGCAATGGGAAGAGCTGGCGGGATGGATGGATCGATAGGGATATGCCTTAACTCGAAGTAGCTTTTAATGTGCAGTGGCCGGTGGGCAAATCAAACTGGGTTAGCACGTTTTTAGCCTCTTATGAGGACTCTAGGATGCAGAGAACTCAGGTACTTTCTACTTCAAAATGTCTAATACCATTACATGTGCAAACAGTAAAGAAGGTAGACAAATCTTATTATGCTTGGGAGTAACATTCTGACATCACGATTTTATAGACTCGGGGGTAATATCTTAAACGTGCAATGTTGTGCTGAATATTTTTCTGTTTGGCCTGCCCTGAATTCTATGTGTTAGCCATGAAATTAGTGTCCTTTTCACTAGTCAATGCACAATGTTATCCCTGATATTTAAGCATTTATTTTGTATATTCTGCAGTTTGCTAAAGCAAATCCTCTTAAGCTGGACCTTCCAGCTATCAAGTTAGAGGAGCATGAAGCTGTTACAGGCGAAGCTGTATTGTCCTCTTTGAAAAGGGCAATTGCTCGTTATTCTACTTTTCAAGCACATGATGGACACTGGCCTGGGGATTATGGTGGTCCCATGTTCCTTATGCCAGGCTTGGTACTCTTCTAACTCAACACAAGTCGTCTGCAATTTGGTTACTCACTAAAATTTGAACTATGGAATTTCTTTTTAATTACTCATAATCTTGTCCTGTATGAAAAGAAATGCTCCATGCTTCCTGTTATATGGGAAAGTTACTCATTATATTTTCCATTTTACTCAGATTATAACATTATATGTGAGTGGAGCGCTTAACGCTGCTTTGTCATCTGAACATCAGAAGGAGATACGGCGGTATCTCTACAATCATCAGGTAAGAAATCTAATTACAAACTTCGACAATCTTGAAATAGGTAAAGGCAATGTTTTCCTTTTCTGTGTGTAAGTGTAGAATGAAGATGGAGGATGGGGTTTGCACATTGAGGGCCACAGCACCATGTTTGGCTCAGCGTTGACATATGTTTCTTTGAGATTGCTTGGGGAGGGGCCAGATAGCGGAGATGGAGCTATGGAGAAAGGACGAAAATGGATTTTAGACCACGGGGGAGCAACTTACATAACATCATGGGGCAAGTTTTGGCTTTCGGTAGGGAATTAACACTTTCTCTCACTGTATGTTAACTGCCGTAATAATCTAACCTGTTTTTTTAAATGTAATAACTCTTTATATGCCCTAACATGTAAGGTACTTGGTGTATTTGACTGGTCTGGCAACAACCCAGTGCCACCAGAAATATGGTTGTTGCCATATTGCCTTCCAATTCATCCAGGTTGTGCTCCCCCTGTAGGCATTTATACCTTGTCCTATTGAATGTGCATGATAATATATTCATTACTTTGCTTGCTGTAGATTACATTAGTGCTAGTTATTCCTTACTGATATACTTTATAATTATGTGAAGGGCGAATGTGGTGTCATTGCCGGATGGTTTATTTGCCTATGTGTTACATTTATGGAAAGAGGTTTGTGGGCCAAGTTACACCAATTATATTGGAATTAAGAAAGGAACTCTACGAAGTACCCTACAACGAAGTTGATTGGGACAAGGCTCGCAATCTATGTGCTAAGGTTTGTTAATTACTTAAAGTTTGTTGTATTCACGTGTATGAGAAAATTTGGCGACAGTATTGTAAAAGATTATCTTATGAGGCGAGTCATTAAAAAATTGCCAGTAACATATTGTCATCTTACTTTGAACACATTTGAATGCGGAAAACTGTCCTTTTTGAATAATATTCCATATGTTTCTAAATAATTGGCATTGTTGACTTCAGAGCACAAAATTTGACCTCCATATTATCTATCAATAAATTTTTAAATACTTAAAACTATACAATATTATTGAAGTGATAAATATAACAAGAACTTCCAATTACCAGGACTGTACAATTTAAAATTTAGAAGTAGCCAAATTTTAAATTTTATTCTTGTCCCCTGGTAGATTACAAGTCAATGGTTGAAATCATGTGTTTGACTCGTAATCTGATGAACTTAAGCTCCTCACAAGCTGAAGGAATTTGTTATATGTATCCTCAGTTTCTCATGCTTAGTTGTAATTTGTTATATGTATCCTCAGTTTCTCATGCTTAGTTGTTATTGTGCATGGCTTGAAAAGTTATTTGGTAAGCCCAAACTTTTTCATAATTTATCCTATGTTTCTTGCTTTATCACATTGTATCTAATAAGATCCAGATTCTTCTTTTTGAATTTTTTTTTGTATTGCAGGAAGATCTGTACTATCCACATCCATTCGTGCAGGATGTATTATGGGCCACTCTCCACAAATTTGTTGAACCAGCTATGTTGCGTTGGCCTGGGAGCAAATTGAGGGATAAAGCTTTGGACACTGTCATGCAGCATATTCATTATGAAGATGAGAACACCCGATATATTTGCATTGGTCCTGTAAACAAGGTAAATTGAAGACTATGATTGCTTCATTACAAAAGGAAGTGGATCGTTCTTATTTTCTTGCTGCAAGCATAAAAGGGAAATCATTCCATTATATGGGTACACACTTAAAATTTTCAACTTTGAACGGGATACATCTGCAACTGCAAGAGGGAAACTGTCATAATTACTGTGTTTTACAGCAATCCCCTTTAAATTTTTCACTCTTTTTTTTATCTTGGTTTACTATTTTATTGTAGTGACAGTGGCTCTTCGCACCACTCTTTTTTTGGATGGCCACCACAGTACCTGCTCCAATCGACCTATATAGATTAAAAATATTTTTAGCTGCACTACCTTCTCTCAAGCTGCAAATTGTTCTTCTGCCCCTGCTATATTTCTTTTGTTAGTCCTGTGTAAAAATATATAGGTCACAAAGAAGCTTTTTTTTAATGATCCACTAAACTTCAGACTATGGAGTTTCTTTTTGTTTCTTCCTCCCGTGGCTATAAGATGCCAACAAAATCAGAGAACTACTCTGATGCCTTAATATCTGAATTGAACTGCTCAGTCATGTCAGGCTGTGACACATTGTGCTCTTCTTATTCAAATCTACTCTTTCTCTATTCAGGTATTAAATATGCTTGCTTGCTGGATTGAAGATCCAAACTCAGAGGCATTCAAACTCCACATTCCAAGAGTCCACGATTACCTGTGGATTGCTGAAGATGGCATGAAAATGCAGGTCACTTTTTTTCTTTACTGTAACTTCCAACAATAAAGTTACTAACTTTGGCACAATAAACCTATTGAACAAGTGTGCTTTACTGTCTCTTAAGGCCATTGGAAATTGTTTTGGCATTATTTCTGCCAATGAAGTTTTTAACATAGCATAATTTTAGGAGTAGCGTACATCAAGTGTGTTCTGTTTGCTTTAACTCTAAGAGATTATGTTTGTGACTGCTGCAGGGTTATAATGGAAGCCAGCTGTGGGACACAGCTTTCACAGTTCAAGCTATAGTGGCTACTGGCCTCATTGAAGAATTTGGTCCTACTCTTAAACTAGCACATGACTACATAAAGAAAACGCAGGTGTGTGCATTATGCATGTCCCCTTATACCAATCAACATTTCAAGCCATTTCACTACTTACTTGTGGCTTTTCTCCTGAAAGGTTATTGATGACTGCCCTGGCGATCTTAGTCACTGGTACCGCCACATATCTAAAGGTGCATGGCCCTTTTCTACTGCTGATCATGGTTGGCCTATATCAGATTGCACTGCAGAAGGACTTAAGGTATTTTTTTCTTTCAAGGTCGAGGAAATATTGTTCTTCTAGCATATATAAACTCTCTGGTATGCATGAGAAATAGTAATTGAGAACCATTGTAGATTCTCTTATGATCTTATCTGCAAAGTTTAGTCTGTTCCATGGAACTTATCTGCTGGTATTCTTGACACTGTAAAAGTCTTAGCTGTTCTTGTTTTGTTTTATTATTAGGCCTCATTGTTGCTATCGAAGATTTCTCCAGATATTGTTGGCGAAGCAGTGGAAGTTAATAGACTGTATGATTCTGTCAATTGTCTGATGTCATACATGGTAAGTTTTAATCAGTTTTCATATTTAAGGGTGATTGTAAACCCCTCATGTCATTTTAACATTTCATATATAACATGAATAGTAAGTCTTGAGTATAAAAATTTTGAAGCTTTGAATCAGCACTTCAGTAAGCATCATATAATGTATACCTATGAGCCTATCTCCAAGTTCTCCTTTTGCATTCAGAACAAGGACAGAGAAGATGTTTGTCTTGTCTCTTTTTTAAGCACATCATATTTCTGTAGGATACCAAAACGAACAAAAGTTTTTTTTCTTATCTGCTCTGATTAATATGCACTAGAAACTTAGAATTTTGGAGATCTGCTTCTCAGTTGATAATTAAAATTTAGGATGTGGTAAATTTGGAGATCTGCAAGTACCCTTATGTATGAAAAGCATCCTTCTCAGATTTTAATTTTGTGGTTATCATAAGATGTAGAATTTGTCATGACTACAAAATGGCTGAGGGAAGAATTACTAATGCATGCAGCCTTACTTTGTTGCAGTGAGCATTCAATTTTGATGAGTGCTCCACTCGACTCTTCTCTAGGATAAGATACATAGAACTATGACAAAGTGGATTTGTTGAAGTACCACATATAATCATTTCTTAAAAAAAATATGTTTTGAAGTTCCAGTGTTCCACAAAGTTTTGTTGCCAATAGTTCTCCCATTCTTTTGTGTATTTTAATTGTTGTTTTAAATATCACATGCATGCTTCTTTGAATGTTTCTTCGAGAGGAACATTGCCTTACAGTTACAGATCCTTGTATTCTTCACAGAATGATAATGGTGGCTTTGCAACATATGAACTCACAAGATCTTATGCCTGGCTGGAGGTGAGTAGTAATCTTCTTTGAGGACCATCTCGATCTTATTTATTGTTGTCTATGCAAGCAATGCTGCAAGTCAATTTCTGTGCTGACATCAAAACTATGGAAGTTGCCAACTCAAAAGATGTTACCTAAAAATTTGTTACTTCTTGTAATCTTGTTCAATATAATAAAGATTTGTTGAGCTCTATGATTAGATGCTTTCTTTGTTTGAGAAAGACAATTAACCATTGGCAGTAATATTTTTATATTGATTTTGGAACATCCTTCCATGTGACTGTTGACCATGTTTCATCAATATTGACACGCGTTGTTGAACTTTTTTTTCAGCTTATCAATCCTGCTGAGACCTTTGGGGACATTGTGATTGATTATCCGTAAGATGCAATAACCCATCCATTGTCCTCTTTCTTGCTTTGCCATGTAGAAGGTGAACTGATCTTTCTTTCCTTCTCTCTTTTGTGTATGTATAAAATTTGTAGTTATGTGGAATGCACTTCAGCAGCAATTCAGGCCCTGACAGCATTTAAAAAGCTCTACCCTGGGCACCGCAGGACTGAAATAGACAACTGTATCAGCAAAGCTGCTAGCTTTATTGAGAGTATTCAAAAAAGTGATGGTTCATGGTTAGTATAAGGACTTCACGTGAAACAATAAGAACATTGCACGCATATAATTGTCTACATTGTTCTCTCTGTATTTTTCCAACAGGTATGGTTCTTGGGCTGTTTGTTTTACCTATGGCACATGGTTTGGTGTAAAGGGATTGGTTGCTGCTGGTAGGACATTCAAAAACAGTCCTGCAATCAGAAAGGCATGTGACTTTCTGTTGTCAAAAGAGCTTCCTTCTGGAGGCTGGGGAGAAAGCTATTTGTCATCTCAAGATCAGGTAAATTCATTTCTATGAAATTTGTGTGATCTAACTATTCTTTCCTCTCTCTTTTTTTGTATCATGGATATGCTTTCGATCTTGTTTACTGGATTGCATCCATCTATTATGATGTTCATAACCATGTGCTCTGATCAATATTACCTGTTATTTGGGATAAATGCTCCAAAACATATAAAGTTTTAATATAGTGGACATGAACTATAAGAGAAAATTTGTCTACAATCAGGATACAACTAGAATCTTACAGTGTTACATTTTGTTGTATTGGATAGAGTAGGACGCTAAATTACATGCCATTGCTCACAGGAAGGTTATAATGTTTTGGAGGGTTCTTTGATGTTTTTTTTTGTGCCACCTGCTTAGTCACTTCAATTTCTTGCAGCCGTAAAAGATTAAATTAGTAGTGACTTCTACCAAAATGCCTTCATATGTAACAAGAAATGATATATTTTGGGGAATCAACTATTAAGATGTATTTCTTTTCTTTGTAATCCATGTGACATGTAAGAATTTTTATACATATAACTAGTACAAGACGGGTTGCCCACTCACTGATTGCTTACCACTATTTAGAACATTACTTTTACAAATAATATGTTGGACATTGTCTGGCACATAGACAGCACTTGAAATTTTGATCAGGTGTTGTATTGATTCTTAGTTTACATAGGTTTCATCTTTTTAACCATCTTATGACTTGTGTTCAATTAGGTTTATACAAATCTCAAAGGGAAGCGACCTCATGCAGTGAACACTGGTTGGGCCATGCTGGCCCTAATCGATGCAGGGCAGGTTTGTTATTTTTTTACATATATTTGTGTATGGTTGACTTTTCAGTTTTTGTAAAATGATACATATACTCATTTGTGATAGTACTTTCCTCTTGTACAGGCTGAGAGAGATCCAATGCCTTTGCATCGAGCAGCGAAGGTTTTGATCAACTTACAATCGGAGGATGGTGAATTTCCTCAGCAAGTAAGTCCTAATTGATCCATATAAACTCAATCCATCTCATGCGTTCATGACATGAAACGTTGCTCTATAAAAAAAAATAAGTTGGCATGCATTTACTTAAGAGTTAAGCTTGTAATAATCTTGCAGTGATTTAAAACTTCTATTTTTTGAAAAAAAACATTTCATAAAAGTTTCTATGGGATGTAGAACCACAGAAATATAGGGTTTAGGTATTGACAAACAATATAATCTGAGCTAATTGACTGAGGGTTGCCCCTTAGTTGCGTGTTTCTAATCATTAGACTATTTTAGGCATGTTATCTAACCGGTCGACCATAGATCCAAAGTTGATTGGAAATTATCCTGAAGTATCATTGCGCAATCTCGTTAAAAGATCTTTGATGCTAGGGGAACACGCATTGCTTCACCCGATATTGAACGAGGAAAACTAAATTGTTGACATGATAGTTATCGTTTTTCATCCGAGATGCTAAAATAACATTTTTGTACCGCGTATAACAGGAGATCATTGGAGTCTTCAACAAAAACTGCATGATCAGTTACTCCGAGTACAGAAACATCTTCCCTATTTGGGCCCTGGGGGAGTACCGTCGCCGAGTCTTGGCCGCAGACAAGCAGTTCAGCACGAGCTGAGCAGCAGCAACAAACAACGTGGATGTATTTACGTGAAATAATGTAGCTATGTTACAGTTGTAATAATGTGGATATATGTATTCCCCATTAGTGATGCCAGCGTAGTCAAATAGAAACATTTTGACACAAGTTCGAGATGAATGGATTCCTGAATCGAATGTTTGTGTTGAGATGCCACGCAAAATACAAACATGAAACCAGTTGGTTTTTGGGTGAATAGTTGGTGTGTGTTTTTTTCAGGGGGTCAGCCTTCTGGGGTCGCGTGGGAAGAGAGAAGCCTTCCTGACGTTTCCGAGGCCGCAGAAGAGCATCACCACCCTCTCCAGCCCGACGCCGAACCCGCCGTGCGGCGGCGCGCCGTACCTGAACGCGTCGACGTAGGCGGCGATGCTGCCGACGTCGATCCCCCGCGCCTCCGCCTGCCGCACCAAGACCTCCGGCACGTGCACCCTCTGCGCTCCCGAGATGATCTCCTCCCCTGTATCCATGGCCCAAAATTTCAGTTCAATTTTCCCTCAAAATTTCGAACTCGTTATTGAAATTGCGACAGGATGATCCCGTCTCAAAGCTTTGTTGATTAGTACCTCGGACGAACACGTCGAAGGAGTTGCTGTAGCGTGGGTCGTCGGAGCAGGGCATGGTGTAGAAGGGCCTCACCGCCGACGGGTATCGGCAGAGCATGTAGAAGTCAGTGTCATACCTGCATTTAAAGAACACCAAGTAGAGAGTGAGATTTTCCAATCTAACAATTCCAGTCATCAACAGCAAGCCAGTAGTTCTGCTTCATGTGGGAGTGAGATGAGATGATGGAAAGCTCACTTGGCATGAACCAGCTCACCCAGCTTCTTCTCAGCCTCTGTGTTGAGGTCTCCCATGGCCTCCACGTGGACCCCAGCTTCCTGTCAGAGAGGTCAACTGGATTTGTTACTCACATTTCTTATCAATATGATATCACGATTCAATTTCTGTTCCTTGTTGACGGCAAGGAGAGGGTAAAAAGAAGGAAAGAATCTCAGTTTGCAAGCAGAGTTGTTCATGGAGAAATTTTGTGCAGTCGAGAGGACGGACACAAACCTTGAGCATCCGGATGCCTTCGTCATACTCAATGCGCAGGGTCTTAGGTAAGTACTGCAAGAATTAATCCTATGTACGGTTAATTCTTCTGTATAGTAAACTCTTGCATAGTGCTATCACATGATCACGTCTATGATGGTTCATAATTTAACACAGATGATTTCTCAAAACTTTGAAGCTCAAAACATCTGTCAGTGATTTACTTATGGTAGATCGATCAGTTTCCTTCTAGTAATAGAACAGAAAGCTTCGACAATCTTTCATGTGAATCTGATGAGAAGTTACCGTAAACTCGCTTACCTTCAAAGGTTTGAATGGATACTGCCTGTTAATGACCTCAAGTTCCCTGGCGCAGTTCTTGTTCAGATGATCAAACATAGCAACAAACAGCCTATCCACAACATCACAAACCTGCCGCTCAGAAGAGAAGAAGAAGAACATGTCACTGATCATGCAGCTACGTCATTTGACACATCTGAATTCCCAGGCAGCAGAGCTAATGACATCCTCACCTCGAAGTAATGGTCTTTGATTGCCATTTCCATGTCAAGTCCAACGAACTCGCACAGATGCCGGTGCGTGTTGGAGTCTTCTGCCCTGAACACGGGGCCAACCTCGAACACACGCTCGAATCCACCACAAACTGCCATTTGCTTGTGGAGCTGAGGCGACTGCGCCAGGCAGGCCGGCTGGCCGTTGTAGTCCAGCTTGAACACCGCCGCGCCGCCTTCGCTGGACCCGCCGATCAGCTTCGGCGTGTGGATGCCAACGAAACCTTCTGACAGCAGCACTTGTCTGAAGATCTGCACAGTCCAAGAGTGTGACAACAACGCTCGTCAGATCACAAATTCTTGTGACACCAACTGTTTCTGAAGATTTCTTTCGCAAATTCGGTTCCTGAATAATTCTTTTGCCAAATTTGTTTCTGGGTATTTCTGTGAGATCATCCTGTGTTCAGTGTGCAAATCTTACGTTTTCGATTTCGCATTGGACACGAAAAATCGCCTGGTTTGCAGGTGTGCGCAGGTCGATCACTCTGTAGTCCAAGCGCTTGTCCTGCCCGACATGAACGAGCTGCTCGCCGGCCTGTGCATGCAACGCAACAATCAGGTGCACAGTGATAACTCCAATGGAACAGAATTTGCTATGATCAATGGCAGTGCATGGATTGACGGAAGAAAGCTTACAGCCTTGGCCTTCGCGACGTCTTCCTCGCTCCGCGCCGCGTCGTCGACGCTGATGGGGAGGTTCGAAGTCGCCCTGCTGATGCAGTATAGCTTCTTCACTTGGATCTCCACTTCCTGCAGAATTGCCATGAGCAGAGGTGATCGGTGGGGGAGAGGATGGTGGTGATGGGTGAGAGCGGCAAAACGTCGAACACCTGCTGCGTGGTGCCGCGGACGGGCTCCCGGGGCAGCGAGACGACGCCGGCAACGTCCACCACCGACTCCCGGCTCAGCCCCGCGGCGAAGCGCGCCACCCCGCCGTCTCCTCCGCCGCCACCCACGACGCACTGCACGGTGGACGACCCCTGCCGCAGCACGAGGAACGCGACGCGCCGCCCCACGGCGCGCACCGCGTGGGCCGCGCCCCGCACGCGCACGGCTCGGCCGGCCACCGCTTGCCCCAGCGCCGCCACGTCCGCCCAGTCGTAACCGGGGACACTAAACAACTCCCCGCCGCCGGTGACGTCTCCATAGCCGGCAGCCTCCTCCGGCTGCGGCGGCGGCGGATCGCCGTGGCTCTCGTCGTCGCCGGTGGACATGGTAGATTCCGAGGTGAATTAACTAGGACCTGGTCGGATTGATTGATCGATTGCCTCCACGAAACTCTCCCAACTAATCCTCGCATTGTCCACGCCTCAACCAAACTAATCATCTCATCAAAAGTCGCAATAAAAAATTCCGGTGATGCGGCGACGAACAATAAAAAATTCCGGCCGCTAATGGAAAATGTTTGTGCGTCCCGCGTACGTCATCCGCATGGTTGTAGCCACGGAAAGAAGCGGAGGAAGCTTCGGAGCACTGAGCCGAGCTGATCGTCGCCGGCCACCGCCGCCGGCCCGCCGCAGTAGAGGCAGCTCTCCGTCGCTCGGCCGGGAGGCGATTGACTGGAGCGTTAGTTGCCGATGAGAGCGGACGATGCCGGATGCGGTCCACTATAGCGCGGACATATGTTCCCGGTGGTGGAGAAACCCTTGGTGAAGTCGCCGGCGATCGGCGGCCGCCTCTCGCCCCGAATTTTTTACTTTTTGAATTTTTTTTAAAGATTCTCACAATTATATCTCTGACAGTTCTACTTAAAAAATAGTCTTCAATCTCAACGTCGTTATTATTAACGTCAACCTCGACATCATAAATCGTGACGTCGAACTTGACGCGGAATCCTTCAGCGCCAAGATGCTGTTTAAACTTTGCTAGGTTAAGTATTCATTTATTCTGCGGATCAATTAGATGCTCGTCTCTTTTAGGTCGGACCTCGATTGGTTGGATCGTTGCTCTAGTAAGCTGAAGGTCGCGGGTTCAAGCCCTGTTGGTCACAAGGTTCTGTATTTTTTTATTTTTTACAAAACATTAGGATGAACCCAAAAAAATTAAAAAAGAAATTTGAAAAAAATACACCATTAGGATGTAAAAAAATAAATTCGAAAAAATAAGAAATATTTTTTAATTTTTTTGCAAAGCATTAGGATGCAAAAAATAAAAAAATATTTAAAAAAATAAAAACATTAGGATGTACCCAAAACATTGAAAAAGAAATTCGAAAAATTATACCATTAGGATGTAAAAGAAATAAATTAAAAAAACTAGAATGTACCAAAAAAATTGCAAAACATTATGATATAAAAAAGATAAAATATAAAACATTAAAAAAATAAAATTCTAAAAAAATTGAAAAGGGAATTTTTTTAATTTTTTGAATATATTCTAAACAAAACAAAAAACTTAGTGTAAAAAATTCCAAACCTGCAGCTCGCGGTCTCGAACCTATAACCTACAGCTCATTAAAGCAATGCTCCAACCAAGATAGCTAAGAGGCATTTGTGTCTAATTGTTTTGTATGTATGTAATAAATGAATACTCCAAGTATCTTGCCGCCAAAGCATGCAGCACCGACCTCGGCATATCCATGATGCTGAACTCGGCGTCAATTGTGATGACGCCGAGCAGCATAAACTTGACGTCAATAGTCACGATGTCAAAGATTGAGGTTCATTTTTTAAATTAAAACTAACATATTTATGAGAATCTTAAAAAAAATATCAAAAAGTAAAAAGTTTGGCCTCTCACCGTTGAAGGGGATAGAGGAAGTTGAGATGGGTTCCAGGGACTATGTTGAATAACCAAATACTTTTCGAGTTCCATTTGTAAAACTGCCGCCGCCGCTTACACGACTGTCTCGTTGGATTTCTATCGAGCTTTCTTCAATTTTTTCATACTTTCCTTCTTTACATTTGGCACTATTTTTGTTAACAAGCTGAAGAGTCGAGTTTGGGTGAAAACAACTTTCGTTTAGAATTAAAAGATTTTTATTTTGAAAAAAAAACTAAATCAATTGGAACAATTTCTGAACCGAGCCACTGAACTAGCTAAATGAACTTATTTTTCACTCACCATTTGTTGTGATAAGATTTAAGTGCATATTAAATAATGCAAGAGATAGTGAAGATATTTATAAAAAACTGCCATTGCCGCTAGTCTTCCGAGCCTCAACTTGAGCCGCCAGATTTAATCGGATGGCTCAGATTGACCCGAGATGAGAATCCAATTAGTTTAAAGCCAAGTATTATTTTGAGCCCATCCAAAACGAACATTTTAGTCCCAGCCTACTAAGGTCCTGTTTAGGGAAGATTTTTAGTTGTTGCTGCTTCTTCCAAAATGCTTATCAGAACATGTAGCTATAAAATCGAGAAACTAAATTAAAAATTATAAGCTAAGGTTTTTTCTATTTTTAATTTTCAAAAGTTGACTATCAATTAGCTGATTTTTATCAGCGGTGAAGTATCACTAAAATCTTTGTGGATTACGCATAGCCAACGATAACGACTCATGGAGGATGGGTGGGTGAGAAGAGATCAAAATTCAAAGCTTTTATGCATAGGAACATACGGATGAGGCTTGGCTTTTCTGACGTATGTTAGAAGGATATAGAGCCACTGACATATGAGCTCATAAAAATAGGCATCACTTGTCAGGGACCTACGTCCCTCTGACTTTGCGTCAGAGGAGATGCGTCCGAAACATACTATATTATACCACACTCTTAACTAACCTGTAAATGTCAACATCACATCAGTACAAAAGAGTGAGGAGTGATTACAGTACATATGGGCAAGGGCAATGCAAAATCTGTACTCCCTCTAGGTAGATGTAAGGGTAGGAGTAATCAGTACATATAGGCAAGGTCAATATAAAAGTCTATACTCCCTTCACATAGATATAAAGAAAGCAGTAGTATTTATTATCAAAGTTGATAATAATATGGGCCTAGGAATAAGTCAGTGGTAGTAGCTAATACATATGCTTCTTTCTTTATCCTCAATGTTGCCTGTTTATTACCGAGCGGGTTTAGCGAGGTCACGAACCAAAAGGGCACTTACAAACTCTAGGAGGAGATCTGCCCAAAGAATGGACTGACTCGGTGTTGACGAGAAAAATCAACACGTCGACCTGGGAGATCTGCTTAGCTCCAGTGCAGGGTCTAGAATCGATGAAGCGTGGGCGTACCAGTCTTATATATAAAATGTATCGGCCAATCGGCTAATATCTAGAACAGCCGATTGGTCGACAGCCGATGCTAATATCAACCAATGTAGTTAAGTCTTGATCCATCGGCTGTGTACTTAACAGACATCTATATAAATGTGATCAGCTGATAATAACATGATGATATATAACATTGCATAAACCAATCACATGATGAAATAGATATTGATTTAAAGATTAAAGTACATACCGGCTGGAAGTCCGATATCATAAAATCCAAATGATCAAATATTCAATGACGCCTCCGCTGCAATCGGCTAGATCCAACTTGTATACAATCCTTGCAAGCCGATGCAATACCCAGATAACTCATCGGCTGAAACCCCGATAAAACCCTTAGTGGCAGTCAACAGGCAGGCTAGATATTATGGTTCTAATCACGACTTAGTAGATCAAATTGATGCAGCACTAGGTATAAAAAGAAAAGCAATATCTAGACAATCAAGCTCTTGGCTGATTTTCAGGGTGGTAGATGCCTAAACCAATCTTATCTGGTAAACAGTTTAGCCAATACGACAGAGACCCTAAAACGAGAGACAGTCAATAGAGCTAAACTGAAATACTAAGATTAGATTAATAAAGACATATGATAAATAGTCAGGCAAACATGCTAACTAAACTGGAGCAATCCAAGAGATCGAACGTACTTATGCAGCCTTGGACAACGTCGACGTAGTCAACATGATCGCCTGATCAGACAGAACGTTGGACTTATTCCTTTGCTGGAGGTCGAACCTAACCGATGCAGCCCAACGCTGGATGCCAAGTTTCGCCGGATGTCGAACGAAGATGAAGAATAAAAGAGTGGCGATGCGCCGAATTATATTGATCGAGAGATATATCTTATATGAACCCTGGGCTTACATATTTATACCCGTAGGGTGACAAAGATCCTAACAGATTACAATCCGAACTTTCGTAAAGATAAAAGAAAATAAATAAAGTCCTTATCAGACACTAAACAGACTTTCCTAAAGATAAAATAGGAAACTAACAATCTCTTTCTAATTAATAGATAAAGTCGTATCCTCCCTGGACTCGGTTTCTTCTGGATAAGATCTTCTCAAACCGAATCTAACAAGAATCCGACTGCTGGAGATATGGATAACAGAAAACCCCCATCGACTGATGCAGAACTCCAAGCCGATACTGACTCTGAGCCGATTCTAACCTTTAGCCGATAAGGACTTCGGGGCTTACCAAATTTTGGCGTTAACACTCGGTTCCTAACTCACATCTAACTGGGCAAGTTCATGAGCAGGGGTGGGTCCAGGATCTGTTTGAAGAAAGGACTCGTTCTCTTCTTCCTCCTTAGCACCCCTACTCTTCTTCATCTTCCTCTTCTTCCCCCTTCCCTCTCACCTCCTCTCTATGGGGATCCAATGGGGTAGGGGACTCGACCCCTCCCCCCCCAACACCCACGTTGGATCTGCCCCTGTTCATGAGCCACACTATTACAAGAGCGAGTCGAAAACGAGATATTAACTATATAGCACTCGGGACTTGATCATGGGACGGAGTCTTGAACGCTGACACTAGAAATGTCGAATTCGTCTCTATATCAATATTGGAAATCTCTTGCCCCAAGATAGTTTTTACAATGCTTGTTGGTGGGTTATAAGATTATTTTTTTGCTTACTACCTGATTTTATGTCATATTGTACTTGCTCTAAGAATTTTATTTTTTTATATACAGAGACGTGATAAATGGTTAAGAGATAAGAGAATGATCGAGGGTAGAATTTGATGGAAATTATAATGCTACTACATAATTCAAAACATAAAGCGGCGCAGAAGGGCTGGCCGCTGGGATAAGTCACGTCGGATAGCAATAATATGGATTTACGGATTGTAACCATCTATTCGGATTCGGATGACGTGCTCGGTGCTCAGCTCTCCTCGGCGGCGGAGGCGGCGGCCGTGATGTTGATCTTGCCGCAGAAGCTCCGCTCGGCATAGAGCTGGTACGGCGGCGCGTCGGTGGCGAGCCACAGCTGGACGTCGAACGCCGCCCTGTTGCACCTGGCGTGGGGACCGGCGACGACGGTGACCTCGACGGACTTGCAGAACCAGCCGTGGTGCGAGCCGGCGCCGTCGGAGGTGAGCTTCATGCGGCAGACGGGGGCTCCCAGGCATGGACCGCGGCCGCTGAAGATGTCGACGTTGCTCCGCTCGAAGTAGTCGTGGCCGGCGCCCATGAGGCCGCCCCACGCCTGCAGGTTCCTGATGAGGATGCCGTTGCCGGCCGCCGTGTAGAGCTCCACGCCGATCGCCGCGTCGGTGCCGGCCTTCCAGATCGACCCGGTCTCCACGTAGAGCGTGTACACGCATTGTTTTCTACCCCGGCGAGCCTCGGAGCAGCAGCGCCATGTCCTCCGACGACTCTCCGGCGGCCTGGTCACACAAGGACATGACATGCTCGATCGATCAGGTAGATCTCTGTAATCTGTTCTGTACTAGACGAGATCAACCAATAAACGAGACAGGGAAATGTAGAACACGTACCAAGACCGCCATGGAAATGAGAGCAGCGAAGCAGAGGAGCTTATGCGCCATTGTTGAAGGCTTGAATAACTGGTCTCGCTTATGTGCACCTTTGTGAATCTGTGATGATGATCCAGTTCATTAGGCTAATGAGGCCTTTTTTATAGATGGAGACAAAACGAATAGGGCAAGTGGAAATACTCCTGTAGAAGATTAATGTACCGTTTTTCATGCTTGATTAGACAACAAGTGAATGCAAGAATGAGGGAGGGTAAAGGATTCTTCAACGGATCAATCGATCATGTGATGCACAAGGAGGATGTATCACATATGCACAGAGGCGACTAATCTAGAAACATCATTCGGAGAAAGCTAATTAGTAAATGATTGTTTGGACTGGCTGTAGTAACGACTATGTTAGGCTAAATATCAGGAATTTCTATGTGCTGCAAAAAACCTGTTTGTAGAAAATTTGAGCTGCGCCCGGGCTGCAGCCCCTTCTAGCCTGGGGCCTGGATCCGCCCCAGCGTATGACCTGCCAGTAGAGCACAATAGAGCTCAGATTCGATCACCATCTATCAATATGCTGTTTTGGAGGCGTTGAATTCAATTCTATACTCATCAATGTGTTAGACATGGCTTTGGATCGAAAATGACATGTCACGTAGGCAAGATCTCAGTCAAACATGGCTTTGGATCGGAATGATATCATAAACTAAGTTTAAAGACTTTGATGTATGCTTTGCAAGTTCGTGGACCTAGGTAAAACCTGCTTATAAGTTTAAAAAATGCTGATACAATTTACTCTTAAGAAATTAATATTTTAATGTTATAGGTGTTGGTGAATTTTTTAGAGTGGCGAAATGGCAAGGGCACAAAATTCTCTCTCTTTATGTGGTAGGAGATTTTCTAGAAACATTCACATTAATTTCTTATCTTGCTACTCTAAAAGAGGAGTTGACCATCTGCCCTTTCCGTGCCCTTGAGAAAAAAAAACAAGTAACCCATGCCTTTTGCTCTACCCACACTCCTAGCCCATTCTTAGTTGCATGGGACCATTTAATCTCTATAAAAATGTAGTTCTATTGTACTACACGGACATCTTACTATTATTACACATCGTACCATTCATTCACAACAGGTATGGCTCCTGGGCTGTTTGTTTCACTTAATTATGGGACATGGTTTGGAGTGAAGGGGTTAATTGCCGCTGGAAGAACATACGACAACTGTCCTGCAATCAGAAAGGCATGCGATTTCTTGTTGTCTAAAAAACCTTCCCCAGCCACGCTGTGTAGTCGCAGACGGAGGATCGGTAGTTTAATATAGTTGTAATCATAATTTTTTTATTTTTTTAATAAAATTAGTCGATCGCTATTTTGATCATATTTAGAAAGAAAACCATTTATCTTGCGAATATAAGGTACATCCATTTCTTTCTAGGTAATGTCCATTGCCAGATATAAAAAAAAAAGCAACCGAACAATATACAAGGAATATTGGCTAGAGAGAATTGTGCATGGATTGAGCTTCTGATCTGATGATTTTTGTAACTTTCCACACAAACAGGTTTACACCAATCTTGAAGGAGACCGTCCCCATGTAGCAAACACCAGTTGGCCATGCTTGCGCTAATTGATGCCAAACAGGTCTTTATCCCATCTTACTCTTATTTTTCATGTTTGACATTTTCTATTTGTGGATTTAACGCACACTGACATACAATAACAGATTGTTCACGCCGTTTCCCATTGACAACAAATTCTTGATTTTCATTGGAGCAGGGTGAGAGAGATCCAGTACCGTTGCACCGAGCAGCTAGGATTTTTTTAAAGAGAAATGACATAATTATCCCTTTTCATTGAATATATAAAAAATACACTCTAAGAAAAAAATAAAAAGTAAGTCATAATTAGAGGATGGGGAGTTCCCTCAGCAAATAAGTCATAACTGGTCTTTACAGCAAAGTAGTGACGCTTTTCGGTATCAGTACGTAACTATGTATGGTGATTTCACTTCACTCAGGAGCGGATCTGCCCCGAGCTACCGGGGCTATAGCCCGAGACGAGGCTCAATTGCTTCACTAAAATAATGAGAAACACATATACGACCCAACATCCCTCCTAAAAAATTCATATGTGATCTAATAGCTCCACTAAAAAAATACAACCCAACATAGTCCATTAGCCCAACCTAAACCCTAGCTCACCCGGTCATACACTCACCCCAGGTCCCCAGCCGTGCGTCATCTCTTTGCCCAGTGTCGCTGCAAGAAGGCCGCCCCCCGCGTGCGCCCGGTGTCCTTGCCCTGCTTCCCCGCGTCGGCGACAACGAGTGTCGTGACCGGCGGCTCCGTGCCCCCGCGTTGCGCACCGTCGAGTGCTGCCTCCCCTACGTCGCACCGGCGTGCCGCCCGCCGCCCTTCCCGATCGGCGTTGCTGCCCCGCTTGCCGCTCGGCCCTCGCGCCACCCGCCTACCCTGCTCAGCTCGGCCCCCGCTGGCACCACTGGCCGCCAACTCTTTATCCATTCCGTAAGTAAAGAACTCCAACTCTCTCTCTCTCCATTTTCAGTTTTTATTTCATGAATTTTATATTTTCACTCATTTTAGTAAATTGTGCTATATCTTTTGGACTGATTCATCTAAAATGAAGAGATATTCTAAAAAAAATGATGCATCAAATAGTTACAGAACTAAAGAGTTGAAGTCATATGTTGATGGTCTATTTTATTTTGATATGTAAGCCTCTTTTGGCTTTTGTAATCTTATTGTTCTAAATATAACGAATTATTTTAGTCATTATTACTTAGCTCGAAACAAATTATTTTAGTTTTGAATTAGTTAGTTCGGGGTAGAGATCGTTTCTAGATTATACTGGGTGATGATCGGGACGTCAATTGGTTTTTGTTCTAGCTTGTTTAGGGTCACATTGAAACTTATTTACTGTGTTCAGTATCGTCCCTATGTTTGGTAACTGCTGAATGACTTCTTCTTTTTCAGGAATATATGCATAAGATTTGCGTATCTTTTGTATTAAGCTAGAGGAGACCGAATAAGTTTTTGTGTGACATGAAAAACAACAGGAGACCATCGGAGCCTTCAGCAAAAACTGCGCCATCAGCTACTCTCAGTATAGGAACATATTTCTAGGAGCATCAAAAAAACCTCAGCGTTGGAGTTTGTTTTAGCTACTAAGATATTTTTTTTATTTTTTAGGCTATTTTATATAGAGACCGAAAATAATTTAGTTGAATTATATCATCTTAATATAATTAATTGAGTCAAAATAAAACTTCTATTATCTTTAAAATAATATAAACATATTGCCGGGCTCTCGGAGAGTACCGCTGCCGAGTCTTGTTTGTTAGCCAAGGTGCATCGGTGACCGGCAACACTGCTAGTTGAAGTTATTTTTTAAGAAAAACGAAGTCAAAGAGTGCAGGTGTTGCGTGGTTTTCTGAACCTAAAACTTACTACTCCTTCCGTTTATAAGTTTCATATTATAAACTTGAAAAATTTAACAATATTTATAACAACGAATTAGTTTCATTAAAATTAACATTTAATATATTGTGTTTTTTATGTTAAAAATATTGTTATAATTTTTATAAATCTTGTAAAAAATTAAATAAAATCAAAACATAGTTTCATTAAAATTAACATTTAATATATTATGTTTTTTATGTTAAAAATATTGTTATAATTTTTATAAATCTTATAAAGAAATTAAATAAAATCAAAACGATTTATAATATGAAAAAGAGTATATCATAATAGCAGCATTATGATTTGTTTACAGCTGAAAGTGCACTATAATATCGACGAACAAAAATATGGGCTGCAGTTTATAGCAATGGTACCATGGCAGCAGCGCAACACCACTGAATCGAGTCAATTCAATTCAAACTCAAAGCATCTTATCCGCCTATATTATTCAGAAGTACTACCTCCCTTTTGAAATATATGTGATTTTTTCACTTTTAAACATTTATTTGTTTTATTAAAAAATATAGTGCAAATATTAAAATATAGGTTATGCTCAAAATATCTTTAATGATAAAAGTAAATCACAACAAAATAAATAACGAATGGACGTTCGTCCTAGTAGCTCATAGCACATTAGAACAACAATTTATAGTTCCAGAAAACCTCATGAGTATTTTGGGGTGGAGCTGATCGTTGTGAGATAATGTCGTATTTAAGGGATGTATGTGTAAAAGTTCACGTCGCGTTGCGAAATTGCGATCGTTCCAGGGGTATCTTAGAAAACTGACGTTCCAATGGTGTATTTTGTGAAAAAATGTCACTGCTACTCTTGACTCTCCCTGACTCTGAGCCGCACAGATCCGATCGTACGGTTCGCGTGGACCCGAGATAGGATCGTTTGTTCCAGTTAGGGGCATGCTTTTAATGGATGATGATTAAATTTTGGGTTATTTTAGGGTCTCTTTTGAACAAATGCTTGTGCAAACTCACCACCCAAAACAGGTTCGCTACCATTTGGTGCCAGCAATCACTGCCACGGTGCAGGGCTTGGTTGCATAGAGATCTGAGATATTGATCAGTGTTTTTTTGTCGGGTTGGCCAAAGCTCGGCCACCAATTTTATTAAGATATTTAGGAGAAAAATTATTCGATTACAACGACACAAAGAATGTCGGTCCTAGATTTCGGAACACCAAAGTCCAGGCTAATCAAATAAGCAAAAGAGAATCGAAACTAGTGAGAATACTGCGCCCGTGCAGCCGTCGACGACATGATCAGTGTTTCATGATCATAGATGTCCAAAAGAAATCAAGAATCTGAAACCATGATCACTTGCTGAAGCAATTTTCTGATACAAAGTATCACCAGAACGAAATTATTCAACCACATGATTAGTGACAGCGACTCAAGGAAAGCAAAGGTTAAGTTTCTGTTTCATGGCAGGTGCTACAACCAGAGTACAACACAACCAGATCAATTCAAGTTCAAGTTTCTTGCACACCTTTATTCTTCAGAACACCAAGAACGCAGTTTCAGAATTCAGAAATTTCAGATAAGAGCAGAAGCCATGTCGATTGCGTGACATCTGAAACATCATCAGTTCATCTGATCATAATGGGAGTTGTCATAGGAAGGCTTTGGGAGCTGGAGATGGTCGTCGTCGTCATTGCCAAGGCGGTCGAAAGCCTGAAACTGCGCCTGCTGATCAAGGGACATGCTTCCTTGCCAGATTGCAGGAGATGGCATCATGACAGGGTTGGAGGTGCCGGCGATGGCGGTGACACCAGGGTGAATCTGAGAACCTGGCTGGAGGTTTGCAGCACCCACTGAATCGATTGACAGAAGAGAGAGAGCACGCTCAAAGTCTGGGCCTCTACCGGAGCCGGAAGCAACAGCAGAAGCTTCCATGCCTGCAAAATGAATGAAGGTAGGACAGTAAGTTTTATGCGGATAAATAACCGAAAAATGGATCGTATGAATGGATTCAGCTGGAATTGAAGTCATCTGTATCCTGGTAACCATAACAGATTTCAACAGAAAACTCAGATAATTCCTCTTTTAGTAGTATGTATGAGCCCAGGTTTTCGTTTCCATGTAGAGGATCTGGTCCTACTAGAAGTAATGATGATTAGATTATCCAACAGATTGCTACTCCCTCCATTTTGGTCAAAAACTAAAGTTTTCCTGCATGTGTGACATTATTACACTCAACTAAGCTGTTGAGGCAGAATCACGCTTGATCATGACCTTCTGATGCTAGTCATTGTACACTCAATTTATCACACACTCAGTTTAAGTGACGGGCATTATGGTGCTAGTCATTGTACAAGAGTTGGTTACCAGCCATAAATGAAGCTCCAATAACATGCGAAAACGCAAAGGTTTTCGGTGATTGCAGTCTACTTCACAGAAGATAACAGAGCTTCAAACCAAACTATGATATCGATATATACCACTCACCTTACACACGTCACTACAAGCTGTCCTAGATGGCAAGGAGTGGGGTCCGGAAAAATTTGTTTTCACATGTTGTAGCTTTGTGCCCACATTATTGTGAGCTGACTCAAGGTTAAGGTGTCAGCAACTGGAGGATGGTGACAGCTCTGCTAAAAAGGATGAGTTTCATGGGAAAGATTGTGGTATGTGGACACTTGCTGGGGCACAATGCAATAGTACTTTTAAAATCTAGCAAGAAGCTAATGTAGTTTTCTATGCAATAGTACTTTTAAAATCTAGCAAGAAGCTAATGCAGTTTTCTTTCTGTCTTAGTCTGTAATGTTTGTAAGACTTTTCTCTGGCTTTTATATAAAGCTGGATCAATCTTTGGTATAAAAAAGAAGCTAATGTAGACAAAAGATGAGTTTAATCAAAAGTCAAAAAATAGAAGCTGATGTAGACAAAATATTAGTTTAATCAGAAGTCAGTAGCAAAGAAAAGAAAAACATGGAGAAGAACGTAGCCCAACAATCAGGTTCTCGTGTTGTAAAAATAAATAACCAGTTAATCACACATGTAGTCATGGGACAAACTTATCTAATGAAATGATACGACCATACGTCCTAAGTGCAGAGAGTTCCATACCATTTAATAACTTCACAGAAACACCAATGATCAGCTAGAATCAAGAAGAAGCATCCCAAGAGGTCCCATCATATCAAATGGCTTCTAGAAGGACTACATAGGTGCATCCATCTATGCTCTTTTTCCTCATAAGGAGTTGTTGTGAGAACAGTTTTTATGCAGGTGAAAGACCCAAGATTATTATTATTATCTCATCTTTTGCTTTCGGAATGTTATCCTCTCGCCTTTTTTCTTTCAGAAAGTTCATCTATAGATAGCTAGATAAGCAAAATACCTTGGTTAAGGACCTTTGCATTTGTTTCTTTGAACTCCATGAGACCATCAAAACTATGATGTGCTCCATGTGGCAGTACATTGCCCGATGCCTGCTGATTAGATACATGCGTCCCATCAACGCCGGCAGCTCTTGTTGGCCTTGACCAAGGAGCTTTTGTTGCTGTAAATTTGAAGCCTCCTGGTACTGGGTTATCCCAAGAACTTGCAAAGCTTCCCATCTGACCATAAGGAGCTTGACCAAATAGAAGACTTGTCTGTTGCCTTGCATCTGCTTAGGACGGCCACAAGTCACAACAATTTCAGCACAAGCTAAACAGATGTAACAAGAGAAGAAATAGCTTGCTTATTACTATTGCCTATTATGAAAGTTAAAGCCGCTTTCGTACAATTTACAGGTACACTATATACAATGCAAATTTCTAGAAATTTTACCTAATGCTTACTCAGATACTTAACTACTATGCTCCCATTCGTTATTTGTTCAGAGTAATTATGCAGAGTGATTTTTCTTTCTGAAGTATTATGTGGAGAAATAACTATACAAAGAGATGGCACAGTTTACACGTGCCATATTTTAGTATCAATCAGTTTGGTGACAATATTTATTGGAAAAAAAACAGGATTTTAAACTGGGTAAATGATAAATGAACTTCAATTTCACAAAACTACAAGGCAAATAGAATCTTAGTACCACCATAAAGTATTGTAGAGAGCCTCGATGAACTTAAAGAAATTGCTTCTGGTTGTGGTTTCCGTCTGCGGGCATTGTGATCATGGAGGCGCCTGCGACAGCTTCGTTTTTTCTGGTCGAACTCAGCTAAACCGTGAAACCTACAAAAACAGCAGAAGTTCAAAGAAAAGAATGAAACTAGAATAATTTTACTTTACCTTAATCAAGGGTGCTAAGATAAGGATTCAAGATAACAAACAGACAACATATTTGGTAACCAAGAAGAAAATCTCACCGACTACACTGTTGGCAAAAGCGTCGCTCCAGACCTGCAACGACAACTTTGAGAGTCTTGCTGTGAGGTTCACAGACTCGGTGCTTTCGATGGTAAGGTTTAGCAGAAGAGAGATCAACATTGCAGCCTTCAACTTGACAGTGTGGGTTCTGAGTGTTCTGCTGAGCCACCTTCACCTTCTTGGCCAGACCAGGAGATGGGGTGGCCACACTCACACCCGAAGGAGAACTCTTAACATTCTGCCCTCCACAGACATCTTCAAAATAGGTTCTCTTGCCAAGCTTCAGGCCAATCAAGGGCTCTACACGGCTAGCTGCTACCACCGATGACCGAGAAGTTCCAGTATCATCAACTTTACACTTGCCCTTGTCCATGTTCTTATCAGTCTCTTTAACAGATGCAAAATTTAGCTCTATGGTGTTCCCCATTTTGGACGGAGAATCAATCGACGCGGATATGGAACTCTTGGATGAACCATACCCAATCTCTGAACCAGAAGAGAAAGTACCACCAGAAGAATGGGCTGAATCATGACCTATTTCAACCCCAACACCTTCAAGTTTTGATTCAGCCAGCATCACATTCTTGGGATTCTCGGTTGCGTTGTTTCCTATCGGCAGCATATTCTCCCAATCCCACAACACAGAGCTCTTCTGATTCCAGTCCATCCCAAAAGAACCCATGCCAGTTACAGATCACAGCTGCTCCTGCTACAACCTTCAAATCAACCAAATGAAAGATGAGAAGGACAAAAAATAAAAAAATGAAAATATAACTCAACTGAATGTTACAGAAATCAGGACAGATTTATGGCATAGCAGACACTCAACTGTGCATCATTGAAGTATGAGAGAGAAGTACTACCACCACAAGATGTGCTACCAAGAGTATCACTGAATACCCATATATGCAGACCCTAGCTTAGCTTTATCAGGGGAATCATCAATCATGGCAAGAACAGCAACATCATCATTTCAGATGCAAGAAAGGCAAAGCACAACTACCTCAACAGTGGGGAGGGGGGCGGGGTAGTGAAGTACCTTCCTTTGCTTCTCTCCCAGAGAAAAGGAGCACACAGTAGATTCCTGATGAATTCCTCGTCTTCCTGAGAAACCCTTTTTTTCTCTCAATCAGCAGCAGTAGCAGCCTGGAGAAGCATGGAGCTCCACTGATCCGGCGAGCCGATCTGGCGATGGCGGCGCGTCCATCAGCTTGGCAGCCAGAGAAGCAGCCTCACTGGAGCATTTAAGCTTGGCCACACCACTGCCTTCTCCTCACTCTCATCTCTTGCTTTCTCAGATTTTATATCCTACTACACCTCTCCTCTTCAGGCTCTCTCTATCCCTAACCTTGAAGCCTCAACAACATCAACCAGTCCAGTGCTGGACCCTACTACACATCATGACAAGAGAACCACCCCCAAAATTTCACAATCTCAAATCTTTCACAGTTTACTTCACGCCACCATGAAAGATTTTACAAGCTCCAATCTTTCACAGTTCCACACCACCAAGAACTACTACTACCTGACCTCAAGGCTGCTGCATTATTTCTTCCATGTTAGTAGCAGCACTGCAATGGTGGCAGCAGCATATGCAAATCAGATGGGCAGGAAAAGAACCTATACCAAGTAAGTAGCTTCTTTCTCTTTTCTGTGGGGCACAAAGAAACCTATAGCAAAGGAAGCTTTTTTTCGCCTACCTAGGGGACAAAGAACCACTCCTACTCCTACTACTCCTCCTCCTCCTCTTGGCTCTTGTGTGTGAAATCAAGAATCTCACCTCTTTTCCCTCAAGAGTCTGTGTCTTCCTCCAGAATTATTTTCCCTGGCAAGCACTGGTGGAAAATGAGGACCTTAAAACCAAAAGACAAGGAAGAAAAGCAACTATAGTCTGTAGATAAGAAAGACAAGACTCACAATAATCCAACACACACAAGATGGCCTCTCTCTCTCTCTTTCTCTCTGTGCCCCACCTGAGCCTGAAATGAACAGGAGGAATCAAAGAGTGATGCCAAGTGGGTGGGATGCCAAGTGGGTGGCCTGCCTCCTTGCACTGTCACACACAGAGCAACTAGCCGCATGTGCTTCACTGGCACGAACCAACAGTGCTCAAGGCATCAAGCTATACTCACCAGTTTACTGTTACTGCTGCACCAACAGCTCTGCTTACTGTTGGTATGCCGCCTCTTCCAGCCAATATGGCCAGTTTACTTCCAGTACTCACACAAAAGAAGCAAATCCCCTGTAAGAAAGGCACAACCTTTTTTATGATGAATTCAGAATTCAGGTCACCTTCTCAGGGAAAGAGTAGGACATTCCTGTAGCCTCTGCACACATCAAGAAGTGAGTGTCAAGTATGAGTGATGATACACAATTGCCCATGCTCACCTTGGAATTGCATTTCATAATTGGTGCATGCAAATGCCTACCTTTTTCTCTGCTTGCTGTGTGAGTGTGACACTCAGCTTCTGTTCTTCTAGGTCATCTTTACATAGGACCAAAAGGTGCAGTAGCTGCCTTTGGTTGTTTGTGCTTAAGTGGTGCTCTCTTTGCTTAGCACTAGCGCACTTTTGATGTGACACTGATGGCTGCGAGCCTGCGACTGCAAAAAAAAAAAGAACAATGGGCAGTTGTGCCATGAGATGTAAGCCTTTTGCGTATTCCCGAAAATAAGAAACGGGCAGTTGTTAAATCAGCTAAGGCATGTGTTAAAATCAGCTATTATATCAAGTGGATTTTGATCATGTTGGCTACTTGCTATGAAGAAGACGACGTGGATTTGGTTCCCCGATGGTTTCTGCTTAAAAACAAAGATCAATCAGCACAGATACCACTTGAAAGTAGCAAAAAAATGATTAGTTTAATAACCATTGGGACTACAAAAATATGGTTTGTGTGATCCTCCATCAGCGGTAGGGAAGTAGGGAGTTGTGGATGCAATCTACACCACATCTTCTTATAAAACAAAATGTGCCTGGTGATGCAAGGAATCAAACAAAAAAATCTCTAAATTGCATAAACCTTGAATCAGATAGGAGGATGATAGCCAAGTGAATTAATTTATCAGAAATCGTCATGGTAAGAGAAGATGAACTTTCACCGCAAATTTCACACAGAAATTATAGGATGGAATAATCGTCAATTCTTAGTGAGGGGCTAACAATTTACCGCTCAGGTTATCTAGATCGTTGGGATTAGTATGAACTCAGGCATTGCGATCTCTCATATAGTCTAGGTGCGAGGATCTAGAGGCAGATCAAGGCGGAGCACGCCACTGTCGAGCCCGATTCCGGCGATGGCAGGAGAGGGCGAGCCCACTACCCTCCGTCGGAGGCAAGGAGGTCGGCGGCGGAGGGAGGAGAGGAAGAGGGCACGGCGATCAGGGGCTAATCTGCATAATGTAAGTCTCCAAACTCCAAGCTAGTGGCTGTTTCGAAAAATTCGCTTCGAAATTAGGAGCCTTTTCGAAAAAAAATCGCGATCGATAGGCTACCATTGGCAGCGATCCTGACTGAACAGGGGCTCATTTGCAAAATGACATGATTGGGCTTCTATTAGCCGTTGGATCGAATGTCTGGTGCCCCACGATGAGAGAATCTGAGATCGAGCCTACTTCTCGGCTTGCTCGCTCTCCTCCCACCTCCGCTCTTCTCCGTTGGGTCCATAGCCCAGTGACCTAAAGTTAACTCTTTCCCAACACCTCCGATCCCATGGCGCCCGCAGCGGCGGAGCTCCGGCAAACTGGGGAGGGGGATCAGAGAAGTTTCGTCAGGCCGCGACACGGAGGATGAGAGTTCGTGCCGGAGACGAAGCACGGAGGCTCCAATCGCTTGGTCGTCGGCGCTGGAGATGCCGCAGCCGCGCGCGGCGGTTGGGGAACGGAGGCGGCGACCGGCGAGCTCTCTCTGAACTTCTTTCATCCTGATATCAGCTAAAATCACTCGAGGTCATCAAGAACCTCTCGTATTGTTTGCGTCAGATCAGTACGGTGTGGTTCTGACTTCTGATATGCAGTGTGCAGGGATCTGACTGAGTGAGTGATCAGTTAGTTGTTTAGCTCTGTATAAAACATGTCCATAAAATATAATCATCGAGTGATCATAGCTACTCTTCTGAAGTAATGGAGCAGAAATGCAGAATCAACTGTAAAGAATATCAGGCATAATGCGAAGAATCTGAAGTCTGAACTCGCCTGATTGCAGGTTCAGCAACAACGCCCCAACATTCCGGATTTTCAATCAATGGTTCAAGGCATGATCCTCATCACAATGGCACTGGTAGATCAAGGCTACACTAACAAGAATCCAAGCATGATCGCGATAGCGGGTTTCGCCGCATCCACCAGGGAAAAATAAAGGGGGAAAAGAGCAAAAAGAAAGTTCCTACATGAATGAACATACTGACAGCAGACATCAAATATCCTCATCCTGCCAGATGGTTGATGCTCTTACTACAGCCATATCTCTTGTGAAACGAGCATCTATGAGAATGACAGGCAAAGCTGGAGAAGCACTAGCAGAAGCATCAACAGGTTGCTGCTTCTAACATGCTGCAGCTTCCACGAGAAGGCCGAGTCGACCTCGATCATGATACCGAATCTGCATGTTCCGGTGCTGGGGTCTTGGCCAGTGATCGTTGCGAGGTTCGAGAACCCACAGGCAACATCGTCTTGATCGTTCTTCTGGTAGTAGCTGTTGAACGCGTACGAGATGTTGCTTCTGGTGTCCAGTCCCCCACAAGATGTCTTGTAACCAAGGCTGGTGCAATCTGCCAGGGAGCAGGCGTAGCTGATGCTATCTGAAAGCCTTGGATCAGTAAGGCCTATAGAAGGCTTCAGCACGCACCACTTCTTCTCAAGGTACTTCACGTTCTTCGCTTTGACAAGGCCGCGTGATTGCCCAAGATTTAGTTGATACTTTGGCAAGCCATCATAGGTGAATATCCCCCAGTGACGCTCAAAATTACCTGGCTGTATGCTCTTCTCATCCTCATCAATTAGACTGAACAAGTAGGCATCAACTGGTCCAGGCCTCATCGGCGTTCCTTGCCCCGTGGCAATATGTGTTAGGAAGCCTTGATTGAAGCGCTGCGCCATCTGAGCATTTGCATTCATGTCCCCATCTGTTGGCCATCCTATCTCCCCAACAATGACTGGGAGATTTCCAAAGCCATTCTTCTTCAAAGCCCATATAAGTGTGTCATAGTTTGCATCAAACATGTTTGTGTATGTTGCAGAGCCATCAACAATGGGTGATGCGGCACCCTCAAAGAAGGCGTAGTCGACAGGGAAGTTTGAATCAGAATAGAGGCTTATGAAAGGGTAGATGTTGACAGTAAAAGCTCCACCAGTCTCACTCAGGAATTTTACGATGGTGAGCATCAGATCATGAATATCTGTGCGGAAGTCCCCATCAGAAGGCTTGCTAGTTGATGATTGGTAAACATCAGCATTGAGAGGGCATGTTACTTTAACTTGATTACCCAAGCCAGCCTTCACAAGTGCACTTTGTATGTTTCTGATGGCAGGAAAAGTAGTTTGCAGAAAGCTTCCATTGTACGTCTCCAGGAAAGGCTCGTTACCAACAGCAACATACCTGATATTACAATGGGAAAACCAAGATGTGAGATCAGATGGTTCAGTGAGTAAACATCTCAGAGGAATGAACTTGCAGAATAAAGTTGGTGGGATACAGAACATGAGTTATATGATGTGTTGTCAATCATCTTTTCTTAAGAGTGCAGAAGAATTGGATCATTCAATCGTATTGAGGCTCCAAACCGTAGGTCACTGATTCAAATCCAGGAAAATCAGAGTGGAACTGATGCACACACCCAACATCTCGTTAGTGGTAACTGAACTCTAGTCACCAGTTTGGAGGTGGCACACTGGTAAGATATGCTATGGTTGCCTTTCATACATACACTCAGAGGTCAGCATGAGTATTTAGTGAACTTCAGTAGTCATGCTCCATAATGTTAGTCCAGGTCATGTTACTTAGCAGTTCAGTATATTTATAAAGTTGGTGTTTTGATATATGTATAATACTCCACGTGTGAATAACATGTAGGAAATTTCTTACCAACACGACACAACACAGCATAGAATAGTTTAATTAGAAAATCTGTTATGTTTAGTTCACAATGATGAAAAGCAACAGATCTACTCATACTTCAAATAAGTGAGATATTTTTTGGTAGTAAACACAGTTTCCTTGTGTACAATTAGACATGATAAGCAAAAGGAATTGGAGGTTTTATAAGCTATCCACACATAAGGGGATCCACAAAATCCTATAAGTGAAAGAAGAGGCATTAGCATAGTGACAGAACAAAGAGCTTATGTAAGGTCTAGATGCGGGTTATGTAGCAATTCAGAGAAGGGACAACTATTACTCTTTCAACGAATAATGAGGACATGCCAAAAAAAGGGTTATCCTCCGCACAGCAATAATACCTTCCACCTGATATAGCATACTACTGAAACTGGTCATATCAATAGTTCAGTTTCAGTTGAAAGAACAGTACTACTCACAAGCAGTTGTTTGTGAGCATATTTAAAACAAGAAACTGGTAAACCTCACCCAAACGATGCGACTACCATCGTGCCACTTGAGTGCAAAAACCTCATATTCTTGCTATAATTCCATAAGGAGCAAAATTCTTTAGTAACAGTATACGATAGCATGAAAGTCTCCCAACATGGTGTATGCATTAGTGGTAATTTTGTGGATAAAAGCACACTGCTTTGTGGTAATTTTGCTTCCAGAGACAAATATGCTCAACCTACTCATCCACGCAAGCGTGCAAATCGTGTGAGCCACGAAAAATGCAATGCTATAGACTATAGGGGGTCTCTAACTCAACCACTCTACCAAATATGAGCTGCAGTTGGCAGCAACCAATCCAAACAGATTGAATGCAATGCTAACCACTCTACATAAAAACTCTAGACTTAACCAGTATGCTCAAAAGGCCACATCACACATGAACAACCAGGTTGAATGTAATGCTAACCCTCTACGAAAAACTATAGACTTAACCAGTATATGCTTAGTTAGAAGGCCACATCACACTAGAACAATTAGTTAGCTGATTAGCTCCCCTGCAAAACTGCTTGAGTGAACTGAAGAATCTTCAGTGAGTGAGTATACCTGATGCTTTCTACACCTAACCAGTATGCTTAAAAGGCCATATCACACTAGAACAACTAGAGTAAGCTGATTAGCTCCCCTGCAAAACTTCTTGAGAGTGAACTGAAGAATCTTCAGTGAGTGAGTGAGTGAGTGAGTGATACCTGATCTTGACGCCGTCATTGAGGTAGTTGGAGACGTTCTGGTCGACCCAGTTGTTGGCGGCCTTCATGCTGGTGGCCATGGTGACGAGCATGTCGTTGGGGATGCCGACCATCACCTCCAGCCCACTCTTCCTCAGGGCGCTCATGGTGCCCTCCTCGGCGTCGAACAGCTTCACCTTGTCGAACCCGTTGTCCTTGAGCATCTGCACCACCGTGTCCGGCGGCAGCGGGTGGCTCGCTTGCGTCCCCCAGTTCGCCCCTATCGCCTCCACACCCGCCGCCGCCGCCGCCGCCAGCCACACCCAACACACCACCGCCGCGGCCCCTCCATGGCAGCACCAAGAAGAACCCATGCTGCAAAATCTGAGGATTTTTCTGGTGGATTTCAATGAGAACTACCAAGCTCAGATCTTGGGATGATTGATCAGGCAAGCTAAAGAAACCAGTAAAAAGGGATCTTGGAATCGATGAACACAAGAGCAAAGCTCCAAGAAACACTAGAAGAGAGAGAACTCTTGCAGCTCTGAATAACCTCAAAGATCGAATCTTTCCTGAGTTGCAAGAACTGAAGGACGCTGGAATCTCTGAACTATTAAAGCAGCATCAAGAACTCAAATCTTTGGGAATAAATGAAGCCCAGCCGAACTCAACTCCACCTAAGCTTGACCACGAAAGGAGATTTCCTGTGATAGCTAAATGCAAGGACTCACATCACACATCACAGGGGAGAGCATTGATGGCTAGTACCAAGCTCAGGTTGTGAATAAATTTGCTGATGAGGACAGCACAGGGGGCAGATACTAGATTAGATAATAGTGATAATAAAGGGATTTGCCAAAGGTGGCACCAAACAAAAGATGGGCACAGACAGCATATAAGATAAAACTTTTCAAGTTAGCTCCCAGGATTTGCAAGAGAGGAAAGGAGAACAAAATATTTTCAGGAAAAGAGAAAGGAGAAGAAAAGATTTGGCAGTGTGAACCAAGAACTGAACAAAGAAGGAGAAGATGATCACCTAGACAACACTCACAGAGATATATGCTCCATATCAGTGATTAGCACACAGAGTGGTAATAACTGAGGTTTTTCAGCTCTCAAAAAAAAAGTACTAGAAAGATTCCTCACCATACATGCTAATCCAAAATACGACTAATACTGTTGAGCAGAGGGGCTGAGATTTAAAGGCCAAAAGGAAAGGAAAGAAAAGCATAAAAAGGCTACTACTACTCTGATATTCCCCACTACTCCCCTCTGGAACGCTGAAAAACGCCTTGGTTATCTGCCCATTGGTCTTTTCTTGTTGCTGCTGCTGCTGCTGTTTGTTTTTGTTTGTTTCTTTAATTAATTGCTTTGTTACAGTTCTCATGGAGAACTTGCGAGGGATGATTACTATAGTAGTATAAACAAATGCATTGGTTGTGGTAACCTCCATGAACAAGCAAATTAAACAAAATGCATTAGGGAGTACTATCAAATGAACAAAGTTAAACTAATGAGGGCAGCATGGTGCATCGATGGTGACAATAATCTGTTAAGGTGTCAGGTACGGACGGCAGAAGGTGCCTCTGCCTCGTTGGCTACGCGTCAACAGCATCATACTACTTTCATTTCATAATATAATAATTATTCAAAATCAAATAAAACGTTTTATATATAACAAATCTAGACAAGCTTCCGTCTAAATTCCTCGTAATATTTTCATCCGGTTCTACCGATGACTTGACGAGGCTACAAGCCCAGGCTAAAGGAACAGTGCAGCTGATAGCCTGGAAGGTTGTGTGTGACGTTGGATCGGTAGTTGGAACTTTGAATAGAGGTTGCAACCGAAGTTGGAATTTTGAATAGAGGTTGGAACCAAAGTTCGATTTGTTTATCCAAATAACCAGAGAAAAAATAACTCTTAGGTAGTGCTAGAGAAAAGATAGCAGGATATCTAGTATTTTAATCTTTTAAGTTGGAACCATCAACACAATACTTCTCTTTTACTTTTTCTATACTTTTTAAAATAAACATTCGATACTTGATTTTCGGTATTAGTTATTTTTGGCAACCTTGCCACGACAGAAAAAACATTGTAGTGTGACAAAGGATTAGCAGGATGGCTAAAAGGTTCTTTTGAAAAAAAAGTATTTTGGTGGGATTTTTTCTTGTTTCTAGAATATCAGAAAATAATATGAAGTATATTACTCTACCGTCTTCTTTATCAATCATTGTTGCGTAAATCATGCATCAATGCTTCATTATAACAATATCATATTGATAACACTTTTTACATTTTTCATAAAAAAAGTGATAACACATACGGATCCATTATTATAGTGAGGTGTGGCATTCGTCATAGCTCAGCTGACCGTGGAAACCCTCCTCCCTCCCCCACGGTAAATTAATTAAGATATTTTGGCAGGATTAGCTGTTGGAGAAATTATAGAGACAAGAATCAGGACACTACTGTGGTTAGACCTGAAGATACTAGATGAGCCTCACATTATACTATATTGCTTCATACAGAATCAATGTGAGATGCTATTATACCAGTGTTGGTCTTTGTCAGCTTCATACAGAATCAATGTGGGATGCTATTATACCAGTGTTGGTCTTTGTCACTGAAGAGAAGCATCATGCAAATAATGACGAAGGTCTGGTACATATAATAGAAAGTTTTAATTTTGTGTTCATTATGAAGTTGGTGTTAAAATTGTTCCATATTACAAATGAGTTGTCACTTCTTTTGCAAATGAAAGATCAAAATATTGTTCAAGCCATGTCATTGCTTGTTGATGTCAAAGCACGATTTGTTGAATTGATAAATAATGGTTGGGAGGAATTTTTAAGAATTTTGTTAGGCAAAGCAATTTGAGATACCAACACCAAGACCACGATGGGGCCGATCAAGGAAAGAAAAAGTATAATGATTACAAAAGATCATCACTATTGTGTTGATACTTTTCTATGTTGTTGTTATTGCTATAAATATAGAGATGAATCATCAATTTAGTGAGGTTTCTACAGAGATACTAAATGTTTTTTTCCCTTGATCCAAGGGATACTTTTTCTAAGTTTAATGTAGAAAAGCTCACTTTACTCACACAAATTTATGATGTGGATTTATCTACTACTGATCGTGCATGTATAAAGGATCAACTTAAACATTTATTCATCATGCTAGGAGAGTGGATGATTTCAGAAGTTGTCTTGATCTTAGAAGTTTAGTGGTGAAGATGGGAAACTGGAAAACATATGGTCTTTCCATTGGCTTATCGTCTTATTAAGATAGCATTGCTTCTTTCAGTGGCAACGACATATGTGGAAAGAGCATTTTTAGCTATGAATATTATCAAGACTGATATGCGAAATAAAACAGCTGATGATTGACTCAATAATTTGATGATATGCTATACTGAGCGTGAAATATTCAATAGAGTTGATGATAAAAGGATTATGAATCGGTTTTAAGCCATTAAACGGCGGAGAATGAATTTATCTTATCCTTCACGACAATCTTAATGCCTAATTGGTATGTTCTATCATTGATGTTTGATATTATCTTTTAGTATATTTTAAAATATCAATTTATGAATTGTAATATAGTTTTGATCGTTTAATATATTGCTTAATTAAAATATATTATTTCTATGTACATTTCATCATACAGAATCTTTAGTCAAAAGATAATCACAGGTAGATTTTGATCCTGATCCACCACTAGTAACAATATGCAATGTTGGTAATAAATCGATGTATCTTTTGGGCATTGCATAACCTTGCTGTAAGGATTAACATCAAATTATGAGTCACAAGAATGATGCATTTACCAACATACCCAGATATCACTTTGTATCATTTGTCTGTGGCAAACCGTGGTTACCGTTAGTCTAGGTTCCTAACTTTACTCTTTTTACGCTTTCCAAACAGCGTGTTCTTTTAAAAAAAATTTCTATAAAATTTGTTTTTAAAAATTATATTATTTTTTAAAAAAACTAATGTTTAATTAATTCTGTTTTACCCACTCAAACTACCGAAGACAGCCTAAATCATGCGGACAGATGGATCTTGATATGTGAATTTTAATACTCATATTTAGTAATTAGAGAACTCCAGTGGGTACATTAGCGTCATGAGCTTAATGGTTATGAACTCACCAGATTCAAATGTCACCTTTAGCATGTTTGGGAGATATGTCTTGCCCCTCTCACACCACGTACTTTGCATTATCCAGTTATAATAAAAACCTCGTAGGGAATATTCCTTTTCAAATACGTTCTCACCTTTTCACTGTGGCTTGTGCAATGTAAATTATCGCATAATGCAGATATTCCTTTTTAAAAAACATTTAATTCCCTTTGACGGTCGGAGTAGCTAGTTTCCCATTATTTTTAAAGTTCAGAAGTACTTACAATTAGCATTTCCATGAAAATGCCATAAAGCACCCGAATACTTCCTCCAATACGTTTATGACATGATTTGGTTTTGAAACTCTTGACGTTAATACCATACTAGAATAGGTTTATAATACCGTGGTATAGTATTTTTCGAGGCAAAATGAGTACTTATGCATATATTTTTATTGCTTTATAAGCATTTGAGAAATTATTGATTATCAAAGTTTTTAAAGTCTGAGCAAATCTTATTCCAAATGTCAACCATTTAGGACAATATTTGATTAAACTTTTAAATTTTAACCATCAACAATATCTTAAATGCGTAATTTAAAGAAAAATATGTTAAATATATACCTTGAAAATCATTTAGAATATTGTAAATTTTGTAAACTTACTATATTATAAAATTGTTAATCCAAAATTTAAACTTTTGACCAAATGATGTCCTATCATATAATCGGAGGGAGAGTACTGTAATCACTACAATAAATACTAAAATAATTTATACAAGCTAACGGATAGAAATAACATTTCTACAAGCTTAGCTTAACACAAGGGACACTAGGAAACAAAAATAATTCTTCACTTGAATAATATTCGAATAATGAAACATAAATGATTTTATGCCTGAATAATATTTGAAGGAGGCTGAAGCCCTAGTTCCCCTCCTCCGCCTACCAAAAGCCCTAAACCCTAACCCCAGCCAACGCGTCTTCCTGCTCATCCCCGGCGGCGGCGGCGTCAGCGGCGGAGGTCGGCGGCTAGTACCAGCGAGGAGGAAGAGGAGGAGAAGAAAGCAACCGAAGATGCCGCTGGGGCAACGCGCGGGGGACAAGAGCGAATCCCGCTACTGCGGGGTGGAGGTGCTCGACTTCCCCGCCGGCGAGGAGCTCCCCGCCGTCCTCTCCCACTCCCTCTCCTCCTCCTTCGACTTCCTCCTCGCCCCCCTCGTGAGTACTCTACTAGCGCTCCCGTTGCCGCTGCTGTTCTGGACTTCTCCCCTCTGAGACTAACTCACCCCGCTCCGATTGGTGCTGCTGCAGGTTGATCCCGACTACCGGCCGGCTCCCGGGGCCGTCCTCCCGGTGGCGGCGTCGGACCTCGTCCTCGGCCCGGCCCAGTGGAGCAGCCACATCGTCGGGAAGATCAGTGAATGGATTGATTTGGATTCGGAGGACGAGCAAATCCAGTTGGACTCTGAGATCACTCTGAAGCAGGAGATTGCCTGGGCGTCTCATCTCTCGTTGCAGGTCCATTGGCTTCAATGAATCTCTCAAAATTAAATATTTAATAGGAGTTTCTAGTTGATAGGAATTGTGCATCAAGGAAATGTCTCTGGAGAGTTGCAACACATCACCTTTGCAATTTTGCAATCAGGAAGTGCTAGAGATAATTTTGATAGTGTTAATGGGCAATTGTTACGTATAAGAGTTCTCCACCAATCATACATATTTCAAGCTTGTCAGTGTGTAATTAAAGTATGCTTCCGTAGTCCGTAACTAGCCACTAGAATAATTCCTATAAGGCTCAAAACATTTTTTTCACCAGGTCTAAGGCTCAAAATCATAGATTTTCTTACCTGCCATGTTTGGGAGCTAGACTGATCCATAAGCGTTCTAAAAACCATGGTCTGAACTGAATCCCAGAAATTGCGTGCATTTTCTTTCAGGCGTGCGTTCTTCCTCCTCCCAAGAGATCTTCTTGTGCCAACTACGCTAGAGTCGTGAATCATATTTTGCAAGGCCTGACCAATATGCAGGTATTTCCTCCATTTTCAATTGCATAAGTTGTGTATTGTGCATGTCATAAATGTTTCAATTTGATGAACATTTAGCTTTTGTTTCTTCTGTCTCTTTCTAAAGTTGTGGCTTAGGATACCTCTGGAGAAGTCTGAACCTATCGATGAAGACCATGATGGAGCAAAAGATAATAGCAACATGGTAAATTTCTGATAATTCTAGATTGGCCTGGACTGTCAAGCAGCAGACTGTTAAGGATTAGTATGTGCACATGCCGAGTAAATCTCACGCTTGATTGCCCTTTTAAATTGCAGAGTGATACTGTAGACTCTTGGGAATGGTGGAATTCATTTAGACTATTATGTGAGCATAGCAGTCAGCTGTGCGTGGCGCTTGATGTTTTGTAAGTGATGTTCTTGCATTGTTACACCAAGTGCTTTCTTCCAAGTGAAGATGCCACTGATGATAAATCTGTCATGTTATAGTTTTGGTTTTCATTACAAAGGTTGGCTATTCACTTATCAGGAGCACACTGCCATCTATGAACTCACTAGGGCGGTGGTTTGGGGAGCCTGTAAGAGCTGCAATTCTTCAAACAAATGTAACTGTACCACTTATTCAATTAAAGATGATAAGATATGCAATCTCCTTTCTTTGGAAATAAGAATATGCCCTTCATGGTTTTGATCACTAAACGATTTTCCGTCTCACAGGCTTTTCTGACAAATGCCAGAGGTTATCCTTGCCTGTCAAAGCGCCACCAGAAGCTGCTTACTGGATTTTTTAACCATTCGGTTCAGGTGTATTCCTTGTGCTTCCTTCTATCAAGACTTTCCTCTCTTATCTTTTCAGCTAAGAACCAAATGCACAGGGTGCTTCCATTTTCCTTCCAAGTTTCAAAGGGCATCTTACTGTACCTTTTCTCTCCAATTTTTCACCCTCTGTTTTTCTTTAGGTTATAATCTCTGGGAGATCAAATCATAACGTATCTCAAGGAGGAGTGCTCTCAGGTGATGAAAACCACACTGAAGGTAATTCTTGCAAAATTTGAGATTTATAATTTATTGGTTTTGTTATGCATTTCAACCACACCTGATTATAAATTAACTGGAATTTTCTTTTCAATATGTTTTAAGTAAGAGTGGTGCTCTCCAAACTTAACTTTGAAATAAATTCAGAGATCAAAAGTCAGGACTTGAAATGAAATTAGTTGCTTGAATTTCTGAGGCTCACTGCAAAATGTACATTCTTTCTTTAGCACATGACTTATCTGTTACCTAAATTGTTGTTTTAGATACTGCTGTTCAGCATGCGTTGAGCCCTTACCTTGACTACATTGCTTACATATATCAGAGGATGGACCCACTTCCTGAACAGGAACGCTTTGAGGTATCCATTCTATCAGACTATCTCTCTGCTTTGGCCTATGAGTTGATTCATTTAAATGAGAGCTTTCTTGACATTGAATTTATTTGCTTTATTCAGATCAATTATAGGGATTTTCTGCAATCTCCTCTCCAGGTAATTCCCATTCTGTAGCCCCCCTTTCTTTCCCTCCTCATCATCATTTTGGTTTAACCTTTCCTCACAACATTACATTGTCTTGCAGCCTCTAATGGACAATTTGGAAGCTCAGACATACGAGACTTTTGAGAAAGACACCGTGAAGTATACCCAGGTTTCTGCTATGTTTTGAATCTCTTTAAATATTATTGTGAGCATTGAGGGGGCCACTGCTTTCACTTTGTGAAAATCATTAATTTAAAGTGACAGCAAATTTAGCTTTCGAATTGGGCATTCTGATCATTGATTCTCATTTTTTAGAGAAAATCGAGTAATTCCCATTCCAAACATTGCCACTAAGAAAAAATGACACTTTAAAGGCTGAAATTGTTCCAGTGCATCTTCAAAGACTGTGGGCCCCCATCGTTTTCCTCTATACAGAATCAACTACTGCCAAAATTTGAATTTTAAAACTTAATTTTGAAGTTGATTTTAAAGTTTTTTTTGTCGAAGTTTATTTTTCAGCATTGGCATTTAAATCTCTAAGAAGACATATATAAAAGTTTTACCCATAAATTATTATTTTTTTGCTAATATGCCGTACGGCTTATTTTCAGCATTTGACCAAAAGATGGGGGCCTGTGAAATCTTTTTTGTGCCAAATATGGCCATAGGAATACAATTTACAGCTAAGTCCACCACATGACTTGACATTTTCCCCTGACTGCATGGTATTAGCCGTCTTGGGTCTCACCAGGTTATCTTGAGCAAAGAAACCACAATGTAGACATGTTCCCATGCATACTAGCTTGCACATTGTCTTGAGACTTGACTCTGTCCTTGAGATCAGCAAAGTGCTGGTTTGTCATGACACAGAAGTAGTAGCCACAGTATGCATGTAGCCGTGTTCTCTGTACCAATGGCCAGCACAGTCATGGGGCTGTATACATCTGCACTGGATGACACTGACTGTGACTGGAATCTGTGCTTACCATGGTTTCCCGGCAGTGATTTAACTATGAATTAGAGGCAATGCTACCTAGAGACATGACTACATGAGTGTGGGTAAAACTCTTCTTTTTTTTTTTGTACTTGGGGTTCCCCTTCATTTTTTTCCTGTTCAACATAAACTCTAATACCAGTGTTGGCCTTATTAGAGTTTTTCTGTTTTTCATCATATGAACAGTATCAAAGAGCAATTGCTAAGGCATTGGTTGATAGAGTTTCAGATGATGATGTCTCAACAACAAAAACAGTAAGATTGGACCTAGCATTTTTTATCTTTCTTGCCAAATCATGTCTTATTTATGTATTGCCTATTGTTACTTGTTATAATAATAACGTTGACAATGTTCAGTAGCTGTTAACTGAGCTGTATTCATAATATTTTTAGGCTAATAGTATTTTGCGTCGTTCCATTTCCTACATCATGTAGCTATGTACTGAACCTTTTTCGTGTATCGTTAATCTAACTCTATTTTCTTATATTACCTTTAGAATTTTATGATTTAACTTCATTTACTGTTCCATAAAGGTGCTGATGGTTGTTGGAGCAGGCCGGGGGCCACTAGTGAGAGCGTCGTTACAGGTGGCTACCTTTTCTAATGAAGCTTCTGAACCCACCAAAAATCTTGATGAATGTTCTTGTGCTTAAATAATGCAATTGCAATGCATGCCATTTTTCTCTGTCCATGCTTCACAACCATGTATCTGAATATGCTTTCATATTCAATGCAGGCTGCTGAGGAAACTGGCCGCAAGCTAAAAGTATACGCCGTTGAGAAAAATCCTAATGCTGTTATCACCCTTCACGTGAGTTATTCAACGAATACAGCATTTTTCGTTTTCGTTCTCAGATAGTTGATTGGATGTGGAAAGCTTGTCAGTGTGATCATTGATGCAATCCTTTGTACTTACGTTTTGTTGATAGTCTGGTTTTCCTCCTGTTTATCCTGGATGAGTAAATATTATTACATGATGACTATTACATGAGTAAATATTATTACATGATGTGCTTTGGGGGGTGTAACAGAGTTTGATCAAATTGGAAGGATGGGAAAGCTTGGTTACTATAATTTCAAGTGACATGCGGTGCTGGGATGCCCCTGAGAAAGCAGATATTTTGGTATGTTGATCCCTGCTATAAATGGACATTTCATATCTTTTCAAAGCGGTTAAATCAATGGCTTCTATGCAAATATGGTACAGGTCAGTGAGTTGCTTGGTTCCTTTGGTGATAATGAACTATCTCCCGAGTGTCTAGATGGCGCTCAGAGATTCTTGAAGCCAGATGGGATTTCTATTCCTTCATCGTACTGGCCTTTTCTGTCATTAGTCTATATTTTCATCTTTCTTGGATCAATTAAATCCTAGATATCCTTTTGTTCTTATATCATTTGATAACTTATGTTCCTTTGCAGATACACTAGCTTTATTGAACCTATAACAGCATCAAAACTACACAACGATGTAAGTGCCTCTACTATATCAGTGATAACTGTAAGATATGTATGGAGCATGAAGTGACTTGGTTTATACAGATCAAAGCACATAAAGATATTGCACATTTTGAAACTGCATATGTTGTCAAACTACACCGAATAGCAAGACTTGCACCAATACAATCGGTGAGTGACCACAGTTTCTGCTGTATTTATCCCTCATCAATTGTCTATCCTATCACATTTTGTGATATGTTAAGAGCTATTTCATTTGATTGTCACCATTTTAAAACATGTAGGTTTTTACTTTTGACCATCCAAATCCCTCACCAAATGCTAGCAACCAAAGGTATACCAAGTTGAAATTTGAGATACCACAAGAGACGGGATCATGCCTTGTGCACGGTATGTAGCTATTGAGTTATACTTGTGATTGTACTTTGCTATGTTACAAGCTAGAAACACCTGTATATTTGGCAGAATTAGACTCTACTCATACCCATCATTTTGGCAGGATTTGCTGGATATTTTGATGCTGTACTGTATAAAGATGTTCATCTTGGAATTGAACCAAACACGGCTACACCAAACATGTTTAGCTGGTACACTAAATGGCAAAACCTGATTTTTATGTGCTGGCAATAACTGTTCTCGAATAGTGCCTTCAATATTATCTTTTATGTATCTCATCAGGTTCCCGATCTTCTTCCCATTGAGAAAGCCCATCTATGTACCGTCGAAGTCACCTATAGAAGTGCACTTTTGGCGATGCTGCGGTGCCACAAAGGTATTGTGGTTTATCATGTTGCCGTTGATTATGTGATGTTTGAATACTCCTGCCTGAAATGCTGTCTTCATATCCCCCATTGGTGCAGGTGTGGTATGAGTGGGCTGTGACGGCGCCTTCTCCATCACCAATCCATAACAGCAATGGTCGATCATATTGGGTCGGCCTATAAGCCATCAAGCCAGTTTTGTTTTGTTATGTTTTTCTTTTTAGGATTTCTTTTCTTTTCGTTTTTTGAAAGAGGAGAGAAGATTCCATGTTATGGTTTCATGTGTGGAGTGACTCTTTACCAGATGCTGCGCGGGAGATTCTTCAGCCTTAAAGCAAGTGATAACTGACAGTTGAAGAAACGCATCTTGGATGCAGGACCAGAGGAACCCAGTAAAAACAAATGTTGTATCTTGATAGATTTGATCTTTAACATCATCATTTGCGAGCTAGATTTTGTTTGGAGTTGAATCCCTCAATTTCGAGCTCTTTTGACAATGCTTTGGCAACCCGTTTGGCACTTGTTTTCACATGGTCTGTGACTGAAGCCCCCATCGTTTGGCCCAACAGGAATAATATGTCATTACACCATTGTGACGTGTTAGTAAAATAATAATAATTTATAGATTATATATAGCGATTTAAATGTTAATGTTGAAAAATAAACTTTGATATGAAAAAAGCTTCAAAATTAGTTTGAAAATTTAAATTTTGGTTACGGTTGATGCTATATGAAGGAAACGATGAGACCTGATTCCAAACAAATTCAGAACGTCATTCCGGCATGCAAGACGGTCTTCCATTTTGGAGCCTTTGCTGAAATGGTGAACTTGTAATGTCTTGTGAAAAGGACGAAAAAAAATTCGCTCTTAAGAGAATCAGATTATTTTCTAAAGAATTTATAAGAAAATTCTGTGAAATTTCAAAAGTATCAAAACAAATGTTACTGCCACCTTTGATATAAAAACTTGTAATTTTTTTGAGTACTCTTTGTCTAAAAAAAAATCAAATCCTGACTTACGAAGATCAAATTCTGGCTACGAAGATTTGATTCGTTTCGAGATAGAGGGTGTATGTTTACACTATCGTTAAAATACGGAGTAACTTCGACCGTCAAATCATTTCAAAACCCTTGGTGAGATTATGATAAACTAGCAAAAACATGGACCGTACGTTACAACGAGACGACGACGCGGAAAGAAAAGCAGGCGGCGGCGCGGGAGCTTCGAGTGACGACGGGAGGGAAGGACGTAGGCGCGGCGCGGAAGCTCCGAGCAGCGACGGGAGGGAGGGGTGTAGGCGCGACGCGGGGCGCAGCGCGAATGGGGACGGGAGGAAGGGGTACAAGAGGTCTTTTTGTCATCCAAACCCTTTCTTTCTTTTCAACATTAAGATCTGCGAGTTAATTTTATAAATACTCGGGGTTTCGCAAAATAATCGTGGATAAAAAATTTTGGATAGAAACACTATTTACTTTATTTACTTGCTTTATATACTATAGTTATAGTTATAGTTATAAATATAGATATAGATACTTGTTGAGGTTGATATGTGATATCCACATTCACATGGAGTAATAGGGTGTGTTCATTTGGTGAGTTGGTGATAACATGCCATGATTTTTGAAAAATATGCTCAAACTTGATAAGCCGGCTAATTGCACCGGCCGAACGAGGCCCTAATCTACAAATTCTATTAGAGTTTGAGCTTGAACATGAAAAATCGATGTGGTTTTTGGTTCAATTCAAGTCCACGGTCCGTTTCCAGGTCAAAGTCAAACAACCACGTCTCGGTCGTCCCATTCATTATCGGTGAACTCCGGAGAAGGAACCCGAAGCTTCCACGAGCACGGCAGTAGTAGTAGCAGTACTAGTAGTTGCCTGGAAGCTTCCCGAAGCATCTGGAGAGAAAAGCGATTTGAAGCGCACGATACAAACGCGCACAAATCCCGGCCCTCCTCTAGTCCTCTCCTCTCTCTAGAAGAAAAAAAAAAGGAAAAAGAAGCAGCCGCCTCCCTGAATCGCCGGAACGAGACCGGCCTGAGCCGACTCCACCGCCCGATCCAGCGAGCGATCGATCCCCCTCCCCTGCGCGAGCGCCTTGCCCCGTCGGGAGATCTGCTTGCAGCGAGGTTCGATCCGTCCGTCCGGCCGGCTGATGGAGGAGACGGCGACGGCACCGGCGGCGGCGGCGGCGGCGGCGGAGAAGGCGTCGTCGTATAGGTACTGGGTGCGGGAGGCCACCGGGGACGCCGCGCCGCTCCCCGTCCCCCGCAAGCTCGACCCGTCCGCCGCGACCGCCGCCGCCAACGGGAACGGCAACCCGCCGCCGCTCGGCTCCGTCTGGAATCAGGTGAGGGGGTCCTCGGTCCTCCTCTCTCTCTCGTCGGATTGGGACTTGGGAATTGGTCGCGATGGTTGCTTGCTACTACTTGCTAGTGGAGCCAACTGTGTTCCAGATGTTGCAATCGTCCATGTCGTGGAATGAGCTGATGATATGATATCCCATCTCTAGCATCAACTCGCATTTCATCAGAGTTCGAGATTATTACTCTAAATCACTACTAGTCCGTTCGGCATAGTCTTGTTCGCTGAGACTATTTGATACATTGGGAGGCAATGCTGAATTGGAATTGTTGATGCCAAACTACTGGTAGATAGTTTAGGCTCATCGTTTCTCTTTGATTGCTTTGATACGTTCCTATAGGTGGTGGAGCTTCTTTAGGATTTTTTTATGCTTAGTTTACATGAGATATCGCGTTCGCGCGGTTTCCTCTTGCGGACTGCATGACCCTCCTCTATGTGATATGGTTTACTGTCGCTTTGTTTAGGTTTAATATGTGATTGCTGTGTGATATGTGATATCACACGTTTTGTTTAGGTTTAATGAGTTTTGATGTACCATGAGCTTAAAAAACAATTGCTGTTACTATGGCCTTAATTTACCCTGTGGGACTTGGAGGAAATATTTGGTAGGTAATAGAAGAAGAATAAAACAGGGTATAAAAGATTTGAAACTTTCAGCTGGCAGGGCGATACTGTGCTTTTGATTCCGATTGATCTGACGTCAATTGATTATTTTTTCCTGCAAAATAATATATTTTATTACCTGTAGGTGGACCTGTGTTCTCTTGAAATTTAAATTTGTTCAGTGTAACTAGAGATGCAGAATAGACATTAATGTGGACAGATGTTAAGAAGAAATGTGGGAATAACCTCATACCTAGGATTCGTAAGTCATAGCCAAATGTTGGTTGCATAGATTTGTTTGGGTGACTAACTATGACATGTTTTGAATCATGCCATTTTAGTTTACGTTGAAGCTTGCCTCTTTTGTTGATGCTATAGTTGGTGGTATGTTGCAGCTGTAGCAGACTAGCAGTGCAGCACCACTTCATTTTCTATGTATAGGGTTCTGATGTGTTTGTACTTATGCAGGCTGGAACCTGGGAGGAAAAGAACCTCAATTCATGGGCTAACAGTAGGATAAAGGTACAGTAGTCTGCTTGCAAACTGTTGGCGAAGTACTTGCATACTCCAGTATCAAAATTTCTCTGATAATGCTGTCTAATCTGCACAACAGGAATTGTTGGGTTCTTTAGATTCGTTAGAATTCCCTACAGGGAAGGCATCACTTGATGGAGTGTCTAAATGCAATGGTGATGTAAGTGTTATTTTTGACATAACCATTAAATTACATAAGTTTGCAATTACTCGTCAGTTAGATAGCTCTTTTTTTCTTTGCTTGTTCTGTGTTGTGTAGTTTAATATGTGAATGTATCCTTTGTTATTGACAGGCCTTTCTGGTCACAGTTCGTAATAAGAAGAGAGTAGGCTATAATTATGAACTAAGCTTGAAATTTAAAGGTAAATTCGACGCAGTTTCAGGATTGCGATCATTCAGTTAGTTTGTCCGTTATTCCTTATACGGAGTAGTATTTACTAACAGTTAATAATATTTTCTTAGGTGAATGGCTAGTTAAAGAAGAAAAGATGAAGGTCAAAGGCCATCTGGACATTCCTGAGTTTTCGTTCGGTGAGCTGGAGGACTTGGAGGTAAAGCTACTATTCTATACGAATTTCATACCATTATTATACTCTAGACCAGTTAGATCGGTAATGGCAAATCCTTTTCGTCTGCTATCCGGTTTCAGGTAGAAGTAAGGTTTAGCGAAGACAAGGGCCTCGCATCCGATGACAAGAGGCAGATTTGCAAGGACCTCAAGTCCTTCCTTTCACCTATCCGGGAGAAACTGCGCACATTTGAAGAAGAACTCAAGGGTAGGTAACAGAAAAATACCATCAAACCAGCAGGACCAGCAAGGCAAGTAACTGCCCTGCTTTCTCAATGTTAGCGTCAGTGAATCATGCAACTTTGTAACTGCAGAATGACCATCGGAGTTCGATATTCATGCTTTGTTAGATCACTCAAGGTCCCATATTTTTCACGATATCTGATCGCATATATCTGCGACTGTATGTGGACACGTTTTGTTGTAAGCTCCGGTCGTCCTGATGAATATGAACTGTCAAAATAAAACATTATCTTGTCTGCTTTTCACGAATGGTTATACGATGGATCACTTTGATATATGCCGGCTTAACTGGCTTAGAGTTTAGCAGGCCGAGATAGAATTTTTGTTGTACTGCTGGAGCATTATCTGCGAACCAAATTCTGATGAGCTTATTTGGTTTGTCCCACATGTCCCAAGTTTTGATGGGCCGACGTGGAAGAGGTCCTAATTACTTAGCCCTGACATAACAGGTAGAGAAAATTTGCTACAGGACTAATATAATTAGGAACTTTGTTAAAATAAATCATTATAATTAGGAACTAAGCTTGAAATTAATAGGTGAATTTTATGAGAGCAGGTTTAATTAAGAGCATGCTGATGCATGATTGGATACTGTTCACTGGATATCATGATGTAACAGGAGAAAAAGAAGAAAACCTTGGTTGGAATGGAATTGGAACACCTTTGCATTGTTTTGTCCTCATCCATGCTGGCAAGCTCAGTTCTTCCATAGCTCCATAGGATCAAAGTGTCACTATCAGCACACATGAGTAACAAATTTTACATCTTTGGTCTTCGATCAGATGAGTGGCATTTTTGTTTATACTCTACATATTGCTCCATCCCATCTAAATCATTCTAGTGTTTTACTACTCCGAGCATGATTCGTCAGGAATTCTATGATGACATGATATGCTTATATACTTTGCAGTTTGCAGAAAGTGAGGAACTCAATTTGGAACGGTAACTCATGAGAGGCAGACACCTGTTAGTTTCCTGGGATGAATCACTAATTGGACAGATAGATATAGATTTGGACAGACATCTTCAAAAGGGTTTAAGATATCCAGACAGTGGCAAATTTGGTTAGGCAACGCAAGCTCAGTTACTGGTCTAATCCTCCGTGGCAATATCTCGATCACTCGCTAATTATTATCATTTTCCGTAATTAGCTTTTCACGTGATGACTATTAATTAATTTGGTGATGCTAGATATGATCGAGAAGTGTGTTTACAAAAACAAGTACTACTGCTCCAAACTCCGTCCTCTCCAATTCTCAACTCAAATTGACGAGGCATGATATTTTTTTTAGCCGGGTGGCCTGGAGTGCCAACCAAATTTATTAAGATTGGTAGGAGAAAAAGTTTTTGCAAAACGACACCAAAATGCCGTGCTTGTCTGGCTTAAACAAACAAAGCTAAAAGGTAAAATAAAAAATGAGGGCTCCGAGGAGCAATCAGGGCGCCTTCGCCCTTCCTCTGCCTCTTCCTTTGCCCCTGCTAAGGCTAACTACTCATGAAGATTCCCGCCGCCCTCCAGATCCCTATCTCATCGTTCACTAAATCCGCGACCTGACGCACTGTCTTGGTCTGCTGTTGGAAAATTCTTGCGTTGCGCTCTTTCCACACTTGCCACGTGACCAGCATAAAGAGAGAGTCAAAGTCAGCCCTGTAGCAATTCGAAAACCGATTCTTTCTTTCAGCCACCACTCTTCAAGCGTAGTATCCCCATCGGCCGGCGGTGCAAAAATTGCACCGCACCGGTGTCTCAAGATCCCCATAACCCGGCGGTGAAAGAGCACTTGACAAACAGGTGGTGATAGGTCTCTTCTTCCTCCGACAAAGCATACATACTGATTCATGAGCCCAACCTCGTTTGGAAAGATTGTCCGCTGTGAGACACTTCCCTTTTAGAGCTAGCCAAATGAAGAAACGCACGCGTGCGGTGCCCTTGACTTCCGAGATGATGTTCCCGAGGCACAGTCCTCTTGTGTCAAGAAAAAAGGTCATAAGCTGAAGCTGCCGTGTACCTCCCGTGGGTCGTCAATCTCCATCTTATCTTGTCATCTTCTTCATGCAAGGAGGTTTGTTGGCACTTTTCGCGAGAGGTCGAAGAATTCTCTCAAAGCATCGAGTGATAGGTTTCCTTGTAGATTTTGGACCCAAGCATTGTTTTGAAGTGCCTTCTGGACCATCAATTTGTATGCAGTAACGTGGGAGAACAAAGTAGGCCACCTCCAACCGAAACACCCGTGCCCCAACCGGTTATCCAACCGAACAAAGCGTGCTCGCCATTGCCGATTTCTATTTGAGTTGCAGCCCGAAACAGAGTATCAACATCGTGTCCAGGATCAAAGTTAACAAGTGTCCAAGGCCGATCTCGTTGCTCAAACGCCTTCACTTTCCGTTGTAGCCGCAGAGCCTGTCCAAAGTAATTCAAGTTTTTGATCCCTAGTCCACCTTTTCCAAGTGGAGAACAAACCTTTTGCCATGCAATTAGACAGTGCCCACCACTGATTTCTTCCTGTCCCCTCCAAAGGAAATCCCTGCACTTCCTTGTTATTTCCTTCATAGCCCACTGTGGCAACTGCAGCACCGACATGAAGTGAATTGGCAGTGCCATTAAAGTTGTTTTGATTAAGCAAAGCCGGCCGTCAATTGTTAATAATTTTGGCTTCCATCCCGCCATCTTTTTTCCAAACTTATCCATTAAAGGTTATAATTCAGTTTTGGTTGGCTTTCTCGTTGACAAAGGTAGCCCAAGGTAGGTGATTGGGAATTCTTCCTTGCGGCAAGCAAGAATGGATTCCACCAGTGAGCATTGCTCCTCTGAGCACTGAATTGGGACAAACGTGCTCTTGGAGAGGTTTACTCTAAGCCCAGTTATATCTCCAAACAGCATTAAGATCTGCTTGATTACAATTATTTCCTCTTGTATTGGCTTAAAGAACAACGTCGCATCATCTGCATAGACTGATATCGATGGTAATCATTATGCCTATCCAAGGGAGCTAGGAGGTGTGCTCTGCCTGCTTGCAAAATTATCGCCGCAAAGCATCCATTGCCAGCACAAAGAGCATTGGAGACAATGGATCACCCTGCCGCAGTCCTCTCGCGGCTTGATTCGATCGCTTTCTTGTCCGTTGATCAGCACCGTGGTGTGTGAGGTCCGGAGGATTGCAGCAAGCCTTCGTCGAAAGAGAATGCCAAAACCCCGTATTGCAACATCTTGATCAAGAAGCCCCAAGATACAGAGTCAAATGCTTTAGAAATGTCCAGCTTCAAGAACACCATTGACTTCTTTTGTCTGTGCATTCTTTGAACTAGCCCTTTGACATAGATAAAGTTTTCATGTATACTCCTTTCCTTGATGAAAGCCGTCTGAGTTGTAGGGACCAAGGCCGACAATTTAGGTGCTAGCCTCAGCGCCAGGATCTTCATCGCGAGCTTAGAAAAGCTATGCACAAGGCTAATTGGCCTGTAATCCTTTAATAGCACTGGGTTTTCCTTCTTTGGGATTAAAACAATCATCGCTGAGTTCAACCGATGGAGGTTATGGCTGTCTCCTGTGGAGAACTTAGTCAAGGCATTTAGCACATCTCCTTTGATTATATCCCAACAACACTTATAGAAAAGCCCAGTGTATCCATCAGGCCCCGGTGACTTTTCCCCTGGTAAGGCACGAACGGCGGACCAAACTTCAGATTCAGTGAAGGGATTATCAAGTTCCCCTAAGTCTATCGTGTTCATGAGAACTCGATCAAAGCGCAACTCCTTATTACAAGAGGCATCCAGCCTGAAGGCTCTATCAAAGAATTCTTTTGCCACTAACGAGGCATGATATTTACAATACGGGTAATGAAACTTTGAAATATTAGCTAGCTTATAATTTTATGGTTAGAAATAATCATTCAGACATGTGCACCGGAGGTTGTGCATCTAAAACATTAATTTTCGGACGATAATATGTAAAGCATTATAGAAAAAAACGAGTGTAACATTACAAGTACTGTTTAGAATTTTTTCCTTCCAAAAGAAGTAGGGTATACTGTAAATATTACATCCAACAAGTACTAGACATAATTTCATCCAAGTTAAATTATGATCAAGTACTTTCATCCAAGACAGTACATAATTCCACTTGATCATATATTCCCAGTTTTTAGAGATCGGTAGAGCTACGGCCTTTCTTCATGAGAAACAATTGTAAGAATGGAACAGTAACAGTTTTGTCATCTAGTGGATATACGTGGACCAATCAGTGTCCTGGACACAAGACGTGGGGTCCACCGCAACGCAAAATGAACTAATCATGTTGAAACCATTTGTTGCGGTGCATACGTTGATTTTTCTTTTCTCATGGAATTTTATTTTTCTTCTGACTCCTTTTGGAACCTTTCGTTTTGCAATTTTAAATATACATCAATTTCATCCAAAACAGCACGATTCCATGGTGTTCTGTAATTCTTCATTTTGTATGTTTGAAGTTTTAGTGATTTGTGGTCAAGCAAGGAAAATGCACATGATTAAGCTAACCCATCACGATTAACTCAAGTACACGCACTGGCAGTACTGGCGCCATCCCAAAATATATAAAATGTTCGTAAACGTTTGATAATTCGTTTTAGTATAAATATATATAAAAATATAAGTTAAAATTATAATTTCTTTAATGATGAAATAAGTCATAATAAAATAAATAATATTTATATAATTATTTTGAGTCAAACGTTATAAAAATTAACATCGTCGTATATTGAAGCAGTAGTAGATGGCTTGAAATCTTAATTAACTTAACGGCATCATACAGTTTATTTGGTCAACAGGTCAAGCCGTCACGCAAGCGACGGCTTCGTTTTGCTTTGGCATTTAAGCTAGGCTAATCTGCATCAGGTCAGCAAGTTTTAGTGCTCTCCTATTCGTCACAGCTTAGCTGTGATATACAACAATCAATTCTGCTACGACCACATAGGTTTTTTTTTGAACGCCAACGGACTGACCAGCCTATTTTTATCAAGATTAGGGGAAAAACAAAATTTAGCTTTATAGAACACGACATAAGCAATGTCGCGCAGGATCCTGACAAGAGGAGCCTGACCAAGCTAATCAAGAAGAACTAAAAGGCCACCCCTGCTAGAAGACCTTTGCTGGAAGGCAGATTGCTTCTTGAAGATTTCTGCTTCGAGCCAAACTTCTATCTCGTCGTTGATATCAGCAGCTAACTGAATTACGGTCTTTGAGCTCTGCTGGAAAATTCTCATGTTGCGTTCAAACAAGTATGGAAAGACAGTCAAAGGTTAGATTACCAAAAAAAAAGGGAAAGTGTGAACATAAATTGAGGGATTTGTAAAAGCATCAAGTTGACAAAACTTGCTACTCCAGTAGCTTGCAGATGAAACCTCAGGAAGAAATGGAGAAATGATGATTTATTTCTTCAGAATTAGGCATTCATTTACCTGCAGATTGCAGGTATTGAGACAACAAGCGTAGCTGGCGTGCCAAAGAAAGGGAGAAAAAGCTGAGATATCCGATTCTGCTGGTTGTATGAAAGATCTGAACAAAAAAATCGGCGAATCTTTAATCAGGAGACACCAACGTTAAATTAAGGAGAAGGCTAAAATATGGTGTTTGGTGGGAGCTAAACGTTTGAGCAAATTTTTACTTCTTTTTCTTTCTTGCCTTCAGCTGTATTTATTCCTACTTTATTAAATAAAAAGACACCTCGTGCTATTTTTTCGTTAAAAAAATATTAAGACACACTGCAGCATTTTTTAAAAAAACACAAATGCAACAACGTACCATAATAATAATATTATTATGTAATCTCTCCGTTCCAAAATATAAAGATTTCTATAATTTAAATTTTGTATCACAAAATATCAACATCCTATGATTTTCATCACTTCAATTATTTCAGAGCCAATCAAAATCTAAGCAATTCACAATTTTAAAAATAACAACTGAAGTGGCTAAAAATAAATCTTTTGAACTAATCTTAATACTTACCACCTCTATATGCGCATATAGTTAAAAATGATTACATTCTGAAATGGAGAAAGTAGTAACCAATTTAAAAATCCTTATATTTTGGAACAAACAAGTACCTGATTAGTGAAGCAAGAACAGTCAAAACAATCAACCATCCAAGCTGGTTCACAGAAAAGGACTAATTTAGAGAAAGAGAGGGAAGGGGGGAGAGAGAGAGAGAGAGTTTGGATAGGAGAAGAGAGGAGAGAGGTGCTTGCTGTGGGAGGAGAGGACTGACAAGGCCTTGTTTCTGAATCTCCATTCTCCTGCACTCATCTTCTTGATTATCAGGTGGTAAGTAGCATCCTTACAGAGCATCCCATGAACCCAGTCCGGGATCACAGATCGAGTGAAAATACAACTGGTGTGCTCAGATTATCAGGTGGAGTTGAATCTTCCATCTGCTAGCATTCCTTCCATGGATTCTCGCCTTCTTGGATTTTCTAGCTGTTCTTGTTCTCTTGGTCCATAAGTCCTTTTAAGCTTCTTTGTGTGTTTAGTTTGGAGAGAGAGAGCTGCCTATCTCTTTTGCTTTCTTGTCAGATTTTTGTTCTTCCCATTTCTGATTTCTTTTTGTGTGTCGGTTGGAATTATCATGAATTTTTTTGGTGAAGTGCGCAGCTCTTTCTAAGGCATGGCCTTGAACTGATGTGGTTTCGCCTCAAACCATCCAAAAATTCCATAGGTGGCCTGTATCTGTATAATCTGTTTCTATTTTTCTCAACTTCCATTTGAGTTTGGCTTGTGAACGGAAGATTGCCTTCTATGATGTACAGTATAGACAAGACTTCTCTTATGACTCCTAAAAAGGGATATTGTTGAAGGGTCCAAATCATCTGGCCATCCTAGTTTTATCCAGAATTTACTATTTTCAGCATATGAGTTTAAGCCAGGGTTCACAAAACCGCCGAAATCCGATCGGATTTCGGCAAAAACCGACATTTCGATGTGGCTCGGCAGTAGTTCTCCTCTGAAATTTCGATGGGTTCCATCCAAATTCAAGTCTGAATTGATAAAAAATGAAAAAAAATAAAAAAATCCTATAAATAGTATGGTATTAGTAGAACCTATTGGTATACATTTTTTTTTGAAAAATATATATATGTGAACCTTGTTCAGAAAACCATGGAGGTGTTTGCATGCTAGAAGCTAGAATAAAACCTAGTGTTAATCTTTAGATCTTATGTATTGGACTCTAAACTTGTACTAATGGATTTAACTTAGGTGGTGGGCATTCTATTTGGCCAATGGTTGGTGAGTGATGCTGAGATGCATATCGAATTGTGCATGAGATGTGTCATATGGTGCTCTATATTATTGGTTTTTATGAATATGTATTGCATATTGTAATTATGTCAATGTGAGTTACCAAATTTATAGTAAAGGGAATGCCAAAAAATTTAGAAGATTTTTCCAATTTTTTTAGCATTTTTCAGTATTTTCTACATTTTTAGGAAACAAAAATAAATTTGAAATTTCTTGTCGGTTTCTCGACAAATTGATTGGTTTTTGATACAAACCGATCGTTTTTTCACTTCGCTTGCACTTTCAATTGCCGATCGACGATCAAAATTTCAGTGTTTTCGTTCAAAATTTCGGTAAAGCTGATCAGTTTTCGACACAAGACCAACTGAAACCGGGAATTTGAATTCGAAGTTTTGCCTACAAAATTTGTTCAGAATCCGTCAGTTTTCTATCGGATTTCGTGAAAACCGATGTGCCACCAGCATCTGGCATGCAAATTGTGAACCCTGGTTTAAGCTGACCTGTCTTACATGTTCTTTTGGCTCCAAGTTGTCTTTCTGGTAGTATTTTTGAAGCCCACTTAGACAAGATTAGTCTTCTGTCCTCATATCTCTGAACAAAATTTCAATCTATTTTATCATAGAAAAGAATATCACATTTTGGACTGCATGATCTGATAATGCTTGAAATTTTTCAGTACTCTTGACTGCACATTTGTTGTGTAGTGCAGGCTTCGAGCAAGCATTCAATCTCACTTATCATGTACTGAGTGGTGTAAATGAATGACCAAGCCATCAACAAGCTGAAGGCAACATTTTTTTTAAATGAATACACAGAGTATCATTGCTGTAACGCAATTCAGTGGCCCTGACAAAATGGCACACACATGCACTGCTCCAAAGCCATCAGCTCATATGCTCTCCAGTGCTAACTCTGATCTCTGTGGTTCAACAAATAGCACCTCATTACCATGTTCTATCCAATCCTCAAATATTAAGGCCGAGTTGATCAGTTCATCTAGCCTGACAAAGATCCTTCCATTTAGTGCTGACTCAAATGCTGAAAGTTCGCTTTCTCACATGTCGCAAGCCGACTTGTCGGATCCAGTTCTGTCTAGTTCTTCTACATTCTGTACAAATCTCTACGCCTCATCCTTGAAGAACTCTAGTCCGTGCCGGAGAACCGCTGATTTACCTTTCCTGCCCCATCCTTCTAAATTTGAGCAGCAGCAGAATTCAGCTGGGCAATCATCCAGCTCTTTGCAGCTCCTTGATGCTGATCTCAGCATTAGTGGTCATGTTGATGATGAACACACGGATGATGTCAAGGACTTCCTTAACCTATCTTCGGATGGCAGCTTCAATGGGAAAAACAGTGCCATGGCTTATAATGAGCAGATGGAGTTTCAATTCTTGTCTGAACAGCTTGGAATCGTGATAACAAACAGTGAGGAAAGCCCTCGGTTAGATGTGAGTCCTTCAGCTCCATGTTTGATCATATCTTTCGTTTGCTATATGGTTATTTATCCTTTAATTTAATGGGTATTTAGTACTTGCAAAAGGTTTAATATGCTCAATTGTGAGTCTTTGTCATAACTGGATTGACATTTATTCACTTACTAACTTCAATCTGTTCTTGGTTAGGACATTTACGACAGACCGCCGCAACTTCGGTCTCTTCCGGTGTCATCTTGCTCTGACCAGAAGGATCTGCAGGACTCAGGATCTCCTGCTAAAGTTCAGTTGAGTTCATCTCGATCTTCATCTGGAACTGGATCATGTAACAAACAAAGGCTGAGGTGGACAATGGAGCTCCACGAGCGTTTCGTAGAGGCGGTGAACAAGCTTGAAGGGCTAGAAAGTAGGGCGATCACTCTAGTTCATTCAGAGGAATTTGATCTTGATAAAATAAAACCATATTTTTATGTTTTATTTGATACATCTTGTAGAGGCAACTCCCAAGGGTGTTCTGAAGCTTATGAAGGCAGAGGGCTTAACCATCTATCATATAAAGAGCCACTTACAGGTGCTTAGTGAAATTTATTTTGATCCACAGTCAAATTCTTTCATATAAAATCATTATTTATAACGGTTACACACTAATTGTCACAATGCAGAAGTATCGGCTTGCGAAGTATCTTCCAGAGACAAAAGAAGGTAAGGCAATTTAGCCAAAGAGGAAGTTTAACCATATTAGGAAATATGAAATTAGCTTTGTGGGTAATTGTTAACTATTGGTCCTGATGCATGCTCAATCTAGACAAGAAGCAAGAAGAAAAGAAAGCAAAATCAGTGGCTAACGGAAATGATCATGCAAAAAAGAAGTGAGCATCTCCCTCCCTTTCAATTACTTACTGCCTAACATTGAACATATCCTGCTGTCTGCATGCATAAACTCTAAACCTTCATACTGTTTTCTGTTTCTTAGGAGTGCACAAATGGCAGAAGCTCTTCGGATGCAAATGGAGGTTCAGAAACAACTCCATGAACAACTAGAGGTAAGCATCAGACATGTTAGGGCAGTATTTTGAAGGCTAATTAAGGTGACACTGTATGTTCATATGTTTGCAGCAGCCCTGATTCCAGATTATGGTTACAAGACTTAGTATTTACACAGTATTCTTTTTGGAGCAATTTACACGTTATTGTTCATCAAAGCATGCTTAGCTGAATACTGTATATTTAGGTAAACTTGCAGACAGTGTTAACATTTTTCTTGGCCATCAGGTTCAAAGGCAATTACAGCTGCGCATAGAGGAACACACAAAATATTTGCAGAAGATATTGGGAGAACAACAGAAAGCAAGAGAATCCATATCCTCAATGACTAGTACAACAGAAGGAGAATCTTCTGAATTCACAGCGATGGAGAAAACCGGGGACAAAGCAGAAACCTATTCAGCACCTTTGTCAAAGTATAAAATTTCAGATACTGACACAGAATGCCATTCGCAAGTTGATAACAAAAAGACAGCCTCAGGCTGATCTTGAAATGGTGCATGACGAATAATCATGGTTGCAACCTTTTAAAATTGTTGCGAATCGAGAAAACCGAGTAGTGAAAGAAGATTCTAGCAATTTCATATTGATCTCAATGGCCCTTTATATAGGGTGATTACAAGCCTAGGATTCTAGGCAATTAGTGTCATACATCAATTAGCAATAAGAATGAATTAATCTCCTCAATTATATGGCTGTTACAAATGTGTTGATTGCTGTCATAGATGCTATTTGATGAGTATTTGATGAGATCAAATAAAACCTCAAAATGTTTTGTAACACTCCCCCTTTTGATCGAGTCCATATTGAGATCAACTTGTTCTTTAATTCCTTCGAAAAACCCTGTGAGAAAAATAGGAATAATATGACTGGTGATTACTCTATCATCAACCTGCAAGGTTAAAGGAGTAATCCATGCCATGTTTTATCTCTAGAAAAACTCCTGTGGAAGAAAACATGAGATAAGACATAAGCTTGCATCTATCATTGCCTCATTAAAAACTTTATATGAGAAAACCCGGATGGTAAAAACTCACAAAAGGAAAAAGAGTACAATGTGAAACGTTTTAACAGGATTCATCATCCAGAGAGTCTCCCCCAGAAGCTTGCAAGTTTCTGAGTAGTCTCATACCAATTCCCTTAACACATTTCTCGAATGAGGAAGTGGGTAGGGATTTTGTGAAGAGATCTCGCGGATTATCGCAAGACTTTGTCGAGTAAGATGTTTATTTCTCCATTTTGCTGAAGCTCATGGGGATAAAACAACTTAGGGGCAATATGCTTGGTGATATTGCTCTTAATGTAGCCTGTTTGCATCTGTGTAATACAAGCAGCATTGTCTTCATAGATAATGGTAGGTGATTCTGAGAAACCAATACCACAAGATTGTTCAATGTGGTTTATCATCCTGTGAAGCCATACACATTCACGTGATGCCTCAAACAAGGCGATAATTTCGAATGGTTTGTGGAGGTAGCCACTAATGTTTGTTTAGATGACTTCCACGATATGGTGTTCCTCCATGGAGGAATACAAAATCTGTTTGTGATCCGGCGTTGTGGGGATCGGACATATAGCCAACATCGGTGTACCCAACCAAGCTAGGATCAGCTTTTCGAAAGAACAAGCCAAGATCCTTAGTGTCATTTAGGTACCGAGGATTTGTTTTCCTCCAGGTCCAATGACGCTTAGTTGGGGGCACTATGTCTTGCCAATAGATTTACCGCAAATGCAATATCTGGCCTGGTACTATTTGCAAGATACATAAGTGCTCCAATGAGACTAAGATAGGGATATTCTGGTCCTAATATCTCCTCTCCTTCCTCCCGTGGTCGGAAAATGTCTTTTTCTTTATCGAGAGATCGAACAACCATGGGAGTTTTATTTGGATGTGCTTTGTCCATATTGAATTTCTCCAATAATTTCTGAATATAGACAGATTGATGCACAAAAATTCCTAAATGAAGGTGCTCGATTTGCAAACCTAAGCAAAATCTGGTTTTACCCAAATCCTTCATCTCAAATTTCGCCTTAAGATGGTGGCGGGCTTCATTAATATCCTGTGTGTGGCCAATAATATTCAAATCATCTACATACACTGATATAATGCAAAATCCTGTGGAGGATCTTTTGATGAATATGCATGGGCAATCATCATTGTTGGAGTAACCTTTCTGTAGAAGGTACTCACTCAGTCGGTTGTACCACATTCTACCCGACTGTTTGAGACCATAGAGTGATCTTTTGAGCTTTACACAATACATTTTTCGATTTGCGCTTCCATTCGGTATAGAGATCCCATCGGGGACCTTCATATATATGTCCGAATCTAGTGACCCATATAAATATGCTGTCACGACATCCATCAACTGCATAGATAGACGCTTTTGTATTGCCAGTGATATCAAATATCGGAACATAATTCCGCTCATGACTGGAGAATATGTTTCATTGAAATCAATGCCGGGTCTCTGCGTGAACCCTTGTGCTACAAGCCTCGCTTTATATCTCACCACCTCATTTTTCTCATTCCGCTTCCGGATGAAAACCCATTTAAAACCCACGGGGAAGGTTTTTGGAGGTGTAGGTATTACTTGTGAGAATACCTCTCTTTTATTGAGGGAGGCTAACTCTGCTTCAATTGCTTCCTTCCATTTGTTCCATCCGAGCGTAGTTTGCACTCTACCATGGATTTTGGATCGGATCATTTTGGATGGTTTCGCAACCGATGAGGCAAAGTATATGTCGACAATTGTAGTCTTACGGTTGAATGATTCTCCGGACTCAACATAGTTTACGGATATTTCATTTACCCCGTTGACGGCTCGATTTCCCAATATGACCGCGTCGGGCGTTCCAATGTCTCATCATCAGAAATTGAGTGCACTGTTGATGTGGGAAGTGAATTGGGTGAATTCACCTGGTGCCTCTCAACTTGAGGTTGAGTTTCATTTACTGTGTCAGAGGATTCTTTCCTCTGTTTCCTCGTGCGCTTGCGAGGATTTGCCGTACTTCTCCCACTTTCTTTCGAGGAAGGGAGTTGAATAGTTTTATTTGGTACCTCTATTCTTTCTGGCACATTCCTTGCAGGAATGTATGATTTTGTGACACTTTTACTCACAAGAAATGAGTCTCGGCAAATTGTTTGCAAACCTGCAAATCAATGATCCTTTTAACCTGAAGGTCAGATTCGTGGTACGAGGATCCTCCTTTAGGGTGTCCGTAACATCCTGAAAATCGGAGAACCGAAATCGGAACGTAAAAATCGGAACTTTCAAAACCGTGGCTTATTGCTTCTTCTCGGGTTTGTTGCTTCTTATTTGCCAGCTCAGTTGCATAAATTTAGTCGTGGTCAATTCCCTTTTCGGTGTATTTGGAGGTTTCGGAGTTGTCAAAACGGTGGTGCGAAAGCCGCATCGGATTTTAAAAAGTAATTTGAGGGAAAGTGCGGATTTGCGAAAACGCGTTTGGGAAGTATAAAATAAAATTTTGGTTGGGAGAAGATAAATTAAAACACAAAATAAATAATAAAATTCTCGAGGCGTACTCGAAATTTGGGAAATGTATTTTTATTAAAAATGGGTAAATTATGAAAATTAGGAAAAAGAATTTAAATAAGTATGAAAAATAATTATGGAAAAATGAAAGTCAAGAAAAAGTTTAAAATATAAAGTTAAAAATTATTTTTAGAATATTAGGATTTATTTTGGAATTTTTAGAAGGAAAGAAAATAGAAAATGGGAAAAGAAAATAGAAAATCGGGAAAAAGTGAAAATGCACTGTTCATTGGTCACAAACTGTTCGACACCGTACCGACCCCGCGCGCGCGCGCGCTGGACCGTACGCCCAGCCACGCGCGCCGGCGGCCACGCGCCGCGCCGCGCCCACCGCGCTCGGCCCCTCCCGCGCGCGCGCGCGCGCCAAGCGACCGCCGCGCCGGACCCGCGCGCCGCGCGCGCCGCGCGCCGCCGCGATGCGCCCGCCAGTACAGCCGCGCCCGCGACCGCGCGCTGCGCCACGCGGCCGAGCCACGCCCGGCCCCTACACCGCGCGCGCACGCCGCGCCGGACCCCGCCCGCGCGAGCGCCGGCCGCCGCGTTTCGCCCGCGTGCCGGCCTCCCCGTGCGCCGCCGCGTGTCACCGCCCGCGCCGCGCCGAGCCGGACCCCCTCCTTCCACCCGCGCCGCACCAAGCCCCCTTGGCCGCGCCTATAAAAGGGCGGTGCCCGCCTATTTCACCGCACCGCCGCCGTTTTTCCGCCGTTCCCGAGCACCGCCGCCGTTTAGCCGTCGCCGCGTGCGCAAGTCCATTCCCGTGCCCCCCTTGCTCCTCCCGCCGTCGCGCCAAGCCCCTTGCGCCGCCCTTGTCCCTCACCGCCGCCTCGTTTCTCCTCGCACCGGTCGAACACCTTGCGGTATAATGAAGGTGCGCGAGAGAAAAAAAAAAAAGAAAAAAAGAAAAAAAAAAGAAAAAGAAAAATAGGGAAAAATTAGGAAAAATTTTGGAAAATTTGGAAAAATATTTTGGGATGACTTGAGTAAAATTTTGGGCAAAAATAAATTATTTTCTCGCATATTTTCTCGGTGCAAAGTTTGAAAAATCGGAATCTGACGTTTTCCGGAATTCCATTTCGCATCGTTTTTCAATCCGGACCCCGTTTAATTCTTTCCCGCCATCGAAATAGGTTTCGCTTTTGTGCTCAAACCCTCAAATTTCGAGCACGAATTTTCTTCGCTGATATTTTCAAACGTAAATTCCAAATTTAATTGCGATCGCCGACTTTGCGAAAACCCTAGGTCATCAGTTCGATTCCAAAAACCCGGATTTTCCTCGCAACCCTTGTCCTAACTCGAGTAGAATTTTCGGCAACACTTTTGGAGTTGTTTTCATGGCTTTTGTGGTTCTTTTCGATCTCTCGGTGTTTTGTTGAATTCTAACTGAATTCAATTGATCTCTCGCACGTACGGGTAGCGCCCGAAGAAACCGGCATCGACACCGCGAAGATCCCACCCTCAAGTGTGCGAGCAAGGCAAGTCATCACACTCTTTGAACATATTGATCCCAATTGCGAAATGATGTTATTTTAAACTCTAAACATGCATGCTATACGAGTTACCTATACTTGTTATGCCATACCTTGTCATTGATTACCTTTAGAATTATTCCTTGTAACCCTCGATGTGATCAAATAACCAGAGAATAGCCTCGGCAAACCGCTTAGCCCCGCTAAACTTAGATTATGCATACTCATGACTTTATGAAAAAGCTTTGTGCTTGGGCAACTACCTTAGGGAAGGTAGTTGAGATTCGGCATGTGGAGACATGAGCGCCACATGGCCATGATGAACTAAGTTTGGTGGAAATTGAAAGTACTATACAAATGTTTTAGACTCAGGGCGGCGGATGATTTGGGTGGATTCCGGAAAAGGCAAGTGCCGACCCTGGTCAATTAAGGACCGAGCCATGAGATAGCCGGAAACGAGCCAGTCACAACCGTACTTCTCGAATGGGTATAGACCTAGCCGACTAGATAGCCGAGCGGAGGCGTATCCTTGCATAGATGGTTCTCTGTGATGTGGTTATGGGATGAGAATGAGGCTGTGGCCTTTGTTAAGAATGGTGGGATTAAACTAATGTTAATTAAACTTAAAGATTGGAAAGTCTTCCCTTACCCCGGGTGCGCCAGAACTCCTCTCACGCTAGAAAAGGACGGCTAGAGTGCATGAGGGCTTAAGTTCATGGAGCGGGTACTGCCAAAGCAAGGTTATCGAAAGGCTTTGCCGTGACGTCTCATGTGTTGAGGCGTAGGCTCATTTGTTGGGCTGTCGCGGAGTACGGGTAAAGTGTACATCCACTGCAGTGTGAGTGAATCAATCTATTCGAATAGCCGTGCTCGCGGATATTGAGCATCGTGACAAGACTTTCGCGTGGCTAGATTTTTAAACTTAAAATTGCTGGGATGGGTATGCATGATGGTTTTCATTCGGTGGATCAACTTCTCGAGAATGCGAGAAGGGTGGACTCCGAAAATCATGACGAACCGGAGACGGGAAGCCATCCTTGGAATCACGATGGATGGTAGACAGAACCGTCGCCGGATTAATGAACTATGAAATTAAAACTTGATTTGGCTAGTCGGTAGGCTTGTGAAAAGAATTGTGAAAACGGCTTTACGCAAAAATAACTCTAGCCGTGTTCTTTGAATAACCCTATCATATGCATCAATTTCGTGTTGACTTGCCGAGTACGGTTGGTACTCACCCTTGCTATACGCATAAACCTCCAGCTGATGGAAATGAAGAGCCAGAAGACCCCTACGCGTACTACCCGGAGGGCGAAGGAACTGACGGCGCATACTAGACCTTAGCCCCGGTCGTTGCCTGTGGCAATTGACGAGCCGCTGCCTCTTTCCGCTGCCTTATCTAAATTCTGTTTTATGTTGTATTTGGACCATAAGGTCCTGTGGGATGAACAATGCCTTCGGGCCTATTAATGTAATAATGGTATTGTAAGACTATTCGTGCATGTGCACTTGATTATCCAGTGCTGTATTCGTGGGTACCAACTACTCGATCCAGGGAAATGGTACTATGAACACGAAAGATTCCCGTCTCAAAAACGGGGGTCCACAGTGTCTATGGCATCCCAATTTATTTCCGGGCATTCAGTGTGATACTTAAATTCTCCCCCTAATGCCGGAAAATGTTCTTCATTGAAGATACAATCAGCAAACCGGGCCGTGAGTAAATCCCCTGTAGGGGGCTCCAGGTATTTAATAATCGACGGAGATAAATATCCCACGTAGATCCCCATTTTCCTGTGAGGGCCCATCGATGTACGCTTTGGTGGTGAGATCGGTACGTATACAACGCAACCGAATTTCCGCAGATGGGAAATACTAGGAGGATCACCACGAACCAATTGCAGTGGGGAGGTTGTATGGTATGCAGTTGGGCGCAATTGTACTAAGTCACCAGCGTGTAGGACTGCGTGACCCCAACATGAGGTTGGGAGGTTACAATTTTGCAATAATGGTCTGCTATGAGTTTTATCCTCTTGATAAGAGATTCGGCTAAACCATTTTGTGTGTGAACATACGGCATGAATGTTGAACTTCAATTCCTAAAGCCATACAATAATCATTGAAAGCTTTGGAAGAAAATTCTGCAGCGTTGTCTAATCTGATTGATTTTATTTGGTGTTCAGGTTGACTTGCTCTAAGTCTGATGACTTGTGCAATCAATTTTGCAAAGGCATGGTTCCATGTCGATAAGAGACACACATGGGACCATCTTGTGAATGCGTCTATTAGAACCATGAAATACCTGAATGGTCCAGACAATGGTTGAATAGGGCCACAAATGTCTCCTTGAATGCGTTCAAGAAACTTTAGTGGTTCAACCATTATTTTAAGATGTGAGGGTCTCAAAATTAATTTCCCAGTTGCACATGAGGTGCACACAAAATCTGAGGATTCTGGGAATTTTCTATTGCTCATACCATGTCCACTTGAATTGCTCATGATTTTTCTCATCATTCCGATGCCGGGATGGCCAAGGCGATCATGCCAAGTTTTAAATGCATCCACATTTTGAAAAATCACTTTGTATGCAACATATGGTATAGGTTTGATGTATGTGTAGTACAATCCAGACGGGAGAGAAGGCACCTTTTCAATTGTTTGTTTGCCATATCCAGTATCTTTGGTCAAGAGGAGAAACTCCTCATTGTTTTCTTCATATGTTTCCACATGAATACCATTTTTCCGGATATCTCTATAACTTAGTAGGGTACGAGTTGAATCAGGATACAATAATGCCTCCTCGATGTTTATTTGTGTACCCATTGGAAGTATGATAGTGGCCCTACCGGAACCGACCATCATAGCATCGCGTCCTGCGATGGTCAAAACTTGTCCTTCCCTCTTTGTGAGAGTTTGGAAAAATTTGACTTCCCTAAGTATAGTGTTAGTGGTACAACTGTCCACGAGGCACATCTCTTCTTCCATCGGACTGATTCCCGTAATAATCTATATAATGCATAATGTAATATCATGAGAACAAAATATAGAAAATCACATAGGAATGTATTAAGAATAGCATTTGTGATTATTGCTATTGTAAATAGGGGTAGCAACATCATGTCTTTATTACAACGGTTACATTTGCAAAAATTAAACATTAAATTAATGACGACTAATTAAGATCTCCATAAATGTCGTTGGAAGCATATTCTACGAGCATGTCGTCGATGTCCAAAGAGCCTTCCTCTTCTTTTGGCGGAGTCTTGGTTTTGCTTGGTCCCGCTCCTTCGAACGGGGTCCATAGCTCCGAGCCTCCAAGACTTGAGAGGCGAAGTGTGCTTCGTGCTTCTGGTTGGTCTGTGTACGACCCATAGACTTCATGTATAAATCAACAAGATGTTTAGGGGTCCTGCATTTCTTAGCAATATGATTGTAGCAGCCACACCTGAAGCAGGTGGTTTTGTTGCCACTATCATCATTATGCTTAGATTTGCCTTTTCCCTTTTTAGTGTTCCCACGTTGCTTTTTGGCTCTCTTGCGTTTACCCTTTCTGAGGAATTTCCTGTCTGTGTGTTCCCATTTGGAACTTGTTTCTTCTCATTCGCATGTACTTCGAGGCAATAGGTGCGTGCCCAAAGGGCGCGGTTTGAGTTCCATATAGTGAGCTCATGGTTCTTTCTCTCCTGTTTCAATGTCGAATGAGTGAAGAGTAGACAGTGAAATTCTTCTCACGGTATTGTTGAGTGATGATCCGTTCTGATGGGAGCATTGTAGACAGAGTCTTCTCAATTTTCTCCTCTTCAGAAGGTTCTTTCTCACAAAACCGGAGCTTAGCGCATATCTTATGAACAACATGGTTGAACTCATCTACGCTTTTGAAATCTCGTAGACGTAAGTGGTTCCACTCATGCGTTGCCTCCGGGAGGAGGATAGCTTTATGTTTTCATATCGATTTTTAAGAGCATCCACAAAGCGCGTGGGTCCTCCTCATACATGTACTCCATTTTCAAATCCCGATGGATATGATTCCTTATAACTTTTAAGGCGGAGAATTTGGACATGTTTGAGGGGCAACACTTCCATCGCTTGTTTCATCTATACATCCGTATAGTCCATTAGTCGACAGATTGACTTTGATATCCATCGCCCAAGCAGGAAAATTGGAACCATCGAGAGCGAGAATATCGAACTCTTTGGTTGCCATCTCACCTGTGTAGCCAAAATTTTGAGAAATTATGGCACATTTGCAAAAATAAAGTAGGGCGGAAATGTAAATTTGCAAAGTAAATGCATAACAAAGGACATGGAAATGCTGAAACAAACCCATATGTATTTACAATGACAGAGAGTTACAAAAGTGCTGATGGCAAATGTATAGTCTCTGCTTATTTACTAAAATTAAAATGACCGAAGGTCAACTAATTATAGCGTAAATTGTAGAAAAATATAAGATAATTTGGGTGATGGACCAAAATAGTGAGTATTTTGGCCCACCACCACCGTAGGTCCACGGGGTGGTGTGGGCTAGGCTTGGCTGCGGGAGGAGGGAGGCCCATTAGCGTGGTCGGCTAATGGGCCGGCTGGCCCAGCCGAGATAAGGGAGAGGGAGGGGTGGTTAGGGTTTGCAAACCCTAACCCCTCCACCGCCGCCATGCGCCCTCCACGCCGCCGCCGCCATGCGCCCTCCACGCCGCCGCCGCCATGCGCCCAGCGGGTCGGGCGCCGCCGGCGGGTGCCGACGCCCGCCGCCTCCGCGTGGAGAGCGTCGGGCGGCGCCGCCGCCGCCATGCGCCTGGCCGGGTCGGGCGCCGTCGGCGGGTGCCGACGCCCGCCACCTCCGCGTGGAGAGGCGTCGGGCGGCCGCCCGCCGCCATGCGCCCGGCCGGCCGGGCGCCGTCGCGGGTGCCGACGCGCCGAGAGGCCGCCGGTCGTCGCGCGCCACCACGCGCCGGACGCCGCCGCGCATGGACGCGCGCCGCCTCGCGTGGGCGCGCGACGCCTCGCGTGGACGCGCGCCGCTCGCGCCCATGGACGCGCGGGACGCCGCCACTGGAGAGGTGCCGGGCGGCGCCGTTCACGGAGAGGCCGCCGCGGGGAGGCCGCCACCCACGGACGCGCCGGGTCGCCCGCTTTGCCCCCTTGGACCTCGATTTCCCATTTGTGCTCAAGCCTCCCCTCACCCGAGGGTGGGGATGGCTAGGCTTGCCGCCGCCGGTCGTCTTGGCGGGACATGCCCGGTTTTGATGATACGGCGTGGTCCAGGAATGGAGGGGTTGGTGGGGGCCGAGCTCTCGCCGTTGCCCCCGCTGCCATGTAGAATGGCGGGGCTCCACGGCGTGCGCGCGGGTTCCTCGAGGAGGAACTCCGGTGGATTGGTTGGTGTCGGCGTGTGCAGCGGCGTCTCCGATGTGTAGTCAGGCGATAGTGGTGGAGAAATGACACGGCGAAGATGATGTGTCCAGCCGTGATTCGGGCAAAAGGCCGTCACCACATCGGGCATCGCTTGCTTCTTTCGTACCCGTGCAGTCCACCCATGGGTCTCACGGTGTTGCGGTGCCTCCACCAGGATTCGTTCCAGTGCCGTGCACATTTCCGTAATCACCGGAGACCCTCGGTGAGTCGCAAGGGTGCTCGAGACGGTGCTCCCGCGGGAGACATCGTCGTCGTCGCGCGCGTCTTCCTCCACGTCGGCGAAGCCGGAGGAGACGAGGAACCACGGCCGGCAATGCCGGCACCACGGCCCCGCCACGTCGAGGACGGCGTGTGGGAGCCGGAGGATCCTCTCAAGCTGCTGCAAGAGACGACGAATGTGGCGTGCACGGAGATTGCGTGGAAGGGAGGAGTCGGCGGTGAGAAGACGAGCCATTCTTACCACGTGCCGGTGAGTCTCTTCACTACTCTAGCTTGATAGAGCGTGCTGATAACGTGTTGCGAATCGAGAAAACCGAGTAGTGAAAGAAGATTCTAGCAATTTCATATTGATCTCAATGGCCCTTTATATAGGGTGATTACAAGCCTAGGATTCTAGGCAATTAGTGTCATACATCAATTAGCAATAAGAATGAATTAATCTTCTCAATTATATGGCTGTTACAAATGTGTTGATTGCTGCCATAGATGCTATTTGATGAGTATTTGATGAGATCAAATAAAACCTCAAAATGTTTTGTAACAAAAATATAGCGCTTGGACTTGTATGCTTGTTTTCTTCTGATGTGCTTCCATGAGTTAGTGCAGAAATTGGTCTCAGCGATCTTATGGTATACTTTTCTGAAGACTGGTTTTATTGTTTATATGACTAACTTTCAGATGAAAATGGAGCAATAAAGAGATTGTGCCATTGGTTTCCTGTATACTTTATTTCACTCTGTAAATCTGATTACCATAATAAATTTACACATGTTTATTGTTTGTGCTAATCTCTGCCGGTACAATATCAAGGTAACTGCTGCCTACACAAATGTTCATGTTAAGCGTACGCTCAGTTTTTGCTTATCTACAAGACTAGATGTGCTTGAAAGACCTCTAAATGTGAGGACTGAAGCACTGAAAATGCAGTAAAAAAACACAATTAGTTCCTGTTCTGACTGCAAATGTGTTCACACCCTAGAGATCTTGTGCATAGTCCACCTGATATTCCAGGTATTGCTAGTTTTGCGGAGTCTTCTCACCAGCTGGACAAAATTCCAAGTGTTAATGGATTATACAAAAAGTCCAAATTAAACTTGCTTATTTATCTATTGATAGCGAGTTTATGCTAAACAAATCTCGAAACTTACCCTTGGTATTTGGATCAGCATGTACATAAAAACTGGCCGCTACTATCAGATAGCAGAGAAATAGCATCAATCCTTTCACACAATTTGAAGTCCCATCCTGAAAGTGTATGATTTAAAAGAATGTTGTAAAATCATGTGAAATCAAACTCATTGTGTTTTAAAAGAATGCTCTCTTTGCACAATGATTTTATTACCTGCAACAAAAATGCAACAACCAGTACAGTTGTTAAGAGGCTTGCCGTCTCAAAGAGATGGAAATTTAGGTCCATTGCCTTGCCCATCATCCATCCCATCACTACACAAAATGGTATCTACAAAATGATTTAAGCAAAAATCAGCTTTTGATGATCAGATGTTGATAGCTAATGAGCATAGTCCAATCTGATAAGCAAAAGACGACTCGAATCAAGCCAGCACGCAGTTAAACTAACCCACCCCAAACATGGATATCTGTATCGATGATCCTATTGCCACTCCAAGAGAAATGTCCTGTACAAAAAAAAACAAAAATTAGAAGCTTACATGTTAGTGTAAATAAAATGTTACTCAAGATTGTTGCCAATTGCAAGCTGATGCTTACTAATTTGTCTTTCACTGCAAACATGACAGCATTAGCGTGTCCTGCAGAATTCCCCACAACTGGGAGCAAAACAACACTGATGAATGCTACTGGTATGTTCCAAGCTTTGGAAGCCCCCTTTAAAATTTGCAAATTTAATGATCCGGCAAAAAAAAAGAACTTGTAAGATTAATTAACACAAATCACAAAGAGTTTCCATTATAAAGATGTATATACTTTTTAAACTGCAAATGAAAACAACACGCTCCAAAACAAATAAAAGAAGGACGGAGAAGAGCTATTACATCTATTGCATCAACCAAGTAGTAAGAGAGCATTGATATCCAAGCAATGAAAATTGCAATCCAGGAAATGGCTTCCCGTTTGGAGATCTCAGGAACTTCATCATCATTGTCATCCACATCATCCTGAATTCCTCTCTGAAAATTGCAAAGAAACGAACAAACAATAGGGCGAGAAATTTAACACAATTGCAATATCTATAATCGTATATGGTAACCCATCAGATCATCAGACTTACCACATTAGCTTCATTGCGACGTCGATTGTTTGACAACTGAAAGTAAAGGTAGGATGCATAAGCAACGAGCATAACGCAGCTGCTGAACCTCGACAACGCTAATTCTGACTTGCCGAATTGAGCTTCTGAATGAGTGTAATGCAGCGCAGCGGGAATGAGCAACCCCATCACCGCCATCAAAAGCAATCCAGAGTTCACTACTGCATCTGCCTGCCGACAACCGAGATTAACCAGTGTTCCTTCTTCATCATGAAACCTTGTAAAAATAATGAAGAATGGTCACCTTGCTAAAGGTCTGCATGGTTTTGCCGCAAGCGAGTCCACCACTGAAGAATGCTGAACCAAGAACAAGAAGCAAGTTTGACAGGATTGATCCTAGCAGACATTGTTGAACAACGCGTAGTTTTCCACTACTTAGTGCATGTATTGATATGATCAACTCGGTTGCATTGCCAAATGCAGAATTTAGAAGACGCCCAACTTCACATGAAATTGGCCAAGTCAACGACAATGCAACTGATACATGATCATGTGAATACGATTCAGATAAGAATATGTCAGAAGAAGAGAAACTTAGCTAAACCTTTTGGACCAGTGAAAAGTGCCAGCTGCCTGCAATGAGAAACAAAGTGTCAGATGTTTATTGAAAGAAAAGAATCAGACAATAGAAGGTGAGTTTGTAACAATTACTCCGTGGCGAAACCCAATCTCTCAGCCAAAGGAATAATACCCAGCATGCTTAGAGGAAATACCCAGCCCTTGAAAAGAGATAAGTCAGTAATTCGAATACAAGAGTGCAACGTTGAAAAGGAAAGCATCCAATATATACGAGGCAAAGCTTTTGCCATCTTTTCAAAAAAAAACAAAGGGAAAGCATCAACAAAGTAATTGAAATAGATGAAAATTTGATGTGCCTACATATCTTTGGGTCACGTAATTGAGAAAAATTGCCAAAAATCCACATGGTATCAACACATTGAGCTTGGACTTGAGAAACACAATCTTCATGCTGCCGAAAACCCCCCAATTCACAGATCCTGCATATCTTTGGAAACCACCAATTCTAGCAGACAATGCTTCTGGTGTAACAAGAGCCTCCTCCTCCTCAAACTCGTCGGGTCTACTAGCCAATGAAGGGGCCTGTTCTATAGGAAAAATCAGTAGAAACAAATCCAGTGAATAAGTATGGAGCAACCAAAAGAGAAGTTTGCCAAGAAAAGATGCAATCATATTGCCAATGGAGAATCCATACTGAATGCACTACTCGCAATGACTATGATTACTCACTTGATCGGTAGACTCTGGGTTCGTCCCATTGATCGTGCCCATCTGTAAAACTAGCAGCAAATAGTAAACATGTGGCCCTAATTTAGAACAAATCTTCTAAGAATGTATGAAGAATGATTCAAACAATATTTATGAATATTAAATCCCCATTCTGGTCAATAGAATGTGATTGCGTAAGAATTCAACGTCAAATAGCGCAATTGTCAAATTACTTCTCTGGCATGCAATGTTCCAAGTTCCAACATTTCCAATCAAACCGTAAAACGATTCTTGATTTGATTGCAGTGAAAATTACCCAACAAAGATGAAGCTGGAACTTGATTAATTACCTGATGATGCGAATTCTGACGGCTGGGCAAGAGCCTCCGGGAGTCTGAACTGTCCGTCGCCATCGTCCTGAACCAACCAAAAATGAAAACCAATTCCGATCGATAGAAATTCCCTTTTAAGAGAGAGAAGAACAGCAAGAACAAGGAAATTAAATTCAGAGTTAGAAATCATACCTCCCCTTCCTTTGAAATGAAATGTATGACCTAGATCTAATCCCAATTAAGGGACTGGTTCACGAGCACGAGATGCATGATCAGGTTCGAGATTGAGAATGGCGTTTCGTCTCGGCAAAATAATCTTCTCCCCCGTTTCAGGTTGGAAGCAGAGAGAGAGAGAGAGAGAGAGAGAGAGAGAGAGAGAGTCAGTTTCAACGGTCTCCGGAAGAATCGCGCGAATTTGTCGCTGGCAGATTGCCAAACAGGCAAAGCATGTAGAGGAAAAAAAAGGACAGAAAATTGAATAACAAACCATCTACTGAGTTCTACTCCACGGCCAAAACGGCAGCTCGCGAATTTGGAGAAGAGAGACAGCCAAAAATCGCGAATTGTTGGTTAGTAGCCAAAAATCGTTTCCGTTCCGATTGGTTTTCACCGAGAATTACCTACCGATTCTGATTCATCCTTCTCTGGGGAGGATTGGCCGGGAATTCCACAACAAGTTTTCCCCTTCACCGTTTCCCGATGAGCTTCCTGCGGCGGTTTGTGTATCTGGTCGCCGCGCCGTGGTGGATGTCCACACGCCGGCCACTTTCCGCATGCACCGCATCAACATGTCGCGCTTCTTCTATCCCGAGCACGAGCCACCGCCGGCGGATGCCAATGCAATGGTGGATGCTCGGCTGCCTCGCCCCACCATGAGCTTCTACGCCCCATTTTCCTCGTCGGAGGACTACTACAACAAGGGCAGCATGCACTTCATGCTCCTCGGCCGCGACAAGGTGCTCGCCACGGACCAGACGGGCCATGCCGCAATCTACGACGACGCCGCGCACGCCATGCGCACCGCGCCGGCATTCACCAAGCCCAACAAAGCCCCCGTCTCCGTCGCCGTCGGGGACGACACCCTCTACGTCCTCGACACAAGCACCACATCAGACGACCCCTGCTTCGAGGCTCTTGTCTACGAGCGCGGCCTCTGCACCGGCACATGGAACAACAAGCGCTACGACGACTGGCGCTGCCACCCTCTCCCGCCGCGGCCGTTCCCCGGCTACTATCACGACGGCGTCGGCGCCTACACGGTGGTCGGTGGCTCAGACATCTGGATGTCCATCTGGGACGGGAGCACCTACTCGTTCGACACGGCGCGGCGAGCATGGGCCAAACTGGGAGACTGGACTCTCCCGTTCCACGGCCTCGCCGAGTACGTCCCGGAGAGTACAACCTCTGGTTTGGTCTCTCCTCCAGCAGCAACAACACCAACCATCTCTGCGCGTTTGACCTCGCCGGCGCCGCCAAGCGGCAGTCGCCGCCGGCGCGGCGCAATGTCTGGGAAGACCTCAAGCCACCTAAGGACTGGACGCCGTTGACATCCTACCTGGTGCACCTAGGGTCCGGCAGGTTCTGCGTTGCCAGATTCTTCGACAAGAAAAAATCCCAGGGTGCGACATGGATACAAACCTCACTGTCCAAGCCGTTTTCACCGGCGTGGAGGTGAAGCCTTGTGGTAAGGCTGGAAGAGGGCTTCGGATGATCAAGCACAAATCGGAATGTTACAGCTTGGAACTAGAACGCTACCATTGGTGCTCTAAGATTTTTGGATTTCATGTACTATCTCCGTTTCCATTTTCATATTATAAGTTCACTTCAATTTTTTTAAACTTCTTTAGATTTGATTAAATTTGTAAAAATATTTAATAACAATACAACACTAAATTAATTTCATTAAATATAACATTGAAATTTTGATTACATGTTTATGTTTGTTTAGTATTGAAAATATTGTTATAGTTTTTATAAACTTAATAACACAAAAAGTTAAAATGAACTATAATATAAATCGAAAGGAATACTGGCAAAGGCTCCTATTAACGGAGCTAGCTAGCAGCTGGACCACCGCAGCTGCTCAAGGAGTAGGAAGCCAGCAATAAGCTACAAAATGTCGTAATACTAATGGTAATAATAAACAAGATTCATTATATATATGACGATAAATCCCTTATTAAAGTGTATCATTGATACTGTTCAGTTTGCGTCAGCATATTGGGGACCTGGTTATGCTGTTTCTTAGGAAGCATGGTTTTTTATATTTTAGGAAATACACAAAAAAATTGCATGTCTTTTGTATTTTTAGATAAAATTGTGCATCCTTATGCCCTGTTTGAATGGCTGAAACGTTTCAGATTATAGTGAGAAACTGAAGAAGCTATGCTAAACGGAAGTGGAGCTAGCAGTTTCGAAACAGAAATATTTCTAGTTTTACATGGGCCAAAGTGAAACTGAGTTGGGACAGTGATTTACTTCTACTTTTCTCTAGTTTCTAGCAAATTTGTCAAACGGTTTCACAAGTGATTCTGATTCTTCAGAGAAATATTTCTCAGGAGAATCTAAATCCGAAACATTTCTCACAAAATCTAGGGCCCTACCAAACGGGCTCTTATATTAAAAAGAAAAAAGGCATGGTTGGTTATTGGAACAGCAGAGAAAGAGAAGGTGCTTAGACTATCTCCAACAATAAAACACAAAACATGATAGCTATATGCAGTATGGGTCACTGTAAAGGGAATGGGTCACGCACCGAAAAACATCGATCTCCAATAGCATGCACATATCTGATAGGCGCACACACGGACATTTTCCTCCCGGGCACGTGAAGACAATTTCTCCACTGGAAATGGAGACCGCGCGTGTGCGGCGATAGCCTGCATGGCGCGCGTGCGGCGGTAGTCGGCGGCGCGTGGGGCGGCGGCAACACGTGGGGCGACGGCCATCTGCGGCCAACGGGGAAGGGCGCGAGGGGAAGCGAAGTCCGTACCTGCAAAGCCTGTCGGTGCGGATCTCGCCGATGGCAAGCCGTCCCCACCGGTGTGCTTCTACTTCTCTCTGCCTCCCGCTTGCCGACGACAATCCTTCCCCACCGGTGCACCCTTCTCTCCACCTCCCGCGAAGCGAAGCAGTTGCGCCAGATTTTTGGGGTGGACGGGAGAAGACCCTATTTTGGGTTTCACCCGAGCTCTAACCCAAATTGCGTCGCGCATTTGGCTACTCTGTTAGGAACCAGATTTTGCAAATAAAGCTACATGCATCACTCGTATTTAGGTTTGGGTGGCATTATGCACTCGTATTTAGGTTTGGGTGGCATTATGCCTAGGCTATTGGAAACAGTCTTACAACACAAGTTGATTACGAGCTTGTTCCAAGGGAAGAGGATAGATGTGCAGTGCAGAGATGCAGTCCGTCTGTTTGATGTACAGAAATACAAAAGTAACTCTATTTGATTGAACTGATATATTTTGTTCCTTTTGATGTTTCTAGGCTCAGCTTTTAATTCTATAAATCTATATAATTGATCTCTACTTAGGGGGTGTTTGGGACTGCTCCGCTCCATGTTTTTTTAGCCAAACAGGTTCAGCTCTACACACGCAGCTCTAAAAAAAGGTAGAGTTGTGAGAGCACCTAAATAGGTACTCCACAAACTCCAGTTTTTTGTGGAGCTGCTCCACGGTGGAGTTTGTGGAGCAGTCCGAAACATGCCCTTAGTGTAATTCACCACTGCAGAATCAATTTTTTTCGTGCGGACCGAAAGACATCTTTCATGTGGAAGGCCAGCATGCACGCCCGAAAAGGTATGGAAAAATCAAATTTTCGTGTGTGGGCGGTCTAACCGCATGGGAAGATCTATTGTCCTATGCGGGCGGCTTAAGCGAATTATCCCATACGACCCACTTAATATGACCGCACGGGATAATAGATCTTCCTGTGCGATCTCTTTAAGTTGACCACACGGGAAGATAGATCTTCCCGTGTGGCATTATATGTGTTTGTCGAGCCGTTTGGGAATATTTCGTCCTATATTAAAATTGAATTATTGAATGATACGCGTACTACAGATTTCACATATATAATTTGACATCACAAATTTCACAAAAAAATTCCACATCACAAATTTACAACCAATTTCAAAGAAATAAAAGTAACCGGTGGTGGAGGAGGAGCCAGCGATGGTAGGCAAGGAGGAGGCGCCCGTAGTGGAGGAGGCGGTCGCGGTGGACGAGGCGGTCACGGTGGACGAGGCGGCCGCAGTGGACGAGGTGGCCGCGGTCGGAGGAGGCGACCGTGGTGGAGGCGCCGGCGACGGTGGAGGCGGCCGCGTGGATGCGACGACGACGGCGGCGGTGGAGGCGGCAGTTGGTGAGGAGCCGGTGGCGGTCGGCAAGGAGGAGGAGGCCACGATCGGAGGAGGCGGTGGAGGAGCCGGCTGCAGTGGAGGCGGCCGCGTGGATGCGACGACGGTGGCTACGGTAGAGGTGGCGGTCGGTGGGGCCGACATTGGTTGGTGAGGAAGGCGGTAGATGGGCGGCGGTGGTGGAGGCAACGGGTCGGTGAGGAAGGCGGCGGTGAGATCTAAGATTCGTCGGGACTAAGAAAAATTCGGAGCCCGCGCGCACCATATATAGGCGATGGTAATCATCGTGGGCAGGTTGTTTAAGGGCTCACACAGAAAAACTATCTTTTTACGCGGGCTTTTAAGCCTCCCACATGAGATAATCTATAAAAATAAAAAATATCAATGCACATATTAATTCTATTAATTAATGTAAGTACTATTTTAATAATTATTCCATTTATTTAATCAACCTTATGATTGCTTGCCTGATACAATAATGTCCATCTTTTCATCGGAAGGGTCCTCGGATAATTAAAACCTTACATCTCTAAATTAGTTTACAAAAATATAATAATATCTAAATTTGGTCGAAAATTCTATAAATTGACATGACAACTTAATTTTAGTCTATAACATTGCCATAAAAAAATCAATCAATTTAGGTCAAGTCAGAATATATATTGTTCAGAGATGGTTAAACCTCTCACATAATCTCATATAACTTAACTAAAAATTTAAAACTAAAGTTTACATAACATATAATATTTTCGAACTCGTTTGCACCTCAAATTTGGACATAACCTTAACATTACCTCAATGTTATGACATATAGTTATATTTCCACTTGTTTTGTGAAAAAAATGTTTTTTCTATTTTCTAAGTAATTGCATAATAAACCCTTGTGAATGAACATATAAAAATATTTTATTACATACTCCTATAAATTTTTTACATGGATTAGACTCTGTGTATGTTGTTCTAGAGGAATTTCAAAATTATTTAAAGTAATATACTATTTTTTAACAATTAAATGAATTTCTACGTGGTGCGACAGGGAGGGAAACATCACGTGCGGCCTACTTAAAGGACCGTACAGGAAAATGGATTATCCCGTGCGGTCGCTTAGATCGACCGCACGCGATGTTGAGGCATTATCGTATGCGGTCGCTTAAGTGGACCACACAAGATTGTCACATGCGGTAGGCAGGCATGTGAAACAAAGTAATCTTCGTTTAGTGGGCCAAAACAAAGCTCATGTTGTTGCTCAACTTAGCCCAACTGGGCGGGCCGTTATCCTCATCACGTGAAAAGAAGACCAACCATCTGTAACACCCTAAAAATTGAAGACTTAAAAATCGAAATTTAAAATTCAAGCTTACAAAAACTTTTGAATTATTGTATATTGTCGTATTTTATTGGCTTCTTATTTGCGAAGTTTTTGTTGCGTGTTATAAATAAAAGATTATTTATTTAAAAGACGAAAAAGTCGAAAAAGTTTTGGAAAGAAATTGCAAATGAATATTAGAAATTAAAAAAATCATAAAAATTATAATTTGAAAAAGATAAGGATGATATAAAGTTACTTTTGGACCAAAAGTTTATTTTTTGGGCAAATACAAAAATAATAAATCATAAATAAAAATATATTATAAAAATAATAAAAATAAAGTTGGGCAAAGATTTAAGATTTAAAATTTAATTAAATTTATATTTGGGCCAAAACTATATTTTTAAATTTATGGGGAAATGCAAAAGGAACAAAAAAAGAAAAAGAAAAAAGGGAAAAGAGAAAGGTCACTGTTCATGGGCTGCCAGTCTTCGACGCCGTCGCGCCCAGCCCCACCGCCGCGCCCGCCGTCTGCCCGCCGCACCACGCGCCACCCGCGCCCACGCCGCGTCGCACCACCCATCGCGTGCCCGTGCGCCGGTCGGCCGAGAGAGAGGGAGAAGAGAAAAGAGGGAGGGAGCGAAAGATAGAGAGGAGAGGCGGAGGAGGAAGATGAAGAGGAAAATAAAGGAAAAAGGAAAAGAAAAAGAAAGGAGAAAGAAAAAGGAAAAAAAGAAAAGAAAAGAAAGAAGAAAACATAAATAAAAGAGGAAAAGTATTTTGGGAAAAATATTTATGAAGTTTTGAGGTAAAAATATATTTTTCCGAAATAAAATTTTAGGGATGATTATAGACTAAATATTGAATAATATTAAGAGTTTAATTGTCGCATAAATTTAATTTAGAAATTAATTATAATCTAAATTGTTAATAAATATTGATTTTATCATATGAATTTCTTTCAAAAATTTAAATTTAAATTTCAAATTTAAAATAGTGTCAAGCTTTAGGGTAGTTTATTTTGGATTTAATTGATTTTAACCCTCGGGCTTGTCGACCGATAAAATTTGAGTTTTATAATTTTCTTTTCGTATAATATTCTTGAGACATCTATCATAATATTTTTAAAATTTAAAGTAAATTAACTTGGAATATTGTCACGGCATAATTAATTAAATTGGTCTAATCGTGAAACTTCAAATAAATATAACTCGCTCGTTTTAACTCGGATTTTATCGAAACTCGAACCTAAATTCGCCTAAAATCGTAGTCTAGTTTTAGAAGCCGCTTTTGCGATTTTATTTAGTATTTTGGTGATTTTATTTGAATTCTAATCGAATTCAATCGGATCTCTCGCACGTATGTATAGAGTCCGAGGGAGCCGTTGAGTGCACCGAGGATCCAGATCAACAGGGTTGCGAGCAAGGCAAGTCATCGCTACCTTTGAACATGTTGAACCCATTTGGGAACTTATGATTGTTTAAAATCAGAAATACATGTTATATACATATGAACTCCCATACTTGTTATATGCCCTACTTTGATATTGAATACTCATTATTCTTTGTACCCTACAGTATCTTGCGCTCGAAGTCAATCTTCGGCAATGCTTAGCCCATGCTATTTTAGATTCATGCATATGCATATTTTATCAAATGCTATATGCTTGGGCAACTACCTTAGGGAAGTGGTTGATGTACGACATGTTGAGACATGAGCGCCACATTGCCATGACAATGATGAAATGATTCTTCGATGAAAAACTAAAACAAACAAATGGTTTAGACTAAGGCGGCTGGATGATTTGGGTGGATTCCAGTAAAGGCAAGTGTCGTCCCTGATCAGTTAAGGACCGAGCCATGAGAATAAACATGAAACGAACTAGTACGACTGTACTTCTTGAATGAGTATAGACCTAGCAGAGTAAATAGCCGAGCGAAGGCGGTACCCTTGCATAGTGGTTCATTTGTGTGTGAAGAATAGGCTGGAAGCCTACAGGTGGAACATCAGACTGAAATTAGATTTAATTACAACTTAAAGAATGAGTGAGTCTTTCCCTTCCTGGGAGCACCAAAACTCCTCTCACTATTAGAAACTATGTACGGCTAGAGTGCATGAGGGTTTAAATTCATGGAGCGGGTACTGCCAAAATGAGGTCTTATTCGTTGGGACTTCGACTCATGTGTTGGGCAAGTCATGGAGTACGGGTAAAGTGTACATCCACTGCAGTGTGAGTAAAACAATCTATTCGAATAACCGTGCTCGTGGATATGGAGCGGCGTGACAAGTTTTTCGCTTGGCTAGACTTTAAATTTTTAAAATGATGGGATTGGGCATGCATGATGATTTTTATGTGTTGGTGGATCAACTTCTCGAAAGACGAGAAGGGGTAGACCCTAGAAAATCATGACGGTCCAGTGGCGGAAAGCTATCCTTGGGATCATAATGGATGGCGGACAGAACCGTCGTTGATTAAATGAACTATGAAATTAAAACTTGATCAGTCTTATGTCTTAGGCTTGTGAAAAGAATTACAAAACTGGCTTTATGCAAAAGAGCGTCAGCCATTCTTCGATTGTCCCCTATCATATGCATCGTTGTTATGGTGGCTTGCTGAGTACGGTTGATACTCATTCTTGCTATACGCACAAACATTCAGAGTTGGGCGATGAAGACCCCGAAGACCCGCACGCATACTACCAAGAGGGTGTGGAGGATGATGGCGTCTAGTAGGTCTTAGCTCCGGTTGTTGGCTGTGGCAATGGCGTGCCGCTGCCTTCTCTCCGCTGCGTTACCTATTTTCTGCTTTTGGTTGTATTCCGGACCGTTTGTTCCTATGTTCTAGACATTGTCCTCTGGCACCCTATTGTAATATGTTTGCGTAAAACGATGAATGTATCATGCACTTGATAATTCAACAATATATTCGTGAGTACCAAACTACTCGATCCTGGGAAATGGTACTATGAACATGATTGATTCCTATAAAAACGGGGTCTACACCGTCCGGATCACCCCGGAATTTTTATTTTTATTTTTATTTATTTTTATATTAAAAAATAATTTTTGGTTTGAAAAATTTGCCAAACTAGTCGCCCACCGTTCTCCGAGAGACCTCCCGAGGGCGATTTATCCGACGTGGCAGACGACCGTTGGCCCTCGCCTAATGGTCGGCCAACAAGGATGACGAAAATTTGCGTGGCACCCTACAACAATAAATCACCCTCCGAGAGGACAATTTTTTGCTGTAGGTGACCGCCTGCAAATGGGCTGGGAGGGGTGACTTTTTTTTTTGAGGCGGCCCCCTTGCCACCCTTCCAGAGGGCTATTTTCTATTGTGCAGGGTAGCTTTTACAGTAGCCCTTCGCATGGTGAAAATCGCCTTCCTAGAGGGTGGCAATGGGGCCACCTTCAAACTGCCCCTCCTTTGATTGCTGGCCGTTAGGCGATGGCCAACTGTCGTCTGCCATGTCGATAAATCGCCTTATGGGAGGCGATTTTTAAAAATCACTCTCTCGGAGGACGATGGGCGAGGGCGATGGGCGACTAGTTTTTATATATTTTTCAAATCAAAATTATTTTTTATATATTTTAATAAATAAAATAAAAAATAAAAAATTTCCTCACCTTGGGAGGTCTAGAGATCGCGATCCTATACGATGTGTTCCTCTTCCTCTTCCTTTTCCGCCTTCACTTTTCCTAATACGTTAGCTATTGATCCCTTTCCCCATCATGCTGCGTTCGTTTTTCTCGCAAAATGGTCATAAGAGCAACTCCAACGGAATCACCAAATGACATTTGGAGCTATATTTAGCTAGTCAGGACTAAAATAGAGGCTCCAATGGATACACCAACCCACCCTCCAAAAACAAAAACAAAGGTTAGCAATCCCACCTTTCTCATTCGCCAGGTTTGGCGAGGCCCGCGGAATCGCCAAATCGGGCGCTCCCGCGCTCCTACTGCCGAGTTCCCGCGCTCCCGCGAACCTTATCTGGCGCTCCCGTGCTCCCGCCGCCCTTCTGCCCCTTTCCCTCGATGGCGCCGCTGCAGAAATGGTCATCGATGCACCGGCCAACGGAGGCACGGATGGCCGCAGGATTTGCCATGGCGCCGCCCCTCAGCTGGAATTTGTTTCCGGGGTAGGCACCCGTTGACGGTGTTTTCCGACAGGGCTTTGAAGCCAAGGGAGGAGGCGGTGGGCACGGATGCAATGGTCTTGTCGACAAAACCATTTACCCATATTGCCATAAAACCTAAGTTAATTCGACTTTTGTAAGTTAAAAGGTCAAGATTTCTAATATTATGATTTAAGGATAGGATTTAAACTCGATATAAAGACGGGGGACACGAAGTAAACTTATTTTATTTGGAGAAAAGGAGAGGCCATTGTCGGTGTGCCCCACAAGCCCATTCTTTCCTAACTCTAATTCCCCTCACCCTCCACTTTCTAGCCGGCCGCTCAATTCCTCTGCGACCGCGAGAGAAGACCAGCAGCCGGGCACGAGAACACGGCGGAGGCGGCCTCCCCCGCTACGGCAGCAAGGCCAGAAATTAGGAGCATTAACAAATGAGCATTAATTTGATGTTGCAATCACACATTCGTCCGACTAATACACCTTAAAATCGAATCCCAAAATAATCATGCATAATGTTCCATGTTAATCAGTTCCTAGTTCAACCATACTGAGACAAAAACAGGCCTAAGGAGTGCGTATGCACAGAAGGCTGAATATTTTTTAAGAAATGCAACGAAGTTAAGCAGTGAAAGGGAGAAATCATCCTGGAGACCTGGATTGTACCGAGAACAACGTTGCTTTGAGATGCAAACTGACAGTTACAAAGTTGAACAATGTGTTGGTATAGAAAAATCACTCAATAAATCCAAGAAAAAGATTAACACTGAAATCCATGAGAATAATCTATCTACTCAAATTAGCAACAACGCAAGCCCAAAAACATCACCATGAACTGCATCTTAGAAAAAAAATCATGGATCTATCTCTCTCCTCCATCTCTGAACTCTAAACACTAAACACTAAACACAAGAAAAAAAAGAACAGTACAACTAGGAAGGTTGTGGCTGTGCAGGGTGAGATCTGGCGATACAATGCATACAAACTGGAATAATCATGGTTGTGCTCCGCGTAAAAAAAACTTGAGGTACCATTCGTCCAGCGAGTTCCTCAGCAGCCTGATTCGCACAGGGCAATGGCAACCATACGGTTTAGTAGATTTCATGCTCTCCTGCAGCTTACCCTGCAACAAGCCAAAGACAAACCAAAAAGGATAATTATCATCTCAATGCAGCGGAGGAAGACCTATACGCGCGGTCTTAGTGGGATTTGGGGGTTGGGGGATGAAACTCAGCACGCTGGCATTGGAATTCTTGCATTATATGGATCGTTTCTTCTGGGTTCACCCGGGTGCCGCCATTGTTCGTCTTACCATGCTTGATGCTGAAGCCCACCTCCCACGAGTAAAAATTGTAGAACTGGAATGCCTCCGATTCAAATGTTGTCCTAACCAGTGGCTCAAAAATGTATTCAGATGTCCTGCTCCCGGCATTGAGTAACAAGTTCTCCACGGCGCCCTCTTCACCGGCCACCTGATCAGTTGCTGCTGGTCTTCTCCACTTCTGGCTACAGTCAGGGTGTATATGTTTGGATTTAGCTAGGTGAAACAGGAAAGTAGACCTGGTAATCTTACCTAGTACCAACGTGTCGTTGCATGACTGATTATTGACTTGCGCACCATTACCACTGGCCGCATCATCGCTGCACTCCCCGCTTCGTCGTCATCAAATAGTAATGGCACAGGCATCCCTCTGTTTCAGATTGCAGATAAATAAACATAACGGCAGGCATCCAGACAAATACAACACAAGACCAAACAATTCAAAGAGAGAGCTTACATATCCACGATGTTATCATCATCAAACCCCTCTTCAGAAACATCTGCATCATCGTTGTATCCGGGATCTGTCAGGTCACACAATAGCAACTCGATGTCATGAAAATTGTCATAGTTCTTCACAAACATCCCAGATTGGACATCAGGCTCATGATCCCAGATTGCACATCAGGCTCGTGTTGGGTTGGCCTCCAGCACACACGGTACTGGGCCAACCAAAAAGATTGCGTGTCATTATACTAAGCATGTTCTGATGATTTCGCACAAAGAATGTTTGTAAATATGCGATTTAACAGCGAAAAAAATGCCAATGACCAGATGCAGTCCATTATTATAGTCGAAGACGGCGACGACATTCATCCCCATCGGCTGGGAGGCATGGATGTATTGTGGCGACCTGCTTCCATAACAGGGATAGAGAGCGCAAAACATGCCAGAGTTAAAAATGTCCGTGAGGCAATGAACAGAAGTGCAGTTAAGCTCCTGCATTAGTGCATTGCGCACATGTAGTCACTTATGTTCATATTCCAAGGCTCCACATAAGAATTCTTCCCTCTTGCTTGATACACCTTTGACTAGTACCAGTACATTTATGAAAGAAGAAAAAGCAATTAACAAGAATGGATTATTTAAACAGGCATGATTATGTACTAATGACTATCAAGATCAAAAGAAGTTACTAATGGCAACAGTGCAACACCCACCCCTAGAACAGTTCATTCTTCAACCGGGTACTTGAGTGTTCTGAACAATTCAGAATTTCAGAGAAGAGAAACCAGGCGTTGCATGTGAAATTGTTTGATTTGCTGAAGCAGTTGATAGCGACAGTGCTTGCTCTGATGGAGTAGCAGATTATACATGTAATGGGTTGTGATGTTCAGTGTAATGGAATGACAGAATATATAAAACTGTTTGAAATGGAACGTATAGCAGCAGAAACCTGTCAGCTAAGTGAAAGTGAAACAAGGGAACAAAGTGGACTTCCAGTGTTGTATCAGTTCAGGAAAAATACCACGGTGTGCGCCCCCCAAGTGAGCCGTCTGTTCACCAAGGACCTGGCACTCTGGCAGTCGACTCCTCCGACCTACAGCCCCGTCGCTCGATTCGTGCTGCAGATCAGATCGGCGCAGACCCATGGGTAGACGGCGGGGTGTACAAAAGCTGCATGCATCAAAGGGGTTCTAGATCTGGACAGGTTGGAGGGATGCAGTGGGATCACTTACCTCCTGTGCTGTCGTCGGAGAGGTCCTCGTCCTTTGCCGTCCAAGGCCATGGGCGCCAGCCACTGGCCGGTCGCTGGGGCGTTGCAGTGCCTGGGCCTAGGCGGCGGCAGAGAGTGGACCCCCTTACCAAACCAACACGCATCGCGGAAACAATCGGACGATAGAGGCGCTAGGCGCAGCAGAAAAACCGTGTCCGCGATAGACACTGCACATTAGTGCCGGCCAAACGGACGGCCCGGCATGGGCACGGTCGAGGCACGACCCGTCACGGTACGGCCCGTTAGGCACGGCCACTGTGACGGGCCGTGCCGTGCCGGCCCGCGTGCTCCGCCCCCAGCCCAAGCACGGCTCACGGGAGGCCGGGCCGGGCCCCTGCCGGCACGGCACGAATTTGGCCCGTGGGCCGTGGCCAAGCCAACAGGTTCACAAGGCACGACCGTATTTTAAAAAATAGAGAAAAATATGAAAAAATAGAAAAAATATACAACCCTATTATTTCTATATATAAAAATTAAAAATATAAATAAAAGATAAAAAATAAAATAATGATGTATTTGTCACGTTAAAAATATGAAAAAAATATATTCGTCGTCTATTCTTCATATTGAAATTATTAAAATAAATATTGACACTTACCATATGTTAAAAATAGTAGTGATCTTTATTGATGTTTATATCATTATATGATACAATGATACATGTTACTCGTTAAAAACTTTATCATGTAAAAACTCATAGGAAAACCGAGAAAACCATGACAAAGAAAGAGTACGGCGTAAAGATCACAACTACTTCTAACAAAGTTCTATTGGGGTTGGTCTGGATCTAAATAGAGGTTCTTAAACTGGGCGGCCAATTCTTGGTTCTCAGCAGTGTATTGGGCATGTTGTCTAGCTAGCTCCCAGTCTTTTAACGCTTAGTAGCATTTCGACGTGGTCGCGCTCGAGTTGTCCTCCTTTCTTCGACGATTCGACCGCAAAGGTGAAGGCCGATTCGGAGGATACGTTGACACGGTACGCCAACACATCCGTGCCAATTTTGAAAGCACGGATATGCCATCTTGTGGTCATTCCACCATTCGAGGACGTTGAAATCTTGTGCTTCATGCCTGATGGCGTCGCTGTCCACATAACTTGACAACTCTTCGGCAACACCATGCGAAGTGACGTCTCCACTTTCAGCCGACGAACTGCTACCCACTAGGCTTGAAGATGAGCCACCCCAAATTCTACCCCACCGTATCTTCTTCTTACTAGTGGGGATAGGAGGGGTCTCTGCTGGCAAACTCCCGAAACTTTAGTTCATACTTTCCAAAAACTTCATATAGTTTACTCCTAACCTCGTATAAAAGAACTATAATCTGCACCTATAGTATCTCCAATAAGTGATAAAATAGTGGAGAATCCCCTTAATTTACCCCTAGGATCTAATATGAAAGCAAAAGCATACAACATAGGTATATTTTTCCAATATTTTAAATATTTTTGTTTCATGTGAAAGACAGGTTGGGCTAGAATTTCATCATTTTCATATTCTTTTAACAACGTGGCAATCTCGAGAATATTGTGCAAATTAAATTGGCAGTTGGATAGTAAACTTGGGACATAGTAAGAGTAGACTCATAAAAAGTTTTAAGAAATTGGTAATATCTTTGGACAATTGCCCACACGTGCTCACTCAATATTGGCCCACCGTCGCTGTTTCTTGGGCCATTACGTGACTGGACAAAATCAGTTAGTAATTCACTATAAGGTAACACAACTTTTAACATTAAATAGGTTGCATTCCACCGATGCTCTGTATCGGTGGCAAACTTACGTGCTTTCTTACCGGCCACATGGCAAAACCTCTTCCATGCAGCAATCCGCGGGTTAGAAGCAGTTAACCACGCGATTGCTTGTCGAACAGCGTCAATGTAAACACTTACTCTCTTCATCCCAGTCTTAACAATCGGATTAATTATATGACAAGCACAACGCGATGAAGTAGAAAAGTCTGCGCATAAACACAAAATAAAGGTTGCAATATTTCCATTGCCCTAGAATTAGCAGATGCATTATCTAGTGTAACAGCAAATATTTTATCTGCAAGATTATATTCATTAATTACCTCCCTAATTCTTTCGGCTATGTTTTCACCTGTGTGTGACACATCTATTAACCGAAGGCCTAGAACTCTTTTTTGCAACTTCCAATCATCATTAACAAAATGAACAACTACGCTAAGGTAATCCTTCCTAGCTCCATTACTCCATATATTAGAGGTAACACTAACAGAGAAAGTGCATGTACTAAATAGTTCCTTAAGTGCATTACTACCCTTCTCATAAAAATTCTCTAAATCTCGGGTTGTTGTTTGTCTACTAACCGCTTTGAATCTAGGATTATGCGATTGCTTGAACGTATTCTTGAAAGCGGGAGACTCCCAAAGTTCAAGGGTAAATCTTGTCCGGCGATTAACCGGACAAGATTTTCCCGAGCTACCATGGGATCGTACTCCCGGCTACACGTACCGTCCGGTTTAACATCGGTTATTCTGCCGCAATTGTATTCCTTGCTTCCTTGCACACGCCTCGCATGACGCTTTAGGTGTCCTGTAACACCGAAGATCGTGCGGATAAAGTATTCCTACAAATTCTACATCTAGCTTATGTTACCTCCCTCCCGTCGGGCCAGTAACTTTCACCTCATCAAAGTGCTGCCACACACCGGTGGTTCTCGATCTTTTCGAGCCGGTGTGTGTCGAAACACTCCGCTCGCGGATCCCGAATATCCTTCCGAAGCCGTTGTCGCCGTCGGCACGGTTCCTCCTCCCACGTTGGTGGAGTTGGAGCCGATCCGGAGGCATCGTCAAACCTCGACATGTAATTGGGGTCGAAATCACCCAAAGTGAACGACGGCGGCGATATGAATAGTTCGGATCCATTCGCAATTTTAATCCAAAATAAACAAAATTTAGATATTTATTAAATACACAAACAAAATACAAAAATACATACATACATATGAATATCACTTACATCTTTCGAACCGAAGCACTTCACACCTCTCCGATCAAACTAATTAACTACGAAACTAATTTTGATTTTTGACAAAATTTGAGCAAATTTTGTCAAAACCACCAAATTAGAGCACAAGAGAGACACTTGAGACTTGAGAGCACAAATGAGATGTTTGGGGTGAGGAGAAATGGCTGGGGTGGATGCCCTATTTATAGGACGAAATTTGCAATTTTTGGAATTTTTCGGATTTTTTGATTTTTGGCCTCCAACGGCTATTTTCAAATTATAGCCGTTATATAGCCGTTGGGACATGTGGCACGACGTGATTCGCCGGTTCAAACCGCCCGCCGCGCGCCCTCCCCGTCCGCCACGCGTCGCGACGCCATTCGACCGCACCGCGGCGTGCCGTGCCGCCCGGGCCGTGTCGTGCCGGCCGCACACAAGGCTGCGTGTGCCGTGCCGTGCGCCGCAGGCTCGGCGGCGCCGGCACGACACGGTCCGTCGTGCCATGCCGCACGCCCCATCGCGGCCGGGTCGTGCCGTGCTGGGAGCCGTGCACGTGCCGTCGTGCCGGGCCGCACGCCTCGGCCCGCCCATTTGGCCGGCACTCGCACATCACCTATTGCTCTCGGGTCAGGTCGCCGCGGCCACTGAAGGGAGAGACGAGACGGAGAAAGAACAAGGTGCTTCAAGATTCGTGCTAGCCCAACTGTCACGACCATAACCCTTCACTCCTACTGCGGCGGACGGGAGGGGAGGGGAGGGAAGGAGGAGGAGGAGGAGGAAGAAGGAAGAAGCGTTTTAAGATTCGTGCTAGCCTGGCCAGCTGTCACGAGGAACCCTGCAAATCAAACTTTCCACGCAGCGGCAGCAGCTAGGCAAATCGCTTCCTCCACCAAAATGCCTGCCCAAAACGTGCTGCTCCGGTGGCTCACCACCAGAGCCTTACCGGTCGTTGCCGCTCGCCGCCATGCAGTTTCGTCCTCCTTCTTGACCGCTCTGCCAGCGGTGGCGGCTTCCTTTGCCACTCTCCCAAGGCTGATCGTCCATGAAGTGTTCAGCGCTTTTGCCACCATACTCCCGCTGTGGATCGTCGTCGACAAGTTCAGCACTTATGCCTTCTCGGCCATCCTCCCGCGACGGGTCATACTTGACATCCTCACCGCTGCTTCCCATTCCGCCTCCTTCCAGCGGCTCCACCACGGGCTCAACTGTACTTCGCTCTCCACCTCCCTCTCACGGTGGGTTCTCGAAGAGTTGGCGCTCTCTGCCTACCTCTCACGGCGGAGCAGCCTCAATGCTGTAGCCATATCCTCCACCCTCCCACGGCGGGGTATAATGTTGATGAGAATTTTTTCCATGCGCTGGCCTGGGAGATCTGCTTAGCTCCAGTGCAGGTCCAAATTGGTCGCCTTTGGTGATTGAGCGAGCGTGCCAGTTGGTTTGATCCTGTAACCAACAAAAAACAAAAAATAGGCGTTTGGTTAAGGTTAGATCCTACTCGATCGGCTATAGATATCAATAAATATATAATTGTTATCCCAAAGTACATTTAGACCAAGTGATTGGGATAGATCGGTAGTATACCGAGACAATATAAACCACTTGTATCCAAAAGCACGTTAGAATAATAATTGTACACATTCATAATCTAGCCGGTGTCGCAGATCTAATGTAAATCGGCTAGTACTCTGATATGTTTTATAAAAATATATTAATCTGAATTAAATACGCTGAACTAAGATCAATCGGCTGTTAGTATGACCTAACAGATCGATACCTAGCTTAGCAGATTTAAGTAGATTAAGATCTTAATATAAAAGGCAGTTCTAATACATCTGACAATAATAATACATAAAAAGATGATTAGAACAGGTAAGACCGGCTGAAACTCCGGTACTATCTCTAATAATAACCATTGAGCCAAATAGATCTTCATAATTCTAAAAGCGACTTAATAGGTCGATTAGATAAGTACCAAAAGAAGCATGAGATCTGTACAAGCTAATAAGAATTCCTCGAGATGGTAGATACGCTATATAATTTGAATCAACCTTTAGATCTAGCTCTGTCGGCTGTTATCTTGAATAATATGCTAGTCGATCGAGAGATATATCTAAACATTGATCTAAATTTTATATCGCATATGATAAATTAAGCAGTTTGCAACATCAAAATCAGAGTATCATGATGATGGAAGCATTGGCCTCGATACCACAAGCCGCTTGTAACAAGAAATTACCTTTCCTGGAGATCGAAGTCGATGCAACCCAAGAACAAAGCAAGAACTTGTTGAGAAAAGGTAAAAACAGAAGGGTTGGCGATGCGCCGAAATTGTAGTGATGTGTGTGTTATATTTTTACAAGGTCTCGGGTCATATTTATACCCGAATATACAATGAGTTCGTAACGGACACGATCCCTATTACAGATTAAATCTCAAATATCTCTAAACAAACCGACATTATCTATAAAAGAAACTATACAAAATATCCTAACTTAAAGATACAATTATCGTTGTATGGCCTTATCCGTAGATGGCAACATCTTTGAAGCACTTTGGAAACCGAATCCAATAATTATCTCTTATGCTTTCCTTTGGGATTGGCCTCTCCTTTGGTCTTCAATCGGAATCGGCTACCGGCTATCCTGTTCTGACTCGGACTCAGCCGACTGGCTCCGTAGCCGATTCGGACTCAGCCGATGCAGTCTTTGTTTCCGCAGATCATGCGTTCCTCCAATTCCGCTTCAATCCATGCTTCAAACTTGGGGATTTGCTTACCAAATTTAGTCGTTAACACATAATCACGATGGAGATCAAGGCTGCTGGATCCCTCTCCGCCGCCGAAACGCTGTTCGACGTGGTCCTCCATGCCCCTTGCGTCAGTCGTGTTGCAAAGGCTCGGAGGCTATCATCCTCGGCAAGCCTGTCACCGCCAGGATCATATGTTCATGAGGCAACTGCGACTGCGGTTGGACCTGGCTGCTCTACTCGCACCCTCCCGCAGCGGAGCATACGCACGGAGATTGACGTGGCCCTCCATGCCCCTCGCGTCAGTCGCTTTGCGGACTCCACACTTGTTTTCCGCTTGCGTCCTCTCCAGCACGGAGCTACGACCTCCTCAGCGCGCGTATGGGCACCATGCGGATGTGGCACACACGGGGCTCGGAGGCTGTCATCCTCGGCAAGCCCGTCACCACCAGGATCATCTGTTAACCATGCAACTGTGACTGGGCTTGGACCTGTCTCTGCTGATTCCCCTCCTAAAACAGATTCCTTCTCTCAATCGCAACATCAACAAAAACTTATTGATGAAACCACCCAGAGGATTTCTTCGATGCCAAGACATTTCTGAAATCCCACCCGTTTCTAATTCAAGTCGATGTGTTGGGTTCGAGAGCACTTTTCTGGAGACTGTTCGACGATGCAGGTCATCTGATCAGACCTATTGCACAGATATTGAAGAAATACCATGTTATGTCTTACTATCCGAGTGGCCCCTTGTCTGTGTGCATTGCAACATTCTGGTCAGTGAGTCTGGCAAGGTAAAACTTCGAAATGTGAAGTTCGTCAAGAAGGAGTCCTCCTTGGCATATCTCAATCAGGATTACTCGTATCTTGCCCAACTGATCAAAAGCATATTGATTCTGTCGAATGGAGCTCGCAGCTTAAGGAAAATACCGATTGACTTAAGGAATACATCAACTTGCTGAAGGGTAATAAGCTGGATGAAAAGCACGAGTTCTGGATTGTGAACCATTCGTCCCTGCTTCCAATGAGCAACAGGTAATTTCATATCTGATCAACACTGCATTTTGCTTGTTTCAATTACAACTAGGATGATTTGCCTGCACAATTTTGTGTGGGCTTGTTGAATCAGATTTAGTATACAGCTCTTAGCTCACATGTTGTTATGCCTTTGACAACGTTATATGTTTCTGATATTCTACGATCATATTGTCCATCGTCTTGGTCATAAGAACAGTATGCAGAGGGACGAAATCATCAAGAAGATGCCCTATAAACTAACATGGATCAAAACAGCTTTGAAGAACAAGGAGTTACGAAATTGGCTTGTGCACAGGTGGTATAACCGCACAAATCAAGAAATGTTGGACTTCATCAGAAATGTGCTAAGCCATAGGTATGAACACATGGACGATGAAATTGAGGAAACATTGTACTGTGAATGGCGCCCATGGCCTTGGACGACAAGGGGTGAGGACCTCTTGGTCCATTGTCCTACACGGATCTTCTCCGGTGTTGCTTGTGCTTCGACTCCCCTTGCTCCAGTGACAACACAGGAGGTAAATGATCCTGCTGCATCCCTCCAACCTGCCCAGATTTAGAACCCCTTTGATGCATGCAGCTCTTGTACACCCGCCATCTACCCGTGGGCTTGCACCGATCTGATCTGCAACACGAATCGAGCGACGGGGTTGTAGGTCGTAGGAGTCGACTTAGAAATTTCTGCCATGGGAGGAAGAAGGAGAAAGGGTTGGGCTAACCCTTTCTAGGGGGGCTCTATCCCCTCCTCCCCCATTGCAAAAATTTCTAGGGGGGCTAAGGGGAGGCTTGAGCGGTTCTCCAGCGGTAGGGGGCTGTAGCCCCCCTCCCCCCGCTAGATCTGCCACTGCCTCCGACGAGTAAAAGTTGTAGAACTGGAATGCCTCCGATTCAAATGTTATCCTAACCTATGGCTCAAAAATATATTCAGATGTCCTACTCTCGGCATTGAGTAACATGTTCTCCACAACGCCCTCTTCACCGCCCACCTGATCAGTTGTTGATGGTGTTCTCCACTTCTGGCTGCAGTCAAGGTGTATATGTTTGGATTTAGCTAGGTGAAACAGGAAACGTAGACCTGGTAGCAGGTGTGGGGTGTTGGGTTACTCAAGTTGATCAGATTACTGGCGTTCTACCACATATCTTACCTAGTAGCGAAAAGGGGGCTAACCGTTCTCTTTCTTCTTCCCATGCCAGAAATTTCTAGGGGGCCTAAGGGGGGCTTCAGGGGTTCTCGGCGATAGGAGGCTCTAGCCCCGGTAGATCCGCCACTGCGGGTCCCTCTACGGTACCTAAACCATTTTGAGATTTCTATGTTACTTCCAGCCGTGACAAACCAAGTTTTCTTATACGGGAGATTTGAGATAATGTCAGTCGCGTATTGACTATTTCTTTTGGCAATAACTCTCACGATATGATTATACATCATCAGAAAAGCATGTGATCTACATGTAGCATGAAAAGATTCAAAAAATGAATAAAACATGAGCAGTATGAAATAGACGAACTATGAAACGGTGCATGAAAAGATTCAATGGGGGGAAATACTTATTTTTCATTGGCGGCAAGGAGAAGTGATTCACAATACGGAACTCATCGCTTTCTTGTAGTTGATTGTTCTCTAACAGTTTTATGTATTTGTTAAAATCAACTTGACTATTCATCAAAGCATCAGATCTGTTATACAGAAGCAGCAATTCCTTAATCAATGCAGCCATGTACTGGTAATCCTGGTTGAGGTTGACCAATGACTTGTCCTTCTTGCAGAACATGCCCTACCGCAATTTTAGTCTCCCAGAACTAGTAATCAATACATTAGTGACTAGTAGGGGACGAGCAAGGTAAAATCCAGTGGCATGGTGGTTCCTGAGAATCATTCCAAGACACTTGATCCATGAAGTATGATCAGACAACCTCTAGAATGTCGCTGTTGAGCCTAATACCTGCACTATGATTAACATTGGATAGGATTTGACATAGCTTTCAACATCACATATTTCATCAGTATATGCTTCATCAATCAGATTCTCTTGCAGCCGATCAGGGAAGCAGGTCGGTGAAGAATCCATCAGATGGTTTTGGCCATCAAGTTCTGGTGCTTGTGTGCTGGAGGATGTTGTAGGGAACGAGCTAGGAGTCGATGGTGACCCTGCGGCGGAGAACAACCTCCTGAGAACGAGTTGTTGCCAATGTTGTCTCCCACGCCAAGTCCTCTCGTTGTAACAGTTGTGCGAAGTTGACGGTGATGGCGAGTAGAGTAGTCAGGTCCAACCGCAGTCGTCGTTGCCTCTTGAACAGATGATACTGGCGATGACAGGATTGTCGAGGATGACAGCCTCTGAGCCCCGTGTGTGCCACATGGTGTCCATACGCGCGCAGAGCAGGTCACAGCTCCGTGCTGGAGAGGACGCAAGAGGAAAACAAGGCTGGAGTCTACCACGCGACTGACGCGAGAGGCATGGAGGGCGACGGCGTAGAGCATTTCGATGGCATAGAGGGATCCAACAACTTTAATCTCCGTGAGTATGCCCCACCGCGGGAGGGTGGAGAAGACTTTTGCTGCGTTGAACTTCTCAAAAATGATTCGCCGCAGCAGGGCAGCAGATACGGTCGCAACATTAAGTTTGGGAGAGACCGCCTTACCGTTGAACTCCTCGAGAAACCACCGCGAGAGGGAGGCAGAGTGGGAATTAGAGTTGAGCCGGTGGAAGGTGGCGGAAGGAGGGAGCAGCGGTGAGGCCTTCGGGGATGACCCGCCACGGGAGGACGCTGAACTCGTCAAGGACGGTCCACCGCGGGAGTATGGCGGCAGAAGCACTGAGCTCTTCGAGGACGATCCACCATAGGAGGATGGCAGAGGAAGACGCTGCCACCGACAAAATGGTCAAGGAGGAGGAGAAAACTGCACCGCGGTGAGCGGCGGCGACCGGTAGGGCTCCGGTGGTGAGCCACCGAAGCAGCATATTTTCGACGGGCATTTTGGTGGAGGAGTGGTTTTCCTAGCCGCTGCCACCTGCGTGGAAAGTTTGATTTGTAGGGCCCCTTGGGTTGTGATTGTGACAGTTGGCTAGGATAGCACAAATCTTAAAACACCTTCTTCCTTCTTCCTCCTTCCTCTCCTCTCCTTCCCTCCCCCACCCCATCCGTAGCAGCAGGAGTGAAGGGTTATGATCGTGACAGCTGGGCATTGTTGACGCCAAATTTGTACCGCCGCAAGATGTGTAGACGTCAAATCACATATTGGCCTAGGAGATCTACTTAGCTCCAGTGTAAGTCCTAAAATTGATTAAGTGCAGACGTGCCAGTCAGTTTGATCCTGCCACTGACAAGATATGCAAAACAGCAGAGCATAAATCATATCGGCCGATAAGCCGATAATCAAAACAGTCGATCTGTTAACAACCGATTGTCTGATTCCAGCTGATGCCGATGTCCAGATAACTCGTCGGCTGAAACCCCGACGAAACCCTTATTAGTAGACATCAGGCAGGCTAGAGACTACGGTTCTAATTATGACTTAGTAGGTCAAACTGAATTGATGCATCACTAAGTATGAAAAGAAACGCAATATCTAAACAATCAAGCCTTTGACTAATTTTCAGGGGGGGTAGATGTCTAAACTAATCTAATCTAGTAAACAGTTTAGCCGATTTCGACAGAGACCCTAAAGCGAGAGACATCCGATAGAGCTAAATTGAGATACTAGGACTAGAGTAACAGAGACATACGATAAGACCGGCTAACCCCCCGCGAAACATTAGAATGAACCTATCGGCTTAACAAGACTTAGATTATCGATAACAATCTAGTAGGTCGGACCTAACCGATGCAGCACGAGATTATATATGATAATCTACTCGAGGGGCTGATAGATCTGTTTAATGTGATGGATATAACAAATCTACCTAAAAGCGACATTACGTTTACAGAAATATCGACTTGATCAGAATATCGGACCTAACCAAGAAAGTCCTAACTAAGCCGATGTATCTATGAACGGTAATGAAATTAAAGATAGATACGCTATACCTGGGCCGGCAGGACCTTGGACTTACCCTTTCACGAAAGATCGAAGCCAATGCAGCCCCGCGTCGGGTGCTAAGTCTCGTCGGATGATGAACAAAGTAGAAAAGTAAAAGGTGGCGATGCGTCGAGTTGTACTGATCGTGAGGATTGATTTACATGGACCCCGAGCTTACATATTTATACGCGCAAGCTAACAGAAATCCTAACAGATTACAATTCAAACTTTCCTAAAGATAAAAGGAAATAAACTGAATCCTTACCGGATACTAACACACTTTTCTAAAGATAAAATATAAGTTAACAAACTTATCCTAATTAATAGATACAAGTGTATCCTTCTTGAACTCGGTGTTTTCTGTATAAGATCTTTCCAAACCGAATCTAACCAGAATCCGACTGTTGAAGATATAGATCCTTCATCGGCTGACGCAGAACTCTTAGCCGATTCTGCTTTGAGCTGATATGAACACTTAGCCGATGAAGACTCCAGGGCTTACCAAATTTTGGCGTTAACACATGCCTCCCAGTTTTGGAGTATGAGAAGTCATGTTTCAAAATTATCCTTGCCTTGATCGTCCCAAAACTGGTTCTTTTCTTCTTCTTGACATCGGCTCTCGTAAGCCTATACATTCTGTAGTAGATGAGCCAAGCTACCGAACTCATGGAAGAAAATCTATCTTTGATAAATGCCGACATCCCTTGGAATGCAAGATCTGCTAGCTCCTCATCACTTAGACTCAAACTATAACATCGGCTGCGAACATTACGAAACCTTTGAATGTATTCCCTAGCCGATTCTCCTTTTTGTTGTTTAACTGATATCAAATCTGCAAGTGTCAACTCGCTAACTCCAGCAAAGAAGTATAAGTAAAATTGCTTCTCAAGATCGGCCCAACCTCCGATAGAATTTGGTGGCAATGACAAAAACCACGTGAAAGTCGATCCAGTTAAAGATAACGGAAAAAACCTAACTTTCAGAGCTTCTTCAACCGATGCCTCCCCACATTGAGCTAAGAATCGACAAATATGTTCCATTGTAGAGACACCATCCTACCCTAAAAACATAGAGAAATCTGGAACCTCGTACCGGCTTAGAAGTGGAACCCTATCAAACTACTCAGGATATGGCAGCCGATACACGGAAATTTGATCTTTGTGTTTAATTCCAAACTGCTCCTCCATTACCTTTGCAATAATATCAGCCCAATCTTCTTTAGACTGATATTGTTGAGTTTCCTCTGGCCGATAATGTTGTTGTGGCTCTTCATGTTGATACTGATCATCTTGCCCCCCCGAGCCGATATTGCTGTTGCCGATAATGTTGAAATTGCTCATCAATTATCCTGGGAACTATCTCCTCGATCAAACCGCGTAATGTACTTATCAAAACTCCATATTGGTCGAACATAGCGCGATGAATAGTTTTATCAACTATCTCTTGAAGTATCTTGACGTTCATCAACTCTGTAGATCGTTCCCTGTCTTCATCCATCGGTTTGAGAGATTGTTCTTCCTCGGCCTTGACTTCTTTATCACACATCATATGGCAATTGTGGGTTCTACAAGCCGTATAAAACAATCTGTGGTCCCACTGAGCGTGCCAAAAAAAATGTGTCGGCGTCGAATTCGTACCGTTGCAAGATGTGTTGACGTCGAATCACATGCTAGCCTGGAAGATTTACTTAGCTCCAGTGCAGGTCCTAAAATTGATGAAGCGCAGGCGTGTCAGTCAGTTTGATCCTGTCACTAACAAGATATGCAAAACAACGAGCATAAATCATATCGGCCGATAAGCCGATAATCAAAACAGCATGCCGTCGTTGACCCGATTGTCGATTCCAGTGATGCCGATGTCCAGATAACTCGTCGGCTGAAACCCCGACGAAACCCTTATTGGTAGCCATCAGGCAGGCTAGAGACTACGGTTCTAATCACGACTAAGTAGGTCAAACTGAATTGATGCATCACTAAGTATGAAAAGAAACGCAATATCTAAACAATCAAGCCTTTGACTAATTTTCAGGGTGGTAAATGTCTAAACTAATCTAATCTAGTAAACAGTTTAGCCGATATCGAAAGAGACCCTAAAGCGAGAGACAACCGATAGAGATAAATTGAGATACTAGGACTAGATTAACAGAGACATATGATAAGACCGGCTAACCCCCCGGCGAAACATTAGAATGAACCTATCGGCTTAACAAGACTTAGATTATCGATAACAATCTAGTAGGTCGGACCTAACCGATGCAGCACGAGATTATATATGATAATCTAATACTCGAGCAGCTGATAGATCTGTTTAATGTGATGGATATAACAAATCTACCTAAAAGCGACATTACGTTTACAGAAACATCGACTTGATCAGAATATCGGACCTAACCGAGAAAGTCCTAACTAAGCCGATGTATCTAGGTAATGAAACTAAAGATAGATACGATATACCTGGGCCGACAGGACCTTGGACTTATCCCTTCGCCGGAGATCAAAGCCGATGCAGCCCCGCGTCGGATGCCAAGTCTCGCCGGATGATGAACAAAGTAGAAAAGTTAAAGGTGGTGATGCGTCGAGTTGTATTGATCGTGAGGATTGATTTACATGGACCCCGGGCTTACATATTTATACACGCAGGCTAACATAAGTCCTAACAGATTACAATTCAAACTTTCCTAAAGATAAAAGAAAACAAACTAAATCCTTACCGGATACTAACATATTTTCCTAAAGATAAAATAGAAAGTTAACAAACTTATCCTAGTTAATAGATACAAGCGTATCCTTCTTGAACTCGGTGTCTTCTGTATAAGATCTTTCCAAACCGAATCTAACCAGAATTCGACTGCTGAAGATATTGATCCTTCATTGGCTGACACAGAACTCTTAGCCAATTCTGCTTTGAGCCGATATGAACACATAGCCGATGGAGACTCCAGGGCTTACAAAATTTTGGTGTTAACAGACATATACTAGTGGCATGATGTCTTTTGGTCTGGAATCGTCAAGCCATGGGGAGTCCCAAAAATGGACCGTATTTCCATCTCCTATTATGAGTTTTGTTGCAGCTGCAAAGAAACTTTTGTCGGTTTCATCGCAAGGCGTTCCAAGGCCAACCCAGGGTTTATTTAGCTCCTTCCATTCTTGCCATAGCCAGCGTAAACGCAGTGCTCTAGTAAATTTTTCGAGGTTCAAGATCCCCAAGCCTCCGTACTTAGTTGGCATACACATCCTCTTCCAATTAACTTTGCATTTTCCTCCTATGATGTCCCCCGTGCCTGGCCATAGGAAGCGTCTTCGCCACTTATCAAGCTTTTCTAACACGCCCTTTGTGACTTTTAGGGCGGTCTGAAAACTATGCGAAAACATTAGAACATGCTTAGTATAATGGTGCGCTTTCTTTTTGGTTGGCCCAGTACCGTGTGTGCTGGAGGCCAACCCAACACGAGCCTGATGTGCAATCTGGAATCATGAGCCTGGTGTCCAATCTGGGATGTTTGTGAAGAACTATGACAATTTTCATGATATCGATTTGTTGTTGTGTGACCTAACAGATCCCGGATACAGCAATTATGCAGATGTTTTTGAAGAGGGGTCTGATGATGATAACATCATGGATATGTAAGCTCTCTCTTTGAATTGTTTGGTCTTGTGTTGTGTTTGTCTAGATGCCTGCAGTTAAGTTTATTTCTCTGCAATTTCATAGGCCATCCTTGTTATTTTACATGCTACACTTCTAGTTTATCTATATAATTATGTATAGGTCTGTTTTTTTCATTCTAAACCCTCTAAACTTTATTTTCTTGATAACCAGCCCCTAACTTGTTTTATACATAACTTTCTCGTTTTGAATTTGATTAGGGTTATTTCTGTGCTCACATGTTCGTAGTTTTGTGTAGATTAATTTAAAATCTCTTGTCCATTCTATCTTTATTAATTAGTGTATCGTTCTAATTAATAGTAAATTGTTTGTATGTATGGCTTGATTTGGATGTTTGTGTATGAGTTAATTGAAAATTAAGTTTTGAGGATCAGCATTAATAACAAGCATTTGAATGTGATAGTTCAGCCCTCTTAATATTTTTTTTCTATTTTTTCTAGATCTGCCATTGTGGGTGAATGTTGCACCGTTGCCATGGTCAAAACTTAACTTGATATAGCAATTAGTAGGAGTCTAATCATATATGTTTAAACAATCCATTCTTGTCAATTGCTTTCTTCTTTCATAAAAGGCAGTATATTATTAGTACTACACTACTACTAGTCAACTGCATTTGCCATTTGATCATCCTCTTTGCAAGTTTTTTTTATTTACGCAACTCTGCAAGTTTTGAGGCTCTCGACCTCAGCTCAGACGCGGCGCGGCGTCCCCGCTCCCCGTCCACCGACCCCGGCGTCGGCGCCCCTCTTGTCGGCTCTTGACCACCGCGGCGGTGGCCGAGGACAACATGGACATCTCCAAGTTCGTTGCCTTGCTCTCTCACTCGTGCCTTCCTTGAGATATCCCCCACCTCTCTAATCTAAAATAAAATGGATCGTTTATTTCGAATTCAAATGTGCTGTTACTCAGTTTTAAGCTTGAACAGGATTACTGCTTGTCGATTACGTTCCATGATCTTTGAGTTTTGCTATTGAATTCTGGGATCCACTTGTATGTGTGTGTTTGGGGTTGGACTGAGCTTTTAGTCAATTGAGTAATAAAAGTCAACTCAAATGCTCTAAATGACAAATGCCGCTTCCGAAATGATGCCAAATGCAAGCCATAATTGATGGGTCATTGTTGCTTTTATTACCTTTTCCTTTCGAAATTTTATTGTTACAATGTCAAACAAAGGAATGCAAGTGATAAATGTGGCATGTGATATTTACCTTAAAATCAGTGCAATTTAATAGTCAGAGAAGAGAAAGACGAGTGGCAAGCAAGAGCCACAATGGCTCATCTTCCGTCCGTTCAACCACACGGAGAAGAGAAAGGGAAACAACAGCATCACGCTCGCCGTATCTAGATCGCAAACCACCACCACCTCTGGGTCCTTCCCCATAGTCTCGGAGACGCTGGATCCCCTTACATAATCCAATGGATTCCACAAGATGGCCTCTCCTTCTCCACGGGTATCACCGGCGCGTTGGGGCCTGGGAGGCCTATCTCCACCGACCGTCCAACGGCCCCTTTTCCACTACCTTCGTCCCCACGCCCACCTCCAACTCCTGTCGCTGCGCTAGAACCTCTTGCACCTTCGCCTACACCGCTCTGGTAGCCCTCCGTCCCAGAGCTTCTCCCTCACCATGGTCATGGATCGGAACAACATCGACGGTGGATCTCCTCCTTCTTCACTGCCGCTGCCGCATTGTCACGCCCGGAAATTTATCCCAAATTTCCTGACTATTTTATGTATTAAATCCCTGTCCAGGAATCAACCAGGGTACATAAAATGACAAATTAATACACATATCCAAACGTAAAAACAAAGCGTAAAAATAAAAATACTTACTGAAGAGGCACTTAGTCCTCACACCCAAAAACTGCAGCGGAAAAGAAAGACGACACTAGCGGGGCTTCGGCTCCACTCCACGAGCAAACTCAACTGGGGTCGAGCCTTGGTCTTCTAACTCCATCTTCAACTCGAAGCACTACACTTCGAAAGGGAAAAATCGCAAGGCGAGTACAACCACCGTACTCAACAAGCCACACCGAGAAATGCGGACGTGCAAGGGGAGACAAGAGTGGCTTGGGGATATTTTGCATAAATGCGGTTTACAAACATTTAATTATTTAAAAATAGTAAAACAGTTGAGTAATTAAGGCAATATTAATCTTCCACGAACAACGTTATCCCCACGTTGAAGCGCCCAACCATTCCACCCGAATTAAACCGGTTCCATTAAATCAAATTATTCGGTAGTGGGACTAATCATAGTGAATCGGTCAATCGCCCATAACCGTGGGCACGGCTATTCGAATAGTTTTACTCGATCGGAGGTGCACAACTTTACCCACAAGACACGATTACACACATGTTACCATGCCCCGAAGTACCACCATGATATCTGCAAAGGGAAATCGTGACAAGACCTTTCGCATAACTCCCTCTAACCAAGCGATACCACACCAAGGTTTCGCCCCACTCCCCAGGGGCGGCGGGCAGCCCTCTCGTGCCACGGTGAATCCGGCAGGCCGATCAACCCGTAAACCGGGCCGACCCAACTCCATCACGCCCACCCTCACTAGGGTACATCGGTCAGAGGAAAGCTATACTACGGATCCAGTCGTTGCCCATTCTGGCTTGTGGTTTGCACGGTATGTCTTCCAGGGTTTCCCATGAACCGGTCCTTAATTGTCATGGGTGCGACCATCAAAACCATGCACCCACAGCCCACCATTAAGTCATATCTTAGTTGAGATAATTGTGACCAATAAGACATGGTCAGGTGTATCGAGCTTGCAGCTCATCAGAGATTAGAATAAAGTGTAATTATCCCATTTAGTGAGCTAGCGGTAGTTAAGCATGGCTAAGCATATAATTCTAGCTAGAATCAACATGAGTGACTAAAGCTAGTCAAATTAACACCCAAGGTTAACAAAGGACGGATAACAAGTAAATAAGGCTCAAACAAGCAGATAGGTAATCCATCAATCCATGTAATTAGCAAAGCAATGTAATTTTATTTGCAAACATAAAACATTTATAAAAATAGGATCAATATGCTTCAATGAAAGTGTGACTTGCCTTGCGTCTTCAAGCAAACTTACGGGCTCTTTCCTCGCGAGCGCGAGACTCCGACGGCGGAATCTACACGCGGCACGCAAAACAAGAAAAAACCTAATAAAAATCAAATAACAGTACATAAAAAGTAAACAAACATGTAGATCTTAATTTTAGATAAATTTTTCAATTTGAATGGCCCAATTTGGAGTTCGTATGAATTAGATATGAATTTTAGAAGTTTTGGACCATTAAATGAATTCTGGAAATTAAGATGATTTATTACGTAATTTTTAATTAATTTTGAGCTGGAAAAGGATGTTTAAGACATCAGCTCCGATCGGTTCACAGGTTCACAAAGATTTGGGTGGCTAGGATTGAACTGGGAACAAAGGATGAGTGGCTCAAATTAAACTGAATGAATCTATAAGGATGAACGACTTGGATTAAGCTGACCAAGATTTGACTGGTTTAGGGCTGGGATGGATACACATCAACGAGACACGTGGCACAAAGAAGTTGACACGGTGCTAAGGTGGCGGCCATGAACTCAACCACGCAGGACAAAGAGATAATGTGGCACGATGAGGCGAGGATGTGATAGTCGCATGAACATACCACCAACAAACATGACAACAAAGATTGCCGAAGAACGGCTGTACAACAACGAAAACGAAGTGCATAAATGGGTAGAGAACGATGAGGCGCTCCTTACCAGCACTTACGCAAGAACGGGCGACGAAGGGAGAGGCCGGTGGCGAGCTTCAAACGGCGACGAGGTCGGGTCCACGGCGACGGCGGCGGCCTTCCGGCGGTGTTTGGTGGAGGAGAGGTGGAGGACGGGCTTCCCTCCCTTTTGCGGTGCCGATGGTGGCTTCGGCGAGGGCTGGCGACGACGGGGTCGACGGCTAGGTGCGGCGAAGATCGAAACATGGACGTGGAGCTCGGGTTCACGGTGACGAGGTGCTTCCGACGGTTTTTGGCGCAAGGGAACCGGTGGCCGGGCTTCTCCTCACTGCTGCGATGCCGGGAAGGCAACGGCGCTGATTGGGAGCAGCCGAGGTGGCGGGAAAAGGTTGCCGGAGTTACGGCCGACGGGGAGAGAGATGGAAACTCGCGGGGAAGATGGCTAGAGCACAGGAAAAACTCGGGAAAAATGAGGAAACCGAGGAGGAGATCATGGGGGTTCTATTTATAGGCTTGGGAGGGAGAGTCCCGCACCGGGAAGAGAGGATTTGGCGCCGGATTTTTAGGTTTATCCCGAGTTCGTCGGGATAAGAACGGGGCCAAAATTCGCGCGATTTAGCACGTGATTGAGGGGGTTTCATGGGGGAAATGTAGAGGAGATCGAGAGGAATCCGTTCCCGCAACTAATTTTTGATTTGGGCAAAGGATTGGACCGGATTTGGTGGAGGAAACGAAGCCACAGTTTTCGGCACTGTTTGGCACTGTAGCATGGGCTGGAGGTTGAAGACGCCGCTGTAGCAGGGAGGTAAAACAGACTTTTCTGTCTAAACATCCTTTAATTCTTATAAATACTTCCAATGCCCAAATAATTCCAAGAAAAATCCTGAAAATATATGAACACCCAAAGTATTTAATAAAAATATCTCCAGCTCATTTAAAGTTTATTTTATTTATTTAAATAATTATTGAATTGTTCTTTGTATTATTAAAATTATTTGTCGAGCTCCAAAATTTCACGAAAAATTTCAGAGAGTACTTTAGGGCATGGAGAATATTTCAAAAATATTTCCAGCCATAATTTTTAAAGGAAAATTTAATTTCCTTAATAGATTCACTTGATTTACTTTGTTTTTCTTTTTATTCAATTTCTAGAAAATAATTTATTAAGTGATTTTTATTCCCGAACGAAAATCGGGCTGTGACACGCATCCCCGCTAGGTCGGTCACTCCTCCACCAGCGTTGGGTGGGAGAGAGAGGAGAGCCATGTCATCGTACCGTCGTCACCGTCGTTCCCCGTCATCGTTCTCGGTGCCCTGCTGCTGTCTGGTCGAGAAGAAGAAAGGGGGAGAGAGAGGTTAGTACAGAGGGGACGACAGGTGAGCCACACTTTGTTTTTTAATTTATTTGATGACTGGGATACCACGTGAACGTGAAAATCATTCTTAAAATAGCCGAGGTAGTCGTTTTAGACGGTTTTAATAGTTAGGGGAGTCGTTATATCTGATTTGGCGGGTGAGAAATACGAATTAGATTCGGCCACAAGTTAATGAAGTCAAAGTGGACTTTTTCCGAGAAAAAAATAAAAAAACAAGTGTACTTCACACGTCCCTCAACTATGGAAGCCTTAGTTGGTATTTTAGTTGTTTACCTTAAGGGCTCGTTTATCGACCCCTATTCGTTCCTCGTCTAACTATAAAAACCAGTTGTTTTTGTCATACTTCATATAGCACGAGAAAAAATTTAAAAAAACTTAATGGAGTACACATGTCTATCAATCTATACTATATATAAAGCAAGTAGTGTTTTCACCCAAATTTTGTTTTGCCTGGCTATTTTGCAGAAAACCCCTTGAGTTTTTTCAAAATTAACCCACAGTCCGTCTGGCTATTTTTTAAAAACCCAATTAAAGAAGAAAAAAGTGTTATTTTACAGAAAACCCCTTGATTGTTTATAAAATTAACCTGCAGTCCCAATGTTGAAAAGAAAGAGAGGGCTTGGATGAAAAAAGACCTCCTACGTCCCTCTCTTCTGCTCCCATCCGTGCTGCGCTTGCGCCCCTCCCTCCCGTCGCCGCTCAGAGCTCCCGCACCGCCGCCTGGACCTTCGTCCTCCGCCTGCTTCCCTCCCTGCATCATCGTCCCATTGCAACGCACGGATATTTTGCTAGCTATCTATAAAGCAAGTAGTGTTTCTATCCAAAAATTTTATTCCCTAGCTATTTTGCAAAAACCCCTTGATTTTTCCAAAATTAACCTGCAGTTAGGGGTGGATACCGGCTCGGCTCGGCTCGGCTCGGCTCGGTAGAGAGCCGAGCCAGGAGGCTCGGCTCTCGACTTGGCTCGGTTCGGCCGGCTCGGTAGAGAGCCGAGCCAGGAGGCTCGGCTCGGCTCGGCTCGTGAGCCGGCTCGTTTAGCTCGCGAGCCACTTTAATACAGTGCAATTTATGTACAAATTACATTTTATTTTTTTAGTCTATTAAACATGCAAATATACAATTAAAAAAAAGTGATACATTAAGTCCATAATTAACGTAATAACACTTGTCCATCGAAAATTATCCATGCAAATGTAATGATGCAACTAGATTAGATATTATTACTATTATAATGCATTAGATTCATATTGACCATCATAAAATTATAAAAATTATTGATTTATTGTCACATCAACAACAAAACAAGCAAAAGAATAGCAAAACAAGCAAAACATTAGCCCTACTTTGTACATTGCATCTGGCTCGTTGAGCTCACGAGCGACTTGCGAGCGACTCGGCGGCTCATTATAGCTAACGAGCTAAACCCTTGGCGCAGCTCATTAGCATTTCTCAACGAGCCGAGCCGAGCCATCCACGAGCCGAACGAGCTAGCGAGCCACGAGTATTTCGTCAGCCCTACCCGCAATCCCAATGGTGAAAAGAAAAGGAGGGCTTGGATGAAAAAAAAGACCCCTTCGCTTCTTCCTCCCTGCGCCCCTCCCTCTCGTCTTCATCTGCGCCGCGCCCAACATCGTGACTGCGCTCCTCCCTCCCATCGCTGCTCGGAGCTCCCGCGCCCTTTGTGCCGTTCCCATCCGTGTCGCGCCTCGACTTTATCCGTTGCAATGCACGGGCACAATTACTAGTAATAATAATAATAATAAATGGTTGGTCTTCTCGAAGAAAGACGAAGGGTAGGACGTCGCCCCAATGACGGATGCATGTGAATACCCAAAATATTTTCCACATTTTGTAATATCATCAACCTAAGTTTGTCCTGTTGGTTAGTGAATGCGTCGATCAATCGGTGCTTCGATCCCAGCCTTTGCCTTCAATTCACTTTCTTCTTCCTTTTTATTATATTTGCCTCGTCTATTTTTTCTCATCTGATTTTCACCTCTTTCTTTTCTTCCTTTTTCCTCACTATAGCTTCCAATGTTACTAATATTTTTTTCATGTAATTTTTAATATCCATCCTAAAAATACCGTGTCCATCATTACCGCCTGCGTCGTCACCAATAACCAGTGACACAGTAGAAGGCCAGAGACAGATGAAGTTCTCAGAGCACTCTCAATGATGAGGCATTTAGTGTAGTTTCAATCTCTATTAAATAGATTGACATGTCATCATCGATGTGGCATAATAGTTAATGAAGAGAGAGGAAAGAAAACATAGAAATGGTTTCTTCAACAGGAAACCACGTCTTCGGTTGATTCGAGGGCACGAAGAAACCGGCCACCGCGCTTTGGGGAGAAACGACCCCTCTCCCCGGATCTCATGGCCATCGAAAAAGCAGCCACAATCAATCTCCCAGTGGGTGTGTGTATTGAAGCAACAGCCGAGCCCCAAACAACAGGAGGAGAAGGATGAGTTAATCACTGACGTGCTTAGCATCTGTGTGTATATATTGCCAGGGCGCATGTGTCTCCCATTGGCAACAGGGGCGAAGCCACGGGCGAGAGGCGGCCTGACGAATCGGGATCCTTTGCATCAGAAGTTCTAATGCAAAGGTTGAAGAGTACTATGCATTAGGAGAGTTGGCAGTCATCCGATCAAGATCGTAAGGTACAGATATCTTGCTACAGTAAATAACAGTGAGCTACAGTAATAAAACATTGTAGCTCACTTTTGTAGTCTGTCTGGACCAACCAGGGAGACTAGACGCTCCCATTGCGTGGCCTCGCCGATATGATTTGCATTGCAAATTTGCAATACATATTTTTCCCTTTTTCCCTTGTAATTTTGGTCAGGTGTAGTTGTTTGCTTTGGTGTAAAAACATTTTGTTTAAGTGCTTGGGTTCTTGTTGTTTTTCTCATCGAAACTTTTGTTAAGTTTGATCAAGTTTATAAAAACATAAAAGTCAAATTAGATTATATTTTAATAATATGTTTATTTTATGTTAAAAATGTTGGTAACTTTTCATATAAATTTGATCAAACAAAATTTGGTTAAAAAAGTTAAAACGAGTTATAATATGAAACGGAGCAAGTTTTCTGTTGCACAAAGAAATTGCCAACCACAACCAACCAGATTTATTTGTTGCTCTAGCCTCTACTATCTCTTAGAAGAAAAGGGCAATTGCTTTCTTGCCCATGTATGTGATGATGATACATGGGCAGAATCTTTTTCCATGTAATCAGTGATACGAAATCCTATAGTAACAAAGAATAGAAAGATTTATTATATACGTCCATAAAGATGATTACGTTATTTGCTTGAGCTGTGATTTCAACCTCAAAAAAATCCACGCAGAGAACAGAAAAGAGATATGAATATCTGATAAAGCTCGAGATTACAATGATGATCAAGTTGTCAGAATGACCTCACAACTGAGAAGTTTCAGGTAATGTAGCTCGAGGTTGCAATGACTTACTGTTTCAGGTAATGTAGCCCGAGGTTGCAATGACTTACTGAAGTTGGCAGAATGATTTCAAGTATAGATCAGAACAATCTCAGTTAATGATATTCATGACAAGATAAAATGGGGATCCTGATTGCTAGTACAAAGAACAATAACAATTTGAACAAAACTCGTACACAGCATGGTGCTTCAGAAACAAAGACCGGTCATTGTTATCAGGCAGACTACAAGACCAATCAACAATCGCACATGTTACTATGAGTCACGAAACCACCACCGAGCTGTAGTTCAACAAGAGAAGCTGGAATGGCATGCTATGTTATCTCCTTGCCGATGGCTTCCCTTTCCCGACATTCGATCCACTTCCGTCGCCTTTCTTGATGAAACCAGTCAGAACCTTCTTTGCCTTTGACCATTGCTTTTCTGAGTCTGAATTTCTCATGAACGGACACACTTCACCAATAGTGATCTTTGGAACCACCCTCTCCTTTTCCAGCTTATTGTTCTCCTTACGCTCACTAGACAGCATTGCCATGGAACTTGTTGGCATCGTCTGCTCAGGCAAGAGCTGAGTTGCAGCTTCCGCGGGTTTCAAAGATTTCCCACTTGGTTTCACTTCCCTCCTGGACTCAGCATGTGAAGCAGAGACCTCAGTAGTAACTGAAGCTTTTGGTGGTGCTGGATTGGTGTTTGGCAATATTTGTGATAGACTGAAAGATGCGCTCCCCATGCCACCAACAAGATCCCTCCAAGCAGATTTCTGAGTCCACAACGAAACTCTTTTAGGTTCATTAGTAAGCGTATTTTGTTCACTTCCATTTCTGCTAGAAGAATCTGCTAGTGCATCAACATCTTGGACACTAGCAGAACTTTTATCTCCATCAAGTTTTGATGAGATCTCATGTGTACCTTTTCCTGACAAACCTGAAGATTTCTGTTCAGTTTGGATGGCTCCTGATATAGCAGGGAAAGACTGTTTCTTATTTCTAGGTTCAGAGAAATCAGAGGATTTATGCCTCTTCTTCTGCAGAGAAGATTCTTCAAATTGTTGACGTTTTTTGAAATGTGAGTACTGAAAATGCAGAACATGTTAATGAACATAACTGCACAACAGAGTAGTTCGTCACAGAATAATGTTCGAAATACTTGCAATGTGTATACCTTATCCACTGCATGCTTTTCGCTATTCAATTGTGCTACAGAGCTTTTTGGCTTGCGGGTTACGATGTTAAGCACAAGATCATCCAATTCTTCCTCAGAAGGATCTTCTGTTTCTTCCATTTGCAAGTCATTCCTGGCGTTAGAGGGTTCCGTGGCGTCAAAATCGACACCATGATTCTGAATTTCCAATGAATCTAAATGGTCATTCTCCTTCTCAAAGAGCTTGCTCATCACAGAATTCATAATGCTGCGCTCCTTCTCATATGCAGCAGCATTAAGAACAGAAGCATATTCATCATTAGCTGCCTCAGGAGGTCCACAGTGCTCCTCGCAGTCACAAAAATGAATTGGGTAAGAGGGAACTTCAATATGCCGGAAACTGTATTTGTGCTTTCCAGTGCCTTTAAAAGGCAAGGCTTTCACCTGTCAAGGAAAATCTTGATTAGGACAATGCATGTTTAGGAATTAATCGACAGATTGAATAAACATTGTCAATACATATCACCTCATCATTTTTTACAAGCATAGTTTCAATGGGATGTTTATCCAAGTATTTTTATGTAAGGAGTTAATGTATACCCAGTTTCTGATTCAGTTCTTATTGAACAACTGATCTTAAAGATTACGTCTGCTTAATTTAGCCCAAATTCTGAAAGACAAAAAAATATGATTATATTGTCCGCTCATGCCTGAATGCCTGATAAAAGGATGCAGTTTACAATAATGTAAAATATAGAGAAAACCTAAAGTTCGCAAAGATCATGTTATTCTGCATATTAATGAATGGAATTCAATTTACTTGTTCAGTCACACCTATTCAGGAACCAGGACTAAGTGGCTATAGAACACATAATGATGCATGGACAGCATAAGTGCGTGAGCATATGAAAAGTTTCTCACACGGGCTGACCAAAAAATTATGCAACAACACTAGCAATCTCTCACCTTCCTCAGTTTTGGGAAGTAGATGTTAATCTTCGTACTATCGAAAACAGCCTTATTCGGCTCGAGCTTCTCCTTCTTGCTCTCCACATCAGCACTTGCTGGCATTTCCTGAGCCGCTGCCGCTTCCTGCTCCCATTCACGCTTCAGGCGAGTAAGGTAGTGCTCCTTAGCCTTCTCCAGTCTAATCTTGCCCCCTTTCCATTTACACCCATTGTACTGCACACAAGCATCAGTCTCAAACAGTCTTAGGCCAACAACAATTCAGCAAGCTTGACACCAATCATATTAAGCCATAATCTATTATCTATTCGGTAAAATCATCTAATACATCCAAAATTATTCGTTCTTTGCACTACGATTCCTACCACGAACAAAAGACAGAAGCTAGAAATCGACTGGTGACGGCTGGTGGTGGAGAGATGAGAAGAGGGGGGTCGATGCGTACGGTGGAGAAGAGCTTGGCTAGAGCCTTGTCGGAGGGGCAGTGGAAGTCGACGTAGGCGAAGCTGCGGCCGTTGGTGCGCACGAACTCGACGCCGGCGACGCGGCCGACGGAGTCGAACATGGCCTCCAGGTCGGCGGTCGCCACGCCCTCCGAAATACCCCCCACGAAGATCCGCGCCACGGCGCCACCACCACCACCGCCGCCTCCTTCCTCCACCGCCGCCGCCGCCATGGGAACAGAGTACGGCATCACCGGGGATGGACGGCGGACGGGGATGGGCACCAGGAGGAGGGCAGCCGAGGATGGGGACAGAGACAGGGGAGGGAGAGGCGGCCCTGCGACCGGCGGCGGCGGCGGCGATGGCCGGCGAGCGACGCGCGAGTGCGGACAACTACGAAGGGGAATCGCTTGTCAGTCGTGTGACCTAGCGGCTGTATCGTCGGACTGCCTGCCTCATGGGCCGGCCCATAAAGCGATATGGGCTAATGGGCTTGGTTTGGCCATTTATGTGGACTGCTGGATGGACGGTCTGCTGTGCATTAGACATAGTTCTTTCTTGTCAACAATTTAAGATGCCAAATTGCGCAGATCAAACAATTTAAGATGCCAAACAGTGTAATCATCAGTTAAAAAAAAAGGGTATAATTATCAGTTTGCAAGTAGTGGTTGTCACAGGCTATTCGGTGTATACAGATATACAGATATGTATATGCAAATGCGTATATATATGCAAGTGACAGATTTGAACAACTTGACTAGAAGATGTCTACTTAATCCAATCTTTAATTAAACTTGGATTTCAATCCGCACGAGGTAGGGAGCTGGCTACATCAAGCTAATGTAACTGTACAGTATGGACCGGGAGTCGTGTTCTGTATCACTCCTCTTGAGTTGGCAGGTCCGAGCTGAGCGCCATGCATGGCTTCTTCAGTTAATCAGGAGCCGTGTTCAAATCTAATTGCTTGTTTGCTTCTAAACCATTCATTCTGTAATGCATGATTGCTTCCTCGACGGATTTCACGCGTGTTTAACGGATAATCTTGGTGAAGCAGCGTAATATATCTTGAGTCATTGGCCATCTTCCCCGTCCTTGATTAGGTTGCAGATGTCCGAGCACTCCAGCAGGCTACAATTAAGAAGAATGAACAGTGCGCCGTGTGTGTTCTTGTTGAATCGATGAGAATTTGTATGCAAAATTTACACGGGAGAATTGCGTGTACCAGTACTGGCGGCTGCGGAAATCCTCCTTGAACACCACCAGTGGCCTGCATCGATCAATTAAAGAGATCAGCACAAGCAATTGTTCATCTCGTTAACTCGGAATGATTGATTAATTAAGCTGATTAAACCAGAAAGAATGCGACCAATAATTTGGTAATTAGTTAGGTGTTGATGATGAATGAATTCAGTTACCTCCTGATGTTGAAGGGGCCTTCGACGCCGGGGGAGCCGGCGCCGCCGAGGATGCAGGTGCTGACGCACTTGGAGGTGCACCGCATGGCGCTCGCCGACTTCGGGTGCTTTATCTTCTCCGCCTGCTTGTCCTCCCCCGACAGCGTCGGCGGCACGTTGCACAGCGTGCTCGCCGCGCCGGCGCCGCCACTCTCCTCCTGCGGAGCCGGATCAGCCTGAGGCGCCGGCGACGTCGACACCGCGAGCACGGTGGCCAGCGCCACCACCGCCGGCGCCTGCAGCATCCTGATCACCACGCCGTGACGCGCCGGCGCCGGCGCCGATGTCGGCGGCGGCACAAGCCTCGGCCGCATTCTCTGCGCGCGGTTTCTGTCTTAGCTCTCGTCGAGCTCCAAGGCGGCGGCCATGACCATCGAAGCAAAGCTAGTTACTGGTTCGGTTGGCCCGGGCCCACCGGGATCCAGTGGGGCCCACCTCGAGGCCATTCTGTGGAGGGAGATGCCAGCAGCGGCGTTTCCCAAGTGCGGTGGATAGCCTCAAGCTTGGTGAGCCCACGTGGACTCCCCACAGCCCAACTGCATCTCTTCCGCTCATTGCTCAGGTGTTCTACACCTGCCAAACAAGTGACAACCTCCGGGCACAATTGAGCTAATTCCTCAGTGTTTCATGTAGAAAAGAAAAAGGACAACCCAGTCCAGCAGTTCATTTTACGAACGCAAAAAAAAAACCTTATACCTAAAAATCATACACGTCAATATATTAACAGAATGAAATAATTAATACAACTGCCGTAACAGTCATAGAAATTAAAAAAGCCAACCTAATAACTCACCCATATGATAGTTAGGTATAGATTTATACTGCATAATTAATATATAATCCATTCATCTCTCATGCCAACTTTGGTTGTGTTGATGAGAAATTTTTTCCACGCGCAGGCATGGGAGATCTGTTTAACTCCAAGTACAGGTCCGTCCTTGGCTACCTTTGATGAATTAGGCGTGTCAGTTGGCTTGATCTGTTAACCAACAAGAAATAAACAGATACATGCATTAAGGTTAAGGTTAGATCCTACCGGATCGGCTCAGGGAATCAATTTACATATATTTGCTGTCCCAAAGCACATTTAAACTAAGTGATTGAGATAGATCGGTTATGCCGAGACAGTATAAATCACTTAATCTAAATATACGTTAGGATAATAAATATATATATATATATATATGTTTATAACCTAGCCGATGCTGCAGATCTAACGTGGATCGGCTATTACTCCGATACATTTTATGAAAAGGTATTAATGTAACTTAAATGTGTTAAACCTAGATCGATCGACTGTCGGTAGATGCCAACAGATTGATACCGGTTTAAGGCATTTAACCAGATTGAGATCTTGATATAAGAGACAGTTTTAATATATCTAATAGTAAATAATGCTAAAAGATAATTAAAACAGATAAGACCGACTGAAACACCGGCACTATTTCTAATAAAAACATCTAGCCGAATAGATCCTTTAATAATTCTAAAAGCGACTTAATAGGTCATGATGATGCAGCATTAAGTATAAAAAGAAGTATTAGATCTATATGAACCAATGTAAATCCCTCGAGACGGTGGATACAACATATAAACTAGTTCAACATCTAGATCTAGCTCTATTGGCTATCGTCTCCTGAGGGAAATGAGCCGATGGGAAGATAGATCTAGATATTACCCTAGATTATATGCTATATATGATAAATTGTGCAGTCTATAACAGTAAATCTAGAGTATAATAACGATGTAAGCACTAGATTTGACGATACAAACTACTAATGACAAGTATTTACTTTATTTGGGGGTCGAGATTGATGCAGCCCGAAGCGGGATCAAGGACTCGTCTAAAAGAAAAGGTTTGGCGATGCGTCGAGTTTATATTGATGTGTGTGTATATTTATAAGGGGTCTTGGGTCCTATTTATACCCAAGTACAACAAAGTCCGTGTAGAACATGGTTTCTATCTATCTACTATACACGGTACGACAATATTTCGGGAAGTAATCCCACACCACGTTACAAAAGGAAAATCTAAACAAATCTGTATTTTATAGATATAATTGCCGTTACAAGACTCTATCCATAGATGGTAATATCTTAACGAATATTTGGGAACCGAATCTTCTCTTTATCTTCAAGCTTCTTTATCGGAAACGGTTCCATCTTATTCTCTGAATCGGAATCGGCTACCGGTTGTCCCTATCCGATTCGGCCTTAGCCAGCTGGTTTTTCAGTCGATTTGATCGTGGCCGATGCGGCCTCTGTTTCTTCGCAGATCACTTTCCCGATCCGATTCCGTTTCAATTTCGACCTTAAACTTAGGTATTTGGTTACCAGATTTGGTTGTTAACAGGTTGGTTAATCCGATCAGTTGATCGATATGTAGCTCGCTTTTTTCTCTCTTCTCTTCTATCTTCTTCACATAAACACAAAATATAATGTGGTAACTTATATAATCCGTTTAAATCATCTTAAACAGGAAGAATTTCTAGAAAATTAGGCTTTGCTTCAACCTAAAGCCTCTCCTACTTTCTCTGTCAAAAAAAATCCAGTTAAACCTGAACACCTATATGTTTTATGGAACGAAGGACGTAGTACACGATACGACTCGGCTTCGTTTCAATCTAGATCCTTCTCCTGCACGATACGATCGACCGTCGTCTCCACACCTGGGAATCCAGTGCAGCAGTCTATTGGGCCACATTTTCAGCGAGATATATCTTGATACTGTCTGTTCCTTCGTTCAACGATCTGTAGTTGCAGGGCCGAACGTGTATATATGTAGTACTCCATTTTGTTTTACCAATTGGTGTTGTGGTCAATTAAGAGATTGATGATGAGTGAGTTAGGCAGTGTTTAGATGGAACTAAAATTTTATTCTTTTTCACATCGAATGTTTATAATGTTATTTAGGATTATTAAACGTAGACTATTTATAAAACTCATTCATAATTGAGACTAATTCACGAGATAAATCTAATAAGTCTAATTACGTCATGATTTGACGATAAGATGCTACAATAAACATTGGCTAATTGTAAATTAATTAGGTTTAATAAAAATTAGTCACCGATTTTATAATTATTTTTATAATTAATTCACATTTAGTCATTTAAAATTAATATCAAACATTTGATGTGACATATAAGTTTAGTCTTTGGATGATCCAAACACCAGCTGAATTATCTGCCATTCCGTTCAGTGTTCACTCGCTTGGTTGGAAAGAAACTGATCGAACTTGTTCTTGCCTCAAACCGAAGCTTTGCAGTTCAGTACTGTCAGTGCACACATGTATCCCTCTATCGATCTGCAGTACGTACGGCAATGTGCACACAATGTCACATGCAGATGCAGGTCGTCCAACAACCATTGACACGAACTACTCCAAGTGTCTCATTTCTTCTTGGCAGTCCAGCATACTGATCTGAATATATGATTCTCATTTCTTCTTGGCAGTCAAGCATCCTGAGCTGAATATCTGATTCAAGCAACACACAGCTAGCAGCATTCAGATTACAGGAAGTGGTACACTAGTGAGTACTGACGATTGCGAACACAATTGTTCCGGTTTCTGAAGAAAGCTGAAGAAAACAACAATGCTAGTCGGCTTCTTATGAGAAATTAGATGAAACTATAGATACATGCATGTGACATTCCTGCATCGGACTTTATACATGTGCTGGTGTGCCTAACAACTCAATCCATATATGCTCAATATTTTCAATGAAGAACAAAAGTCTCGTGCTGTTAGATTATGACCAGTGTACTCCATCTTTCATCGTGAAGCTATCACAAACTGACACGGATACAACCAATATATCTTCAATGACAATGAATCTCCCATGTTCGTCTCTTCCCGTCACCAAGCTAGCAAATTAAGTCGTCCTTAAAATACAGCGGTGATATCACAATACAGGTATGCTAGGAGCTGATTTGGGTTGATGCTCTAACAAAACTATATTATTAAAAATTCTGGCATTATCTAATGGTCTTATCGGTTGTTGTTCAAAAGCTGATTATAAGCCTTAACAGTTTATTAACGAAAAAATTATGTATAAAACTTTATATATGTGTGTTTTTTACTAAAAAAACAATGTTGAAAAACAATTATACTAAAAGTATCTTGAAAATGAACTTCAAAATTAAATTTTTATTAAAAAACGAAATGAGCTACGGCTTGTCAAGTTTATTATCTATCATTGGATCAGGCAGGAGGGCGGTGCCATTATTAGGGATATTACAGCAAAATATATTCATGCTAGGCATGGAACGAATTGAACCACTACTCAAAAAATCATCTTTTGATTCAAGCGTCAAAATCCATAAGAATTCCCATTAAAGTTGTACCCAAAACTATCTTTAATCCTGGTTGGTAACACCAACCAAGACAACGGTTTATTTTTAGTTCCGGTTCAAAAATTTTACAGCTCGTACGAGATTTTCATTATTTTTAGTCCCGGTTGGTGTTACCAACCGGGACTAAAAATCAACATTCGTTCGGTTCTTTTTACCAACCGGGACTAAAAATCGCTCGTCTTTATCTCCTCGTCGTCACGCGCGCACTGCTCAAGTTTTTACTAAGTCTAGATCTAAGAGTTCTCTCCCTCTCCCATCTCTCCCTCTCCCCTCGGCTCTCTCTCCCATCTCTCCCCCATCTCTCCCTCTCCATCTCCCTCTAGCGCGCGGCGGCCGGCGACCAAGGGGGCTAGAGGCAGGGCTGCGGCGGCCGCGCCTGGAGGCGGTGGCGCGGGGCGGGCCGGCGGGCGGCACCTCCTCCTCCACTCCTCTCGCGAGGCAAGCGCGGGCCGTGGCGGCCGCGCGGTGGGAGGCGACGACCGGATCGGTGCGGCGCGTGCGGTGGCGGCCTCCCCTTGGCCGACGAGTTGTGAAATTTTTTTAAAAAAAATTGTGAGTTTATATGTGATTTTGTGAATCGGTGATGTTTTGTGAATTTTGTAATGTATATGTGAATCTGTGATGTTTTGTGAATTTTGTAATGTATATGTAAATTTGTGATATTTTGTGATGTGAATTTGGATGTGCATGAGATTTTAGGACATTTGATATGTGATTTTGATTTGGGCAGAGAAAAACAATGAAAAAAATAAAAAATGGGTTTGAGATGCTCTTAGGGTGTTGTGTATCTTTAGTCCCGGTTGGTAACTGTTGGCAACTTTTTTGGCAAAGGCACGAGCACGATCGATTCACCTAAACGTCTTGCGGTGATATGGAGTCGCCAACCACCTCGATCTAGCAAAGAACTAAAGCAAGATGAGTTTTATAGATTAAACCGGCTAGCAAAAGCCGATTTAGACAAAACAATAGATAAACACCCGTCTCGTGGACAAACGGAAAGTTTTCAAGACAAACTTACAAAGAGATGTCGCACTCTCGTAGCGGGCGGACGATGTACGGCGCAAATCGACAAAGATGGACGAACTAATGTAGAAAAAAAATAAAAAAACGATTCAATTGGCTAAAAACTAGAAGCTAGATTGGATTTGTTTGTGTCGGATATTGTTGTTGTGCCAATTGAACCAGCCTTGGCCCTTAAATAGGGGTTGGTCTTGCCCTCCACAGGCCCTTCTCCATGTCCAATTCGGGGTAGACACATTTGAAAACCCGAGACATACCGTATGGAGGAAGGAAACCCGAGTACCGACGAATTCGGCTAGGTTTCGACTCGCCGCCGACCAGACCCACATGCCTCCTCCAGTGCGGTCCGACGGCCCACTGTCCCGGCCTCGACCGGCCTATACACGGCGGTCAGACCGGCCTCTCCAAAGGAAACCGGCAGATTTTCAAATATTGGCAACTTTCCCTATTTTGATTCCTAGGTGCCAATTTTGGGTGTAAACACATGCCCCCTGCCTTTTATGATGAACATCGTGAATCTAAAAGCATGGAACATGTTTATCTTAGAGCAATAATCTAATTACAGGCCATAGAGCTTCCTAAGCATCTTGCCAAACACTCGAGAAGTATCTCTTTAGGTATTTACCATTGATAGCTCGCTGAAACCGTTCTCCTTGAAGCGTTTCCAGAAAATATGCATTCCCGCGAACGATTCCGCATATCCGATAAGGTCCCTCACAACTTGGTGACCACTTACCGAATTCTTTAGATCAAGAACCCAAAGGCAAAATTGTTTTCCATACCAAGTCTCGCAGTTGGAATGTCTTCGCCTTCACCCTTTTGTTATATGCTTTGACCACTCTTTTATTCTCTTTCTCTATCTCTTCCAAAGCCTTTAAACGTTTGTCAACCATTTCGTCGAGATTATCTCTCATCATTAACTTGTAATTTTCAGCTGACAAATCGTTTTGCTTTATATATCGAAGAGAGCCAAGATTTACCTCAACCGGTAAAACGGCTTCTTGTCCATAGACTAGTTCAAAAGGGGTTACCTTGGTAGCACCATGTTTAGATATGTGATGTGCCCATAATGCCTCAGAAAGCACCTCATGCCACCTCTTGGGATGTTCTTCGATCTTCTTTTTAACCAATTTCAGCAAAGTTTTATTACTAGACTCGGCTTGTCCATTAGCCTGAGCGTAGTAAGGAGAAGAACTCAACAATTTAATACCATAAGACTCGGCAAAATTCTTTACCTCTTTTGACATGAAAGAAGCTCCTTGATTCGTAGTCAACGTTTGAGGAATGCCGAATCTACGTACGATATGCTTCAAAATAAAGTCAATTACCTCCGTATGAGTCATATTCTTGAGCGGCACGGCTTCGGCCCACTTAGTAAAGTAATCCGTCGCAACTAGCACGAACCGATGCCCTTTTGACGACGAAGGACAAATCTGACCAATGAAATCCAAAGCCCAACCTTGGAACGGCCATGGTTTAATAATAGGGTTCAACATCGCAACCGGTGCCAGTTGAACATTGCTGAACCATTGACAGGCCTCACATCCTCTATAATATCTAAAACAATCATCAATCATTCTCGGCCAATAGAACCCTGCTCTCCTAAGCAACCAATTCATCTTATGGGCCAATTGATGTGTTCCACAAATACCTTCATGTACCTCTCCCATAGCCACTTTAGATTGATCACTATTTAAGGCACTTCAATAATACCCCATCTATATTCCGGCGATACAAATCTCCATCGAGCAAAGTATACTTAAATGCCTGCCGCCGAATTTTCCAATCAACCTTAAGGCTAGGATCCTTTAAATATTGGATCAAAGGTACTCTCCAATCCTCTGTCGTTTTCAGGGCACAAACGTCTGAATTTAAACTCAATTCGGTCTCTGCATCAGTGAAATCGTGCCCCCCAGCATCCTCTGTGAGGCCGGTCAGACCGCTGACCACCCACGGTCAGACCGGCCACAGAGCACCGGTCAGACCGCCGGCCATCCTCGGTCAATTTCGTTCGGAGAATTATAATCAAGCACCGGTTTCTCTAGTATGAAAAATACTCCTCTTTTAATACTATAACCAGATGCTTGTTGAGCCAAATCATTTGCTCTAGAATTTTCACTTCTAGCAATATGCCTAATAGCAAAATCATCAAAATCGAAAATAATATCAAAGCATTGATCAAGATACATGTTTAGCCACCCATCGAAACACTTGTAAACCCCGACATCTTGTTGCACCACCAACTCTGAGTCACCAAACGCTTCTACGTGTGTAGCTCCAACGATCTCCATCACTTGTAAACCGAATAACAAAGCATTGTATTCGGCTTGATTATTTGTACAATAATACTCCAAACGAACCGATGCCTCAAAACATTGACCATTGGGCGAAATTAAAACTACACCTATACCTTGACCCTCCTTACATGAAGAGCCATCAAAATAAATCTTCCAAGGTGTAACACTAAGCAAGCAGACCTCATCTTCATAAGCAATATCTACATGATGGTCTACTATAAAATCTATTACAATTTGGTCTTTCATGGATTTCAACGATCCATAAGCCAAATCATACTTAATCAATGTATACACCCACTTGCCAATTCTCCCACCCAGAATTGGCCTTTGCAACATATGCTTAACAACATCGGTCTGACAAGCAATTATGCATGTACTAGATAACAAGTAATGACGCAACTTGGAAGCAGAGTATAAACAAAGACAAAGTCTCTCTACAAAAACATACCTCGTTTCGACATCTAAAAGACGACAACTTAAATATGTGATTACGTATTCTTTGTCATCTTCCTCTTGTGTCAAAATGGCTCCAAATAACTTTGTCTTCGGCAGCGATATACAGCCGAAACGGAATTCCGGCTTTAGGAGCTCGCACCACGGGCGGAGTAGATAAATATTTTTTCAAACCCTCAAATGCCTCTTGTTGCGCTGCCCCAAGTAAAATCGGCTTCCTTTTTCAAACGTAAGACAGGAACAAAAGCATCAATTTTACCCGCTAGGTTAGATATAAATCTCCTCAAGTAATTCACCTTACCTAGCAACTTCTAAACTTCTCTCTTGCATGTCGGCGTTTTAAAGTCTTGAATCTTCTCAACCTTCTTAGGATCAATCTCAATCCCTCTCTCATGCACCATGAATCCTAAAAACTTCCCCGCCGACACACCAAAAGCACACTTGAGTGGATTCATCTTCAAACCATACCGACACATCCTCTCAAAAGCTAATCTCAAATCGGCTATATGACCATCCATGCCATCCGATTTGACGACAATATCATCAATATAGATTTCCTAGGATGAAACCCAGCAAATCATGGAAAATCAAGTTCATCGCTCTCTGATATGTTGCATCGGCATTCTTCAACCCGAATGTCATGACGACCCACTCAAACAACCCAACAAATCCCGGACACCTAAAAGCCGTCTCCTCTTATGCCATAAAGATTTGATTATAGTCGGCATTACCATCTAAAAAGCTAATCACTATATGACCCGAGGCATCATTTATTATTATGTCGGCTATAGGCATAGGATATTCATCTTTAGGAGTGGCTTTATTTAGATCTCTAAAATCTATGCATACTCTAATCTTACCGCTCCCTTTCTTCTCAACCGGAACGATGTTGGACACCCACTTCGCATACCGGCCTGGCCTAATAAACCCCGCCTTCAATAATCGGTCTATCTCTTCTTTGACACGATCATATATAAGAGGGTTAAAACAACGAGGGGGTTGTTTATAAGGCCTAAACCCTGACTTTATCGGAAGCCGATGCTCAACAAGCTCACGGCTAAGTCCCGGCATCTCATGGTATTCCCATGCAAAACAATCAACATATTCTTTAAGCAGCTCGATTATCTTCAAGTTGGCCTAGGAATACTTCCATCTCCTATATCCACTTCTTCTAATGGATCGGCCGATGTAAATCCCTGACCAAGCTTTTCTACTTCGTCAAAATCCTCTATGGTCTCTCCAATATCGTTCTTTGTAGACCGATACTCTTGTACCCTCTTCTGTAACCACTCTAAATTAGTTGTTTTATTCATCATATAAAGTAATATCACCTAGCCGTGCTAAACTATCCGGCTTTACAGAAATAGATACAAAACCATCCTTGGAAACACTAATAAAATCAAAGCTAGAAAGATCTAACCCTGACAAACACTGCATATCTCCATGTTTCCACCCTACTGAAACATCGACTGTTGCAATCTCAGCCGATGTGTCCGCTTGGACAACCTCAACATCATCACCGTCCCATTGAATTAAACATTGATGCAAGATAGAAGGAACACAACAGTTGGCATGAATCCAACAACGCCCCAAGATAAGACTGTAGTTACCTTGCACATCAACGATGAAGAAGGCGGTAGGCAATGTCTTGTTACCCACCGTGAGCTCCACAGATAGGATCCCCTTAGCCTCAGTTGATTCACCATTGAAGCCGTTGAGCAACATGTTGGTCTTCTTCAACTCATCCTCCTCACGACCCAACTTCTTGAACAGTGAATAGGGCATCAGGTTCACAGCAGTGCCTCCATCCACTAGCATCCTAGAGACCGGCTTTCCATCAATATGACCCTTAAGATAAAGAGGCTTCATATGACGGTTAGATTCGTCGGGTTTCTCAAAAACCGCGTCTCTTGGACCTAGGGAGAGTTGAGCCACCTCAGCCTCCTCCATGGCAACTCCATGGGCAACATGCACACCATACTGATGTCCATGCTCTCACCCGGTGATGATTCCTCAGTCGATTGTTCATCCTCTTCCTTTTCTTCTTCCTCTTCCCAAACAACCACCGGCTCTTTACCTTTCACCGATTTGGACTTCCATACCTTCATCGGTGGTGGCCGAAACTCCTCCAACTCTCTATCTCTCCGCTCTTCAGCCTCCTTTTCCTTTATCTCGGAAGCCCGAAGACGCTATAATCTCCTCTTCTGTGTAGCCGTCAAATCCTTAGGCATCCACCTTGGATTCGGCTCTGTTCCGGGAGGCAAGTAATGTCCTCCGTTGTTTTCTCGCGAAGAGGACGCCACATTAGAACCTCCCCTGATAGAACGTTGGTCAGACCAGCCCTGGTAGCCGGTCAGACCGACCTTGTGCCTACGGTCAGACCGGTTGACAGACCCAATCAGACCGGAACAGGGGTCGCGGTTGGATCGGCCATAGGGCTCGATCGTACTCAGCCACAGCTACGGTCCGACCGCCGCAGGGCTCGGCCGACCGGCCACAACTATGGTCGACAGCCAAGACGTCCTGGCTCGATCGTCCTCCCCGTGCAAGCACTCCTTCGCGGCTTCGGCTCGATTGCCAAATACCATCCTAGCTCGCTCTCCGATGGTACGGCACATCGTAAGACCCTATCTTGATGGTGATCACCTCCGAAGCCCTCTCCTCAGCCTTAGCACGCTTGTGTGCCCTCTTCTCCCCATCAAACCGGTTTTTCGGTGAAAACCGGCTCCCATTTGAAGTGGACGCATGCTCATGCGGCGATCTCTTCCCCCTTCTCCATCCTTGATGACCCTGCATTGTAGGCACATGGTTGTACATGGGTGGGGGTGCCCCCCAAGGCATGAAGTAAGGGAAAGGATAACCTGGTGACGGCATCGGGCAAGGTCCCCACGGCATGACTTGAGGACAATACGGGAATGGCGGCTCCAACGCCCTTGATGAATGAACAAACCGCTCCTTAGGAGGCGATCTTGGCCTCTTGCCTTTGTTATGCTCTTTCTCAATGCTCCTCTTCTCGTACTTGTTTAAGAGCATATCAAAAGTCACCTTTGACTTTCGGGGTCTCTTTGATGTTGAAGCTTTACCCTCGTTTCTCTTCCAAACATCAACCTCCGGACACTTCGGCACAAGCATCTTAGGCCTAGGCTCTCCAACGACAACATCCTTCCCCTTAGTAGATTTGGCTTGCTCCGGCCGAATCAACACCTTCTTGCCGTCGAGATCAATGACATTAACAGGGAAAGGGTCGCTGTCAAGCTTTATCTTGGCACCCTTAGTGAATTTCAACCGTCCTTCTTCTATGGTCGATTGAACCTTTCGACGAAAAACATTGCACTCATTAGTAGAATGAGAATAAGAATCATGCCACTTACAGTAAGAGCGACACTTTAATTCTTCCGCCGAAGGTATGACATGGCCTTTAGGCAATTTAATTTGCTTTTCTTGTAAAAGATAATCAAAAATCTTATCACACTTGGTCACATCAAAACTATACTTCATCTCGCTTTGTCGATCCTCGCGAGGAGTCGGCATCAAGCTAGAACAAACAAAAGGCTTGTTCTTATTAGTCCAAGACCACTTAGCAATGTACATGTTATGATCGCCCTCATCAACGTCAGAATCACTATCAGGGCAATCAATCATGCTAACATGAGGTTTCTTGTTGTTGGGCCTAACAAACCTTTTGCTATCTCTGACCCGGCTTTCTTGAGCCAGAGCCTTTTGCATAACCTGACTAACGTCCAGAAATTGTTGACCATCTAACTTCTCCTTAATAGAGCAAGTAAACCGCTAAAAGCAAGATCAGCCAAATCTCTTTCAGTTATACTTAAACTGAAACACCGATTTCTAGCATCCCTAAACCTCTTAATGTAATCTGTGACAGATTCATTATATTTTTGCCTAACCGTTGTTAAATCACAAAGCCTAAGCTTAGTTTCACTAGTATAAAAATAATCATGGAATTTCTACTCTAACTGGGCCCAAGTATAAATATAATTAGCCGGTAATGAAGTAAACCATGTAAAAGCGGTACCGGACAATGATAAAGAAAATAAACGCAATTTAAAAGCATCAGAAGTACTAGCCTCTCCACATTGCGCTAAGAATTGGCCTATATGCTCCCATGTGGTCCTATTATCCTCACCACTGAATTTAGAAAACTCGGGAACTCTATAGCCACGAGGATATGGAATATTATCGAAGTGATCAGGCTACGGCTTTTGGTAAACCCTAGCACGATTCCTGGGCTCAATTCCGAATGACTCTCTAATGATATTCCTAATCTGTTTCTCCATATTTTCAAGCCTTGACGGATTGGGTAAAAACGGCGGCCTAAAAAACAGTTGTTGCGGCGCAATATTGCCATATTGGCCATACCCAGTGTCATAGGAGTATCCCTATTAGGATCATTGTACTGATTAGGTACGTGTGGAGGAATTTGTGCATGAACAGTAGCCATAGGGGGGCGTGTGCGGGAACGTGGTATAGAACCGAGTTACCCGTGATAGGATCTACTTCCTGCACCGGCACTAGAGCGTCGGTCTGACCGTCTATGAACCCGGTCTGATCGGCCGAGTAGGGTGCGGTTTGACCGGCCATGTAGCCGTCGGTCAGACCGGTGAAGGGGGCGGTTGGACCGGCCTATAGGCCGGTCTGACCGAGGTGGGGAAAGGTCGGACCGACCTATGGACCGGTCTGACCGATGTAGGATGCGCCGGTCAGACCGACCGTAGGGCCGGTCAGACTGACAGAAAACCGTAGAATTTATCCCCTCGTTTTGCTGCACGATTGCCCCGTCGGTTTTGCTAAATATGTGATGTAGAGGGGCTTGGCTAGTGCTTGCAACATAGGCAAACGGTAAATCGGCCTTGGGAGAGCCGGATTTAGCACCCATATGCACATTAAACATCCTATTAAAGCAAGACTCCATAGCGGATTCATCTTATTATTGACGGCGGCGGTGACAGACTCATCCACCGTACTTGCTACGAGCCTTTGAATAGGAAGAGCTAGGCCATCGGTGCTTACCTCATCGTGGATGACCTTGAGCGGGCTCCCGGGTTTGAGGATGACACCTTGACGGGTTTTGGTACACGATTTGTCCAAAACCTCCTGTGTGATCGCCTTGATCCGCTCCACCATAATCTTGCGCATCTCCCCATCTAGGTCATCCAACGAGATGTGGACGACGTTAGTTGGGCTTACCTCTTGCGCAACTTGCTTCGTCATGGCGGCGTCGAAGTTTAGGTGGCGTCGAGCGGACGTTCCCCAGCGGAGTCGCCAAAAATCATGTTGGCACCTTTTTTGGCAAAGGCACGAGCACGATCGATTCACCTAAACGTCTTTTGGTGATATGGAGTCGCCAACCACCTCGATCTAGCAAAGAACTAAAGCAAGATGGGTTTTATAGATTAAACCGGCTAGCAAAAACCGATTTAGACAAAACAATAGATAAACACTCGTCTCATGGGAGAACGGAAAGTTTTCAAGACAAACTTACAAAGAGATGTCGCACTCTCGCAGCGGCGACGGACGATTCACGACGCAAATCGACAAAGATGTACGAACTAATGTAGAAAAAAATAAAAGAACGATTCAATTGGATAAAAACTAGAAGCTATATTGGATTTGTTTGTGTTGGATATTGTTGTTGTGCCAATTGAACCGGCCTTGGCCCTTAAATAGGGGTTGGTCTTGTCCTCCACAGGCCCTTCTCCACGTCCAATTTGGGATAGACACGTTTGGAAACCCGAGACATACCGTATGGAGGAAGGAAACCCGAGTACCGACGAATTCGGCTAGGATTTGGACTCTACCGGTCAGACCGGCCACATGCCTCCGGTCTGACCAGCCTATACACGATGGTCAGACTAGCCTCTTCGAAGAAAACCGACAGATTTTTAAATATTGGTAACTTTTCCTATTTGATTCCTATGTGCCAATTTTAGTTATAAACAGTAACACCAACCAAGACTAAAAATTTATTTTTGGTCTCAGTTATTTTACCTGAGACTTAAAAAAATATCTTTAGTTCCATTTTTATAATCTCAATTTAAAAACCGAGATAAAAAAAGAATTATAAATCGAGACAGTTGTGAAATTTTCCATTAGTGAACTTAGCTAGGCGAAGGCAGCCAACCCAGCCCAGCGTAGCTAGCTGGCCAAGGCAAGCGAGCAGACGTCCTAACTACTGGCACGTCCTTTCGCCTTAAAATATAACATTTTAACTATAATTAAATAATATTTATTTTTAATTTATTTAAATTATAGCTAACAATAGTTATATTTTTTAAAAAAGATAAAGTAGCAGAGGTTGTTGTGATCGAGTATAAGTACGCTAGCTAGCTTTCGGCGTGTGCGAGTCTGCCAACTGTACGTGTATGTAGTTGGAGAACATTCGCATATGGGAGACGCATGTTCACCACCTCTCGCCTGTCGTCTCTCCGGCTCTCTTCGTTCGTTCTGCCCATGCATGTGTTCATCTTCCTCTGAATAACCCCAACCACCTGATTTTACTTGCCTACTACGCTGAAATCGAATCGAATCTAAATCGACCTTCAGTGTACGTGCACTCGAATATGGTGATAAGCATACCAATAAGGAGGTCGCGGAAGAGCATCGAGGAAAGATTGACGATGAAAGATGTTATTTTAATGTTGCTAATCTTTTCAAGAGATTTGAGAAAACTGTTAGGTCTATTTTTTTTCTAAACAAAATATTAAGAATCAGATTAGCAGTTTTTTAAAGTTGCTCTTAACTGCTTCTCGTTCGTGCGAAACATCATAGGTGTTGTCTGTATATCTGATCAAAGCGATCGAAAAGAGTATAAAGGATAATGGTAGAAATATTTTTTTACAGAGATAGTACTGACGATTTGAAGTTCTTCCCATTTGGCTTATGAGAAATGGGCTCTCCTAGTGACGGTTTGGACTTTGAAACATATTTTTTTTAAATCGTTTTTAAAAAGGTTATCATCATTCTACGATAAGACAGTTATTATAGTAATCGTATAAATATCGTAAAAACCATACTAATTTAAAAAACTAAAACCATTCATACACGTTGACACGGTTATCGTCCGGTTTAGCGTGTAGGAAATCTGCTTTGGAGTGGAGCGATAGAGAGGAGGATGCAAATCATTTCGGCCGGATGGCAGAGCAGGAGACAAGCCGAAAATGTCCAGAACTTTCTCGCATCGCATCAGATGCTGCATGTACAGTATGCGTCTGCAAAACAGCAAGCACCGAACAGAAAAAAAAGGAGCAAAAGGCAAACTCGATCACAGCTCAGCTGCAATGCATGATGATGATTGATTGATTGATGGATGGTGGATGGATGGATCAAAACGCGTCTCTTCTCTTCTCTAAACGCGTCGTCGTGGTAGAAAGTAGAAAAGGGCCGGCAGAGATCGCAAGTTGCAGGGAGGGCATGCAGCGTGGTCGAGTATGGCGCTACAGCTAGCTAAGCTGAGCTTGTGCTCAGATCATTCCATGGTCCCGTTCAATTTATACATAATCTCTCCAAATTTCCTCCCATCCGAAGAATCTCTAAGCGGATGTCCCTAATTACCTTAAAAAATGTAAATAGTTACAAGAAATTTAAAAATAATTTAGGCGGAGTTCGACGCAGCTTCTTGAGTTAGCTATTGGCTTTCATTTTTCATAAGCACCGTCCTAGCTAAACTGCTAAACGACATGTTATGTTCATATATTTTTATATAACTTTTTAAATTCAATATATTTATTTTTTAAATTTATAATAGTTGATGTTTAATTAATCATGTGTTAATATTTTTTATTTTTTCATGAAGCCAATCCATTCAGCCCAATCAAACTCACACCTGGCAATGTTTATACTACAATAGATATAAATCATCTCATGAAGTCTTAAGTCTAAACTATTTATATTTGTGCATGAGGTGACGTGTAAACCAAATTAATATCATCTCGCCCTGCTAATTGCATTTTCATGCCTATTAAATGCGCCGGAAATGCAGATATATATACATGGAAAAATGACATGGACCTCTACAGAAGTACCAGTCGTCGTAGTGTTCACCACGTCTACTCTACTGTTTAATACCGTCTATTTCATTGATATCTCCCAGCTTCATTTGTACGGTGAATCAAAGTTTAATTTAATACTACTACTACAACTAACTAGAGTATGCATGCATGGTCATCACATGGATCTTAATAACTTTGAATAAAAAGGACCAAACAAAACCAAACGGTTCGTACGTTTTTTCAGTTGAATTTGGAGACAACATCATGTGAACCACATTCATCTCTCCATATTACAGCTATACTAGCATACATACGGCTTTATACTTATGCCATGATTATTACTACTACTCCCATGTTGCAAATTGGCATAACTGCATATTGAAGACTACTTTACGTCCTTGCATATCTCTCTGTATTCTGTAAGGTGTCGCCAACTCGGATGAAAAGTACAACACAGTACATGAACATGTATATAGATCTCCTACTAGTAGTACTAATTAAACACTCTCGGAAAGAGAAAAAAAAGTAGAACAGCAACTACTAGTAGCATTTTGTAGTACTACCTCGTACACATTACAGTGTACTAGCTAGCTTTGTTTCGTTGATCAGCTTTGTACCTAGCTGTTAGTATGTGTGCTCCAGTTGCACGAACTTTCTCTGTTTTATAATAATTCATTTTAGCTTATTCCATTTATTTTAAAATAAATTTATTTTTAGAATAATTATTATATCAAAGTTTATAAAAATATAAAATAATTATATTAGAAAAAGATAAAATAATATATAATTACATTAAGATTTGATAAAGTATGGGTATTGTAGTTTTTAGTTTTATATTGATATGTGTGGAATGGGTAAAAAAATAATTTATGTTGGATTGGAGGTAGTATGGCCTCGTTTGATTCTCAAACAAGGATGAAGATTAATTACGCACACAATAAAAAAATCATCATCATATGATTAATTGAATTTTAATTATTAAAAACTTAAAAATAAATTTGTTTGATTTTTATAGCAACTTTTATGTAAAAAGTTTTCGTATGAAACATATTGTTTATTAGTTTGACAAACATGCTAACAAAAACAAAAAAATCTGTATTTTGTTGGAGTTTAGAACGGGATCTATATCATATATCGAGCGCAAGAGACTCCATTGCTATTACTGCAGAAGATTTTGGTAGTCTACTGCCTGACTAATTAATCATCCATGTACCACTGTCTTCTCTAGTTCCCTTTCCTGTAAAATTGAAAAATACTAGTAAGTTTTTCCATTTAATTTCTACTGTACTATTGCAGAGCTTCAGTGTAGTAGTACAACTGGAGCCAAATGCAAGGGACCCTCTAATTAGCAATTGAACAGGGGAGAGGGTGTCAGAGCCAAACCAAGAGCTCTAGTGGAAACACTCAATTGATCTCTGGATGATGAAGGGATTATTATCAGAAGGAGAAAAAAGAAATCAAAAGTTTAAGAGCACTGGAGTTGGAAACCAAGAGGACAAATACAATAATGCACCAGCTTCCAAGAAGTTTAGGTTAAATTACTGACACCTTTGTCTCATTGCTTTCAAAAAGTTTTGAAGCTGCATGCCTTTGCAATCGTCGAGAGGAACAGTACGGAATGGAGATGTATTACTAGTACAACTATTACTATAACCTGGCCGGCACGTTAGGTTCTCTGGATCTGATCCTTACCTAATCATGCGCCTCTTAATTACCCACCTTACCTTGCATAATTAACTGCGACGACTTCATGGGCGACGACTCTAGCTGGTGGTAATTAATCTTGTAAGTAACCAAGTGGTTCAGTTAATGCAGGCATGGTCCGTGATCTGCATCTGATCCCCAGTTAGTAGTAGTAATTAGTTTAGTCAAGATTGGCTAATTGAACTGGAGAGTAAGGGGCGGTTTGGATGGAAATTTTTAAGTCACTCTAACGTTTGCAAATATTTAAATGTTATTTTAAAGTATTAAATATAAATTATTTATAAAACTCATTTATAATCGAAGTCTAATTTGCGAGCGAATCTAATGAGTCTAATTGACGATATGATATTATACTAAATATTTGCTAATTATAAATTAATTAAATAAATTCATCTCATGAATTAGTTATCGATTGTGTAATTATTTTTATAATGAGCTTATATTTTTTAAATTAATGTCTAAATGTTTAGTGTGACACTCGCTAGATTCAAACACCACAAAATTTGAGCTGGGCATGTGTTAGCTTTGTCTCCACCACATCACTTTCAAGTTTCCACATTTTGCAGCTTAGGTGGACACCATCAATTTTGGGCTCAGGACAGTTTTTGTCGCTCGAATCTGAGGCCGTCCTTTTACTCTGCATGAATTGCTCTCTTGAGGAGTATTCCTAGCTCTACGTGGACAGTTCCATCAGGAATGCAGTGATTTTATATGAACCTTGTTAAAAATAGTTTAATTTCTATTAAGTTTCATATCCATCGCTCGCTCGGTTTCACACACATGGACTCTAAGTTTAAATTTACATTTTCACCAAAAAAGTTTGAAAAACAGCAATACCGTTAGGGTTTTACCAAACTGTTCTCGAGTAAAAAAAAGAGGGGGTTAGCAGTTTTCTGAAAATGTGGTTAAATTTTTCTCAAAAATTTTAAAATCAGTTTGATTTTGAAGACTTAACCGAAAACCGAGCGATTTTAGTCGGTTTTGTAAACTGGACCGCGGTGTGTAAAATCCATGATAACTATATCAGGATACCAGAAACCGCAAGAATCGCTGCGGTTTTCATGATTTTTGATCGTACCGCACGGATGCGGCACGGTATCCCCGCGGTTTTATTTGAATAATTTTTTTAAATTTAAAAATTTGAAAAAAATCATTTTATCACAAAAATAAATATATTTTTATCAAAAAAATCGTGTGGTTTGCCGCGAAAACCACGGTATGTGGCGCGGTTTTTGCACGGTTTAAACGAAAACCCCGACACGGCACGGATTCGAATTTGGTTTAAATTTAAATTTTGTTTTTCGTGGTTTTTGTGGTTTTGGCGTGGTTTTCGTGATTTTTAGGGACGAAAACCGCGGCATGTTCAAATTCAAAACGATACATTGTCTATATCGCTACGATTTTTATGATTTTCACGTGAAAATCACATTATCAGCAGGTCGCGAAATGGTATGGTTGCACGAAATATAAAACACTGAACTGTATAGCACCCGTCGCCCCAATAACAAACGTACGAGTGCATCACGTACTCTCACACTCTTAAACCTTAAACGTGCGCCGCGCACATGAACCTTTTGAATTCGATACAATTCAAACACAAACACCGACTGATAGTTCCATATCATGCCACGGCCATGTATGGATATTCGTGAACAACTCTACCTAGCCCGCCAAACCAACACCAACGCAACAACCAACATGTACCACCTCCACATGGCAACCCATCCATCCTTCCACGTCCCCAATCGTACCGTCAAACCGCACCGAACTAGAATTTTTATTTTTAAAATAAGTCTGTTTAAAACTTATTTCAAAATTTTGAATTTTTTTCATACTATCTCATTTGTATAACAAAATAATACTGTCACATTATTTTATAATGAGCATGATAACGAGCATGATAGTTTGGTTGCGTGATAAAACAATATTATCACGTCATCTATATGACCAAATAACAGTGTCACGTTATAAACGACGTGATATATGTTATTAGCTGGCATAGTAAAAAAGAGTCCGATCTAAAAAAAGTCTTGGTGAGGTCTATTTTTAAAATTAAAAACTAAAAAGTTCAAAAAAATAAAATTTAAAAGGTTTTTTTTAAAAAAAAATCACCAAAACCCCCAAGTTAAAACGCCCCCTTCGCCCGCGTTTCGTCCTCCCGCGCCCGCGCCCCTCCGTGATCGATCAATCGAGAGAGAGAGAGAGAGAGCACCGCACCGCCACCCTGAGACCTGAGTCCCCCCATGTGACCCCTCTCCCCTGGCTCTCCCATGTGACCCGCTCTGAATGCCACTGCACTCCCGCTCCCTCACATCACCTCTACTGCCACCACTGCACTCATCTCTCCCTCGCTCTCCGTGATCCCTCAGTCTCCTGCCCTGCCACTTGCTAGCTCCTGTCGCCGCCGCATGCCGGCGCGTTCGACGATGATCTCTCGCGGCCCCGCCGCAGCCGCTGCGGCGTGGGCGGTGGTGCTCCTATTAGCAGTGCCCGCGGCGGTGGCGCAGCATGAGGGCAACGTGTCGGAGGAGTACGCGGCGTCGTTCGCGTCGCGCTACGACGCGCCGCCGTCGTGGGCGTTTCCGAACCCGCGGCTGCGCGCGGCGTACGCCGCGCTCCAGGCGTGGAAGCAGACGGCCATCTTCTCCGACCCGGCCAACTTTACCGCCAACTGGGTCGGCGCCAACGTGTGCGGCTACAACGGCATCTTCTGCGCGCCGGCGCCCGGGTACGGAGGAGGGGTCGTCGTCGCTGGCATTGACCTCAACCACGCCGACATCGCCGGGTACCTGCCGGCGTCGCTCCCGCTGGGCCTCCCCGACCTCGCGCTCATCCACCTCAACTCCAACCGCTTCTGCGGCGTTGTGCCGGACACGTTCCGCCGCCTCCGCCTGCTCCACGAGCTCGACCTTAGCAACAACCGCTTCGTCGGCGCCTTCCCGGAGGTCGTGCTCGCGCTCCCCTCACTCCGCTACCTCGACCTCAGGTTCAACGACTTCGAAGGCTCCATCCCGCCGGCGCTCTTCGACCGCCCGCTCGACGCCATTTTCCTCAACTCCAACCGCCTCCGCAACCCCATCCCGGCCAACCTCGGCAACTCGCCGGCGTCGGTCGTCGTGCTCGCGCACAACAAGCTCGGCGGCTGCATCCCGCCCTCCATCGGCAAGATGGCGGACACGCTCAACGAGATCGTGCTCATCGGCGACGAGCTCACCGGTTGCGTCCCGCCGCAGGTGGGGCTGCTCAAGGAGGTGACGGTGTTCGACGTCAGTGACAACCACCTGCAGGGCCCGCTACCGGCGAGCATTGCAGGGATGGCCGCCGTCGAGCAGCTCGACGTGGCCAGGAACCTCTTCGAGGGGGCCGTGCCGGCCGGCGTCTGTGGCCTCGCCAGCCTCAAGAACTTCACCTATACGGACAACTTCATCACCTCGCGCCCCGGCTGCGCCGTGGCCACCGCCGACGGCGCGTGGAACTGCATCCCCGGAGCGCCGGGCCAACGGCCGCCGCCGCAGTGCGCCGCCGCTGCGGCGCACCCGTTCGACTGCAGCAAAGCGCAATGCCAGGCTGCGTCCTACACCCCGACGCCCGGTGGTGGCCCTCGACGAGGTGGCCAAGGGCCCCCGGCGCCGGTGAGCTCGCCACCAAGGCGCAGAGGTCCCAATCCACAGCCACCATCGTCGAGCACCCCTACCCCGTCATACCCCTCGCCGTCGAAGGGCCCCACCGCGCCGTCCTACCCGGCGCCACCCAAGGGCTCGAACACTCCGTCCTACCCGTCACCTCCATCCAGTGCCACCACACCATCATCCCATTCGCCGCCGGGCGGCTCGACCACACCGTCCTACCCGTCGCCCAATGGCAAACCTAGTACACCGTCGTACCCCTCGCCGCCGGGATCCACCACTCCGTCCTCCCCGTCGCCGCCGTCGAGCTCCACAACCCCGTCATACCACTCGCCGCCTCAGGGACACAACACCCCATCACACCCGTCACCGCCGTCGAGCTCCACCACTCCGCCATACCACTCGCCGCCGCAGAGCACGCCTACTCCGTCCTACCCTTCGCCGTCGGCAGGCTCCACACCGCCGGTAACATACACACCTCCTCCGCCAACCTCGGCCGACAGACCAGACGTGCGGTTCGCGCCGCCGCCGGGCTCGTACGGCCCCAACCCCTCAACCCCTCCGTCCTCCGGCTCGCCGCCGTCACATTCCTCCGGCCACCAGCCTCCATCACATTCCTCCGGCCACCAGCCGCCGTCACCTTCCTCCGGCTACCAGCCACCGGCGGGCCAACCCGGCGCGTCGCCACCGACAGATCACCCAGGCTACGTGCTGCCGCCGCACGCGCCGGGAGCGGGGACCCCCACCACCACGCCACCATCACACTCACACCCATCCACCCCACCATCGCCGTCGGGCCCGAGCTTCCACCCGCCGACGACGCCGCCGCCGCCTTCGGCGCACAACTGCTCGCCGCCGTCTCGCGGTGGCAGCACCGGCAGCGGCCACGGTGGTGGCCACCCGCCGTCGACGTCAACACCGCCCGGCGGAAAGCTCCCGTTCCCCCCGGTCTACGGCGTGTCGTACGCGTCGCCGCCGCCCCCGGTGAAGCCGTACAACTAGTCACCGCCGGATCGAGCGGGCGCACCCACCAGTATAATACCTCGATCTCCCTGTAGTATTTTTGCTTTTGATTTTTTTCTTGTTTTCTTTTCCATTTCTTCTTCCTCGCGAGTATTGGATCAAAAATTGAATTAAAGAGCTCCGCTATGTATTCTTTCTTTCATCTTTCTTTGATTCCTTTCTCCTCGCTCTCAAATCTGAATCAATCATCGGATTTATTAATTAATTAATTTGGGTGTAATTTTGAGTTTAATTACATGACATATGACATCTACTACCTATCTGTCCCGCCCATGTTTAGCAAACCAGCACCGGTTAGTTTCTCGTTAAGGGGCATGCAAAACGCAGCGGCCATGGAAAAGCAGCACACATGAGAATGTTTGCATCAATTTGCTGCCTTCAATGCGGTAAAAAATGCCAAGGTGATTGTCAAATCAGGATCGAAATGCGTTTGTCTTGAGCTACGCGATGAGGAGAGATGGGAATCAGAATCAATCAGATGATGCAGGTGGTTGATGAGATCGGCGCCCGTGAGTGAAACCGAGGGAGAGTCGGGTTGGTGTGGGCATCGTCTTGTACTTCGTGTTGGTGTGGGTGTGTGTCGCCTCGCCTCTTCTCGCTGTCGCCATCAGCGATGGATCGATCATGCATGTGTCCATATGGCTCTCGTGGGCTCTCGTGGCATCTTGCCAAAGATAAGCACCTGGATTAAGAGCTAAAGACCTCTGACCTGTCTCCATCCGTGTACTTACGTTGCATGGTCGGGCCCAGGGATCAGTGACAGAGAGAAGGCTAGGAGCGTTGGTGCGTAGCACTGTGGTCGGTGGCCGCATCGTGGCCGTTTATGAGGGCCAAGTGGGTGTCATCGACGGCCAGGATGATCCCGCCCACACGTGGTCCGCTGATGCCGGTGGCCATGGCCCATGGATCGTCCGTCCGTCGGTCGGTCGGTCGGTCCGGTCCCACGTGCGGTCACGTTGCCCCGCGTTTCTGACCTGGGGTCATGTGCTGCTGCTAGTGACCGCCTATGTTTTGTGGTTGGGTTCGGTCACGTTCGTTCAGCCTGGCCCACCCAACCTTTGGGTCGCTTAGCTATGACTCCTGCCTAAGCCAACATTAGCCCAGATTTTCCTCTAAAAAGTCACTTTAAAAAGTATATTAATCAATATTTTAATTTTAAAATAATTAATATTCAATTAATTATATGATAATGCTTATCTCGTTTCATATATATCTTTCCAATATTAACTTTTTCTCCTATCAAATACCCCTTTGGTTGTGTGGGAAGAGTGGGACTACGAGATGTGGAACATTGGAAGGTGATGTTGGCAGTAGCATTTGGCACCAAATCGAGATTTGGGAACCTCGGCTAGGTATTGAAGTTTGTGTTATCCTCTCCTTCCTGATGGCGTACGGTGGTTGCTAGTGTTGGGAGGGTGCTGTGCTGGAATGGATCCGCTGTTGGGACCGGTGAACCATGTTCATTTACAAGTGTGCCAACTACGCTACACTGTGCCCAGTCCAATCTTCTCGATGATTTGCACATCGAACAGCACGACGTGTGCATCCGGCTGTCTGCATATAACGTGACACTACTGGGGTTTCTTCGCAACAATGCGCCGGTTTGATTGGAGGACAGTAGCATTGGTAATGAATGGGCTGGATGGACTGATGGTGTCGGTGGTGGTGCACGCAGACGCGGGCGGCCACTAGGAATAGCTGCCCGCGCCGCCACATCGCTGTTACCGTGAGAAATCGCGCTTAGATAATTTGCTTGTCACTAGTATCTGTATAAGTAACAAGAGCGAGTACTTCATATAGTTTATTTTATGAGCATTAAATATGTTGAAATCATATTGTATTAATGAAAAAAATGATAAAAGTTATATATAAGTAGAGATAATTTTACAAAGATAAAACTTTTCTACGCTGTTTTTAAAATTTAGGTGCGTCGAAAACTGAGAGATGAAATTCTTATCCACACTGGCCTAACTAATGTAGTAACTAAACAAGTGGTGGTAATTCTTGCATGATGACGTCACCGATACGTCATGCTGAGCCTATGGGGAAGGAGAATTGGGGGGGAGGTAGTTGACCCAATAGACGTGCGGCCCAGCAAAGCCAGGCCCACGCACTGTTCTAGTGGGGATTGATATTTTCTGTCTTTAAAATATCGTGTCTTTCTCGCTGACATATGAGTCTATGATTTTTGGGTCTATCTGTGACAAAGACTACGTGAACCCCAGACCACTATGATCCTATCAAGTCAAGCGAAGTCTAGTTAAAAACTTGAGATCATCCTATTTCATCCATTGCTCAGGCATCGCAAACATTGTCCACGTACTGCTAATACGCGACGCTAAGGAAAATTTTTTAAAAAAGGAGCACGTACAGGACTACAGGAGCATACCATGAGAGGGGTCATGACGTCAGTCGGATGAGCAGCGACGCATCGCGCATGCCGGAGAGGATGTTGGCGGCCTGGCGAGCGAAGTAGGTGAGGATGATGTCGGCGCCGGCTCGCCGGAGGCACAGCAGCGACTCCATCATCACCTTCTCCTCGTCCACCATCTTCAGCACGCCGCCGGCTTTGATCATCGAGTGCTCGCCGGAGACCAGCAGGACAATGGTTACACAAAGATGTCACTGCGAATACGAGCATGAAACACACACACACACAACAATGGCAGTTGCATATAGTAGTAGAGTAGACAATCCGGTGGCTAAATGGTCAGGCATCAGATGTGGATGTTCATTCAAGTTTCATGAACTTGCTACGCATTGTCATTCTTGGCTGGAAGGGGATAGTTTTCATAGCCTCAATGTCATTATGGGACAAGCTCATTAGGCATCTCCAGAAGAAATTCGATTCTAGATAAAGACAGCGGTCAAGGCCAATTATGCTAGAGAAAATTGAATTGAATATAGATCTCTTACTAATGCTGAAGAGGAACCAACTATTACGGTTTTTGAAGAACACAGGTTAATATATAATGAAAAAGGGGCAAGGCTCATGCATGAAGATTTTGCAACGAAAAAAATATCAGCCGATTGATGTCATAATTTGTACTTGAGCACTAGCAAAATGGTTTTGGATTATCAGAGAACTGTTTTCTCTCTTTTTTTATTTTTTTGGTATAATCAGCGCATAAGACCTCAGTTGGTCCACCTTAACTATGTTCCACTCAAAGGCAATTATCAGGGGAGTGTCAAAAGTCAAAACTACAGAGAAAGAAAACTCTCTGTGAGTATGCATCGCAATTGACCAAAAGCTAACCTGGTATGCAGCAATTGGCAAGGCTGAATTATCTCGAAGAAGCCGGATGACATCCAGGAATGGTAATCCAGGCTTCACCTAGCAGATGAAAACTTTGCTCTCAATACATGATACAGGCAAACTAAGAACTCAGAAATCTGCCACTCTATCCACAGAAAGACAGTTACCAAAAGAATGTCTGCTCCTTCGGCCTCATCTGCTGCAGTTTCTATGAGGGCTTCTCTGTAATTTGCTGGGTTCATCTGATAACTTACGAATTAAGAGAACATGGGATTCAGATGTGAAGTTTTAAAGTTGTACAGTTATTGAACTAACAAGCCTCAGTGCTAGATTCATACGTTTTCTTGTCTCCAAATCGTGGATTTGAATCCAAAGCTTCACGAAATGGACCATAAAACGAGCTAGCATACCTGCAAAAACATGTCGTGTATATGCCGTCCAAATAAGCATTATCAAACATTCAAGATTACTTGGAAAAATATGATAAGATGAACAAGAACGTCTGATTAACTAAGATAGTATCCTTTGCTGTGTAGGACATGATGGACACATCATAGAAACCCTCAGCATCTAGAGCAGCCCGAATTACTCCAACACGACCATCCATCATGTCACTAGGACTGACAACATCAGCACCAGCTTGAGCCTATTTAGTAATAGCAACATTTTTGTAAGTACGTATTTATGGAAACAATAATCCATGGCTAAAAGAAGGATTCAATAATGGAGACCTGGGAAACTGCCTGCTTGCAAAGCTGATGGACCGTTTCATTGTTCATAATTACTCCTGCCATACAAGGTCGAACCATGAGCAAAGAAATATCGTAACTGAAAAATCATTTTTTCTGCTACCACACATTATCCATAGTAATACTGAGATGTAATGCATACCGAATGACTTAATGTAACGAGGGGAAAACACAATAAATTTATAATTGTTGGAGGCAAACTGAAGTAATTGGCTAATTGTTCTGCCTCTATCCTACAAATCAGAATGGCACCTGGTCAGTTGACCAGTCTCCAATATCACTATCCAACATAATCGAAGTTCAGACGTAAACAAATATGGATTTCCCTTGGTTGTCAGAACAGGGAAAAGGGCTGTCAACTCTATAATAAGGAGGCTATGCCCACTGCTTGCAGGAGAGTGTTTTCCCTCATATGTCAAAATCAGGTAAAATTTTTGGTTGAAATGGGAAAACGGCAGCTCACTGATGAAGTTTGGTTTGATAGGTACCAATTTACTGAAACCCTCATCCTAGTTAGAACTTAGAGACATATCACATATGACAGTTAAAAGTCTCACCATAACAACATGCAAGCAGTAGATGATGAGGTTAAATTCCCATAGTATCTGCAAATTAAACAGCCCTCGCCATCTTCCCTCACAATGCCATCATGACCATCTGAGGAATAAGGATCCAAAGCAACATCGGTATAAATAACCTAAGTAAGCATTACGATGAGAAGCAATTAGCATTAGCATTTAGCAGCAATAGCATATGTTGTGAGCCCATGACACATTTCTAATGACATATGACTCACAATATCAGGGTACTTGTCCTTGAGTAGATGGATTGTTCGTGGAACCAATCCATTATCATTGTATGCCTCATCTCCTGTTTGTGACTGGAGGAACAATTAAGAACTTAAGCTCTCTCAATGATGCAAGTAAAATGGGAAACAAATTTCTTTACTCAAGTACCTTCAATGCATCACGAACTTTCGGGGAAGAGCACGAAGCTGTTAACACCAACATCTCGTGACTTGTACACCTGAAATAACAGAAGGTAAGCACAACTAATCTTTCCAGTCAAGCCTGAAGGCTGAGATAAATCAAAAAGTAGAACAAACGATATGAGAGCAGTTACCAATTTTATTTTTTTAAAAAATGCATCACTATAATTTTAATTGTAACACACTAACACTGATACCCATCTGAAGGATATGAACAACTAAGTTCTGGCCCCAGAAAATTATCTAATGCATCACAATTCATGTTACTGAGTCTTGTAAATTAATAAGATAAGCTCGTAACCTCATCAAGAAGCCCGTGCCAGGCATAGCTCCAATGGGAGTGTCCTCTTCACCTGCGAATCACAAAAATCAACCGAAACTGCTAACTTTATCCTCAACTTTGTGCTTGCATCTACTACCTACTAACCACCAATGTTCAAACAGTTCATCACCAACCGCACCAACCTTCGTGGATGAACAACGGGAGGACGAGATTAGCCGGGGACCCGGGGTAATCCTGGTCTCCTGGAACGCCTCCCGCAGCGCCGGCGATCTCCGGTTCCGACGAGGGCGCTTGGTCAAGTCCTGGACATACGTCGAGAAGCTAAACAATTCAGCAACCGCCATTGCTCCTCAAAAATTAGAAGCAGCTATATTCGCATTTTTTTTTTGTTCAGCCAAAACAACGCCGCGACGGGGGCACACCAGAGGCCTGATCTCCGGGGTGTCCTCCGTCGCCAACTGCCTAGCGAACGGCTGCGGGGCGGGGAACTTCCCGGCGACCGCGTCCGCCTCGCACTCCTCGATGGTCCGCCCCGACCTCGCCTGCACGGCCGCAGCCACACCCCCGCTCGGCGCTGGCCCTAACAACCACGGCCCTGGCTCTCGGGACGCGCGGAGACGTGCTCCTCCTCGCCTTCCTGGAGCGCAGCAGCGGAGCATTGGCGACGGTGGAAGCCATGGTTGCAGTGCAGGACAGCGCGCCAAGAGGCAAGAGCCAGAGGAGAGGATGACTGGATGGATAGCTGATCTTGTTCAGATAGCGGCTACTACTACTTTTCAGATTTCAGAGTCAGCACTAATCTCCATTTATTTGCCTGGAGCTGATTACGAGTCAAAAGGAAGGTTTATTAGAGACTTAAAAATATTTTATAGATAAAACTTTTATATACATATAGTTAGCAGCTTAAAAGCAAACAAATGCTTAAAAAGAACTACATTTAAAATACCCTAAAATTAACTTCAAAATTAAAATTTAAAATTCAAATTTTGGCTTTAACTTATTCGTGTTAGGGCAAACGGCAAGCCTCTTAGATAAGAATCTCCTGACTAATCCTGACTTATAGATTAGATAAGCATGTTGTCATCATGCCTACTAACCTGCATAGACAGCTGGACAGTGCCCGAAGATTTTAAGAGCACGGGACACCAAGTCAGAACCTGGTGTTGTGTTCTTCCCAGATCCATTCCATGGACAGATTGTGTTTGGCAATCCTTAATGTTGCATGGCATTGCAGAAAAAAAGCATTAGAATCAATCAAGCAGAGCTAATCAAGAGCTCTGGAACATGATGTTGCTACATTCGTCCATGTTCGTGTTAGAGATTACATACATTAACAACAATAGCAATTCTCTCCAAAAACTATTGCGTGTCCCTGACTCCTGACAAGAAATAGACAGACAGCCCCCGCAAGACAACTGCCGTATCGTGTTGGCTGCCAAGAAGCCATCCGTGGATGATGATAATACAGTTCAGGTGATTTTAATCTGCACAAAGCTGGTAGTCTCATCTTTGCAGGAGGGGCTAGGAAAAATCTGAGCCTTTGGATGCCCACCATTTGTTACTGCGAGAGCTACGCACGCGCTGAAACCATCTCTCCCAAGAAGCGTTCTCTGGACCACTGGTGCTGTAAAGATGAGAAAAATCATGGTTATCCAAGTTTTCGTGCGGTAGGATCGCTCAGCATGAGGTATTATAAATTGTATCTAAGCATCAGCACTTACACAGGAAGAAGAGGGTCGGGTTTTCCTTCTGTACTTGTGATCACTCTGGTTTGCTCAAAAGGACAAAACAATCACAAAATGGGGAAACACTAGGTACAAGGAAACAAACGCTACAGTCAAATTTACTTACTCCTGGCACGCTGCAGATGCAGCTTCCATGGTCTCAAGCTCGTTCAGTTCATCCTGCATCAAATGCACATACATCACAAGAAATAAAAAAACACAAGCTAAACGCAAAAGCGTAGCAACAGTAGATTTTAATTCAAATCAGCATTCCTTCTCTAGATGAGTTGATTAGGATTTTTAGCCCAATATTTCTCATAGATATTGCTAAGTAGAAACAATGTACAACAAGTTCTGATTTTCTCACTCATTCACTCACAAACTGATATGATCAAGCAAGATGCTTTTGAGAGAGGACAATGTGAATAACTGTTCAATCTTCATAGGATTGTCATAAATAATTCTGCATGATCTGGTGGATAATAGCACATATTCGTCTCATCTATTAATTCAGGGACTACCAATAATTTCAAGCACCCTATCCAAGCTTAGCACCAGAAGAAAGAAAGCAGATTTTACAGAGGTGGTTGTACTACCAGGATTCCAGTAAGGCCCCCTTTGTTTATGCTTAGGCTTTTAACCTGACTTTTTGGCTTTTATGGTTTATAAGCCCGTAACTTTCAAGCCTCAAGTTTAAGGGTGGGATCCTAATTCTAATCCACATAAGCCAAAAAAGCTACTCAAACCAAACTTTTGGCATAATAGTGCAAGAGTGGCTCATGGCTTTAGAAAAACCCAACCAAAAAGCTGCTGTTTGTTTGGGCTTCAGCTTTTGGGCTTATTAGCTAAAACAAAGAGGGCCTAAGTACACCAACTTTTGATATTCATGAAGGTTGGAGAATTCTTCAAGAACCTTGTCTTCAAGAAAAATACAGAGAATTAAACCCAAAAGAATAGAAGACTACTGTGGATACTCAGCATCCTTATATGCATGAAGCCAGTAAATTTTGAAATCAACAAATTTCTCACTACAGTAAAGTGGCAATCCCGCTGCTGCTGAATGAATATTTATTATCTATTCAGTAACAAGCTAACTGGGAAAAAAAACAAGGTCCTCCTAGGAGAGAGAAGCTGAAGATCAGAGAACATAGTGGAAAATAACAAGTACTTGTAATGGAGATGATTCATCAAATTCAACCATTCAAATTATAAGCCTCAGTCAGCAGTTCCCATCAAATGTTTCACTAACAAGCTCTAGAACTAGAAAACTACCATATAGAGGCAACATATGTGTGTTTCTGAGGATCACAGGCCAGAAGACCAAGTGAAGACAAGGGATGCAAGTACCTTCAAACTTGTCCACTGGTGCTACTTTAGGATCTAAATACTTCAGATAGCTGTGCAGAATCATATTTTCAGCACAGCTCAAGCTATCCAATAGGAGAAATATGTACATCTACATATGCATTGAGACCATCAGAACCCTGTTATTGTTGTTCTTGTCAATACTCCCTGAAAGTTCTCAAACTCGCAACCCGCTTAAACAAAAGTAGGCAAATTATGTGGCTTACTATGGGCAATGGTGGAACATGTTTCATGGCCAATATGTAAGCAAATTAGGACAAGTGTAGTAGGCTGGGTGATTCGGTTCAACGCTCATCATTTTTCAATCAATCAAAAACAAAAGCTATCGATAAAGGAAGAACTCTTTTATTTCCCTTTCGGTGGGTTACATGTACTGATGTACTGTACACATACATCAGTACATGCATACGGTTGATGCCACTGCAACAGAAACTATTTTGTTCTTGGATTCCACAAGATCTAGATCGCGTCACCGACTCGTCTTCTACACAGGCCACAGCACAGAGAGAGTAAAGGAGCATACTTGATAGCAGTAAGCACAAGGAGTATCAAGTTCATGGGAGAGGAGAGGAAGAGGAGGGGCGCTGACCTGCAGAGACTGGAGCTCCTGGTCGAGGCGGGCGATGGCGGCGGAGAGGCGGTGCTTGCCGACGTACCCCACGCTCCTCATCGCCGCCCCTCCCGCCACAGCCGTCCGCTGCTGCTGCTGTTGCTGACCGGAAGCCAGCCTCGCCGTCCTCTGCGCGCGCTGCCTCTGCTCCTCCTCCGCCCTCCTCTGCCTCTCCTCCCCCTCCTCCTCCTCCTCCGCGTCGTCGCGCAGATGATTCCGCAGCTGCTCCTCCCCGTTCGCCTCCCCCCTCATCTCCCCTCACCACGACAACCTCCTACGGATCTAGCTCCACCTCGCTGCTGCGGCTGCGGCGGCGGATGCTGGGGTCAAGTGGAGGAGGAGGAAGACGACGAAGCGGGTGGGGATGTGGTGGTGGTGGAGGAAGTCGTTGGTGGAGGTGGTTTCATCGCGAGGACGGCAGCGGCGAGGCGGGTGAAAATGTGAATGGGAGAGAGAGAGAGGGGTTTGACTGGTCAACGCGGTCGGTCAATGGGGTCAGAGAGGGCGCGGTAACCTGTGGCAGGGGGTGGGGCCCGGTGGCAGACGGACAGACTGCGGCGGAAAGCTGACCTGGCAGGCGCATCTCTCTGCTTACCTCTGGGCTTTTCTTTCCTTTCCGTGTTGGATTTTACTCGCCTGACCGGCCCACAGAGAGAGAGAGAGAGAGATACACTCCTTCAATTCCAAAATCCCAGCATTTTCAACCAATAAGCTTAAAAAGAGGTTCTGATCGGTTCAAAATTTAAAATTTGATCAAAGATGTAACTAAAAATAAATCTTTTTCTCTCAGTTTTAATATTTTCTAAACAACTTAAAATACTTGTATTTTACAACACATGGAGTACTAATAAAGAGTGGTGCATAATGAAATACTGGTTTCTTATGTGGATCCTTCTAGTCTTACCTATTTTCATTCTGTTTTTTATATAATATGTCAAATTTGAGGACTCCTTTGAATTGAAGGATTAAGAAAAAGAAGGATTATGAAAAACACAACATTTTCATACTACTGTAAATGCAAAATACGGGAATGGTTGTTTAAATACACCATATGAAAACATATAGGAATTGAACTAGAGAGATAAACTTAAATAATTCTTTAAGAGGTTAGAGTTGTGGCTAACCGTCCATTTTATAGGAATTTCAAAGAAACTGATATGGTTCAATCTTTTTCTTTTTTTGAAAAAAAGAGCTTCTTAGGCTGAGTTTGCTAAAGAGGGTTGAAAACCCTTCCATCAGGCAAAATGAAGCGAAAAACTAATTAATTAAATATTAGCTAAAAATACTTTGAAAAATAGATTAATACATCAAACAACTTTTTATAGAAATCTTTTGCAAAGCACACACTATTTAGCATTTCGAAAAACGTACGAGCGAAAAACGATGAATTAGAAGTTAGAAAAGTGTAGTATAGAACACAGAAACTTTTCTATAGGATTAAAACCTCTAATTTTTTTGGTTTTTTCGTACAAATCAAAAGGGGCATAAACACCGAGTTCGAAAAAGAAACATAAGTTGGCATGACAAAAGTGGTACCAGCCACTGTTTCAACGATGGAGGTGTAAATTTGGACTCCATTTGGTTTTACTATGTAAACAAGAAAAAGAAACTTGAATTGGCATGCTTAATAAATTTTGCCTTTAAAATAATTTTAGGTTGAATTTTACTTGTTTTCATATAATTCTATGATTAATTATTATAACAGAACTAGGCAACAAAAGTGACGAAGAACATCCCTAAATTAATCATAGAATTAAATTCTAAAATTCATACTCAGCTTCTTGAGCGTGACAAAATTGAAGAAGCGATACGAATGTACACAAATGGGGAGATATTCACTTCTTAGACAAATGCACTTTCCTCATGCTCATTACTTCTTCAAAGTTCTCAAAATTGCTGTACAGGATGGGCCTGGTTCATGCCCACTTGTTATGAAAAATCTACAAGTTTTACACAGAGATGGGAAAGTAGTAGGACCATGGATTTTTTTTGTCAAAAACTCCTTCACTTTTGTGCTGGAGCCGGTCATCATGGCACCAAGTGGACTCCACACGGTTTCTATGAGAAAATGAAAATCTTTACAAGATGAATAGTATACACATGGACAATAATTTGACCCAAAATCAACATAATATCTGATGGGTCACTGATCAATCAGGTGTTCTTCTCAAGAACAGAGAGAGCTGGTGCCAGGTAGTTGTTCGCCTTGTCAGGCAAATGAGCCACCTGAAAACAATTCGACAGATCATTAGAATAAGTGCAAAACACAGATAGATCATAGATCAGAGAAGAAATTTAGCGAATTGCGGTACGAAGATGAATCTACTGAAGTTTCAGTTTTGGAGCTTACAAGTTCATACAACTCATCCCCTTGCTTTGGGACATGTTCATAGCACACCTACACAAAGCAGGTTTGTTCCCAGGTTAGTCATTTCACTACCTGTTGCACAAATGGTCAGTTCACAACACAAGGTTTTTTTTCTTACATCAAAGGTTTTGTTTCTTGCTGTTGAATCGTGCAATGCCTTGACACAGATATCTGCTACGTCGGCACAGCTGATACCCTGCATTTATATTTCAGTTGAAAAGCCTAATGATTAGCATGCATACTAACATTGAACATGCAATTATATCAGGCATAATTGCATGTAGTGAATGCTATGTTACCTGAGAGATTCTGTTCCCTTGATCAAAAATCAGAGCACGCTGACCACCAGGTTCTTCCTGGAATGAAAAAGGAATACTATGTTATGTTATACTGTAGTATGAACTGAAGAAATTACATTTGGGTCTTGGAAATAAGCATCATTTATACTTAGATTTCACTTTCAATTCTATGGTTAGTGATCAACTTGCATGCTTAAATCTTGGCTGCTTGCTTGATGAATATTTAGTTTCATCAGTTTGACACTAAGGTTTATGTAGCTACAGCATGTACTGAAATTCAGCAGCAATATCACTATGCAATGCACTACATGAGAAACAATCGGTGCTGAAAATATATATTTAGGGGAAAAAACAATCCAATTCAATATGTTGTACCTGCAGAGGACCTGGGCGTACAATTGTATATCCGAGGCCGGATCTCCTCAGTGCATCCTCTCCAGCCTAGAGAGGTAATAAACTGGTTAATGTTTGTATTAAGAGTGCATCAAGAACAGTTTACATTTGTTGTGGTTATGAGAAGTGGTACCTTCTTTGCTTTGAGGACTTGTTCTCTTCTATTAGGTTCGATTCCAGAGCCTGTGCATGAAACCAAAACAATGTCTGTTTCTTCACCAGTCTGCAAAAAGCAAATGAAATTTTCCGGTAAATATCTGTAAGATTGGAAATTTAAATGGCAGATCAATTGATAGAATCAGGTGAATTACTTACAGGTAGAGCTTTTATGAATTCCATTATAAGCTCGAAATTTCTTGGGTCACTAGCTCCTTGAGATGAGTCACCATGTCTCTGCACAAGGATTTAATTGGTAAGCTAACAACTTCCAGAAGCATTGCCTATCCAATTGATTCAACATATCATTTTGCACTAACCTGTTTTTTCGGTTCAAACCTTATGGTTAATGTGTGCACAAGAAAAGGGTCAAGAGGAGGGTCCTGTGGGTTCACTGGCCTGAAATCTGAGAACGGCACTCTCACCTGAACAGAACAAAAACATTTTCAGCATTTAGTTAACAAATCACTCCAATTAGCAATGCACAAACAGGTAATTTAGTGAATTGGGATCATCACTTGCCACTTACCCTGCAAAACCCTACTTTAGTGTTCATCCGAGCAAAATATTTCTTGCTCTGTGAGGTGTCAGCTAGTGGACCAGTCTCAAGGATTATTACATATGATCTTCCATTTCCACCCACGGACAGAAGTAAGCCGTCATATCTTCAGTTAGAACATAGCAGCATAACAGAGAACAGATTATGTCATGATCTTGCAACATCAGGCTATTAGGAAAAAATAAACTGAAGAATCCTAATCACACCTGTCTAGGGTGGAACCTAGTGGTAGCGAAAGCCGTTTCGACACTTCAACATATCCACCTCTTGTGAAAACAAACCCTAATCATAGAAAATTTTGATAAGACGATTAGAAACAAATGAAAAATCATCAACTGAAGCAATATATCTGAATACTTTTTTAAAAAAGGTAATCTAACTTTGGTGTACAATTCAGAGATCATGATGAAATAGCTTTGGTATCAGGTGATACCTGAGAAAACAGCCTGTCCATTTTCAGAGAATTCAAACGACGCATCGGTGCCTTCATCAAATCTAGAGGGATAAATATCCTGAAAGTATGATCCCTGATTAACTTCCCATCCTTGAAGAGATTTGGCAGATTTGAATTTGGCAATCAGCAGTTTGCTCTTGCTGCTTTTGCAAGCCCTTGACTGAGCCAGCTGATTGTTGTAATCCTGCATTGTAAAATAATTCACAGTTCAGTAAACATACCAAAATCTCAATGACAGTGATTTGCATGATTCTTCAAAGATTTTAGCAGGAATTACCTGGAAGGCCTTGGTGACATTCCTGACACCTTGGTTATCAACTCTGTTGAGATCACCAGTAATCGCTGACCGTGCAGTTGCGCAGTAGATTACCTTGTTGCAACCTGACACGGCAGCTTGAACTGAAGAAACATCGCCGACATCACCAACCACAATGGCCACAGATCTTGGAAGCATGTCGATCACTTCTGGATCATTCCTTCTTACCAAAGCCTGTTGCAAAAACATAGATACAAATTGATCAAACTTTGTTGATTTGACATGAGAAAACTTGATAGGAAGAAGAGATCGAAGCAAGTGACCTTGACGTTGTAGCCACGGAGCATGAGCTTGCGGACGACGATGCGGCCAATGCGGCTGGTGGCGCCGACGACGAGGACGGTTGTGTCCTGCGCGCCGGGGACGGTGAAGTCGCACATCGAGCCGCCGCGGAAGAGGATGCCCTCCTGCTCCTCCTGCTCCGGCGCCGCCACCGTGGACATCTGCCCGAGCCGCGAGAACTTGCGCCACACCTCGTCGAAGATCTGCCGGGACCGGCGGCCCAGCCCCACCGGGTTCATGATCACGTCATCGAGCGCCACCAGCGCCCCGCCGCCGCTGCCGCCCTTGGCCTCCGCGCGCTCCTCGCCGCCGTCGGGAGGAGCAAGCAGAGCGGTGGAGGAGGAGCTACCGGGCTCGCTGCCGTCCTTCCTCTCCCGCCGCGCCCGGGACTTGCCAGCCTTCGCCGTGGCCTCCGTGTCGAGCGCCGCCACAACCCTCGCCGTCGTCTTTGCACCGGCGACGAAGCAGCAAGAACTCTGATGGTGCCTGCCGCTGGGAAGAGGAGCTCCGAGGAACGCGGAAGAGGACGAGGAGGCGGCGCGGTGTGACGCCATGGCCGCCATTTCGCGAGGTCGCGAGTCGAGGCGATCCGCGACGAGAGATCCTTGGCTGCTCGCCTCATGTGCTCTGCTTTTGCGGCTTATTATATATCAAGCGTGGTGGCGAAGAACTGAAGACAATCTCGCGGCTGCTGATGCTTGTGGCTGTGGTTGTCCGAACAGCCGGTGGGGCCCACGATGCAGTGACTCATGGAGGAGGAGAGGTGCTCGGCTGGGAGACGTGGCGGCATGTGGGCTTGGGGATCGCCGGCGCCGGCGACGTGGCTCCGCCGGATTCACTGACCTCGCTGGTGGCCTCGGACTCGTTGCTGACATGCCCGCGTCTGCGTGCCAGGAAAAATGGCAGAGTTTGTGGGGAGAGGTGGAGCCCAGTCAGACGGCGCTCGTCGGGCCAGGTCGGCTTCGTCGGCGGCGAGCCCGTCCGCCGCTTCCCTTCTCTCCTCCTTGGATTGATGGGTTTCCGTTATCCACTCCAAATCCAGATTAGACAGTTAAATTTAGTCGTGAGGATTAGAGGTGTGAAAATCTCATGAGCTGCATCAACGACACATTGTGAACTCCTTTGTAATAATAAAATAAGTTGAAGAAACTTACCTTTGTAATTCAAGGACGATTTGATTTTTTAAAGTTAAAACCTTTTTAAATTTTATCAAGTTTATAAAAAAAATCTAACAACATTTTTAACCCCACATAAATATACTATTTAAATATATTTAATGTTAGATTTAATGAAATTTATAAAAACTGCTACATCTTTTTAGAATTTTAATCAAATTTATAAAAGCTTGATTTAGGAAAAAGTCTTATAGTATAAATGGGAGGGAGTACTATGACTTTCAACTTTTCTTTTTTTTTACGGTTTAATGTTTGTTCCCCTTATGTCTGGAAATTATTCAACAAATATCAAATACTTTAGCCGCACTACAAAATGATGGGGTGCTGTAAGCGAATGGAAATTTCATAAGAGCAGGAATAGAGAGATTCTTTTTTTCTGAAATCATATTAAGATGGAAATTTTTTATAAATGACCATTAAGCACAAAAAATTGCGAGAGCAGCGGCATTAGTGGCCAAAGCTTCCAGCAAAAGAACCGCCTTTTACTTGTACACTGTCTTCTCCTCTACCTCGAGATCGTTTGCATGACAATTTGCAGAATTGTTCAGACAAGAAAGGAAACCACTTCTTCAGAGAAAATCAAGGAACAAACTAATGAACTCACACATGGAACAGAGTACGGACATCGAAGGAGTGGAGTTTCGTTAATCCATTTGCTAATGCTGGACGCTCATCATTCTCCAGGGACTTGTTGGAGTTCAGCTTTGAAGCCGTGCATTGTGTCTCTTCAGACTTCAGTAATCAATACCAATGACATGTAGGTAAGGCTGTAACTTGTAAGTGGAGTACAAAGTAACAAAGTATATATGCATTTGTCAGGATTACAAATATAGATGGATAAAAACACAGTGTACGTTTGTGGTAATTTTGCTTCCAGAGACAAAATATGTTCAATTGACTCATCCACGCAAGCAATAAACCACACACAAAAAAAAAACAACTCCCCATGGCAGGCAGGACCAAGAACCCATGGATTGGATTATTCCAGCTCCAAGCTACAAAATCTTGGATACCGGTTCGCTAATGACCATCGGACGGTGTGGGTAGTTTTCAGTAATTATTGTTTATTGCATAACAGCTAAATGTGTGTGGCCTGTTGGCCAGTAGCAGAAGTTTCAGATGTCTTTTCCCCCTTATGTAAAGCTTTGTCCTGCCTCTTGTAAGGGGCAGGCGTAATACCTTTCGTGTCGTTTTACAGCTTTGTAATTTTCGAATCCCTTTTTATCTTAATAAAATCTGGTCGACCTGTCTGGTCTTCCTGGCAAAAAAATTATTATTTATGTAAATTGGCTGTCTCTTTAAGTTCAGCCAATCTATCGGAAGGTTTCAGAAATAAAGAACAGGCCAGGGCTGCTCTGTTGGATTCAGTCAAAACCAGTATGGACAAAGCTCAATCCCGTATGAAGCATTATGCAGATGCCAAGCGCAGTGAACGCAGCTTGCAAGTGGGAGACATGGCATATCTCAAAAATGCAACCTTATCGTCATAATGCCCTTGGATTGCATAACTCACTTAAGTTACATTCCCGTTATTATGGTCCATTCAGGGTGATTGACAAGATTGGCTCCCTGGCTTACAAATTACTCTTACCTGACACTTCTCAAATTCATCCAGTCTTTCATGTCAGCCAGTTAAAGCGCCATGCTGGCACAAAAGCTATTCCTGAGCCTGGTTTACCCTTGATCGACAAAGATGGCAATATTCTTACTGCCCCTGCTGCTGTTGTGGAGCGGCGTCTGATTCACTGCAACAATGAGCATGTGGTTCAATGGAAGATCCACTGGGAAAACCTTCCTTTAGAGGCATTGACCTGGGAAGATGCATCATTCATCACCAATAGGGGGCATTGTCAGATATCTGCATCTCTGAAACTTCTGAAAGTGAAGAACAAACGCCGAATCAGAACTGGAACAGGGGAGCTGCGGGAATGGACGGGGCAGATGCATGGATACCGGTTCGCTAATGACCATCGGACGGTGTGGGTAGCTTTCAGTAATTATTGTTTATGTAAAGGGGCTGTCTCTTTTAAGTTCAGAATTAAGAACTCCGCGTCAGCTTTAGCTTTCTGAGCCGTCGCTTCTCTTTCGCGGCGGCGCACTCCTAATAAGCCATCATCTCTTCGTTTCTTGTTTTTTCTCAACTGAAGTATAGCAATTGATGAAAAGCTGGCGCAAAATAAACTTCCCTATACCGGTCGAAAAGAACGTGTCGCTCGAAAATTGGTGGATAGAGACAAGAGAAATTTTCCCGAAGAAGCACAGGGGAAATCTCGATTTGATCTCCTTGTTGATCCTTTGGCAAGTTTGGAAAGAACGAAATACGAGGATCTTTCGACAAGAATCACAAGTTACTGATTTAATTAATGATGAGATTGGCATATGGAAGGAAGCAGGAATTTTCGGCAATACAACTGACTGAGATCTGAGCCTGCAGTGCGGCTGGAGCACTACAACAACTCCCATCCCTGCTTGTGTTTATTTTTTCAGTGTTTCTTTGTGTGTGATCATAGCTTTGTATTAGCTTGACTGCAGCTGCAGCCAAGCACGACATGCTTCAATGTCGTTTTGTAAAAAGTTTTACTCCTCTAATGCTTAATATAAAATCGGACGGTCTATTGGCCGCCTCGGTAAAAAAATATCTATCTGTAATGAGAATCGAGAAATATAAACCCTAGTTCTACATTTGCTTTTTGTCTTGCGGTGCCCTCAAATTCCTTTAATTTCCTGTCATTTTCCTTCAGTTCCTTCCTGTAGGTTTCCCAGTAGGTAGCTTCTCACCCCAAAACTCTGAATCTTGCAGGAATCCGGGTGAAATTGGCCCCTGGATCCTGACACTGAACTCCGGCGGCGGGGGCGGCGGCGGCGCTGGGACAGGATGATCAGGTCATGAGTCAGGAGTGTGAAATAAGCTTGACTGTGTCAGTGTTGAGTGTGCTTGGTTTGCTATTGTACAAGTGGCAGTTTGCTTGGCTCTGCAATACTTAATTAGTCCTTACTCCGTTTTATTTTCTTTAAAAAAATTTAAGTTTGACCAAATTTATTAAAAAACAGTAGTATTTACAACACCAAATTATTTTTATAAATATTAAAAGTTAGTTGCAATGAAAATAATTTAGTGTTGTAAATGCTACACTACAAATTTAGTCAAACTTAAAAAGTTTGAAAAAAATCAAAATGACTTATAATACAAAACAATGATTTATAATATAAAATAGAGGGAGTACACGACTTAAATTTAGGAGATCTTTAATTAACCCTACTAACTATTTGGTGGCAATGTGAACCACGAAAAGGTTGTAGCCATATCTCTGCCAAGAACAAGATGAGCACCCACGTTGGATTCTGAATATGCATGTTTTGGTTTTATCTGAACTTGACTTATTTTGTAGTTGTTCCCTACCTTGCTTGAGTGTGAACAAGAACAATTGATATGAGCAGGAAAGCCCAAGTCAAACAACCATCATATTTTTAATTAGCTGGTAAATGATGCAATTTAAACAGATCATGTCACATATAAAGGCTTCCTACATAACCAAAAAAAAAACAAGAAGACATGTAAAAACTATTGTTACAGAGTTTAGTGGAAATATGAATGGGCTACAAAATGGTAAATACTGGGATTCTTTTTTGGACTAACCTAAGCCTCTACTCTCCAAGTTAACTTCCGAAACAGGATGGCCATTTCATTCTCTCGAGCTAGTTTTTCCAGTGATTCTTGTTGCAACAGCAAGCTCGATCATTCACATGTTATATGACTTAAAACAGTTCACGCATGGATGTCCTCACTGCTCCTTCAGAGCTCAGAGTTTAGTCATCTATGATCAATCCAGGTTCACGCCTTCTGAATAACTCTGAGCTTGGCACTTCTGCACCTCTGATTCAGTTCTTCCTCCTCTTGTGAAGGAGATATTGGTCTTTTCGTTAGAATGGTTCCATTCTTTCCTTGCACTCTCTGCTTAAACCAGGGTTCATCTTCACTATCAATGTCAGCACTCACCAAGTCGTCTTCATCATCATCTATTTCATCTTCATGAATAAGTTCCAGAAAGGTCTGCTTCACTATTCTGTCCTCCAAACTGTGGAATGAGATTACTGCAAGGCGACCATCTGTTGCTAGGCAATCAAAGCACGCATGAAGTGCATCTTCTAGAGTTCGGAGTTCATCATTAACTGCGATTCTTAGGGCCTGAAACACCCTTGTTGCAGTCTTAATCCAACCTTGCCTTCCTGCAGTTTATAAGTTTGTCATAAAACATCAGATCATAGATAAAACAAATCATATAACCACATTTAGAGACACCATCATCATACAAACCTCCTGAACTGGTACACGTTCTTTGGATAAGTTTGACAAGCTCCCCTGTCGAGTGCAAACCCCCCATAGCCCGGGCTTTAACAATCCGCTTCTGAAGGGACTGCCAATTGCTTTCCTCACCATAATCACGCAGGATACGCCCAACTTCAAGATCAGGCCAAGAATTCAATATATCTTGTGCTTTCAAAGTTGCCTGTCTAATTTCATATATAGGTTAGGTGTAGTACAAAGATTGCATGCTCTTTTGGGACTTCGTCACTTTGCTGATTGATTATGGCTTACTGCAAATGATAAAGTAACATTAAATCTACGTTCTTTTGAAATTTATGGACATGGCAAATCTAACAGTAGTTAATTCATATGGAAAAAAAACAGACCATTGGAAAGGACGTGTTGCACTTCAAGTAATATAATGTATTAATTTACTGGGTTAACATTGTTTGCAAAAAGTGAAATGCCGATTGTCAACACAAGTGTAACTACAGTCAAGACAGATCCAAATAAAATGGACTGGAGTGTGATTCAATGTTTTAGAAATTTCTAGAAAGATTTTATATAAGTTTGCATTGCAATATGAATGCATCAGAATGCTTTGAGATCATGTTTTCCAAGCTCCAGCAAAAGTAGACTCTAACAAGATGAAGTAATGTAAGACTGGAGTTTTGTCAATCAATGATCGTAGCCCTTCAAGCTTGTAGGTGCAAGGCTGTATAGCAACTAGAAGAAAATTTTGTGGCAATGCATTTCCGTATGCAAGTGGAAGGTAGGAATGGACAGTAAACTAGAGCAAAGCAACACTGACCTTAGGATCCATGCGCATATCAAGTGGCCCATCCTGAAGAACGCTAAATCCCCTGTCTGATCTGTTCACCTGTGTATAGTACAACAGGGCATTCAGATGACTAAATGGGAAATGAAGGAGGTTTACCATCAATTTCACTGTGTTTTATAGAAAACCTGACCTGCATGGATGACATGCCAAGGTCAATGAGGATTCCATCAACTCCAGACGTTCCAACAGCAATGTTCTCATCCACGCTGCCAAGAACATGCTTGATGTACTTGAAATTCTTGGCGTGAGTGTATGCATGCAGTGTTCTCTGCAAGGCATCTTCGTCATCTCCATTAGTTACCCTACTGGCAAGGAAGGCCTCGATGCGGCTCCGGCCAATCTCCAGCGCAGAGGGATCGACATCCATGCCAATGTACAGTTCCATCTCCGGGTGTGCCTCCATCATCTATTGCACAAGCCCAATAGGCATTCTATCAAACAGCTGGTGCGCATTAACGATCACACAACGGATAACACTGAAGAGCCAAGAAGAAGAAACATTTCGTCGAGCAGCTACCGTCGGCGAGCACTAAGGTAACTGGAAGTCTAAGGGAAAACAGGAGGGACTACTACTGACGGCGAGGGAGTGGCCGGCCGCGCCAAGGGTGCAGTCGACGAAGGAGCGGAGCGGGAGTGGGCGGCGGAACGCGGCGAGGACCTCGCCGAGCATGACGGGGACGTGCTGCGAGTGGGAGTTTCGCCGGTAGAGGTCGGCGTCGAAGGCGGCGCCGGAGCGCGTGCGCCGCTTGAGGTGCTCCTCCAGCGCCCGCCTCTGCTGCCGCTTATTGCCGTCCTTGTCCCTCGCCCTGGCCTTCCCCTTCCCCGCGGCGGCTCTGCACGCGACGGCGTCGTGCTTGCGGCGGCGGTGGGGAGCGGCAATGGCGGCGGCGAAGGGATGCGCGGGCGGGCGGAGGTGGAAGGCGAGGAGGCGCCGCGCCGCCATCGCCATGGTCGAGGAGAGCCACACGCGACAGCGAGCAAGGCGCGGATAGAACAGCAGCAGGGTGTTTGCCAACCGCCCGATCAAGAAATGGAAGGCCAGGATTTGAGGGTTCGGGCTAAGTTATGATGGATTGAGGCTTCTAGCTTATCATAATTCAAACATGAGGCTTCGCTATCAAAATTCGAACCGATAGGATATTCAACCGAATTTCGAAATTTTGCTTAAATCTCAAAGCGCACAGTTTACAGTGACCACACTGTAATAATAATCTTCCACAGAATTTGACAAGTTATAACTCTGAGGAAACACAGCAATGTAGGAGTGCAAATGTTACTGGCACAACAGAAGCAGGATACACTTTGCTTGATACTTACTTTTGTAGGCCGAAATTCCACAAAAATCTATTGTAAAACAGAAATTTCCACAGAAAAAATATTGCACAGAAATAGCCAAGCTGCAATGCAACATAGAAAGGGAACAAGAAGAAATGCAGGTGAGCTAATGTCAATGATACAACAGATGCAGGATATGCTATGCTTTTATACTTTAAAATAAAGATTGGTTCCTACAAAATGGGGGGCAGAAATAAACAATTCATGTCCAATGCCCAACCCTCTTCTTCTTCTTCTTCTTCTTCTTCCTTTTTTCTTCCCTATACCCCTCTCACTCCTGATGGAGGCAACAACAACAACAAGAAGGTGCTGGAGGGGGAACAGCTAAGCCAATTTTCCATCAACAATAAGAGTTCCAGAAACCTATTATACATGAAGAGAAGGAGGAGGCAAGCAGCAAAACAAGATTAGTTCCACTAGTACAGGAGGTCAAATAAAAGAATCACCACACCCAAGGGCTGGGGGTCCTATCGACGACGACGACGACGACGATATCACCAGGCACCGTCAGCAGGGTGCAACTAGTTAGAACAGAACACAGTAGTTACCACCTATTGTGGTACACCCCCTTCATCCATTCCAATCCTTTCCTTTCCTTCGGAGAAGAGAAGGCAGAGGCAGGCTTCCAAGCCATAGCTTAACAACTGGCGAAGAATGTGTAATGTCTTGCATCTCCAGGACAGTTTCATGGGAAGAATCCATCTGAGACAACTTCTTAGCTAGATCCTCTAATTCAACCATATCCCAAGCTTCTTCTTGGGAGTGGGAATGAGCGAGGGCAGCGACACTGCATGCTTCCTATCTTCTTTCCACAGTATATAGCTGTACAGGTGCCACTACTCGTTTGCAGCAACTTCTGCTGCTCTTTGTCTCATCATTTCATTTACAGCAGCCCTCCTCCTAGAATCAGATTGCTGTTGCAACCTTCGAAGATGCTCCTTGAGATCCCTGTATAGTGTATAGTTTCCATGAGTGGTCAGGGTGTTATTCCAGATCAAGCACAAGGCATCGAGGTGACAGAAGAAAAGTGAGAAGCACCAACGCACCTGCATCTCGGCACGTTGCATCCTGAGTCCCTGCAAGCTCGGGCATGGAGCTGGAGCATGTACCACATTTTCTTGCAAAGAACACACCCTCCTGAAGCACGTGTTTTGCACTGCATCCCATGACGAAACAGTCCCTTGACTTTCCGGCAGTTTGGGTATTGACAACTGCCTGAACGACATGTCGAGGCATGTACCAGAAGATCAAGCATCTTCCTTAGCTGCAGCGTCATGAAAGAAACATCACATTAGGTGACACTATATCCTGAAGGGTTTCTAGAAAATGGAACACATTAACAGAATTGAGTTTTTCCACAAAAGGATGCAAATTAAAATAATGAAGTTTTCCCACAAAAGGATGCAAATTAAAATAATGCCATAAGGTAATATTATCCTGTCTCTATGTGCGCTATTTACCATGCTAATGGCATCATATGGTTTACCATAAACCTATAAATGGAATTTAAGTTAGACAGTTGCCATGTCTTTGAGCACAAAGTGCATTTTTTTGTTCAACTAAATAGGAAAAAAATCTTCAACAATCTTCGAAGAAGATAACTAAGGGTAATATTGAAAAGAACTTGCCTGCTGGACACGCATTTGCCGAGCTTCCTTATTTTGGGCATCACGATCAGCAGCTGATGGATGGTTCGTTAACTTGTGAGCATGATTGACTGCTCCTTTTTGGTAACAAGCATTGCATACATCAAAATCTGGACAGACTTCACACCGCCAACCCTGACCAGTTTCAATATCATGACAGCAGACGTTGCATGTAGTTACAAACGCTGGTGCAGTTGGATTATGTAGATGGTACAACACCATCATCGATGAGTGCTTAGCACGGCGAAGGGTGTCGTACTGATAATGATTTCCTTGACAGAGACTAAGGAAGGCCTGCCTGGTGTCAAAAAATTCACTTTCCAGAATATCGTCTCTATCCTTGGTATCTTTGGGCACCCCAACAATGTCAACCTAAAATATGATAGGATCAAGGTATACATTAGTTACTATTTGCTCCTTTTCTCGACAAGAAGAGAATATAAGTTCAGTGAGTTACCGGATGGAGCATATGTGTGTCTCTACTGTTACTTGGGTGCCTCTCCCTATCTTCAAGCTGTTGTTCTGCATCGTAACACCTGAAACAAAATGCTCAATGTGACAAAATAACTTCACCAGAACCCCCACCCCCCAAAAAAAAATCATCTAGCTCGAAAGTCTGTATGAAGACAACAATCTTTATCCGAAGTATTTATTATACATCGCCCTTGACTGAGAATATCTAGTCTCGTTGGGTCAGACATCCGGGCACCTTGGCTTGCCTAAAGAGGATTAGAAGCGCGTCTGGGCTTTCTATGTGTCACCCCAGTTTGCAGGTATGGGCACCTGGGGAGATCAATTATTGGAGGCGGGGCACTTACAGGGCCACTAGCAGGCCTTTGGGCACAGGGTGTCAACCTCGCCATTGGCTAAACCCGCGCATGCTTGATGAGACGGCAATGCTCATTAGGAGGCTTGACGAGATCAAGGGGATGAAAAGAGGAGATAGTGAGATATGACTACTATACCAAGTGGGGAGTCATGGCCTTAGCAAAGTTTATGCAGATGTTGAGAACAGAGTAGAAGATCTGCCTTTCAGTTTTTCTTTTATTTATTGGTTTGCTGGGAGCTTATTGCCCCTCAACTTGCTTGGGACTAAAGGCTGGTTGGTATTGTTTTTTTACGGGGAATTTGATGCAACAAAAAGACCTGTAATCTTCTGTGGCTTCAATAATGAGAGGCAAGGATAAAATTTTGTGTAGTCTATTGTGGTACTTAAACTGCTGTTCTTCGATAAATAATTTTCCAGTTCATGTGCCTGGTCAGTTCAGAGGCGACTGTCTTCGCTGGGCACCATATTAAACATGACCATGAGAAATAATACTGGTATAAATTTGTTTGGCATGTCACAGATGTCTTCAGACTTAATTGTGTGGCCTCATATAGATCAATAACACGTGTGTAATATTGTTAAAGAAAATAACTTACTTGTCACATATGTAAAAGCTTCTGCATTGATGGCAAACCCAACGTTTTCCAGACACCATAAGGGTACAACAGTGACTACACGAATACTGCAAATGAACCATAATGAAATCTTCCTTCATTGGATAAATGGTTTCCCCAAGCTGCACATAACAAATTGAGTTCATGATAAAGATGACATCCAGTAAAAGTGAAAAATAAAATACTGAGCAAGGATGATAAAAGGGGGAAAGAGGGGTAAAGTGTAATAGCAGCCGTGTGATTTATCAAAATAAGGAGCATGCAAATCACTGTACAATCCTACCTTGTGCATCAGCATAGCATCCTTGGAAGCATTCCCACTAAGATCGGTGTGGCCAGCAGCTTTAAGAGCTCTTTTGGTAATAATCTTCTTTGTCTTGCCCTTCTTCTGCAGCTTCCGGTCATCTTCTTCTTGACGAAGTTGATTGATCATATCTTCTGCAGCTCCTGGCCAATAATCTCCATCAAAGTAAGGCAAACGAGAAGCAGTCACTTTAGCCTTGCACTCCCCCATAGTAATAAAGAAATGGTCATAGAGATTTGTCAGCTCAACAACAATCTCTTCCTTGGTAGCTTTTCGAAGCATAGATAAGTACCTGAGTGTAAAGTACATCAGAAATCATATAAACTAGAAGAGTTAAAAGTGAGCAGAGTAACAGAAGTGTTAACTAAGGTCTTACCACTCCCTCAGTTTGTCAGATTTTGGAGTCTTCTGAATCTCAGGATGGCAGTACAAAATGTAATCTTCACCTTTTAAAGGTGGGCACGCCCATATGTAACAGCTTGTGAATCCACGCTGCTTGCAATATTCAAGATATCCTATCTGAACACATAGAGACCTAGCATTAGATAGTGCAGAAAAATGCTAGCCGGAGGAAGGCAAAATCCCCAAAGTGTTGCATACAAAATAGTATGACCAGCCTGAAAAAGCAAGGCATTTAAATTTAGAAAAACTCAGAGAACATAGAACATTACCAAAATTTCATGATAAACAAATGTACGTAACGCCTCTCCGGACACTGTTCTAATCTCAGGTCTGAAGTATTTAACAGAATCCAGGTATGACAAATAAACACGACGCTGGTTTGGGTAGGAGCATTCAGCACCAAATTCTTGGACATACATTCCAAATAGGCACACTTCTACACCTTCTATTTTCTGGAACAAAAGGACAGCCTGCCAAACATTTGATAACAAAACAGTTTCAGGTATCATTTATGCTTGAAATGATTGGTGTTCTTTTGCAACAATACTGGACTAATTTCTTACCTTGGACTTGTATGGGAACTCTGTCGGGTAGTTATCTTCTTGAAAAATTTCCAAAAAACGTGGCTTTACTTCCAGCTTCTTGTCCACTGATGAAACAACTCTGACCACAAGACCTTCGGCTCCAGGAACCTAACAAATAAGGAATAAATAAAATTTAAAAGTGATGAGAACAATTTCCTTCATGATGGCATAAGTCAGTGTTCTATTCTCAATTACAGGAGAGAAGTCATGCCTACTTCACAAATACATACACAAGATAAACTCATGATGTTAACGATTTAACACAGCTATGCAGAAAGAATTAGCACATAAAGCATTGCAGTATGCAATGTCAAATTTGGTAAGATAAAAAGAAATGTCAAAGCACTATACCCACACAAGTAAAACATAATCCTCGCAATGTTAGATTTTTAAATTTAGACCTTTATTGTGTTCTTTATTATGCATTTTAGTTAAATTGACAAATCAGGCAGAAGCGAATCTCATTCACACTCACTAAATGTTATTAAAAAAGAAAGATGCTTCTTGTATATTTTTTATGCTGTCCCTGTAGTTTGCACTTTTTGGTTGTTCAGTTAGTCTGGAACAATGAGGTGAAACAAGTTTGCAAAATATGACAATATAATTAACACATTCCAAACTACTAATGGAATTTAATTTTGTATGCTTCAGTCTATGCCAGTGAGGTGTCATTTAAGTACCAATTCCCAATCTGTAGGTAACTCGTATATCATTATTCATTATTCTACAGGTTAATCCTCCAAAACAGTACCTGATGTCTATATAGCAGGTGGGAGTTCAGGGTTAGATCAAAAATCAGTTCATCATGCATTTGCTGTTTTGGGCTGTTTTTGCATGATTTGGTAAGTGCCTGATGATGACATGATGTATGTTGTTTGAAATTAATATCTTTACAGAAAAGATCAGTTGAAATTGAGAGAAACGAATCAATATTTAGTTGGAAACAGTATATATTTCAAATTAGGATATAAAACCTTGTCTGGAACAATCAATTATTCATGCGCTGTGAAGGCACTTTAAGAAAAAATTCGTGCAGCACTTTTTTTTAAAAAAAAATGTAATGCATAGTTGCGTAATAGCAAAGTGGTACTGTGGTCGAATCCAAAGACGTGTTTAGAGCAACAGATAGAGAACAAAATTCACTTCACAAATGACTTAATTTAACTAACCTCCTCAATGCTTTTCCTCTCCTGAGCTGCCCTATCCTGTCTCTCCTGCTTCAACCGTTTAAAAAGTCGATCTTCAATATGATCGCTTAGTACAGTTCTAGGCAGATCTTTTGCCCCAAGAACAGCACTCTGTGGTAGAGGCATACGCAACCCACGTTTCACCTCTTCAACATAACAATTTGGGCAAGTGTACTCTGCTTGCCCTCCATCATTCCTTCTACCATTAAATAGAGCACATATCTGGTGCTGCCAGCATTCACACTTGTCACACTGAACCCACTGCAGAATACATCATTTAAAAATAGTTAATACAAAAGGAAGATACCCAAATTTTGATGATACAGTCACAAAACCACCAAAAATGAATAAGGAACTTACCCATTCTTCAGTTTCCTCATCATTCCTTTTTTTCTCGAACCTGGCCTTCAAAAAGTTTTGCCCTTCAACCTCAATAGTGTCACCACGGGACTCATTGTAGCATGGGATACAGAAAAAATGTCGAGTATCACCAGTACCAACAGTATAGTATGGTGCATTTCGCTTTATCCGAGCGCCACAAGGGGAGCAATATATTGGTGGAGGTTCAAAAGTAAGTTTTTCCACTTTGCAGAGCTGGCACGAATTCTCATTTTCATTATGCCCCATCAACTGATTCTTTTCAGCTTTAGCTTTACTCTGTCAGATGACAAGGCAGGTAATTCATCATAACTATTATATAACAAGAGCATAAAAACAGTATCTTACAAAATGCCAGCATGTCTCTAATGAAGACAATGAAAAGATATCATTTTGTTCTATACAGTTCAACTCAATCAGTGCTTTAGAGTTCGGCAAAGCTTTAGAGCGCTAAATACTACTCCGTATGTCCCAAAATGTAGAGAGTTTTAGGCTTGGACACAGGTATTAAGAAAGTAGGTAGATTTAAATGGAAGAAGGTTGTGATTGGTTGAGAAGAGAAAGTTGGTGAAAAATTTGAATGGTGGGAGGTTTGGATTGGTTGAGAAGGGAATGTAGATGGAGAAGTATTATATTTTGGAACAAAATTTAAATGCTAGAAATTGTTATATTTTGGGACGGAGGTACTGTATAAGGTAATACAGTAACTAGTAATATATTCAATGCAGTAGTGAGAAAGGGAAACAATTCTCGTTAACTGGAGAAACAAATTAAATAGTTTTTTCCCTTGCCTTTGCATATTATATTTGAAGTAGTGACAAAGATGAAGATTTTTCATTCACTGGAATGTATGTTTATGAAAATGGTTACAATTTTTTTTTTTAAAAAAAGAATACATACCTGACCAACCCACAGCCTTAGACTGTTGATATGTTCTTGAATTTGTTCTGGGGTGAACAATTCAGTCATTGAGACACCTTTTATCTTTGGTTTCCCTGATTTAGAAATGGTGATATCTGTTGAATCATTTGCTTCATTCTTAACCTCAGGGGCAGCCTCACTTGTCTCTTTGTCAATTGGCATGATTTCTTGCTTGACATGAGTCTTAATCTCATTTGATCCTCCAGGTGCCACATTTTGTCTCGCTGTGGGCACGTTTCCATCAGTACCATAACCAATCTTTGCAGGCTTCTGCAGTGGTCGTGGGTCAATCTTCACATCCATTTTCAGTTGTCCCACCTTGTTATGCTGGTCAGACAGTTCAGAATGTGTTTCCTGTAATATAAGCCCTGCATTGGATGGCATAGAAACTTCACGCTCTGCAGTACTGGGTGATACAGGCTGCATCTTTAAACGTTTTGGAACAGAAGGCTGACTATCAAAGATTTCATCTGACACTGGGTCGATGTCCATTATGTCACCCTCTACCCCATTCATGATTCTCTGAGCCGTATTCTGTTGAGCAATTTTTCTAGGCTCAGGGGGGTTTTGCTTGCTTGCTAGTTCAGCTGAGCGCTGCAGAAGTTTCTTTGCATTACTGCATACAGGACACTGCAAATCAACACAAGCCTTATAATGTTCAGTAACCATTCTTGACCTCCTGCAATCCCTGTATGAGCAATCTTTCCTTTTACAGTTCTCAAAATGCTTTACTAGCTCCTGTACCTGAAAACAGCGATGGAATTTACAACTTCCGATGGGAGTTAAGCATGATTTTGCATGAAATAGCAAAAGTAACCACTTCATCTGACGGAAATAATAGATATTTCCAGCAGCCTGTTCAAGTCCTCCACTAGGGAGCTTTGGCAATGCAGGATCAGCTGGAGTCACAGTACAACCAGGAAGGCACCAATCAGATGAAAATGGCTGTTGTGCTCCATCCTGAGACATTGTTCTCTGACACAAATCTGCCTGTATTTGCTTCTCAAGAGACGAATCATTAGTGACAGGAGCCTTTTCCATTGTCTGAGGCCGCCATTGGGCCTGATGCATCTGCTCTGGCTGAGATCCTTTCAAGACATAACTTACATCGTTTGAACTGTCATCAAGCTGCTGATTAGTTGGCAACAATTGCTGAGAATCATGGGATGCATTAGAATGAAAATTTTGAGAGCTGGAAAGATGTCCAAACACTTGTCCTCCTTTGACATTATCATGAGCACTTCTTTGCTGGTATTGACCCTGGTAAATTGGAATGTCAGCGTGTTCAGTAGCTTGTGAAGATATAAGCTCAGTGTGTGGCAGAGCTCCTTGTTCTGACAATTGCATAGAATGGCTGGAACTCAGTTGGGGCTGTTTAAGGGAATTGCTTCTCAGTATAGACTGCTGATGCTGTGAGTTAGGCTGCTGCTGATTCAGATGGTACTGGTTTTGCACAAACTGGGAACTAGGCTGCATTTGATGTTGCTGCATTGAATGTTGCTGGCGCATAAGTTGTTCATGAGTTAACTGAGATGACTGAAAATTCATCTTTTCTGGCTGATCCAAAACCTCAGTTTTTATCTGAGGCTGCGGTTGAATGGATTGCATGTTTAACTGATTCGTATGCAACATGGAATTCATTCTTGATCTAGATGCCAAATTTGTAGCACCCATGCTATGATTATTCGCTGCTGTTAAAGCAGAAGAACCAGTATTGTAAAAATTCCCAGAACCAGATATATCAACTGGTGCTGCACACAAAAAACAACACAATCATCCTTTGTCACAATGTGATGAACATATATGAGTTTTGTTTCGTAAATAATTATAATTGAACACATGAATATTGATCAACTTCTAACAATGCATGCCAAACTAACAAATAAAGCAGTACCTCCCCAGGTGCAGATTAAATGGGTCTAACGAATGAGGAAAAGCAAGCAACACAGATGTGCCTAATAAATATTAGAGTCTTCTGTAATAAATTGTGAAGCAGGTCATTGTCGCTGTTAGTGATAAAAAAAAATCTGGTACAAAATCTGAACTGATGACGAGCTTAAATCATCAGTGTATTCAAATTTATTACATAGAAAACTGTCTTATTGTTTAGGAACTTCTATCTGCATTAAGTGGTCAAAAAGTTAAAATATAGTGTATAAAGGCTGCAGAAGCTTACGAAATCTTTTCTTGGCCTGTCTGCGGAATGAATATGACACTAACAAAGCATAGATGTCCAAAGACATCCAAACTAGTGCCAATTGTTTTAAGATTGAAACAGTATCATTTCATTCTCAGGCACAAGGATTCTAACCACAACAACATGAAGGCCATTGACTCTAATAACAAAGAGCCAAAACAAGAGTTATGAATTATGTGTTGTTCCCACTTCCCAAACTAATAAAGAACATTCCAAGTTCCAACAAAGTGAATAGAAGACAGGGTGAATCAAAAGAAGACATACTCGATATCCTCTGTGGAGGGTGCTGGTTGAATTGTTGTTGCACAGGTTTGGGTGAATTTCCGTAAGGGGATATGTTAATATATGCTTCTGACGCAGCACTTCTGTTTGTTAGCTGCATGTTTGACCCATGTACACCCATTCCACCATTCACATGTCCATCTGATAAACCATATGCAGAAGAATTCTCCAGCATGTTTGAATGCATTCCAGAATTACTGTGCCCCCCTATATGCTGGATTTGATGACTGTTTTGGTTGCTAGGAAATTGCTTCTGCTGTTGCATTTGTGGCGTCACAGTTGACTCACCATTGAAATATCCAGCTCCATTTGAAAAATCAGGATTGGCAGGCACATTCTGTTGATTATTAAATCCTGGAGTGGGGATCATATGAGTCACTTGTCGCTGAATACCCACAGGACCCATCGTAGATGGGATGCTGCTTGTGGTTGAATTTAATGGAACACTGGTAGTTAGATGCTGGTAACCGTTAGACATTGTACCTGTATGGACGAATAAAAGCACATATGTAAATGCACAATCAATAAAAAAGTTAAAGTGTACAGAGCGCATGTTTGGTACCAGGTCAGCTTTAGTTTCTCACCCCTGTAATATATTCAGTTCAAAACAACAGAAAGCTTGGAAAGCATGCTCCAACTGTCATATGGATATAACTACTGTCTAGTGGAATTCTTTTGGGGGGTAGGGGGTAGTAAATTTCAAACATATTTGGCAGTTGCTGGTTGCTGTTAGCATTCTATGCTAGAAGTCCTACAGCATGGATATAGAAGACTACAAAGTAAGGCAATCGGTCCTAAAAGCATGAGCACAAGCTGAGTGGAACAATCAGAACCTGGTAGTGAGGTACCAGTGTTGGCACCCTGAGGAACCATGGTTGCACCAGATGATGGAAGGCCAGTGTTGTCTGTTACATAGGCCATTCTAGAATTTCCACTTGCACTTTGTGTGATACCCGGTGTTGGAATCATCGTGCCATAGCCAGAGGAAGATGCCATTGGCCTTGGCATTTGTTGGTTTTGTTGATTTTGTTGGTTCTGAGCACTCAAAGTCTTAATAGCAAACTGCAATTGTGGCTCAACTGGTCCCCTCATCATATTGTAGTAATCAGTCTGCTCCAACAACAACAAAAAGAATCAAACAGATAGAATAACATAACAGTAAGATCTACTTTTGCCCCGAAACTCAATTTAAACCAAAGGCACAAAAAGATTATGGGGAAGAGAGCAATACCTTGTTTAAGAATTTTCTATACAAGATCTCCTCGAGTCGTTTAGCAAGTTCAGGCAGCCGCCGCCGCCAGTCAGTCGATGATTGCTTCCTTCCTATATATTCGTATCTGCCAGTTTACAAACAAGTATCAGATCAAAAAATCTATCTTCACCTCCAATTTCACTCAAACCATCAGCAGAAGGCCTAAATTGTGGTAATATGGATGGGGATCAAACTAAACCCAGAGTCCCCATATATCTGCGACAGAAGAGCAATAACAGTAGTCCTATAATTATCCTCCACTTTACAATTTGAGAAGCAAATAACTACAGCAGCGTAAAAGCCAGTGCAGATAATACAGGTCCAGAGCAATTTTAGCAAAATGTCGTCCCTGCATTAAGTTTCTAGATATGCAGTGAATCAGCCAGTAAGAGTGGCGACATTAACTCCGTACAATTAACACACTGACTAATAAATAGTCCCCCGATAAAGAAGCCACAGTAATAGAATGCTTACATCCTATTGCGCATAGTGTTGCGCATCATCAAAAACTGGGCATCAAGGTCCCCGAGTCCCACCACATCCTGCATCTGCTGTGGCAGTCCGTCAGCGCCACCGACACCACTGCTGACCTGATTAATCTGCGGCGCCTGCCCCGACATCTGGCCGGACAGGTGCGCCGCCTGTCCCACATTCATCTTTGCCGCCAGCCGAGCCTCAGAGCATAACAATCATCGCCGTGCAGCGTGGCTGGATGCAGCGACAGCAAGTGAGCACACCGCCGCTCCCCTTAGAGGACCTCCAAAAGAAGCAACCTTTTTCTGCCAACCCCAACCCCAAACCCAGAGCACAACAACAGTAGAGAAGCTACCCCTCCACGAATCCGACCGCAAACCCAGCCCAATTGAGCATAAAACAGCACCGCACCAGCCCGCTAGCAAAGCACCAGCAGCAGCAGCAGCAGCAACAACAAAGAACCACACGAAATGACCCCCGCAGCGATCAGAACCGGCCCGCGGCAATCGGGAGCAGCAAGGCACCCCACCGCGGAGCCCCGCCTCCGAATTGGAGCCCCGAGTGGTCAGCGCGGCCGAAACCCTAGAAACCGAGCGGGGCCCACCCCCGACCACCAGCCTCCCCCCCTCGGCCCTCCCCGTTCCCCACTCCGGGCCGTCCGTACACCCGCGGGTAGGCGTCCCTAGCACGGGGGAGAGACAGGGGCAAGCGACGGCGGCGGCGCGGGGGAGGCGCGCGGAGGCGGTGTGATTTGGGGGGCGGGGTGTGGGAAACGAGGTGGGGATTAGCGACGCGGTGAAGGGGGAGAGGAGAGGAGAGGAAGGAGGAGAGGGAGGGCGAGGTGGGGAAGGAAGACGTCGTCGACCAATCGCGGATCTGCGCGGATCCGGGGGGTGGTGGAACGCGAGCCCGTGTGTCGCTGACGGGTGGGCCCGAGGGCTCTGGCGGCTGCGGGCCCCACCCTCGGGGGGCGACGGTGAAAAATCAGCCCGCGGAGTGTGAGCGGGGGGCATCTCGCGCGTGCGATGGGGATCCAACGGCCATGATGGGCCGGGCTCTTTTTCCGCACGTGCGTGGAGAGGAGCGAAACACCCGCAGGATCTCGCATGTCTGGAGAGATGCTGCTGCTACTACGGAGGAGGAGGAGGAGAGAGTACTACGTCATGCCTGCCCGCCCAGGGGGTTCAGCAGCAATTCCATTTTCGGAAATAAATGGCCAGACTTTAAAGTTTATAACTGTTTATAGAGCACTGGTAAACTTAGGTGAAATCAGGATGGAAAAAGGGGGAACTTTTTTTTTAATATTCCGTTTGTCTCACGTGTTTGTTTGTTAAGCACGCTGTACATAGGATGTTTTTGGTTTTATATGTTCATTATGGTTGAATAAGTTGATGGTGCTTTAAATATAACTAGAATGTTTTTTTAGTTTAAAAGATTATTTAGCCAGAATTATTCTTATAAACGGATGATGTTATTATAATTATAGAATGTGTCACGTATATCTTAAATAGGATCATGGATTTATACGTTTTTCATATATTATGGGTATAAAAATATATTCTTGTGAAGTACCTTTCTATAGTAAGAACATGCATTTCTCACGCACCAAAGACCTATAATTATTCGTTCACTTTCCTAATTTACCTACATGTACAATCAGCTCATTCCTCTCCCACGTGTAAAGGATTGTGGATACAGGCATGAAGTTTCTCAGAGTAAATTGCGTGGGTCATGTGCGTCTAAAAACTCTTTGTTTCCTTCCTTAACTGCGTCTCGTATAATTTGCTCGCTTTCTTTACACATATAAAAATACAAATGTGATTTTTTTTCAACAGAAAGGATAACAAACTTATAATCCGCTCTCTTTCCCTTACACATGTAAAAGGATATGCCAGCGTGTTTTCTTGGGAAATATGAGTGGACGCTGTGGGTCATGTACATCTTGTTGTACTTTAAAAAGGTTATTACGGTGAGATTTGACGCACTTTATTTTACTACCTCTTTAACAAATATAATCACTTTAGAATAATATACTTTCAGATTTTAAGTATTACTTAAAAAATAAATTTTAAAGATTGACGAAGTAGCAATGATACTGCTAAAAACAATGTATATATCTTTCTATTTAAAATGATTATGGATTTTTTTGTCAAAGTATCACATTAGAAACCATGTCGATATAGGGAATAGAGAGTTTCGGTCGTTGAGATTTTAGACTTAACCAAAGAATATGAGACCCATTATAGTTGCAAAGAAACAAAGGGGAAAGCCAAAATTTAAAATTTGAAGTTGGTTTTAAGATATTTTCAATGTAGTTTCTTTTTTATATTGGTTTTTAAGCCGCTAAATACATAAAAATTTTACTCACCTGTCGCTAATAAACCATTATGGGTTATAATAAGCTTTTGTGGGTTATAATCAGCTTTTGAGCAATCGTTGAGATCGCTAATAAACCATTACTGGTCATAATCAGCTTTGAGCAATCGCAGACCTCTCCCCTGTTTTACCTATCTTCTTGGTGAAAAATGGATCAAGCTTTTTCACCCCTTCCTCTCAGTGGTGAAAATAGGGTTTCGTACACATGCACATACATGGTTTACTATGAGCGAATAAAATCTATGGATGAATTATTTATATGCCATTGAACTTCTAGCAGTAGAAGATTTCATCAGCAAAAGTGTAATATTATCACCGGAAAATCAAAACAGATAGCTCCAATACATCCACTTCAGTATCACCTGAAAAATGAAAAGGTTCTATCGTACATCAGGATTCAGGAAAGTAGCAGCTGCCTACAGAAGAGTCAACCATCAAAACAAGAACTTGTCCAACTACATCACTCCAAATACTAACATAAAAGGGTAAGCATTGCTCTAGAGTTACAGAAGAACACTCCGATGCAGTTATTTGACCCATTCTCGCTTCAATCTGAAAGGCCAACTTAACCATTGTTAACTAAGAATTCTATAAATCAGACCATTAACACCCAGAATTTTACAAACCAGACCATTAAGAACTTTATCCGTCGTACATCAGGAAACACCCAGAACTCTCCACTCGATTGGCCCCAGTGTTTCTTTTTTCCCTGAATGCAGGTGCCGCGGATCTGAAGCTGCTAGCTCTCGGATTGGAAAGGAGATTCTGTTTTTACAGCTATTGGGAGCCCGACAGTTTGTCTAGTTCTTTCGCTCTGCACAATGACCTTTTTAGATAATTTTGTTCCTTATGTCCTCCAGCTTCTTCAGGATTTCACCAGGAGTTCTGTCGAGTTCATCAGCAATCTTCCTTTGCATATCAGTCGGGAGGGATGGAAACTGCTCGCAGAGATCACCATCAATCACATCCTGGAACAAACCAAAAAGAACTCCATCATCAAACAGAAAATAGATAGTGCTAACTGCCTTTACACCTGGATATTTTATCTGATAAAGTGGTAAAAGTTATAAATATATACATTTGTGATACTTCATCTGCTACAGATATGAAAGATTGTTTTATTTTTCTTTTGTAGTTCTTGCTACAAGAATAACAGACATACTGTGAGAAATTATTTATACTCTTTATGTTGGTTGACATACTAGCTAATATAATATAATAATTAATATATATATATATATATATATATCACCTTCACTGGAAAATAAGCAGATCTGTAGGCCATGTGATCTCTTCCACATAATGGTGGATGCTCCTGGCGGAGATGCATCTCCAAGTGAGAAAAGAAGTCAACATCTTCCCTGGAGGTGAATGCAAGCAGTGCCCCAACACTACCCATCACAGTCCCATAAATAAGACATTCGCCGCCTCCCGGTATTAAAGAGGCTTTCTGTAAACATGTGACAACATCACCAACATGAAACTGAACAATCTCTTCTACTTTGTTTGGGGCCCCATTCAACTTCCCTTGCTCCCATTTAATCTTCCCCCCAGTTGGGTCTTCTTCAATCTCATCTGAGAGATCCTGAGGAAGGCGAGCAAAATATATGTTCCCGAACTTATCTGCCCCTGCCATAGTATCAAAATCTATGTGATTTGCTGCTGTGAGCCACCTGGGAACACTGTCATCAGCGAAGATGTACAGTTGGTTTTCATCCCTTCTGTACTTGCAATAATGAAATGACTGCAGGAGATGGCACCACAAAGAAATATTAGAAAATTGTCAAACAAAAAAGGTATATGAAATACCTTAGTATATGTATATTATATTTAAAAATATGAAACTGCACCACAACTGTAGAATTCACAAATTAGAGATGTTTCAACCAGAAGTAGGTAAAATCCATTATTATTGTTATTTTGGAGTACTATTCGTAGGACAGGCAAAAATATCTAAATTTCATATACACACAAAAAACTATAAGATGAAACAAAGAAAAAAGGAGTTGGATGATCAAAACATGATCTAGAAAATATGCTGGGTAATTTGTCTCCTATTACTTTGCTCTCAAACCACATATCTCAATCTGAACCAGTATGTGAGTGACTAATAAAATTCAAAATTTCCTTCTCGCTCAGTGTAAACACCAAAAAAATGTCTGTAGCCTATAGGTTAGATCAATATCATGTTGCACATATGTGCTAGTTTATCTTCTAGAACACATCTCAACGTACACGCTACCAAAAACTGAAATACATAATACATCTACAGGTGACAAAATGACAAACAGGGGAGCAATGGAACCAATCAAAGGTAGCGAGCATACCTCTTGCATATCACCAACATAGATCCTATCTCGGTAAGTATGGATAGACACTATCGTCCTTGGGAAAAGTTTATTTTCACACTTCCTGAGCAACTTCCTCTTCCCAAGATCGTATAACCTGAGGACTGAACCAACACCAGCAAGCAACCGTCCTTGGAACTGGCACAAGGCAAGAGGTACTTCCTCCACCTGTGTCTTGTGAAGCAGTTCAAGTGACCTCCCTTCATCTACAAACTTGTATATGTGGATGAACCCAGCTGAAAGGTTCCTCTTCGGCCAGAATTGCAATCCCTTGGCAGTACCAACAGCCAAGAGAGTACCATGCTCCTTATCATGAAAGTTCACAGTGCAAATACTAACAGCTGCTTCATTGTCTTGCAATTCAAGCAGACAAGTCGTGTCTCTGCTCTTTGGATCAAGAATCCTGATGCAAGAAACCCACCTTTCTGATTCCGCCTTTGGATAACCATACTGTTCATCTGGAAGTGTGTTTCTGTCCTCAGCGCCATCTTCTTGACCATCACCATTCTCCATCTGATCCCCATTATTCGCATTACCATTTTCTGTTACACCAGCAGCCTCAAGGCACTCCTTCTTAGCCGCTTCTCGCTCTTCTGCGCTGAGCGCACCCTTATCACTCTCAATGACAGCAAGGTATTTCTTTTTTGGAAGAATCACAAATTTCCTCGGGGTGTAGCGCAGAGGGATGGCTGTTTCATTGAAAGTCTCCCCCAAGTGTTCAATGGTGAAAATTCGTAGGGCATCACCAGCAACGGCAACAACACCTTCTGAGCACTGATCAGAAGAGAAGGATGCGGCAGATTCAAGTGTATCACAGGACAGTGGAGTCAATAGGAAGTGGCCTTGATGTATGTAGCCAAGCCAGGGACGGCTGGACAGGCAAAGCATTGCTTGCCGGTGGCTAACTATGCACGGAAACAGTTTTGGAGGTCTCAGGCCAAGGAACCGAGATCGTGTGTCAGATAACTGACCAGTGACCATGTCAACATTGGTGCGGAACAGGACACCATTTTGCAGGCCAGCATTGAGGAAAAGGTTGGCTGGATGGTCCGCACCGTCCTCACCGCCAACTGATGACTGAACTTCTAGAAACATGAGGGACTCTGGGGCTGAAGAGACACTTTGGACACTCAGAGGCTGCAAGCAGTCATCAGGGTCCAGGGAGAGTATTCGGATGGTGTTATCATAGGAACCAACTGCAAGGAAGCGGGACCTCTGTCTCCCCTCTGGAACTGGCGCAATGGCCAGGCATGCAACATCACCAGACATGTCCTGCTTCTCGACTTCCATAAGCTGACCTGTCATGTCCATCTCAAAGTAGATAAGCTCTCCACCACTGAGGGCGATTACCACCTGGAGCCGGTTTGATCCAACCTTAGTGATAGTTTTCTTCCCAGGTGTCCTCCACTCATTCACACGGCCATCCTCCCTGATGTGCCTGATGCCGTTCGGGTGGACCTGCATGAGAGAGTCCTCACCAAGGAGAGAAACTGCCAAGGAGTGAGTGGTATCCAGAAACTGGCTGTCGCTGACTTCCTCAATAGTCTCACCAATGGAGAGCACAAGTGTAACATTGGCAAAGGACACGACAATGTAGGCATCAAACATGTCATTGATATTCTTCTTTACAGTCCAGACAGCAATAGGCTCAGCCGGCAACATCGATCGAGCCATCTCACTAATGGCAAGCCCAGGCCTCAGGATGCGCAAGGTGGACCGAGGACCACGGCCACAGGCTGTGAATACCTGCGGTGTTTCCTCATCAAATAGATTTGCAACACGCATGTCCATGATTGGCATGAGACTTTCAATCTCATCGATCCGGTACAGATTCTTGAGTGCTCTTGGCTGAAAGAATACGGGCTGGAACCCCTCCTCTGTCTCCATCAGTGTAGCTGAAGACGACTCAACATCCACATCCCGCCCAATATCACGGAACTGATAAAGTGCGTGGTTGCCAAACTCAGAAGCAGCAAAGAGAAAACCTGAGCGCAGCACACAGATAGCAGATGCCACAGGTATGGTGTCAAAGTACTTGATCCTGAGTTCACTGACAGTGTCATTACTGTGTTCGAGGTCAACCTTGAAGATATCACCATATTCAGTCTGTAGTAAGAAGAAGAACAAGCTCTTCTGCCTGTGTGTGGCGGCTGCGACTATGAGGACACCACGCTCAGCCGGGAGATCAGCACGGCGTGGAATGACAGCCCGCACTTCCGGGTGCCCCTGGTTCCGGTAAAGCACAAAGTTGTCACAGCACACAAGGAGCCCGCTTGGCCCGTCACCACCACCAGGCACAGTCACCAGTAGATTAGCACCATTATCTATCGGCTCGGAGGCCTTGCGCGACACATGATTGAGCCCCAAGTCTAGCTCATAGAATGTGAGGTGCTTCTGCGCCTGCTCGGCAGCCTGCCCAGTGGGATCGCGGTCGGACTCCGCATACTCAAGCTCAATTGCAGCGAAGACAGGGTTGTCGAACCCACAGTCAAGGGCAGTGAGGGAGAAGGTGAGCGTGTTGGACTTGTGCGCCTCGAGTGGAGACGAGATGGTGAGACGCGCGGCGGCATCACGGTTGAGGACGTAGACGAGCTTCTGCTTCTCGAGGGCGGCGATGCATAGCGCGCGGCCCTTGGGGTCGACGGCGAGGAGCTGGCCGGGGACGATGCGGCGGCAGCCGGACTTGCCGAAGGTCTCCTGGTGGACCTTGTCGAGGCGGTTGCGGTCGGGGGAGTACTCGAGGATGACGAGGCGGCCGGAGTCGGAGCCGACGACGAGGTAGTCCTTGGTGGCCCCCGTGAGGCGGAACTGGGCGAGCGAGCGGATGGCGCCGAAGACGTCGACGGATAGGAGCGTGCGGAGGCGGCCGGTCTCCGGGTCGGGGCGGAGGAGCTCGAGCGTGGTGCCACGGGCCACGGCGATCTCCTGCGTGGAGGACGATGACGACGACCCGGAGGCCGACGACTTCTTCGAGTCGCGCCCGCTGAAGCTGCCGATGACGGCGCACACCGCGCCCGTCGCCCGCTGCAAAGTCAGGCTGTACAGGTACATGGCCGAACTGGAATCCTCCTCCTCCTCCTCCTCCTCCTCCGCCGGCGGCGGCGGCGGAGAGGAAGTGTGTGTGGGGTAGTGGGGGGGTGGGGATCTAGGGTTTTAGATTGAAGGCGGGTGGCGGGGCGGGTGGTGCTTGAATGGAGAGGCGTCGCGGTGGCTAATCGGGTCTCGGCTCCGACGAATCCAACTCAACTGGAGCGGTAGCGGCTTGGTGCGGTGCCACCGCGTAGCGACATAGCATGGTAGCAGGTTGGCTCGGGTTGCAGACGGGCTCGAGCCTGACGATTTTTTTTTTCAAAATTGAGCAAATTTTTAATTTTCTCGGCTTGAGTATGTCTGTACGGAAGAAGTTTGCAAGCTTACAGCTAGAAAATTCCTCTCCTTCAAAAACAAGCAAAAATAAAAAGATAGGAAATACCTTTAAAAGCATATAATAGATAAAGAAACCTAATAGGTTGTGAAAATATTTAATGATGAAGTGAAGTGTGAGGGTAATGTTTTAAATTTTACTCGGGTAAAAAGTAAGGGAGATCTCTCGTTGCTTTAAATTCTTAAACAACGTTATTGGTTTGACAAGATTTGAAATGTTCAATTATTATTTTGTAATGGGCTATTTTGAATAGCGCTAATGCAATGGAGGCCGAGGTGATACTATAAAATACAGCACAATGATGGTATGATTTGACATTATTTGATTAATAAAAAATCATGATGGTATGATTTGACATTATTTGATTAATAAAAAATCAAAATAAATGGCTAAAGGTAATAATACGATAAAATGGTCTAATTGTCATACGAGTTTAAACTCGTATTATAGCTTATAAAATTTAATACATAAGTCAATAGGATTAACAAAGTATATATATTAATGAGGAATGGCTCACACACGTATGAGAAAATTAAAAATAATAAGCATTATACCCATTGGTTTTTTTTTACCAAAAACACCATGTATGAATAATATTATGCAGAGACTAACACAACGTTGTTGTGTTCTTATAGAGGATAATATATTGCATGTATTTGAAATACTGCTCTTTCTTAAACATTTAAAATTACAAAACACCGTTACTCGCACTGATGCATCGTCCATCTTTTTTCTTAACCTCCCTTGTTTGAAACCTAGCCAATTCATCGCTAAATGATCGCAACATTATGTTTCGGCAATTTTAGTGTTATAAAAAATTTTAGTGGTGTTATAAAAAAGCAAAAAAAAATCAAAATTTAATTTGTACCACCCTATATGCAATGTTTTTCAATAAAACTTAAGTATATTTGCCTATGTTATACTTTGGATCACCCTTCTTTCGTTTATTCATCTCTTTTCTCCACCTCTGATTCCTTATCGCCACCACCATGACGCCAGCTTGGCCTTTCCCTTGAGCTTGATCTCAAGATCTACCTTTGCTTTATCTGTTGCTCGAGCTTAAACTGTACCATGGAGGAGGGTAATGGTGGGGAGCTTAGTCTGCGTTCGTAGCCACGGTTAGGAGCGACTAATTAGTTACACGTAAAAACATGATTATCATATGATTAATTGATTACTAATATATAAAAAATTGATAAATAAATTTGTTAGAATTTTTAAGCAACTTTTATTTTCATATAAAATATTAGCTGTTTGATAAACGTGTTACAAAGGTGAATGATTTACAAGAACGCACACCCCCCTTAAGCTTCACAAGCTTGCCACCATCTTTGCTGCTTCTATTAAGCTCCTTTTCCATTTATATCTCCTCATCCGGCGCACGGGACACCGTGCCAAGATGCAAAATGGTAACAGGTAAAAACACTTGTCTTTAAGGGAAAACAGGAAGTGATCTAAATTAAAATTTGGGAAAGATATCTAGCCCAACCCGTAATTTATCATGCACCCGTGGTATCTTGCAACTGTTGGGGAATCCGCCTCCCGGCAAATAAAGCGTATTCCAAGAAAGCGCCTCTCTGCAGGCGGGAGGATAAGGGGGCATTAGCTGCAAACCCCAATCCACATCCGCATAAAATCCCAATCGAATTCAACACGAAAAACCAACCAAAGCAGCAGGCGAAGCCGGACACTGCTGGAGTGAGCAATCCCGCTCGAATCCGGGATACTAAGAATGGCCATGGCGGCCGTGGGCATCGGCGGCGGCGTGGCCCTGGGTCTCCTCGCGCCGCGCCGCCGCGCCGCCTCCTGGAGCGGCGCAGGAGGAGCGGCGGTGGCGAGGCGGCGGCCGCTGGTGGCGGTGGTGCGGGCGTCGTACGAGGCCGGGGTCGGGGTGATGGCGACCAAGGTCGGGATGATGACCTACTTCGACCCGGCCACCGGCAAGCCGGTGCCAGTGACCATCGTCGGGTTCCGGGAGGGCGGCAACGTGGTGACGCAGGTGAAGACGGCCGCCACCGACGGGTACGACGCCGTGCAGGTGGGGTACCACGGCGTCCGCGAGGAGAAGCTCACCCGGCCGGAGCTGGGGCACCTCGGCAAGGCCGGCGCGCCGGCGCTCCGCCACCTGCAGGAGTTCCGCCTCCAGTCCGTCGACGGGTACGACCCAGGCCAACCGCTCGACTTCGCCGAGATGTTCAAGGAGGGCGACCTCGTCGACATCTCCGGCAAGTCCATCGGCAAGGGGTTCCAAGGTCAGAGCACTCAAATTTTTTTTACTTCCTTTTCACAATGTGACAAACCATTTCGTCCCGTCTGAGTTTGAACAATACTTACATTGGGAGGAAGACTTAAGAAAAAGCTTGAAATTTTGCCGTATCGATCTTTCAAAGAAATTTCGCGGTATCAAATTACTATATGCTCGCCAATGTTAATGTACAGAATCGTTCTTGGGAAGAATCATTTAGGCTCTTCTCTTGATTAGAGACTTGCACAATGACATTGCCAATATGGCAATGTCAATGCCGTTCTTGGAGTTGCAGACTTGTACCATGTCCACACACATTCGTTATAGTTCACAATTCATTGCAAACATCAGCATCGCTTGTAGAATTTTCATGCAATTGCGCTCTTGATTTGCTGCGACCAACGATTTGCCAATATCGCAAACACTATTCATTCCATGTATATTCTTTGCAAACATCATAATCGTTTATAGAATTCTCATGAAGTCAAGAACACCAATAACTCTTTAGTTCCTGATAATCTGATGGCATAATTGTGCAACTATGCTCTCAATTTGCGATTTACGGTTGTTGGACATCACGCAGGTGGCATTAAGAGGCACAACTTCAAGCGAGGGCTGATGACTCACGGTTCCAAGAGCCACAGAGCTCTGGGTTCGATCGGTGCCGGGACGACGCCGGGGCGGGTGTACAAGGGGAAGAAGATGCCCGGGAGGATGGGAGGAACCAAGACCAAGATCAGGAAGCTCAAGATCGTCAAGATCGACAATGACCTTAAAGTTGTCATGATCAAGGGCGCCGTTCCAGGAAAGCCCGGGAACCTCCTCCGCATCGCGCCCGCCAAGATCGTCGGCAAGAACATCCCCAAGAACTAATATTATTTCTCATGTGTTTCATAATGTTTAATGTTTGTTTTATGGCCGGTTGTTTACTGAACAATTGCAAATATGAGATGTTCTTTGCCAATGTCCAGGTTTTGTATGCGCAGCGTAACTTCAATTTCGTAAAGCTATTTTTTTTATACTCCATCTTGTCGATCTCCCGATCTCAGTTCACACTCTCTTTGGACTGAAAGCCAACAGAATCTTAGGCCCTGTTTAGTTTAGGCACCCTGTTTAGTTTAGCTTTTAAAAAAATCAGAAGCTGACTTTTAACTTTTAAAAAGCTAAAACTTTATAATCCAAAAGCCAAAACTGGAGGCTGTTTGAAAGCTAACTTTTGAGTTAACTTATTTAGAAATGATTTTTTTTAACAATGACAAATAGATAATTTCCTCAAAAGTCGAAAAAGCTGTCCAAAATAAGCTTTCTAGTTTCTGGACTTTTGTAGTTCAATTCTGTTTTCCCCTTTTGGCTTTTTATAAAACAATTGAAAAAGCTAGTTGTTTGAAAAGCCACACTGAAAAGCCACCAAGAAACCGAACCATACAGACCCTTAATCATGCTGTGCTTGGATGTCAAATTAGCAACCACAGTTTATTGTGTGCGTTAAGGGAATGAAAACATGTAATGGTAGTGTAACAAACACATCTCGAGTATCATACTTCACCAAGCGTCACCAACGAACACATCTTGAGTAGTATCAAACTTCAACCAAGTGTCACCAATCTGATAGTTTTACCAAATCTCCAAGACTGAATTATTGTAAACTCTGAAGTCTGAACAACCGATGAGAGCAGCACGACATGGCCAACCGCAGCAAGTGCAACAGAAGGAAAATGTTAACTAAGCATCAATGTACACACTACACATCAAGTGCAACAGCACGAAATGTCAATGTAAAGCTTCCAGTCACCATTAACGCTAACTTCTACAATATCTTCAGCAAGGATACAGGGGCATAGGTTTCTTGCATCAGTCAATGCGACACATTATTAGGCCATGAAATATTCTCACACAAGTCATCGAAGCTGGTAGTCCAACAGAACAAGACCTAAAACTGACGAAGCAATAATTTCCATGAAATTAGCTGAGTTCCATGGCCACGAATATAGAGACTCGCTTGCCCAAACTACTATGTACAAAGTGATGCATCACTGCTCAACCTGCACATACATAGAGATCGACGAATCAAGTTAGACTTTTGAGTTCAACCAGCAGCACATAGATAACACCTTATTTTGCTATTCAAGAATAGGAAAAGAGAGGCATGCTCTAGGCAAAACCCCCATCTCCATCCCCTTGCCACACACCACCACCATATCCACAGGTCGATGACACCATCAGGTTTTAAAATTATAGAGTCCTTGTACCATCTAAAGTTAGTGTATTGTGGCAACCTATAGGATAATACATCAGATGAATTTTCTTTATTCAGCTGGCCATTCCATTTATGAACTTCTCTGTTTTGTTTTTCATGCTCAGACTAGCTCTTAAGTTGAAAATAATTGCAACTAGAAACTACCGAACCCATATAACAGTAGAGTATGCATGCTGAGATGCCTAGTTGAGTGCCTAAGGATGGAGTATTGGACTAACATCCAGCTACAATCTTCTTCAGCATCGCACGAGGAATAGGAAGCTCACGGTGGACAAAATGTCTAAGATGCAAGAACGGTGTGTGACAAACACTGCTTATTACCTGTCACAAATCAACTGTCTCATGATGCAATAACTTTGATCCAGTTTTTGTTGTGCTTAGGATAATCAACAGGTAAACTCAAGGGCCTGAAAGACAGAATCCCACCAAGGCAGACTTCTGCCAAATATTCTCACACAGCCATGTGAAGACATTCCACAAATTACAGCTTAAATATGGAAGTGCCATATGCATACCAATCAACACGGGAATACTTAAAGAGTTAATTTTCCACCACAAACCCCCACAATCCAATCCAATGCGAGACCAGAAAATTAAATGGTTGTGATTTTGCCTAAAGTTTGATTACCTTAAGCAGTACCATCAATATCTGATTAATCGCTTCCAAAATCTTCATAACTAACACCCTCGGATATGGTATCTAGCCGTCTATTTCCTATTTCTGACAATAGCAAGAGAAACATTAGCTAGATTGAGCGTTACATCCATGCCTCAGTGCTGTATGTTCAAGTCAATATTTCCTTGTCTAGCTTGCCTTATGTGGTGTGGGGGTGGGGTGTACTGTGGTGGTGGATAAGAACAAAATAGGAAACTGAAGGGAAGGGGATAATTAACCTGCATGTTCTCCAGGAGTGGACTCTGAGAAATTATTTGGTTCAGAAGGGATAAAAGGGGATCTGCCATAATTCTCCAATATTTCTGCAGATAACCCAAAATAAAAGACGTATGTATACATTACACAGCAAACAGCAATGCTGAAGAAAAAGAAAATTTTTTAAAAAAGCAATATCACAGAAAAAAATACCTGCACTTTGGCTAAAGTCTTCAGTTAAATCTGAAAAACTGAAATTTCGAGGAATTTGGCTCAAGAAACCAAAAGACGATGAATCCATGTCCATAATTGGATCACCTAGTGGCTGTCCATTCAGCTCAGAGCTGCTAAAGGACCCACCAGAGGCATCCCCAATTGACTGGCAAGGTTCTAGGAAAGCGCTCTCATTGCAGAAACCAAAATCTGAGTTGCCTGAGTAGCTTGTTTCTGTCTTGATTGTTGTTCCATTGTCTCCATTAAACCTCCCAGCAGTTGAATTATGTGCTGCCAGTAGACTAGATGAAGCATCCATGCTGCTAGGAAGACCATGAATGACTTTACCAGCATAGACAAATTGGTCACTGGATGGAGTGCCATTTACTATACCACTGGAACTTCCATTGGGTAGCAAGCTATCTGGCATTGCAGTGCTGGGAGTAGTGTCTGGCAAAAAGCACGCATTTTGGTTCACTGAGACAGTCAACAGTGATCTATGTCAGAACATACTAAAATTTGGTCTGGACTTGACAAAAATTACAAACATAGTGCTAAGCTATGTATCAGGATTCAGGACTAGGGAACAAACCTTCTCAAATACAGTTCTGATCTAACAAAACTGCCAGTAGAAAACTCTAAAAGCACAGTAGTAACTAGTAAACATAAAGTGGCCTAAAATCAACTTAATATGATATTATGATTTTCGTTGGAAGGTGGAAAATGTTAGAGCTTGAGGAGAGCCAAACTGCCAATGTTGCAACTTGCAAGTCATCTAAACTCAATGGTTATACTACTGGCAAGCCCATAAATTCTTCATACTGTTTCGCTAATACAAAGAAACGGACATCACTCTACTAGTCTACCGTCTTAATATATACAGACGAAACAGCTATATTACCCGAATAAGAGGGTAAACAACCTCTAGCATCAATTTATAATGAAATAGTTTAGAGAGATTTGTTGAACTACTGCAAGGTAACATCATTGTATAGACAGCTGATGAAAAAACATATACTTACATGTGCCCATGTTGGAGCCATTAGGAGTAGTAGGAGGCATAGAAGGTACTCCAGAAGGCTGCTCTTTACACATAAGCCGATACTGATCCTCAAGGAGCTTGTTGAAGACCATTATTTGATTCTTAAGCATAAGTCTCACATAATATGCTTTAAAGAACTCACGATTCTCTTCCTCAAGTTTCTGCCAGACTGGAGAAAAACAACGATGAGAAAGGGAGAGGTAAACGTGTTTGTGTTTTACCATTAAAAACAGCAATTGGAGAACCAATTGTTTATGAATTACGGTGGAATGAAATTAATGTCCTCCAAATTGTATTAGAAAGACACACATATCCCTGTCCTATATTAACCATTGGCTCATAAATATTCAAAGGCTTGGTGCAATTTACTAGATCCAATTTGAGGCACCATGTATGCTATATTGCTATGTCAATATGCAATGGGAAGTCAACAAAGTTATAGTTATGCTACATTCAATGCACAATAAGAAAAGGAAATTTTGTATAAGGGTATTACCAAGCTCAGTAAAACTAGGTTCAATTTTTGCCTGGAATGATAGAGTCTCAACCACTTCTTTCTGGTTCATATAAAGCTGAAGACATCGTTCAATAAGATTCTGGACCTGTAAAACAAATTTTGTATGAGGACTTATTGCTTCAAGTATGCAGATAGAAGTACAACTACAGAGTTTCCAATATGTTCACACAAATGTGTTAACAGCAGTGGCAGACCTTCTCTTGTGGCAAGGCGTGGCAGCTGCCATACCTAACTGCCGGCAGTAACTAACACCTAAACAGCAATACTACTGACTGTTGTTAGTTGTTACTGTGATGATGGAGGCAATAAGCACTAATCTGTTTTAGTACTAGTCGAACAAGCTAATACTGGTATATATGGTCTAACAAGTTATCATTAACCAAGTGATAATGCAACTGCATCGGCTGGAATTGTTGTTTCAGGAATTGAGCAAAAATATCATTACTGATTTTTTTAAGATGTTAGCAGCAAATAATTGGAGAATAATTTGGAATGGGAACATTTGGATGACTCTAGTGGCTAACCTTCTAGCAATCACGCTTCACCTATATTGAAAACAGTAAATTATTTACTTGTATTTTTATTGGATGTGCACACTATTTTTTTACATATACATTATATACTAATGTTTTGGCATGCAGTCTTTTTTGAAAAAATAAAAACATACCTGAGTGTTAGTGTTTTGAAAAAAATTGTCTCCACAGGTACTTCCTCTATCCTAAAATAAACAAATATAGTATGGAATGTGACACATCCTAATACTAGGAATCTGGACAGAGTGCGCGCACTTTCCGAACTGTTGAACGGTGTGTTTTTTATAAAAATTTTCTATAGGAAAGTTGCTTTAAAAAACCATATTAATCCGTTTTATGTTGTTTTAGCTAATACTTAATTAACCATATGTCGTCGCTCCGTTTTACGTGTCAAGGGGAAGAGTTCCCAACTCTCTCAAAAGAACACGGGCTAAATATTTCTAGAAAGTCCCGCCATAGCTATAATTTTGTGTTGGGTCCGCCACAGGTTAACAGAGTCAAACTAAATGAGAACGTACAATCAATGATGAAGGAAATCCAACAAAAAAGTACATATTAAAAAAAGGAAAGGTAAGAGAACACTGCAATTTTTTTCAGAAGTTCTTTCTTAAGCACATGACTTTACACAACTGGATGTTGAAGCAAGAGCAGTTGCCTATTGAGCATTTGACTTGAAGAAAAAGGAAAGAAACACACATAAAGAGTTTCAAATTTTCAATTATGCCGTTAGACATTGTAATTCTGCTTTATGAGATTTTCAGTTTCAAATAATAAATGGGGCCAAATGTTTTTCCTTAAAATTCTTTTTTTCAGATGTCCAGAATTTGTTATTCCCCTTTCCCCTTCATCCCAAACTCTTTTACTCTACTTTCTCTCTCCTTCCAACAACCTTGTCCTGCGGTGACTCCAGCACATGATCTTTAACTAAAGTCCAACATGGGATCACACATATACTGAAAGAACGCACTAACCCTAGTACATAAAAGCCCAAATGAGGGCATATTGAAGCAACACAGACATTTACCAGCCATGTCAATCCATTCAATTATGAAAGGTATAAAAGGTACTAATAAATATACATATATATAAAGGAAACATAGCTACGGCAACATGCGTTTCAGTTATTCCTTGCATCTGAATGATAACGCATAACCTGAAAATCGTCGGGAAAAGGGGGACAAACAGCATAGCGCATGCACACAACCAAGGTAGGCAGAAAAAATTGAGGGGGAGAAAAGGTTAGGGATCAGGGTTCCTGTGGTGCTCACGAGCTGTATGTCCTGGCGAGAAACCTTGCGGACGTCTTCTCCCCCGGACATGCCTGACGCCTCTCTCATCTGCCGCTGCCCTAGCCAATTCCTCGCTCGCCAAACCAAACCTAAAAAACAGCCGCAACACACGAAACAACCATTAATCGCGCGGCACGAAGCTGATTCCACCCGAAAAACAACACCTCCAACCACGCCCCATCCGATCCCGCCGCCTCGGCCCAGGGATCAAACGGAGTCTCGCCCCCATCCTCCTCCTCCACCTCCTCCTCCTACCTCTGCTCGGTCGGGAGAATAATAACACACGCGAGCAAGCAATCGCGCGAGAGCAGCAGGGCGCGCGGGAGGCGGAGAGGCCACGCGTGATCGGATCACACGGAGGAGCAGGCGAGGACAGCGACGGCGCGAGCGGACGCGACGAGAGGAGGAGAGAGGAAGTAGGCGAGGCGAAGTGGAGAGAGGAGAGGGGAGCGGGGGGGTTTGTTTGCGTTGTTGCAGTTTACTGTTAATCCGCATGGTTCACCGATGCGTTATCCGGATTTATTTAAAAAGAGAGAAGAGGGTGGTAGTGGTGGTGGTGGCGTCCAGATTCCTTTCTCGTTGCTGCTTTTGCTTGCTCGAGGTGGGACCACCTCCCACTCTCGTAAAAATGCCGCCATTTAAATCGTTAATCAAGTGATTTGGATAAGTTTGGTGATTAATTTGGATGGAAACGTGGGGGTTGGTTGGTTGGTTGGCAGAGCCAAAATGGAATTTTGTTTCGAGCCAGTAATGTAATTTGGGGCCGTTCGGCTGGATTATTTCTAGCCAGTCAACAGTGTTTTTATCTCACAACAAATCAACATCGAAGAATCAGTCAACTTAAATTAATAGTATTTTTTTCTCACAGAAAATTAGAACCAGCACCAGTCATCAGCCAGCCCTCACCGATAGAAAGTTGCTACTACTTGTTATTATATCGGTTGCTTATTATGCTTCCTTGATTGGTTGTCTGAGGATGATTAAGCATGCCAAATATGTTATCCTAAGATGTCATGTCATGTGGCCAAGAGAAATTGGACCTGAAATGAACCTGCGTGAAAGTAATAGTTAATTACAGAGGTTCATGGGTGATTTTAGGCATCTGTGACAGTGAAAGGTTGCTTGCATCAAACTCCATAGCAGTGGCTACAAGATTGTAACAGGGCATGATTGGTCGATGGCGATGACTCAAATCAATTATCTGTTACTACTATGTTTGAGGATTGGGTTGGTCAATTGACCGGTCGATCTTCAGCAGTAGTTCTTCTGTTTGGTTTGAGAAGTTGATTAGGTTTATCCATCATCCCATGATCCCAATCACTCACAAGTACCAGTACACGCTAGATTACTAGAAAAGAAATGAGGAATGGAGTCATTCGAGGAATTGTCCCCGAATGGAGGACCAACTTTAGATGAGAAAGTAGGGATTTTCTCATTCTGGATGGTTTGATTCCTCAAACCAAACAACCCAAACATGTTAAGTCGATACAGATGTGCTACAACTTCCAAATTTGTCTTTTTTTCAAATTTCTGGCTTTTCTGCCTGAGAAAGAGAAAGAGCAATAAAAAAATGTACACATATTTATATTCTTACAGAAAAAATGTTGCCAGTGCCATGCGTCCTCACCTACTAGTACAATACAACACTGCAATGCCTATCCCTTTCAAGTAGTATTATCAGATTCTCCGTACAGATGCCACATCAGCAATGCTAATCATCGGCGGCTTTGGTAGGATACGGCGCAAGGCGGCTCTGTCCAGCATCAAGATTTGCAGGCGACATACATCCCGTAGAAAAAGATTACACACCAGACAAAAATGCAGGCAGCATACAACCTGTAGAAAGGAGAAAAAAAAAGCTTCACACCAGACAAAAATGGAGAAGCCAAAGCTAGACGTTGACATCTACAAGAGTAGTAGAGACCAGAGGGGGCACTCGGTCTCTTTCAGCTTCGGATATTGTCCATCCGGGAGAGGACCTCCCACATGGCAATTGGCAAAGGCCATGGCATGGCGCCAAAAGGGCTCAATCCACATTCGGTTCAGCATCCATGCAAACATGAATCAGCTTCTGCTGGTACTGCCCGAAGACCTCGCTGACGGCGATCAAGTCCTCGTCATCCACATTCTTGGAAGGGAACCGGAGCTTGGGGCTCTGCTCCGATGTTGGCAATCCAGATCCTGGCGTGTCATCTGATGACTCTGATTCTGTGGTGATCTGGGAATAGATCTCATGGCACGCAAGCAAGAACAGCGCTGCGGTGTCTGGTCGTTGGTTTTTGCGAAGCGTTTCTAAAGCCTCAGGTAGTGCTCCAGCAGCAACATATAGTATCAGAGCTCTGTGGAAGGAGGAACGATCTATTGGTATAGCAGAAGCCATGAATTTTGTTTAAATCCTGTAGCTGTAAGGGATCAACATACCTCCACATATTATGTTCACTGCGAAGAACATAATCACCCCACCTCTGGAGTACCCTGCACAGGTTACACACAGCAAGTCAGAATTACCATAGCACATCAAGAAAAAGGATAACAAAACAGTGTCACTTTTAAGTGCTTCAAGCAAGACATTTACTTTCACTTTAGGCTACAGAAAAGGAATATCTGCTCATTAACCTGATATCGCCAAATTAGCATCAACATTTTTCAGATCAAGCATACCTACTGTACATAAACTAACTGGATATTACAACTACTAAACCAAACAAGTTGAAACCACCTTCTCATGGTTATTGCAGTTGCCGTGTTTGTGTTGAGATGAAAAGAAGATAAATTTTACAAGCATGTTCAACCAATTCTTTCATTTACTTTCCTCAGAAAAGTTTTACCTTGCATAATCAGAACCACGTAAATGACTTGCAGCCAAAGTTGCAGCATCAACCCAGCAACCAGCATCTTGAAGCTGAAACATAACCAGCTTGTAGGTTATAGACCAGGCTTATGTAAAATTAAGTTAAGCAAAAGAGAATAAGAGTGTATGCTGTAGCAGCTGAGATGTTAAGTAAAACCTGAGAACATGCTTCCTGATATCTTCCCACAGCACAGAGAAGATGTGTGCCAGATAGTGATTTGTCCGTTCTAACCATATTGGCTGCGACAACCTACAAGAGATCATGACTTAATACTGTGTCATTTCTAAAAATGCTGTGTAACTAAGTGAAGAAAAGCATATTGATGTCTAAAGCTGTTCACCTTGACTGCAAGTTCATGTAAAGATCGTGATACCGCAGATGACAATACAACTGCTCTTAATGCATTTGGGTAAAAATTTGAGCCTTCAGGAGGTGTTGACAGTAACAAGGACACCGCAGTTTCCAAGTTTCCAAGAGAGACAAGCCTGAGTACAAAAGATCGTGAAAAAAATATGGCACAAACAAATAGGCCAGATGTGTTAAAATTTCATAAAATAAAAGGTGGCATGGTTGGTTCTTACTCATGGACACGCTTTTGCAAAGCATCTTCACCATCAAGCTTTTCATGCCAAGGTATTCTTTCATTAGCATTGAACCATAGTTGATCTTGCCTAAATGCCATTGAACTTAATTGTCCACAATTCTGTACAACGGAGAAACCACCAAATTCAAAAGTAGATAAATATATGTAGGCCGGAAATTACAGCACCTCAGATTTAATTATAACCTCAGCAACTTTTGCCATATTTTCAGGCACAGATCTCTCTGTTGAAGATGATGCCCTGTTCAATGTGGAGGCTTGCTCAGAATGATGATGCACACTTGATTCTGAGCCCTTCTCGGTTGATCTACTTGTCGATTTATCCAGGTAATGATGAAGAGCTTGAGGCAGCTGCAGCCAGAAAAGTGCTTCTTGGAAATCACCAAAAACCGCAGCAGCAAATGCAAACCTTGCACATGTTCCCTTATTCACAATAGCTGAATATAATTTGGCTCTCCCATCATCAAGAATGCACCCTTCTCAACAAACAGAAAACAGAATATCTCCATCATTCACGATATATCATATTATCATCTACTAAAGAAACAAATTGATGACATACCATCCTTCCTGTATGGTTCCAACACTTTTAGCAGCAATTCTGCCACTACAGAATCACCAATGGGAGGCAGGGTTGTCTCAATCATGTAACTACGAAGATCTCCAAAAGTTGCTGCTGCTGCCTTAAAGCTGCTACTGGTTAATTTATCACCGGTATTGCATTCAAACCAGGAAGGCTTCACACCAAGTTGCAGGATCATCCGCAAAGCCTGAGACAAAAGTATTAGTGGTGGTGTAGTGCTTCACATTCAATCTTTAAGAAGGTTGGAAACGCCATGTACACCATAAAAAAGATTTATTTGAAGAAATTGATCATAATCACTTCCTCCTAATGTGTTTGATGATTTTAAAATGGTGATTGGTTTAATTATATCTGAAGGAAGGAATATAAACAAATCTGCAAGCAACATTTCAAGCACATGAAGGCAAATGTGATTCATGAAATAATTCTTAGAAAGATATTGTATAATACTCCCTCCGGTTCCATAATTCTTGAAATTTTGGACAAGGTTGAGGTTAACAATTACTCCCTCCGTTTCATATTGTAAGTCGTTTGACTTTTTCTTAGTTAAACTTTTAAGTTTGACCAAGTTTGTAGAAAAATATAGTAACATTTCCAATGCAAAACAAACATTGTATCAAAATATATTCAATGTTAAATTTAATTAAACTAATTTAGTATTGCAGATATTGCTAATTTTTCTATATAAACTTGGTCAAACCTAAAGAATTTTGACTAAGAGAAAAGTCAAACAACTTATAATATGAAATGGAGGGAGTAGAACTTTGACTATCAATAACTATTAAAACATTTAGTTTGAAGACACTTTAACACGATTTATAGATTAGTCTTAAAAAGTACTTTAATAAACATAAATATTTACTTATTCTTTTATATATAATAATAGAAAATCATAGTTAAAGATATGTTTTGGAGGCCATGTCGTTGTCCAAAACGTCAAGAATTACGGAACCAGAGAGAGTATATATATGTAGCAGAATAGATACATGATAAAACAAAATGTCACTTTTCAAAAATTATATGCACCATACCAAAGCATGTGCTGTTGGAAATAGTATTGGCAGACATAATGGCATTGGCCTAAACCTCTCTCTTGTAGTCACTGGCCTCAAAGTAGAACTGGCCTTAGCATCGCTGTTGGATACCAAAAAAAGAAACAATCACAAATCAATTTTACATGTATGAGTTCTCAAAAGAAAAATAAAGAATCAGAAATCAAATCATAACCCATAAAACAAGCATCGTGCCAAACTAAAAAGGTTTAAAGCATCATAGGACTGCTTGCTTGCAATCACATTCTCAACAGACTCCAATTTTTTTTCCTTCTCAAATGGCTGGCTAAAATTCAGTTTATAAAGTTAGATCCAGTTTAGCATTCAATGTGTTGTTCTTAGGTTTGTCTCTTTTCTTCTTTCAATCTATCTTTATCACTCAATATTCACAATCTCTTTAACATGCTCCAACAAAATGAAACAGGTTGTTTTTCAGCATCAGGTTTAATTGACTCAATGTTTAGCTGCTACCATGATACATGCCAACTGCTGAATTATAAGCAAAACCAAGTAACAATATAAATTAACTACATGCTCATGGGTTCTTTCAGAACTCATAAGTATGTTAAAGAAAAGTGTCAGATAAATAGCAAGATATTTAACAGCCCATGAAGGGCATAAATAAAGCCTCCATACACATTTTGTTGGTCACACACATTACTACTGAATTTTAATAGATGACAGGTCATGTCTTGAAACAACTGTAAGTCGATGACTCGACGTACTGAAATAAGCAAATAAAATGTAAAATTAAAATGACATACATGTTAACCTCAATCAGCCGGAAACTACTATCAGCTCCAGCGATGCATAATACAAGTGGTTCATCCTTCTTAGTTCGAGTTGACAACCAATCAAGCTCCAAGACAAGCGTACCAGGAGATTGTGGCTGAAGAAGGGCATTTGCCAAGGGATCTGCACTATCCTAAAACATAGTTCCTGATCTCAGTACTGTTTCAACTAGTTCCATGACACAATATACCAAAGTTGTACAGAAATGTTGAGAAGTGAAAAACAAATATGTATATTGAAATGAACAACAAAACATGCATGGATTAGATTAGGATGAGAAGGAGTGCATGCAACTCATTATGCCTAAAGTTGTTAAACTAGAGTAATGTACACAGTACACAATAAAACAACATTTTCTCTACTCCAAAGAAAACAAGAGCTTTGCTACAAATATATGTTATGAGAAAAAAACTGAGAAAACAAAAGGAGGTGTTTGATAAAAAAAGGTTTTTTAAAAAAATAGAACCACTAGTAGGACTGCTAGCAATGAATCTTAGATGAGATCTAGAAAATAACATAGTGTCACCTTTGTTAGTACTTACCAGGTCAAAAATTGAGAATGTATTATCATAGAACAGCACAGCAATGCGCCCTCTACTTCGATCACCATGAACAACAGGAGAAAACTTAATCCTCCTGATGCCTTCCCTGTGAGTGCTAAAAGAAGAAGAAAGGCCTGTTGTAACATCCCACCATCTAATGTTGCCTGATCTATCACCCATCACCTAAACATAATTGTTACAAACACATCACATGTATATAAAAAAAACTGGAAGATGGAACTTAAAAAAAATATGACACAATGTACATACAACATGGGGAAGGCGATAAGCCATAGCAGTAACCAAGCCATCTGCAGACGCGAATGATGATGAGGGCCATTTTGGCCTGGAAAACAATTGTTAGTGTAACCTTATGGATAATGCATGTAATTATTATGCAATATGGTGATAAAGTTTAAACATAAAAGTAAAATAAAACAACATGCATATGAACAGAAACTACATGAGCAAGTTCAGCAATGGAGCCAAAAGCAATACATTTACTTCCAAGTTTAGTTCAAGTCTGTTATACTTAAATAAGTGACTCTTCAATCTGAAATATAATACACAATGTTTTACCTCAGTTTCATATCATGTCACTAGAACAAGGGCAATCATACTTTCTAATTTTACTTCCATACGAGTTCCGTACGATTTTGAAAATGCCATCCGATTTATCAATGTCATTTCATCCACAGGCACACATTGGATGGTACTGTTCCAGTTTATGCCACTTTCTGATGGTATGGAGCCAATTCTTTTTCTTTCTTTTTTACTTTATGCCATAAACCTAAAGGCACCAAGTATCTCCAGCCTGCTTTGGGATAGCTCAAGAAATACTAATCATCCTGATAATACAAAGCATACCTTGACAGCTACAATAAACTGGAATGGGAAGCAAAACAATCTATCATTTCCAATCAACAAAACTTAACTTTTGGTGTGTTATGGCTTCCCTTACAAAAAGCAGGAAGCTTCAATGGATCAGGCAAGTAAGAGCGAAAATGAATGTTACTACTGGACAAATCAAATAGCTACTATTCACGTACATAACAGGTATGATGATAGCATGTTATATTTACAAATTGCACCTGACAACACAGTACAAACACTAGCCAATCAGATACCATGACGCTCTAGTAGAATTTAGTTGAGGGCTACATGAATTGAGCAGGGCAAAAATATAATTAAATACACTTTGTATCGCATTATATCATCTGACCAAAGCTGCATCTGAGGATCTTTTCATTGCTGACAGCTATAACATCAGCAATTTCATTACCTGAAATCCCGTATTCGGCGTCCATGTACTTCAAACACACCAAGAGCCCCATTGACTAATGCAAAAGCAAAACTTTCAGATGTTTCATCAGTACTTTCTGCACCAGTAGCCTCTGAAAGCAAGAATAGATCCAATCATTTCACAATAAATCGGACAAAAATTGCACCCTGGGTAGAGTACAAAGCCAAGAAATATGGTAAACAAATAAAATAGTCAACCTATGGGTTTCATGGAATATGATTCTGCTAGTCAGTGAAGTTATACCTGCTGACCGCTCCTTGGAGGTTGACGATTGTTTAGATGCAGCGTTTTGACCTGGCCGGGGAGCAGAAGGCAAAGTCCATTCTAACACCGTAAAAGGAAGGGCCAAGGACCTAAGCTACAAACAGTGGTAGAAAAAAGCGAATGACTGTAACATTGATGTCAGTTTCTATTTACTGAAGCTATTATGAAAGTTATTCCACTCTGATTAGAATAATTCATAGTGCAACCTGGTTTAATTTACAGAATGTGTCTACATTTGTTTGCATAATATCTGGGAATACAAAAGTCAATATTTTGAAGGCATATGCTAGGATTTATGGTGATCCTGACTTAACAAGAGCTAACTACTGATTCTTAGTTTGCAAAATTATAGAGCAAAGAAAGGAGTACCATCATGGGGTTCTTTGTCATAGCCCATACTTCAACAGGAGCATCACGGAACAGTATCAAGAGGTACCTAAGAAAGTAGAACTATGCTTGAGATGAAAAATATAGCTGTGATAAAATGTGCCAAATCCATGCATATTGAAATGTAAAAGGTTAAAACTTGAAAAAAGGTATGGGCACAAACAGATATTGGTCTAGGTAAGAGAGATAGAACCACCTTCCAGATGAGGAAGCCCTCAATGCCCTTATTGGTGCACGTTCAGGCTTTTGAAGTACACGGAATGAGCGATTAAGTCCACTTCTAAGGCATGTAATAATAAGCTTATTATTGTATCCTCCAGTTTTGTCATTGGCCTGTAGTCAAATCAATGATAATATTAACGTAGGGCACTATTGGAAACAATCAAGAAACAGAATAGTACCAGAGATTCCAGTAATGGAGCACCTTTGATTGTCACAATGTTAATTGTTTATAAAAGACAAGATTTATCAGAAGTAACATGGAAGCACCTGAGTACCTGACTATATGAGAACGAAACAAGTCGTGAATTTCCAAGCCATCTTAATCCTCTGACAGTGCTGCTATGGATAGCAAAGCTAACAGATATTGCATTAGCTAAAACATCAACAATTTCAATAGTCCCATTCTGAGTTCCTATAGCAACAAGTGGAACTGCTGGAGCAGGATTGTTTCCACCACCTTCAGATAGAAAAAAAAAGTTTTCTGTTATGGGAATGTGGAACAAATTTAAAATCTAAATATAATTTCAGAACACAGTACAATGTTATGGTCATGGGCATACGGGCTACTGTGGCAAGTAAAGAAGGGGACGGCACAGCTAGCGTAGTCACGGTAGAGGACAAAAGATGAAGCTGGCCCATCAAATTAATCTGCAGAGCATAGCACATATGAGCAAACCACATGGGAGAAGTACATAAGCACCAGGAGTAGGGGAAATTGATTGATGACTAAACATGTACATCTCAATCCCATTAATTTAGGATACAAGTATTGGGAATTCAGATTCCAAGAACCACAATTCCTGCTCAATCATGGTGATACCCTAACAATAGAAACCAAGAAAGAAGTTTACACTACAACCTTTACGGTAAAATCAAGTCCATTGGAGCGTGAATTGGAAATTCCAGCATCACTATGATTCGATGTACCTGGTCCCTTCCCAACATTAGTGAGAGAAATGGAATTATCAGTAAATTACACAGTTGAGAGCCAGAAATAGCTATTTCACTGAACTGACCACACTGGTTCGCACCTAGTTTAACTTTGCTAGCACATGCAGACTTGTCAAAACTTAAATGCCATGACCAGATCTTGCCATCTTCAGAGATCGAGGTAAGATATGTCATGGTCCCTTGATACATATTTTGGTTTGCATTTGTATCAGAGATGACAGAATGTGTAGATTGTATTTGTCCCAAATCCTGTGATTGCTTCTCGATGTTACGGAAAATAGACTCCGACTGCCAGATTGTAGTAGCAAGAACAGCTGGGGGTGGAACAATTGTACCAATTGAAGGCATGAGCTCTTCCACCGCACACAACAAATGCACTTGTTCACCCCTACAGCCGGAAAAGAAAAAAGAATTACGAGAGGAACTTAATATATTAGAAAGAAGTGTATCGTTTATGTACAAACGTAATGCGATCATGCATATATTGGTTCATAATTACAAAGTCCGTATGTCAATAACCAAGAACAGATTATAAAACATATATAGTATAATGTACGATTTCATTAAAAATGTGTCCATTAATAAACGGATCAATGGTCACCAACAGGCTTATATACTGATTATTCATTCCTTTTACATGCCAACATCATTGAAACTCCGATGGCTTCATTGTAATTCTGTGTTTATCAGCACAAGGATGTAAAGAATTTACAAGTTTATCTAGAATTTATTACTATGCCCTTGCATCCTTTCAGATTCTGTTTTGTTCCTGCATTTTCTATGTAGCCTATTGATTGCGCTTGACCACCACACTCTTCTTGCAAATTTAGTTCATACGAGTTTGGACATTTGGACACAATTTACTGGACATGCTTTTTCCATATTCTAATTCTACAGTATTCACATGAAAAGTATGAATGTAAACTCACTCCTTGCGCTTCCAGATACTCAGCTTGCCATCAATGTGCGTGCAGTAGAGCAAGTCAAGATCAGGATCAGCCATGACATCGGAGAATTTGCCGAATCCCCTGGGCAATGGAGTCACAGAGAGCGCAGTACTGTAATTGAGGTCAAAGACAATGAGCTCCCGCGGGAATGTGACATATAGGATGTTCCTCCACAGCTGGGAGAAGCAGAGCTTCGGCGTGAATGCTGGAAACGCAGCGAGCGCCGGGGATGGCGGGGGCGCCGGTATCTCCTTCTCCAGCCTCTGCAGCTCTGCAATGTCACTGGCGCCGCAGGTCACCCGGTGCTCCTGGAGCGAGATGTCAGAGTCCGGCCGCGGGATGGCGGAGAGGAGGAAGCCCCGGAGGCCGATCGCGCAGAGATGCCTAGCGTCGAAAGGGTCACGGCGGAGGCAGGAGAGGTACTCCGGCGAGGCGTCGAACATCCAGAGGACACGCGGGCTGTTGGAGGTCTCCCAGATGCAGAGCAGCGAGGGCCCGTGGATGGAGGCGAGGAGCCAGCCGGAGGCGTGGTGGATCCAGCAGAGGTCCTGGACGCCGCCGCCGGATCCCGGCGCGACCCCGCGAGTCTCGTCGAGGTTGAGCCAGTGCAGGACGAGCCGCGCGCGGGCGTCCCAGACGGCGATGCGGCCGTGGCGGTCGCCGGCGGCGAGGCGGAGCGGGCGGCGGTCGTCGTCGTCGTCGTCGTCCCCCGCGGCGAGGGAGCGCGAGCTGGGGGGAACCCAGCGGACGGCGGTGACGAAGGAGGCGAGGGAGGAGGAGGGCATGGGGAGGACGCAGAGGAGCTGCATGGAGCGCGGGTCGGAGAGGACGATGCTGCTCCCGGCACCGTGCGCGAGGAGGCCCGCGGGGCTGAGGTCGATGCACCCGCCGTTGCCGCGGCCGGGGGGGCCCGGGAGCATCATCGCGGTGGCGCCGCCGCCGGCCGCATTGCCGTGCAATCGCGACGACGGGGAGGCGCAGGACGCCATCGCGCGTGGAGGCGAGGCGAGGCGAGGGCGAGGACGCGCGGGGGCGCTCGCGCTCAGATCTCGTCGCGGCGAGGCACCATTTTTTCTGAGATTGACGACGAAATTGAGTACGGTGCGGGGGTGGGTGGGAGGAAACCGGAAAGGCGGAAAATGGGAAGGGAAAATGGAGGTGGACGAGATCTGGCTTGTCTAGCCGAAACATCGAGTGCTTTGAGATTCGTGCATGTGATCCATGTCTATCCGTTCCGCCGTTTGTCCAGGACCGACAGATTCGACAGACAATCAACCACACATAATTAATTATGTAGTGTAAGCTTTGTCTAATTTAAAACGAGAAAATTGATATTCTATCATCATGAAACAAACTTCGCCTATGTTGATTGGAAGACTTTCTTGAGTCGTTTCAACATAGCCGGTCCCAAGCCCGGATAAAGGAGGAGGGTTGTGTATAGGCGTGGCGAGCCAGACGTAAAAACCAGCTATTCTTATGGAGATGAGACCAAATAGACTCCCGTTGGGACGTAACCCTCTTAGCGACGCGCCATGCCGGATCCGGGTATGGTGATAAATGAGCAAGGGCCGGGCCGTCACCCCGTGACGCGCCGTGTCGTGATCCGGGCACGGTGTCAAGAGAGCAAGGATCGGGCGTCGCATCCTAGTGACGCGCCACATCGGCGCCCGGTGTGGTGAAAAATGAGCAAGGGTCTTCGCACCGCGACGGGTGCGAAGGGTAGAAGCTAGTCGAACCCACTAGGATTCGTATAGGTAGCGGAACGTAGGGTCCCTCACGGGTAAGTTAAGAGAGTTAGTTGACTCGGCGGTTAGGAGGCGGGTAAATATCTTGTGTGTCCAGGAGACTAAATGGAAGGGTCGAAGGCGAAGGAGGTGGACGACACCGGCTTCAAGCTTTGGTACACAGGGACAACTTCCAATAGAAATGGAGTAGGAGTTTTCATTGATAAGAGCCTTAAGGATGGTGTGGTGGAGGTGAAAAGGCAAGGGGATAGGCTCATCTTAGTTAAGCTCGTCATTAGCGATTTGGTCTTAAACGTAATCAGTGCGTATGCCCCCCAAGTAGGCCAGGATGAGAGTGCTAAAAGGCTTTTTTGGGAAGACCTAGATGGCTTGGTTAGAGCGATACCTAGTAACGAGAAGCTCTTTATAGGAGGGGATCTTAATGGTCATGTAGGTACGTCAAGAGTAGGTTACGAGGCGGTTCATGGAGGTTTCGGTTTCGGCAGTAGGAACCAGGAAGGAGAGGAAGTCTTAGACTTTGCTTTAGCTTTTGATCTCTTGTTAGCCAACACTTTCTTTAGGAAGAAGCAGTCTCATTTAGTGACCTTTAGTAGTGGCCAACACTCTAGCCAGATCGACTTTGTCCTTACAAGAAGGAGGGATAAGCAGACATGCTTTGATTGTAAGGTAATACCTGGAGAGTGTGTAGTTTCTCAACACAGGTTGTTGGTGGCTGATTTCCGCTTTGGTGCAAGCTTGTAGGGTTAAACAACCTAGGATTGCAAGAACAAAGTGGTGGAAATTGGAAGGGAGACACTAAGGTCTTCAAGGAAAGAGTTATTGAAGATGGCCCTTGGCAGGATGAAGGGGATGCAAACGACATGTGGGAGAAGATGGCAACTTGCGTTCGGAAGATTGCTTCGAGGTGCTTGGAGCGACCAAAGGGGTAGATGCGATTCAAAAGACACTTGGTGGTGGAATGAAGATGTGCAAAAGGCTATTAAGGAAAAGAAGGAATGCTATAAGCGCTTGTACCATGACAAGTGCCGACAACATAGAGAAGTACAAGGTGGCAAAGAAGACGGCAAAACGAGCGGTGAGCGAAGCGAAGGGACGGGCATACGGGGTCCGTACCAACGTTTGAGTACGAAGGAAGGAGAGAAGGACATCTATAGGATGGCTAGGGCTCGTGATAGGAAGACAAGAGACTTCAACCAAGTCAAGTGCATTAAGGATGAGAGAGAGCAGCTCTTGGTGAAGGAGGATGAGATTAGGCAAAGATGGCGAGAGTATTTCGATAAGCTTTTCAATGGTGAGAATGAGAACACCACCATCCAGTTGGACGACTCATTTGATGACACCAATAGGCGCTTCGTGCGGCGGATCCAAGAATCGGAGGTCAGTGAAGCCCTAAAAAGGATGAAAGGGGGTAAAGCAATGGGCCCTGATGATATTCCAATCAAGGTGTGGAGATGTCTCGGAGATATAGCTATAGTATGGCTAACCAAGGTGTTCAACAATATCTATCGTTCGAACAAGATGCCTCAGGAGTGGAGAAGAAGCATATTGGTACCAATCTATAAGAATAAGGGAGACATTCAAAGTTGTACTAATTATCGGGGAATCAAGTTGATGAGCCACACCATGAAACTATGGGAGAGAGTCATAGAGCATCGCTTGCGAGGAACAACGCGGATATCCATGAACCAATTTGGTTTCATGCCCTAAGGTCAACTATAGAAGCAATCTTCTTAATTAGACAAGTTATGGAGCGGTTTAGAGAACAGAAGAAGGACCTACACATGGTTTTCATTGATTTGGAGAAGGCTTATGACAAGATACCAAGGAATGTTATGTGGTGGGCTTTGGACAAGCATAAAGTCCCCGCAAAGTATGTTACCCTCATTAAGGACATGTATAATGATGCGTGACTAGTGTTCGAACAAATGGTGGTAACACGACTACTTCCCGATTAATATTGGGCTTCATCAAGGGTCACCTTGAGCCCATATCTCTTTGCCTTAGTAATGGATGAGGTTACAAGGGACATCCAAGGAGATATCCCTTGGTGTATGCTGTTCGCCGACGATGTAGTGTTAGTTGATGAAAGCCGAGCGGGGGTAAATAGGAAACTAGAATTGTGGCGGCGGACCCTTGAGTCTAAAGGTTTTAGAGTAAGCGAACTAAAACCGAATACATGAGATGCGACTTTGGCACTGCAGCACGGGAGGAGGGAGACGTGAGTTTGGAAGGTCAAGTAGTGCCTAGGAAAGATACCTTTCGGTATCCGGGATCGATGCTACAAAAGGATGGAGATATTGACGCGGACGTTAGCCATAGAATCCAAGCAGGGTGGATAAAGTGGCGCCAAGCTTCTGGCATTCTCTGTGACAAGAGGATACCACAAAAGCTAAAAGGTAAATTTTATAGAACAGCGATTAGACCCGCTATGTTGTACGGAGCAGAATGCTGGCCCACAAAGAGAAGACATGTTCAACAACTGAGTGTTGCTGAAATGCGTATGTTGCGTTGGATTTGTGGTCACACAAGGATGGACCGAGTGCGAAATGATGATATTCGTGATCGTCTAGGGGTAGCACCTCTCGAAGAGAAGCTTGTCCAACATCGGTTGAGGTGGTTTGGCCATGTCCAAAGGAGACCTCCAGAGGCACTAGTGCATTATGGAGTTCTAAGTCAAGATAATAAGGTGAGGAGAGGCAGAGGAAGGCCAAAGTTGACATGGGAAGAGGCAATAAAAAGAGATTTGAAAGAATGGGATATACCTAGAGATCTGTGGCTGAATAGGAGTGCTTGGAAAACAGCTATTGACGTACCTGAACTGTAATTGAGGGTGTTTGTTGGGTCCCGACTCTAGCCTACCCCAACTTGCTTGGGACTGACAGGCTTGGTTGTTGTTGTTGTTGTTGTATCATCATGAAACAAAGCTTCGTTAAAATAAAATAGTTGTGATTGGTCGGTGTGAGATACCACCCGGGTAGCCCATGCCAAGAAAAGAAGATCGGATAGGATGGGTCGAAAGTCGTCGAGACAGGGTCGGGAGCCGGTCCTTGGGTGAGGACGACTAGCCCGACCTCTGCCTTTTGACCCGACATCAGCTCCTTTGCTTGACCTCTACGCATGGCTCCTCCTTTGCTCGACCACCACACACGGTCCTAACCAGAAAAGGAGCGGGTCGTCCTTGGGAAGGAGGCTTTCTTGATAAGCCTCGCAGACAAGACAAAAAGGGGACAGAGTCGGTAGAGGATGACGTCACCTGACCATATTGCGCACAAGATGCTCGCGGCCAGGGATCCCGAGGCGATTCTGTTTTGCTTTTCAACTTTAAGCATGTATCTGTTTTTTGCTTTACGACCAAGCTTACGTGCGCACCCATAGACCACCGTGACTGCCCTCCTTAGACTATAAAAGAGAGGACAGCACGCGCATGCGGGTGGATCCGATCCGATCGCACCCTAGAAACCCTATAACTCACACGCTTGTACTAGAACCCTAAAGTTTACATCACCCTAACATAGAACACAGGAGTAGCCTTGTTATCCTTCAGGAGGGCCGAATCTGTCTAAAGATTTTGGCCCATCTTGTTTTCGAGTTGGCCATCAGGCCCATTGGTAGACGTCCCGACCACTATTTCACCTCCTTGGGCAGCCTCCTTCGAGGATTGATCGACCTCCCGTCGACAGTTGGCACGCTAGGTAGGGGTTGTTCTCACTACTTTAAGCGGTTCTTGATGATTGTTTCGTATTCCACCGACTTCACTGCGCCCCCCGAGGACGACTTTCGTCTTTGGGAGCTTGGTTTTCCGCTCCGATGACTTCAGTCGCCTTACCCTCTCTCGAGAGGCCACTCGCGAGCTGGAGTGCACGATCGTGCGACGGCGATGCCGAGGCACGCAGCTCCGTGCCATGCAGCCTCGACTCCGGCTGCCCGCCTGGCCACCAAGGCTTGGCGGCCCAAGCCCCCCGACTGCCCGCATGACGGTCTTGAGCGCGAACTCTGCGTGGACGTGGATCGAGCGTGCCACGGGGCGTCGTGCTGCACGCCCGGCTTCCTTGGCGCCGAAGGCGTCTTCCTTATCCGTGTCCCCTGTGAGACGTGTATCCATCCTCTCTGGACCGACGACCTCCATGAAGCCCGCCCGGCACGCTCCACCTCGTCTCGTGGCACTCGTCAAGAGGCCGTGCCGACCGGAGTCACTCTCGGCAACCGTTGGTCGGCGAAATTCGTCATGATGGTGGATGTGGTCTCAGACGACGAGACCACGGGCTCCCAGGAGTCCAACGCCCATCGCAATGCTCGTCGATTCTACGCTTGAACAACTATGTATCTTGTACCCTACTCTTTCAATAAAGCAGCTTGTTGTCCATAATGTTTCTCCTTCGTCGTTTTTCTATGATTCATTCTCCTCTCGACCCCGAGCAAGCCTGCACACACTCAAAAACTTCTTCGCTACGCTCACGGTCTGCCCTAAGCTACGTGGCCCCGACCCGTAATAGTCGGAGTTCTCCGGAAAAAAGCCTCTTGAGTACGCCCGAGCTGCTCGGGGGCTTGGCAGCATCCCCGAGTATCTACGTGCTACATATAAGACTAAACGCAATGGCCTGGCCCGATGCCCCCCGGACTAAGACAAGGGATGCTCCCTACCGTAGAGGGCCAGGGTCGGAACCTGACGCAAGACAGTCAGATACGGCGTAAAGCTACTCGGGGGCTCGGTTGCCTTTCCCTTAATCTCTCCGCACCTATTCGCAGCGTAAACAACTAAGACGCTAGGGCTCAGCCTTAAAGCCTATACCTGCTATTTGCTTTACGACCAAACTTACGTGTGCACCCAAAGACCTTCGTGACTGTCCACCTTGGACTATAAAAAGGGAAGGCAGCATGCGCGGACGGGGGAATCCGATCCGATCACACCCTAGAAACCCTAGAACTCTCACACGCTTGTACTGGAACCCTAAGTTCACACCATCCTAACATAAAACATAAGAGTAGACTTGTTATCCTCTAGGAGGTCCAAACCTGTCTAAAGATTTTGGCTCATATCGTTCTCGAGTCGACCATCAGGCCCGTTGGTCCTATTTTACTTCCTTGGGCAGCCCCCTTGAGGAATGATCGACCTCCCGTCAATAGTCGAAATGTCATTCTCAAGTAGGCAGAGTTCGCCCAAATGAAATTTCTTATTCCTTTCTTTTAATTAAAGAGAGCTTAACTTTTGTTTTTCTGGAGTGTTGACAAAAATACCCCTAGAATATGTTGTAAATGGAGGAGAAGGGTTACTCTAGCAGAAGTCTCCTCGTGCAGGGCAACAACGCCCGAGAGGCTAAGGTTCACGCCACTCCACCGCCACCAAATCCCCCCGCTCATTGGCTCGGTACCCGCGACCGCTGGCCCTCTCAACGTTGCCGCCGCCCCTTCCTTCACGTTAGCCATTGGTTGCACCGTCGCCCTCCAACTCTGACGCCGGCCTATCCCTGATGTAATTTTGTCAACTCACCAAGAAAACAATGCTAAATTCTCCTAAATGGGAAGAAAGGGATAAGAAATGGCATTTGGGTGAACTCTCCCAGTTGAGAATATTTTAGCGAAGCTCTATTTTAACGATGGTAGAATATTAATTTTCTCGTTTAAAAATGAACTGAATTGGATTGATCCTTAACTCATCCTTTTTTGTTCGCAACATACTTGTCAATTGTGATACAGATGATCGAAAACTTTAACCATTATTTTCCAATTTATGTTTACAGATCTACAAGGACATAAAGCCTCTCTTTCATCTCGGTTGCTTGGGAGATTTAAAAGGAAAGGAATGAGCGAATCTTCGACACAAGGAACTGATAAAATAACTTGATAAAATGTTCAGCCAACCGGGTCGGATAGTTCCCTTGGAGGCCAGCGACCGTACACTGATATATCTATATGTATTTACATCGATGCAATTTTAATTTCTTTTCCCATGGTACTCCGCTGTCTGAAACTCTGAATCGAGCACACACCAATCAGGAGCAAAATACTGGAGTAGTTAATTGTCGCCACTAATCAGTTGCTGCAACCCTGCTGTACGCTATCAGCGCGCGTCTCCATCCTGCAGTGCGCGTCGCAGATCCTGCACCACCTGCGACATGGCCGGCCGGAACTCCGCTTCTTGCTGCGTGCACCGGCTGATGACGTCAGCGAACCACGACATGGACCTGACCGTCGCCGGCGTCCCGAGGCGCGGGTCGGCCATCTTCTCCAGCGCCATCAGGTCGTGCAGCCGCGAGCTCGCCCACGGCACCAGCTGCCTCTCGCCCCGCGGCCGCGAGCCGTCGTAAGGCTTCCGCCCCGTCAGAAGCTGCAGCATCACCACCCCGAAGCTGTACACGTCGCCCTTGGCCGTCCATGGCGCCGCCGCCGGTGGCTCGTAGCTCAGCGCGTCGAGCCAGAATTCCGACTGCTCAAACCGACACCGATCAGATGCACATCCAAGAACAAGCTAATCAATCAAGCAGTATCTATGAAACGATTACCTGAAGATCCAAACCGGATTTCACAGCCGCAGCAAGGCCGCAACAGGACACGCGCACTCGCATGTCGCCGTCGACGAGCACATGTTCAGGCCTGAAATGCTGGTGCACAACCTGTATCTGACCACCTTCGTGGAGGTACCTACACAAGAACATCAACGGTAGAAGTGATTACTGATTACAGTACTTCAGAAGCCAGCAAGACAACACTCGAATTATTCAGTAAAGATGATCATGGCAATGGCGTACTCTAGAGCTTTCGCAGCTTCGAGTGCGACAGCGACACGGGCATCCCATGGAAGAGTGATCTCGGCAGCAGGATCATCTGATGATGCCAGTTTCTTCAGATGGATCATGTCGTCGAGAGTTTCATCGCTGAAATGTTTGTAGACGAGCAGCCTCTGTCCGTGCTCGACGCAGCATCCTGCAAGCTCCTCGATGTTGGGATGCTGGAGTTCATTGATTCTCTGAACCATCCTCAAAAACTCGTCCACCGGTATACTCGCCATCGCATCGTCAAGCTTCAGTACTGAAAACTAGTATAAGGTGTAGAGAGATCAGAGATGAGATGACAAGATCTTGATTACAACTGATCGAGAAACAAACTTGTTCGATCCATGTAGGAATGGAATGGAGTTTTCAGGGTACAGTTGATCAGATACCTTGATGTCTTGGTGCTCTGCTAGGTAGATTTTTCCGAACAGGGTTTGCCTCATCAGATTCTGCTCACTGAAACTGTTGGTGTACTGTTGCAAGGATGCAACTGTGAAGATTGTGAACTTGAATTGCAAAGGATGGCTTTGTAATCTCTCCTGAACATTCTTCTGATCTGAAAAAATGCTGCCCTTGGTATCTTTCTCTTCAGCAACTTCAGTGATCAATACAACAACAAAAAAAAGATTAAAAATCACCTCGAGTCAAAGAATAATGTACATGAGATGAGTGCAAGCTAGCCTTTTTATGTACTGAAATTTTGAGGATTAGTTGTTCTAAGATTGGCCTTTTAGTGTGTCACTGACATGTGGGCCCAAGCAGAAGGAAACACCCAGTTTTTCAGTTGGTGTACCTGGGCTTTGTTCTTTGTCTGGTTTGACAATTGCACTTTGTCTTGAAGGCTTCCCACTCCAATCCGGAGTGCTCATCTCAACCCCTCTCAGAAATCCTCCATGAAGAGACGTCTTCCGCCGCCGTTTTGACATGGCGAAGACGACCAGGAGAACGGCAATGGTCAGTGAGCCGGCGGCTAGGACGCTGAATCCGGCGGCTTTCGCCGGCGAGACCTTTTTGCCGTGTCTCGGAGGGTCACCCTGTGCAGCGCTCTGTGGTGTGGCCGGAATAACATATATAGGAGGATGCGAAGAACCTGATCGAGGCGTCGCCGCCGCTGCCGCCGGAGTCGGAGGGGAGCCGGGGATGGTAGCCGGAGTTGGAGAAGAGCCCGGGATTGTGGGGATGGTAAAATGGTTGCCATTTCTTCTGCACAAAATCAAGAACCAATGTTTTGTCGACAGGGATGCCAGTAGATTAAATTCTACTGTTATTGATGAAAAGCTGAGAGATTTACAGAAATTTTGGGATGTTGAGAAGTTTCTCTGGGATTGGTCCTGAGAAAAGATTGTTCTCCACGTCCCTGAAAATTTTAGTAAATCATGAAAGGATCAGGTGAATTGATACTATTTTTTTTGACAGATTGATGAAATGATTACAAGTCTTTCAGGGGAGGATCTCCTAGGACATCAAGTGTTCCAGTGAGCTGATTGTTCTGAACATGCCTACAAGTTGCAGACACATTGCAAATTCAGAGATTAACAAAGAACATTACTGCACATAATAAAGGAGGATAATGCTCACAGTGTCGAAAGCGAGTTCAGCTTCGCCATCGAATCCGGGAGTTTGCCGCTGAGACTATTCGAAGATAAATCCCTGCAAGAACACAATCCAAGAACAATCATCAGTAAGCTTCACCAATTGTCCACAGATGCTGATCTCTGAAGAACTCAACCAACACATCAGTCTGCATCTCACAGTTGTTTTACTGCAGGTGGTAAGCTCTCAGGAATCACTCCCCCAATGCGGTTGCTGCTCAGATCCCTGTCTCAACAATCACACAGTGATCAAAGCAAGAACAAGAACTAGAGATATCAGATATGAAAAAAAATGCATTGTGCAAGTCAGTACAATGTTGTCATGGCAGTGAACTTCCCCAGCGTCTCACTCAGCTTCCCTCCCAGGCCTGCACCTCTGAGCTCTCTGTCAGGTTGACACTTTCGTCAGAAATTACAGATTCAGAGTAACCATTAGTAATTATCAGCAGCATCGATAAGAGTCAAGCATTCTAATCATCAGTAATTACCAGCAGCATAAGTGAGAGTGAAGCTAAGCTTACACTTACATTGCAGTGATGTTGGCTCCAAGGCATTGCACCCCCTGCCATGCTTCCATGCAGGGGTCTCCTCCTGAAGAAGCCCAGCCATGGAGGTCAGGCGAGCCCAGCGACGCGTACAGCTCGTTTATTGCATCAACTGCAAGTGAAAAAATCACATCAAAATCATCTTGTCTGAAATCAAAATCTCGGTGACAAGTGTTGCAAAATTACCGTCTTGTGGACTCGTGAAGGGGCCAAAGAACGGGATGGGGAAAGGAAACGCGCGAAGCAGCTGAAGCGAGCAGGAGACGAGCAGCACAAAGATCACCAGCCTGGACTGCATTGTGCTTCGCATTTGTTGCTGATTGAATCAAGAAATCTCAGAGAAAGCTTCGAGGTAAAAATGGTGGTGAGAACTGAGAACAGCATCGATCAGTGTAAGCCAGGTGAACTCCTGATCCTTCTTCTCTCTGGCATTTATATGGAGCAAGCAGTTACTGAGCTACTACTGATTAGTACTGAAGCTTGTATTATCATTCCAATTAATTAATAAATCTCATAAAATGTTGATTTGCTTGGATTAATCTATGATTGTAGTTAATGTTAATTTCTGGTCACCCACCTGTTGACCACCATCAATACTTCTTATCTGGATAACTTATCTGAGTTGTGTGGAGCATCCATTACTTTTCTTGCTACGTTTCTTGGAGCACTGTCGCAAGTTAACCCTCCTAGACGAAATCAACATGCAGGATTGTTAATTTGTCATTGCAAAAGGAGGAGAAAAAAAGAATCGCAGGATTGGTTTGAAAAGAATTGCAGGAGATGGGAGACAAACTTGAGAATTTTTTGCATTTATAATTTTTTTTTAAAGATTTACAAAAAGAACTTGCGAGAATGAAAAATTACAAAACTAATCTCCCCCCCTCGGGAGGCGTGAATGGAAAACGCCCTCCCGAGAGGGCGAAGAATCCGACGTGGCAGACGGCCCCGCACGGCCGTCCGCCGCGCGTGGTCATTTTGCGGGCGGCCCTTCCCGCCCTTGGGAAGGGCGTTTTTCACCGTGCACGGGGGCCGCTGCAAAATGCCAGGAGGCCGGCCTTTTGCGGCGGCCCCTTCCCGCCCTTGGTAAGGGCGTTTTCACTGTGCACAAGGGGCCGCCGCAAAAGGCCGGCCGCCCGGCATTTTTGCAGGCGGCCCCTTCCCGCCCTTACCAAGGGCGTTTTTTCACTGTGCCCAAACCCTAATTGCCCTGATCGACATCGACCCACTCTCTCGTGTTGTTTGAGATGTAAAATGTTATCGTCGTATTTTGTGGTAATATAACAAATCCATTGGATTTGTGGTATTGTTGCAAATGTAACCGTCTTCGTGATTTGCCGTATTGTTTGAAATGTAAATGTTATCGTCGTAAGGATGCAAATGTAAATATTGTTGCAAGTGTAAATGTTCGAGGTATCGTACATATGTTGTTTGCATTACCTGTGAACATATTATTTTAACAAAGTTAACTTAGTTGCAATGGTTAAGCAGTTGTTTGTCACAGTGTTACATAACCCGTTAGGTACGGATGATGCAATACAACTAACTCATCCCCCACGTGAAGGCTCGGCTACCTACGGAACCGTTCAAGGGCGATAAGCTTGTCATCAATTTTCTCTTTCCTTCTCGGCGTTGTAACTCCTTTTGAGTTTCACATTCGGTTACTTTTAAGCCGTTATATTGGGGAATGACATTGTCGATCCACCTAGTGAATCCACACCTTCTTTGAATGCCCCGGTAAAGAAACACATGTAATCGCTAGAGAGGCACTAGAGCGAAGACGTTTGCATAATTGATAAAATGAAAGACGTACAACGAAGTCGTTGTCTAAGTTGGGGCAAATGAAGTATCTCCGACCATATGTTCGTGGTTCAAATGAGGTAGCCATCTTGCAACGATCCCTACAACCGCACATAGGACGCTCCGACCATTTAGGGAAACCCGCGGGTTGTTCCTCCATGCTAAGCTTGCGATTTCGACGCGACGTTCATACTCCATCCAAGCTAATGAATTGTTCGTGGACTCGGGTTGTGTTACCGTCGACCGATCGAAGCAGGTTTAACCGTATCGATCCAATCTTTGTATGGACACCGACGTACATCCTCCCGGTTGCAAATTTTTTATGGTAGGAGTTAAAAAATGGAACAAGCGAAAAGGTTAAAGAAAGAAAAATTATACTCACGACAAAATCGTCATCCGCAATCTCGGGACACACGAAGCATCTTTGTCCTCTAGTTGCTTGTCTTATGGATCTTACCACTTGGCAACGTAGACCACAAGTGGCATTCGGGACGTTCCCGCCATGTGGGTAGTGCCACCGATCCATAGGCCGGTCCAAAGCTTCGCGCGAACTCGACGTTGGTACTCGGCCTTCCGTCGAAGGTAGTCCGACCTTGTTTCGCTAAGTGGGGTAGTAACGTGTTCCGTCGGTTCGTGGGTTCGCGTATCTATCCACTCAACGAAGTTGCACACCCGACGATATGCCCGCATGAGGTGTTAACACGATGTACAATCAAGTTAGCGTTTTTGCGTGAAGATTTTGTAGATGAAAGCAAGTGCGAGATAAGCCATACCGATCAATGTTGGCGCATTGGAAAAATCGTCTCCCCTGGTTTCGGCGAGGAGGGACGACGTAAGTATGCAGCCATCTCCACAATGGCATAACGGACGGTCACACCATGGTGGAATAAAACCGCTCAAAGGATGGAGTCGCCAGTGGAGACGCTCAAGGAATGGATGATATGAAGATCTCATTGCGGGAGTAAATGTAGAAAAGAGAAAGCAGATTTGAAGAGCTCGTATTCGGATCTAGGCAATATATAGTGCGGGGAGGTGACGGTTCGCATCTATGTATCGTTTATGTCGTCACGGGGCAACAGATCGAGACGTATCGTGTAGGATTGTCACGGGGCAAAAGTTGATAGCGACGTATCGTGCGGGACTATCATGGGGCAAAAGTTGATAGCGACGTATCGTGCGGGACTATCACGGGCAAAAGCGATAGCGATGTCTCGTGCAGTCTAACGGCCGAAAGTTTTTTGTCGTTAGTAAGACTATCACGGAAGGATCTCGTGACATGTGAGTGCGACGAACAGACATAGATATATACAAACATCAAACACAAAATAAATATTTATAAGTTGTACAACCGATGCACACAGCGGCTGCGACGAGGCCTCTTACCCCTATCCCTCCTAGGCGTGCTCCGACGTGCCCCCGAGAGTACGTCGGCTGTCCGGGGCACGCCACGACTAGCACGGACATCCGGCGCGGGCGTCTCTGTGGCGGGTCCCGGCTCGTGGTAGAGGTGCTCCACCGAGCCGAGAGGAGGCGAGTACGTCCCGATCCGGGTCCTCTAGGTCGTCGAAGTCGTCGCCCGTGCCGACCCCCTCGTCGCCTCCCGGACCCGCCGCTGCGTCGACGAAGTCCCCGACCGGAAAATCCCCGCCGAGTAGAATCCTCCCGTATGTAAGCAATGTGAAGCATCGTGACTTAAACTAAAACGTGTGAACTAATCATCTGACGACGCTTGCTCACCTCCCGCGACGAGGGACGAACGGAGGATCCGCTCGCTCCAAGCAAAGCTCGCAGTCTGGCCGAGTAGCGAAAGGCCGAGGAATCGACGATCCACTCGCGCCGCCGTATCCCCGCTCGGTAGCGTCGGACCTAGGCGACATTCGGTTTGTTAGATCGGGTTGTAGGGTTGACACAATGAAAATGAGTGCAACTAACCCGTGGAAGGACCGTCGTGTGTGTGACCATCCTGCTGGGACCGCGTGGACGTGGACTGTAACACCCGTGGAGGTAGCGCGTCGACGGCGAACGACACGAGAAGATCCGCAAGATCTTCCGTGCCGTCGTCTGCATCCGCTCGAAGGTCATCCTCTGTTCCACCTCGTTCGGGTGAATGCTCGTCCGGCCTCGGCATCACCGAGTCGATTTCGGCATTCAATGCCCGTGCGGCGTCGGCCTACAAAAAACAAAACAAGTTAGGTTTTTCGGTCCAATTAAAAAACATAATGACGTACAAAGGCTTTAATGCGACAAATCATGACGTACCCCAACGAAGTAGTCCTGGTCTCGGTGCTCGGGGTAGGTGTCCGTGATCGCGCCGTGCGGCTGCGCGACCGGTGTGAAGGTCACGCGCGGACGCGTCCGCGGTAGGTACCACCGAAGGTAGGCGGTGTAGTTCTCCTCGGAGTGGGCGTAGATCTCGCCGATCACCTCCTCGGTGGCTATCGGCCCGTCCCGCCACGTATTGCCGCATACGTGGTTCCCGAGGGAGCCTCCCCGCTGTCCCCGTCGAGACAACCTGCGTACACGCAAAGGTCGACTATAGTTCCATTTAATTTGACACAATAGTAGTACATTTCAAAAAGAAATACTCACCGGTGGTCCTGGTGGGGAACGGCAACCGAACGTCTACCGGGAATCCCGGCGCGTCCGAACCGCCTCATCACTCGGCCGGGCGGTGAGGCTCGACGGTGATGTCGTACACCATCGGGATCAACGTCATCCAGAGGCCGAGTCGCGCGTGCACAACGTGGAGAGGCCTAGAGGCGCCCGAGCTGCGACCGCCGCGCGCGTGTACGGCTCCCGGACAACGTCGTACACCGGAGACGGTCCAACTCGAACACGAAGTCCGGGTAGCTCCGTCTCACCGAGCGTGGGCGTAACGACGCTGCGACAATAAAAAAAATCAAGTGGTTACAAGTTTTGTTCAACACAATTTAAATATTTGAAACAAATATGACTTTGCACTTACGTTGCGTCGAAACCAACGAACCCATCGTAGGCCCGTCGGCCGGGTTCTCGAAAGCCGGCGCTACGTCGTACGGCGAGGTGTCGACGACCGGTCGGCCGATCGCGGCGCTCCGCAGCCCACATGTAAGAGAAGGGGACGCTGTGAAGATCGCTCCGGATCTGTCTTCGTGCACGCGTCGCACAGGCCACGGTAGGTGGCTGCGAGCACGGCGAACCCCAACTCCACCGAGGCACGCCGCCTATCTCCGCGTCCGCTATCGACCGGGCGTAGTGGATCGAGCCCTCTCTGCAGTGTTCCCCGACGTGTTGGTGAACATCACCCAGCCGAACAACCAAAGCAGGTACGCCTCCAACGAGCGTCGCACGGAGTACTCGTCGGCGTCAGGGTGGAGCTTGTCGGCCTACAAAGGACAAAACCATGTTAACAAACATCGATGTTATGAAAAATATCGAAGTCTTGAAGTTAACTTACCGTGAACCGCAAAATCCAAGTCTTCGTAGGCCCGATGGTCGCGTAAGGGTAGATCGACCGAACACTGGGAGCCCCGTAGCCTCATCACCCGAGCAAAGCGCGCAGTGATGTCGTCCCTCCATCCACCAACTCCGTCCACAGGCCCGACAGCCTCCCCGGCTAGTGGTAGCCCTAGCAGGTAGGAGACGTCCTGCAGCGTCGGAGCCATCTCCCCACAAGGAAGATGGAAGGTGTGCGTCTCAGGACGCCACCGATCCACCAAAGCAGCTATCGTGGACCGGTCCGCATCGAACCGTCGGCTCGGTCGTGATCGTGGCCACGCGCCTCAACGAGTCCGCAGAGCGATCGGCCGACTCACGTAACCGCATATCGGACACATAGTGTAATATTAGTATCAAGCATAGTGTTCCCGCAATAAGTGATAAGAGTTTGAACGTACCGCTCGACGTGTCGCGGATCGACACGCAACAACTCGCGCGACGGCCGTGGACGAAAGGTGGTCACCGAGCACCCGCACCGCCGACAAGTACGACTGTGCGCCCGTCCACTGTCTCGCCGAAAAGCGCCGGTGTATCGTCCGCCATACCCGCATGAATACATGAAGCACACAAGAAGCAATTTATAAGAAAAATCATAAGAACATGATTACATGACATAAATGGTCCATTAATTCGAACATAAAAAAGTTCACGTCTTAATTAAACCTAACAAACACAACATATAAGTATCACAACAACAATAAACCACTTTACGTCTCACAATGATAAATATTACACGTACGACATATGGCGACAACATGACAAATAGTACAAATATCGATCACCACTACGTTGAAAAGGAGCAAACAAAAAAATCAAGCCATTGCATCTCCAGTGGACGACGTAGTCGCTGCACGAGCACGTCTAGGACGTGGTCGCCTCGTTGTTGTTCCTTCTCCGGATGGACGCCTACCATCGGAGGGCTGTCCGGAAAGTCCCGAACCTTCGACGGTTGAAGTTTCGAATTCTTCGGGCATTTTTGTATGTATGTCCGCGCTCATCGCATTTGCTGCAACGTAGGGTCCTTCCCCGGCCTCGGACTCGTCCATGTCGTTTCGATGCGTCTCGACCGACGACGTCCCTTTTTCATCCTTAACTTCGATGGATCTGGAATGTAGAACACTTGTGGCCGCGGTGTTGTGTACGATCCAGATATCCCAAAACCATATATCTCCTCCTTCCACGTATGAAAAATTGATTCTTTCCGTAGTACTGTGACACATAAATATACGGAACTATGCCGCAGTCCCACCGCGGCAAGGACGTGTGAGCAAGGCGGATGTCTAAGCTTCGGCTTCATACAGTGCAGCTACAACCACCATCCGCATGAAGCACACATTCCCGCACGGCTTGAACACGGTTGATGCCTCGCCTTCTCCCGTCGACACACATGATCTCGTCAAGAACTTGGGTTCCTTGGGGATTACTCGTGCTTCATAGCCTTCGAAATTTTGTCTTGCATATATTTCGTCACCACGTTGCCAAATACAATTTTGTTATCGACCATTAAAGGGGATATTTTCTTAAATCTATCCCTAAAATATGCCTGCGTGCCATGAAGGATAAATTCCACAATACCCACCAATGGAAGCCCCCTAACTCCTCGCATCACCCAGTTGTACACCTCGGCCGGTTCGTTGTCATTATACCATATCGAGCTCCGTCGTGTCATACAACGAGACCACTTTTCTTTCGGTTCATTCTCTATCCAAGGGGAGAAATTACGTATTGATGGTGCAGACCTCCTTCTCATTGTTGGCGGGTCATTATGCAATGGACCAAGAGGTACAAGAGCTCGTCAACTGTGGCAAACGAGATTGCTCGTCGGTTTGCTTCGTTGTCGCCTCATCCAACCTTTTCCACATCTCATTGAATTTTTCTCTTGATTTTGACCACATAGCCTCTTGAATAGATCCATCGGTGCTTGTTCTTGAATTGTTTGTAGAAATTTGCTCCCATATGACGCATGCACCACCTACTCCGAACATCACGCCACCTAGCCGGAAGTCCCCTCTCGGGCCAACCATTCGAAGGTAGTCGATTGCCCTCGGCATGCCGGCATGACGATCATGTATGAGACAAACATTGGGCCTCATACGAACGACTTGGCATCGAACTCTCTCCAAGAACCAATACCAGCTTTCGGTGTTCTCACTCTCGACAAATGCAAACGCCATAGGTAACACCGGTTGTTCCCATCCGCTCCAATCGCCGCGATCGACCTCTGTATTTCCAGTCGAAAGGTTCCATCTATGCACAAGCACGGGCGACAGTGAACAAATGCGTTGATGCAAGCACCAATCGAGAAAAAGGCTCTTTGCAGCACGCTCTTGCTCGAATCATTAGATGACGGAAATGTCTGAATGTCGTAGTAGGTATTGGGGTTTCTCTGAGCAATGGTGGCTAATACACGAGGTAAATTGTCATACGATGCTTCAAATGTGCCATACCTCATCTCTAATATCTTTTGTTTCGCCCTCCAAGCCTTCGCATAGCTAATAGTATACTTGAATTTGTTCTCAATGTGCTTAATAATGGAGCCTGGTTCAAAATCCGTGTTTTTAACAACATGGCTGTACATCTCACCGGCAACAAACGCCGAGGTGATGTTGCGGTGGTACTTATCAACCCCCGGCAACAGACATGTGTGCTCACCAACAATGCTCACTTTCCAATAGTCATTCCATTTTCCCTTGTATGCATGAACGCGCCACGGACAATCATCCTTCATACACTTCACATCATACACATAGTTCGTAGACTTCACCACCCTAAACTCTCTATGCAAAGACACCGCCCAATGCTTCACCGCCTCTTTCATGTCTTCCTTATGAGCATACCTAGCACCCTGGATGACCTCGTTATCTTTGTATTCAAATGAAACATGCGCCCTTCCGAGATAACAAGCGAGAGAAATCAGCTTGTTCCCAATCGACGGGCATGACATCTTCTTCCTCGTCCGATGATTCATCGCCCTCCGCCCGCTCATTTTCATAATCCTCCCTCTCCATTTCTTCAACAATTGCTTCGATTCTCTCTCCCTCGTCCGCCACGCCAATCGCCTCCTCTAAGCTTGCTTCATTGCTTGGACCTTCGCCATACTGTTTTGCATTGTATTACGCTATCGATTTCGTGCGGTGCAACAAAAATAACAAGGGGCCATGACCTTTCAAGTGCCATGTCCACATAACGTCTCCACGACTCGGTGTTATCAATAGGCATAAGTTCCCAATAATATCCTTCGTTGCACGACTAACTACAACGGATAGAGACATTGTGTTCACTCTTGTATCCACTTTAAATCCACGTAGCAACCAACTATACACCGACTCAAATGTTTTCTCGCCGGCCTATCGATGCCCTTTGATTTCATCCTAAATTCGACAAATCTACACCTTCGGACCGTATCTAACGTTGCCTTCACCGTGAACTATCGAAATATGATCTTACTTGCCATAGTGCCGACAAACAAATTGAAACGAGTTTATTCCATACTACGAATATATTTCCTAGATGATTCTGTGCCTAACTTAATTTCTTTAACAATATGTTCTCTCGGTCTACATCTTAAATTTTCCCAAATCGATTTGTTCGTTCCATCTACCGCCAATCTTAAATCGTTCATTTCGTTTGCCAAATTTTATAAACTAAATTTAATTCACTCGTAGTTTATATCTAAACATATTTTGATCATCAACAAAATTATACGTACGATTTTCTATTGTGCTTACCATCTGCTCACATAATTTACACTTACATCCAAACACATTCTACCTAAGTTGATCTCTCTATTCTACCTATGTTAATGTCCATTAAATATCCTTGTTGATCTATCTATTCTTCCTATGTTAGTCGATTAGATTATCTACATTGATCTAAATTAAACCATCTTTTACAAATCTATAACAAATTATTCAATACCTATTCAAATATTACAAATTTATATTTTTCTAATATTTCATTTACATACTAGCTAACAAACAAAATAATGCCGAGATATTGCATTTACCTCCAATGAAGTACGCAATCCGGGCTTCGCCGCGCTCCTCCTCTTCCTCACTTCTCTCTCTGTTCTTTTCTGATCGGAAAGGTGTAAATGAGGCTGAAATGATTGAGAGTCGGCTATATCGCCATGGGTAAAAACGCCTTGCGGAGGGCGGGAAGAGGCCGCACGCAAAATTGCCGGGCGGCCGTGGCAATTTTGCGGGCGGCCCCTGTAAGCACGGTGAAAAACGCCCTTGGTAAGGGCGGGGCCGCGCCAAAATGCCGGGCGGCCGCCTTTGCGGCGGCCCGTGCACGGTGAAAACGCCTTACCAAGGGCGGGAAGGAGCGCCGCAAAAGGCCGGCCTCCCGGCATTTTGCGGCGGCCCCGTGCACGGTGAAAACGCCCTTCCAGGCGGGAAGGGCCGCCGCAAAATGACCACGCGCGGCGGCACGGCGTGCGGGCCGCTCTCCACGTCGGATTCTTCGCCTCCGGGAGGCGTTTTTCCATTCACGCGCCTCCCGGAGGGCGGGAGGAGATTAGATTTGAAATTTTTCATTCTCGCAAGTTCTTTTTGTAAATCTTTAAAAAAACAAATTATAAATGCAAAAATTCCAAACTTTATCCTTCGCTTTATGGGCCTACTAGGCCCTCGGCCCATTCGAGCCCAAAAGTGAGGGCCCAAACTAACCCTAACAAATATCTTGTAGTCCTTGTCCCTCGCAGGCGCAGGCGCACAGCCGTATAAAAAATCGCCGCCGCCGCCGCCTACCGTCGCCTTCTCCGTCCGACCGTCCGCGCATCCCAACGCCTGATCCAGTGGCTATCGATCGGATCCAGATGAACACTCGACTGGATTCCGGCCGCCGGAAGTAAATTCGGAGTCGTTTTTTTGGCAACTCCCAGGTACTCTTCTTCTTCGCTCAAGCTATGCAATTTTTGTTCGTAATTACTAGTATATTCTACAAGTATATACGGTGGGAGATCTGAGAATATATAATCAGGTTTATTTCTGTGGTTGTTGTAGAAGGAGAAATCGAGCTACAGATTCATGCCTCGAGTGTTGGAATCAACAAGACGAACAATAACATCTGAACACAAAGAGTTTCGGATAAATCCAATCGATCGATCGATCGATCGTATATGCAACTAGCGCATATACATATCTAGTAGATTCCTGTTCATAATTTGGAGGAGGAGGAGGAGGAGAAAGATCAGTGATGAGTTCCCGGCGGTTTGTGAATCTGGTGCTGCAGGAGAGCGGTCGCCTCCAAAGCAACTTAAACTTCACAGTCCGCCGCATGGACATGTCGCGCTTCTTCCTCCCCCGTAAATCGGCAACGCCGCTGGACGCAACGGCCGGAGCACACGACGGCGCGACGGCGGTGGAGTACGGCAATCTGCCATGCCCGGTGATGAACTTCCGCCCTCCGGTCTGCCCGCTGGAGAAAATGGATTTCATGCTCCTTGGTGGAAGGCACAACAAGCTAGTCGCCACCGACCTGACGGGGCGCACTATGCTCTACGACCCCGACGAGCACGTCGTCCGCTCCCTGCCCACCCTCCCCACGCCCAAGTTGTCGGCCGTGTCCCTCACTGTCGGCGACGACGACCTCTACATCCTCGACGGCCACCAGAGCTGCTTAACCGGTGGCTATGACCACTGCTTCCACGCTTTAACCCATAGGCAGGGGGGACTAACCGAGGACTGGTGGTGCCGCGCTCTCCCGCCGCCTCCTTACGAGGTCAATGGCTGCCCCCAAGTCGACTCATACGCGGTGGTGGATGGCGTGGAGATCTGGATATCCAAGCGACGCTTCGGCACCTACAGGTTCGACACGGAGAGCGGCGAGTGGAGCACGGTGGCCGACGACTGGACGATGCCGTTCACCGGCCTCGTCGAGTACGTGCCGGAGCACGGCCTCTTCTACGGCCTCTCGGTCGACGTCGCCAATTTCCTCTCCGCTTCGTACCTTAGCGGGAGCGGGCAGCGCATCCTTCTTCCTCTGGAGTACACGCTGCCGCCCGACGCGGCGGAGCTGACGCAGGTCTCTTCCCACCTCGTGCACCTGGGCTCTGCCAGGTTCTGCATCGCCAGGTTCTTCGAGACCGACGAAGAAGACAACCAGGAGCTATTCGCTGTGTTCACCGCCGTCGAGGTGGAGCGCGGCAACGACAGTGACGCCTCCGACGGTGGAGGAGCTGGAGTTCTCCGCCTTGTGAAGCACAAGTCGGAGATGTACAAACTTATCAGCGGAATGGAATATTGGGTGCTTTAATTAAGTAGGCTGTGTTCTTTAGCATGATCTCAACTTTACTTTTTATTTTTTTTACACGCATGTTTCCTAAACGGTTGTACAGTGTGTTTTTAAATATTTTATAAAAAGTTATTTAAAAATCATATTAATTTATTTTTAAAAATAGTTAGTATTTAATTAATATGCTATTGAGTGGTTTTGTTTTACGTGTGAACCCGCCGAACCCAGCCATATTAGCTGTAGGCCGTAAGAAATGCCTTGTAGCTACAGTTACGTGATTTTACGTGATTTGTTAACTTTTTTATGTTTTGTATGCTGGCGAATTTATGATTTTAGTTTAAGGTATACTAGCAAAATGGGGTAAAGTCAAGACGTGACACGGATGGAGACGGTACAGAGGAGCGCGGGAGCTCCAAGCAGTGATGGGAGGGAGAAGCGCAGTCGCGATGCTGGGCGCGACACAGATGGGGAGAGGGAGGAGCGAAGGGGTTTTTTTTTTATCCAAGCCCTCCTTTTCTTTTCATTATTGGGATTGCGGGTAGGGCTGACGAAATAATCATGGCTCGCTAGCTCGTTCGACTCGTGCATGGCTTGGCTCGGTTTGTTGAGAAATGCTAACAAAGTCACATATTAATGTAAGTTTCTTTTCGAGAAAATAGAAGTAACCGAACAAAACAACTGGGTCACGCGTTAATATAAGTTGCGCAACTAACTAAACCAGATTTAAATACATATGCATGGATAACATATATGGAGTATATACTTATCGGCGGCACGACATAGCTAAACAACCTGACCGACCATGATGCTTTCCATCTAATCTAATTAAGCCCTATAACCTGATACTGCGCTGCAATGTATGCGTGTTCATCTAATCCATGATACAATTACAACAGTCCATCATCAAAGAAAAATAAAACAAGGACCGACCAACTAAAATTTCTTGCAAAGAAAGAGAAATCCACTAATACCTTGATCAAGCGCGGACGAAACACTAAACTGATTTTTCTTTTTTTAAAAAATAAGACTCGCTTCTTCATGGTTTGATTTCGTTCGAAACTGCCAGTACGTAAGTGCAGTTAGAAATTTTTCTGCTTGATGCTTAAGCTGATCCAAGGGATCTAGCTAGTAGGAATTAATATAATCAGATTAGTTCTTCCGATTGTGCTGCTAGGAGGAATATAATCATATTAATTAGTTCTTTCGATTCTCCTCCATGCATACATCCTGCTCATATTAATTGCATTTTTTTATCTCTAATCTAATGCCTTCTTGTTTATTTTGTTTGACATACATAGGAGCAGTAGAACATATTACGTTTATTTTTTTAAGAAAACATCAGGAGAAGATGAGAAGAAAATTATATACCCAACGCTGAAGAATAGGAAGAGCAGGCAAGCCATGTCCGTTGCAGGGCAGGGCTGAAGAATAGGAGTCAGACTCGCACACAGAGCTATGGACACACGCTCCTCACTGCGAGATCTCACCGTTGGATCCGACCGACGAAGGTTTCTAGTGGTTGGATTGACGGACTAAACGACTGCGAATTAATTTTGAAAAAACTCGGTTTTATGTAAAATAGTAAGGCAAAACAAAATTTGGATGGAAACACTACTTGCTTTATAAATAGGTATAGATAAAAAACTCAACATAAGAATTTACTAATAATTATAAAATTAACTGCATGTACGTAAGATTTTATTAATAATTATAAAATTAAAACATGTAGTACAATGCAATGGATGAGTAAAAGAGGAAATAAAAAAACAAAAGACCATGCGTTTGTTAAATAAATCTATTTTTATGTGCACATGCTCATGGAGGCATCGGGCAGTGAGAGTCGGCAGGTGCCTGTGTCATCTATATTAGCTAGTAGCTACGGTGCGCATAAAGAAGAAGAACAGAAGTAGAAGTAGAAGAAGAACAGAAGTAGTGGCTAGAAGAAGAACAGAAGTAGTGGCGGATCAGGATTAAAATTCAGAAATTTTAATTAAAGATTTTATACGATGAAATATAACGTAAAAATGATATAATTTAATTAAGTAATATATCAAACAAATAAAGCTATATTATAATTCATAATTGATATTTCAAAATATACTTCAATGATAATATACCAATTGAGCATTAAGAGCATGACCAACTGATTTAAAAAATGATTTAAAAAACCTCATTTAGAAAATTTCTAAAAAATTTAGATAATAAAATAAAAAATTGATACGATAGATTTTTAAAATTAATTCTTTATTCAGTGTTGCTACTCCACGGGGACGCCTTCCCGCAGTGGCGCGGTGGCTGATCGCTGTCCTGGACGCCGGCCCGGTGCTTGCAGTGCCCGTTTACGTCGTCGTGATTTGTCTACTCTACCTCGATCCCGGCCAGAACGGCGTCCGCGCTGCCAGAACTTCGTGATGGTGCTGGTCATGTTGGCCTGATGGGTCGTCCACGTCGTAGGTGCCTCTCCGCTGCAGATTTCGTGGAATTCTAAGGAGACACGATGTACATGCTGGCAACCATGTGTTGATGACCATCCAACATGCAGACTCCGTCCAATTCGAAGCAGGCAATAGATACTGAAAGCCAGGTGTATAATCAAACCTGTAGATTTTTCGGTGAGATGGCGGCAGCGGTACAAAAATGTTTTTTTCACGTATCCCTCGCGATAAAATAATCATCGTAAAACTATTTTAAAGAACTAAAACTTTATTCTCAGTTTTAAGCACGAGATCCTGATTGTAGAGAACCTATAAGATCCATATGGAGTTTCTGTTGGAGCCATTTTTGAAAGAAAATTTTCCAAAACAAAATTAGAGATTCATTTAGAGACACTGTTAGACATGCTCTAAGATCATCGTGAAGGATGAGGTAAATTTATTCTCTATCATAATCCTTTCATCATCAACTTTCTTAAATATTTCACGCTCAGTATAGCATATCATCAAATCATTGAGCCAATCATCAGCTATTTTATTTCTCAGATCAATCTTGATAATTTTCATAGCCGAAAAGGCTCTTTCCATAGATGTCGTTGCTACTGGAAGAAGCAATGCTAGCTCAATAAGACGATAAACCAATGGAAAGACTATATGTTTTTCAGTTTTCACCATCTTCACCGCTAAACTTCTAATATCAAGACAACTTCTGAAATCATCCACTCTCCTAGCATGATGAATGAATGTTTCAAGTTAATCCTTTATACATGCACGATCAGTAATAGAAAAATCCACATCATAAATTTCTATGAGTCGAGTGAGCTTTTCCACATTGAACTTAGAAAAAGAATCCCTTGAATCAAGACAAGAAAAACAAATAGGTATCTATGTAGAAACCTCATTAAATTGATGATTCATCTCTATGTTTATAGCATCAACAACAGCATAAAAAGTATCAACACGATAGTGATGGTCTTCTGTAATCATTATATCTTTTTCTTTCCTTGATTGGCCCCATGGTGGTCTTGGTGCTTCCATATTTGGTATCTCAATTTGTTTTGCCTGAGAAAATTCTTTAACTTCAATTAAAAATTCCTCCTAACCATTATTTCTCAAGTCAACCAATCGTGCTTTAACATCAGCAAGCAATGACATGGCTCAAACAATATTTTGATCTTTCTTTTGCAAAAGAAGTGACAACTCATTTGTAATATGGAACAATTTTAACATCAGCTTTATAATGAACACAAAATTAAAACGCTCCATTATGTGTACCAGACCTCTGACATTATTTGCATAACGCTTCTCTTCATTGACAAAGACCAACACTGGTATAATAGCATCCCACATTGATTCAATACGAAGCAATGTAGTATAATGTGAGCCACAGTTAACATTAAAATTTGGTAATTGAGTCCCTAAGTCTATAAAGGCGAAGCAGAATCGGATCGACTGGTTTGGTACGAAAACAGAGGCCGCATCGGCTGAGGAGTGATCGGCTGTGAAGCCAATCGGCTAAGGTTGGATCGGACAAGGGCGGCCTATAGCCGATTCTAGGTTTGGAAGAGATAAAATCGTTTCTGATGCAGCAGTTTGAGGATAAATAGAAGATTCGGTTGTTAGTTGTGCGTTAAACGATATTGCCGCCTATGGATAGAATCCTGTAATGGCAATTGTATCTGTAATTTAGGAGTTTGTTTAAACTGTTAGTTGTAACACGGCATGGGTCCTTCTCGGGATAATGTTGTGTTTTAAATGGTAGTTTAGATAGAGTCCAGGGTTTGTGCAAATAATTGTATCTTGGGTATAAATAGGGCCCGAGACCTCATGTAAAAAACACACAATCAATCAAACCTTCGGCGCATCGCCAACCTTTTTTTTCAGACGAGCAATTTGTTTGGCTACGGGCTACATCGTTTCGATCCCCAAACCCAGGTAAATGTTTGTCGTTAGTGGCATGATCTGCTGCTTCTAGTGCTTCCATCGTAATGATACATTAGATTCAGGAGTTTGTATCACGCTATTTATCATATAGCGCATATAAATTAGATCAATGTTTAGATCTATCCTGCCATTGGCTAGTTTCATCAAGAACTTGCAGCCAATAGGGCTAGATCTAAAGGTTGGCTGGTTTATATGTGGTATCCACCGTCTACGGGAATATAAATCGGCTGCAACAGATCAGGTTTTTCTTTTTATACTTAATGCTGCATCGGGTTCGAACTATTAAGTCGTTTTTAGAACTATCAATGATTTGTTCGGCTAGGATTTATATTGTTTAGAGACAGCGCCGGGGTTTCAGCCGGTCTTATCTGCCCTGATATGTTTCTTTTAATATATTTATTATTAGATTTATATTAGGACTGCCTCTTATGTTAAGATTGCATTCTTGTCGGACGTCGCCAGCCGAAATCGGCCCACCTTCGACAGCTGACGGCCAATTTCCAGGCTATGCATTTGATTCAAGAATGATATCTTTCTATAAGATTCATCGGAGTATTAGCCGATTCATCGTTAGCTTTTCAGTATCGGCTAGGTTATCGATTCATATATTTATTATCCTTTACTATATTTGGGTTAAGCGACTGATGTTGTCTCGGTACAGCCGATCCATCCCAGTCACTTAGCTTAAATATAGTTTAGGATAACATATATATGTTTATGAATTCCCTCAGCCGATCCAGTGGGAATCTAACCTAACACTTAACGCATATCCCTTTGTTTTTTTTGTTGGTTAACAGATCAAACTAACTGGCACGCCCTGCACAGTACAGGCAGCCGAGAAGGACCTGCACTAGAGTTAAGCAGATCTCTCAGGCCAGCGCGTGAGAGAAATTTCTCATCAACAGCCCCATCTAGTATCTCCGGGTTTAACCACAGTAGTGTCCTGATTCTTGCCTCTGCCAGAAATAATTTCTCCAATATCTAATCCTACCGAAATATTTTCACAATGTTTCTCTATCAATAAATCCCTCCTCTTGCAAGATGCACTAGTGTTGGATACAATTAAATTGACATGGTCAAAAAAATCCTAAACTTCTCAGCGTCGACACTGTGGCGGCGTGATGGAAACCGGCGTCGGTGTCGGTGACTCGACGTTGTGTGCCTGCGACTTGCGTCGATCTAACTTCTCTGCGTGATCTGCTATGTGACTCGGCAGCCAGGCCTCATGGTCATGGGCTCTTCTCTACGTGCAGCATGGGCGGCCGGTGGTTGTGACGCTCAGATTGATTCTTTGTTTTATGTTGGCAAGTTTTACATTGTTTTTCCTGTAACAAGGTTATAATGTTTCCCAAATATAATATAATATAACCAACCTTGTTTCGCAAAACAAACTACATGAAAATAATTCTTATAACAAATCTATTAATACCATTATCATGTGTAAAATCCTAATATCCATTAATCATTTAACATTTTTAGGTTTGACCACATACATTTTAGGACGTCAGCTATTTTATTTTAGAATGGAGGTACTACGTAGGTACCATCTATAATTTCCTACTATCCGTACAACTATCGCCGGTTTTGATCATCTCTCTCACAAATATCACCATGCCACATATGTTTGCCAGAACGGCAGAAGGACGTTGTTCCATTTCATTAAGATTAGAACAGTAAGATATTGCTACAAAATTTTACAAGCTCAACAAACATGGGTGTTGAGTATCCCAGGGCGAGGCACATCCCCCCTTATGTTGATGCTAGAGAACAAAGAACGCTGGCTACTGTGTAGACACAACACGCCAGCTCAGCCCGGATCAAAGTTGTCACCAAAGAGGCTTTCCTCCTTCCAGGAACACCATTCATCGTTCTCTAATTTGCAAAGCAAGCTCCACAGGCATGGTAGCGACGGATTGAAACACCCTTGTGTTGTGCTCTTTTCAAGTCAACCAAGCAATCATGATAATGGTTGCGTCGAAGTTCTTCTTGGTGTTCTTTGGACGAGACTTTCGTGCCTTGATCCACCATGCAGTTAAGTCTTCCACGGCGTTGGGATAGGTAACACCAGTCGCCGTGCTAGCTAGCTCCCACACTCGGGCAGAGTAGTGATATGATGTGAGAAGGTGTGCTATAGTCTCCTGTTCTGCGACGCACTGGGGCACACCACGTCGTTCGGCCATCCCCTGCACTAGGTACATGAAGAATTTGCACTTCCCTAGGGCATGAGCCTTCCAGATTTCCACACCAATTGACCATCGCATCCTTCCTTCCATCAAGAAGTGATAGGCCGAGTACGCCGAGTAAAATCCATTGTGTCGGAGAAGTGGGAACGAGGGTTCCCACTCCATCGAATGCTCGGGGCACCATGGGCCCCTCTTCGTCTTAAGGGCAAGATGGCGTATGATGCCGACCTCTTCCCCAAGCTCTTGAAGGTGACCCAAGGAAGCCAAAAGTATGAGGACAAGACCTTGGGACCCCAGGGCCCGATGTCTGCTGGGGGTGGATCGGGGTGGATCAGGGCCCCGAGGTCTCCCCGAAGGAATCTACTCTATTGAGGGGATTTGACGGGGTCCGATGTGTTACTTTATCCCATCATTCCATATTAATTGTGGGGTGATACAAATCTTGTGGGCAAATCACGGGCGACGTGGAGGCGTGGCCGTGCATGTTGCCTCTCACGCGCCCACATTGCCCCGGAGACAAAGGTGCGTGACGTGGCGCGCCTTCAACTCTCACCCCACGGGCTCCCCTGTTGTCAGCTTCGGTGGCTAACACGCGGGCCCAGGGCCAACTAAGATGAAGACTTTTGTAACCCTACTCCACATGTCTATTGGTAGGTGAGCCCGTCCCATTTGACCATCCTACTTGGAGTGCCAGCGACAAGACCAAGCATGCAACCCTTGTGGGCTTGGCCCCACTCCTATATGCATGCATGGGCACTGTGGACTCCCCTTCACGTATAAAAGGAGGATCCATGCCACTGAGAGAAGGGTTCCAAAAAATTGGGTTTAGCTCCTCGGAGTAGACTAAGTTAGATCTAGTTTTCAAACTCATTGAAGAAGGGTTCATCCTTTCCCACTTAGCTCATGACCCCTACATCCATTGTACAACTTATCATCTCCACATCTAGCAAGCACACAAGAGTAGGGTATTAAACTTCTCAGCGGCCCGAACCTGTAAAAACTCCCTATCCCATTTCTTGTTTGGCGTTTTTGGTTCACAGGCTCAGAATTCGCACCCTTGTCGAACTCTCAAGGGAGGATACCTTGCCTTCCTGCTAGAGGAGTTTTGCACTCCGACACATTGCTTGTCGGCCTCCAGGTGATGGCGTCATGCTGCTCTAGGTTTAAGTGGATCACAACTAGTTCTTCCCACATATACAAGTATTCAGTCAGTTTTGACATCGATGAAGTGCCTTTGATTTCCTATACCTAATTGTTGCCCTTCATATCTACGACCACATGGTAATGCTTGGTGGTGACAAAGGAGGACAAGCATGGCGCTCTGTTGACAATTGCTCCTTCCAAAGGTAGCTTGTCATCGGTCCAAGGCAAAGTGGCCTTCCCATCTCCTGGCGTGATGCATATTGCCGCCCCAAAGCAGTGCACAACCTCCTTGCTGTCAATATGCTTAAAGGTTGACCATGGCCTACCCGGGGAGGTCCCTCTAGCCCAAGGCCACCATAGGTGTACGGCAATTCCCATGAGCCACAGGTTCTTGATATCGAGGCCTCCGAATTTAACTAGCGCACAAACTTTTTCCCAAGCAACTAGATAGTGTCCTCCCCAGTAGGAGTGGCAATGGGTAATCGCCTATGGGTACTTTCACAACCCTACTTAACCCTTATATATTTTTGGTCAAAAATGTATAAGAAATCAGCTCACCCCATTTTAGACCCAACTCTCAAATTTTATAGGCTAAAAGGTTAGGCCTATTACCACCCCTTCCAGTGAGATGTTCTCCTCCTCCTATCAAAGGAAGCCCTGCACTTCCTCTTCAATCCGCTTGATTGCCCATTTGATAGCTCCATTGCCACCACGGAATACACCGGTAGGGCCATTGGCACTAAGATGGAATCGCAAGACACATGAATTGGTCAAAGCAGTGCTCACTTCACAACAAGCATACCTCCTCATAGCTCTCAAGATTAGCAAGGAATACCTACCAATGTTGGATAAACAAAGCAAGTGGTTCTTATGGGCAAGGTTAGAAAATCTAACATGAGGAAAATGCAAGGTTAACCAGGCGAAAATATGCTCGCCTACCGCATATGGCGGCCTAGGAGGTACTGAACCTCAAAAAAATTTGCAAGGGCGCTATGACTGATGGCTATGGCAAGAATGAAAAAACCCAAAAAAGGCATAGGTTGGGCTAGAAACACCATGTGACGACCTAGACAAGTAGCCCTTCATGGCAGCAACTACCATACCAATAGGAGGGACGACACTCCGCTTCTAGGACTCGGCAAGGGCACAAGGAAGGCATCCTAAGGACATCACACTGCAAGTATATGCAACATCGAGAAAGAAAAGCAGGACCTTGCAACAAGCCTTAGAGAATGACAAGTGGATCCAAGATCTAAATCTCTCGCTCAACGGAGAAATGACTATAGAGCTCCTAGACCAACTCATCACCTTATGGAGCGCAGCGCAAGAGGGGATCCTAACTCCCATGGATACGGATGAAATAAGGCACAAGGTGATGCACAAGCTGATGAGTCATAGGGAGTACTCAGCAGGGTCTGCTTACCAAGCATAGTTCCTCGGCTCGATCAACACGATCTATGAGGCAATTATCTGGAAGCCATGGGCCCCGAGGAAGTGCAAGCTGTTTACTTGGCTTGTGGGGCAAAATAAGGTGTAGGTGTAGATATCCGGTAGGTTGGCGACTCGCGAGTGGCCAAACAATACCCACTCCTTGCTCTGTAGACGCACCTTAGAAACATCCTTCCACATGCTTGTATAGTGCAGATATACGAAGAGAATATGGACCATACTGTCTGACGAGACCTCCCAGCAACAGCTAAACCCAACTTCATCGAGCACAACCACTATAGTCCACGACTGGTGGATGGAGATAGCAACCACTCACGGCCTACCAAAAGAAAGGAGCCCGCACACTCATACTCACGGTTTGGAGTTGTGGAAGGAGAGAAACTAGAGGGTTTTCTAGCACAAAGAGGTATTGGCGGCATCGTTGCTTGCAAAAATGAAGAGGCCATAACTTGGACCTTACTAGGAGCAAAACGTCGACAAGTCACAAGACATCATCCTATAGTTTTCATTTATCTTTTTTAATAAAAAATTTCTCTTACTATATTCAATGAAATTGGCACACTATCGTGGAGAAAAAAAAGCACCAAGCGGTTGGTCGGGGATAGCAATTGGATTGCCAACATGCCATCTTCTTGCAGTATATGTCCATAAGAGGTTACAACATTGCTCTGGTAGGTTTGTCCAAGCCACATGTATGTCATCACAAGTAATATTATATCTTTGTTTTTTTTACAAATTACTTTTTCCTAATGTGTTATCCTACATTGAGTCGTTGATACCAGGGTTGCCGATGCCGTGAAAGCCGGCCTGGCTTTCGCGAAATTCGGTCGTTTCGCGGGGGTGCGGCACGGCATCCCCGCGGTTTCGTTTAAAAAATTTCGTGGAAATTCAAAAATTTTGAAAAAATCCATTTTAACACAAATATATATATATTATAAAAAAAATATAAATTTCGCGATGTTTGTCGCGAAAACCGCGGTATATGGCGCGGTTTTCACGAAATCCGCGGCACGACGCGGATTTCGATTTAGTTCAAATTTAAATTACGGTTTTTACGGTTTTCACGGTTTTCGCGGCTTTCGCGGTTTTTCGCGGTTTCCGCGGTTTTTGCGCGGTTTTCGCGCATTGTTTTCATGGTTTTTCGCGCGGTTTTCGCGGTACGCACGAAATCGTTCAAATTCAAATTTGTTACTATTCATTGCCGCCAGTTTTCACGAATTTCGATGAAATTTGCCATACCACCGGGCGACACGGCATATGCCGCCGACATTAGTAACCCTGGTTGATACAATGATAAAAGAAAACGGATAAGCCAAGACACTGCATCTGCATGCATGCACGCACGATGGTTTCGGGCTTTGGGCCTTTGGTCCCGAAGGAGGTACGGACGTCGTCCAGAATAGCGTTCGCATCCAGACGCAACTAACTCTCGCGTCCTTGCCATCCTCAAAATTCATTCTGTGGCCTCACTTCCTGTCTCCCACCTCACGACTCGTCTTGTAGCCTCCATCCGACTCGCCCGTTTCGATTTTTCTTCTTCTAGAAGCCGAGAGGCGGTTACCACCTTCGTTTCAAACAAATTTCCTCGAGCTCGAGCACCCCAACCAAACAATGGCGCCCGTCCGGGTCGTCACCAGCAGCATGGAGGTATTCTCCAAGCTGGTGATGATGCCGATCGCGCGCCACAACCAGCGCCGGCGCCGCGTCACGAGCGCCGCCAGCGAAATCCTCACCGAAAAATGCCGGGTGCTTAGGCGAAGGCTCTCTGTCCGCTCCGACCTCGCAGAGCGAGCGTGCGGGCTCCCTCCATGCCGCCACCGCGGCAACGCCCCGAGCGCCGCCGGGCCGCCTCCACCTCGCTGCTGCTGCGATTCCGCGGAATTCGCGGCGAGGAGAGGATTCATTCGGCCTCGCCTCGGGCTCGTCGACCTCCTCGTCGACGTCGAGAGAGAAGGGAGCGATCGCCACGCCGACGCGGGGCCGTCTCTACCTCGCCGCTGTGATTCCACGGAATTCGTAGCGGGGAGACGCTTCATCCGGCGTCGCGTCGGGTTCGGCGACCTCCTCATCGACGTCGAGAGAGAAGGGAGCGATCGCCACGCCGACGCGGGGCCGTCTCTACCTCGCCGCTGCGATTCCACGGAATTCGTAGCGGGGAGACGCTTCATCCGGCGTCGCGTCGGGTTCAGCGACCTTCTCGTCGACGTCGACGGAAGTGATCGCCACGCCGACGCGGTGCCGCCTCCACCTCGCTGCTGCGATTCCACGGGATTCGCAACGGGAGACGCTTCATCCGGCGTCGCGTCGGGCTCGGCGACCTCGTCGTCGAGAGCGACGGTAGCGGTCGCCACGCCACCGCGGGCCCGTCTCCACCTCGCTGCCGCGATTCCACGGAATTGGTGGCGGGGAGACGCTTCATCCAGCGTCGCCTCGGCAACTTCGTCGAGAGCGTTGGTGATGGAACCAACTTCCCTCGTCGCCAGGCCGGAATCCACGATGACGATGCGGACGGATGTGTACAAGCTCAGAAACTTCGGGCGTTCCTTGATGGTTTCTCCGGCAAGCTCGTCGACCAAACCATGGAGATGCCTGACGAGATCCTCACCAGTCTGCTGGATCATCTTCTCATCGGGAGAACCTCGCGGCTGGCGTTCTACGATGACCTCGACCTCGCAGTGAGGAGATGGGGTCTCCCTCCTCCCCGCCTCTACGGCATCTCCCCGGGCGCCGTCGGACCTCCACGGCGTCGCTGGTCGGAACGCTTCGAATTCGCGGCGCCGAAGCGCATCTGCCGATCGACAGATTGTCGCATGGGCGAACTTGCCGAGTGCAACGCCGATGGCATCAGAGCCGAACCGCACCGTGCCGTAGAAATCCACGGCGAGCCACCCGAAGATGAGAGTATTGGACTCCTTGCGCTGACTACAGAAAACCACAGGACGGTCTCCGTCGTACTGCCTCAACCAATGAGACCAAGCGCTCGCCATCAGCAGGTCCCGAGGAGGTGGTGGTCAAGCTCACATGAGCCCAATGTGCCACCGTCGCCGTCGTCACCGCCGCCGCCGCCGCCGCCTGCTGATTCATGGTAAGCTTCATTACCCAATGTATTGCTTTGCACTGTAGGAATGTAAGAATGGAACTAGTTCACCGGTTGTGCAATATCTTGATCAACAGTAGTGTTAGAATACAAAAATATATCGCTAGTGATTTTCCCTCAATCCGAATAATTTCAGAGTTTTTCCTCCGTGAAGCTAAGTCAGGCGGTTAGTTACTAAAACCGTTTAATGTAATTGAACGTTAGATTGTAGTTTGCACATTATTGGTTATACAGGAGATAATCTGTTTCCATTCTAAGTCAAATACTAATGGTTATAAGAAAATATGAAAAAAAATATTGACAACATTGTTGGTATATTACTTATCAATCATCCTGCAAAAAATCACTTCCAAATACACATTGAATAGTACAAAGTACTATTTGTAGTCAGGCTTGTTGTTTTTACTTCAACTTGTCTAGGATGAATTCAAATTTGCATGTTGATGCATCACACAATTATCTGTGTTGTCATTTTTTTCAGAATTTTTCATTACCATTTCAATCACATGCGAAGAATAAGTGTACTCCACGTGTACTTTCCTCTTATTCTAATTCCTCTTGAACTCTGCACTTCTGTTTATTAGGAACATCAACATTCCTCTGACTCCTAGTGCTATTAAAACTGAGATGAGTACAATAGATGAAACACTTGTGATGAAATTTGATCCACTACAGTTTGTGAGATCTAACAAGTTGATGGAGACATACCAAGTGTTAGGTCAAACGTGGAAGTTCACTAAGTTGAAGGAACCGACCAAGTATCTCTTTGATTCATTGATTTTGTTGGTTGAATCGATCCATGAGACAGGCCGGTGTTTCTCTCAGATATCAACATGCACCGTTCTGATAACGTCTTCTTGGAAGTTTGTTCTGCTAGAGGGGACTTTTGCTCTTAATAACTGGAGTGTTAAAGAGGTTAAAAAAGATTACAGAGATGTTGCTATTTTGTTCAGGAAGCTCATATCCGAGTCCATGGGTGAAGAGATATTTCATCCCCCTGACTTTGAGATGTTGCTCAACTCGATGGAGAAAAATGGCTTTAAATACAAATACTTGATTGGTACTCACGTATCATTGCTACCAGCTGATAACATTTGCACTGTGTATATGAAGATATATGAATTCATTCGGAAAATTTTGCCGGTTGAAGAGAGGGACAAAGCCAAGCAAGTGAGACTCGGTTTAACACGTCCCAGTAGCAAAACTAGCAGACAAATAAGAAGTTTTATTCCTTACAATAAGATCTGGTTGACAAAGGCTCGCAGCAATTCGTTTATGGCAGCATTCTTGAAGCAAAATGAAAGACATATGGAGCTTGGAGGGACTGATTTTGAGTTGCTTGATACTATAAGACATTTAATATGTCACAGGATGGACTTGTTAAGGCTCGGTTTCAGATATAAGGCAAGTGAGGTAGATCTCATGTGGTATGCAGAGTTTCCTACACTTTTAGCCAAGTTGCAATTAGCTCTGTTCCTGAGCAGTCGCCTTGAAGAACTGGAGTTGGAGAAGAACTTTATGATCAGAAAACCGATGCGACCCAAAGTGTCAAGCCATGGTACTTTCTATTGATTGCACTTCTTCCCCCCCCTCCTTTTTTTTTTACAATATGATTGCCTGCAACTGATTAATAAGTTCAATGAAATGCCCAGTGAATAAGTTCAATGAAATAGTAGGGGACTTGACTTAATGCAGCTTGGTGTGCATTGGGACATTTTGCTGCACATGCTAACTACCCTACAATAACTCTGGCAGCATCTTACTCGGAGCAGCACTAACAAGGATGGAGGTCACAAGACGTGCGGCTGGAAGGATGATCCATCAGTTGAGATGCAGAGAAAAACAAAAACTAAGCTGGTAGCTTTTGGATGCTTTGTTCCTGGAATGCCTCTATATGTTAGTGAAGTTGATTGCTCAAGCCTTTTGAGTTTCAGGTCTTAGTACGTTCTCCTGTATGTTCACTGTTCAGGATGAAATGTTTGCTGCACTTTATTTGCCCTGAGTTGCGGTCTTGTTAACATGAGGATGGCATGATGTTGATAATAACTTGGATGTTTAGTGATCCTGTAAGTAGAAGAAACTTCTTGGTTCGGCACTAGGTCAAAGGGTGGTGGTAGTTCATGTCTTTGCAAATCCTTGTTGCTGTCCTCAGGATTGGTTTTGTTTAGCTTTCTGAATTTTCAATCAGTGACAATCTTTAGCTATTAATTGCAAGAAATCCCATGTGACCATGTCCCTCTTTGCAATTTCACCTGTGCAGCGGTCTCTTCCATTCTTTATAAATTTTGATATAGTTTTCACTAACACATATGGTTCTTGCTGTATTACTAAAAAAGCTGTACTTCAGAAAATTTACTGTTTTGACCTGTCAAGCATAATTAATTATATGCATTGCTATTTGACACTTAATTTTAAGGAGGGCTGACTAAACGTTGCTATTATAACAGTATTATACATCTCAGTATTAACAGGTGTTTTTTTCTTGTCTGAAACAAAAAAAAAAGTGTTTACATTCAAAAGGAAGTAGGTTGAGATTCATTAGATTATTCTTTTTCATTTTTTTCACATGCAACGCGTTTATGTGCATTCGTTGCCCCGTTGCCAGAAATTCGGGATTATGCCAATGCCATCATGAAAAACGTGACTCGCCCAAATGCCAATCACGCAAATACATCTCAGTATGTAATGTGCGTTTATGTATAATGTGCTTTTGCCCTCTTTTACATTGTAAACGGGTGAAAATGCCTTTGGGCTTAGGCTCAGCGATGGCTCGGCACGGTGGCCAGGTAGGAGGTGGGGTCAATGGGACGACGACAACGATAGAGGAGGTGCAAGCGTGCAGCGACCGGTGGCAAACTCGGATTCTGGCAAACTCTGTGCGACCGAGGCTCGAGGGAGGATATGGGCTGGACTCGAGAGATGGGCCCAACGGGCAACGGCGGAGACAAGCACCCATGGCTAACGTGCTTCTAGCCCTCTACTGAGACCGGCGGCTAGCGGAACCAACAGGCCCGGTTGTATGAAATGACCGAATACGCATTCGACCCGCTTTAAACCGGGCGGTTTTCAAGTAAACCGAATAATAAACCGCAGCGGTCAAACCAGACAACTTAGATCGGCCTTTCAAACGGGTCAACATGAAGACCTAATTCCCTCCGCATGGCCGCAACACCTATTTGACAGGGGAATAAGTCTATCTTGTTTCCTTCATCTCTTTATCCCAAAATTCCTATTCTTGATTTTTGAGAATCAAATTCAAAATCTTGAATTCAAATCCTCCTTGGATATTCCCTCTCCTTTTCCTTTCTAAACCTCCGTCAAAATACCTACAAAATTTAAAAATATATCAATGATCTACTCTTGAGACTCTTGATAAAAATCCTCAATTTTTGGTACACTCAAGTATCAAATTTGAGTTCAAAACTCCATTCAACTCTTTCAAATACCGGTTAAATAATTTCCTGGAAAATTACCAAAGCCACTGTTTATTTGGGCCGCTCCCATCCCCTTCATCCCTCCTGGCTCAACAGGCCTCTCTCCTCCCTTTCTTTCCGCGTGCGACCGCGACGGCCCGCAGCCCACTCGCGTCCCTTCCCATGTAAGGCCACCGGCCCACGGCGCCCGCCGCGCGCTGACCCCACCTGTCAGCGCCTCTCTCTTCTCGACGCTCGGAGCCCACGTGTCAGCTCCTCGTCCACCTCCTCCTCCTTCCCCCATCGTCTTCTTCCTCCGTCGCCTCCTCTCTCTCTCTCTCTTCTCTCTCGAATCATCTCGCTCTCTCTTCGTCTTCTCCCGGACAAGGAAACCAGGCGCCCATACCGCCACGTCCCGAGCTTGCGAGCCTTCTTCTTTCTGTCGCGTAGGCTGTCATTTCTGTCTCCCTGCCTCTGCGCTGATGCTAGCCACAGCCGCGCCGCAGCGATGCGTCGCATCGGGCCGCCCGCGCCTTGCTGCCGCCTGTCGCCACTCCCCCTCGTGCCGCGAGAAATATCAACTCCTCCGCATCCGGTCACTCCCACCTCCCCGCCGTTCGATCCACGTCACCTTCTCCGTGCCACGCGCCAAGCGCTCGCCGCGCCACCGCCTTTCTTCCTTGTGGGCTTTGCGCCGCTCCGCCGCTATAAATGGAGCCGGCGCCCCTTTGCGAGCTCCCCACTTCGGGCCACCACGGCGTCGCCGTTCCTCGCCACCGCCGCGCGCCGCGTCGGCCGTCGCCGCTCGGGTGCTCGATTCCCCCTCTTCCAGTCCCCAATCCACGAAGCCGCCGCCATCACCACGTCCCTCACCTCCCCGCGATTCCATTCCAGCCCTCGCCGAGGCCCAATAACCACCACAGCCAGAATCCCTAAATCCTCTCCGCCGTTGTCGAGCTCAAGCTCGCGAAGCCGCCGCCGGCCCTTTTCCTCCCTCCGGTGAGCCCCCCCTTCCCTTTTCCCTCTCCCACTCCAAATTGATGCCCCTAGTACCCTCTCGGACACGGCGAACTTCTCTTCCCCGTAGCCGCATTCCTCCGCCGCCGCTCTCGTCCTCTCGTCGCCGGCGTCCGTAGTTGCTCATCTCCTCCATCCGAGCCAGCCAACGAGTTCCCCGTCCCTCACTCATTCTTTCTCCGTTGCCCGTTCCTCCTACCTCGCGGCCGTTCGTCGGCTTGCCGTCGTGCGTCGCCGGCCGTCGATCTTCCCGGTGGTCAACTCCCGTCGGTCTAAGATGACGTGGCTGCCACGTCGGCCTACGCGGGCCACCACCGCGCCCCCCACACGCCAGTCTCCCGCGGACCAGGCTGCGGTCCGCGGCCGCGTGCCACCTTCGGCCGCGCCGGTCTCGCTCCTGGGCCAGGACACGACGCCACCAGACCTATAATGGGCCTCGGCCTCACTTCTCTCTCCTACTCTCCTGGCCTAATCAAATAAAGTCCATTATGCGTACCTCACCAGGCCTCCTCTCTTGGACCGAACCCACCAACCCTCCCCCGAAAACAAAAAGTCTGAACTTGCCCTCAGCCCAAGGAATATTCTGAATATTCCTTTCCAATTTCAATTCATCCTTTTCTATTATTCCAGAAATCATTTTAACTTTTAAAAATCATATCTCCATATCCGTAACTTCGATTGACCCCGTTCAAGTTTTCAAATCTTTCTAAAATTGATATAAACCCAATAAAACTATTATTTAGTGATGATGATGATAATAATTTATTTTTAGGGTTTTGCTCGGTTCTCTTTTTTTTTTTTGCGTGTAGTAGAGTGTAGTTGACGTCGACAGAAATTATCTCAGACATAAAATTTCGAAGACTTTGAATACGAAGAGCTAAGGTAAGTCGTCCTTTGATCATATTGCTTTTAGTTTTTAAAATTTTTTGTTTGCGAAATTACATTGCTAGTGTGTACGTTAATTTGACAGGCCTCGGTTCATGCAACGAACCAATGGACCTAGTAATTGCATGAATCCAATAGGTAGTTGATGACACCAATCCCACGTCGCTCCATCTTATGGTATCTCGGTAATCGTGCTCTCGAGTATAGTACTCACGATCCCACTCGTATCACTTGCTTGTCGATGTGGGAAAATGGGTTACGAATCCTTTTTAAAACCCGAGTGTTTGTGAAATAAAAGCGGTTAGTGAAAACTCGTGATGTGGATACCCTTTGTTTTCGCATATAAGGATCAGTTCCTTTGGGAATTGCATTGCATTGATCATACTCTTGTATGGCTAAGTAATTAGCTGGTCAAAGATGCCTTTATGCCAATAAGGCAATGTCGGGATGAGAAGATGTGAGCTGGTTTAGTGCGCTGGGCGCACATTGAATATTAACGTGCTAGGCACGAATGACCGAGGACATTTCGAATTCATGGGTAGACGAGGGCTGAGGTTTGCTTGATGTTCGGTTCAAAGAGAACCCTTCTATCTAGCATGAGGTATCTTCAGTTGGCATTGGAAAAGTTTTGTCATGAACCCCGCTTCATCGATTGTATCTGATCAATACGCGTTGGGTGATGGGAGTAAGCTCGTGCCGTGTGGGTAAAGTGTACCTATATATAGAGGTTATGAAACTGTTCGAACAACCGTGCCCACGGTCAAGAACGTATGTGAAGTGATTCCTCTTGTGTAGATTTGTTTGTCTGTGCTTTGTGAAAGTAGTTTGTGGGAATGGGAACCGTTACCAAAATCAACTAAGTGGGTTGATGGATGACCATTACGTGGTATGAAACAATCTTGTGTAGATCAAGATGTCTAATGAAATCATAGATTAGGCTTTTCAAGGAGAAGCTGTTGTGCTAGAGATTATGTATGACTCTTGTAGCCAAAGAGACGTGTTATGAGATGAGTTGATGCCCGATAGTTTAAAAGTTAAAAGAAACTAATTTTTGGGAAAGGAGTTGGAAGCTAAGATCATGCGCCGGTGTCATGGTACGGCAACCGACAGAATAGTTTTAATCAACTAAATATTTGCTTCGCTCGTTTGAGTTGCAAAGTAATTTGAGGATAGGATTGAGACGAAAGCCTCTTTTTGACACTTGGTAACCAAATCCATACTTAGTGTTTCGAAAAACTTTTTTAAAAAGTTTACAAAACAAACCTAGCCCTTATTTGCATCATGCAAACTCACATTTCCCGTGACTTGATGAGTACTTATGTACTCAAATCTTTGTTTTTCTCCTCTTTTGTTTTTCTCCTCTAGGAAGAGTAAAGTGAAGTTGAAGAATAGAGTTCCCTTATTAGTCTCAAGTTGTTTCTTGTGGACTGGGTCTAGCTATGTTAGGTTTTGTTGATGCTTCTCTGCTTGCTGGTTATACTTCAGGAGTTACTCCGAAGGTGTGACCTCTTAAAAGTACAATCTATCTATAATATGTTTAGTTGCGATGTATCTCGGTTGGCTATGGGTACCAGCAAATGTATCTTAGGACTGGTACCAGTAACATGGTTTCACATGATTCGGTTTACGTAGATTTTATGCGGTGCACCCTCTCTGGTGTCACTATTATGTGATGAAGGGCAGGCTGTGGCATTCTTTCGAGACCCATTGCTCCAATTGCCGCTAACGTATCCATTGCCATCATCATCCTCCTTCATCGGCAACCCGGCTAACGACGCCTTCATTTCGCTGCTTCGTATGATGGCGCTCATGGTTCGGGGAGGCTGGCATTGACAAGCGTTGGGCGATTGGTGACGGCTGACTCGATCTGGAATCTCATACCTTCTTCACGACGCGCTTGTGGGAAGAGAGGAAAGAGAGATTGAGAGGGGTGTGGAAGAAGATGAAATGAAGAGAAAGTCGCTCACATGTGGATCTCATCTACTAATTCAATAAGTCATGGTCAACTTACTACGTCAGCGGAAGCCGAAGACCGAAGAAATTGATTTGCATCGATTTTCAAAGATAGAGGTGACTGAGAAAGGAGGGACGATTGATAAAAAACATCCTGAATTTTTTAAGTAGCTAAATATTTAGTTTTTTTCTAGTACTAATGTATGTCTAAGAATAAAAACAAGGTTTGTTTAGAGGCTTAACACACACACATGTAATGTGTGAACATATGTGGTTGCTAGATTAAGCGTGTGAAGCGTAATATTGTTATAGCTCGTTTTTTCTGACATAAATTTGACACATCCGTTTCTCGTTTTCGGCTCTTTTTGGTCCGTTTTCACGCTTAGAAGGCTAAAAAGACACGCTTTCGTTGTTTTTCTTCAGAATCAATGAAGAGGATTACTACGAGTCGCCTACTACTACTACACTAGTAGTAACAAACATTCTTTATATTTTCTCCTCCCATATCCGAGATGCCAATGGCAAAGTCCAAAGCGGCAGCGGGACACGATGATAATCTTGTTTAATCACGCCCCTCCGATTAATTAACCCCTCCCCGATCTAATCTCCTTCGGCACATCCCAACCCAGGACATAATATTCCAACCCTAGCCAATCGCGTGCCGCCACCTGTCCTCCCCCCCGATTAAACAAGGCGGCTAGAGACGTTGACCAGCGAGCGAGATTTGGGAAGCTGCGGCTCGACATTGGTCGCGCCATGCAGATGGAGATGGAGATGGAGATGGCGCGGTAGCTTCCGCCGATTTGGGTCGCGTGTTCGCGTTCGTCGCCTTCGACCGATCGATCGATCATGGTGGTGGTGGAGGTGGAGCCTGACATGGAGCGCGTTCTTGACCACTTCAACCTCCTCCTCCAACGCGGCGGCGGTGGCGGCGCCGCCGGTGACCGCCCGTGTAGGCGCCGATGCGTTTGATTTGAGCTTCTTGATCTGCAAGAACGCGTCGAGATGGTCCATGAGATGAAAGTGTGTTGTGTGCGTGCGCAGGTGGGAGTGGGCGGAGCAGCGGGAGCGAGGGAAGAGGAAGGGGGTCGCCGGGGACGGAGGAGGCGGCCGTCGCGGTGAAGGAGCGGATCGCGCGGGCGCTGCGGCTGTACAAGGACGCGGCGGGCGGCGGCGGCGGCGGGTGGATGGTCCAGGTGTGGGCGCCGGCGAGGGACGGCGCCCGGCGCGTGCTCGCCACGCGGGGGCAGCCGTTCGTCCTGGCGTCGCAGTGCCACCGCCTGTTCCAGTACAGGACCGTCTCCCTCACGCGCGTCTTCCCCGTCGGCGGCGGCGGCGCCGCCGACGAGCAGGGCTTGCCGGCCAGGGCGTTCGACACGGGGGCGCCGGAGTGGACGCCCAACGTGCAGTGCTACGGCAGCGGCGAGTACGCGCGCATTAGCTACGCGCTCATCTACGACATCCAGGGCAGCCTCGCCCTCCCCATTCTTGACCCCGACGACACGGGCTCCCCCCTCGCCGTGCTCGAGCTCGTCACCACCATGCCGCTGCTCCGGGTCTCCGGCGAGGTCGCCAACCTCTGCAATGCTCTTCAGGTAATCAATCAAGCAATCTCTCTCTCACTCTCTCGATCTATCTGCAACTAGATCAATAGACGAAATGATTAGTGATTAGCTGCAATAATTAGCAGGAGTGATTAACATTTCTTGTGTTCATATGCAGGCAGTGTCACTGAGAGGTGCAGGGATTTGCAACCCTGCAGTCGAGGTGAGACCACATGAAATTTCACGAGAAATTGCATAATCCATTCGTCTACTGATCCAATGTTACTCACTTGCCGTGAACCAGATAGTCAATCGAGATGCAACCCGGGCAGCCATGGCCGAGGTATCGGAGCTCCTGACCACGGTGTGTGAAGCTCACAAGCTGCCATTGGCGCAGACATGGGTGAGATGCAGGAGCTGCAGCGGTGGCGGCGGCGGCGACGTCACGGAGAAGGCCGCGCTGACGACCGCCGGCGCGCCGTTCCACCTGGCCGCCGGCGCGGACGCGCGTGGCTTCCGCGACGCCTCCGTTGAGCACCACCTGCGTCGTGGCCAGGGGCTCGTCGGCACGGCGGCCGCCGCCGCAACGCGTACGCCGGGGGGCTTCTGCGGCGACGTCGCGCGGTGCTCCAAGGACGACTACCCTCTCGCGCACTACGCTGGCATGTACGGCCTCGCGGGATGCCTCGTGCTACGCGCGGAGCTCAGCGCGGCGGCCATGGCGAACGCCGCCGCCGCCTCCACCACCGGCGAGGAAGAGGACTGCGTCGTGCTGGAGCTCTTCCTCCCGCCGGACGGCACCGGCGTCGCGGAGCAGAAGGCGGCGGTGGACGCCATCGTTGCCACGATCAAGCAATGCTCCAGCAACCTGAAATCCATAGTGATCAGCAACCTGGAAGATCTGTTCTTGGATATGGCAGATGGTGATCAGCAACTAAGGCAAGAAATGGATGATCTTGGAGATGATCAAAGATCTTCGGATGAGGAGGATCTGCAGCTGCTGGAGAACACAAACATTGGAGAGCTTAACATTCACAATGCAGATCAAATCAGAAATGAGGATCCTACATCACAAGTTGGCAAGAACAAGACGAGAAGAGGAAAAGCTGAGAAATCTGTTACTTTGGAGGAGCTGCAAAAACACTTCTCTGGGAGCTTAAAGGATGCTGCAAGAAGCCTCGGTGGTAAGACAACATCACACTTGCCAAGAACCTCTTAAGAACTTCTTATGTAGTATATAATCATCATGATAATTGATGAGTTAAATGAAATCAACTGGATTGGGTACTGCATATCCAGTGGATTATCTTCATCAAAATCTTGGTGTTTATATGCGCAAATTGACTCGCACTTTCTGAAGTCTGAACATTTTTGACAGAGACCATGGTTATGACTGAAAGTTGGATCATCAGGTGACAGTTTCATCTTCTTGTTTTGCAGTGTGCCCAACAACAATGAAACGCATCTGCAGGCAGCATGGCATCCCAAGGTGGCCATTTCGCAAGATCAGCAAGGTGAACCGCTCCCTCGACAAGATGAAGAGCGTCATGGAATCCGTGAACTGCTCGCCGTCGCCGCCGGTGGCCGTGCCTGCTTACCGAGCTCTCCTTCTTCCTCCGCCGCCACGGCCATGCCTGTCAAGCACTCTAGGAGAGGCCTCCTCCCATGGATCATGTCAGGCGCCATCTCACGCCAAAACCGCATTGCAAAAACCTCCGCGGTGCCGCAATGGCGACGGCGTGGTGACAATCAAGGCCAGCTACAAAGGTGACATCATCAGGTTCAGGGTGCCGTGCTCCGCCGGCGTCGCGGCGGTGAAGGCGGAGGTGGCCAAGCGGCTGAGCCTGGACGCCGGCGCCTTCGACGTCAAGTACCTGGACGACGACCACGAGTGGGTGCTACTGTCCTGCGACGCCGACTTCCAGGAGTGCCTCGACGTCGTCCCGGCATTGCTGTCGACGTCGGCGGCGAAGTCTGGCTCCGGAGCGGCGGCTCCGGTGGTCAGGCTGATGGTTCAGGAGGTAGCTGATAACATCGGGAGTTCTTGCGCTAGCTCAGATTAGTTGTCAAAATGTAGCTGAAAGTGTTGAACCAGTAGCAGGAACATCAACAGATTTCTCAAGTTTTTATTACTGATACACATACAAGAAAGTTCAGACCTGTCAAAAATCACTGTAAAAAAGAACATGCCATAGAGTGTCAATATACCATGAACATTATTTCCTCTGGAATAATAAATGGTAAGAGAGAGCCACAAATTGTTTCAAATCTTTTTGCTAGGATGACAGCAACATCAGCAAATATATATAGAATTTGAAGCAGGTTTCATATCATTATGTAACTTGCTACTATATATGCTCGGAGAAAATACAGATAATTCCGAAGAACAAAAATGTGTTGATGTCCAGTGGCACACTACCTGGACTTTCAAGCGGTGACGAATTAGAAAAGGAATAAGTTTACTTCACCCTCTGAAATATTGGAGTTGGTCTACTTAACCTCCTAAAGTATGAAAACCAGTTTAAATAACCCCTCTAAAAGGGTTTTATAGGTGGTTTTGTCATATAGATGATTACGTGATAACGGTATTGGCTTGCATGGCACAAAGATTAGTATAATAAACCCAAGTTGATCTAACTATAACTTTTTACTCACTTATCGATAAGCCTACAAATTATATATTAGCACTAATTTACATCATTCTCATTCCGTTTCATTTGTGAATAAAATGATTAGCCCGTTTCAATAATCTCCTCTGTATTCCAAGAGGCCAAAACCATCATCATGTCATCATGTGTATAGCAAAGCATGTGTATAGCAAAACCACTCTATGAGGTTATTTGAACTGGTTTTGATACTTTAGAGGATAGAATATCTGATTTCGTACTTCAGGGGTTATGTAGACTAGCCTCAATACTTTACTTCAGGGGATGAAGTAGACTTATTCCAATCAGAAAATAGGATACTCTTGCAGCAGCACGAAAGATCCAATTTCCACAGCCCAAGGATCCTTTCCTGAGCCTGATGGTGTGCAACCCAGAAGGAGTGCCTGTCTATCACTGTAGTCTCTAGACTTCAGTATATCAGTTTAGGAAGTCACTGAGCTAAATGTACATCCAGTCAGGCAAATAAGGCCTTGCATTTCATGGTAAAGTGAGTTTTTGCAAGTCAGATTCATGATAGCAATCGGGTAAAGTTCCATCTTGCTAGTTACAACTATGACAAGCTAGGAGCCAACAGATATCTACACTAATTTACAACAAGTATATTGTTCTGCATTGAACCTTCGCCAGCAATTGGGTACTCTGGTGACAGCCTCCACTCTCCATCAACCAAGAATTTGATCTCATACCTTTATTTTGCATACAAAAAGATATGTGAGAATTTTTAGTTAATAAATAAATCATAGCAAATCAGGTCGCACTGCAGAATTCACAAAACACACCTCCCAGGTCTAAGACTCAGAGTTGCAGAGAATCTTGCTTGGTAACCTGAATACTCCATAGACATTGCCTCTCCCTGGGACCAGCCATCGAAGGAGCCCATAATTTGTACATTCTGATGCGCAGACAAAAAAAAAAGTCAATGAACATTAGAGGACATAAATGATAGCTGTAGATATACGACAATAGTTCTGTTTCCATATAACGAGTTAAGTCAAAAACCTTGTTTTACCTCAGCAATGCCAACCCAGTAGACAGAAAATTCTTGGTGCTTTAAAGAGTCTACATCCTTAATTTGTTCCATAACCTTATCATGAACAGCTATAGGAAACAAACATCGTGTCAGAAAATTTCGTTCCTAATTCAACTTGGAGCATTGTGATAGAGATAACCTTCTAATCTGGTGAGAAGATGTGACTGGATATATTTTCCATTTATCTTTCTAGACCCAGATGGAACATCAAAATTAGCAATCTCTTCAGCTAGGGCAACCAGAGCCTGTGGACATAAAAAAAACAGTGAATACATACATAATGTAAATACATTTAGAGTAACAGTATCAACAATACTGATCACTAGTAAAAGTTTGAACAAAACCAAGAAGCAGAATATATTTTGCTTTATTTAAAGCCAGTCCTAGGGGAGACAAAATACAGAGACATACCAAATCATACAATCATTTAGAGGAAGCTAGACATAATTCATTCATGTATTTACAGTCTGATATCTTTATGGCAAGGAAATATGAAGTTATGAATGAATTCTCAAGAAGCTAGAGGAGTTTAAGGCATGTTGATAGAATCCCCTCTGTCCCCAAAGGGTTTATGATTGAACTATGAAACAAGAACAGTCTGTTAGAGCTAACCTGAAGTTCAAGTTCCAAAACGGCAAGTTCACTCTTGAACTTCATAACGTCATTATCCTTCATTTGCAACTGCAAGAAATAGTACATTCCAATCTAGTTAGTAATGATGCAGTGGTTAATAAGAGAAATGGAATTGTGCATATTTGACATAACCACAATTCTGTATCCCAGACAGCTATTTATACAAAAATAAAGGTAATCTCACAACAACATTCATCTGACGCAAAAAAAAGCTTCAATTTAACAAACTAGTTCGTGAATGATTTTTTTAAAGAAAAATCTCCTAAGATACTTTCAAGAGGTTCAAAGTCCTGGATTCGTTAGGAATATTCAAATACATTTGTATTACAAAATGCATTATATATTATTTTTGAAAAAAATAAAAAATGTATTTTTTCTGACGGCATAGTGGGTAGCATAAAGTAAATCAACAACGGTAATCTACAAGTAACAGGGGAGTTCTATATGCTATTCGATACTGATTGAACAAAATCGCTAGTTCTTGCTGACTTGCATCATGATAGCAAATACAGTGCCTGGACAGAGTAATCGTTTTTCATTTTATGAAATGTCTAGGTGCTATCTTCAGTAGAAAGCATAAAGTTCAAGTCGCAAATAATAGAAAGCTATTCAGTATGAACAATTATGTATTATGTTATTTGCTGATAGTTGTGAACAGTATATATGATGCAATTCAATGAACACTTTTGAAAAAGTACAATAATAGAACCTGTCTCTTGAGGAACCGGTTGTATTGGTTTGCTTCACTAAGCTTTTTCAAAAGCTTAGATCGTTCTGAATCAGCCAAAAGAGATTTCAACTGCATGCCAAAATAAAAGGAGAAGCACAACACTAGTCATATATAAAATAGTGCTAGCATCTGTAGGTTGCTAATTGAAAAAAAAGACCAAGTTGCAACATTGTTCTTTGTAATTTGGAAGTATCAATCTTTCTAGTGTGATCTACGAACAGAAACACCAACTGTAGAGCTACAATAAAGTTTGCCATTTCTCTGTTGAGTTCATTTCTGAAGGAGGTCACTCTCTAATACTTATGATTATAAGGATTAAGGAGAATATCTCCTTAAGCAAGATAACCTATCTTAAATTGGATTGGTTTTATCTAGGTCAGTAGGTCCAACGAACTAGAAACTCAAAACTGTCCTAACTGCTAGGGAATAAGACCACATAGACATCACAGAGATACATATTTTTCTTACGCAGATGCTACATTAAAAGTCCTCTGTTGACCTAATATTCGACAAATATTAACAATAAATCCTAAAAATGACCCGAAAGATTTATGCAATAAAATGTAATCATGGGGTATGTTTTGAAAGTAGAGATCATTTATAGTGAACTCATTGGAGGAATGGAAATGCTGGCTCTGTTAATCTTTGAGTGACATATTATACAGGAATGCAGAGTGATAAGCTGCACAGGTGAAACAGTACGTAATGGGGTGATATGATACCTCGTCAGATTTAAGCTTCCGAGAAATCAGATTTTCAGAAGAGTCGCCATAAACTTCACCACCATCACTAGTTTGCTCTGAAGGGGATGATGTTGAGTCGGAGGATGCAGGACCATCTTCTAAATTCAGACCTGCTGCAAAAGATCTCCAATTTGAACGTCTGCCAGCTATTTGGCTAACAGGATATGCCATAGTTGTGAACTTGCGGCATCGGCTTGAGTTTGTGGAAGCTGGAAAATAGCATAGAGCCCTTCTTCGACTCCTTTGATTTTCAGACAGGGCTTCGCTTGGACATATGAGATTATACTCCCTTCCCGGATTCCTTCACGACATCACCACACCATGATAGATTAATGAGGAAAGGGGAAAAAAAGAACTATGCATTATGGATGTGGTTCAGCAGGACATATGGAGTTCTGAAAGTCGCGCAAACACTAACTTACAAAGCTAAAATCAGGTAACGAACAATTTCAACGTATCATACATGCATGCTGTTCATGTTGGAGTATTCCACATCTGAATAATATATGAGTGCACAATCAACAGAACAACTTACCTTGCAAAACTCGTAGTCAAACACTCCATAGCTACTTCCCTGAATAAAAATTGGAGATAAGATCAATCAAACTTACATTTTCATAGCTTCCAATCGAGAAAAATGCTAGCCAAAACACGTCTCTCATAGCAGATACAACTATACAACTAGCATATACGCAGCAGCAAAACCTCACCCCTTCTCTTACCACAAATCACACCACAAAACTAACAATTTCCTGCCACTCCACGGATCCAATCCGCAAGTGAATCCAAACCTAAGTGAGCCGCACTGCATCAATCAGAATCAGTTAGGGGGAAATCAAGAGGAGAAGACAAGTGAAGCAGACCTGGAGCGAGCAGCAACCTCGCAGCAGAATGCGGGGTCGGCGCCGAGGCCAACTCGAGGCTGGAACCCTAGAGGTGAACGGAGGCTGAGGAATGGAAGAGATCGAGCTCCGAGGTGGAAGAAGCGAGGAGGAACAGACGAACAGCTCGCGCTCGTGTACTCCAGCGCTCGCGCCGGCCACAGGTTTTCCCCTTTCTTGGCTGTGCGGTTAAACCCCCTTTCGGAGCACGAGGGATGGATCGGACGGTGGCGTGTGGTTTGGACGCCTCATCCGACGGTCGAGCAGGTCGCCCGCAGTTTGGAGAAGAGGGGAAGAAAAATAAATAAATAATGATTTCTTATTCGTGAGATTACCCAGGGACACAAGGCTGTGCGCCTTTTCTTCTCCAAAAGAAAACAACAAATCAAAGCCACTTTTTTTGTGTGTGTCTTTCTTGGAGAAATTACCAAAGGGGGATTTAGACTTTTCCTACAAGAACACGCTGAAAAAGGAAGGCACACATGTGTTTGGATGTGTGGGGATTCATGTCGGTAGCACTGGAATGGTCCCAGATGTCATAATTCAAGTCATAAGATACGTGTCTATTTTGACGAAACACGATACAAATGCAAAATGCTCGTATACACGCGCGCAAATATTATTTTATATATGGATCTACAACGTCTCAAAATACAAATATTGACGACGACAACTTGCATAAAAAGCGAGAGCAAAAGATGATAGTTTGCTAGTAAAAAGTAAAAGCAAAAAAAATGCATACGATATCCCTATGATAATAGTGAGGTTTCATAAGTCATAACCAACACCATATGGTCTCCAATTCTCCATTCAATTACTGCAACGAGATAGATATCTCTTCATGCGCATATCTGTTCTGTTCAAACAATGCATCATAACAGAATCTGGAATGGTTCATCTCCCTACACAGAATGCAGCAAGACCAGAATGTACATGGTGAGAGCACAGCATTGCAGCAAAAACTGCACACAATTGCTGACTCCTGAATGCTTAGCTAGGGTGGAGGTTCAGCTACACCAAAAGGGTTGCAACAGATCACGCGATGAACTGCTGGGTGAAACCATCAACATGAAGCAGACTCAAATACTGAAAAATAGCTGTTCCACCCGGAACTAAAAACCCAAAACACGGTCTTTGTTGCTTTGGCTCCTAAACAAGGCTGAGTTCTTTACAGCAGCAATAAGATGTACGCCACCAAATTCAGTAGTGGTGACAATCACGAAGACTGACTTCAATACATGTAGCTGAAGAGTAATTGTTCTGCCAAGGTGGATGAAGAGCGATGCTGTTGCTGCTACTTTCCTGACACTTCAGCAGAATTCCCATAATCATCACCTTCACACTGAGGTGGAAAATTCAACAAGAAAGATTGTTATAAATGTCTCCCTTGGAAAAAAATATATTGTCAGAAATAACGTTGACAACAAAAGTGGCAGTCAGCATGCAGTTTCATGGCATTTCTAAGGTGTGCGGACAACATTAGTGATGTTACACTTAGTGATAATAGCTAGAAGCGCCATAAACAGAGGATCGAAATAGGAATTTACATACCAGATCAACAAGCATATCGATAGTGAGTTCTGTATCAAAATCATGGGCCCTCAGTGCTTCAACAATGAAGTCAGCAGACACATCTGGGAACATCTTCGAGAGAGATTCTACCACAGCAAGATGATTATCAACAGCATTTTCCTCGTACTGCTGCGATGGATCAAATGCAGTACTAGCAGCTCCTTTTGATGAAGATTCTGCAGAAATATTGAGCTTTCCTAGGCTTTCACCATAGTCGTCCAAAGAAAGGGAATCTGGGAGCTCATATTCAGCAGACTTGTCAGCAGTCTCATCCTTTTCAGAATAACCTACTTGCTTCTCAGAGGCCTTCTTTCCGCTCAAGCTTTCTTCAAACGAAGACCTTGGGGGAGGTACAAAGGGAGTGGCATTTGGATTCAACTGAGAAGACCGCTCCATTGTATGCACTCCAGTAGACCTGTCAAATGTGCAAGGAAATCTTGGTAAAATGTATACAAATAGTGAACATTCATCACATTGTAAACTACATTTTCATGTCTACCAAATTCTGCTGAGAAATTAACTTGTTCCATACAGCATGCCTACTATCAGGATCAGTCAACCAGAAAGGCAGTACAAAAAAAAGTTATTAACTAATGAGAAATAACTAGCTGAGATATCTCTCTGTCCACTTCTTCTGTCACATAGTAGTTGGTTTTCTGTATAAGTTACAGCACACAAAAGTCGCAGATCACCAAATAAAAGTTTGCTACAATACTATGTCCCAAGTGTATCAGGTCCTAGACAAAGGATTGCAACAACCAAAAACTGATCTCATACTTCTTGATCAAAAATAACTTGCCATCCAGAAAATTAAACCTTGGAATTGGGATATTAAAACATTTTAGCTAACTACAGTTTTAAAAGGCTGTAGCCAACACAAATTCAGTATGATTAGTACTTAGTAAAGATGACCCCACAGTCCACATCAATTTTGTTTCCGGAACAGTGCAATCTATAATTCAGATGCAAAAAAATGGTCAACAATTAGGAACATGAATAGTAATAGAACAACAGCAAACTGTAGCTGGAACCATAATAAAATAGTTTTTAACAACCTATCGCCTTGAGCTCCAAATCTATCACCCAACTTCAACCAACAACAGCCTAATCACCATAGTCGCAACTTGCAAGGAAAAAGTGCACACATGTATTCCACATCCGCAATCCAGCACAAAAATAGAGCTACCATAAGGTTCCTAGATATATAATGCAACTTGAACAAACCGAGGAGTTCACTTCCTGGTGACACCCCTACATATTACACACCTTCATTTCAGATTTCTCATACCGCAACTCTGGGCACCGCAACTCGATCAACTAAGCAAACGATGCATTGCGCACGAAAAAAAACAGGAAGCATTTAGAAATGGTAAGAATCCAGAACCAGCAATCCGCGAAGCATGGAGGACACCCCAATCCCCCTCCACAGCATCATCACCAACAAAAAAAACTCTAATATTACTAGGGTTCGCACGAAATCCGGAGCATCGGACTCCACCCGGCCATCCAACACCGGGAAGTAGCAGGAAACACCCAGGATCAAACAACCACCCGCACCACAACCACAGGAGGCTAGCGAGAACGACGGACCTCCTCGCCTTGGGCTCGCGGGGGGATCGCAAGTGGGACGGAGAAGAGAGAGGCGGGTGCGGGGCATACCTTGTCGTCGCCGGCGGCGGCGGGGGAGGAGGAGGAGGAAGGCGCGACGAAACCCTAGGTCGCCGCGGCTCGCCTCGCGCTGCGCTGCGCTGCCTCGTCGTCGGGGAGGAGAGGGGAGAGGAGAGAGCGTAATAAAGAGGAGGAGAAAGGGAGGAAACGGGGAACGGAAGGAGGAGGGGGGGTGGTGGGCCCGGGCGGCGTGGAGGGAAACGGTCGTGGAGTCCGATCTACGGCTGGAGATCGGTGCGGTTCCCGGATGGACGGCTGCGATGCTCCCCGTCCCGCAAAACGTGTTTTAGTTTCATCTTTTATTTTCCACCTTCTCCAAGTTTTTGTGGGCTTCTGCTATTGATGGAAAGCTTTTTCTGGGAAATAGACTTTTTGGCCGAATTTAAATAGTAAAAACCTATTTTGCTCTTTGTTAGTACAATGAGAAAAGAAAACACAAAGGCCGAGTGAGTCAACAGGTCAAATATAAGTCGAACAGGGGTCAGACATATTTGTATCCGAAATTTTGAGCGAAAATGGACACCTAGATGAGTGTAATTTTACGACTTGATTATACTATCCGGATACATCGGCTTCTGAAAAATATATATATTATACATCTAGTCCGTCCTATTCCAAAATAAAATTGTTTTACATTCACGTAGAAGCAAAGTGAGAAATTGGTAATGGAAGATTCCAAACAAGCTTTTTCCCACTTTTATATGCATCGTTCAATTTCATGTTTCGTGCCTCCGAAAGGAGCGTTTTTTTAATTAACTAGACATAATTAACATATTAACATATAATTAATTAAATATTAATATGTAAAAAAGCAATAAATAAATATTTTTAATAAAAAGTTTTCATACGAAATACATCATTTAATCGTTTGAAAAGCAAACGAGTGGCTAATCTCAAATAACTGATTAGAACGCGCCCGAAGCTTCAATGAATGAACATCTCTGGACCAGACATCAAACTGACAAGGACTAAAACTTAGGCTACCAAACTTCTCAAACAAGAACTACAGATTCCTGCTTTCGCTGCTAAGAATGATGACGTATCATATTCGCTTACATGCAGCATTAAACAGTCACAGGATAATGAAAAATCTGCACTCAAAAGTGCCATAAATAATGGTAAACAGAAGGCACATAAGGGAACACATAATATATGAAGAGTTGTGACATAAATGTTTTCTACTCTATCCAAGCAAATTACTTGTGCCTTGCTAATTGCCATGTGAGCAGAAGAAAAATTACTGGGGAGGGCCCCATTTATAAAAAGGGCCATTGGCTAAGCCTGAAGGCAAGCACCACATGTCATAATCAGGCAGCCAAGGGAAGAACAACTCAAAACATCTAAGGCTCAACAGTGGTCACTTGCTGCCATTCACCATCGACGGCTTCTTTCCATAGGGTCACATTGTCATTACCATCAGATACTGCCAGAATATTTCCAGTCAATGACCAGGATAGCCTCCACACAGGTGTTTGGAAATCATAGAGAACCCTGCCTTCCCACTGCTCGCCTTCTTTCGGCGCTGTCCAGACAACGACCGTCCCATCCTGGGAGGCACTGGCAATTGTGGACTTTGGAAGGCCTAGATTTGGAGCCCAGGCAACATCTCTCACCCAGTCCTTGTGCATCTGAAGAGCTGGAAAGCAATCCATCCTCCAACTCCCATTGTAAAGCTTCCATACCTTGACTGTATTGTCACAGCCACCAGAGGCAAGTTTCTGAACATATTCAAACTGACCGGAAGGCCCTGAATTGATTAGAGCACCCGGCGCCATTGCAGGAGCCCAAGAAACAGAGGTGACGCCCACTGGGTGAGCCTGATCGATGCGTGTTGTGTCCCACCCACCATCAGAACGAGCAGTGAAGACTGAAATGTTGCCATCAGATGAGCCACAAGCCAAGCACAGCCCGAGCTCATGAGGTGCCCAAGCAATGGAATTGACAGAGGACTTGTGCTCAATGAAAGTGTGCGCCTGCGCCCATTCATCAGGTTTGCTCCCTTCTTTCCATATGATAACCCTCCCATCATAGCTGCACGATGCCAGCAAGGAACCATACTTAGGATGAGCCCATGCAACTTGCCAGACTGGACCCTGATGTCCACTCAGAGTAGCTAGCTGCTGGTGAGAGTTGCCGCTTACACCAATGATCTTTATCGTGTTATCAGAAGAGGCTGTAGCGATGCGCTTCCCATAGTAATCCATTGCAATGTCATGCACAACATCCTGGTGGCCTGTCTCTATCTTATGGGGAGGCATTGTTTCGATTTATAATCTCCTCAAATCAGAAGTATCCCAGCCAACTCCAATGTATTCGTCTCATGCTCCTATTTGATAGGAATAGAGAAGTTATGATCAGATGGGAATAAAGATTAAATAGAAGAAACATATAAACAGCGTGTCTTTCACATGTGCAGCCAAGGCACCACGCATCAAACAGAGTAGCACATTATAAGGAACTGTGATGTTGTGCAGCAAATTAAGTAGTAGGAGTTAATATGCTAACCAGAGTTAGAAAAATACTGAAAAATCGATGCACAAAACCAGTACGATTAGTATCTTTTATGAGCATTGCAAGGCACACCTTAATTCCCCCAAAATGCCATCAGCTGCTTACTCAAGCAGAATGATTCATCTCCGAATAATACAAGCGCAACGCACATCACGAGCAGATTCAAAAAAACAATAATTTATTTGAAGAAACATGAGGAACAAATCTCGATTGCTCGTTTATCCCAACAGCAAAACATCCCACATAAACGGGAGGATTCAGAGGCGTTACTGCGCAAATCTCGATTGTTGGTTTGCCATCTGAATCCTGACTAGATCAAACCACCGAAACGCACGGAAGCTAAGCACGGTACAAACGCTGCTAGCAAACCCTAGCGCGCGGCGTACAAGGGCAGGAGGGAAGAGGAGGATCCGCACATAGACTTGCGGGGAGTGGGGGGAGGAGGGCACCTCACCGTGGGCCGAGACACATAGGAGGAGGAGAGGGAGCGCGGAGATCCGGAGGGGACGGCGGGCGGCGGAGATCGGAAGGCGGCGGCGGCGGCGATCGGGGGAGGAGGAGCGGAAAACGAAGAACGCGTCAGCGTACTCGCGTGTCGTGTCTCTCGTCGCGCGCCTTTTCTTTCTTCCCCCACCCCCTTTTTGTTTTTCGTTTACGCGTGGCGCGTACTAACCGGATCCTCTGACGTGGCTGCCTCGAGCGCAGCTGCGTCGTCCGATCTTCATCGCACGAACGTGACTGCTTCGTTCAGTTTTGTGCCTTACGAGAAACTTCCAACCACACGTTCACAATCTAACGGTTCATATTACATCGCTACAGTAGTGCTATAGTATATGAGAGGCTTAAACAATAAAATCAATCACCGTTGCTATAGGCTATAGCAGACTCGTATTACTGTTGATACAGGAGCTCCTCTCCCGTATTGCAGATGATCTGCATCCTATTCTCATCACACGAAAATATCGACCATGGTTTCTTAAAACATGACGCGTTTAATCAGTTATCATGTTTAGAAATTATTATGGGATCTTTAGTGACAAACTAAGTCATAAGAAAATAAATAATAATTATAAATATTTTTAAATAAACGAATAGTCAAATATATGTTCAAAATTTGACGACATCATCCATTCAAAACCTAAAATCCGGAGGTAGCATGTGTTTTCGAATACAGGGTCGTGAACCTACATAAGTTTAAGGTATCCATGTAGAGCAAATATTTCTCTATGCTAACATGTGCATGGTTCAAGGGAGAAAATTCGTGACAGAATCATCAAACAAATTGTGTAGGAAAAGAATTCATGAGCAAACAGCACAACAGCTGTGTGCGCGCGCCTATACGAATTAGTATTGTTAACATAACAGTAAATCTCTTTTCCTTTCAGATACTGTCACAAAAAAACGATACAGGCTACAGCTTAATTTGATAGAATCTACTCATGTAGAGGAACAAAACTTAGCTCAGCTCAAAATATTTCTAGTGACTATCACTTTAGAAAGGGAACAAATACAATCTCCTCATGAATGTAATGTCATTTTTGAAAGCGAACAAAAGCAGCTCCTAGCTGTGTCTCACAAAGGGAGAGCGTTTCAGGATTCAGTTTCTTCTGAAACCGGTCTTTGAGGTTAAGTTTTGTCACTGTTTGCAAAACTCGGGTGCAAAATCTCCGGACTTCTTGACGACGTGACTTGTTTTCTGGGATCTTTGTAAGAACTTCTTGTATCAGCTCGCACAACTGAGAAAGGTGCTTCTTCAACACCTTTGATGCGCTTGAATCATCGCCAGACCAAGATTTGAGTATGCAGTCTACCAATTCTAATGTTTGAACTCTTCGATATTCAGCTTTTGTGCATCCAATCTTCTGCAGAACAAAGCCAAAGAGCTCCTCTCCTATCCAAGGATTCCTCCGGACAGCCTCCTTCACAAACCCAAGCTTCAACCGTGATTTCTTGTTGTTGAAGTAGTCAGTCAACATATATTGAAACTTATTGACAACCTGTTTTGAATGACTCTTTGAATTGATTATCTTCAGAAGCCAAAATGCGGCATTTTGGGCAACAGAAGCAACCGTGGTGTACCGTGACCGTGATGCCAGTGTTAGAGCTTTCTCCAACAAACTTTCAAGAGTACTAAGTTCAACGCCATCACCCTTAGGATAATCCTTTGCTTTGAATATCCTTTTCTGCAATATACCACCTATACGTTGCTTGAATTGCTCGCTGCCATCAGCGCTATGTGACTTCACAAAAGCTTGCATTAAGAAAGAATACACCTCCAGCACGAGATCTTTTCCTGTGGAGTTAGAGCATAGAAGGTTACACAACAACATATAACAAATGTAAACACTACAGTTAAAACTGCATGAAAGCTGGACCATTTCCTAAGATAATAAAGTTTGCAGTAACAATTAATTCCTTGAAGTGGTTTTGGAGGCAGATTTTAAGCAATGATCAATTTGGAAAGTACCCTTTAACTATTATACAACTTAAAACGAATAAAATATGAAGGAATGTTTGAAACGTACCTGTATTCCTCTGAAGATATATTTCGAGTAACGTAAGGACACGGAGCTTGAACCGCATAAGTTGAGATTGCTTAGTTTCACTGCCAGGAAGATTGCGCTCCTTGAAAATCCTCGCAATATAAGGATCAATGCGGAACATAGCATCGTCATCCATACCATCTGAATCATCTGAGTCATCCCCATCTTTGGTAGCTTCTGCACCATCTCCATCCTTTGACTCATGGACAGCTGTTTCTTTCAAATCATCTTGACCTTCATCTACTTCATCAGCTGAATCATCATCCATTTCCTCATCCAGTCCGTCTGCAGCAGAATCAGTGTCCCCAACCTCCGCGTCCTCCACAACGGTTTCATCATCATCTTCGATGTCAACACAAGCATCATCTTCATCATCATCACTACCTGATTGGCGACGAGAACCTTTCAAATCTATCTTCACAACTCTCAACATGTCAAGAAGCCCTGTTTCTGTAATTTCATCACAGACCACGCGGAAGACCTGGGATTTAAATAAGAGACCAAGTTAGCACAGCTAAGTCAAATGTTAGCAAGAAAAGCAACAAATAAACGCCATGAAACAGAAACAAGAAAGGAAAATGAGGGGAGCACAATCTGAATGCACAAGTGATTTTACTATGTTAGTATTTCAACTGGTATGATAGAAAATGGCTATTTACTATTATTACATTTCCACTAGTACGATTGAACATGCATGTTCACAAAGGAGTGTATAGATCATTTAAAACTGCATGCCCCTAATTTATTTCCTAATATCATCAATATACAATTCTCCAAAAGCGGAAAACCTCCTATTACTAGAGGTACATGTAGAGTGTTACTTGCCTGTTCGATGGAGAAACATACAGGGCCAGACACATGAGGCAAAACAGAAAGAAAAGTCTGGATAAGTACATCCATAAACTCTAATGGCCCGTCCTCATTGGAATCCTCTGATACATCATCATTAGACTCCTCCAGCCCATCCTTGTTAGATTTGCCTGACCCATCCTCATTAAGCCCCTCTGCACCCTCATTAGAGGGCTGTCCACTGGATTTGTCATTCTGAACGATGGAAGGGAACGATTTCTTGCAGCATATAGTCACATCAATTGCTGCCTCCCAGTACTCGTCTGGATGGAGAAGAACTTGGAGGAGCAATTGAATAAGGAGATAACGCATTGCATGCATTTTAGTCGAATCCAAGCCAGGGCCAACTTTTCTTTCCTATTCACAAGGGAACCACAGACATTAGATGATGGAATCAAAAAGAAACTATATGAAATATCCATGAAAATGAACAGAACTATTATTCAAACTAAACCCCTGCTTCCATACTTTTAAACTCCTTATTCCAACAAGATTAAATCTAGAACAGCCAAAAGAAATCACCATTGCCACAAATAAGCCCTACTGCATCAAAAGAGGCGATCCATATTCAAGAGACTAGATTTTCAAGGGAAGCCCTTAGTGCACACACTCAGTTGTTGGGACCTATGATTTATTTTAAAATAAACACTGACACCATTTTATGATTCCTAGGCTTGTTAAAAAGTCATCAATTTAAAACAAGATAAATGCAGCCAGGGATAGTTTCAATACTGGAAACACGAACAGTCAGGCCATTTTTGTAGGTCAAATTAAAATAATACACCACAGAATGAGTTAACTAATATGATAAGTAGAATAATAGCAGGTTACAAACCTCGTAGAAAAGTAGAGATTCTACATCCAGTAACTTCTTGAATGCATTGTCGTCATTGGTGCTCAAGGTCCGGAAGAGTGAAACCGAGGGAATGTTGCAAAGGGTGTTAATGAAGCGCATGAAGTAGAAACCCAGGTCATTAGACTTAACCTCACTAACGTGTAAAGCTTCATCCTTTTGTGCATCTTCTATTAAGAATTGAAGTTGTTCGATGCATTCATTACGTATTGATGTTGATATAGGTGGCTTTGGCCATTTGAACTTCTCATGCAGCTCAAATGATGTCACCTCATATCCCAAAGACGCTGAAAAAAGACCTTGAACTGCAAGGAATTTCAATACCTCAGTTTGCACTAGAAATTTTTCTTCAATGCACTTGACCATTTCAGAATCTGTCAGTGAACTCCCTTTAGATGTCAGCTTCAGATTTTTCAAAACACAAGGAATTGTAGTCACTATCCAACTTTTCAAAAGGTCAGCACTCCCTTGGCCAAAAAGGTCCTTGTCTTCTATTGAACCAACTTCCGAATTCTCATCAGTTGTCTGACTTTGATCAGATGGTTCGTCTGTCACAGAGCTTTCATCTACAAAGAGTGACATCAAACTCTGCACAAGACACAGACAATCTTGACCACTTCGGAACTTGGCAACCAAATCTTTAACAGTTCTCGTTTTTGTCATGCAGTCAAATCTTCCACCAGTATACTTCTGCAAGTTAGTAATAACAGCAACACGTCGATCATTGTCATCGCTCACTAAACTTACTAACTCCTTTAGAAAATGTTGGCCGGCATTGTGCAACCATGACGATTCATTTGACAGAACATCCATCAAACCATGAACAACCTTGCTGGACAGAATTACTTGAATCGAAGATGGGGATAGCTTTGGAAGGAGGTTAAGAAGAATATTAAATGCCAAGTGCTTCCTATCATGAGATGATAGCAGCAATGTTCCTTCAATTATAACCTCGCAGAAAGTATGTAGATTCTTTTTTGTATCCTCAGAGGAGCTACCTTTCTTATTCTTTTTGTGCTTCTTGCTTGAGCTTGTGGTAATATCACTCTGTGAAGCTGCCTCTCGAACAAGCATGTCCGTGATAACAAGCCACAAACTATGAATGCGTGGAAGACAAAATGTGGATTCCTGAACAGATTTATAGAAGACCAATCAAAAGATAAGGCAAGGAATGGCATACAGCATATAGAATTTTGATATAACAAAAGAAATTCTATTTATTAAATACATCTTGGTTATATTAAGCAATAATGCTATGTTAGATCATGGCGATGTTACTCCTGAACCATTAATTACTAAAACAAATTACCTTGAAACAAGCAGCAATTGAAAGAAGATGTTGTTCTGCAAAAAAAACTTCTGGGCTGAATGGATATGGCAGAAGCTTCCCAAATATCTCCTTCTGGGCATTTGTTTTCTCTTGCAACTTCAAAGCCAGATAGAGTGCATCTGGATCTCCAGCATCAGCAGCTCTGTTGAACCAATCTTGCACACTGGGAGCTTCAAGAATCTCAGATATTATAGCTTCCTCTGGCAGCTACAATATGTAGAAAGATTCAGCAAATGTTGAATCAAATCACTGGACAAATATGGTACAACTGACAAATGAGGAAAGAACATATCCACTCCTAAATCAAACTTATGTACATCACACAAGGTGTGATTTTCAACATGATTGATACAAAGTAAGAGTAAAAGTTGCCATAATCACAGGTCGATTTCAAACCAAAAGGCAGTACCATTGATGTCAAGGGGCATATCTTATCTACTAAACAGAAGCCAAGTACACCATGCAAACTAAAACACCAAAGTTTCCTCAAAAAATGATTCAGGTTAGGCAAAACTCAACTAAAAAGGAAAAGGAATCTCGGGCGCTATAAAAATGGTTGCTTTTTTACATCTTTTGAGAAATTTAATTTAAGATTATCCTTTTTTGCTGGTCATTTTTCTGTAAACAATTTTAAATATATTTGGATGCCAATGATAACCTCTTATGCAATAGACCTTCAACTAAATTTTAATGTCCCTGATTAGATTACACGCATAAAAAGCATAGTCATAAAAAGTTCAAGTATGTGCCTGAGGCGTGTACCTTTCCAGCTAAATCCAGGATCACAGCAACAGTGGGCTCAGTTAAATATCGTTTCTTGCTACCAAGTTTGACAACCTCGTTCACAAAATCCTTGACAATGGGGGAACCTTCTTCACGTGCCCACTGTCCTGAAACCCGTCCAGACCTAACAATTGATCCAAAACCAAACAATCGTCCCAAAAGATTGTCCTTAGCTTCCTATAAAGAAAACAAAAGGAGCAAACAAGTTAACTTCACAATATGGCAGAAGAAATGAGCAGATAGTCATCGTAATTACCGGTCCCTTCATTGAAGCTGAATATTCTAACAAATTAGGTATCAACTTCATGATTGCTTCGACGCTGATTGCATGGATTGATTCGAGCACAACTGCAAGACCCAATGCAAATCCTTGCCTTGCAAACTGCAAACAAGTTCCCAAGCATGAGATGTGATTCACGTGTAGTGGAGCACCAATGCATCATAGAGTTGGAAAGCATCTCTAACCTCTCTAGAAGAAGAGATACCGCGAATGAGCCGCCGGATGGCATAACGAACCGACGGCGCGCAGTTCTCCAGGCCATCGTCCTTCTCGGCCTCCATCCTCGACGACCCATCTCCACCCTCCGCTTCACTTTCCCCCTTCCGCCCACCCTTCTCGTACGCCCTCTGCACCTGCCGGAGCTCCGCCACAAGCGCCTCCGCCGCGGCCTCCTCTGCGACGCCTCCGGCGAAGCCAGGTCCCTGAACACGTTCATGTGAAGCCCAGGCCCCGACACCACCGGAATCACAGGAGGAGGAGCAGGCGCCGCCGCCGCCGCCTCCAGCGCCACCTCCGCCGGCTGCTCCTGCGGCTTCGGCTTAGCAGCGGCGTCCGATTCAGCGGACTGGCGATGCCTCTCCTTGTCAATCTCCTTCCGCTGCTTCTTCCGCTCCATGGCCAGCTTCTTCTTCTTCGCCGGCGCCTCCACGGCCGGGGCCGGCTTGGCTGTGGCCTCTTCCTGCGACGAGGAGCCGTCGGCGGCGGCTTCGGGCTCAGCGAGCGCGGTCTGCGGCCTCTTCTTCCCGGCCATCGCTGCGCCCCGGGAATCTCAGGTCAGCTCGAGGCGGCGATGAATGCGAGTAGAAGGGTTTATGCCGAGGTGAGGAGGCGGCGAAGCTTGGAGCCAGCCAAGCCTAGGGTTTCTTTCTCCTCTCCATCCCTTTCTATTTTTTCCTTTTTACCTTTTTGTATACGTCGTCGAGGAACCAGAGGCCCAAGAAGCCACCCACTTCTTAGGCCCAATTCGACCCATGTGTCAGGCCGGCCCAACTAGGCCCAAGTACATTGAGCTCGATGACACGTGGGGCCGGTCGGTTGACGCGTGGCGAGGAAGGCAGGGTGAGGCTGACGTCGGGGCCCACCGAATAAAACAGAGGGTGTTCTACTGCGGCGGAGAGGAAAGGGAGGTGCAGCAATGGCGGACAAGCCGAGCCGCGGGTTGGTGCTCTACGCCGCGGGGCACGCGGCGCTGCTCCCTCCGGCGAGCGGCGGCGGCGGAGGAGGAGAGGGAGGGAACCACCTCGACGACTTCGCCTCTCTCGCGTCATGTGGCTTCCTCTCCCTCCGTTCCCCTCTCCCGAGTGGTACTGATCCAGCGATTCCCTCATTTGCTCGTCTCTCTGTGATTCTACTCGCTGCTCTGACCAAATGCAAATTTTTCTGGTTTTGGTCGTTGTAGGTGGGGAGGATAAGTGTAATAGCACGATTCTTGAGCTCGCGCAGCTGCTCGACGTGTACGATGATCTCTTCCCTGCAAATGTGAGATCTTGCTTCCACCGGTTTGCACTTAGGAGGATTAATTGTGCGATAATTTAGAGTATGTAATGCTGATTGTAATTTTTGCGTGATAGACTGAGGAAACTGGTCAAGAGACTGCCCAGGTGGATCCACTGCAGCTAGTAGTTCCCAAGCTATCTGAGAGGTTGGATGTGTGTGCTTTTTGCATTATTTTCTGTTGCATTGTTTATCAAACAGGTCTAACTAGCTTTCATGTGGTATTGGAATGTCAGGTTTATGGGGATCAGAGCTGCCATGGTCACCAATTGCCCCCTTGTTAGTTCCTTTGCAGCAAATCTTGGTTTTCATGTATTCGGGACTGAAGATTTCGTTGCACAATCTGGATCTTCCACTGCTTCTAAGGAGGCTGGAATTATTTCCCTGGCATTTAGTCTACTTGGATTTTCAGGGGGGAATGTCCAGGAATCATCTGAATTTGATCTGGTGTTTCTGCATGTTGCCATGGAGAACACAAACAGCAAGTTGGGGAAATTAGGAATGAAGACAGACCAAAATCGGCTTGATAAATTAGTTGGTGCAATCATGGAAGCTGCGCCCATCACTTCAGCTATCGCCTCGCGTATTCATGTATCTGTAATCTTGAGCTATGGATCTGCTGCTGAAAATAAGGATGAGTTCTCCATCTCAAACTCTTCAACTGATATAGATTCTGACTTGAACTTGCTTCGCCCACGCCAGAGCTATACTATGAAAGCAGGAAATACATTGGATGATGTTAGGTAGGTGTTGTTCTTTGCTGCAAATGAAATCCAAAATGTTATTTTCAGGTATAGCATGTTACAAATAAGAGATCCAATAGACTATCTGCTATATATGTGAGTGAATAGTACCACTGTCTTCCTAGTGTAATTAGCTTAGATACTTCATACTTATAGTCTAGCAGCTTATAACAGCCTTTTGGTTTTATGAGATCAAATTTGAAATGTGTTATTGAAATCCAATCTAATACATGATGGTATGAAAAGTCTTCTCTAATTGATGATACACCAGTCCAGATAGGTTGATTTAATATCTGCCAACACTTGACCTTAGCATGATGTGGTCATTAAAAGTGTGTCTACATTTTTTTTTATGATGGCGTACTCTGACTAACACTGATGTCGTTATCATGCATGTTCTGTAGGAATCATCATCCAATGCTGTTGGCACAATGGCAGGAAGGAGTAACACGCTCAGATTTGACAAAAAGGTTCTCTTTTGAGGAATTCATTGAGGTTTGTACAATCAGCTTGCTATAGCCTTTATCTGAAAATTGAGATAGTGAAAATACTTGCCAAATACTTCATTTATATCCTTTTTTCATGATCCTGCTTATCAATTTGCTTTTTGAGTTGTTTATATTTCATAACACTGAGTTCTCCCTTTTTTTTCTTGGTTTCTTATAGCATTGGAAAGGTTATGCCAGTTTGCTCCAAGAAAATTGGTGCTACATTCAAATTAGCTGTATACTATCACATTGATTCCTTACATTGTATAGTAAACAATTTCTGTCATATTATTCACACTGCTGCATCCTTGATTAGCAAAAAGGCATATCATATAGTAAAGAGTTATATTTCCGGCTTGGAGTTAGTTTTTGTGTAACACCACCTTTGTTTGTGAAAGATACATGTGCAAGCTATTTTCACAGTATAATCAGCTTTTGTTGTAGAACTCTCCATTTCTTTTCCTGTTGGCAAAGACATACCTTTGATGAGTTGATGTGCATTTGTGCAGTCATGCATCACAGCACCACACAGTAATTCTTCATTTGACGACATTAACTGTCAAAAGCTGCTAGGATGATCATCTACTTACCTTTCCTTGGCATTTGTTTACCATGCCAAACTATAGGATTATAAATCTGATCAAAAGCATGTCATATATATTTGGAGTATAAATTAGACAAGAAGGTGTAACTGTTGTAAGCAATTCTCAAGAAAGCCAGAAACACTGAGCTACAGCTGGCACGGCCTTGATTGCACCACTGTTGTGGCGTTACTATTCAATAGCATTTTTCTTTGCTGTCCCATCTGTCTGGTCATGATGTTAGATCCTAAGCTTCCAAGTTCAACTCATATTGTGATTCATATGCATTTAACATGGCCAAATGGCTTATATTTGTTTTGACTCATTAAATTATTCCATTTAATATGGTTTCTTCTAGGGGTATAACTAATTTTGTTCTGCTGTATAATCAATAGTGTGGTGGAAATATTGCTATGCTTGCTGAACGCTTTCTACATGAGGTGGCATTTAAGCTCTGGAAAGCTCCTAAATATGGAGCTTAGATCTGCCTGAGGAGATCCTCTCTAAATAAGTAGCGAAAAAATAAAAAGAGAATCGAGTTGTTGGATCCCTTTTGTAAATGGGAACTGCAGATATTTGCAAATAGATGATTTCCGGAGGAGATGTACGCTCCCGAGGTTACAGGATTTGATAAAGGAGATGCTGATAAACTGAAAACTGCTACAGTTTTTACTGAACTGATGGGAGATTTGTACTATGCTGATCCGATGCTTTTGAATGGAGGAACTTTCCTGAGCTTCTGCAAAACGCCTTTGCTGTTTATTTAGAATCAATTTGCTTGAAACTTTCTTACTTGGGAGCTGTTTCAGCATTGGTAACAGTATCTGACTGATGCCATCCCCAGATCATTGTAATTTAATTCTTGTTGCTAGCTAGCTGGTCCTAAAAATCGTGTGGCTGGAGCCTCTTTTTTCTTAAAATAAGAACAGTACTAATAGAATTGATCCTAGAGAATAATAAAAAGCAGCCATCCAGTTCCCTATCAGTGGCTGCTTTGCAGCTTCTGATCGTTGCTTTTGTCTGCTCTGATTTGCAAGGTTGTGTTTGTCATGTATGCATAGATAACAAAAGCATTGCAAGTGGTGAAGTGGAGAGAGTAATCTGAATGATGTTCTTCGTGTGCTGGAAGTGCTTGTGTTTCCAATGTACTCCTAAAATATAACAGCTTCTAGCATTTAAAAGTTGTCTTAAAATATAACAAATTCTAACATTTAAAAGTTGTCTTAAGATATAACAAATTCTTCGCCTGTATTGTTTTCTCAATAAAGCATAACTTTCCATCATTCAAATTTTTCATCTATATTCTCTTCTCGATCAATCACAATCTTCCCGCATTTAATTTCATATACTTTCTTAATATTAATACACGTGTCCAACCTTAAAACTTTTAAACTTTTTATATTCTGGGACGGGGGACAGGGTAGTAGAAATTTGTATGTAGATGAAAATGTTTTATCAGTTTCAAACAAAAGTTTTAAACAGTCTTTAAAAGCACTATATCCCCTGTATAATTCTTAGCCCTGCAACAATCATATACCACCTCCATCCTGAAAGAACTTTATTTTTCACTCATTTCACATAGTGTGCCCTTCACTTGTTAAATCTCAAAAAAATTGTCCCTTACTTTATCTGGTACCAATATATTTATTTCATATTTTCATAATTATATTAGATTGCTTAAAAGATATAGTTATTTTGGAACAACTAAGATGATGAAAGATAATAGTAGGGGCAAAATAGTTGATGTAACCAGAGTTGTTTGCACGTCGCAATACGCGTAGTTTAGTATGGTTAACCTGCATTTGGTATTGTGATTGTCATGATGCCATTATCTCCAGAATCCATAGGAAGCAGAAAGAATGGTCCATGCGATGCAATTGGTGTTCTTTAGCCATAACCAATTCGATGCATCATCAGTTGCTGGGCGTATGAGGACGCAGAGGTGGTCGGTAGTATGGGGCTTGTCATTAGATCACCATCTACCAACGAACCGACTCATTGATTTTGATTGATGGATGGAATCTTAATTCTTAACGTGCCATCACAAAATTATTGGGGATAATCAGTCACCACATTGGCATGTCTTTTGTAATAATAGTTGTGTTGGAGGTATTATGAGGTACATATATGGGTTGTTTTTTATATTCATGGGATGCATCCAGATATAGCTTAATTTATTCGTTGGATACATATTTATTGACACAATATTTCTTAGTTGTCATATATAAGGATGGAAAATCATAAATTATATTTCTGAAATAAGAGATGCATATCTTATATTTGTGTGATAAAAGGGAGTTATGGGTATATGTAGAGAAAAACACACACGCCGTACCTCTGAGAGAGAGCAGAGAGAGAGGAAGAGGCAATGAGCCATCTATGGATCCGCCTATGATGCTTCTTTTAACTTTATACATCATCAATGTAAACTGCATATTAAGGCCCTGCATATTAAGACCCTGTTCATTTTAGTTTTTGGTAGCTTTTCAGCTTACGCTTCTGTACGAAAAGCTAAAAAAACAATTAGCTTTCAGCTAGCTTTCGAAAAGTCGAAAATGGTTACGAGAAAATGAATGGAAAGTTGGAAAGCTGACCGAAATCAGCTTTTGCTGGCTTTTGGTGTGCTGAGAAGATAAAAATTTATTACAAAAGCTAATAGTAAAAGGTCATCAGCCAGTAAGCTATCTTTCCAGAAAGCTGAAAAACAAAATCTCAAACAAACACAGCCTAATTATTACCTACATAAAAGGATCTGGTTTTTTATATATAAACATATTCTTCCATATAAAATCTAGCGAATATAATTTTGTTATTAGAGTTTTTCTCTTGAGCGTGTGTTAAACGGACGTGTGCATGTGTGATGGTGTATGCGCGAAAAAGAAAAGTGGGATAAAAGAAGTCCTCGTCCTTCTCCCCATCGACGCAATGCCTACGGGGCATCGGCGCAATGCCTATGGGGGCTAGCGCCATAGGTAGCAATGGCATCCCACGGCAAAGTGACAACACTAGAGAGACGGTAGTTGGTCCGGACAAGAGGGATAAATGGCGTGCGGGCGGAGCTGACTGGGGGAAGTAGATGGCACGGAGAGTAGGCTGGGGGCAACGAATTTGAAATCGGGTACGGCACCTTCTTGACCACCTCTGCAAAGGAGCGTCGGCGGCCAAAATTCGTCGGATCTGACATCGTGGGAGCGACGCCATGTTGGGCGCAGGCTGGCCCGAAGTCCTGTTGCGGAAGAAAGATTGGAGCGGCTTGAAGGGGATGACACTGGGTGTCGCGACACGGACACAAGGCTAGCCAAGACGATGCATAGTAGCACGCGGTGATGGAAAAGTCTAGCAAACACATCGGGCATCCCTAAGAAGGGGCGTTGATCCCTTATCCTGCTAGTCGAGTGGGAATTATGGAATGAGAGAAACCGACGGATCTTCGATCATAAAGAAGCGGCTATAAGCTATCTTCCATGACAATTAAAAGAAGAGGCTAAGCTTGAGACCTGACAGGAGCTAACTACTTGTGCGAGCTGACATCTCTCTGTATAGTCTCACTTATACAGTGTTGACCGTCCTTTTCTTTTTTATTTTTAGAATGTATTTATTCCTTCCATATGTAATGAAAATATCATAGTGTTAAAAAAGAGAAGGAAATAGCTAGCTGCATTGCATGGTTAGGTTGCTGCCAGTGCCCGGTCATTGTCCTATGATATGAAACCAGTTCAAGTTGAACCACCCTGGCTGCACTTCCTTGTGTCTTCCCTTTCCTCCTTGGACTGCTGCCTTGTTCAGCTCACATGTCACGCATCAGTAGTGGTTCACTTTGCTTTGATGAATGATGATGCCTTTTTTTCGCTTGATTCCTCGGATGAATTTTCACCTCGCATTTCATGCTGCCTCCCTTTTCATGTAACGAAACTTCATCATGACTAAACAAAAGAAACCATCTTAATTTCTCTATTAGAGCACATTTTCTTTTAACTAATATATTACAATTATAATTCACATTAAGCTTTAGACGGATGATTTTTGCAAAAAACTATGCTCCGCTATTTTCTTCAACTCCAAATAGTAACTTATTTTTCGTTAACACGCCTTTCAACCTTTTAAATGACGTGTTTTTTGAAAAAAATAAGTTTCTCGAAAAAATCGAATAAATTCATCTTAAATTTTTAATAATTAAATACTCAATTAATTATGCACTAATAATTTATCTCGTTTGACACGCCGCCAAAAAACTAAGTCCAGATTAAAGATTCGAACTAGGCCTTTTACTACTTCATCGGTATTTCTTAGAAAACATTTTTAAAACAGCCTTTTAAAAGAAAATATATTTAATCTATTTGTGTGTGCTTTTGAATAATCTTTATAAATCCAGTTCTATACATCATCCATTGGCACGTTAGAACGCACCCTAAAAGTTACACGGGAGAATTTGAGAAATTGCAGTCCTTGGTGGATGGGTAGCTGCCTAGCACGAACAGTCCTGAACATTTGGATTTTTTGGACTGGTTGGGCTGGGATTGACGACGGCGCGTCGTTGAAGTTTGTGGCGTACGGATGGATGGATGACGGCTGGCCGGCCGGCGAGACGGCGGCGGCGGCGGAGTGGAGGGTCAAACCGACCGGCCTATGCTGAATGCTGATTTGATCTACTGATCTTTCGTGTGCTTCTCTGACGACGGCATTTCCATTCTAGGTGTATAATTCATAAATTCAACGCCATCCGAAGCATTGTCTCGTCGTTCTCTTTTTTCTTAGAGGTCATCGTGCTTGAGTATGATGAGCCACTCACTACTCGTACTCAAGCAGACACCGACAAATGGTACTCGCATCCAAGAAGTTATACTCTCTGTACTAAAATAAATCGGTATCTTTACACGAATTCAGTCAAAATCATGTGTAAAAGTTGATTTATTTTGAACTTCATCATCCCGAGGATTACGATCGGATGGCTATCTGAATTTCTAAGTTCGACTGAAATTCATGTTGATTCAAAACCGGCCAAGGGTAATCCTCCAAAGCCCGGCCTGTGCCGAAAGGATTTTGCAAGAACAGTACCTCCATATTTGTTTGTCGGTGGTTGATTCTTGCTTACAAGCAACAAATGCTGACGAGAGAGATGGTGATTTCAGCTGCAAATCAACTGGCCAGCTGGTTAATTTCACACTGCCATCACCTTAGCCATCAGCAAGCTCCAGCACATTCATAATTCAGTGTCAAGTACAATCTAGCTGCTGACATGAACAAGTTCTCTTCTTCTTTCTTCAGATTCAGCTTGTGTTGTCCCTGTCAATTTACCTATCATCCCATATGACCGATAACTTGTAATTCATCCTGCAATCACCATCTCTTTAACTCAATCATCCATGAACAAGTCAATTATTACCCAATCAATTTCACATCTCACACAAGTACAAAACCATGCTTACCTTTAGAAAATTTCACAAAGCACAACACAAACGAAAAAGAACCCTTCATCATGCCAAATTGCAATTTGGCAAAGTTCCTAGTTCCAACCACTGATAGCTGGGTCCCGTGTCGCGGATACCATCCTATCGAGATCGGACGGTCGACGATGTGCTGACCCTTCTTCAGTTCTTCCCTAGAGGAAACAGAAGGAAGCTTCTAATGTTCCTAGTAGCATATCATCACTCCATGTTTCTGACTGGATCTCATATGAGATGGCAGGTAGAAGTAGTTGTCATCAGTGACAAATTAGCAAGGTAACGCAGTTCGTCGAAAGAGACAGATTTGACTAAGGCCGAGCAGATCAGCCAAACTTTCGTTGGCCAAAAAATTGATTATTTTTTCCTGATACATCATCATGCCAATCAGACTATGAATTTGGCTTGCTGTGATCCGGTCAGAGCAGGAAGGAAGCATAGTTGCCATCTCTTGCCAAACCAAGGGTTCACAAGGGAAAGGAACTGACAAAGTTGAAATCTTTCCATTGCTTATGCAATGCCACTATGACAGGTAGTTGTGGTAGGCAATGGCCAATGGTGGTCCATTTCATTCTCTTTGGTTAGTTGAATGCAGGGAGAATCCTGGTCCTGTTCATGGCCTACTTATCCCCAATTATGGCACTAATCATCTGTCAAACTGAACATGGAACCTTTGATCCACTGTTCTAGCATCAATGACTGATCATTCTACTAATTTGTTGTGTAATGACTAATGAGACAATGGAAGATCAAATGTAGTTCGTTTCTATGTTCAAAATCTTGGTTCATTTGCAGAGAAAAGATCAATTTTGGCATGGTTTGGTAGAGGCAATGTACTGGATGAAATGAATTGAATTGATACAATGAAGAAGGCATAGGAGAATACAGTTTTTTCCCCTGGCATTAGAGGGAGGTACACTCACATTTGATGCTTACTAGTAATCCACATTTTGTGTCTTGACATTTACTTATAAATAAACAAGCAATTAATAATCACAAAGGGTATAAACTACTCATCAGCTGGGCATATGTAACATGATGTTCTTGTTCATCCTCTTTTTTTCTTTTCCAAAACAACAGATCAAATGAATGTTGCTAAAGGAAGAAGACATAAAAAGAATTTCAAAAAGAAAAATAAGTTAAGCAAGAGAAGGCACAGATAGATACACCAACCTATCTATCTACCACCACCACCTGACCACCATCACCTCGTGGGCTTGAGCTTTCATTAGTTCATCAAGCTCTCATGCCGGCGGCAACTTGTCGAGCGCCTCCTGCAATGTCTTCTTGAACCTGTCCATGTCCATCTTGATGTTCTGCTTGTCCAGGTACGCCGTCTTGAGCGCGTCCCAGCCTTGCTTGTGCACGGCGTAGGGATCAGTGAGCACCTGATGGTTGCGCGGGTACTGATCGATCAGCGAGCTCTCCTCCAGCTGCACATTGTAGTCCATGTAGGTGACCTCCATGTCTTTCGCCGGGTTCTTGAAGGTGACGGTGGTGAGCCACTCTAGGCCGCCGAATGGCACCACCTGGATGAGGACGGCGCCGCGGGGGAGGAACACCATGTTGGTGAGCCCAGCACCATGGACGCCAATCATGACATCGGCGGAATTGACGAGCTGGGCAAAGGTGGACATGTCTGTGTGCTGGTCAGGCTCTGCGATGCGCACCTCGAAGCCCACGGCGGCAGCGGTCTGAGCCATGTCCCGCTCATTGAGGAACCGCCGGGAGTTCTTGCGGGATATGATGAGCAGCCGGGGCTTGCCGTTCCCCGTGACACCACCGCGGGACGCCACGACGCGCTCCAGCCCGAAGGCACGGCGGAGCGCGCGCTTGAAGTCCACCACCGAGACGTGTCCCGGCGAGCGCTTGGGGTCCACGCCCATGTCCTTGTGGAAGGTGGCGCCGACCACGATCCGGGGGAAGCAGTGCACGTCCTTGTCGTTATCGATGTCGAGGATGTCGTACTTGGTGAGCTGCCGGAAGAAGAGGTTGAACTTGTTCACCCACCATGGCTTGAGCCCACTGAGCAAGAACTGCACCTCGCCCTTGAACTGGTGGGTGCTGAGGAACAGCGGCACCAGCACGTCGGTGTAGTCGTGGTACAGGTTGCCGGAGAAGCCGCCGTTGGAGAAGACGAAAGCAGGGACCGAGTGGTTCCTGGTGCACGCCGGCGACGACTCGGTGACCGGCTTGAGGGCGAACTCGCGGACGACGGCCATGGCGACGGGGTCGTGGTACCGCGCGTACGGCTTCGTCTTCCACTCCTTGTCGATCCCGCCGATGTAGATGGTGGAGGCGTTCCCCTCCACGCGAATGTCCCCTCTCGCCTCGCACCGCTCCGACCGCTTGCTCGTCATGCGGCAGGTCGGCTTCTTCTTGCCGCGGCCGCCGGCGGCGGCGGCGGTGACCACGACGGCAGGGGTGGCGCTAACTACAGGCTCGGCGCCAGCGCCGCCACCGCCTGAGCTCTCCTCCTCCTCCTCCTCCTCCTCTTCTTGCTCTACAACCAAAAGGGGCAAAGCAAATTGAAGAAAGCAATCTTTGAGCACAAACCACACACGATCCGGAGAGCTAGCGAGGGCTCGACTCGGCTCACCTCCCGCCGCCTTGGTCGCCGGCTCGTCGGTCTCCATCCTGATGCTGGAGTTCATCTGCTCCTGCAGCTGGTCGTCAGGCTTAACTGCAAAACAGCGGCGGCCAGCGGCGAACATTAGCCAACCAAATTTCTCACTTCCAACTCACAAATCAAGAAGAGCAAGGCGGCGGCGGCGGCGGCGGCGCGTACCGAAGGGGGTGGAGCAGTATCTGGCCTTGACGATGCTGAGGACGCAGAGGGAGAGCAGCATGGCGGCGATGATGACGCCGTTGCTCACCCGCCGCGGCTCCTGCCGGCTCCGCATCGACTGCTTCATCTCGCCGCCGCCGGCCAACTCAACTCCGGCCACCGCTTGCCCTAGATCTGGAGCAACCGCAGCCGCAACCGCGTCGCGCAGGTCTCCTCCTCCTTTTCTTCCCCTCTCTCCTCTCCTTGGAAGGAAAGAAGGGAAGAGAGTAGCAGAGATGGATAGCTAGCGAGCTGGCTGAGCCGGAGGAGGAGAAGACTCGAGAGATGCTTTGACACTTATGCCTCTATGCCTCTCGTGCCGAGATGGATCTGAGCCTACTAGCCGATTAAACAATGGCTTAATTAGGAATCACTTGTTAGATTAACGGCGAGATTAGTAGGGTTTACCAAATGTCTAATCCCAGTAATTAGCAGCCGCATGTGTCATCAGGGGCAAGGGGGGGAAGCGCGTTGGTGGCCACGTCGTGTGGTTGACCGGCTCGGTGACAGCGTGGCTGGCTTGCTTGGCTATACCAACCACTGACGGCTGCGACGGCGCCGACGAGCGGCGGCTCGCCGGCCGGCTCCGGCCGAGGAGGAAACTGGTTGGTGGGGCCCACAGTAGGGGATGATATTTATTAAGGGTTAATGATGATGCAAAGTTGCCTTGTTTCAGTTGTTAACTAACATGCTTTGTGGTTGGGGTCGGATCGGATGTGATGATCCCGGACTGGGTCGCATCCCATCAGTCATCTCAAAATGTGTCGTACTTTTGTGATCTTCCTGTTCTGATGGTGATTAACATGTGATTAATTTAGGGGAGATAATGACGAGTCAATAAAGTTGCTACCGAATGACACTATATTGGGAGGATATTTTATTTAAAAAATGCCTTTCATTGAAACCTTGAGTGAAAGTTTGGAACAAAATAAGAAGGATTTAGCCAAAGATTGTCTTCTGTTTTGATCTTCATCATTCATCAATCATCACACATAACAGAAGAAATGGTTGAATTTGTGCATTCCTTCGTCCGCTATAATGTTCAGGCACACGGGATTTGTAAAGAAAACATAGATAATTTCGAAAATTTTCAATCCTATAAAACGGTTTATTCGTACGATAATCTTTTGAAACAACGGATTGAGTCCTATCCATTTATTTGAAATACTATAGAGATTTTACTGAAAATTAGCAAGATCTCTAGCATGTTTAAAAATTTCCTTTGAATTTATATATCTCATCTGAGCAACCATTCCTGCATTTATTTTCCATGTTTTACGATCATTTATCTTGCACTTATATTTTCTATAATAATCTTATGTTTTTATTTATCTTTTCTTTTAATTATTTTTTAATAAACCGCTTTTAGATAGTGCGAAGTTTCATTGAATATATTGAATATAGCAGACTCTAATGCTTTGGAAAAGAGAAATAAAAACACCATCACCATGCACAGACGACGCCTTTCAACACAACCGATAACTGAATCGGCCGCCGCTAGACCAGCAAAGAGCTGCAACCGCACCAGCAATGCCGACTTCGAACAGCTGAGCACAGACTCCTAAACGCCGCCAAAGCATGAGGTCAAAGAAGGAGAGGGCGAGAGAAGAAAGATCCCTCTCTCTCATATTGACCCATCGTCATCTAAGGGCTTTGGACATATTGTCGAGAGCGGTTTTGGCAATAAAGAGACCTCCTAGATGACGTCTCCAGGAAAAAAAAGAAGAGCACCATTGTTGTCCGTCAAAGTCTCGAGGAGAACCAAGGCAAGGTTTTCACCTGGCAACCCTATCAGGAAGGAAAAAGAATGTATCGATTACTCCCCCAATAAGGAAACGATGCCCAAAGACCCATTGTTATCGGCTCACCAAGACATGGCTAGGCTTTTGCCCACTACTTGCCCCCTTGACAATCCGCATTTGTCGATCCATTGCTCCACTACCAACCACCCACCATCGGTATGTGGACACCGTTGCACCGACACCCCTCGCCGACCAGCCTCCGCCAACATTGGTACACATGTCGTCACCGTGTCTCATCATCGCCGACCTCCCTGTTGTAAGTCGCGTCAACCTCCTACACCGCTGGCTACACCGACCTGTTGCCATTTACACGAGCCTTCGAGCCTTCTGTTGTCATCGCCTCGCTACGCTAGCTACTCAATCTTGACCGAATCCATAGTGTAGGAGTCAGATCCAGATATAAGAGCCTTGGTCCGATCGTGGCAACGCCATATCCAGTTGTGACCCGTGAGGGCCTAGATCTGGTCGACGATGCTGGATCCATCGTCTCTTGTCGTGTCATCGTCTTCGCATGAGTCGCCACACCGCCTTTTTTTTTCAATCACGCATTTGAAGGAACAATGCTCCGATACTCTACTAGTAATATTATATTGCCTGAAGAAAATGAGTTGAACCGTTTCTTATTAAGGATACATTAGTAATTTATTAATATGGTGATTATGAGTACATTTGTTATTTATGTTTTTTCCCTGGTTAGATCGATATGTGATCATTCATTACACTGACATTGCTCATATTTCATCGAAAAAGCCAAAAAAGAAAAAGTTTAGTCACATCTAGACGATTATAACCCACTGCATCTAGTTTTTAACAATAATGTCCATTCACACAATAATTGTCCATTCACGTTACTAGGATTATAATATAAATATATCTTACTTTGATCAAATATTAGTGTTCAGATTGTTTTTAACTATCAATAAAGAACACCGTACTGAAGCGCTATTGGAAGTAACTCTCAATGTTTAGCTAAACCTTTTTCTATATCTAATCTATTGTACAGTACAAGGTTTATCCGACCTTTGGATCTGCACAGTCGTGTACTCTAGTTGCTTGCCTACCACATTTGGTGCCGTGCGTTTGATCGGAATTAAAAGAGGATATTAACCTCTCACGTGTATACATCATACATATATACATATAATATTTTAACCTTAAATCCATCATATTTTAGCATATTATAGCCGTAGTAAAAAATATAGTTTTAAGTTATAATTTTATCATAATTTTGTTTTTTTACGTAGAATAAATTTAAAGATACGAGTAGACATGATACTATTAAAAATAAATGTATGAATTATTTTATATTTTTTAATGATATTTGTTAGTTGGTATATATGTGAGGCTTTGTTTGGTAAATAGGTTATAGGAGGTGGGATTGGAAAATGGAAATGAGTGGATGGTTAGGACTGAATGAGATGAAAAGATGAATGGCTAGAATTGAATTAATCTTGCCTTTTTGATTGGTTGTGATATATTTTCTTAAATTCATTTGCCAAACAGACCATGAGGGCTTACGAGAATAGCGTACTCTCCCAAAGAGGATAGGATAAGTGCATCAGAACAGACGGGGGTTAGATAGATGATATTAATCAAGTACATAAACACACGATCTTGTATACGGGATGGTACGTACACACACGCGTCTGCCGCTTCACTCTGCGTTAGTCAAACCTGATGGTTCCGTACTTCAACCTAATGGTAGCTAAGCTAGCAAGAACAACAATGGTACTCCTAATGGTAGTGTACGGCTACATCGTCGTCAAGATTGAAGAGTCTTCAGCACTAATTCTGATAAGTCTGATCGTATACTATATGTTAGATGTAGGTTAGAATTTATATCGAATGCGTATAAAATCGATTATAATCTAAAACTTAAATTTATTAAGAATAGAGTACAATATAACATAGATATAACATAGATGTAAATATGATTGATCGACGATTTAGTTAATGAAAACTCGAATATACTATAATATGATCGGAAAGAATCAGTGTCTGAGAGAACGTAGATTTTGATGGAGTCTTCGGCACTAATTCTGATAAGTCTGATCGTACTGTACACGAGCTATGATGAGAGCTAGGTATTTGAGGCAACTGATAAAACGTTGTTAATTGGCTAATGATCCATCATCCATTCCCATCTTCTGTCGTGCTCGAAACATAGCATCAATCCATCAGCAGTGATCACCATTACAAATTATCCAAAAAAAATCCACCAGCAGTGATCACCGACAGGTTCACATGGCCCTGCGAGTTTTGCATTACAGAAAGGAGAAGGAAAGAAAAAACGTACAGGCCATGGAATCACAGATACCACTACAATAATACGCTTGCTCATGCGACCGGGCATGTATTCTTTTTCGTTCTTTTTCCTCGAGAGCACGTTGATGCATGTACCTAACGACTACTACTAGTAATATAATCTTCTACTACCTAACTAGTATTTCGAGCTGGCTGATTAAAAATTTAGACGTAATGTTTTTAAATTATTTTTCGAATTACTAAAACAGATTATTTTTCCTGTGAATAAAAAATACAAAATTTTTAAAAGATAAAACTTTCTTCTACTGTATAGCTGCTCAGGACCATTTTTAAATTATTTATTAAATTTGTATAATTTATCACTATAATTAAATAGATAATACACACCAACAATTCACTAATATTATATTTTAATTTGAGACTTAAAATACATGTGTTTGGAAAACATAAGTACTATAACGATGAAGTCCTGGTTGCATAAATCAGAGTTTAAATTTTGACGTCCATAAATATATATATATATATATATATATATATATGATTTTAATCAGATCAAGGATATGCCGTTGGTTTGTCGTGAGGTATGATTGTGGCGTTAAATGTACAGTGATATGTGTACAGGTGTGTCTGTCGTATAAGAAAAAAAAGGAATACATGTGTTTGAGCGTATAAACGTATTAATCGTGTTTGCATAGTTGAGGTTGACGACGAATTCTGGGGCAGTTTGGTGGGTGCGGTGTCGGTGTCCGCGTGTAGCGGAAATAGACGAAGTCTCGTCTCGTATCGTCGGTTCCCTTTTCTACCGGTTTTCTGGCCGGCGCCCGGCGGCGGACGTGTTTGTTTCTACTCCAGTACACGTTTGATTTCCTTTTCGTTCAGTGGATGGCAATATGACGCGGGCTCACGGCGACTGTTTGGCCCCACGAAGGTGGCTTACGTTTTCACTACTACATAAACCGACAAAGGTGCTAAACCGACAAAGGTGCTGGTTGAGAAACCGATTTGGTATCGATTTTCTTAGCCAACACCTATTGATCGGCACCTATAAAAAAATTAATAGGTGTCGGTCTCTAATAATCGACACCTTTGAGATTCAAAAATCAAAAAAATTTCGGTTCATCGACTGCGTCTCGGTTCATCAGCATCCGAGCTTCACAAAAAATAATCCAAAGATCGAGAAGGACGAGAGGGAAGACCGACATCATAGATCCGAGAGAGAGGCGAGAGAGAGGGAGACCGCCCGGCGCCGCCTCCATGGCTGCGCGCCCTCCGCGGCGGCGCGCTCCCACGGCCAGACGCCATCGTCCGCCTCTCCTGCCCTCCGCGGCCGCCGTGGTGGAGAAGAGAGTCGGCCGCCGTCGGCCGACGCCGCCTCCGCGGCCGCGCCGTGGTGGAGAAGAGAGTCGGCCGCCGTCGACCGACGCCGCCGTCGTGCCTCCGCCTCTCCGGGCCGCCGTGAGGAGGAGACACCGGCCGCCCGTGGTGGAGAGAGAAGCCGGTGAGAGAGAGAAAAAAGAAAGAGATAAGAGAGATTGAGTGGTGGAGAAGAAGGCAAATTTAAATGGCCGGCCGGTTTGTTAGGTGTTGGTTTTTAATAAACCGACACCTATAATATATTATAGGAAAACGACATAATAGTATAGGTGCCGGTTTTTATTTTGAACCGACATCTATAATAGATTATAAGTACCGGTTTTTAAAAAAACCGTTATCAATATTGTCGTTTTTTAACCGATACCTATTAGATGTCGATTTATTTTGACCGTTATTTTTAGTAGTGTTTCTTTGGGTGGCTTTAGAGTTATAGTCATGCTGGTTCTTGGTTCATACGGCAATTTAATATGCGGTGTTTTTTCTTTCACTTTTTCATCTTCTATCTTTTTGTTTTTCACATATATATTTTTAAACTGTTTGACGGTATATTTTTATAAAATTGTTTTTATTAAAAAGTTACTTTAAAAATTATATCAATATATTTTCAATTATTTATGTTAATATTTTATTAATCACATGTTAATTGACAATACCGTTTTTTGGGTCCGATCACAGCTGTAGTATATATCCTATGAAGGAAAAAACATTTTACTCTTTTGAACAGACAAATCACATTAGGGCATTTTTATTATGGCTAGCTGCAGCCAGCGTTGCATCAAATCAAATAGCTACATGTGCGTATTCCATGTAGTAATCGAAAATAGTTAGGTTGTGTCCTAACCGGACGATTGGGTATATTATAGACAGACGAAACTTACTCATACAGATAAAATTAGATGCTATCAAACAATAAATAATATAGAAAAAAAGTTAAACTCTTCGGTTTTAAAAAATACATGAATAAAATATATATATTGCATGGGACATCACCCAATATCACGAATCAGAATAATGGTCTATTCAGATTTGTAGTCTTGAATAATGTTTAATATATTTTAGAAAAAAGAGTAAGATGCAATTTTTTTCGTACTTTTATATAAATATGTAATATGTAAGAACGAAACACACCTTAGTTTCTTTGATATATACACGCAAAATGATAATACGACAGCAAAGGGGCTGGGTTCTCATAAGAAATTTTGGCATTTATAATTTTAATTTTTTTAAAATTTACAAAAATAATTTTCGGATTCAAAAATTTGCAAAAGTAATCGCTTCCCGTCCTCGGGAGGGCGTGAAAACGCCCTTCCGAGAGACGTTTTATCGACGTGACGAGCAGTAGTTGGTGTGCTGCGCGCGCGCGTGTAGTTTGCATTTTGCCCTTCCCACCCCTACGAAGGACGTTTTTCACGTTCATCATGTTCACGCCTGTCATCATTGTTTATCTTGCATCTGTTTCCTATTCACCGTTTATTGCACAAGAAAAACGCCCTTGTAAGGGCGGGAAGGGGGCAAAATGCAAAATTACACGCGCCGGGCGGACGACGGCCAACGGCCGTTCGCCACGTCGAGAAAAACACCCTCCGGAAGGGCGATTTTAAATCTCGCCCTCCCGAGGGCGAGAGCGATTAGTTTTGCAATATTTTCAAACCACGAATTATTTTTGCAAATCTTTTAAAAATAATATTAAAAATGTTAAAAATTCGTTCTCATAATGCCCCTGACATGTGGGCCTAAATACCCATTAGGCGGTTAGGCCTAGTATATTATGGGCCCAGAATTGTACTGGATTAAGGCCCAATTATTTTTCAGTCGCAGGCCTTTATAAATGTGAAATTACAAATGAGTGAAAATGTGAAATGACAAAGGCCGTAATTTTGGCCCATGCCAACACGTGATACTAGCCCGGCCCAACGCCCAAATCGAGAAAGAGACAGGACTAGTGCCACGTGGCCAATTCCATTTCCACCCTCGAATTGGCGAATCCGCCACCTCCTCCTCCCGCCAATTCCACCAGCAAATCGCCCGCACCCTCCCGTTTCAATTTTTAATTAACCCATTTTTTCCATTTATTTTTCTCCTTTCCACTACAACTAGTACATCTCGTCTTCTCCGTCCACGACCCCCCCAAAACCCACACACCTCGAAGCGGCGGCTGAGGCGAAGCCCGAGGCGGCGATTCGGATCCACGGAGGCGACGAGGTGGGGGGAGGGCTCCGGCGAGCTCGGTGGAGACCGAGATCTATCTATCTTTTCTTCACGGCGGGGAGATGCTGAGGACGAAGACCCCGCGGCCGCGCGGCGGCAAGTCTCGCGTCGCCACGGCTGCGGCGGGGGTGGCGGGGAAGGAGAGGGACAGGGAGAGGGAGGGGAGGTCGCCGTCGGGGGAGCTATCGCTGCAGCTCGAGCACGTCTCCCTCTTCTCCTTCCTCGCCGATGCCCCCCGTGAAGGCGCCGCCGCGGCGCGCACGCCCTTCACGCCCTTCGAGGAGCTGCTCGAGGGGTCCTGCGACCCGGACACGACCCCGCTTCCGGCCCCCCTCCCGCTCCCCCTGCAGCCGCAGGCCACGCCGATGGACGCCGACGAGGTTGTGGAGGAGAAGGATTGCGGCATCCTCAGCCAGGATTTCTTCTGGTAGGTTCCCGATTCGGCTCGAGGCTGTGCTTGAGGGGGGGGGGAGTGCGGTTGGATTAACCCTATTCCTCCATCTGTTTGCTTGCTATCCTGCAGTACCCCGGACTACATCACGCCAGATGCGCCGCAGCTCGCGAGCGGCTTCGACGCCAATAAGGTGGTGGGGAAAGGCGGCGCTTTTGTTTCTGGGCTGCGAGATTGATCGATTAGATATGGATGTTGAGCTTTACTTTGTGATTTTGATGAATTGTTTGGTCCATTTCTGTGGTTACCTGCAGGAGAATCTCCCTTGCCCCAATTCTCCGGAGAAATCAGTCTGTAGGAGCAAGAGATACAAGAGAGGTGAGACTTCACTTTCCTGGTTGATATGCCCCCGTTGTTTATTGTCTGTATAATTGGATGTGCCAATGCTTACAGATTGTTCCCCCAAAGGCCTTGGCTCCAATGACATTTTTGATAGCCAGTGGATTGCTCCAGTTCAGTTTGAAGGTCTAGATGATTCAGAGGAGGAACTGCTGAAGGAATCTAGTTCGCACAAGAGAGGTAGTTATGTCTCCCAATCGGCAGTGGCTCTTCGCTGCCGGGTGATGCCTCCACCATGCATCAGGAATCCATACCTCAACAATGATCACCAAATAGATGATACTGTTTTTGGTGGGAGACAATGCAAACCAGCAGGTACCATTTGATGCATTGTATGCTATTGAATCATAATCATATTGATCCATCCCCTCAAAACTATCATTTATCTGAGTACTTTGTAGCCTTACCTGTAGTGTTAAAATGTAGTTATTTTAACCTCAATATCTTTCTCTCAATATACATTTTTTATATGCAGGGTTTTCCCCATCAGTTGATGGTGATGGTCTTTCACGTTACCGAACTGATTTCCATGAGATTGAGGTGTACTTTTAATATGTATCAGTTATATGTGTCTGTTCTGGTTACACTTTTCCATTTTGTGTTGGTTTTGCTTACAAGCATACTTGATTTTCAGCAAATTGGACGTGGAAACTTCAGTGTTGTGTTCAAAGTTCTGAAGAGGATAGATGGCTGCTTATATGCAGTAAAACGGAGTATCAGACAACTGCATAATGACAGGGAAAGGTAGCCTTGCAGCAGTCATTATGCTTAATTATTAACCATGAGAAACTAATGTTGCATACTTATGTGCTGTCTCTCTCATTGCAGGAGGCAGGCAGTGAAGGAAGTTCAAGCTTTGGCAGCCTTAGGTAGCAAAATTAACTATAACCTCCTCATTTCGGCTATATTTCTTAGATGGTAATAACATCTGTTACATGTCTTAGCAGGGTCTCATGAGAACATAGTTGGATATTTCACTTCTTGGTTTGAGAACAAACAGCTTTTTATTCAAATGGAACTGTGTGACCGCTGCCTGTCCATGGATAGAAATCAGCCGCTGAAATGTGGGGAAGCCCTGGAACTGCTGTACCAGGTGTGCAATAATTACTTTTATTCTTTACTAATCCATTTTGTTTCTTCTTTGTCATTGGATCAGCACGCGTAGCTAAGTTATGTTGCTGTTACGATGTAATAACAAGATCATGTTGTAATTCATACAAACAAGTTTCTGCAACATATATTAAATACTTTTGGAAGGCTCAAATTATTCATGGAGAATGTTTATTCTCTGCTGTTATCCACTTACGTTAGCAATTAAACCTGATTACACTTATTTGACCATAAGGTTTGTAAGGTGCATGTTCTGGTCTTTGGGAGTAAAACATGCAAGTTTTTGGGTTCTTACAAACAAGTATACAACACATGGCAGTTGGAAAGAAAGATGGAACACTTACCATCATCCTAGAGTAAACAAACATATCTTAGATCTTCTATTTTAACTTGGTGAGTATAACATATTTCAACTTGATGTTGATGGGCGCCATCCAGTTCAAACAGATACTGAAGCCTAATCTCCATAATGGAGGTATGGTATACAGATAACCACAATATAGGGCGTATTCTAATCACGTGAGGTAGTTCAGAAATACTATTTACCTGCACAAGTTTTAGTGTTGGAGAGATACCCCACCTGAGAAAATTCTTGTAGAAGTGGGAAAGGGCGTATACTCTGTGCTGGTAATGTTTGTCTTTCTCTGAAGCTCATTAAAGATCAGCATTTGTAATCATGTGTTGTTTGCATCCATATTCTCCGTACATTCCATCTGTATCTCACCTATTAATATTAAACTTAATTATGTGAAAATGAAGATCTGCAAAGGCTTGGACTTCATTCATGAACGTGGTGTTGCACACCTTGATGTGAAGCCAGATAACATATATATCAGAAATGGTGTTTATAAGCTTGGTGATTTTGGTTGTGCTACACTTATTGATCGGAGTTTGGCAATTGAAGATGGAGATTCACGCTATATGCCTCCAGAGATGCTGAATGACAAGTATGAGCATCTTGACAAGGTGGATATCTTTTCTCTTGGGGCAGCTATCTATGAGCTTATAAGAGGTACCCAGCTTCCTGATTCTGGACCTCAGTTCACAAGTCTCCGAGTGGGAAAAATTGCGTTGCTTCCAGGATGCCCAATGCAATTTCAGAGTTTAATAAAGGTATAACACTGTGTAACTTGTCTGTCCCTGCTTATTTTGATTTGCCTCTATTTATATCAGAAGAAACACATTTAATTTCCACGATCCCAGTATTTTCCCCATTTTTGAGTAGAAGCTCCATTTCCAGGAATTTCTTATCTTAATCATTTCTTCTATGTAATTTGTTTGAAGGGAAAGTCTTCCTCTCATCCTGTGTTAGACTTTCTGTTTCCACAGCTAAAAGACTGTGATTTGTTGATACTGCTTCAGTTTATGATACATAAGCAGTCAAGCACCCTGATGTTGGATATATATTTTCAAGTTTCTAACTGATGAAGTCATTGTAGAATATGACATTAATTGGTCACTTTTGATACACTAAAGTGTTTTTCTATAGAATATGATAGTGGTCTGTTTTTGGCCTTTCTGTATCTCTTTCTAAAATCAACAACACCTAAATAGTCATTTGCTGAATCTGCTCTAGTACAATTAGCTGTTTTTAGCATATAGTTGGTTAAGACAAGAAATGTTCATTTGTTGGGTATGATTATCATTTCTGTCACTACTTTGTTCTGCCTTTTAGTTCCAGTTAATTGTATCTTTGGCTAAATCTTTCTGTTTTGTTATCATGTTCTTTTTCCCAACACGTCTAGTCACACTTGTAGCATGTGATACTAATTGTTATTTTGGTTCAACTAAGCATTTAAGCATAATGTGCTCTCATATGCACTTTGTGCAAACAAATCTTGCCTACTGAGGTACCAACCTTTGAGTAAATGAGCTACTAGCTGGTAGGCTGAAGATGCAAATTGAAATAATGTTTCTCAGAAGCATCTGCTCTCCTATAACAGGCAATCCTACATGCAACAACTTAACATTCTCTTTCTGCTTGTCTTCAGTCCATGATGGATCCTGATCCAGTGAGGCGGCCATCTGCGAAAGACATCCTGAGACATCCCATCTTTGAGAAGCTTCACAAGGCCCCAGCGAAGAAATAGACTGCTGCACCCATCAGATCTCGGCAGCGTGAAGCTGTGTCAAAACCCAATCAGCTGTTGCCAATTTTGTACATCCACCAAGAGAAACTCCCCAGGGGTGAACTACTTGTCTCCAGATAGGCAGATGCAGTGCACTAGTGCTTTTGCCCTGATCTGATTTTGTATAGGCAATATGAACACCAAGCATTGATCCGATTTCTTTGCGAGGAATTCGAGCAATGTTTGTAAGTTATGGATATTGTCAAGCCAAGTGGCTTTGGCTCCTGACGTTTTTGTCGGACTCTGAGTTTGTGATGGAACGATGGGGGCATCTGCCGTTCTATGCACGCCCGACTCCTATTCGTGTCTTATTTTCCTTTGGATTTGTGCGTACTACTAGTCTGCTTGAATGCGATTTGGTATGGAAAATTACTGAGTGGTTTGTCTGCTAATCAAGTTTCAGTGGATGATATCGTAGAATCGAACAAGACCAAACAAACCTACTAAAGAGGGGTGAATGGTAGAAAAAAATCAAAAATCCAAATCTTTTGCAAATTAAAGATACCAACGAAACTGATCTACAAATCAGTCCACTCGCCTTCGGTTGGACCGTCGTCGCAACTCGTTGGTCAGACCGTCGGGATCCAGAAAACACCGGTAGGTAAACTCTCAAAGAAGTAGATAAACTAATTCAAGATAAACTAATTCAATTTTATTGCATCTAAAAGTGTTTATAAAGTGTACAACAGCACTCCTCATCAAAATCTCGACCTAACTCGAAACCCTAGCTATTCTCTCTAACTTCTCTCTTGAAAATCGATATCTAGGAGACACACCCTCTCTCTCAATTTATACCACAAAAACCTCCTACTCAAAGTAGGAGTAGAACTCCTATCCCAATATGACTCAACCTCCTACTCATAGTAGAAGTAGAACTCCTATTTTCAGTAGGACTCCTATTTTCAATAGGACTCATTCACTCTCTTTCCGAATTTGGACTCCCTTCCAAATTTAACTCCACATACGATCCCTTTCGTATGCCATATGGATTCTCCATCTTCCATGTGCATTATCCTCTATCCTTTTAGTATCTCGCGTGCTGGACATCTACTTCTCCCAAGTCGACTCCGATTCGACACCGGCAATACTATTCGAGGCCTCAAGCGATACATGCACACATACGACAAAGAAACGATATACCGAGCACAAGTTTGTCCAAACTTGACTCATATTAGCTTGTCAACAGTAACCATACACATATGAATCATCTGAAAATAAATCCATGAAAAAACAATCCAAAACCGAGAAATCAAACCGAAATCGGAGACGGCGGGTCGACCGCGCCGGTCCGATTGAGAGTTGGAGTCCTACCGCGAACCGAAGTCGGTCTGACCGACTGTGAGTCGGACTTAGCCGATATGACCGCACACACACCTCTGGTCAGACCGTGTCGGACTTAGCCGATATGACCGCACACACACCTCCGGTCGACCGTGTGCATACACCGGCTCGACCGGCCGTGTCCGGCCGGTCTAACCGCCACACAAAATATCACACATTCAATAAGAACAAATCCAATGTTTTATCACATAAAATATAAATCAAACTCATTTGATTCAACAATCTCCCCCTTGACGAAACCATTGGCAAACCCAACAAAAATCAATCGGTTTGTGATGTTTTGTGAAGCAACCCCAAAAGCATTTCAAATGCAAAAAAAAAGAAAATTCTCTTTGAATATGAAAATGATGCACAATTACTGCGGTGTGACCTGCAGTGACTTCAACATGTTCGGTTCGGTTTTGATTTGTAGGTCGGTTTCATTGGTATCTTTAATCTGCAAAAATGTTTGGGTTTTTGGTTTTTCCTACCATTCATCCCTCTCTGGTAGGTTTGTTTGGTCTTGTTCGATCGTACAGATATTTGTCTTTAGATCAAGCCTAACTCAAGATTTTGACATTAACCTTTTGTTAGGAGTAAAATTTTCTGTGAAATATGGGCCTGTTCGGCTCGCCATGACCAAAGAGCATAGCCGCAGCCGTGCACAACATGAAGCACATCGTAGGCTTCGCAGTTGTAGCAATGGCTACTGAACGTGCCCATATGTGTACACTATAGAAAGATTTTAAAAAAACTTATTTCCATTTTGTTTTAAAAGATGGACTATCTAAAATCTGCCAAGTCTTTTTTGGAAAATTTTCAAATCTAATTGTAATATAGTTATAATATAATTCTAACATAACTAAATATTATTTTTATATCTAAGTCATATATTATACATAGATTATAATGTAGTTACATGTATTTGAGTTACATTGAGTTATATTTGAAAGATTTTTATCAAAAACTTGCGACAATTTTTTATCCATTTCGATACAAAAATCTAATCGGAAGAGAGAAAGAGCGAGAGGGGTTTCTATATAAAAAAAGAGACTATCTGAAAAAAAGAGAGGCATCTCCGTCAATCGCATCCGTCCATCAGTCGAGATACTCGCCCAAAACCGTCCATTCTTTTTTCCCGCAGCGACGACTCATCACGACGACGACAGCGCGAGACGACGCCGCGGGCGAAATCAATCAATCCCCCGCGGCGGCGTACAAAACCCCGGGGGAGGAGCAGCCGCCGCCGCCTCCGCAATGCCGCTTGGCGTCGCCGGAGCAGCGTCACCACCATGGCGGGGGGAGGGGTCTTCGACGGCGTCCGCAGATGGTTCCGCCGCCGCGGCGGCACCGCCTCCGCCTCCGCCTCCGCTGGCGAGCCCGCGCGCTCGTCTTCCCTGGCGCGCCACCCCGGCGGTGGCGGATGCGGCGGCCTCGAGGTGTTCCCGGGCCCCTTCGCTCTCCCCGCCGCCATCCGCGTCCCCACGCGCACCGCGCAGCCGCCGCCCGACGGCCAGCTCAGGAAGGAGGTTCGTGTTCACACCTGCCCGCCCGCCTCGTGTCAGTCGTGTGGTGATGCTGTTAACCTCGCGTGTTTCTCGGATTCTGGGTTGGGCAATTGACGGCTGTACGTGGTACGTGGATGGAAGCTCACGTCTCTGCCATTGTCGTGGATTCTTCTGGCTTTTTTCACGAGAATTCGATGCGACTGAGTGGTTGAAGGGTGTGAACTCGATCGAATTTGACTTGTAGGGTGTGTTCAGTTGGTCGCGCAGGGAGTTTACTCGGTCTAAAGCTCCCTCGCTTTGCTCTGAAATTTCAGTAAGAATGACGGTGGCATTGTTTCCAAGTTCCAAGGCAATGTGACTGCTTGATTTAGTGCCAGCCATGTTTCTTCCCTTGGTCAAGTTCCACGGCAATCTTTCTGCTTGATTTAGTTTTGTTCTACCATGTTTCTTCCCTTGGTCTAGGTGGTGGTGGCACAGTACTTTTTTTTTTGGGTTCTATTAGCAATTGGAGTAACCCCTTCTTCAGAGCTCGAGCAATGGGTAGCTTGAAGTGGTAGTGTCCTTGTTTGGAAAATATATACTTTCCCATTCACATTATTCAAAGCTTATCTCCTGTATGGTTTGATGGGTTCTTGGTTCGAAGAATATTTGTATTATGTGTTTCTTCGCTAAAAGCCACACTGTTTTCCATTCTTGGATACAAGGATCACGCAGCTCTATTCTTATCCAAAATTTCTCTTTTTTTATTTTTTTTTAAAATACTCGCCTTCAAGTGGATTTGGTTGATGCTTTATTCCAATTTTGCTTCGTGGTGGTTCTGTCTGTTAGGTGGCTTCTGGTGTTGGTATTGTGCAACAAGATGATCTTTTCTCCTGCGCTGCTTGTGCTCTCCAAGTGCTTGAATATATTCTTATCGTAGCATGGCAAGAGAATTATTCTATAGAATTGTCAATTGCGGTGGGCTGTGGCTATTCTGACCAGCAATTTCCACTGGATAGGTTTTCGCTGTTGCTTGCTTCACGAATGTGTACTTCTCCTATTTCTTCTGTGGAGCTCAAACCTTTGTGTCCCTTTTTATTATATTAATTCATTAGGTCAAATTTATCTCATGTGTTCTAAGTTACTTCGGTACAAGTTCCATTTAGTTTTTTTGCTTGGGATAGTCCGGCAGAAGCTTTGGTGTCCTTGTCTTTCTGATGTTCATTGGCAGTGACAAATTCTACTGATAACCCTGGATCCAGCTCCTTAATTTATTAAGTTTGACCTTGAGGCCTTGAGGGTATAGCATTTTTGTTAGGCTGAAATCTGACTTCATCTCCCTGGCCATGATAAATTTTAAGGAGAAGAGCATAGATACTGGCCTTTGCTATTTTTACTTGCTCTGCTGTTTATCTTTCTGGTGATACCATGAGCATTCAGTAGAGCCTCCTTTAAACAAGGTACTTCAGCCACTTTCCTGAAATGCTTGGGCAGTTGTGTTCCTTTTGATTGATGCAGTTCAACACTCTAATCGTTTACTTTCTTTCACTAATGATCCTTCATCTGGGGCTCATTTGTTATTGAGCAAGGTATATACTAGCTACTTCTCTTGTGTTATTGCCTTCGCGGCTATTTCAACTGGTTCATTTGTTCTCTTTTAAGCAACTCTGATCTCCATTTCCTTACATATGTGTAAATTGATTACCTTTTAAATCACCGTGTCAAATATGTTTTGATTTTTATGCTTACAACCTTCTAGTTTGATCCGTGGAGCTTGACATACTCAAATCATCTCCCTTCCCGTGGAGGAGGAATGCATCCCGTTTCAATTGTTCACATGTCACATCGAAGCTTTGTGGAAGGGGGTGGTGACTCTCTGCTGCAATCTGACTGGATGACTATTGCTTAGTTGGTGATCAGGGTGTTGTGTTCTCTGCTTTGGCTGCAACAAGAGACAGCATTAGCTGTGGTGTTTCCATGTAGGGGTTAGGACCTGGGAACTTAGGACTAGGAGCTTCATGAAAGATGAGATATATGTTCATGATAGGCATTGATAGGTGAGATATGGTTGCAGAGTTGGATAGAAATGAGGAATAGTGCACCTGCCAGTTTCTTTGCATCAAGAATGGATGTTTGCCCCTTAGTTCATAGTAGATATCTAAGATAAATGAAAAGGCAACACATGGCTTTTCAGGGGGATGATGCAATAGTAGGTAGTGGCTTAGTGCATGTCCATTTGAGTGCAAGGAGCTGTGTAATATAACATTGCATTCACCAAAATAACCAAGAGAAGTTTGAACCATGAATGAAAATTGTAAAGAAAAGCATAATTTTTGGGCGGTACAATGGGCTAGTGATAAATTGCATACTCACTTAAAAAAATAAGCAAACAGTTCATGCTAGCTGTTTGGATTAGCAAAGTTCAAAATTCTAATATTAATGTCGAGAATATTTCATAAAATCCTTATAGATGTATTAGAAAATCCAGATTGAGCAATTAATTTCAATTTAGCCTTGATTGTCTTTAAATGTTTTGATGCACTTTTACTAATGATCTGCCAATTGTTTGATTTTCCTTTTTGCACGATAATTACATGGTGATAATATGATATTGATTTTATGCTCATGTGGAACCGAGTTGATGATTATAACATTACAAGTTAAAACTACTTAATCTTCAACATTTTGTTGTAGCTAGAAATAGTGTGTCCTGACCACTGTATGGGCGCTGAATCAATGTCATGCAGTCTCTTTGTAGACACATCTTCAAAGAAATCCAATCTTGATTGGTACAAACTGAAAAGTTTTGCAAAACTATCCAATGTAAAATGGATAGTTTTTAAGTACGCAATTTTTTCCTACAAATGTCGAAATAGTTATAATTTTATGCAAATTCTTGTTTAGGTTTAATGACTTAACATGGAGGCTAGAGATGATATGAACTAATGGAATTGTGCAATGGTTAGGCACTTAGGGTTCCTTGGACCAACGTGTGTTGGGCAAATCTTTTTGATGCTACATGTCTTCTTCGGATGAAAGATACATCCCCCTTATGTTACATTTACTCCTTTTCATTTATCTAAACTGCACATTTAATTTAATTAGCGCTCCATCGATATGGTGCAAGGAGCTAGAAGTGTAGAAGGCTGCACAACATACTGGTGAGGGACAAATTGATGTGGGTCCACATTTTTTTTGGACAAATCCATCCCTCTCGCCTATCCCTCCCCCTTTCCCCACCCTCCGAATTCCTAACCTAGTTTCTTCATTCTTCGATAATCTTCGAATCCCCCATTCCTACGACCGCTGCTACCTAGAAATCTCAACCCCCTTTGTTCTTCCCAAATCAGATTTTGCTTCCTGCGGTGCCAGACAACATTTTTAGCCTTGGAACACTGACGACCCACCTAATTCGAATTACCTTATTACATCTTCGCTCGTTGGTCTGAACTCATTTGCTTTCCACCTGATTCTAGTTGCCTTATTTTGTAATAGCTTGTGAATACCATCCATCTATGTGTAGATCTTTTTTTGCTTTGACTTAACTGCATTGCTCCGATTTAACTATGTTTGTTACTGATCTTGACTATTGGCATCAATCAATAACATCTTTCCTTTCCTGTTTTTATGCTTTGGTTATGCATGTCATTTGCTTGAAGCTACTTTTGCCATATTGATGTGTCCATTACAGTTTCCAGTTGTTCGGGTTCAGTTTATTTTATGTCAACTTTGATTAATTTTGCAATGCTGCTTTGCTTTCTTTTTGGTCCTTTTGATAGTCTTATTTTACTGGATAGTTGAGGACTCTTAAAATGTTCCCTCACATGCTCTCTATACATTTTTTCTGTTCTGTGATGGTTTATATGATTTGATAGGCTTCTTCAATCTTGTATGTTCTCTACATATTATTCAAGTCATTGGGAAATTGTGATGTTTTAGAGAACATTGGACATGGAGTTCTTTACGGAATACGGGGAGGCAAGCCAATATCAGATTCAAGAGGTCGTTGGCAAGGGAAGCTATGGAGTAGTTGCTGCTGCAGTAGATACTCACACTGGGGAGAGGGTTGCTATCAAGAAGATCAATGATGTTTTTGAGCATGTTTCAGATGCGATCCGCATTCTGCGGGAAATCAAAGTTCTTCGGCTTCTCCGCCACCCAGACATTGTTGCGATCAAGCACATCATGCTCCCTCCTACCCGAAGGGAGTTCAGGGATATTTATGTTGTTTTTGAACTCATGGAGTCAGATCTACATCAAGTTATCGAAGCAAATCATGACCTTAGCCCAGAGCATCACCGTTTTTTCTTGTACCAACTTCTTTGTGCTCTCAAGTACATACATTCAGGTTAGTGACGAAGTTAGCATCTAATTTATCTTGTCACCAACAGCCACTTCATTCCAAATGTGTATACTTTGTGGAAGTTATATTTGAACTATCATTAATCATTACCGAGTTTCTGATATATGGTTTAACTTGTCTCAGCTAATGTATTTCATCGTGACTTAAAGCCAAAGAACATACTGGCCAATTCAGACTGCAAACTGAAGATTTGTGATTTTGGACTTGCACGTGTAGCATTTAATGATTCACCTTCAACAATTTTTTGGACTGTACGACTTTATTTTCTCTATAACATAATTTTCCCTGTAAGATTTTCATAGACTTCTTATACTGTGCTTTGCAATTTGAAGGATTATGTGGCAACAAGGTGGTACCGAGCCCCTGAATTATGTGGTTCTTTTTTCTCCAAAGTAAGCTGGTCATTCTGTAATACATTGTGCATTCCTGAAAAACGCAAATCCTTCAGATTCGATTATAATTTTTTTCTTAAAGAATTGCAAATTCTCCAAATACAACTTCTTGTGCCAAGATACGAAGATGTATGTAGGCTTTTATCAGTACAGAATCACCCATTTCCCTTAATGAGAAGTGCTAAAGTTACCTTCTTGCATTGGACACTGTCATATTTATTTTTTACAAAACTCTTGAGAAAGATATCTTCCCATATTTTCATATTCATGAAGACAGTTTGATTTTGTTTGTACAGTACACCCCTGCAGTTGATATTTGGAGTATAGGGTGCATTTTTGCTGAAATTCTCACTGGAAGACCATTATTTCCTGGGAGGAATGTTGTGCACCAGTTAGATCTAATAACAGATCTCCTTGGAACTCCATCATCTGAAACTTTATCACGGGTATGCGCTTATCACACAATCACAAGAAGGAGAAAAATATTTACTTATGAGTTTGCTATTTTCTATTGTTTCCCATGCGAGACATATTACCTTCTGTGCTATTGCTGGCAATGAAATGCAATTCCTGGTGCTCTACTAGTTGTTTCTTTGAAACAAGAGACATGGAAGAACTTCACCAGCACAGACTTGCCTCTTTGTAGATATTATGCCACAGAATTCCTTGTTCATCAATCTTCTATTGCGAAGTCTGAGACACAGTAAATTATTTCCTGTCTAGTAATGTAATTGTGATATCTGCTATTCTTATCACATGTCTTGCAGCGGCACATTAGTATGCATGCAATGATTTCTTTAATATTTCATATAACACCTGCAGATTCGTAACGAGAATGCCAGGGGATATTTAACTGACATGCAGAGGAAACATCCTATCCCCTTTTCTCATAAGTTTCATAATGCTGATCCTCTCGCTTTGCGCCTGCTAGAGCGTTTACTTGCATTTGATCCTAAAGATCGACCTACTGCCGAAGAGGTATTTTCTTTTGGTGGAAAAGGTTTCTTATGTCCAACTAATTTCACAAGTGATGAGTAAGCATAACCTTTCCTACTTCGTCTAGGCTTTAGCTGATCCATATTTTAGAGGAATTTCTAAGTTGAGCCGGGAGCCTTCAAGACTGCCAGTTTCAATATTTGAGTTCGAATTTGAGAGAAGGAAACTGACAAAGGATGATGTAAGAGAAATGATATATCGAGAGGTACAAAGCTACTGCTCCACTTTATGTTATGGGCTGGTTGATATATCCATCTCACTCAAAATTAATTTTTTATTTTCTGAAAGTAAACAGATATTAGAGTACCATCCCCAAATGCTTCATGAGTACATCAGAGGTGGAGAACAAATTAGCTTCCTCTATCCAAGGTGAACAAATTAGTTTTTAAATCTAGTTTGCTGGCGTGCTTTCAAAAAAGTATTGTTCATTCGGCCATGCTTTATTTCTTCATACCTAGCTGGTTGGCTTTATTTTCTACTCTCCGGGGAATATGAGTGTTTTACGATTTTATTGCTACTTTTGCTTTTATCCCCCCATCTGGTGTTGTCCACATATATCGTTATAATACAACCTATATTATCTTTTTTTACAGACTTGTAACACTCATTGCAGATCATGCCAGTATAGCAGCTGCTGCTAATGTTTATTAAGGTAGCTAACACAATGATACATTGTGTGCATGGTGGTTAACCATCTGCTGCCAGCACGCCAGCGCTAGTTCAGGAAATGTTTATTATTATTTTAGATAAACTCTGGGCCTCTGTATGAAAACAAACTCAGTTCATGAAATGCACATGATACTCACCATAACAACTCGATAGTGAAAAAAACATAATTTGTATATATTTTCATACTGATACTGTTGGCAGGTGATATAACCAACACCCTTATACATGTCTCTTTTGCTAATACTAACTCCTTACAGTGGGGTTGATCGTTTCAAATGGCAGTTTGCTCATCTTGAGGAGAACTACAGCAGAGGAGAAAGAAGTACCCTCTTGCGGAGACAGCATGCGTCTTTGCCAAGGTATATAGCTGGAATCCTCGTGTTATTCACTAGCTGCTGAAACTTAAAATTGCCTAAAATCCTTTTTTAAATCTGAACAGAGAATCTTATGTGGTTCTTGTTCTGCTTGCTTCTTCAAAAAAAATCATGTGACAGGGAAAGAGTATGCTCATCAGTAGATAGCAATAATCAAGACTCTGACAATGAAGAGAGGAGAGCGGTATCTTCTATTGCCCGAACTATGATAAGTCCCCCAAGATCACAAGAAAAGGGCAAAAAGCATGCATCTGCTTATCCAAATGGCATAATCAATCTAAACTCCAATCCTAAGAGCTATTTAAAGAGTGCTAGTATCAGTGCTTCAACGTGCATCATCAGAGGGAGTAAAGGCCCGAAGATATCTCCTGCGTGTTCGAGAGAAAAAAAAGGCCCGAAGGTACTTGCCTACTGCCAATATGATGACAGTGCTTAAATTTTCTAGCTGACACTTAGTAAATCTTATGAGTAAATTATCAGTGCATTTTTCCTCACATCTTTGTTTTTTGTGGGTCTGACTAATTTTTACTCTGTTTCACTTTGCCTCTTGTTTTTTTTTTCCCTTTTTCACTCTGAAGGCGAATGGTATCTCTGAGGACATGGAAGAGGTTGTCTATGAGTTGTCAGATAATGTGACCAGGATGCTCTCCTAGGGCATCAGTAACCAGCGGCCAGCCGGCCATGATCCTGATGCAATTCCAAATTCCAATAACTGTTTATAGCATCAGGTACCATGGATCCTTGCCGATATCTATGAACTGATAATCCAGGCTCTTAGCTTATGTCACCTGTTGATGCTGCATCATCCAAAAGCATCTAGCTTGGAGAAATGAATTGTCTTTGTCAAATCGAGGCCAAGATCTGGCAACTCTGTTGCGCACACTGGGCTTGTTGTACATTTTCATTTTCTCATAGCCTGTCAGTGTGTGATGACTCTATCTGCCATATGAACAATCTGGCACATTTTACCATAGTTCCATTTCAGAACAAAATCAACAGATCTCAATGGTAAATTATCTTAAAATGCATGGCATAGCATTTTCAGAATTGCATATGCAATGTCATACTAGCATTTATAACATTCAGTTGGGGGAAAGGGCCAGCTGCATGCATACAGTACTGGTTACATGCAGCATACTGGTGAAGTGCAGAAGTGGTGAGTGGGAGCAGGTAAATCTGTTGCTAGCTCTGGCCAGTGACACCAACACGATCTGCATGCAGAGCCTAATCCACAACATTTTTAGTATTTTACTAATGCAACTGCAAGTATATATGCATTATGCAACAGTTACATCATCATTGAGCATCATTTATGCATATCAAATATATCTATCTAGTTCAGGATAGAATCATTAGAACAGCATGACAAGATGATATGCACAAGGAAGACCTAGTCACCTGCTGATATCTAGCTACTTGAATATGCAGATGCACACAACTGAACAACCACTCCACAATGTGCAGGTGCATCAAGTCTACAATAATGCCAACAAATTAACAGGACAGAATAAATCTAACAAATCTCTGTCAAGTTTCATGCAAGCATGCTAGATGAACAAAGTACCAACCAAAATCTCTGTCAAGGCTAAATCTCTTTGAAGTTTTAGAAAGCCAAACATATTTTTAGATAATGGAAGCTTTTATTGAACTCAATCAATTACATGGCGATATAACTGTGCTGAGTACGCTCCCGAGAAAGCCAGACATGCTTGGTCTCTGAATCTCTGCAAAGTTATATACATCTTTCAGTGAACAGATGGCAGAGTAGCATCCAACTGAACTATCACACTCGAGATAAAAACATCTGAAATATTTTACATACATCCAAACTCGCACTGAATCAGAAGAGAAGAGGAGCAGAGAGAAGAGTTGATTAATATTCATGAATGCTAGGTAGCTTCTTCACGTCGGCGTGGTTCAGTTCTTGCACACGTCATGCATGGTCGTCAGGGCGACGCCGGCGGCGGGCTCTGGCCACGCTCGGCGACGTCGGAGTCGAGGCGAGCGTTGTGGCGCTCCGACGGGCCGGACGGCGGGAGGAAGTCGGAAGTCCGGCGGTGCAGGACGCCGGTGGTGCCGGGCTCCGGCGACCGCCGCGCCCACGCACCACTACTCTCCTCTTGCCGCATGTGCCTCGCGGCGCCGTCGCACGGTCCGCAGAGCAGCACGAGCAGGACGACGACGAATACAAGCACGGTGACCCGCGCCGCTGACACAACGACGGCGTACGGACGGCGGCGAGGTGCCATGGCGATCGATCAGTCGAGGAGGAAGAAGAGCAAGAGTGCGAGACGCATCTCAGCACTCTTTGCTTCCTTGGGGTATATATATGTATAGCAGCTTGCACCGCTGCATGTGCACACGCCCTCGTGTGGGTGTATTTTTTTATAATAAAAATGTTTGGATCGTGTCACATTGGAAAAAAAATGTTTGGCTTTCAGACAGTTTGAGAAATTTAGGGATTGAGTGAAGTTACCTTTTTGCCATTTGTTCCTTCTTCCTCAAGCTTGAACGCCGTACGCCACAGTCGACAATGGCGAAGGGCCCGATAAGGCAAGGTATGCCCCGCGCCATACCTTGGCCCAGCTCAGACCCCTCAACCACCCCCGATGGCCTGCTCTACTTGGCCTAGCACATGATGTCGCTATCCCCTTTTTGGCTCCTTCGGTTTTTCCCTTTTCCGATCCCCTTTTTTCCTCCTGGCGCCGGCCTCCTAGATCGTCACGCGAGCTGCTGAGCTCGGTCCTCCCTGTGTCGCCGAGGTGCGAGCCGCGGGAGCCACTCCGGTCGTGTGAGCTGTGGCCCCTCGGCACCCCCTCCTCCAGTCCTTCGCCATGGGCCCACAGCCGGAGCGATAGCTGCACAGGAGTAGCAGAGCAAGGCGCTTTGCCACTGCTCATCGACCACGTCGAGGACCGGTAGCTCGACTCCTCATGAGTGCAATCCGCATATAATCTCCAAAATCTTTTAATCTTTCTATCAATTCATTCTTATCTTCGCATCTCTATTGAGTAACAGATATGTGCTTGTAAGCAGTTCGTTCATTAGTAAGAAATTAGAGTGATGTGCTGGAGGATAGTCCGTCACACCTCGAAAAAATTTCGTCCTCCGTCAATGACAGCCGATGTGTTCTTCCTTGCACGCGCGTGGCGGTGCTAGACCAGCGCTCCAGCTCGCCGTTCCATGAGCCCGTCCATATCCCCGACGGGTATCCAGCTGGCCGGCGCGGGCAACGGGGAGGTCGCGGCGCCGTGTCCGCTGCATGCCGGCGACGAGCTCTGCCCTCGGTCCGTCGAGGATTCCTATTAGAGAACAGTGCAGAATGAAATGGGCCAGAAATTCTAGGAGTAACTTGCCATTGGTGAAACCGTGAACCGTGAGATCATCTCTTCTAGGCGTATGTAGTTAGTTGAAGTCTGATGAGCAGAAAATTTTTGCACTGGGAGCTCCTCATCCTAACAGGCTCAAAAGGTTAATACTCCTACTCCTGACTGGGAGATCCTCATCCTGATTAGGAGTATGAAAGAAACAAGGTTAAAAAATTGAGTTGTAGACTGAAGCTAAGTACTCCTACAATCCTACTGAATAAAAGGAGTAGCTTACAGTGCAAGTGAAACTAGAAACTGTGCAAATACAAATGATCCTTCCTCTAACAAACAAATTGGAGAAACTAATAATAACTACCTGGAGAATCTTGGCAATTTTAAGTGGTTACGAAAGTAGATGCACAATGAAGAAACGAATTTTACGTGAAAAATCCTTGTGGGAAAAAACCACGAGCGCTGATCAAGAATGATCACTATTGAGAAGATGATTACAAACATAGGAAAATAACAATAAGAATGTCCGCCTTCCCGCACAGTTTATAAGAATATATATATGAGATAAAAAAGACACATAATAGGAAAAAATGAAGTCCTACTAGGAAACTAATCCGAATTCAAACCACATATTTAATAATCTTCCCCTTGGAGACGAATTTTCTCTTGTAGCATAAAAATCATCAATCACCAAAACTATCTCATGTAGGTAAAATCATCGCATGTCTAATAGTCTCTAGGATTATACTGTAACACCAACCAAGCTTATGAAAAGATCAAACTTAGTAATAGAAACTGGCTTTGTTATCATATCAGCTAGGTTATCATGAGTATTTATCCTGCATACCTTGACATTACCTTCAGCAATTATACCTTAAATAAAGTGATATCTTGCATCGATGTGCTTTGTTCTCTCATAGAACATTTGATCCTTTATAAGATATATTGTACTTTGACTATTACAACATATATCAATACAAGACGAAACTTCCCAAAGCTCAGTATACAAACCTTTAAACTAAATAGCTTCTTTACAAACTTCAAAAATAACCATATACTTTGCTTTAGTAGTAGATAAGACAACAGTTGCTTGTAAATTTGCCTTTCAACTAACAGCACAACATCCAATGGTAAAAATATATCTTATGAGCGATCTTCTTCTATCCAAATCTTCAGCAAAATTTGAATCCACATAACCAACAAATCCATCTCTAGATCTTCCAAACTGCAAACAAGCACTAGAAGTACCACGCAGATATCTGAAAATTCGCTGAACTGCTTTCCAATATTCTTTGCCAGATTAGTCATGTATCGTTAACAACCAAATTTGGTAACCAAATCCCTAGGTTTGAAGCAAAGATTGAAGCGGAATCGAGGAGATAAGCGATCTGTGGAGAAACAGAGGCCACGTCGGCTGAGTCCGAATCGGCTGCGGAGCCTGTCGGCTAAGCCCGAATCGGACTAGGATAGCCGATAGCCGATTTCGAGTTGAGATAGAAGTGGAGCCAGTCCCAAAAAGGAAAACATGAAGATAAAGCGTTGGATTCGGTCTCTAAATTATGCGTTAAAGATATTGTCATCTATGGATAAGATATTCCTTTTGTAACGTGGCATGGGACTGTGTCCCGAGATATTGTCGTACTGTAAATAATAGATAAGGTAAAAACCGTGTTCTACACGGATGTCGTTGTACCTGGGTATAAATAGGACCTGAGGGCTCTATATAAAAAAAACAACAACACAATCAATCAACTTCGGTGCATCGTCACCCTTTTATTTTATTCCTTTCGACAAGTTCTTGCTCTTTCTCGGGCTGCATCGGCTTCGATCTCCGAACAAGGTAATTCCTTGTTACAAGTGGTTTGTATCGTCGGGGTTAGTGCTTCCATCATCATGATACTCTAGTTTCGATGTTATAAATTGCTTAATCTATCATATGCGACATATAATCTAGAGCAATGTCTAGATCTACCTAGCAATCGACTGATTTCTCTCTGAAGACAGCAGCCGACAGAGTTAGATCCAGATGTTAAATTAGATTATATGTCATATCTACCATCTCGAGGGGTTCTCATTAGCTTATACAGATCTAGTATTTCTTTTTGTACTTAATGCTGCATCTAATCGATATGTTAAGTCGCTTTTAGAACTATAAAGATCTGTTCGGTTTAATGTTTATCATTAAAGACAGTGCCGGGGTTTTAGCCAGCCTTACCTGTTTTAGTTATCTTCTAGTATTAATTGATATTAGATATATTAAAGACTTTTATATTAAGATCTCAATCTATTTAAATGTCCTAAGCCGGTATCAATCTGTCAAGTTACGTTGACAGCCAATTGATCTAGTTTTAGTGCATTTAGATTACATTAATATCTTTTTATAAAATGAATCGGAGTACTAGCCGATTCACATTAGACCTGCAGCATCGGCTAGGTTATCAATGCAGATATTATTATCCTAATGCGCCTTTAGCCTAAGTGATTTATACTGTCTCGGTATACTACCAATCTATCCCAATCACTTAGTATAAATATGCTTTGGGATAGCAATTATATGTTTATTGATGTCTTCAGCCGATCTAGTACGATCTAATATTAACCTAATATCTGTTCTATGTTTTCTTGTTGGTTACAGTATCAAACCAACTAGCACACCCTAAATTCACCAAAGGCGACCATCTTGGACTTGCACTAGAGTAAAGCTAATCTCGCAGGCCAGTGCGTGGAAATCGAATTTCTCATCAACAGTATCTACCGACAACATTCAGCTACACTGTTTTGTTGAGGTGTATAAGGAACGGTTTAATGACACACGATTTAGATTTGCAATATAATTTTAATATCTTAGAACAGAACTCCATCCTTTTATCAGTACGAAGTATTTTCAGATTCCTTTCAGTTTGTCTTTCAACCATAGTCTTTCACTATTTAAACACATCAAAAGCTTGATATTTGTGCTTCAAGAAATAAGGGAAAACTTTTCGCGAATAATCATCAACGAAGTCATCACATAACGAACACCTCCAAAAGATGTGTTACGAGCATGCCTTCATAAATCAGAATACACATATTAATTCAAGAATACTTTCTGTAGTATGTGTAAATGTGTTGTAGTATGTGTAAATGTGTTGAACTTCACCCTCTTATGCTTGTCAAAGATGCAATGCTCACAAAATTTTAACTTCCCGATGCTTTGTCTATCTAGCAATCCTTGCTTGCTCAATTCTGTCAAATCAATTTCACTCATATGCCCAAGACGCATATGCCAAATATTAGTAGCATCGAAATTAGATAATAAATCTAAAACTGCAGCAACATTACCTAATATAGTTGTACCTCGCAAATGGTACATGCCGATAATTTTAATATCTGCTTTCATCACAACAAAAAAGCCTTTGGTTACCTTCAAAATTCCGTCTTCACCAGAATATTTGTACTCTTTGCAATCAAGAATACATAAAGATATAAGGTTTCTTTTCAAATTTGAAATATACCACACATCTGACAATGTTCTAATACAACCATCAAACATCTTGATCTGAATTGTCCCAATACCTGCAACTTTACAGGCATATTATCACCCATCAAAAAGTATCACCTTGTACAGCTTCATAGGTGGCAAACCAATCTCTATTTGAACACATGTGATAGTGCATGCAGTATCAAAAATCCACTGGTCACTAGTTTGTGCACAACCAGCATAAGCCACAAACAATTCTGCATCAGACTTATCATCAGTAGCAACTACAGCTTTATCTTTTTATTTTTTATTACCTTCTGGTCTATAATTTCCGGTTCTATTGTCTTTGTTTTGTAGCTTTCAACACTCAGAGATATTATGTCTATCTCTCTTGCAGTATTTATATGACTTATACCTATCTTTGGACTTTGATCTTTCATGGTAGCTATTTGAACTTCTATCTCTTGATTGATTCTTTATGTTCTTTTCTTGTTGTCTCCCCGAACAACCAAACCTTCTCCTTGTGAATTTAAACCTTGAGATGGTACCGTCTTCTTCATCTTTTCTTTGACATGCAAAGCGTCAACCAAACCTTCTACTTGTGAATTTAAACCTTCAGAGGGTACCATCTTCTTCATCTTTTCTTTGACATGCAAAGCGTCATAAACTTTTTTCAAAGTTAGAGTATCATGACTATAAAGAATAGTATCTCTGAAATTTACAGATGAGCCAGACAACGAACACAATAAAATAAGGCCTAAATCTTCTTGATCGTATTTTACCTCCATAGACTCAAGGTCAATAATAATTTACTTGAAAGTAGGGAGATGATACATTACAGACTTATCATCCTGCAATTTGTGCAAAAATAACTTTTGCTTCAGGTGCATCTTACTGATCAGATCCTTAGTCATACATATTTATTGTCTTCTCCTTAAACACCTCCTATAAAATATTGTTAGATAGATGAAGATGAATATATATCATAGCCTTACGATCCTTTTTTTTAATCGTCGGACCAGTCTTTAGTCCTCATGTCAAATACAGATAGCGCATCATCTAGTTATTGTTGTGTAAGTACGGTTCGTATCTTCACTTGTCATAGTAAAAATCTTATGTATCGATTCAGGAGCTGTAAATCATACTTTAAACTCGTAATAGAAATAAATCCTGAATCTGCTAGTAAGAAGTTGGTGTATACCTAGCAGATACACAAACCTCGGGTGCACTTGTCATGTGCACGTAGCGTAGATCTGGATCCTCCAGGTATACAAGCTTATGTGCGCGTAGCGAAAAACCTACGTGAAATTCAATTTATGTGATTAGACCGAGAAGATGCAGGCTTGACCTCCTCGAGTAGCGTGCAAGATTAGATGGCCTCTCCTAGTTTTCTCCTGCACGGGTAGATGGCTTCCTATGCTGCTTATTCACGATGGCAGATGGCCGGCTGCTGCGTCGATTGCTGCTTTTTCTCCTGGCTCTCGAGCATGCGTAGGCAGACGTCCAAATCGGAGATGATCAGTCGACTCCCCGTCCGGCTTTGATGCGAAGCCAATCTCACCGACCAACTGGACGAGGACGACGAAGACGTCCGCCCGCCAAGAATTATTAGATTTATCTTCAAAGCTATATTAAAAAAAATACACAACAAAAACATAAATTTTAAGTTTAAAAATGCGAGAAAAATCATATACGTCAACGGACAATGATTGAAGTTAAGTACAAATATTAAAAAATAACAATAAAATCGTCCTATTTTTCATAAAAGATCCATAATAAAAAAACATAAAAATCTACTTAAAAAACTAATTCTAATTCAGATCATATATTTAACCATAATCATTTCCAGTACAATCATATTGCCGAAGTTGGCCACTGTTCCAATTCAGATTACAGACACAATGCACATTATATACTGGCTAAAACATTCACATTACAAACACAATTCTGCAGATCTTCATTAGGAGTACAATTAAGCTGGCTTGGACATGGAATCGGTCTGAATTTCTGAAACTAGAGTACTCTGAAACTGGAACATCTCTGAAACACCTCAAAAAAATCTCCAATCATCAATCATCAATCATCAATCATCAATGGAAAGAATGCTTGCTCGGCGTTGCCAATTGCTAGCACTTCCAGGCGTAGACAGGGAGGGAGAAGCCATGGCTGCGCTGCAGCTCGGGTTCCTCGGGGCTCTTCCAGTCCATGACCGTCGAGCCACTGGCCCACGACGCGGAGGAGGAGGCCACCAACACCGACGACGAGGAGCTCGCCTTGGCTAGCCTGCCCCATCTTCCTCCGGTTCTCCCCGTTGCTGCTGCCCGCTCCATTCCCCTCGCCCCCACCTCCCAAGGTAGCCTACCCAGGTGCCGTCGCCTAGACACCGTCGCTGCCGGTGAGCTCGACAGGAGGAGGACGACAACTCGACGAGGCGGCGTTGGGGCCGGAGGAGGAGGAGGAGGAGGAGGGTAAGGATGGAAATTTGCGCACGGGAGGAGAACGGCTGAACTAGCAGCATCAAATTAAAAAAAAACACTTGTAGATTGAACTGGAGCGTCATGTAAAAAATGAAGGGAGTATCATTTTCGTAAGAATCAGTTCAATTCCCATAAGATTAATCTTCTGACAATGTAAAAGATTTTTCACATGTGGATTGTTATATAATTTGTTTCATTTTATTCTTTTTCTAGTAAAAATAAAATTAACCATGAGCACCGGCCAGCCAAAATATTGGCGACACAAAAGGATTTTGTTTTGCGAGATAAACATGGACGGCTAGCTTCTTGGTCAAAAAATAGAGGAGATCCGACTTCGTCTCCAAAGATACATTTTAGAGTGATGGATTTTCATTCCTAAGAAAACATTTCTCATTTTCACAGTCATCATTTTTTTTAAAAGTTAACAACATAGATTAATATAAAATATATTAAGGCTAAATTTAATTTCTATAAATTAAAAAATGAATTAAACTATATTCATGTTATATATGTTTTTTTACAACTAAGCATGTTTATAGAGTGATATTAATCTATCTGTTAGTTTTTTAAAAAAAGTTAATAATTATTTCGGTGACATGCAAGATATTTTTTAAGGGATGAAAATATTTTTTCATGAATTAGTTTGTAAGAGGGCTAATAATTCAATTGTAAAAACAAATAATACTAGTAATATATTAGTATTTATAACGGATCAAACCCATATAATTAATAGTGGCCTAAAAGGATGAATGGAGGACGACATAGTAGAGAAATTACTAATAAACAGAATAAATTTGTATTTAACAAAATGAATGATACATACAGAAAAGTCTAAAAAAATAAATTAAATGGCATATGCATGCATCATGCTCATTTCTATATTAAATGAAAGATGTATACTTAAATGCTAATAACAAACCTGTATTGCATCAAAATGACCTAGCAAAGTAATTAAAAGAATGAAATATAATCTGTATTGCTATTATTATTATTATTATTTCTAATTAATTAATTAATTAAGCTACTGCAGAGGGAGGTTGACTGGCCGGCCGGCCGGCTTTGCATGCATGGTTGTCATGGCGACGCGACGGCCGTGCTCTTGCCGCCGCCGCCCGCGCACGACGATCGCCAGAGCAGCCGACGCCGACGACTCAGTGGTGCTGGTTGTCCGACGGGCCGGACGGCGGGAGGGGAGCCTTCTTCGGCTGGGTCACCTTCTTGTTGTGCTTGCGCGACGGCCCGGACGGCGGGACGGGAAGCTTATGCTTCATCGGCTGGTAGCGCGACAGCTTCCGGCCACCGTGCGACGCGGCGCCGGCAGCACGGTCGCCGTTGCTCGTGGCAGCCGTCGTCTTCGCCATCTGATCGGCGGCCGACTCGCGCATCACCCTCGCGCCCTCGCACGCCGGCGCCACAGCGAACGCGACGAGCACCGCCATGAGCAGCGCCACCGCGACGACGACCCGAGAAGCCATGGGAATCAAAATTTAGCAGCTCGCGATGGCGATCTGGAGGAAGAAGAAGACTAGCTAGCTCGCTCGTAGAGTGGCGAGATGGCGTACTCCGCGGGCGGGTTTATATAGAGGAGAGGAGAGTATAAGGTGGCGATTCATCGGGAGAGAAAAATGAGGGGCGAATTCGTTGCGTTGTTGCTGCTGATTCCAGAGGAATCTGCGGATTCGATCAGATATGTTCATCCACACGTACGCAACGCAACGCATGGATTGATCGATCCGACGTACTTGCATTGCATGTAGGAATGTGTCCAACGGCCTATCTCATCCTCTAGTTAATTATCCTCTACTCTTAACAATTCGGAAGGAGATATATGCAGGTGATAATTCATGGAGATTATCATTCAGTAATCAGATAATCCTCGAGTAATCATAAATTCAGAATTGAGTTCGTTCAGCTAAATAAGATAGATTAGGGGTGTTTGGGAGTGCACTAGATCTTGAATCCTGTTGAAGGAGCTGAACCTCTACGACTCCAGCTCCAGCTGCTCGAGCTGTTGAAGCTTAGAGTTTCTCTACCAAACACCCTTTTAGTCAGTTAACTACATAGTGATTTTCTCGTACATGCTAACGCTACGATGCCATTTAATAACGTAATTCAAACAATCAAAAATATAAATGTTTTGTGATAAGACTACGATGCACAATATAGTTTTAAAATCATGCAAGAAAATGAGATTGCTTAGAGTTGTTAAACATTTATCAACCTTTTGTATATATATAAATGGGTCCAAAATAAACGTGTTCGATACCATATATAATAAATACCCTACAGATAATTACTTATCACCATCTTTGACTAGTAGTGAAACATATTTTTGCTATAGATCAATAATAACAAGGCAACATATTACACATACACCATCATAATTCGAGCGTCATCAATCCATTCGAGCATACATGATCAGTGCAAGGCTAGTTTTCTATAACTCAAGACATGTTGATCTTTAAAATGAGTTTGCACAGCCTAAGAAATATAGGAGAAAAATATATTCACAAATTTTAAAGTACAAAGAAGGTAATCGAAATTTAATGGTTCTATGAAAACAATCTGACATATACAACAGTGTGAGGTTGGCATCCAAGCAAGTGATGTCTAAATGATACAAGCAGGTTGGTGCAGTGGTACAAAAGCTGTCGTAGCTTAAACCTTGAAGCCCTTGATGTTTCACCCTTTGGCTCTAGAAAATCTTCCTTTGGCTTGTCATTGTGTACTGAGATTGAAGAGTAGAATCACAACATTGTAGTATTACGCTTCAAAGAAAGTGAAAAAAATGTTCGCTCAAAGTTTATCCATATCAATGCATACACAGTATATTTACTTACCAAAAAATTGTTTATTCTTTGACTTTGCATTGATAACCAGATGCCTTGATACCTCGTTCTTTCAAGAGGATATATGTCTCTGTGCATTATGAAATAGTGAAATAGCGAATAAATCGTAAGGGCAAAATATATAGAAAATGTTCATTAGAAGTTTCATGAGAAACAATCCTTGATACCTTCGTATTTCACACCATAATTTTATAATTTTATATAGGCTCCTAAAACGCAATTCAGATATCAAATTAATCAAACAGAGAAAACTTGCAAAACCAAGTAGAGTTTTCATTAAAGAAAAAAAAGTTCAGTGATTGGGAATAGAGGAGAAAACCATGCTTAAAATGTGAATGTAAGTTGTGCTCACGACCAACATTGAGCAGGCTGAGCTGCTAAAGACCCATGGAAGATGTGCTTCAACAGAGAATACCATAGAGCTATGTATTTTTCGTTCAATTTAGTGAATCCCAATTTTAGTGAGTAAAATCCATCAGATAAGCAAGACAATAGAAAAAGGCTATAGAAAACAAGAACATTTCTGAACCACTCACCTCTTGTCAACAAGATCAGTTTTGTTCCCAAGGAGCACAATGATAGAAATCATTTGCCCCTTTCAGTTCTAATTTTCTCTATCAATTTGAAGTGTCTAGGAAATACTGCCTAACTACGACATGTAAAATAAATTTAAGAAAAAAGGAGCGGTTATAACGCAAACTATTCAAAATCACAATTTGCTAGACAACTCTCCTGCTTCATCCTTGCTAGTGTAAGAGCAGTTGGTGAGAATACGTGTGCTACCCATGCAAGCACATTGAGATGAGAGAGAACATACTTTGCAACGTCACATATGATGACAGCAATGGAAGAGTCTCTGATAAAGCTTGGAATCAAACTCCTGAATCTTTCCTGACCAGTTGTATCCCTGCAAGAAAAAAAATACAAATGCATAAAATAATGCCAGTTGATTTCCACGGAATATATCAACTAACTTGAAATGCAGCAAAAGATACCCTAGACATCAGCATGTACACTCATTCAAACTAAAGTAACTTGAAATTTCATATCAGCGTGTACATTCAAACTAAAGTAACCTAGACATATGATCCTGTTCAATTTAAAATCATGTCGACAGAATTTTTTTAAAAATGACCATCAGACAAGAGCAATCTTATATGCTCCAATTTTATGTGCAGATACTTCAAGGAAACCAAATTAACAAATGCATGATGTATTGAGAATTGGCTCTCTGTTAAACTTGAAAATGCATAACAACATACAGTATGATCAAATCAGCGCATACATAAAAATTAGCACATCCGATTCTGGATCATATTCAGAACCGTTTGATCAAATCAGCAGATTGTATATGTGAATCATTGTAAAACATTTCACCAGATTTCCATGCAAACAAATGTTGTCCTTTAAATTCAAAGTAGAAAAAAATGTGAAGCTTTTGACAATAAATATGTTACCCCATCAAGTGAATTTATCACTTGTAGTAGTGCTGTCCCATCAAATTCCTACATTGAAATTTTACCAGGTTAGTATTCATTCGCAACCAGTTATTTTGTTCTCTTTTTCAGTGTACTCAGAACAATTTAAATAAAGAAATGTTTGCAAGATGTAATAAAAAAGGACAGACTGATGGTCAGATAAAAAATACATTTGGAACTGTCACTTGCATCATCTAACACAAAGAGGAACGAATTTTCAAAAATAAGGGCAAAAATAAACCCCATAGAAATAAGATATCTGGGAGGCAGGAACCGATGGCAACACGATGGAGGGACGGCGGCGGTGCGAGGGGCAAGGGATCGACGGCGCGTGACGGTGATCTGTGCTTGGTGGGGCGTTAGCGGTATCTGAGGAAGATAATAAGATAAAATTCATGATCAATATTCAGGTAAGTAAGTCAGAGTGTTCTCATCAACCCTATAAATCAGAGTGTTCAGAATCTATACTCATAATGATATCGCATGATTGCCGCATGGTACTCTGACCAGTTCCTAGCCATTTTCCCAGACAAGTTTATACTCCCAAAATTTCTCCCAAACTTTGCTAGCGAATTACCACATTTACAGAGTGCAATGAACTTAGCCATGTGTATATCTCAAAAATCAAATGCAGTAAGCACAATGAAGAACGTAATTAAATATGAAAAAATAAAATCCATTTAGGGTACTGTTACAAAATTCATGACCGCATAATTTTAGTGGCGGTTCCAGGGTAAATGAATAAGAGCATTAGGATTTCAGTGGCAGTTGTAGAAGCCCCAGCACTGCTTGTACTCATAATTATTCCGAAACCTAGCTTCCTATTGCTTTGCACTAAGGTAAGCTTACTCTCCCTATCACGCTTTCTTCAGACCTTGATTATACTAATGTACAGTACAGCAGTGCAGTTAATTTTAGAAAAAACTTTACCCTGGAAGCAATTAACACAACTATTACCCAAAAACACCTGCTCTACGTTCTACATGATTTATTGCCCCAATCACCGTGTATGTGTATGGGCATTTCATCGAACAACATGGGGGTGTCCGGACGATAGAGCTCCAACCACCGTCAAAACGTACAAGCAATGCCCCGATCCCAGCAATCTTAGTGGGTTGCCAGACCGCAGCGGGGCGATTGATGGGGAGAGAGGAGAGTAGGGATGGGGGGAGGAGGATTTCTGTACCAGCAGATCGAGGTGGGGCGGCGGATCAAGGTGGCAGCGCGGGGTGGGACGGGCGATAGACGCGGATGGGACAGCTGCGCGTTGATGGAGGAGGCAACAACGCGTTGGCTCCGTATATCTTGGCGGCGCGACGTTGGTCTGGCGGCGGAGAATTCGACGGCGACGCGATGGCGGGGCGTCGGCGGCGTCGCGAGTCGCGGTCGGCTTGAGGGGCGTCGGTGGTGTCGATCTGGAGGCGGGATTCGACGGCGGCGCGATGGCGGGGAGGCGGAATCGACGACGACGACGACGACGGCGTGAGCGATTTCCGGGTGTGCGGCTGTGCGAGAGAGGAGGGTGCGCGTGGAGGGAAGAGGGATCCATGCGGAGGTTTAGGGGTACGTGGGATGATCTGAGCCGTTGATTCGGTGATTTTGAGTTGAATTGATGAATGAGGTTTGTAAAATTGCAGTTGGTGAATTAGAGCATCTCCAAAGATCTTTTTAAATTTTATTATCTAAATCATCATTTCATTTAGAATGTTATTTGCATAAAAATTATAGTTTTTTTATATATCACGTGTACTTAAAAAATTAAAAAAATAGAGTCACTCTTGTTTTAAAATGATGACTATTTAAAAAAACTATTGGAGGGAAGTTTTTTTACGAAAATCTATATTTTTAGCATTTATAAAGAATATGAGAGATGCTGTAAGGTAAGGTAGATAGGTGTTATTCAGGATTTTCTCGAAATTCCTGGTAGTCTGGTTAGCTGTAACACGGTTAGCTCTGAATTGAGAAAGAAATACTCAGAAACATTCAGAAAAAAAAAACAACAACAATAACAATAGAGATAATCTCTAAAACAGTTCAACAGATCGAGCCGATGAACTTCGTAGGCAGATTCAACTTACAACCGGCGGTGCCGGCGCCGGCGGCGGATACGTGGAACGGCGACTTCGCCGCCGGGCGGAACCCGGTGGTCGCCGGAGGTGTCAGACGCGTTCTCTGCCGTGGGCTCCCGGGCCGCATGCAGGAAGCTTGGGCTGTTATGTGGGCCCTATAGGCCCATGTGGCAGTGGATAAGTGAAACTTGTACGGCCCATTAGTCACTGGGCCTGTTCTGATCGAGAGGTCCAGATTGGTCTCCAATAACGGGTTAGTCCAGCCGCGTGCCGAGAATCAGGAGGTCACGTGGCAGACGAATATTGGGTCAGATAGGCTGGTTGACTAGTCAAACTTTTTTTCTTCACCCATTTATACGGCTATATATATACCTACCCGATTGGTTGTACTCAAGCTACTAGTAAATGCTACTCATATTTGTATACATGTTGTTGAATTATTGCTTCACAGGCTTAAATTTCCCTAGAATAACATGCAATGCAACACTCGTATTTCAACGGGATTGCTAGCTACTCCCTGTTTCTATGGATGATAAATAAGGTTTCTGTTAATTATCAACAATATGCAAACTCCAAATGGGGAATGGGTGATGTGTGTAGTTCACTGCAACCAATGAACCAATGGTTTCAAGTTATATTTGCCAAGCAGTTTCTCTGAATTTGTGGTGCAGTTCATGTTTGGAACCTGGCAAACATGTGAAGTACTGGACATTCTTCCGAGTATGGTCAGGTAAGAAACAGAATTTCCAGAACGGAATTTGGGGGCATGCAGTTGCAACAAAGAAGCAATGCTTCTTGTGAAACTAGGCTAATCAGGATGATAGTTCAGTTATCATAATAATATTTGGAGAAAACTTCTCCCAAGAACATTACTTCTTCAAGCCCTCAATGCTAGTATAAAATGTCTCAGGTTCTATCACAGCAGTAGAACAACAATTATTCAGTCTGTTCCTGTTTCTAACGAAGCAAGCTTCATCAAGGTCTTCTTCTCAGTTCATGTGAGCTAGCAATTTGTTCAGTTTTTTACACTTAATCCGATGTCTGCCTCTGTCTTTGCATCAGGATTCAACGAGATCAAAGAATCAATGGGGAGAAATGGATTGGCAGCTACTGTTGCTGCCTGCATCATGCTGCTCATCCTGCTGACGTCAGGCCAGCTGCAGCTGGCGTCAGCCAAGTCCGAGATCGGCAGATGCTACGATGACTGCTTGCCTGACTGCGAGCAGCGCAGTTCTCGGGCTGGCTGCAAGCTCTTCTGCTTCACTTGCTGCGTCTTGAAGTCGACTCACAACTGTACACGAGGCGGCGAGTCGACGGCGGCGGCGTTCGCCGGAGATGCAGGCTGCAGGGAGATCTGCACATCGTCGATCGGGGATGCGGCAACCGGAGAATGTAAGATCACCCGGGCCTTAATTAGTTTTCAAACTTAATATTAAATTACTAATTTACAGGCTCATCCATATATATTAATATATGATAACGTTTGCAAACTTGATCATTAATTTAGCTGGTATTGTTAACATTGCACTGAGTACTTTCTCATCGTTATGAACTTGTGTTCATGCAATCTCGCATGTGTTTGCATGTTAATTTTTTTTTTATTATGGCTAGCAGCACGGGCAACAGATGCTGATGTTGTAGCTTGTGTCGATAGCTGCAACGGTTACAGGAGCAAGAAGAACGAGAAGAAATAGGAAGTGGCGACCGTCCGTCAGCATGCTTCTGCTGCAACGCCTGAAATTGCTACATGCTGAAGAAATAAATAAAATGTCGAGTTTAGTTATTTATGCTGTAACACCCAATTAATGGATAGTATGGATCCTTATACTTATTATCAAAATTTCATTTCTACTAGCAAGTTTTCTACTAGTACATGGGTGTTGGGAATTTCTGAAAGTCCAAGGTCAATCTAAAGTCGTATGTATACGTACACTGATAACATTCAGAAATCGTACGTAGAGGTAAATAATTACTACTCTCTTAACACATGTAGATCGAGCCAATGAACCATTGATCGACTTGGACCACTGCGGCGAGCCGGCGAGCGCGTTGAACGGACACTTGAGCGGCGGCCGGCGGGAACGCCGGCGGGTAGGGTCGCCGGAGAGATAGTAGAATGTGGAAGCGCACACGGCTGGTCAGCTTCCGCCTGATCCGTTCCAGGTGCTGCATGCCAGCACGTCTATATCAACCGAATTTTTTTGCATTTTTAATTTTTTTCTAAAGATTTAAAAATAACTTTCGAGTTTGAAAAATTTCAAAACTAATCTCCTCCCGCCCTCCGGGAGGGCGTGGAGGAAAAACGCCCTCCCGAGGGCGAAAAATCCGACGTGGCGAGACGGCCGTGCGGTGCCGTCCCGCCGCGCGGTGGTTATTTTGCGGCGGCCCTTCCCGCCCTTGGGAAGGGCGTTTTCACCGTGCACGGGGGCCGCCGCAAAAATGCCGGGAGGCCGGCTTTTGCGGCGGCCCTTTCCGCCCTTTGTAAGGGCGTTTTTCACGTGCACGGGGCCGCCGCAAAAAGGCCGGCCGCCCGGCATTTTTGCAGCGGCCCCTTCCCGTCCTTACCAAGGGCGTTTTTCACCGTGCCCAAACCCTAATTGCCCGATCGACATCGACCCACTCTCTCGTGTTGTTTGAGATGTAAAATGTTATCGTCGTATTTTGTGCTAATATAACAAATCCATTGGATTTGTTATATTGTTGGAAATGTAACCGTCTTCGTGATTTGTCGTATTGTTTGAAATGTAAATGTTATCGTCGTAAGGATGCAAATGTAAATATTGTTGCAAGTGTAAATGTTCGAGGTATCGTACATATGTTGTTTGCATTACTGTGAACATATTATTTTAACCAAGTTAACTTAGTTGCAATGGTTAAGCGGTTGTTTGTCACGGTGTTACATAACCCATTAGGTACGGATGATGCAATACAACTAACTCATCCCCCACGAGTGAAGGCTCGGCTACCTACGGAACCGTTCAAGGGCGATAAGCTTGTCATCAATTTTCTCTTTCCTTCTCGGCGTTGTACTCCTTTTGAGTTTCACATTCAGTTACTTTTAAGCCGTTATATTGGGGAATGACATTGTCGATCCACCTAGTGAATCCACACCTTCTTTGAATGCCCGTAAAGAAACACATGTAATCGGTTAGAGAGCCACTAGAGCGAAGACGTTTGCATAATTGATAAAATGAAAGACGTACAACGAAGTCGTTGTCTAAGTTGGGGCAAATGAAGTATCTCCGACCATATGTTCGTGGTTCAAATGAGGTAGCCATCTTGCAACGATCCCTACAACCGCACATAGGACGCTCCGACCATTTAGGGAAACCCGCGGGTTGTTCCTCCATGCTAAGCTTGCGATTTCGACGCGACGTTCATACTCCATCCAAGCCTGAATGAATTGTTCGGTGGACTCGGGTTGTGTTACCGTCGACCGATCGAAGCGGGTTTAACCGTATCGATCCAATCTTTGTATGGACACGACGTACATCCTCCTTGTTGCACATTTTTTATGGTCGGAGTTAAAAAATGGAACAAGCGAAAAGGTTAAAGAAAGAAAAATTATACTCACGACAAAATCGTCATCCGCAATCTCGGGACACACGAAGCATCTTTGTCCTCTAGTTGCTTGTCTTATGGATCTTACCACTTGGCAACGTAGACCACGGTGGCATTCGGACGTTCCCGCCACGTGGGTAGTGCCACGATCCATAGGCCGGTCCAAAGCTTCGCGCGAACTCGACGTTGGTACTCGGCCTTCCGTTGAAGGTAGTCCGACCTTGTTTCGCTAAGTGGGTAGTAACGTGTTCCGTCGGTTCGTGGGTTCTCCGTATCTATCCACTCAACGAAGTTGCACACCCGACGATATGCCCGCATGAGGTGTTAACACGATGTACAATCAAGTTAGCGTTTTCGCGTGAAGATTTTGTAGATGAAAGCAAGCGAGATAAGCCATACCGATCAATGTTGGCGCATTGGAAAAATCGTCTCCCCCGGTTTCGGCAAGGAGGGACGACGTAAGTATGCAGCCATCTCCACAATGGCATAACGGACGGTCACACCATGGTGGAATAAAACCGCTCAAAGGATGGAGTCGCCGGTGGAGACGCTCAAGGAATGGATGATATGAAGATCTCATTGCAGGAGTAAATGTAGAAAAGAGAAAGCAGATTTGAAGAGCTCGTATTCGGATCTAGGCAATATATAGTGCGGGGAGGTGACGGTTCGCATCTATGTATCGTTTATGTCGTCACGGGGCAACACTGATCGAGACGTATCGTGTAGGATTGTCACGGGGCAAAAGTTGATAGCGACGTATCGTGCGGGACTATCACGGGGCAAAAGTTGATAGCGACGTATCGTGCGGGACTATCACGGGCAAAAGCCGATAGCGATGTCTCGTGCGGTCTAATGGCCGAAAGTTTTTTTGTCGTTAGTAAGAGTATCATGCAACGAACGATACGGAAGGATCTCGTGACATGTGAGTGCGACGAAGACATAGATATATACAAACATCAAACACAAAATAAATATTTACAATTTGTACAAACCGATGCACACACGCTACGACGAGGCCTCTTACCCCTATCCCTCCTAGGCGTGCTCGACGTGCCCCGAGAGTACGTCGGCTGTCCGGGGCACGCCACGACTAGCACGGACATCCGGCGCGGCGTCTCCGTGGCGGGTCCCGGCTCGTGGTAGAGGTGCTCCACCGAGCCGAGAGGAGGCGAGTACGTCCCGATCTGGGTCCTCCAGTCGTCGAGTCGTCGCCCGTGCACCCCCCTCGTCGCCTCCCCGACCCGCCCGCTGCGTCGACGAAGTCCCCGACCGGAAAATCCCCGCCGAGTAGAATCCTCCCGTATGTAAGCAATGTGAAGCATCGGTGACTTAAACTAAAACGTGTGAACTAATCATCGGACGACGCTTGCTCACCTCCCGGCTGACTGAGGGGACGAGGAACGGAGGATCCGCTCGCTCCAGCAAAGCTCGCAGTCTTGGGCCGAGTAGCGAAAGGCCGAGGAATCGACGATCCACTCGCGCTGCCGTATCCCCGCTCGGTAGCGTCGGACCTAGGCGACATTCGGTTTGTTAGATCACGTTGTAGGGTTGACACAATGAAAATGAGTGGAACTAACCTGTGGAAGGACCAGCGCCGTGTGGTGACCATCCGGGTACTGGACCGCGTGGACGAGGACTGTAACACCCTGTGGAGGAACCGCGTCGACGGCAGAACGACACGAGAAGATCCGCAAGATCTTCCGTGCCGTCGTCGCATCCGCTCGAAGGTCATCCTCTGTTCCATCTCGTTCAGGTGAATGCCTGCGTCCAGCCTTAGCATCACCGAGTCGATTTCGGCATTCAATGCCCGTGCGGCGTCGGCCTACAAAAATCAAAACAAGTTAGGTTTTTCGATCCAATTAAAAAGCATAATGACGTACAAAGGCTTTAATGACGTACCCCAACGAAGTAGTCCTGGTCTCGGTGCCTGGGGTAGGTGTCCGTGACTGCTGCCTGGTGCGGCTGCTGCGCGACCGGTGTGAAGGTCACGCGCGGACGCGTCCGCGGTAGGTACCACCGAAGGTAGGCGGTGTAGTTCTCCTCGGAGTGGGCGTAGATCTCGCCGATCACCTCCTCGGTGGCTATCACCGACCCGCCACGTATTGCTGCATACGTGGTTCCCAGGAGCCTCCTGCTGTCCCCGTCGAGACAACCTGCGTACACAAAGGTTGACTATAGTTCCATTTAATTTGACACAATCGTACTACATTTGAAATAGAAATACTCACCGGTGGTCCCGGTGGGAACGGCAACCGCACGTCTACGGGAATCCTCGGCGCAGTTCGAACGCCTCATCACTCGGCCGGCGGTGAGGCTCGACGGTGATGTCGTACACCATCGGGATCAACGTCATCCAAGAGGCCGAGTCGCGCGTGCACAACGTCGAGAGGCCTAGAGGCGCCCGAGCTGCGACCGCCCGCTGCGTGTACGGCTCCCGGACAACGTCGTACGGGAGACGGTCCAACTCGAACACGAAGTCCGGGTAGCTCCGTCTCACCGAGCGTGGGCGTAACGACGCGCGACAATAAAAAATCAAGTGGTTACAAGTTTTGTTCAACGCAATTTAAATATTTGAAAGAAATATGACTTTGTACTTACGTTGCGTCGAAACCAGTCAGAACCCATCGTAGGCCCGTCGGCCGGGTTCTCGAAAGCGGCGCTACGTCGTACGGAGAGGTGTCGACGACCGGTCGGCCGATCGCGAGCGCTCCGCAGCCCACATGTAAGAGAAGGGACACTGTGAAGATCACTCCCGGATCTGTCTTCGTGCACGCGTCGCACGAGCCACGGTAGGTGGCTGCGAGCACGGCCGAACCCCAACTCCACTAAGGCACGCCGCCTATCTCCGCGTCCGCTATCGACCGGGCGTAGTGGATCGGGTCTCTCTGCAGTGTTCCCCGACGTGTTGGTGAACATCACCCACCGAACAACCAAAGAAGATACGCCTCCAACGAGCGTCGCACGGAGTACTCGTCGGCGTCGGGGTGGAGCTTGTCGGCCTACAAAGGACAAAACCATGTTAACAAACATCAGATGTAATGAAAAATATCGAAGTCTTGAAGTTAACTTACTGTGAACTGCATAATCCAAGTCTTCGTAGGCCCGGTGGTCGCGTAAGGGTAGATCAAACCGAACAGTGGGAGCCCCGTAGCCTCATCACCGAGCAAAGCGCGCGGTGATGTCGTCCCTCCATCCACCAACACCGTCCACAGGCCGACATCCCCGGCTAGTGGTAGCCCTAGCGGTAGGAGACGTCCTGCGGCGTCGGAGCCATATCCCCACAAGAAAGATGGAAGGTGTGCGTCTCAGGACGCCACCGATCCACCAAAGCAGCTATCAGGGACCGGTCCGCATCGAACCGTCTGGCCTGGTCGTGATCGTGGGCACGCGCCTCAACGAGTCTGCAGAGAGCGATCAGGCCAGACTCACGTAACCTGCATATCATACACATAGTGTAATATTAGTATCAAGCATAGTGTTCCCGCAATAAGTGATAAGAGTTTGAACGTACCGCTCGACGTGTCGCGGATCGACACGCAACAACTCGCGCGACGGCCGTGGACGAAAGGTGGTCACCGAGCACCCGCACCGCCGACAAGTACGACTCGTGCGCCCGTCCACCGTCTGCGAAAAGCGCCGGTGTATCGTCCGCCATACGCATGAATACATGAAGCACACAATAAGCAATTTATAACAAAAATCAAAACAACATGATTACATGACATAAATGGTCCATTATTTCTCAACATAAAAAAGTTCACGTCTTAATTCAAACTAACAAACACAACATATAAGTATCACAACAACAATAAACCAGCTTTACGTCTCACAATGATAAATATTACACGTACGACATATGACAACAACATGACAAATAGTACAAATATCAGATCACCACTACATTGAAAAGGAGCAAACAAAAAAAATCAAGCCATTGCATCTCCAGTGGACGACGTAGTCGCTGCACGAGCACGTCTAGGACGTGGTCGCCTCGTTGTTGTTCCTTCTCCGGATGGACGCCTACCATCGGAGGGCTGTCCGGAAAGTCCCGAACCTTCGACGGTTGAAGTTTCGAATTCTTCGGGCATTTTTGTATGTATGTCCGCGCTCATCGCATTTGCTGCAACGTAGGGTCCTTCCCCGGCCTCGGACTCGTCCATGTCGTTTCGATGCGTCTCGACCGACGACGTCCCTTTTTCATCCTTAACTTCGATGGATCTGGAATGTAGAACACTTGTGGCCGCAGTGTTGTGTACGATCCAGATATCCCAAAACCATATATCTCCTCCTTCCACGTATGAAAAATTGATTCTTTCCTGTAGTACTGTGACACATAAATATCTGGAACTATGCCGCAGTCCCCAGCTGCGGCAAGGACGTTGTGAGCAAGGCGGATGTCTAAGCTTCGGCTTCATACAGCTGCAGCTACAACCACCATCCGCATGAAGCACACATTCCTGCACAGCTTGAACACGGTTGATGCCTCGCCTTCTCCTGTCGACACACATGATCTCGTACCGAAGAACTTGGGTTCCTTGGGGGATTACTCTGTGCTTCATAGCCTTCAGAATTTTGTCTTGCATATATTTCGTCACCACGTTGCCAAATACAACTTTGTTATCGGCCATTAAAGGGGATATTTTCTTAAATCTATCCCTAAAATATGCCTGAGTGCCATGAAGGATAAATTCCACAATACCCACCAATGGAAGCCCCCTAACTCCTCGCATCACCCAGTTGTACACCTCGGCCAGGTTCGTTGTCATTATACCATATCGAGCTCCGTCAGTGTCATACAACAGAGACCACTTTTCTTTCGGTTCATTCTCTATCCACTGGGAGAAATTACGTATTGATGGTGCAGACCTCCTTCTCATTGTTGGCGGGTCATTATGCAATGGACCAAGAGGTACAGCAGCTCGTCAACTCGTGGCAAACGAGATTGCTCGTCGGTTTGCTTCGTTGTCGCTCATCGAACCTTTTCCACATCTCATTGAATTTTTCTCTTGATTTTGACCACATAGCCTCTTGAATAGATCCATCGGTGCTTGTTCTTGAATTGTTTGTAGAAATTGGCTCCCATATGACGCATGCACCACCTACTCCGAACATCACGCCACCTAGTGGAAGTCCCTCTCGGGCCAACCATTCGAAGGTAGTCGATTGCCCTCGGCATGCCGGCATGACGATCATGTATGAGACAAACATTGGGCCTCATACGAACGACTTGGCATCGAACTCTCTCCAAGAACCAATACCAGCTTTCGGTGTTCTCACTCTCGACAAATGCAAACGCCATAGGTAACACCTGGTTGTTCCCATCTGCTCCAATCGCCGTCAGTATCTGACCTCTGTATTTCCCAGTCAGAAAGGTTCCATCTATGCACAGCACAGGGCGACAGTGAACAAATGCGTTGATGCAAGCACCAATCGAGAAAAAGGCTCTTTGCAGCACGCTCTTGCTCGAATCATTAGATGATGGAAATGTCTGAATGTCGTAGTAGGTATTGGGGTTTCTCTGAGCAATGGTGGCTAATAGACGAGGTAAATTGTCATACGATGCTTCAAATGTGCCATACCTCATCTCCAATATCTTTTGTTTCGCCCTCCAAGCCTTCGCATAGCTAATAGTATACTTGAATTTGTTCTCAATGTGCTTAATAATGGAGCCTGGTTCAAAATCCGTGTTTTTAACAACATGGCTGTACATCTCACCGGCAACAAACGCCGAGGTGATGTTGCGGTGGTACTTATCAACCCCCGGCAACAGACATGTGTGCTCACCAACAATGCTCACTTTCCAATAGTCATTCCATTTTCCCTTGTATGCATGAACGCGCCACGGACAATCATCCTTCATACACTTCACATCATACACATAGTTCGTAGACTTCACCACCCTAAACTCTCTATGCAAAGACACCGCCCAATGCTTCACTGCCTCTTTCATGTCTTCCTTATGAGCATACCTAGCACCCTGGATGACCTCGTTATCTTTGTATTCAAATGAAACATGCGCTTCTTCCGAGATAACAAGCCGAGAGAAATCAGCTTGTTCCCAATCGACGGCATGACATCTTCTTCCTCGTCCGATGATTCATCGCCCTCCGCCTGCTCATTTTCAGAATACTCCCTCTCCATTTCTTCAACAATTGCTTCGATTCTCTCTTCCTCGTCCGCCACGCCAATCGCCTCCTCTAAGCTTGTTTCATTGCTTGGACCTTCGCCATACTCTGTTTGCATTGTATTACTGCTATCGATTTCGTGCAGTGCAACAAAAATAACAAGGGGCCAGGACCTTTCAAGTGCCATGTCCACATAACGTCTCCACGACTCAGTGTTATCAATAGGCATAAGTTCCCAATAATATCCTTCTGTTGCACGACTAACTACAACGGATAGAGACATTGTGTTCACTCGTGTATCCACTTTAAATCCACGTAGCAACCAACTATACACCGACTCAAATGTTTTCTCGCCCGGCCTATCGATGCCCTTTGATTTCATCCTAAATTCGACAAATCTACACCTTCTGGACCGTATCTAACGTTGCCTTCACCGTGAACTATCTGAAATATGATCTTACTTGCCATAGTGCCTGACAAACAAATTGAAACGAGTTTATTCCATACTACGAATATATTTCCTAGATGATTCGTGCCTAACTTAATTTCTTTAACAATATGTTCTCTGGTCTACATCTTAAATTTTCCCAAATCGATTTGTTCGTTCCATCTACCGCCAATCGTAAATCGTTCATTTCAGTTTGCCAAATTTTATAAACTAAATTTAATTCACTCGTAGTTTATATCTAAACATATTTTGATCATCAACAAAATTATACGTACGATTTTCGTAGTGCTTACCATCTGCTCACATAATTTACACTTACATCCAAACACATTCTACCTAAGTTGATCTATCTATTCTACCTATGTTAATGTCCATTAAATATCCTTGTTGATCTATCTATTCTTCCTATGTTACTGTCGATTAGATTATCTACATTGATCTAAATTAAACCATCCGTTTTACAAATCTATAACAAATTATTCAATACCTATTCAAATATTACAAATTTATATTTTTCTAATATTTCATTTACATACTAGCTAACAAACAAAATAATGCCGAGATATTGCATTTACCTCCAATGAAGTACGCTATCCAGGAGCTTCGCGCGCTCCTCCTCTTCCTCACTTTCTCTCTCTGTTCTTTTCGGATCCGGAAAGGTGTAAATGAGGCTGAAATGATTGAGAGTCGGCTTATATCTGTCATGGGTAAAAACGCCCTTGCAGGCGGGAAGGAAGGCCGCCGCAAAATTGCCGGGCGGCCGTGGCAATTTTGTAGGCGGCCCCTGTAAGCACGGTGAAAACGCCCTTGGTAAGGGCGGGAAGGGGCCGCAAAGCGCGCCGCGGCTCGCTTTTGCGGCGGCCCCTCGTGCACAGAAAACGCCCTTACCAAGGGCGGGAAGGCCGCCGCAAAAGGCCGGCCTCCTGGCATTTTGCAGCGGCCCCCGTGCACGGTGAAAAACGCCTTCCCAAGGGCGGGAAGGCGCCCGCAAAGCCACCGCGCGGAGACGGCCGTGCGGGCCTCGCCACGCCGGATTCTTCGCCTCGGGAGGCGTTTTCCTTCACGCCCCCCATAGGGCGGGAGGAGATTAGTTTTGAAATTTTTCAATCTCGCAAGTTATTTTTGTAAATCTTTAAAAAAAATTAAAAATGCAAAAAATTCTATATCAACCTGATCAGCTCGGAGTTTGATTACATCCCTCAACCAGGCCCACTTGGCAGTTGGGGTGGGATAGGACAAAAAGTCCATACTACATCCCTCAAATAAGGGTCGAGTTTAAATCACATCCTTTTGTTTCGATGGTGATTTTGTCCCACGTATTGAGCGAGGTCCACATATTGATCACGTGACAATGAAAAAAAAAAGACATGCGTACTTAATGATGTGGCAACCCTGACTAGGAGCTACCTCCGCCACCGCTAGGACCAAATGCCCACACTAGCCCGTGCTTGATCGATGCTCATAGCCGCACGCACCGCCATTTTGTCTTGTGGATCAGTCTTGATCCACCGAGGCCTAAAACTTGGCCCTTTCTCTAAAGAACAAATCTACTTTGCCTCTCTCATCTTTTATCCTTGATTGAATCATGTCCCTCGATCACAAAACTGGGTATAACGTCTTCTTCAACTTCAAAAATCGGTGCTAGGGTTCTTACGTTGCGCAGGCGGTGCGGTAGCCTTGGGTGGAGAGGTAGGCGGTGAGTTGGCAACGACGGAGCTTGCCGACGCAGCGATACTCCGCAAGACCATCGCCATGGCCTTCTTCCTCCTCGACCTCGCTCACCATGGTGGCCTTCTACTTCATCGCGCGTTATCAGTTCGACTCTAGGGCTAGGGATTAATTGCAGAGTAGGGATGGAGAATTGGGAGACTATAGCCCCGTTTGGTAGGGATTCTTCTCCTTGATTCTCAACAGAATCAGTAAAATCTCTGTCAAACGGGTTATTTTACAACTGATTTTGAGAAGAATCATTTCAAGTGATTCAACAGTTTTACATAAGTAAAATTACCTAAAAGCGCTTTTTCAGAATCACCAAAACCAATTTCTTTCAATAATCATTAAAAAATTGTTCTAATTATTACTCTATTATACTTATTTTTGTTCTCTCAAAAATCTGATTCAACAGAATCAAAATATAATATGCATCTCCTCGTAGCCTTGGCCTCGTGCGTGTCTCTCTCTCGGCGTCGTCGTGGCCGTGGATGGCGTGGATGGCAGTCTCTCACAGATTGCCCGTGGGCCATGGCTGACAGGAGGTGGGGCCCAGTCCAAGAGTTGAAACGAGGTGATGCTTGCTTTGCTACTGCCAGTGCGATGAAGGTGGGGGCCACGCCCGTTGTGGATCCAACGGTAGCGATCCAAATACTATACGACCTGTCTAAGTTGTACAACGTTGTTTGAAAACTGAAAACGGTTTAGGTTCGGCTTGATTCTTTGCCAATTTCTTTCTCTTTCAACATACTTGTAATGTACTCGTGCTTTATAACAAGCCAGCATCATCTAAAGTAGTGAAAAAGCTAATCCTTTTCGTGAGCCACATCAGTGGAAAAAAAATATAAACATCAGATATAACTATTGATTGAAAACGTACCATTGGATCTTTCATTCAACAAGTTAGAACCGTTTGATCCATTCAAAACAAGCTATTGAAACAATCCTTTTAAGAATTTTATATGAACTTATAGTATAATTGAGGATTGTCTGATGAATGAATTAAAGATAAAACACGAACATGCTAGACCATATAATTAAAGATTAACTAGGTAATGAGAAAAGAATATTAGATCCTATGATGATTACATAACCTTTGAGACGAAAACTGAAGGAGCAATACTTTTAAAATACTTTAAAGTAGTAGAGATTATAATGAGTCATGAAAAAAGGACTGATTCGCTTATGCTTATTCCTAAAATAATAATTTATAAATAAAATTCTTATATACATGTTATTAGTGATTTAAAAATCTATAATATAATAGAAAAACTATAAGATCGACTTTAAAATTAAATTTTAAAATTTAAAGTTTGACTTATAAGCATAAGCCAATCAATAATAATAAGATCGATTTTGCAAGCGTTCGTTAATTACGCGTGAATACTTTATTATCGTTGGTGGTCAGATGCATGTGGAGGATCAACGTGGTAGAGGGTGTTGGCGAGAAGCGGAGGCGGCGCAGCGATAGGCATCCATCTCGCGCATCAGCACAAGCACGACGCAACGTGCAAAGTTCGTCGCCGTAAACATCAAAAAATTCACTTTATATAACGAGTCCCTCAACATATAAAATTACTCAAGATTTTAAGTCTATTTTTTCCTCCAACCTTCCTCTCACTCCATCTCCTATTCCCCATCTCTTTCTCTCTCTTGTCCATTCTTCCAGGGAAATCTAGCGTGGCACAGGGTTCGATCGAGATCGAATATGCCATCGAGGGCCACGAATCGAAACGAACCTTTGCTTTTGTTCGTGAGAGAGAGAAGGGAGGGGGTGAGCCCACGTGGAGCCATCCTAGATGATGGCTGTCGACGTAGAAGATTGACAGTGGATGTGAGGAGCGCTACCTCCTCCCCTTCGATGGCCCCGCCGCTGCCGCCCACTCCTATGCCATTTCTTGGACTCCTACTGCCGCCTTCTTTTACGCCCCTTCCCTCAGCCGACGATGGAAAACAGAGGGGAGATGGGAAATATAAAAGCATCTCCAAAAAGTGTTTCTAAATGAATCTTTAATTGAATTAGAGAATTTTTTTAAAAAATTAGCTCCAACAGAGACTTCATATGAATTAAAAAATTATAGATTCTTTAAAATCAAGATCTCATGTTCAAACGAGAATAGAGTCTTGGTTCTCTAAAATAGCTCTGTCACGTTAGAATTATTTTACCGCGAGGCTCTACAGAAAAAAACATATTTGCGTCGTCTACCGCCTGCGCCGCCTGTCGTCATCCTACATCTCACCAAAAAAGCTTGCCGCTGCATCTTGGCGCATGCCACCGTAAGCAGTAGTCGGCTACTCGGTTTAGTCACCCGCGTATGTAAAAATATCGGTGCTGCTACTACTCAGGTATACTGAAATCTCCAAGCCTATTCATTTTTCAGCTGTTATGGATGTAAAATACTGATGCAAACGCGAGTTTTGTGATTGAAAAAGAGAAAATAGAGAATCAATTTTGAGAATCTGTCGTATCAATTTTTGATTTTATTCTCGAAATTCTTTAAATGAGCTTTTTTGAGAATTGTTTTTTAAAAATTTGTTGGGGATGCTCTGAGATGGTGAAAGAAAAGAGGTTGGAGGAAGAAGAAATATGCCTGACATATGAGGTCCATGTGAATTTCATTTGTCACTTTAGCCAAGATCAGACATATCAGTTTTGTAACTTGAGAGATACGTTATATTTGTGGTTTGAGAATGAAATTCGATCTCAACCTATAGTGAACTTATTTCAAATATCCCTTCTCAACAAGCCCACTCATAGCTAGCTTGGGTCATGGCTTATTGAAGGTGAGGCCCATCGCCCCATGACAAGGAGCGACCCGCACGAAAAAAAAGTAGGAACTCTAACACAAGCAAGAGAAACCTGTTCTTTAAGAAATCCCATAAAAATGATCTAGGCCTTGTTTAGTTATCTGTCAAAAACTTTACACCATGTCATATCAAAAGTTTGGACACATAAATGAAGTATTAAATATAGACTAAAAAAATAACTAATTGCACAGTTTGCATGTAATTTACGAGACGAATCTTTTAAGCCTAATTAGACTATGATTTGATAATAAAGTGCTACAGTAAACTTATGCTAATGACAAATTAATTAGGCTTAATAAATTCGTCTCGTCGTTTACAGACGGATTCTGTAATTTGTTTTGTTATTAGTCTATGTTTAATACTTCAAATGTATGTCCAAACATTGATGTGACATTTTTTTACAAAACTTTACGCCAACTAAACAAAGCCCTATTCTATAGGAATTTTGAAGGAATTCTTTAAACTATTTATTGTTTAAAAGGTTAAATAGGATTTTTTTTCTCTCTATGAATTTTACCCTCCAAAATTTGTTCAGTTTTTCTTTGTTTCCAAGGAGCCCTCGGAGAGTCTTTACAGTAACTGAAACTGAAAGGGGGCAAAAAAAAAAAGAGAGAGACGAGACTACCGACTACGTGTAGCTCGACAGATTGCTAAAATCTCAAATGGAGGTGATATCTGTTAATTTTGCTTATGCAGATATAATTAATTGGTTTTTTACATAATGAGAGATGATTCATTGGTAGTAATATCAACTAACATCTTAATGATGGAATGCAAGCGTGGGTGTGTGGTTGTTAGTTGAGTTGTTTACACAAACATGACGGCACATGGTAACATATATATGCAGAGAAGGACACTGATTGTTGACATGAAACCGAAGAAGATTAGAATTAATGAAGCCATCGAAAAGCCTCGTTCGTCCTGTCCGTCCACCGTGTTGAGCACTACTGTCAAAAAGTTGCAAAGTGGGAGAACATTGATGTTTCGAGGCAACCTACTCCATGCAAATGTTGAAGTGCGTTCTATTCTTTACTAGCAAAATGTCCGTGCGTTGCAACGAGACAACGACGCAGGATGAGAAACACGCGGAGGGCAAAGGTTAAGGCGACGACGCGAGAGCTCCGAGCGGCGATGGGAGGGAGGGGCGCAGGCGTGACGCGGGGCGCGGCGTGGATGGGGACGGAAGAGAGGAACTCAGGAGGTCTTTTTTATCATCCAAGCTCTTTCTTTCTTTTCAGCATCAAGACTGCGGGTTAATTTTATAAACACTTAAAGGGTTTTTTGCAAAATAACGCCTTTTTCTTCTTTAACTGGGTTTTTTTAAATAGCCAGGTGGACTGCGGGTTAATTTAAAAAAACTCAAGGGGTTTTTTTCAAAATAGCCAAACAAAACAAAATTTGGGTGGAAATATTACTTGCTTTATAGATAGTTATAGATTATAGATATAGTTATAGATTAGAAAGAAAATCAGTCTGTGAAGATTATGGCAATTGGATACCCTCATAGCAAGCTTGTCCGACTAGTAATAGAGATATGTTACGTCTAAAGATTATGTAAACAGGCTATGACTTGGGTGTTACGTTGTCGATGAGATAAGGCAACGGCTCATAGTCATAGTTTGGTAAGATTGAGGAGACCGACTTAGAATATGATAGGGTTTCCGACTTGTAAATCCACCCTCCAAGACTATATAAGGGGGGTAAGGGGCGTCCCTTGAGGGATATCTGATATGAGATATGCGATATACGAGATCAAGAGATCAATACAGACACTCGACGGATCGAATCACTGAAACAGGAGTAGGGTATTACCTCACAAGAGGGCCTGAACTTGTCTAAACCCTTTTTTCCACTTAACCCATCGTGTTTGACGAACTTGACTGCACCCCCAATTTCTATTGCCGAAACCAAGTTTCGACAATTGGCGCGCCAGGTAGGGGGCTTCGTGTCAAGACTCCTTCTCCATCTCGCTGACAAGCGCGATGGAATCTCCATCAGGCATCGCCGCCGATAGATTCGGCAAGCTCTCCCTCCTCGACTCGGATTCGGACCAGTTGGAAGGAGGAATCCGCTCGGCGTCGTTCGGGTTACCAAACAGCTGAGATCTACTACAACCTTCTGTCTTTCGAGTTGGAATCCATCCACTTGAGAGGACAAACCCTCTCGGCGCCTTTTGGGTTACCAAACGCCGCCGAGATTTATTGCAATCTTCTGTCTTCTGAGTTGGAATCGACCCACTCGGGAGAACCATCGTCATCAAGCTGCGACCCGGACTAGGACGACCCAGACTCAAGCAATCCGGGCTCAAGGAAAGTCGTCGTCATCCTTCAACCACTCGGTTCATGCTCATCCACGGAACTCAATGAGTACCTCACCTCTTCAGATTTCGATGATCTCTACGACATCACCACGGACGAGGCCAACGACTCCAACTTCGACAAGGATTACGAGCCAAAGTTCTTCAACATTGTCATGGCTGAGGTGGCCGAGACCGACTCGGCCATGACCCGCAGGGTTGCAAAAGAAGAACTAAGCCAGGTTTGAGCAAGAGCGCAAGTTTGCGGAGGAAGAAAATAGGCGCAGAGAAGAAGCCGACAGGAGGAAACGAGACCTAAGGACGACTGGGCGATCCGCCCGAGAGGCTATACTTCAGACATGAGTCGACAACACCAACATCTTCCAGACGCCTCAACAGAACGCCGTTGCCGCCCTCACCCTCCTCGACACTGTTATCGAAGTAGCACCCGCTACGGTAACACCGATCCTGGACAAGATCAAGACCATCGTCGTGGTTACTGCCAACTGCTTTCCCTCCACCTCAGCACGAAGACCAACTGAGTCCGTCGCTGAAACACCTGACGGAAGCCGACTTCCGCCACTACGGTCGAAGGACTACAGGAGGCTCGAGCAAACCAAGACGGTTGCTAGGTCAAGAGACCCTTACCACGAGACAATACGGAGACATCAAGAACAATCTGTAGGCTCTCGTGAAAGAGGATATGATCGACCACCCGTCCACGACCGGATTCGGCGCAGCTATAACTCTAACTACCGTAGCAGCCTGCAAAGAACCCCGCCGAGTGATCTGTAGGAAGTCCTTGACCAGCGCCACCGGGAGCATGAGCAGCGTTCCTACGAAGATCAAAGGAGATCGCCCGACTACAATGACGACGGAGTGCCTGCGTTCACTCGGGACCTGCGTCGAGTGGATTGGCCAAGTGGTTTCAAGCCCACAGGAATCGAGAAGTATGACGGAAAGACCGACCCCGAGTCGTGGCTGACCGTGTACACCCTCGCCATCCGCACAGCTGGAGGAGACAACAAGGCCATGGCCAACTACTTGCCCGTCGCCCTCGCCGACTCAGCCAGGAACTGGCTCATGAGTTTGCCAAGAGGCTCAATTAGCTCGTGGAATGAGCTTCAGGACCACTTCATCGCCAATTTCCAGGGCACTTTCGAAAGACCTGGGACCCACTTCGATCTCTACAACGTCATCCAGAAACCAGACGAGCCGCTGAAAGACTACATCCGGCGCTTCTCGGAGAAGCGGAACAAGATCCCCAACATCACTGACGACATCATAATAGTCGCCTTCTAGAAGGGTGTCCGTGATGAGTTGCTGATCGGAAAATTTGGGCGTAAGCCACCGAAGACGGTAAAACAAATGTTCGAGACAGCGAACTCTTACGCGAAATCCAATGATGCGATCAAGGTAGCACGACAAGATTGGCACGACAAAAGGGACGACAAGCAGTCGGGAGGCAGCCGGCATCCTAAGAAGGACAACGGCAACAACAATCACGGCCAGAAAGATCGCAAGCACCGGCCTGAGGATCTGGTCGCTACAACGTCAAACTCCCAATGCCGCCCCCAGGTTGCAGCCTACGACACTATCATGAACGCTCAGTGCACGCATCATCCACATCACAAGCATGCGGCCAAAGATTGCTTTATCTATAAGCAGTTCGCCGAACAATACGCGACACAACTACACCAGAAGCCGACCGATGAAGCCGGCCCATCGGGAACCAAGAAGAACAACCCGACTGACAACTCAGAGCCCTTTCAAGACCCCGTGGGCGAGCTAAATCATATTTTCGAGGGGCCGCAGGCTTATGAGGCAAGAGGAAGCAAAAGCTGACTGACCGTGAGGTCAATGCAGCACAACCTGAAGTCCCACATTATCTACGATGGTCGGAGGTGGCCATCACGTTCAACCGCTCAGATCACCCTGACCGAGTGGTTCACCCAAGGCGGTATCCCCTGGTACTAGACCCGGTGGTCCGAAACATAAAGCTCAAGCGTGTCCTCGTCGACGGGGGCAGCGCCCTCAACATTCTATTCGTCAAGACGCTGGACGAGATGCAGATCCCAAGATCCGAGTTGAAGCCGAGTTCAGCCCCCTTCCACGGAGTTATTCCGGGGCTGTCATCTACGCCACTCGGGCACATCACCCTTCCAGTCACCTTCGGAGTTCGGGAGAACTTCTGGACGGAGAACATCACCTTCGAGGTGGCCGACTTCGAAGCGGCCTATTATGCAATCATCGGAAGACCTACGCTCACCAAGTTCATGGCGATACCACACTACACTTACCTCTGCATGAAGATGCCCGGCCCCAACGGTGTTATTACCCTGCGCAGCAACGTCGAACAAGCCTTCACCTACGATAAAGAAAGCTGCGATATGGCCCAATCTCGTGAGAGATCACGTAGCCAGGAAGAAATTCGACTGGCTGCATCGACATCTTAAGAGGGTGAAATCCCTACAAAGAAGATAGCCAAGTCGGGACAAGGCGACGCCAAAACGAAGAAAATCTCCCTTGATCCATCTGATACTTCCAAAACCGCTGTAATAGGCGCCGAGCTAGATCCTAAATAGGAAAGCACGCTCGTCACCTTCCTCCAAAATAATAAAGATGTTTTTGCCTGAAAACCATCTGACATGCTGGGTATTCCTAGGGAGGTGATCGAGCACTCTTTACACGTCAAAGATGAGCGAAGCCGATTAAACAGCGACTACGTCGTTTTACTCAGGATCGAAAAGATGCCATCAAGGAAGAACTTACGAAACTCTTAGCTGTCGGGTACATCAAAGAAGTTTACCATCCCGACTGGTTGGCTAACCCGGTCTTGGTTCGGAAGAAGACAGGGCAATGGCGCATGTGCGTCGACTACACTGATCTCAACAAAGCTTGCCCTAAGGATCCCTTCGGACTGCCTCGCATCGACCAAGTCGTGGACTCGACGGCCGGCTGCCAGCTCCTGAGTTTTCTGGACTGTTACTCGGGCTATCATCAGATCAGCTTGAAGGAGTCCGACTGCCTCAAAACATCTTCATCACACCGTTTGGAGCTTACTGCTACATCACGATGCCCTTCGGCCTGAAGAACGCGGGAGCCACGTATCAGCGCATGATCCAGAGATGTTTTCAGACATAGATCGGGAGAAACGTGGAAGCTTACATCGACGATGTCGTCATCAAAACCAAGCGGAAGGAAGACCTGGTCTCCGACTTAGAAGAAACCTTCGCAAACATACGGGCCTTCAAAATGAAGCTGAACCCGGAAAAATGCGCCTTCGGTGTGCCGTCGGGCAAACTACTCGGCTTCATGGTCTCTCATCGTGACATCGAAGCAAACCCAGAGAAAATCAACGCTATCTTGAACATGAAGCCCCCGAGTACCCAGAAAGATGTTCAGAAGCTCACTGGTTGCATGGTGGCGCTAAGTCGATTCATCTCCAGACTTGGCGAACGAGGTATGTCTTTATTCAGGTTGCTGAGGAAGACCGACGACTTCCAATGGACCACGAAAGCCCATAAAGTCTTTGAAGACTTCAAAGAGTTTCTCATGACGCCGCCCGTCCTGGCCTCACCTCAGCCTCAGGAACCCCTATTGCTCTATGTCTCAGCAACTCATCAGGTCGTCAGCACAGTTCTCGTCGTTGAGCGTGAGGAAGAAGGACGAACCCAGAAGATTCAAAGGCCGATCTACTTTGTTAGCGAAGTGTTGGCAGGAGCCAAAATTTGCTACCCGCAGGTACAAAAATTATTATATGGTGTTCTGATAACCGCGAGGAAGTTAGCGCACTATTTTCAGGGGCACTCGGTCACCGTCGTCATCTCCTTTCCACTCGGCGATGTCATCCATAACCGGGAAGCTACTGGGGGCATCGCAAAGTGGGCTCTAGAACTAATGCCGCTGGACTTAACCTTCAAAGCGAGGACGTCTATAAAATCCCAAGCCCTGGCAGACTTCCTAGCCGAGTGGATCGAACGACAAGAAGATGTACCAAGAGAAGACCCACAATACTAGACCATGCACTTCGACGGATCCAAGAGGATCACTGGCTTGGAAGCAGGAGTCATGCTGATTTCCCCGACTGGGGAAAGGTTGCGGTATGTCCTTCATATTCATTTTCCCGCCTCATACAATGTCACCGAGTTCGAAGCTTTGCTCCATGGTCTACGACTCGCGTGTCACTCGGGATACGACGGATGATTGTGCGAGGAGATTCCCAGCTGGTAGTCAATCAAGTAATTAAAGACTGGTCCTGTTTAAATGAAACTATGGAAGCCTATCGACAGGAAGTTCGCAAACTTGAAGACAAGTTTGATGGATTGGAGTTATCCCACGTCTTGAGGCAAAATAATGAGGCAGCAGACGAGCTAGCGCAATTCGGGTCCAAGCGAGAAGCAGCCCCGACGGACGTCTTCGTAGAACATCTTTACAAGCCGACTGTCGTTGCCAAATCAACTCCTAATGAAGAAGCTACAAACCAGGTTGCCATGCTCGATGCCGACTGGAGGACTCCGCTCATCAAGTTTTTAACTCAGCAAGAGCTACCGGAAGATCGGGATGAGGCGGAGCGAATCCGACGTCGCTGTCAGGGCTACGTCATGGTTGATTCTGCACTATACAAGAGAAGCCCTTCTGGAGTTCTAATGAGATGCGTCACGCCTTAAGAAGGACGACAACTACTGCAAGACATCCACTCGGGCATATGCGGCAGTCACGCTGCAACACGCACCTTGGTGGGCAAAGCTTATAGACAAGGCTTCTTCTGGCTCACGGCGGTCTCCGACGCTAACAAGGTGGTTCGCACGTGTGAAGGTTGCCAGTTCTTTGCTCGGCAAAACCATGTTCCAGCCCAAGAGCTACAAACGATTTCATTATCATGGTCGTTCGCGGTTTGGGGCCTGGATATGGTCGGTCCTTTCAAAAAGGCTCCACGAGGATTCACACATCTGTTCGTCGCAATCGACAAGTTTTCCAAGTGGATTGAGGCTAAGCCGGTTGCTACAATCACAATTGACAAAGCACGAGACTTCATCCTTAACATTGTGCACCGTTTTGGTGTTCCAAACAGAATTATAACCGACAATGAGACTCAATTCACTGGAGGCGTTTTCAAGGAATTCTGTGAAGATTTCGGCATCAAAATCTTAAGAAATTGGGCGTTTTCAAGGAATTCCGTGAAGATTTCGGCATCAAAATCTTAAGAAAGTGGCGAGGATGACCTTGATGCTTCGATAAAAACTAAGGGTTTTTGCTAAGTTCTCTTGTGAGTGGGTCGAACCCATGAGAGACTTATGGCCCAACTAAGGTGTGTCTTGACGCGTGTCCTTAGGGACTTAAGCGGATGGACTTAAGCAGATTTGCTCTGGCAATACGCACGTGTCTCATTGCCCAATACCTTTAAAATCCTTTCATACCGCGGTTTGCGCAATTCCATGAGGAGTTGGCACGATGCAACTTGGAAGGTGACTAACAGTTAAGTTTTTCATGGTTGTCCTGATGACAGGGACTGTTTGGCTTCTTAAAGCATTTAACTAAATAATTATGTCAATGCTATTTTGCCACCTTGGTGAGCTCTTTTTAATTAAGACCGATATTATGGCGGGAGCTTTTTAATATTTTGGTCATATTTTTTCAGATAACTGAAAAATTTATGTTGAGTTTAATTACTCAATTTATTCACCCATGAGGGTTGATTGAGCTATTTGTTCCGAGATGACTCGTGTAAATTGACTCGGATAAGCATGAGCTTGCCGAGTGCTTGGATTCATTACACACTATGCCTTGATTATTGATGGGTTACGCGGAGGCTACGCTTGCCGAAAAACAAAACTTTTTACCGTGCAAACCAGGAACACTTGCAAGTAAGGGCCGATAGATCGTTACTGATTGGAGTATGCAATGGAAAAGCCAATCAGGGCTATCCGATCTGGAACAGTGTAGTCGATTCCTGGGGACAGCCGATTCACCAATCAGCTGATTCGCCGAGTCGTCCGGTCACGTTCTCGCGCCTCGCTCCGATGCGCCTGACTGCAGCCGATTCCACCTGTCGAAACTTGGTTTCGGCAATATATTTTATGGGGTCGCAGTCGAGATCGCCAAGCACAATGGGTTAGAAGGAGAAGAAGATTTAGACAGGTTCAGGCCCTCTCGTGAGGTAATACCCTACTCCTGTTTCGGTGGATTCGATCCGCCGAGTGTCTTTATTGATCTCGTGATCTAAAGCTCTCGCTTATGAAGTTGAATCTCAGATCTAGTGTTGGAATATCCCTCAAGGGACGCCCCTTACCCCCCTTATATAGTCTTGGGAGGAAGGGTTTACAAGTCGGAAACTCTATCTTATTCTAAGTTGGTTTCCTCAATCTTACCAAACCGTGACTATAGGCCGATTGCCTTATCTCTATCGGCAACCGTAACACCTAAGTCAAGTTCGGCTACAGATATAGCGGCGCAATCTATCCCTACCTCCAGTCGGATAAGCTTGCCATGTGGATACCCGATTGCCACAATCTCCACAGTAGCCCCGAGTCCTTTTCGTCGACGAGACAACTCGGCTTCAGTCCAAAGCGGCTCAACCAAAAAACTTCTTTGACCGAGTGCTTTTGGCGCCGAGTGATTTCATCATCTTTGCCTGAATCTTCCCGAGTGGCTCCAAAGACTGTGAAGGGCTGGAAAAAATATACATAAAAATTCTCAAAAAATAAATATCTAGGTGCATCTCCTGATGCACCTAATTATAGGTGTAGCCCCCGACTATGTGGTTAGTCAAAAATAGACTAAGCATGTAGTCAAGAACTATAAAAAATTATTCTCATGTAGATGCCTAGCTCATGCTAAAGCAATCATAGAAATCTCATTACTCAGCAAGTTCATACTCAACCGAGTGAATTTGCCCGAGTCATCTCGAACAAATAATTCAATCATCCCTCATGGGTAAAAACACTCGGTAAACTCTTGCTCAACCGAGTAGATTCGCCCGAGTGACCCGGAATAATAACTCAATCAACCCTAGCGGGTAAAAGCACTCGGTAAGCTCATGCTTATCCGAGTAGATCCGCCCGAGTCATCCGGAACAAATACTTTAATCATCCCTCATGGGAAAATAAGTTCTTTCAATCATATGAAAAATATGACCAAGTTATTAAACAGCTTTTGCCATAATACTGGTCTCAATCTTATAAAGATCTTCACCAAGGTGGAAAACAAACGGCATTGGCAAGATTACCCGACCAAATGCTTGAAAAACCAAACAACCCTTGTTCACCAAGGTGGCTATAAAAACTCTGCTGTTGGTCACCTTCCAAATTGCATTGTGTCGCTTCTCATGAAGTCGGACAAACCGCGGTATGGAAGGATCTTTAAAGGTATTGGGCACTCGGACACGCGCATATTGCCGGGCAAATCGCTTAAGCACATCCGCTTAAGTCCCTAAGGACACGTATCGGACCACACCTTAGTGGGCCGTAGATTTTCTTATGGGCTTCGGCCCACTCACCAGAAAACCTAGCGCAACCCTCAAATCTTTCTTTATAAAGACACGAGGTCGTCCCCGCCTCTTCACCTTCCAAAAATTCCCCTTCTCACGGAGAACCCTAGGCTCGCGCACTTCTCAGTCCATCCGCCAAGAAGCTCGCTTGTCGCGACAACTAGCCTCTGCAGCCAAAACTCCCACATCCATCGCCCAAGATCTAACCTTTCTCAGCCGGATCCACTCCCCCATAACCTCGATCTCATGGCGGAGGAGAAGAACATTCCGTTCGACCAATGGGCCACCTCAGACGTGAGGGAGTATACCCTCAAGGAGATGGTGAAGCACGGCGTGCTTCCGCCGAAGGAACTCGTGGGATGGCGTCCGGCGGCGGGGGAGGATTTCCCGACCCCAAACACCGGTGAGCTGGTCGTCTTTACTTCTTTCTTCTATTGTGGATTCAGTCTTCCCACCTCCGAATTCTTTCGGGGGCTTTTGGACTATTATGGCCTTCACATCTACCATCTGAACCCCAACTCGATGCTTCACATTGCACTCTTTATTCATGTGTGTGAAGCCTTCCTTGGCATTCTACCTCACTTCAATCTGTTTCGTCGTATGTTTTACCTGAAACCCCATCCGAACAAGGACCATCCTTGTGTCGTTGGCGGGGCAGGCTTCCAACTTCGCGGATCTCTCCGCAAAGACTACTTCTCTCTCCCCTTGAAATCCTCGAACAAAGGCTGGCACTCGAACTGGTTCTATATCAGTAATCTTGAACCCAGCCTTCCTTCCTTTGTCGGTCTTCCTCCTGTCCCCAAACCATCTTGGAGCACCGTCCCGTAGCCCAAGAATGGGATGAAGCCAACGATCTACTCGCGAAGATCCTGGCGATGAAGAAGAGGAACCTTCGCGGGGAACAAATCACTCGGCACTTCATCAGGTGCCGACTGGCGCCAATCAGGGAGCGGTCAAAGCCGGCCTTCGAATACGAAGGCGGTACTGACCCCAATCGGGAGGACCCGGATCCGCTCTCATACGAGATCCTGAAGATCCGGATGTACAAGCTCTTCTCATCTGGGATCTCAGTCGAGCGGGCCCTCATACTACCAGTCCTTCCATTCAGCATTCATCGACCTCCTCCTCCGGTAAGCCGATTGATTGCTTTGTAGTATCTTTCGATCTTGATGTCTTGTCGCTTAACGTTGCGCCTTCCTTCTTCTGCAGGAGAACGCCTCTATCATTTCCAAGCCGTATAAGATGGCTCATGATGACGCGCAGCGTCGCCCCGCTAAGAAGCCTACTGGCGGGATAAAAATCCAAGTCGATCCAGTCGGGAAACGGGCGGCGCCGAGTGAAGACTCGAATAAGCGCGCCAGCAAAAGGCGACTGATCATCGAGGACTCGGACGACGACGTCCCGGCTCCCCCGGTCGAGACCCCGCCTCTCAGACGATCGCCGCGGACTGCACCGAAGATCCGTCGATCAACCAGGTAGGCTCCAAAGTCCTAAGTTCTTTCGTAGAAAACTCTTCTTTATCTTTGCTGTGTTTACTTGTGCAGGAAGCCCCAGGATATAGATCCTGTCGGAGGGGATGAAAGGCCGACCCCGGCCGATGCTCCCGACGCGCCAAGGCCTTCAGAGCCAAAACCCCGAAGCCCGCAGCCAAGTGCGAGCGTCCTGGAGAAAAATCCTTCACCTCCGAAGGAAGACGCCCCTAGGGAGGAGCCCCGGCCCGGTCGGGATATTCGGCCGGAAACCGGTCGGTCGCCGGAACCCTCGGATGCGGCCCGAGTGCCCCCGGCCGGGGTCACTCGGCAAGAGCCCGAAGAAGAAGAGCCCGGCTGCCCCACCTAGGCAGGCAGCCGCTGAAACCGGTGAGGCTTGCTTCGGAACCTTCCTTTGTTCTTTCAATTTTGAATCTTTCATGTCTTCATTGGTCTTTCTTGTTTGCCAGCCACGGTAGAGGAGATCCCCAGGCTACAGTCTTCTGAGACCTGGGTCCCTCCAATCAGAATCGAGTGGCGGGACTCGGAAGGCGAGAGACAGGGCATCATCCTCGACCGGCAGGCTGAGAAGGATGAAAGGGATGCCCTCGTTGAGAGCCTGAACGAGGCAACCCGACTGCTCAACGTAAGCCTTCATCTTTCTTTTTTGGTTATATCCTCGTTATCCTTCGGTCGATGATCCTTCTGCCTTCTCGTGCAGAAAGAATATTGCCGTTCAATGGCAAAATCCGAGGTGCTGGAAAAACTGGTGCCTCACTTAAACTCCTTGGAGGACGTTCAGCGACAGCTGAAGGTCACTCGGGAGGAGGCCGCTTCAAGGGAGGCCGCTTTAAGGAAGGAGATCTCGGAGCTTCGAGAAGCGAACCTCGACCTCCGCGGATCAATCGGAAGTAAGCCTGCCTCTCTCAGCTTCATCGTGATTCTTTTCGTTGATCTTGTCAATTGACAATCATCTTTCGTTGTAGAAAATTCTTCGGAGGTCCACGCGCTTCAAGTCCAACTGGAAGCGGTCAACCTCGGCAAGGCCGAGGTGGAGGCCGAATTTGAAGGTAACTTTTTCTGAAGTCGTGTTTCGTATGCTGCTTCATTCCCGAGTGCCTTGAATGATCTGGAACTCTCTTGCAGCTTATAAGGTGAAGACCCGAGCCCAATACGACGTTTTACTCGGGCGGATCAAATCCAGCGAGGAGGTTCGAGAAGAGGTCGCCAATGCCGCCGCGCCGATCTTGGCAGCCCTGTTTGATCAAGGGGTTGGGGCCAGCTCACTGGGGCCGATTGAAATCTTCGACAAGCTGCGGCTGGCTCCTGAGCAATATCTAAAAAACATCACCGAAGCAGCCAACATGGGGGCTGGCCTGGCTCTTGCACAGACCAAGTCCCTCTACCCCCGAGTGGATATTCATTCCCGAGTGGATATTCATTCAATCGGGGAGGGCTTCGCTGCGGGGACCACAGACGAGCAGGCCCTAGATATGCTCGGCGAGGCACAAGAGGCGGCGAAGAAGATCTCCGTAGATGTAGTAAATAATTTCAAGCTTTGAACTTATATTCTGACTTCGCTTTGTGAATGTCATGTGATCGTAACACTCTTGACATGGAATCTTTGTGACTATTTTTAGTTTATTTATGTCAATGCCTTGATTCGAGCTTTTGCGTGAAATTTCTTAAGTAGTTTTCGTCGGTCATCAAGCCTAGGCTCGATTAGGTCATCGGAAAACTCTCGGTCCTTAGACACCGAGCTCGAGTCGAAGGACATTAAACAATGATAAACCAAATTATGCACAAAAATTTGCCGAAGAAAATTCGAGCTTTATTGATATGTGTATCAGCCCCCGACTGCTAGCTCAAGAAGTCATCTTGCTTGAGGTTGGCAGTCAAGGAAAACATGAGGCCTTAGCGATTAGGCGTAAAACGCCGAAGATGTTCGATGTTCCAGGGAGTTCTCCACCATAGACCCGTCTTCGCGCTTTAGCCGGAGGCACCGGCCGAGTCACTTCGGCGATTATATAGGGTCCTTCCCATAAGGGGGATAACTTGTGTCGGTCTTTGGTGGTCTGGATTTTGCGTAGGACCGGTCGCCAACAATGAAAGCTCGTGCTCGCACGTTGCGACTGTGGTATCTTCGAGCCCTTGAAGGTATTTGGCCAACTGGATGAGGGCGCCTCGCGGGCCTCTTCCAATCGGGTGAGGTCATCCACTCGGTCGATGTCGTAGCGTTCATCGTTGAAGCTGCGGACCGGAGGGACTCAAACTCCATCTCGTTTGGCAACATGGCTTCGCGCCGTAGACCGAAAGAAAGGAGTTTGGCCGGTGGCCCGACCGGGTGTAGTTCGCGGCGACCATAGAACCGAGGGAAGCTCTTGGACCCACTTGCCGGCGTAAGGGCTTAGCCGGTCGAAGACGCGAGCCTTGATGCCTTGAAGAACCATGCCGTTTGCTCGCTCGACTTGCCCATTGCTTTTGGGGTGAGCTGCGTGCGTAGCGAGATCTTGATTCCAAAGTCTTCGCAGAATTCCTTGAAGATGCCTCCCGTAAATTGAGTCCCATTATCGGTTATGATTCCGTTTGGGACGCGAAGCGGTGCACGATGTTGAGGAAAAATCCCGTGCTTTGTCGGCGGTGATTGTGGCAACCGGCTTGGCCTCAATCCACTTGGAGAACTTGTCGATTGCGACGAAGAGGTGTGTGAAACCTCCGGAGCTTTTTGAAGGGCCAACCATGTCCACCATACCGCGAACGGCCGGGAAAGTGGGATTGTTTGAAGCTCTGGGCGGGACATGGGTTTGTCGGGCGAAAAACTGGCAGCCTTCGCAGGTTCTTACGACGTTATCCGCGTCGGAGACCGCGGTAAGCCAGAAAAATCCTTGCCTGTAAGCTTTGCCGACTAGAGTGCGTGCAGCCGCGTGGCTCCCGCATATGCCCGAGTGGATATCTTGGAGTAGTTGTTTCCCTTCTTCGGGTGGGATGCACCTCATTAGAATTCCGAGGGGCTTCTCTTATATAGATCGGAGTCGACCATGACGTACGCTTGGCAACGACGCCGGACGCGTTCGCTTCATCCTGGTCATCCCGGCTCTTCTGAGTTAAGAATTTGATGAGCGGCGTCCTCCGGTCGGTATCGACCATGGTGACTTCGTTCGTGGTTTGCTCGTCGGGAGCTGTCTTTGCGGTGACGGTTGGCTCGTAAAGATGTTCGACAAAGACATCGTTGGAGCAGCTTCGCGCTTGGATCCAAGCTGCGCTAGCTCATCGCGGCTTCGTTGTTATGTCTCGGGACATGTGAGAGTTCTAGCCCATCAAACTTGTCCTCAAGCTTGCGGACCTCTTGTCGGTAGGCCTCCATGGTGTCGTTCAAGCAAGACCGTCTTTCATCACTTGATTGACGACCAGTGGGAGTCGCCTTTCACAATAAGCCGTCGAATCCGAGTGAGACCGCAAGGCGCGATCCATGTAAGAGAGCTTCGTATTCGGCGACGTTGTGTGAGGCGGAGAAGTGGAGGTGAAGGGCATATCTTAGCCTTTCCCGTCGGGAGATCGGCACAACTCCCGCTCCCAAGCCGGTGATCCTCTTGGATCCGTCGAAGTGCATGGTCCAGGTGTTGGAGGTCTTCCCGAGGTACGTGCTCTTCGTTCGATCCACTCGGCCGAAGTCCGCTAAGGCTTGTGACTTAATGGACGTCCCGGGCTTAAAAGTTAAGTCCAGCGGCATCGTTCCAAGGCCCACTTGGCGATGCGCCCGGTTGCCTCGCGGTTGTGGACGACGTCGCCGAGTGGAAAAGAGGTGATGACGGTGACCGAATGACCACGAAAGTAGTGTGCCAATTTCCTCGCGGTTATTAGAACACCATAAAGCAATTTTTGTACCTGGGGGTATCGGATTTTGGCTCCTGCCAAAACTTCGCTGACAAAGTAAATTGGTCTTTGAATCTTCTGGGCCCGTCCTTCTTCTTCTCGTTCAACCACAAGGACCGTGCTGACCACTTGGTGAGTGGCTGAGACGTACAGCAAGAGGGGTTCCTGGGGCTGAGGTGAAGCCAGGACGGGTGGCGTGGTAAGGAACTCTTTGAAGTCTTCAAAGGCCTTGTCAGCTTCTGGGGTCCACTGGAAGTCGTCTGTCTTCTTCGGCGTCAAGAAGGGCATGCCTCGTTCGCCGAGTCGGGATATGAAACGGCTTAGTGCCGCCATGCAGCCAGTGAGCTTTTGGACGTCTTTCGATTACTCGGGGCTTCATGTTTAAGATAGCGTTGATCTTCTTTGGGTTTGCTTCGATGCCGCGATGTGATACCATGAAGCCGAGCGGTTTGCCGATGGGACGCCGAAGGTGCACTTCTCCGGGTTTAACTTCATTCGAAGGCCCGATGTTTGCAAAGGTTTCTTCTAAGTCGGCGATCGTCTTCTTTTCGCTTGGTCTTGATGACAACATCGTCGACATAAGCTTCAACGTTTTTGCCGATCTGCGTTTGGAAGCATCTTTGGATCATGCGTTGGTATGTAGCTCCGGCGTTCTTTAGGCCGAAAGGCATGGTGATGTAGCATAGGCCCCGAACGGCGTGATGAAAGATGTCTTCGAGCGGTCATTCTTTCGACGATCGGTGATAGCCCGAGTAACAATCCAAGAAGCTCGGGAGTTCGCAGCTGTGTGAGTCGACAACTTGATCGATGCGAGGTAGCCCGAATGGATCTTTGGGGCGGGCTTTGTTGAGGTCGGTGTAATCGACGCACATGCGCCATCGCCCGTCTTCTTGCGGACCAAGACTGGATTGGCTAGCCGGTCGGGATGAAGGACTTCTTTAATGAAGCCGACGACCAAGAGCTTTGCGAGTTCTTCTTTGATCGCGTCTTTTCGATCCCGTGCGAACTGCGTAATCGTTGTTTAATTGGTTTGGCGTCATCTTTGACGTTCGAGAGTGCTCGATCACCTCCCTAGGAATTCCGGGCATATCGGATGGTTTCCAAGCAAAAACATCTTTATTATTTTGGAGGAAGGTGACGAGCGCGCTTTCCTATTTAGGATCTAGGTTGGCGCCGATTCATGCGTTTTGGAGGGATCGGACGAATCAAGTGAGATCTTCTTGGTCTTGGCGTCGCCGGATCCCGATTTGGCTATCTTCTTCGCGGGGACTTCGCCCGCCGAAGTTGATGCAGCCAATCGGACTTCTTGTTGGCCACGTAATCTCTCGCGAGATTGGGCCATGTCGCAGCTCTCCTTGTCGCAGTGAAGGCTTGCTTCACGTCGCTGCGAAGAGTGATGATGCCGTTGGGACCCGGCATCTTCATGCAAAGATAAGTGTAGTGAGGGATCGCCATGAACTTGGCAAGCGCAGCCTTCCGATGATGGCATGATATGCCGTTTCGAAGTCGCCACCTCGAAGGTGACGTTCTCCGTTCGGAAATTCTCTCGGGCTCCGAAGGTGACTGGGATAGAGATATGCCCGAGTGGTGTTGAAGATAGCCCGGATAACTCCGTGGAAGGGGCTGAGCTTGCTTTGAGTTCGGCCCTCGGGATCTGCATTTCATCCATAGTCTTGGCAAACAGGATATTGAGGGCGCCCCCGTCGATGAGGACGCGCTTAAGCTCGATGTTGCGGACTACGGGGTCCGGGACGAGTGGATAGCGTCCGGGTGGACCACTCGGTCGGGATGATCCGAGCGGTCAAAGGTGATGGCCACCTCCGACCATCGCAGATATTGAGGGACTTCGGTTGAGCCGCGTTGACCTCCGGTCGGTTAGCTTTTGTTTCCTCTTGGATTCATAAGCTAACGGGCCCCGAAGATGTGGTTGAGCTCCCCACCGGGTCTTGAAAGGGTTCGGCATTCTCGGCCGCGTTGTTCTTCTTGGCGCGGATGGGCCCCTCGTCGGCGGCTTCTTGTTGAGTCGCGCCGCGTCTTGCTCATGAACCGCTTGTAGATAAAGCGAGTCCTTTGCCGCGTGCTTGTGATTCGGATGGTGGGTGCACCGGGCGTTCATGATGGCGTCGTAGGCGGCGACTCGGGACGGCGTTGAGTATTGGAGGTTGCGGCCACTGTGCTTCGATCGGCGCTTGCGATCTTTCGGGCCCTGGTTGCTATTGTTGCCGCCATCCTTCTTAGGATTTCGGCTTCCTCCTGCTTGCTTGTCCTCTCTTCGTCGGGCCGATCTTGACGGGCGGCCTTGATGGCGTCGTTTGATTTGGCGTATGAATTCGCCGTCTCAAACATCCGCTTCACCGTCTTCGGTGGCTTGCGTCCGAACTTGCCGATAAGCGGCTCATCACGGACTCCCCTTACGGAAGGCGGCGATGATGATGTCATCGGTGATGTTCGGAATCTTATTGCGCTTCTCAGAGAAGCGACGGATATAATCCTTCAGGGGCTCGTCCGGCTTCTGGATGACGTTATAAAGGTCGAAGTGCGTGCCGGCCTCTCGAAGGTGCCTTGGAAGTTGGCGACGAAGTGGTCCTCGCTCGCTCCATGAGCCGATTGAGCCTCTTGGCAGGCCGGTGAGCCAATTTCGGCCGAGTTCGCGAGGGCCACGGGCGAGTAGTTCGCCATGGCTTTGTTGTCGCCACTGCGCTCGGATGGCAAGGGTATACACAGCTAACCAAGATTCGGGTCGGTTTTGCCATCGTACCTTTCAATCCCCGTTGGCTTAAAGCCACTCGGCCAATGCACTCGGCGGAGCTCCCGAGTGAAGGCGGTACTCCATCGTCGCCGCTATCGGGTGATCCCCTCCGATCTTCCCGAGTGCGACGGTCGCGCTCTTGGTAGCGGCGGTCGAGGACTTCCGCGAGATCACTCGGCGGGGTCTTCGTTGGCTGGTTGGGTAGCCGGAACTGCGGTGGACTCGGTGGTGGACGGGTGGACGTCCATGTCGTTTGCGGCGGGAGTCGACCGTCGCTCTTGGTGCCTCGGCATGGACTCGGGAGGCGGGCCTCTTGGCCTAGTTGACGACCGAGCCGGCTCGGCCTCCCGTAGTCTCCCGACCTTAGGGGTGGAAGCCGGCTCTTGTCGGCGTTCGCCACGGATTCGATCGGCCTTCTTGCCGAAGTGGTGGGAGGGCCGTTAGCCGTGGCGAACGATGGTCTTGATCTTATCCAGTATAGGAGTCACGTTGGCGGAGCCGTCTCCATGACGGTATCCAAGAGCGTGAGTGCGGCGACGCGTTCGCGTGGCGTCCGGAAGACATTGGTGTTGCGAACCCGTGTTTGGAGGATGGCCTCCGGCGGATCGTCCAGCCACACGCAGATCCTGCTTCCTTTTATCGGCCTCGTCTTTGCGTTGTTTGTCTTCTTCGGTGTCTTGCGTTCAAGCTCCACTCGCTCGCTCCTCTTCGGCAAGCTTTCGGCCATGGCGAGTCGGACTCATCCGGCTCGGCCATGAGGACGTCAAGCACTTCGGCTCGCAGTCCATATGGCGTCGGAGTTGTCGGCTTCGTCGAGGGGATGCCGTAGAGATTGTCGGCCGGCGGAGCCGAGGTATCCGTTGAGCTCGAAGATGAACAGAGCCAAAGGACGGGAGGATGACAGCAACCTCCCTTGATCCCGGGAAATTCGGATCCGGATCGCTCCGGTCCGAGTCTGAGCTTGGGGATCAGCTCCTCCGAGTGGATCGCCGCCAACTCGGGAGAGCAGTTGATCGTAGATCTTGGCGACGTTTGGTAACCCAAACGGCACCGAGTGGCCTTCGCCGAGTAGATTGCTTCCGTCGGGAGGCGAGAAGATTGGCGCAGATCTCGGCGGCATCCGTAATCCGAATGGCGCCGAGTGAAGTCCGTCGTCGGAGAAGGTGGATCGCATCTTGGTCTTCAAGATGTTGTAGAAGATCTCGGCGCTGTTGGGGAGCCCGAACGGCGCCGAGTAGGTTGTTCCCTCCGACGGTTCGAATCCGAGTCGAGGGAGGAGTCGCCGACGAAGTTGGCGGCGAAGTCGCCGAGTCTTGAAGGAGATCCCATCACGCTTGTCGACGAGATTGTTGAAGAAGTCTCGACGCGCAAGCCCCTACTGGCGCGCCAACCGTCGAAACTTGGTTTCGGCAATATATTTTATGGGGTCGCAATCGAGATCGCCAAGCACAATGGGTTAGAAGGAGAAGAAGATTTAGACAGTTCAGCCCTCTCGTGAGGTAATACCCTACTCCTGTTTCGGTGGATTCGATCCGCCGAGTGTCTTTATTGATCTCGTGATCTAAAGCTCTCGCTTATGAAGTTGAATCTCAGATCTAGTGTTGGAATATCCCTCAAGGGACGCCCCTTACCCCCCTTATATAGTCTTGGGAGGAAGGGTTTACAAGTCGGAAACTCTATCTTATTCTAAGTTGGTTTCCTCAATCTTACCAAACCGTGACTATAGGCCGATTGCCTTATCTCTATCGGCAACCGTAACACCTAAGTCAAGTTCGGCTTACAGATATAGCAGGCGCAATCTATCCCTACCTCCAGTCGGATAAGCTTGCCATGTGGATACCCGATTGCCACAATCTCCACACCACCACAACCGATTCGTAGCCGATAAACAGCGCGCAACGTAGCAGCGCCTCTACCGGTATCCACACGTCCGAGGACAGAACGCCGAACACTCGTGTGCTAGCACGCGATGCAAGGCTAGGGTTTGGCTCGAAGGTGGGGAGGGATTCCGTGGAGATTGATCTCGCCGACTTCTAAAGCCGCGTGTGATCAGATTGATTTCGGCGCAATGCAAATCAATTGACGTATCTACAGCTCTCCACCCCTCACCCCTTTATATAGAGTTGGCCTACTGGAACTAGTGGCCGATCAGGACTCTATTTTAAATCGGATCTCATCCGTGTCTCATAGAGTTGGCCGCCCATACGTCGTAAGCCCATAGGACTCTATCCGATCGGATCCCTATCCGATCGAGCCGTATATGAGTCCAACTCGAATGCCTGTTCTTATCCCCTTAAGCGTGCGACCTTGTAGGTTCAGGTATACTCGGTTTCGGCTATAGTCTAACTTAACCAATCGTCGGCTCGAGTCCAACTCAGCCGACCTGTAAACAGCGGCGCCTAGCAGCACATATTGACACCATGGTATACAAGAATATAATATCGGTTCTGAACCTGTAATGTGTACACAAATCCCTTTGCCTCACGATACCAATTAAGCTATAGGCAAGATGTGTGTCATCCCTTCAATAGCTTAACCATTCACTCGAACCGTATTGGATTATCCGTCTGTTGATTGACTCCTCAATCAACTTAGCATGGCCATGCATTTTCATAATCCATTACCTTGAGGGGCCAGAGATATCTCTCCAAAGGAGGGGCAAATTCCATCTTTATCACTCACATCCCACTCCATGTTTCATAGCAAACCAAAAAAACTACCTTCATAACTACCTAGTTACGGAATAACGTTTGGTAGTCCCAAAGTAGGCTACTACACATGTTGGAATCCATGGTGATCTCAGGTCTAAGGACTTTGTACCAACACTACCTGAGACCAACTAATGGCACATTAATTCCTGTAGTGTCTCATTGTGGGTCTATCCAACAATGTGTTCTCTAACACATATGTCCATGTTTATTGATTTGGTATCTCCATACCCATGATCTATGAGACATGATCATTAATCAATAAACATGCCGATCTTAGAATCATATTTGTTCTAACAATATGACATATGATCAAGGATCGTTTAGAAATAGATTCATACATAAAGAGTCTCATAAATAAGTCACATACTTATTAATCAATACAAGATCTCTATTTCATGAAACTGAATAACACTTTATTCATTAATACATAAACATTGACTATGATATCCAACATCTCCATGTTGCCTCTAGGGCATATCACTAACAATTATCAGGTTATGTGTTATACGATTTTCTATAAACGTTTTTAGCTTGAGCTAGGCGTTTATGTAAGTTCTTGACTATATGCTTAGTTTATTTTTTAATTAACCACATAGTCGGGGGCTACACCTAATTAGGTGCATCAGAAGATGCATCTAGGTATTTATTTTTGAGAATTTTTTAGATATTTTCCAGTCCTTCACAATCTTTTTATCGGATGATAAAACACTCGGGAGATTTAGGCAGAGATGATGGAACCACTCGGCACCAGAAGCACTCGACCAAGGAGTTGTTTGGTTGTGCGTTACTTTGGTTCGAGGCCAAAGTTATCTCGTCGACTGCGAAGGACTCGGGGGCTACTGTGGAGATTATGGCAATCGGATACGCTCATGGCAAGCTTGTCCGACTAGTAATAGGGATAAGTTACGCCTAAGGATTATGTAAACAGGCTATGACTTGGGTGTTACGTTGCCGATGAGATAAGACAACGACTCATAGTCATAGTTTGGTAAGATTGAGGAGACCGACTTAGAATATGATAGGTTTTCAACTTGTAAGCCCGCCCTCCAAGACTATATAAGGGGGGTAAGGGGCGTCCCTTGAGAGATATCTGATATGAGATATGCAATATACGAGATCAAGAGATCAATACAGACACTCGGTGAATCGAATCCCCAAAACAGGAATAGGGCATTACCTCACGAGAGGGCCTGAACCTGTCTAAACCATTTTTTCCACTTAACTCATCGTGTTTGGTGAACTTGACTGCACCCCCAATTTCTATTGCCGAAACCAAGTTTCGACACGGTCTCACCGTTCCACCAATATCTGATAATAAACTCGCAAAACTTATTGACGATAAAAAATATATAAATAAAATTTTTATAGATGTATTTTTAACGACTTAAAAAATCATAGTTAAAAATTAAAATATAATAAAATATATATTAAAAACTCACTATAATATTAAGTTCTACAATAGAAAAATAGTTGCGACTGATAAATGAAGAGCAAATTGTAGGGAACAACTGTACTTATGTCTCAACTGTATCTTATTGCTTTTATAGTGTCCAATCGAATAGGTTAACGTCGTGGTGATAACAAATATTTTGATTCCTCGGAAAGGATAGTCAACAGGCTTTGTGAAAAGATGTCATCATATTTTCATGTATTTTTTGACACTTACATTTGGTTTTAAAAAGATACTCCCAACATTACTATATAAATAATTTGAAAAAAGAAATACAAAATTCCTCCGTACAGACGATCGACATGAATACGAACAGAAATCCAGAATACATGAGATTCAAAACTGCTAAATCCAGGAATTTGGAGAAATTTAGAGGAATTTGAGTGAATCTTAGGACTTATTTGATACGGTTCTAGATTCTCGGAGAAACATGATATTGTTTTTTAAAAATCGGTAAAACTATCTAAAAGGTTTCTTATTTATAATTAAAAAAATTGTTTCTGCTGACTCTTAAAAAGACGTTTTTCATTTTTAATTATTTAATATAAATTTAAAAAAATACTGAATCGAACGGATTTTTATAGCCAAACGGACCTTAAGCAAGCCTAAGTTTTTGAAAAGTTCCTTGCAACTACTAGTAGGCGAAGCAAAAGCAAAGCAAAGCAACATCACACCACTCACTCCTCCCCCAAATCAATGGCACCCGAGGTGCAGCCCTCCCCGTCGCCGTCGCCCCACCGCTCGCCGGAGCCGGCGGGCGGTGCCGGCGCCGGCGCCGGCCCCACGGGGATCCGCCGCTGACGCCGATGCACAGCGCGGGCGACGAGTGGGCGACGGAGGAGAAGAGCCCCCGCCGCAGTCCTCCTCTCCCCCGCACTCCACGTCCATCGTCGTCGCCTCTCAGACGCACGCGGCGGCCGCCAAGTACGTGCCCCCGCGCGCCACGGGCCACGTCTCAGGGGGGGATGGCCGCTCCTGGTACTCGTGGAACGGCGGCCGCACCGCCAAACCGTATCGCCCCCCGCCGCCGTCGAGGCAGAAGCCGCAATTTCAGCCGCCGCCGCCGCCGCCTCCAGCGCCAGCGGCGCCGGTGCTGGTGCCTCCGCCTGCGCCTGCGCCCGCGCCCGCACCGCGGCCGGCCCCGGCACCGGCACCGGCCCCGAGAGTGTCGGCTAGGGCGGTTGAGCAGGACCACCGGGTGGTGCCCGACATCCTGTCGCGCAAGCGACGCGCGGCGGTTCTGCAGCGCACCGCGCTGGTGGCGCGGCTTGCGGCCGCACTGCTCTGCCTCGCGGCGCTCGCGGTGCTCGCCGCCGACAACCGCAAGGGTTTTGCCCTTGACTCCTACAGCAACTACAGCCAGTTGCGGTACGGGAAAATTTTCCCCTTACTAGAAACATTTTACAAATTTTTCTTCCTAGGATTCTTGAATTAGTGATTTGCTTAATGCGATTGTTCGGTTTAGGTATTCTGAGGCGGTGAACGTGATTGGGTTCGTGTACTCGGTGCTCCAGTTCTTTGTGCTCGCAGATCTCATGAGGAGGAACAAGCATTTGAATCCGCGGCGCAAAGGAGATTACTTCGACTTCTTCATGGATCAGGTTTGCCTCTGATTCGGAGCCCTTTGCTTGCTGTTCATAGGTTTCTTTAGGATTGTGCAACTGTGAGTCATGTGATGTGATGTGAAAAAAAAGATGAAGAAGAGATGTGAAGGCATCGTCATGAAGCAAAGTATAAGCTTTATAAGCTTGTGAAGATTTCTTTCTTGTGATTACTTTTTGCTACTTTATGCTTCGTTTGATGCTGCAATTACATCGCCATGGGTTATGTCCTCATTGTCTTGATATGAATCCGAATGTATAGATTCAGGTTGCCCTAACTTACACTGGAATTATAAATTTTGTTGCCCAGTTCCAATTATAGATTCAGGTTGTCCTAACTTACACTAGAATTATAAATTCTGTTTCCCAGTTCCAAACATGTGATCTGAATGAAGCAGTATGATTTTGAACTAATGTTTGTTGGAGGTTGGGTAGAGTATCTAGGAAAGTAGTTGAGTTGAGCTTGTATCACTCAAATCAGTGTGAACTCATCTGATTAGGCGTTCCATGCTGCATGCATACTACCTTCTCCTAAATGATGAAAAATAAGTGGGGATTTGGCATATTCTGCCATTAAAAATTATGCTCTGAAGTCCAAACATCACAGTAGGCCATTGACAACGGATCTTTAGTAATGAGGGAAAGTTGAGGACTAGAGGTTCTATTAGCTTGGTGCTTCATGTTTTCTTAGCTTATATTGAGTGTTAATGGCCGGAATATTTGTATGTAGCACCTTCATATTGATGTTACCGTAATAACCTCTAGGTTTGTGCCACTTCCTACACAATCTGAATTTACCTTCATTTGCTTTATATTTGAGGTCTAGGTTTGTGTCACTTCCTACACAATCTGAATTTACCTTCATTTGCTTTATATTTGAGGTCAGATATCTATGCCTGGTTTTTACTTGTGAGCACATTGGCACATCATGTCTAACTCTTAACAAGAGAAATTCCATGACGGGAGTTCTTCTCTTTTTCCTCTTGCAGTACATAGCTGAGATAAAATATATTCCCCTATCACCGTTAAACCATTTTATTTGACAAGCTTCACAGCTTACACTGCTTCCCGTTTTAGCTTGGATTGCTTCCTATTTAGCTTGTCAGATCTTTCCTATGTGGCTATGTGTTTGTTTCGGACAGATTGCAAACGGAATATTAGTTAGTTTTTTAGTTGTTTCTCTTTCTATTGCTTGAGGTATTTACACTTTCCCATGTTATGACTTTTTATTAGTTTTGTTCTGAAAGGTAAATTTTTAGTAGAAATCTGTGGAAGGAAAGAACGGTGCTGAATCATTTTTTGCTACTATTTCTGCAGGTGCTGGCATACCTTCTGATATCTTCGTCGTCATCAGCAACTGCACGAATAGGCGATTGGATCGACAACTGGGGGAGCGACCCTTTCCCAAAGATGGCGAACAGCTCCATCGCCATATCTTTCCTGGCATTCTTGGTTTTTGCTATCAGTGCCCTCATCTCTGCATACAATCTCTTCCGGCGAGATATTTAGCTGCTCTTAGCAGCAAGCCAGCAACCAGCCTGTTACCTTTTCTTATCTAGACTAAGTTTTCGGTGCAGCCATTGTTGTATTGCACATGTATATGTAATCATGGGCCAACAATTGGAGTTCAGTATTAAGGAAAAACAAATGGAGTTCTAGACGTGTAGGTTATATCCAATATATATCTTCATGATCTTGGGCTGTTGCACGTTTATGTGATGAACAAAATTTCAGCTTCTAGTTACTATGAAACAAGTAAATTGCTGTCAGCATGAAGACATGACAGATTATGAGGATGTTGGATCAAATCAGTAAGTATGCGTACAATTATGAGAACTCTTATACACGCTAGATCACAGATGTGAGACCGCAAGAGATTTTCTGTAAAAGACAATATTCCATGTAGGAGTTTAAGATCACCACTGGGACGACATGCCAGATACGAAATATTGGAGGAGACAAATAACAGACTAATATCCAGTGAACAACCAAGATTGACAGTGTTTGATTGAGTGGGAGTCTGTCCCTTTAAAAAGGAGATTTGGAGATTTGAAGAGAGACGTTCTTTAAAATATTTTTTAAACATTTTTTAAAAAAAGATTATATTTTTTTAAAAAAATATTTAAAAGGAGAGACGTCTTTCCAAACACATTTTTTCAAGAAAAAATTGTGAGCGCGTAAAAAATTGAACACGAGACTGGTCTCGTGGTTTAACCACGTACCCTTTGTCACTGTACTAAGTTTATCCCTTCAATCGAATCAATGTGTACAACCATCTTTAATCCTATACCACAAATTGATTCCTCTCCATTCTTTCAGGAAAAAAACACAGATTGTAGATCAGAACACAGCCTCGTTGACATCTTACAAGAGCTGAATCATATGAGAACGGTAGAACAAAAGAGTTGTCAAGTACAAGCTACTTCAGCCTAATTGTAGGCTTGTAGCCAATGGGAACTTCTCACAATTCCAGGTTGAATAAATGTGTTTATTGTTGTCGAATAGCAGGCTGGTTCAGCCTAATTTTAATAAATTAATGGAATCTTCAAATCCCAAACTCCCTTTGTAATTTGTATGGGTGTGCCATCTACTTGCACTGCAGCTGCTTCTGCAATGGCTTTGAGCTCCATGTCAGCTCCTGGATATGAGTAGGGAAGATCACTGTAGGCTTCCTCTTGCTCTCCTCCAGGTAAGGGAAGTCTTCAGTGAAGTGCAAGCCGCGGCTCTCATGCCTTGCAAGAGCACTCTTCACAACCAGCTTTGCGCAGCAGAAGAGATTCCTCATTTCACAGGTCTCAACCCCCACCATTGTAGGCTTCCACCCTCTCCTGAACAAGAACTCCACCCATTCTGACTCCAGATCACTGATCTTCCATTCAGCGTGCTTCAGGCGGTTCGTCGATCGCACTATCCCGACGTACTCCCACATAATTGACTGAAGCTCCATCCTGGCCTGCTTCGTCTTCTCAATGATGTCAGATAGTATACTGTCCCTAAGGGAGACAGAGAGCACAGGGCGAGCCCATTTCTTGGCGAAAGAAGGATCGACATCTGCATCGACCATATGATCTATTGAAGGTTGCACTGCTCTCCGAGCAAATACCAGTGCTTCAAGCAGTGAGTTGCTTGCAAGCCGATTAGCACCGTGCAATCCAGTGCATGCAACCTCACCAGCAACATACAGGCCTTTCACATTTGTCTCCCCCTGCAACCCAGCCCGGACACCACCACACATGTAATGAGCTGCAGGAACAACAGGAATCGGCTGTCGAGTGATGTCAAGGCCGTGGCGGAGGCATTCAGCTGCAATGTTCGGAAAATGGGCAAGAACCTTTTCTCTTGGACTGTGACTGATATCCAGGAGGACATACTTCTCTCCCCTCTTCTTCAGTTGGTCGTCTATGCTTCTTGCGACCACATCCCTCGGTGCTAACTCACCACGGTCATCATATGAAGGCATAAACCTCTCCATGGCCTGATTATAAAGAATTCCTCCATCTCCTCTGACTGCTTCTGTTATGAGGAATGCATTCTCTCTTCTTGTAGCTGGCTTTACTGGGAGACCTTCATCTGATAGTGCAGTTGGGTGGAATTGCACAAACCTGTCATTGCAAAGTAGGGACGTGTCATTATATTTCCCAGATACAACGATATGACTGTTTCAAAACTTGTGAATGAAATTTTAGAACGAAAAGTGATTGCTAGGGTAGCTATTGCTATGAATTAAATGCTGATGGATGAGCAGATCCTCAATTTTGTTTTGAGAGCAAAGGTCAAGGGTGTGTACTCAGGAAAGGAATACTCACTCCATATTAGATATTACAGCCTGCGCACGATGAGACATTGCAATTCCATCCCCAGTAGCTACCTGAAATTTTTGGATTCAAAGAGTCCAAGAAATATTGTAAGCATTACATCAGCAACTTATTTCCCATTAAATATAAACTACATGGTGCATCATATTTGGTTGTTCATTCACGATATGAGCATGATATAGAACATTGGGATAGAGCTAAATACCTTCAAATAATCCATTATATGAAAAAAATATTAAAGATTGTGAGGGCGATGTATCATATACCGGTGGATTGGTTGTTGAGGGGTAGATATGACCGACTCCTCCAGATGCAAGCAATGTTACTTTCGAGATGAAACGAATTGCCTGGATATCACATAGGACATATATTTACAAAGCTGGTTCAGAAATGATTTCAAGATGACAAATATGACAAGAGGAAAATGTAAAAATTGCATAACAAATCTGGCAGGAGGAAATAAAAAAAATTACTGCTGATGTACCTTCTGAGTTTCAGTGTCCAATGAATCCACACCATAGCAATATATTTCACCATTATTCTGCAACAGAACACCTCCTATTAGTCAAGGTGATTCCAGTCTACTAATAGGATGTGCTAATTTGGTTAGGGTATGTAGCGCATGCATTTTCATTTATGGAATGTAAACGTTTCAATTTGGTCGTACTCTGTCATACTCTCAGGAATAGATTAACTAAAAAATGTTGAAATTATAATGTGATTGAGACATTGTAATTAAAAAAAAGGAGTGATGACAAGGATAATCTGGAAAATATGAATGTAACACGTGCAGCTTATCAAAGAAAATTCCAGATTTGATTCTATCAGTAGTTAGTCAAATGTTAAACGCCGCGATTAAGAAGCAGCTACCGACAAGAGTTAGGAAGCCGACAGTGATAGGGCCAGTAATCACCAGTTCCCTGTCGCTTCTACTTCAGTTTCCATTAGACTATCTTTTTAGGTACAAACTAATAGCAGCTAGGGTTATTAATTCAAGCCAAGTTATATATATTCTTTCTCTTGCAAAATTCAATATACAAAAGTGGGAATTGTTGTGCAGTTTTGGGTGCCAACGCTAGTTTTACTCCAATCCAAGCCTAATTGCCAGCAGGCAATTTATAAACTGATTGATTAGGACCAGGTATTTCCACATGTTCTTACCAGTTAACCGCCAGTATCCAATCCAGTACTAGTTTTAGGAAACATGGTGTCGACCCTCAGTTTTCGTAATTCATAGAGCTGAAGGAGTTAAACCAAAGTAGAAGGCAACTTTCAAATGTAACAGAGAAAAACGCATGAAAGCTCATAGATACAACAGATAGCAGATTAATAGAAGGATCAAGAAAAATATTATCCACAAAAAAAGGACTATTGTTACGCAGGACACTTGAGAATGAAGCAAGAGGTAAAGTGTCAATTAACCAACCTGACAGGTGAGTAAATCAATGGCAAAGTGGTGGCCAAACAAAGATATGTTATCATCATTATCAACGGCTTGAAGCAGTGCTCTCTCGATCTCTCTTCCAGTCATATCAGCAGAATGAACTATTCTGTTGTGAGAATGTCCACCTTCCCTTGCAAGGTGCAGCCTTCCGTCCTCGCCATGGTCAAATGAAGCTCCCATGGCAATGAGCTCCTTCACACGCTCCGGTCCTTCTGTGCATACCACCTGAAATATAAAATGGAAGTTACTAATCCAGTATTGTGATTTTGTAACAGGAAAGGATACAACAGAAAATATGCATTGATCATTATTGCAGTACACACAAAATCAACTATTGCCTTCATGATGGATGCAGAACTAACTTACCCTGACAGTTTCTTCATCACACAGATAAGCCCCTGCGACAATTGTGTCTTGCATGTGGCTCTCTACAGAATCTGAGGGGCATAGAACCGCGCTGACGCCGCCTTGTGCGTAGTTTGTGTTGCTCTCATGAGGCTCTGCTTTGGTAATGATGGCAACAGAGCCATACTTAGAAACTTCCAGAGCATACCTTAGGCCAGCAACACCGCTGCCAATGACCACAAAATCGAAATATTTTGTTGTATCGTCTTGCAAGCATGAGGCAGCAGAGGCTCTGATGGAGCCGACCTTGTGCCTCATTCGCTGTTGGGAAGCACTAACAGCCTTTGCACCGATGAAATGAGGAATGCTACAGGATCAGTAAGCACAGTCAGTACAGTGGCATCAGGTTTAAACAATACAACAGTAACATTTAGAATTGCCATCAAAGCTTGCAATTTGCCATTGGTGACTCATAGTTAAAACTGACAGTAAAAACAAACTGAGGTGCATTTTCACATGCGTTCTCAATCTCCTAGCCGAATCATGTTCTTCCCATTTTGAAGCATTAACCTCCGTCCCCCCTCCTCTTTCTTTAGGCAAAATTCAGGGTCAAGAAGGATGAGGAGTTTAAACATCAGCTTTTCAAAAGGTAAATTCTTTAAGCAGCAAAACAGAAGTGTTGTGCTTCCTACCAAAAACAAAGCTGGTGAACATTTGGAACAAGTACACAGAGAGACAATCTGAGAGCTGCAAGAATCAAGATCACCTGGAGATATAAACCTGGGCGCATCTGTTGATGGGAGAGAAAAAGGCCATCCCCGAAGCTTGCATGTGCCCTTTGTCGACATGCACCATCGCCTTGCATTGGAGGCTCCCAAAGCCGTTCATCAGAGCCGCCATCCCAACCCACCCCCGGCTCTGCACAAGACGAGACAGAAACCAACAGAGACAGATCAAGATGAGCAAAACAAATGGTGATTTGTCAACAAGCACGCATGCAGATGTAGCACCTAAACCAGATGAAAAAAAGAGGAAGAGAGATCCCAACACAGAGATCACACAAAGTTCGCTTTTTTGAGATCATGCCAGACGGATGGGAAGATCAAAAAAAAAAGGGAAAAAAACATTGACTGACTGCGAGTTACCTACCTACCTAAGCTTTCCCAGAATCGCCGGAGGACGAAGGAGATCTTCGTGGGACGGAGCAGCGCAAGAAGAGTGTGCCTCACCTGCACCAAAAACCGCTCCTTTGCTCAACGGGAAGAAGCAGCCAGGTGGCGGCCGGAGATCAAACGCGGCCTTTGGTTCTCCGAGACGTCAGGCTGGGCGGGGGAGGAGAAGCCGAGAAGGCGATTGGGCGAGAGGAGTTTCAATTGCGGCGGAGAAGCGAGGGAGAAGGAGACACGTCTCTTCGCCTCGGCTTGGCGAGAAGACAAGAAGAGGAGGAAGGGGTGGGTAAAAATGGGAAGCCAAAAAAGTGCTCGCTGGCGCCTCTGCCTTGGAAAGAAAAGGAAAGGCGAGGAAAATTCCTCGCACCCCGAGGCGCCACATCGCCGCCCGCCGCCGCCGTCGCCGTCCGTCGAGGGCTACTGCGAATTCCTCTCTGCATTTGCGGTCCTCCTCCTCCCACTACTCCTACTGCTGCCGCCGTTGTGATGTCATGGAGCGGAAAAGCGGAAGATTCCATGATCAGATTTGGACGCTTCGCACCACGGCGAGGTGAGGTGACGGCGGCCGGCGCTTTTCCTCCCGGCGGCTCATCCGCGGGGCCCAGAGAATCATGGGTAGGGCCGCCCACCGGGGTGTGTGTGCTGTGTTGGTCGCCTCCTCGCGCGCCAGTGGAATGGAATTATGGAAATGCACCTCCACCTCCACAGTTGTTCGACCTAGGGGATCGCTAATCTTGACCAGCACCATGATTGACTAAAGGTCCCATTCTTTTCTTTGACTTATATCATCATTTTATTTTATCATAATTATTTTAAATTTAAATCTCATATAATTTTAATTTATATTTTTATATCTTTATTTAAGGATTATTTTATATTAGAACTGTAAGTTAATTTTATAAACTTCGTAAACATAAATTACGGTCATTTTATTTTATCATAAATATTTTAAAGTTAAAGTAGCATATAATTTTAATTTATATTTTTTTCTTTTATGTCTTCACCTGGCCTATTTCAAGATTGATGGGTTAATTTTATAAATATTTAAGAGGTTTTCTATAAAATAAGAGACGATGTAGGTTAATTTTATAAACACTCAATGGTAGTACAAAATAGTCGACGGGTTATGGGTTAATTTTATAAATACTCAAAATGTTTTGTGAAAATAGCAAGCGAATATGGGTTAATTTTATAAACACTCAAGAAGTTTTATAAAATAGTTAGATGGACAAAAATTTTAGATAAAAATACTATTTACGAGGTATAGATTTTCTTTTCGTTAGCATGTCTGGCTAAAAAACTTTTATATAAATTTTTTAAAATATTATATAAATTTATTTTTAAAAAATAAAAATAATTAAAACTTAATTATGATTAATTATGTGTTAATGGTTTTCTCGCTTGTGTTTATATACTTAATCTTTATCCTTATAACAACGAGGCCTTGGACTAAGGCCCTGATGTTGATAAAGATTAAATACAGACACGCAAAACAAAAAAACTTTTAGCGTATGATCATTAAGTTTTAACTATTTTAAATTTAAAAACTAAATTTATATAATAATATTCTAAAATGACTTCTATATAAAAAAATTTAAACAAAATAAAAAAATATGTAATATATGTCTTAATAAAAAATAGGGTACGCATATCGAACTACGTCTAAGTTGGAAAGAGAGACTTTTCATCTTCTTCACGTCCGCACCTATCATAACAATACGCATTTTAAAAATATACTAGCCTTACAACAGCTGAAGTTGGGGCTCGACGTGGATGGAAATAGGAGGTAGGGACGCAGGCACGGCGCGAGAGCTCCGAGCAACGACGGAAGAGAGGAGCACGGCGCGGCGCGGGGCGCGACGCGGCAAGGATGGGGAGCGTGAGGGGCGCAAGAGGTCTTTTTTTTCATCCAAGTCCTTTCTTTCTTTTTAGCATTGAGACTGCGGGTTAATTTTATAAACACTTAAGGAATTTTCTGCAAAATAATCAGGTAGAATAAAATTTCGGGTGAAAACACTTCTTGGATAGTTATAGATATAGAAAAGTTGTTTTAAAATTGATATTAATCTATTTTTAGTTTAAAATAATTTATAATTAATTATAGTTCATATCATTTTATATATCTTCTTATTTTCTTTTTTCTTCACTCAAACACACCCTAAAATTAACTTAGTTCTGATATTGTATTGTGTTATATTGTGTTTCTATTCTAGGAGCCTAAGACTTGATTTGTTTTACTCTCTATATTTTAAAATATCAGATATATTTTTAAAATATAAGATATATTTTGTTTTCGTTAGAATAAAACTGAAACACACCGCAACATAAGTAACGTATGATTAGAACTTTACTTATGGATAAATCCCATAGAAATCGAAAACAAATAATTTTGAAACATGTTATGTTAGGATGGTTAGTACGAATTTGATGAGTGTGTTACTCCGTCCGATCGTAAATATTTGCCATTTAAAATAAGATTTTCTCAAACTCTCAAAAGTGTATTTGAAATTGATAGGTAAAAACAAATACTCAGCTTTAAGGAAGATAACTTGTGCAATTATACTTTAATGATTTTTATGAATATTTTAGTTAAAATAGTAATGATCCCATTAAGAAATAACGATCAAACATGCAAAAAAACAGTTAAATGGCAAACAGAAAAACTCAAGGAATAGGATTCTGTATGATTGCTTTGATTGGGTTGGTTCCAAATTATATTCTGTGATTGCAACAGTAGATCAAGCTAGATACTACCCATATTACGTCGTTAACATTTTAGTGCTAGCCTTATCGTTATCGTTGACCATAAAGTGTCAAGAGGGAAATTAGAAAAATGCTAAAGAACAACACACTTAGCTACCGCTACCGGGCTACCATACACTACTCTGATACTCCTGGGATTATAAGTTAGGATTATAACACTGTAAAACAACGATTATACACATTTCTCTCCGGATATAGATTGAGGTTTTATTCTCTGTCCTTAGGTAGGTAGCCTAAGTGGTTTTCTTACTTTTAATTAAGCTATGATAATTCGTAGTCTTTCGTCTCTAATCTCTATAGTAATTAGCTATAGTTTCTTTGAAACATTGAACAACAACAAATATTATAAAAATAAGTATAGCATTGTAATTAGATCATTTCCAGTGCAAGTTTACTAATAATTTTAAATTCATTAAATAAGATGTCACATGGACTATAATAACATATCATTTTTATTAAGATAGACAATGAATAAGCTTCTAGATGAAACTTGGTTTACACACTTATATATGTCAAGTTTTATGTTCTCTCAGAAAGTACCTCAAGGTCCAAAGGTATCTTGAGAGGTACCTAAGTACCTATAGCAAAGTTCTACAAAAATCGTGATACCTTTCGATGATAAAATTACCTATATGTCTTGAAAACAAAATGAAACCGCCAAAAATAGAACCCCATTATAACTAAATTATTTCACAACACCGTTCAATAATTAAATGCTAAAAATAGCATACAAAACCACGAAATGAAATTATGCGTTAAAGACATTTATTTCATTCATCAACCCAAACATCTTTAGATAATGTGGCACCCTTGAAAACCATAAAATGAAGAAGTTTTCGCTTTGATATCTAAATCAACCTTACTAAAATTTGGGTAGCGTCGAAATTTTGGTAGTGGGCTCATTTATCTTCATCGCGGCTCAACAAAACCGACTCAGCATGGGCTTCCAATCTCCGTTACGATGGGCCGAAACACCAGCCCATGCGCGTGTATGGGCCACAAGTGAGGCCTAATGCGAACGAGGCCCTCATGGGCCCAATACCCACGAAGCAATGGGCCTTCCCTACTTCTATAGCTGCAGCGTCTATAAATCAGGCGGTCCGGTCCGGTCCGGTCCGTCGGTCGCGATCATTCTGGACTCCGGTTTTCGTCCTCCGTTTTGCCTCCGTCTCCGTCTCCGTCCCCGCCGCTCGCCGAGGTAATCCAAGCCGGCCCCCCGCCTCCTCTCCCTCCCGCATAGCTAGGGTTTTGCTCTGCTGCTGGCTATCTATCTCGTTTCGTTCTCTTCGGTGATGCGGGTGGAGCGTTTGGATGCTGGTGCGCTGAGTGTTTCGCTTTGATCGATCGATTGTCCTGGGGAAATTTAATTTTGGGGGGTTTAGGCTTTTAGGTATGCTTGTAGGAGTGCGCGAGCTAGTATTGTGATTTTGCTGTTCGTGTATGCTTGTGTTGCTGAAATTTTGTAGTGATTTGGCTCACGGAGCTTGAAATCGCTGGAGTTGATTAGGGAGTTTCAGAGCAGAGACCGTGGGTTTTGGGGGTTTTGGGTACAGTCAGAGCTAGTTTTAGTGCAACAGCTTCCTGGAATTTTAGCGAATTCTTTAAGAAAAAAGAAGAAGAAGTTGATTAATCAAAGCTAAGCAGATAAGCCGTTGTTAGAGGCTTAGATTGTGAGGTTTTTGAAAAGGTGACTTAGACTGTGATTTTGAGATACTTTTTTGCCGGGACGGCGAAGACTGCCGGCCAAATATATTAAGACTGGAAGAGGTTTTAATTACAGTAAGCTTACAACGACACAAAAGGTGTCACGCTGATCTTAGAACGCAAGATCAGACCGAGCTTAAAAAGGAAAACAAACGAGGGACTTCGGCTTCCTCCCTCTTTCAGCCGATAACTTCTGTTAACCCTATTCTCGCCTGTGCTGAACTACCTCTGCTCCAAACAGCCCTGCCGTATTCCAAACCGTGATTTCTTCATTTATTGACACCGCTAGCTCGTTCACCGACCGCGAAGTTTGCTGGAATGCCCTCGCATTGCGTTCCTTCCATATCTCCCGGCTGATTAACATGAATAGTGTGTCGAATTTCCCCCTGTAACCCGTCCAAAAACGGGATCTCACTTCAATCCACCATTCATCCAGTGCTTTCCCGCTTTCCACCGGCGTCTGGAATTGTACGCCGCACCACATTCTCAGCTTTTCCCACACCGCCGAAGAGAAAGTACAGCTTACAAGGAGGTGATGACATGTTTCTTGTTCTTGCTGACAGAGGAGGCAAGAAGCAGCATGAGGCCAGTGCCTTTTCTCCAAGTTGTCGGTTGTTAGGCATCTTCCTTTCAAAGCAAGCCACATGAAGAACCGAACCTTGGCAGGTACTTTAGATTTCCAGAGAAGTTTCCCAAATTGGCAAGTTTCCGTTGCCATGAAGAACAAGTTATAGGCCGACGAAACCGTGAACATCCCGTTCACCGCAGGCCTCCATTTGATCTGGTCCTTGACCGGTTGCAGCGAGACATTTCTGGTTTCCTCCCAGAGCTCAAAAAATTGAGCTATAGCCTCATTAGATAAGGCACCTTGCAAGCATCGCACCCATCCATTGTTATCCAGCGCTGCCTTCACTGTAAGCTTTCTTCTACCTGCGAAAGAGAACAAGGTAGGCCAACGCCATGCTGGGCATCCTGAACTTGTGTAGATGCTCAATTGTCGCTTGAGTATTGTGTTATCATTTGGCTTGTACTGGGTAGTATGTTGTGCATTTACAACAACATATATTTTAATTTTAGGAGGCTTGTATAGATGCTAGATTGCCGCTTGAGTATTGTATTATCATTCGACTTGTACTGGGTAGCATGTTGTGCGTTTGAACCAACAATGCCTTTTGATTCGAGTGGAAAATATTGCAAATCTATAGGATGATGTTTGCTCTGCATATTAGTGCTCAATGTTGAGAATTCTCAAATTGCATGTGCTGATATGCATTTCTGTTGTGTACTATGTTAGTATCATTTACTTCTATACGTTTTTGTCATCCTGTATCTTTTGAGAGGGGAGACTTTGTCCCTTTGTGGCGCAAAAATATGGCAGCATCAATATATAACTCAACTGTTACTATTTTTAGAACTACGTGAAAAAGGTGGGAAAATAAGTGTTGAATCATGGGCAAGAGGAAGTCCAGAGCAAAGCCACCTCCCAAGAAGAGAATGGGCAAGCTTGATACTGTCTTCTGCTGTCCATTCTGCAACCATGGAAGTAGTGTCGAGTGTCGCATGTAAGTATGTTTTGTGACCGTTTACATACCTGGCTTCTTTTTCCGCTTGCATTTCTCTGTCTGGCTAGTTTTTGGCAGTGCAGTAACACCTTCTTCATCTGTGTTTTGTAGTGATCTAAAGAATTTAATCGGCGAGGCCTCATGCAGAATTTGTTTGGAAACTTTTAGCATGGCTGTTAATGGTAACATGCTCTGGACCCATGCGGCCATTCATTTTGGATCAGTGGTTTAGTATTTTAAGTGACACCTTTTCCTGTTGTAAACTTCGCAGTCGAGCATAATTAAGTGACACCTTTTCCTGTTTTAAGTGACACATTTTGGATCGGCTTTGTGTTTGCTCTTAGGTTATTTGGTTAGTTACTACTGCCATAATGCTTACATTTCTTTATAATAAATTGGTATAGGATTTAATTATCTGTTGAAAAGCAGTTTGAATACGATCTCTAGAAGCTAAGAATAAAAAATGTTTTGCTTTCAGATGTATCTTGTCTTTTCAAATGAGCATTGCTCTCCTGTCAAATTACCCCTCTGTAGAGCTTGCTTGTTTTATTTGCTGCTTTCTAAAACCAAATTAATAAATCAGATATTTGTAGCGCCGGTTGAATTGAGACATTATTCGCTATCTATGTTCAGAGTTTAGTAATGAATGTCCATGAAAATCAATTAAGTTGGTGTTTTAAAAGAGATTAAATATGTAACTAAACAATATTTCAGTTTCTAACTAACTAAATGACATTATATTCCTCTGAAAGTTGGCTTTGCCTAGATTTTTTGCTATACAAATACTTGGTTTGAATGGGGTTAGGCCGGCAAGGGCAATGCATATTGATCAAATAATTAGTCTTGAAGTGCGCTATAAGATGAAAGAGCGAGGAGCCTCTGCAAAACTAAAATGGAAGGTTGGGGAATCAGGTCTTAACGTTCAGCATCTGTGCTTCCAACACCTTTTAGGCATGTATAAGAAAAGGTCATTTTGATTATCTTAGCCATTTATAGTTGATAACTGTTTTTCATGCTTTTGTACTAGTGCTGCACTGCTGCATTGGGGCAGGAGTGTACTAGTGTTGCTATTTTCCTCGCTATAAATTTGCCTACATGTCGTTAGTGCTTTCTTTGTTCGGTTAGCTGGGCCTGCAGGCTAGATTTTTAGTGGGCCCTCCAAACCTGTCCTTTGAGTTCATGTATCCCTTCCTAGTTAATGATAGGCAACACCCTCGCTAATCCTTTTGGAAAAGAAATAACCATAATATAAAGACTCCACAAGACTAGGAAAGCAGTATGCATAATGCAATTCCCTCTTAGCTGCTTACTAGAATTGCAGAAATTTCCTTCTGTTTGTCCAAGATTAGGTTTGTTTAGGAAGACAATATGCCTGATGTAATTGCCCATGTAAATGCTTACCATTTGATATCTGAACAAAATAATGCTGACTTTGACCATTTTCTGTCCCTCCTTTCTGCAGCTCTGACTGAACCCATCGACATGTAAGCTTGGTCTTGAGAACCATCTATTTAGGCTCTTGCAGATGAACTGTTGGTGGACATATCCTGAAACCCATCAAACTTTTTCATCGCAGATATAGCGAATGGATCGACGAATGCGAACGTGTGAACAACCCTGAGGAGGACAACGCCAACCATTATGAGGATGACAATGCCAGCCGCTACCGCTATGACGAACAAGAATAGTGGTCCGCTGGCTCTAGTTCCATGAAACAAGTAGCCTGAATGCTGTGGAGAACAGTGTTGATGTAGTGAGCCAGGTGGGAAATATGTAGCTGTTTCCTGTATCAGTGAACCCTTACCTTACAATGGGTCTTACCTGGTAATCTATAATAGGAGTAGCATCTGAAAGTTGTGACAAGGGTTTTAGCTTTGGAGTTGGATAGTGGTGCAGTGTAACAGAGTAGGATCGTCGTGCATCAGCTATTCAACTTTGTACTGTTCATTTATCATGTCGTCGTCGTGCCTGAACAAGAACTTTAGTATCTTTAGTATTTTGTTCCGTCGTGTGTAAGTCGAGGCATGTACAAATACAATAATGCTGTTGTAATCTAGATTTGTATGGTGCAACTAGGCTGTAATCGATGGCACTGTACATCTGAGAGTAGCTTTGGAAGTTGGATATTGGTGGTGCGTTAGCTATTCAACTTGTACTGTCCATTTAACATGTCGTCGTGCCTGAACAAAGTCTAGTATTTTCAGTATTTTGTTCCGTCGTTTGTGGCATGTACAATATTGGTATTTGTAGTGTGGATTTGTATGATGCAACTAAGATGGAATCAGTGCTGGCGGGCCACACGGCATGGCACGGGTCTGGGCAAGCCGCCGCACGACCTGCTACGACACGGCCCTTTAGACATAACTCTTGTAGCATAACTCTTGTAGTGTGTCGTGTCGTGTCGGTTCACGTGTCAGCCCCCGTCAAACTACGGCCCACGGGGTGGCCGGGCTATGTCGGCACGGGCACGCATATGGCCCACGTGCCTGAACGGCCCACGGGCCCAGGCTGACATGTCGCTTGCTCGCTCGCTCGCGTAGTCCGCTGCGTGGAAATTCTCCAAACCTTACCCTATTTGCCGGGTTCCTCGCGCCTGCCGCGTCCTCACGTCTTTGTCGACGTCGAGCCGCCTTCATGCCGCGTCGCCTTCACTGACGCCGGCCGACACCAAGCCGCCTCCGCGCACTCGTCTCACCGTGCGGCCTTCGTCGCCGACCTCCTCGCCGCTCGCTCCCGCGACCCAGCCGGCATGTGTCGGCTTCTCCTAGTGTCGTCGGTCACTTCTACGACGTCGTGCCGGCCCATGTTGTGTCCGAGCCAGCATGCTGTAGTAGTCATGTAGTAGTCATGCTGTGCCGATCCACGAGGTGCGACGTCAGGATAGGCACGGTACGGCCGTCCATCCTGTTTCGGGCCGTGCCGGGCCGCGCTACAGTACGTGTATGCCTGGACCGGCATGGTAAGGCCCGGCTCATATGGAATCGATGGCACTGTGCAGAAATCATTATGTCCACTGAAAAAGATGCGTTCACGTTTGGCTGGTCGGCCTGGACATCGAGCGCCAACATATGGGGTGCGTAATTTCGTGGGTGGATCCGATGGATTGGCAGTGCAATGCAGCTTCGCCCTGCCTGTAGATAAATTGATGGTCACAATCACAGCTGGGTGTCTAGTGCAAGGAATCCTGGCAAATGTACACAGGACATCACGCGTAGGAAGATGAGGTCACTTTTCCCTGTGTCCGCTGTCCGCTTCCTCTGTCAATTCGCCATCAACGCCTTCGTCCCCTCTGTTTTGTATTTTTCTCATCACCATCACATTGCTCTAGAGTTTTAGAGTAATGAATTTTCAAGACCACCACGTCATCGGATCGGATCGATCGTTTTGATTTTTCTAAACAAAAAACGAGACCATCGTATCATCGCTTATACCCTCTTCCTCCTAAAACAAGTTCATCGGTAAAGACAAACATTTATCACAAAATAACTTTGTTTTCTGTCCTCCGTCTATCTTGGTCTATAAATTAATAAAAATGAAAAATAATTTTACTATTGTAAACTATTTTATTGGTTCATTAACCCTCTAAACTGTTTTTTACTGCCCCTCAAACTATTCTCAAACTATTAAAAGTATTTTTGTTAATAACATTTATCTTGTCTGAGTTGAAATTTTGTAGAGCTATAGATAACACTATTTTTAGAGTTTTAAAATATCTTCAAAAATTTCCATTACTATGTATTTAAAATTTTAAATCTCGATGTTTAAAATCAAGCTTAGTGCTTCGAATATATGTATATAGTGATAACAAAATTTGAAAAGGTGTTGGAAGGTAAGTTATAATGAATCTATCAATCTCACCAAAATTCACTCCAAAATAGGAGTCATATACATAGACAAAGAAGAGAAATACCGTTTTCAATGGTTGAGGTTGTAAAATGAAACAAAAAAATCAATGAACGAGAGTAAAATGAACTTTTTTTCTTAAATTAATACCCTTATTTACCAAACTTATATGCTCATATTTATAAATAATTATTTTTTAATAACTAACAAAATACAATCTCAATATATGTAATCTAATCTTTTAGAGCTGTTCATACAAGCACAATGTACATGTGAGCATGTGTAGGTGTGTGCTGGCATTTGTTCTGTGTTTATAAAAAAGGAGAGATTTTGTTTTTTTTCTTTTCAGACCAATTTAAATCCCAATGACTTATTTCAGGACGGGGTGGCAGTGAGAACATGTTTTGTGCTGTTTTTTTTTTGGTTGCCTTGACGGCTTGACGCGCACGAACGCACGCGTGGTTAATCCAGAAGAGAAGAAAAAACGAATACCGTTAGCTTAGCTACCGGTGCCGGCCGCCTTGACGACAGCCAACCCAGCTACCGAGGCCCGAGGGAAGAGGGCAAACACAGGAGACCGCGTCCCCGCGTTGAGGCGACCGTGTGTGCTCGCGTCGCCGTCGCCTTCTCCCCTTGCAAGGCAACCCCGAGTAGGTAGAAATAAGTTTATTTTTTAAGTTTCTTTTATTTATTTCAAACAAATTTATCTTTTATTTAAAATTATTACATCAGAGTTTATAAAAATATAAAATAATTATATTAAGAGGAGGTAAAATAATGAATAGATTTGATAAAAATAGATGTATTTTAATTTGTTGGGTTTTGTATTGATACGTGTAGAATGAGTAAAAAATAATTTATTTTGAAACGGGGTGACACTAGTCACCCATCGAATCCAATTCCAAAGCTCGCGCTTTTGGAGTAGTTTCTTGCTCCCCACTCCCGCCTCCCTCCCGCGGCGCGTCTCACGTCACGCGTGAATCCACCATTCTTTTCCTTTATAAAGCTCAAGCTCCAACCACCTTGTCACACACACACACCAACGCCCAACGCGTCGACTCGAATCGAATCCAATCCAATCCACTCCACTCCACTCCACCCGCGATCTCCTCTCCTCTCCTCTCCTCTCCTCGGGCGAAGACGACGTGATGCCACCCAGCGCCGCCGCCGCAATGGCGCAGTCGCCGCGCAGCCTCCACACGCTCTTCAGCTTCGGCCGCGGCGCCGACGACGTCGGTGATGAGGATGCCAGGGTTACGCCAGCGTCGGACGTGGGTGCGGAGGACGGTGACGCGGCGGGCGCTGGGTTCGACTTCGACTTCGCGTTCGCGCCACCGGTGTCCGCCGCCGAGCTGGCGCCGGCCGACGACATCTTCGCGCACGGCCGCATCGTGCCGGCGTACCCTGTATTCGACCGCCGCCTTCTCGACCTATCACCCGACGCGTCGGAGGCACGGGAGGACGCCGACGCCTCCACGGCGCCGCCCTCCGCCGACACCTATTGCGCGTGGACGCCGCGCTCGGCGCCGGGCTCCCCCAGCCGCGACAGATTCCCCAAGAGCGCCTCCACCGGCGGACAGTCCTCGTCGTCGTCGTCGTCGCGGCGCTGGCGCCTGCGCGACCTTGTCAGCGCCGGCGGCCGGTCCCGCAGCGACGGCAAAGACAAGTTCGCCTTCCTGCACCACCACCACGCCACCGCGACGGCAACGCCACCATCATCCAAACTGAAGACAACTCCTCCTGCTGCGCAGCAGCCGCAGCAGAAGAAGCAGAGCGCCGTGAAGAAGCCGGCGACGAAGAAGGGCGTGGTCACGGAGATGGACATGGCCACCGCGCACAAGCTCTTCTACAGCAAGGCCGGCACCGGCGCTACCGCCGCCGCCGGCGACAGGCGGCCTCAGCAAGCCTCCTACCTGACGTACCGGCCGGCGTTCAGCGGCCTCTTCGCGCTCGGCCGGTCGCAACACCACACAGCCTATTAGTTTAATCACTTGGTCAATAACCAAACCAACTGATTAATTGTTTTGTTGTAAAAGTATTCAAAATTTTCGGCGAAATTCGGTCGAGATTTCTCCTTTGTACTAATTTCTTATCATGTACATAAATGGAAAAAAAGAAAAAAAATTTGGGAGAAGATTTTGTCTCAGAACCTGTCAACGCAGCATCTACTGCTGCACACGTAATGTACTAACTTCTTTTCTTTTGTAATATAACAATTTTCCATTTCGAAATATGACAATCTATTTACCAATAATTTCTTTTCAACCGATCTAGTTATTTTCACCTATTTTTCGTTCTGAATCAATTACAACAGTTTTCTATTTAATTTTATCTAATTAATTAATAACCGTGTCTTTAAAACGTATCAGTACTAGCGAAGGTTTTTTTGTCAGTTTGCTGAAATTGTTTAATGAAATTCGAGGAGCAGACGAAATTTCGCGTCCGCGCACGAGGAAAAAGACCGGCCGGCCATGGGAAACTTCCATTGAGCAACCTATTCACACATGCGTAAATAAAATAGCTAGCAGCGTATGCAAGCGCGTCCCTTATCTTTGAACAGTTTTGTTGCTTGCTAATTAATCTGCTAAAAGTGTAAGCCTCTCATCGTCAATTTGTTTTCATATCTGCCACAACCAACATGTAATTTGGAGTTGATTTTCTAGTTTTCATTTTCATTTTCAACGTTTTTCTTTTCAACCAATAATAAACACATATAAAAAAGTTTTGATATTAATTATTTTTGTTATTTTTGTTGCTTCTATATTTTTTAATAATGTATTGCCATAGGTTAAATAATCAGAGCTTTACGAAATTCGTTCGTACTCAACTAGCATATCATATCAGGTAGTTTAGTTATTTTTTACAAAAAAAGTTTTAATTTCCACGAGGGAGAAAAACAATCCAAATCCATTCAAAACAAACGAACTTTTGCTGACCCAACAGCGGGTGGTGCAGGGGCAAATCTCACGTACATGTCATGTGGTGCACAGGACACAGGCTAAACTTTGAAATTCTATTAACCCTAGCTCATGTTAGATTCATCGATTTGTTAGATTTGTTTATGATGTGGTGTGACCATAACTAATTCAATTTCCTGTCATCTTCTCATGCTGCTGCTGGCTGCTGCATCTCTGCTGCGGCGGGGAGTTGGAAATCTGAAGCAGTGGCCTCCATTTTGAAACTGTCTATTCCCTAATTTGAAATTGAATTGGTCGACCTATACAATATCTTCTAGAAAGTGTGCTTTTTTACCAGGTTGGAGTTGGATATAAGTTTCAAGTTTTAACTTTCTTCATAGGGTTAAGACTTGATCCAGATACCTTTATGTTGCTGGGAAAAAACTCCTTCATGAACAGAGTCAACGGTCAGTCGGTCAACCTTAAAAAAAGGTCAACGATTTCGGTTGAGAAAGAGATCAAGCAGGCCAGCATATTAAATTTCCAAGGCCCATCATTAATTATAAAGAAATGGCCCACACGGCCCATCTACACCTTGGACCCCCACCTATATAAACGTTTCGATTCTCCGTGCTCGCCTCACCTCGCTAGGGTTCAGTCGCCGCCGCCGCCGCCGCCGCCGCCGCCGCAGCCTCCTCCCCCACGGCCGCTCGTGGCGCGGCAGTGCCGCACTCTCCTTCAGCGTGCGCCACGGCGGCGGCGTTGCTTGCATCTTGCGTTTGTTTTTTTCTTTTCTGATTTGGATACTGATCCGGTGCTGCTAAGAACAGGGGATAGGTGCTGGTCTGATTGATGTCTGCGTCGAATTAGCAAGCACGGTGATCTTGTTCGAAATTTTAGCCCCTTCGAATGATTGTTTTTTGTTGCTTTGCATTGTGCCGTGCCGTGATGATTGCTCGCTTATTTCTGACACCTCTTGTATGAGAAGTGTTCCTTCTTCTTCCTTGGGGATGAGTGAGGAGCACTTCGCTGAGCAGACTGTAGCAAATATATCTGAGCACACGCACTTCTCACTCTTTAAAAAGATGAGATTTTTGTTAAGACTACTTGCTGTGATGAGTTTGTGTTAGGATTTTTTCTAAGATTAATTTTTGTTAGACTAGCTATTTGCTGTGATGAGCATTTGCTTACTTCTGACACCTCTTGTATGAGAAGGGTCTCCCTTCCTTGAGCAGATTTAGCAACCCTCTGAGCTCATTCTTTTCTGCTACTTTCATACTCATTTCTACCATTACTTTCTGGAATCACTCGTCATTATTTGTAATGCGATATTATAACGTATAAACATGTTCTAAATTTCAGCGTTTGTCTGACATAACTGTAGTGGAGTGTGGAATGTGGAGAGTATACCATTTGTGATCATATTCTAGTTGTTATTGGTTTGTTATGTATACTTTGGCAGAGTAGGAGAAGCTGTGATGAGCATTGCTTTCTTCTGACACCCCTTGCATGAGAATTGCTTCTCCCAGAGAAGCTCTTCTTTGAGCAGAGAATAGCAACTGTCTGAGCTCACCTCATGCCATCTTTCATTTCACCTCTGAGCATGTCTCGTGCATTTGTAGGAGACAGTTTTGGTTTCAAATTCAGAGGCTTGTTGTACACCTATAAATTCTTTGTAAGTGGTTGATTTGGTGTGTACACTTTATATGCAATCCTTGCCAAACTTTGTGTTCATCAACGCAAGTGTTGCTGTCGGACAACATATTTAAGAATGGCAAGTTTGAACACCAAGGAGCTTGAATGGTCTGTCTTCTTGTCTTGGAGGGGTGTTTAGTCCACTGATCAGAAATAGATCGAGTAGGTTTGTCAACTTAACATGCAAACAACTAACAACTGAACGTACTTGCTGCAATGTTTTGGTTCTTTTTCTTTTAGTTTTTACAAGGCTGGCAGCAGCATTCTTGAGCTATATACTTCTGTATGTAAAGTTGAGAAACAACATTGGTAACACAAAACTCACAATTCATAACGCACTTTGTCATGTAATCCACCATGTGATGATGGATTTGGTTATATCCTGCACTCCAGTTCAACTGCTTGTTGTGTCTCCTGCTGCTGCTGCTTGTGCAATTCCCTCTCAGCTTCCATTTTCCTGAATGCTGTAGAGCTTATCTTGTTCCCTGTGGACTTCTCTGGCACCAGTTCCACCACTTCAATCTGCAGCATTGCAAACAAAAGCAAAAGAGGTACAAGTTAGCAAGCAATTACAGATCTTTTGTTCCAATAAGAAAAATCATAGATGGAAATTGGGACTGAACCTCAAGTTGTTTGAGGCCTCTCTCTGCCCTCTTCCTGTTGACAGCAAGCCCTCCTGGCAACGTCTCTTTACTGCTCCAAGAGTTGCATACAGATAACATCAGCTTCCAGATTGAAATTTTGGATGAATTCCTTACTCGGCACTATGCCAATCTCTTTATTGTACCACTGTTGAGACGATGACTATTATATACTCGTATGTTTCACTTGTAAGCAAACTTTTATCGACCCTATTAAGACGATAATAGTAGTGTACTAAGTGACTGTAGGACAGAGAAGCCTAACCTGACGATGATTGCTTCTAAAGCTTCGTCAACAATGGAGGGGCCAAAGGGGTCCACGATTGGCTCGACATGAACTTCAAGATCAGGCGTGATGGACTGGAAATGGAAACAGGATATGCACATGAGGTGAATAGGTGATCATCGCCTAATAGTACCAGGTATGTAGCAAGATGACAAAGATCCTTGAGATCACTAACTGAAGAAATGGTCCAGACAGTTGTCCTGAGCGAGTGATTGTCACCACATATTAGCAGTTTGTGATCTCTGTTATTTGTAATGTACAGGAGTTAATAAAAATGTAGATCGTCCATTCATGTGGACTTTTTCTGTCATCTGTAGCATCACTGCATCACTGATTCGAAGCATTTCTTTGGTAATAGTGGTAAACGGTTAACATGCAACTGATATGTGCAACTACTTCTGTAAGTTTCTGGTAACCGGTATATTCACACCAAAACATCTTCAGATAGTTTTGTACTTGAGTTTGTAAATCACAGTTTCGGGGTAATTCTACTTGAAATTTGGGTTATAAACCTTCTTAAACCAATTACAACAGATAAAAACCAATAATATTAACAGCAATTGGACAGGTAAACTAAGCAATCATATTCAGAAACAGTTCGAGAATATTACTAGCATGGGAGGAGGATGGGCATTGTGTCGGTTTGGTGTGTGTGGATACCTTGATATACTCCTTGACATTTTCCATTCGCTTCTCGATTGGTTGTATCAGGTAAGCATACTGCAATAATGCAATACAAAAGAAGCATAAAAGATGTCCATCAAATGCATGCATATATAATATTAGCTTATCAAATGCGATGGCAAGTTCAGAAACATCTTTTTAACAGGGAATATGCAGTTCGAGGACCCGTCCACATTCAATGAACTTGTGTTTCTCTCCCCTTTTTGGAGCGGTAGCCTTTGTTTTCTTGTTGTAATCATACAATGTTGTGCTACTGCTGCAACTTGACAACAGAATTGCTCACCTACTTATTAATTCCGGTCTTTATTTGATAATGACGTGCTTAAGCATTTGACACCGACCACTTCCTGTGAGTGCTGCCGTCTCAGTGCACTGGAACAGGCACAATACGTTTTGCTTATTTGTAGTTGGCACTTAGTCACTCGAATAGCACCGTGTAAACGCCAACAATTTATTGTTTCATCTTCTTAATTTGCATCGCATTGATCAGCAAAAGAATGGCTAACAATTTATTCTTTCGTATTCTTTGCATCACATTGATCAATAAAAAGAATGATTATTGGAGGCTATCAACTAGTAACAAATATAATATTCGATGAGGACAATTTTAGCAAGGAGGAAGTCGGTGCATGGTCAATAAAAGTGTCATGTAAACCACCATTAGTGCTAGCTTGTAAGTACTTGCGTGTACTAGTGTCAGATGGTTCAAGGTTGGGGTAATGGGGTATGAGTTGAGACGTCTCACGTCTGAAACTCTAAAAAACTTAAAAGTTTGATGCCGCTGTGGCATCAGATCAGCTGCAGAGACAGCACCAGCCTCCTTCGGTTTTACTACTACTCCATCATTAGAGTGGAAGCCATATCATGACAAAGAAAACCCCGCCCCAAAATGATGATTACTAGAGTAATGCTTGTATGATTAGTAGTTGGATTAATTTAAGATTGGTGATTCGGAGAGCAGAAGGAGTTGATATTAGGAACTAGCCTGTTTCTTGGCGAGCATAGGGCCGTCGCAGATGCCGATCACGATCCTCTTCCTCGCGAACTCCGCCGCCGCCTGTCAAAAAAGATGATGAAAATTCCAAATTCCAAGCAATATTGCTTTCACATCGTAAAGTCTATGAGAAATCAAGAACAAGAACAGGAAGTTAACGAAGAGGCGAAAGAATCAGAGTAATAAAACCTTCCGAATCAATCCAATTAATTGAACACTGTTCATGGATTTGGATTTGGATGGATTGTGAAAATTGAGCAGAGGAGAAGAGGCAGCAGTTGCTAATTGATTAGTTAACCTTGAGGAAGAGGTGGTGTCCCTGGTGCAGCCGATCGAAGGTGCCTCCGATGACGACGGCCGAGTACTGCCTTCCGCCGCCATCGCCGCCGGCGTCGAGCTCGCAGGAGGCTGGATCACCGGCGCCGCCGCCGCAGCCACGCGGTGATGCCTCCACGACCACCACCATGACGCGAGGGTCGCGTGAAAGGAATGGAGAAGGGGTGGGGTTAGGTTGCGCGCGTGGTGTGTGGAGGGAGGGAGAGAGAGCGCAAGTTGCCGGCTAAATACCAAAATTCAATTGCTGCCGCTGCTCTGCTGCGCTTGATTTGGTCGTGTGTTGGTGCTGACTTTGACCGACAACCCGCCCGGGGTGTTGGTTTGCAGGCAGATCAGCTGATGTATTTCAGCTGAATTTCACGGTAATAACAAGAAACAGGAATAATATATAATTAATTGAGTATTAAACGAGAATGTTCTTACGTTACAACGGGGTTACCTGGCCCTTGTCTTTTTTACAGTGTTTTTCTACAGGTGGGGTGGAAGCGGTTTTATAGGGAAGGAAACGGATTTTATATAGCAACATGCACGATACGAGCACATGCAACAACAACTAAGAAAATGTTCAATAATTTTGTTTTTAGGTATTTTAAAAAAATTAACTCTTAATACAGAATCTTTTATTCAACAAATCTTAAAACTAGCTTCCTATAAATTCCTTCAAATTAGAAGATAACGAAAATAGAATTATTTTTTAAAAATAAGATAGACATTCTGAGATAAATTTTCTTTAAATTAGTTAAAAATAAGGATTTCAAAGGTTATTGGCCTTTATTGACCAGCTGTTGCATAAGAAAACGACTGTGCTCTTGTGCTCTCAGAGTAGTAGAATGCACGTGCACGGTCAATGAGATCATATCTTTCCGATTACATTTTACAAATATGTTTGTGCTTTAAACTTTATAAAAATTGATTGTAGCATGTAGCTTATGTTCAAGCAAATGCCAGAATTTCCCATCATCTAAAAATGCCTGCTATGAATTATATGACCTTCTTGTTAGAGCTGCGACAAAGGAAAAAAAAAGGGCCCTTCCAAGTAGGTTCATAGCCATCGAGTTTTTTCGCTAGAAAGAATGTGCATGTACGTAAAAAACATTAACGTTATTTTGTCTAAACATATCCACGAGAGGGTAAATAATTTTGTGTACATCAAGAATAGAAAAGTGTACAACAATAAGCTGACGAGACAATTGCTATTGCACTGACAAACGTGATTAAGGCGAGAGAGAATATTAACAACTCACAAGCACAGCGTGACAGATACTGGGGGTATGACAATTACAGGCTGTTCCCATCCTGGATGGAACTAGAAGAATACACAGGCTCATGCTACGGTCACTAGTACAATTTTCTAAACTTTGAGGCGATCTGGAACTCGCAAACAGATTACACTGCAACTAGTCTGTAAGGCTACTGGAAGCAAATAACAGGAAAAATTCGTGGCTCCAATGTGCATCTAAGATAAGTTCAACTTTCAGCGCAATCTTCAAGATTTCATATTTTTCATGAACGAGTGCACATCATTCAGGAACTCCAATGGGTATATATTCCATGAATCATATCTCTCTCAAGGTAATAGAGCAGTTACCTATGGCTCGAAAGAATACCTGTTGGTCAAAAACTGGTCATACTCTAGCTATGGAGCAGATCTTCAGGAACTCGTCGATCTTTGCTGCGTAGACATGAGGGAAGCTCCTGTAGTGGTCCACATGTGGCGATGACACAAAATTGTGGGCGAATACGCTCTGCCCTAGGGATTTCTGCAAGTCGATGAAGCGCTCTATGCATTCAGCAGGTATTACTCTATCTGCTGAACTGTACAGATAAAACTGGGGGCAGGAAGGCTGTTTCTCTGAAAGAACCGAGTGAACCTTTTCTAGCCTCCTGAACATCATGATGATTGGAGAGAAAAACGTCAGGTAACAAAAAGAGACATCGGGTGAATCTCTAGCACTCTATGGTATGATTTAGGAAATAACTGATAATGCTGCATCTACAAAAACAGAAATAACATAGGTAAATCATGCTTGGACAAAACTGGAGGAGAAAATACCAAAGTCTGACTAAAAAAAAACTGTAGTCACTCACAGTAATTATGAGCTGTATAATGAACCATCATAATTTACTTTTCCAAAATTACATAATTAGTGCATTGTAAACATGACACACTGAAAGATCCATTTGATCTACTGTGCAAATCAATTGAGAGTGAAATTTGGCGCCTAAATGCCCATATACATGGTCTAATACTTGATCAGGCTTGTCCATATATGCAATGAAAGGAAACAGTAATGCATTTATGCATCGAGCCCAGCAACCTAAATTTCAGCCCGCATGGAGAAATATAATGCGAAGAGGCGCCCATGCATAGAGCTCCTCTTCTGTTAAATTGAATATGCGACGAAATTCTTTTATGAATGTTGCAACCTTCCAATCACAAAGAGGGCGTCAGTAAGCCTTTTATTTAGAGACAGGAGATGGCATAGGGCAAGTCCTAGGATTATATGTTCATTAGGAGTTTATGTTAATTTACGTATTCAGCAAGATTAGTCAGCAACATCAGGAGACTCCATGTTAGAGTTTGTAGGTTATACAGCTTGGTCAGGAAAAGAGTCCAAGTTGGAGCAGTAGCTGCCAAGTCAACTAGGCATATGCCCTTCCTTATAAAAAGGAATCAATGACCATTCAATTAATCTTTAGGGTGGCAAGCAAGAGATAAATCAATCTCTCCAAAATCCTTTCTCAAACCTGTCTCTCTTTTTTATACCCCCACTACTCTTCCATTTACCAAATATGACACCTACTCATTGAGCCAGTTACCCTACAATCTTCATAGAAAAGGTGCCTAAAACAATGAGCTTTAAATGGCAGCGTGAATGAAGTAGTACTTGAAGTGTACAGCATGGTTTAATTCCAATCTATAAAACCTAGGTTAACTTCTGAGTACAACGGTGTGAGCTGTCCATGCTTCAAAACATGTAACCAGAACTGACTGAACAGGGTAAGGACTTACTTGTTTACATCAGGTAGATGAAGGACAATCTCGAAGAATTTCTGCAGAGTGGATAGAAGAATATTTTCACCCCATGTTGGTCTCGTCACATCAGGGCTAAGGTTGTTCAAGGTGCCATTTGAAGTATATCCATCAGGAGATTCAGCTGAAGGTCCTGTCATGGAACTGCTTTTCTTCAACATGGCAGCAGAGAATCCAGCAGCCCAGACCTGAGTTTAGTTTATATATGAGCTTCCTGGTAAACAGATATGTTTGCATTGGGAAACTTCCAGGCAATAGTACAAACCATTCTAGCTACAGTAATTGGTTAGGGCACTTTGAGATTAAAAAGAATCCATCATGCTAAAATGGAAGGAGAAAAACACAGCATTTACTGCTACCAGTTAAAAGCTTATTTGAGGTATATGTAATGCAGCAAAAGACATAGAATGCAGACCTCTGGTCTTATCTCCAGAACAGGCGCAGAGTCTACAATACATCCCCGTATCCTCTCAATTATATCAGCTCTTGATTGCAGATTCTCAAGTATAGCGCCGTATCTGAAAAGAAATTTGATAGCGAAGTTCTCATATATAGCCATGTGAAAGGACCATTGAATTATCAAATAAAACCTCCACTAGGGTTTTTGTGACTTCTAAGCAAGACAGGAATGGAATATTTATCTTTCACTGCACCGTGAAGAATTTCCACTAGAAACTATCAGCAATGAAGTTGTATTAAGTGATAAATAAAATGCACCATAGTTTTTTCAATTAGGTAGTCCTTAACAACAGCAGCCATATCAACCATGAATGTGGTTCGCCTATATGAGACTGTCAATGACTGGATGCCGTTGCTACTGATTCTCATTATTAGGAAGAAATGCCTGAAGAAATGTTTTACCATGGTACTAATCTAGCACAATCAAGTTGGCCAAACAACTACACAGAGATCATGCTGCTATCCACTCTGTTTACTCAATCTATGCACTCACAAATGGATATCTGTTGTGTTCTTCAACATATCACCTTTACTAAGTTCTTATCACGCTCCATTTCTCCTTATCTTACCATTGGAATATCATGGAGTAGCTCCATTATCCACGGTATACTCTAGACAGATGATGACGAATTTTCCTCAGAAGCATGCTGTCAAGACCATTTGGGTTCCTTTCCTAACTCTAGCAAGCACGTTTTTATCAACCAAACCCATGCACCAACCAATGTGTCACAGCATAAACATGCATGTGCGTGTACCAGTTCTATCCTGCCACAAAGATGCAACACATTGCCCAATTTAATTGAGACCGTGCAATCGCATGTGCAAACCATGCGCACGTAATAATTCCAACCTATCAACTTCTTGTCCGGTTTGAAACACTTCAATTTCAACCAGTGTCCAGGGAGAACAGTAATAGCACAGATTGGGAGAATCGAATAAATAACGAGAAATGAATCGTACGCGAGCCATCCGGTGTTGCTGAATGTGTGGAACAGGAGCGTCCGCTGGTGGTCGGCGTCGCACCAGGCGGCGATCTCGGCGGCGAGGTCGGCGACCCTGCGCTCGACGCGGCGGCCGAGGTCGAGCCCGAGGAGCTCGCGCACGGGCACCACGAACCGCACCGACCCGACCCCGCGGTCGCGGTAGAGGGTCGGCGTACCTCCGCAGGTGCTTCTGCCGCGCGCCGAGCCACCCGAGGAGCACGACCAGCGTGGGCCCCTCGGGTGCCCCGCGGCCGGCGGCGCCGGGGGCGAGCGGCGAGGTGGCGTCGGGCGGGGGCGGGTCCCACTGTATGAAGGGATCGGAGTCGGGAGGGAAGAGGTTGAAGGGGACGGAGGCGTGCGGGGAGCCCGATGGGAGGGAGATGGAGGTGGAGGAGAAGGAGATGCTAGCGCGGCCGCGGAGGGACGGGCGGTGGTGCGGGTTGGGAGGGAATGAGAGGGACGAGGAGACGGTAGGAGCGTGGCGGAAGGTGGCGGCACGGCCGCGCGCAGCCGCCGCGGCGGCGACAGCGAGGAGGCGGGCGGAGGAGGCCACCATGGATGCGGGTGTGGAGAGAGTGGAGACGAGGTGGTGGTGATTGGGAAGAAGAGAACTGCGCGAGCTTTTATGACGCGTGTGCTTATGATTTGGGAAGTACTGTACTACTCCACTGACGTCTCGGGGCCAGGGTTGTCAGTCTCAGTATATTCACCAAAATTTGCGGAATGCTTGTGTATCAGTAATATTTTTCTTCAGAATCAAAATGGACCTAAATTCAGAATCAAACTGGGTCAAAATTAACATTTAAAATCGACCTAAATTGCATAGTAATGTCATTTATATGCACGAAGAATTATACGCAGTTGTTGTAAACCTAGTTGTGTTGGAAATATCTTTCCCGGGCACGGAATTTATAAGACCAGGATTAATTAAGTATTAATTTAAAAAACTTTTAAAAAATTAATATGATTTTTTACTACAATTTTTTATTAAAAAATTTTGAAAAGAAAATTATTTAGTAATGTGGGAATGATGTGCGGTAAAAGAAAGCGAGAATGAAAGCTGGGAACCTCCCATCGAGAACACAGCGCCTAAACAGCTATGACATCAAGGATATTGCGTGTGCTGTAGCACTAGCAGCAGCCAGCAAGCCCTTAGTGCTGTCATGTGCGCTTTTTCCACAATAAAGGCGTATGATTACTCGAGCAGATGTAAATTATTAGCGAAAACAATTTACTACAGTAGCACACAATGATGTCTGCTCAATTCTGCTTAAGATTTGAAATGGGTTAAATTTAAACTGGGACGAAGGGCATCATCCTACCAAGCCGCATTTAAAACGAAGAGAATTTACAACAGCAGCCTCATGCAGTAGCATTGCTACATCAAACGGACGTGCAGCTAGCAGCAATTGCTAGCACAGAGCCCCTAACCATGTGAACATAACATTAAACATTCCAAGCATCAGAACTAATGATAGGCAAACGTAAATTGGTCCCCGAAACCAAGAGATTTTCTGTCCGCATCACATGTAAATAATCGGTCCAAAACACAATCGATGTTGATCAAAGAGACCGTCGCAAAGTTGTAGTACTGAAGCAAGGGTACACAAGAGTCACAGCTTTCTAAAACAGTAGTCTTTTGGAAACTCAGACACGGTGTAAGGGAGGAGATATGATGTATCTTGGGCCTAGATGTCCATGGGCGCGGCGTCCGTGCCCTTGTCCTCCTCCTGCATCGAGCTCGACTCGGCCTCTGCCGCTGGCGCCTCCTCTGCGGCCTCCATGGAATCGATTATTTCTTGGATCCTCTTCGCGTCGATCATCTCAAATGGCTCAACGGTGCCATCGTCCTTTCTGCCAACAATAGCAACGGTGCAGTTGGAGCTGGTTAGCTTCTCACCTTGCAGCGTCTCCTTTATGGCGGAGAGGGCATCTTTGATGAGTTGCTCTGGGGTGTAGTCGTTGTAGCCCTCAAATCTGCGCTCAAGGAAAGTCTTGGCGGCTTGAGAGCGAGAGCCAATAGCAAATGCCTGGTACTCAAAATAGTTGCCGCTGGGGCAGTTATAGTATAGATGGGCTCCAGACTCATCTAATCCAGCAACAAGGAGGCCAACACCATATGGCCTCTTCCATGATCGCTGTGTGCAAACCTGCAACACCATCAAAGAAACAGACATTACCCACAGGAACGTGGTGGAACAAAATGGTAATTACGAAGACATATGGACAAAGAATGTTCTTCCACACTGGCATATCTCAATTATAATACAGCCAGTGTGCTTGACTGAAATCAATCGTTTAGAACTAACAACCACATCAGAACAAGGTGAACAAGTTCAATTGAAACAGTTACAGAGTAGAATCACGAAAACAAAAAGTGAACTGGATGCCCATGAGGAAATAGATGCAGCTTATCTGATGAACTGCTCCCCAGAATAGGCACACTACGAAAATAAAGGTGTGCACTCAAGTATGATGACAATCGAAGGGGAGAATGAAGCAATAGCTGCTACAGAAAAAGTGGGGTTAAGAAGATGCAGATGCATACTGGGCACAGCTTGAAAACTGATGCTGTAAGCACCAGCACTACACTAGATCAATGGTAATGAATTAAGATCAACAGATTAAGTGTCATTCTGGAGATAACAGGAAACAGGGCTAGATGTACAAGAGAACATGAGAATGAAATTGATGTTTGGTGGTTTTTCCATGTTACAGTAGCCAGGCAAAAAACAACCCACTGATAGGCTTTTGCAATATTTTAATCTCTGAAAAACTAGGATTTTCCAGATTCAACAAAAATAAAACATATATGCATAAAAGAATACTAAATCTGAGTAGCTATTCACAACGCAGATGCTTTTCCTAAAAAAATCCCTTATAATTTTCCAAACATATTTAGAATGATGCAGATAATCATCAGCTCATGGAGCAGAGTTACAAAATCCATCCACATTCTCATGGTTTGACTGTTGAATCATGTTGTGCTGGTTTGCTTCCAAACTGCATATGCTAACCCATATATATATTTATAAATCTAACTGGTGCAATGAGCCATCATAAGTCAAATACATCTTAAATCAGCAATGTTAAGTTTGCAACAGTGAATACTTTTATTATATTCCATACATTTTTTTCTGAAGAAGACAACACAATCCAATTTCCTGGTAGCTTCCATCCATCCATATGGGCATTAAAGGAGAAGGCACAAACAATTTTTTTTTAAAAGAAAACATGCTGATAAACAGGTGCACCAAATTGCAAATTGTGTGAAAAAAGTGGGAGTTCTTATTAGGAAAATGCCTCAACAAGTGTCTGAGCATAGTAAAATCTCATTTACGTCATGGAAAAGATAATTTGATAATTAGAAGCAACACATAAACACATGTACATACAAATTCAAACTCAACATTTGGGATTACAGGAAATGTTACATATAATGACTATAAATGATTAAAAACATGACAAATAAATGCTAGCTCTAGCTTGTTCCCACTAAACTACAAATAACTCACTCAATATGCTACTTAGATTATACATAAAAGGAACAAGGTAAACACAGTCATCATCTTTCACTACTATCTAGATTCTTTGGTGATTTATAAGTGTTATGTTATGAAGCTATCTATGTATGTTGCATAATATCTCAGCCTTTTTGTTGTGTATGAACTACTTTGTTGATACAGAATAAAATAGTCAGAATCATATAATCAAGAAGCACATATGTCAACTAACAAAAGAAAACTACTCCATATGGTTTTTTATCATATATTCATATCCTATCAGATTGTGCATATTATAACTTCTTACTGATCCCTCATGAAAACTCCATCTTAACAAGTGGAGATCCAACAGTGTGCATTTCGCTTGCAAAGTCTACTATTGCAGCACTTACACATATATAAAGTCTAGCTGATGCCAATAGTTAAATAAAAGGACAGGTAAACCTGGAATCGCAACCATCTTTACACACCATCGGCGTCTGAAATCATGTCAACATGTCAAGTATGACTTGAAGATGGCAAGTACTTATTTTTTTTACTGTTTTTTAAGAAGAAGCTGAGGAGTGAGACTCATCAGGAGATCTTGGGACTGAATTTCTAATTTTCTATGGTGCTTCAAACTTGTACATACCAACAGATGTAATCCAATCACCTAAGCACTGACACCCCTAAATTGCAATCACAAATAAGCACCACTACCCGATCCATCAGAAATCAGTTGTCGATCACCGAAGCAGGCGCTCCCAGCGATACCAGCCATCGTAACCCTAATCAACAACCAAAATCCCGGCCGAGGATACCTCCCTAAGCACGAAACCCAGCTCGCGCTTCAGATCTGATCCCCCTACCTCGAAACCCTAAGTACACAAGCAGATCAAGCAATCCAGCCGCAGGACCAACCGCAGCCGAAGAGATCAAGTGGGAGAGAGAGGGGAAAAGGGGGGACAGACCTGCGCCTTGTCGGCGAGGCGTAGAGCGAGCCTGGAGACGGGGAGGGGCGCGTCGTAGACGAAGGCGTGGTTGATGCACTCGGAGCGGAGGAATCGGGAGAGGACGCGGCCGTCGGCGGTGAGGCCGGCGAGCGCGACCCCGGCGTGGTCCGCGACGCGGAAGACCTTCCGCTGGTGGGAGGAGAGCTCGGAGGCGGCCTTGTTGGCGGCGGCGAGGACGGCGTGGGTGCGGGAGCGGAGGCCAACGCAGGCGGAACCCTGCTTGACGGCCTCCATGGCGTACTCCACCTGGAACAGCCGCCCCGCGGGGCTCCACGTCGTCACGTCGGTGTCGTACTGGTTCCGGAACATTCTCGAAGCTTCCTCCTCCTCGCCTTGGATTTCTTTCTCGCGATTTGGGGACGCGAAGTGTGCGTAGGGTTTGGGCGGCTTGCGATGTGCGTGTGCTCTGCGTTTGTTGGGTTGGTTAATTGCGGTGGTGTTCTTCTTGGACTCCAAGATGGGGAGGACGAGGAAGGGGGAGGGTTTCTGCGGGGCCCACCCGTCAGTGAGAGTGGTGAGGCAGCGCGTGCGGGGTCCACTTGTGACTTTTTTTTTCTTTCCTCCCTGGGAAGGCAAAACGTTTTGGGCCGATTTCTGTGGAAGCAAATTGGACTTTGGCCCACTAAGGGCGGACTAGCGTGTTGGGTATTTGGAACGGGAGTAGTTATACAATATTCTAAAAATATTTTATTCCTTATATTTCAAAGTATTTCCTGAACAAGATATATCAGTTTCGATAAAAAAACTACCCCGAAAAACTTTTATATAAAAACTAAACCCGTAAATAATTAAATACATGTCATCAAAGATATAAATGATCTACTTCGTTTCTTTAATTTAGAAAGGACATATAAATAACACAAATAATATAGCTGAGGAAGCAAACGACGCTTATTTTATACATAGACATGTGTGTGATAAGGAAAGGTAATATGAACGAGTACGTCTCTGTTTTAAAATATTACTTTTGTCTCAAAATATAATATTTTTAACTATAAATAAATACGATGGAGCGATCAGGATATTATTTTGGGCTGTTGTTACTGTTAGCTGTACATGCGAATGTGATGTGACGTGAGTAAACAGGATGAGAAGTGTGACATGGGCCGCCGAATGAAACGACGTCTTGTCTCCTACGGTCCTACCCCTCAACCCTTGCATTCCCCGCGCCCTCAACGACTGCTCGGTTGCTGCTCCCCTCTCGCGCACTCGCTCGCCGCTGTCGTCGCCGTCGTTGGAGAGTGCCTTCTTATTCCTTCTTGGGATTTCGGCCCAGTATCCCTCTTTCCGACGAGGTGATTTGATTATTCATCCCTCTTGCTCGGTTTGCTTGGTGGAGTTCGTTCCATCTGGGGTTTTCGGATGCTCGCGCGCGGTCGCGATTGGGGAGGCAGAGTCTCTATGATTATTCCAGGGTTTCTCCCCTTCCTGTGCCAGATGGAGTGGAGATTTAGTTCGTCTAGATGGAGCCTACTGATTTGCCCTTCATTTTTGTATGATTTTATGGTAGCCGTTTGAGATGCAATATTGCAGCGGCAAAGGAATGTATGGTTTCAACTTTAAGGTTCGTATTTAATTCTCTACACTGATAATTTTTTATTAAAAAATATTTAGAGAGACGTCTTTTTTTTTAAATCTCGTTTTTTTAATGATGACCGTTTGATCATTCCCTGTCTCAATCATGTATATAAAGAAGGTATTGTGGAGATTGTGGCAATCGGGTATCTACATGGCAAACATCCAGAGTGGAGGTAGGGATAGATTGCGCACATGCCATATCTGTAAGCCGAACTTGACTTGGGTGTTACGGTTGCCGATAGAGATAAGGCAATCGGCCTATAGTCACGGTTTGGTAAGATTGAGGAAACCGACTTAGAATAAGATAGGGTTTTCGACTTGTAAACCCTTCCTCCCAAGACTATATAAGGGGGGTAAGGGGCGTCCCTTGAGGGATATCCAACACTAGATCTGAGATATACAACTTCATAAGCAAGAGCTTTAGATCACGAGATCAATAAAAATACTCGGCGGATCGAATCCACCGAAACAGGAGTAGGGTATTACCTCACGAGAGGGCCTGAACCTGTCTAAATCTTCTTTTCCTCCTAACCCATTGTGCTTGGTGATCTCGACTGCAACCCCAGAAAATATATTGCCGAAACCGAGTTTCGACAGTTGGCGCGCCAGGTAGGGGACCGCGCGTCGAGACTTCTTCAATTTCGCCGACAAGCGTGATGGAATCTCCTTCAAGACTCGGCGACTTTGCCGCCAACTTCGCCGGCGACTCATCCTTCGACTCGGATTCGAACCAGTCGAAGGGAAAAACCTACTCGGCGCCGTTCGGGCTCCCCAACAGCGCCGAGATCTTCGACAACATCTTGAAGACCAAGATGCGATCCACCTTCTCCGACGACGGACTTCACTCGGCGCCATTCGGATTATCGGATGCCGACGAGATCTGCGCCAATCTTCTCGCCTCCCGACGGAAGCAATCTACTCAGTGAAGACCTCTCGGTGCCGTTTGGGTTACCAAACGTCGCCAAGATCTACGATCAACTCGCTCTCCCCGAGTTGGCGGCGATCCACTCGGAGGAGCCTAATCCCCAAGCTCCGACTCGGACCGGAGCGATCCAGATCCGAATTTCCCAGATCAAGGGAGGTCGCCGTCATCCTCCCATTCTTCGGCTCCCTCATCTTCGAGCTCAACGGATACCTCGGCTCCGCCGGCCGACAATCTCTACGGCATCCCTTCCGTCGAAGCCGACAACTCCGATCGCCATATGGATGCGAGCCGAAGTGCTTGACGTCCTCATGGCCGAGCCGATGAGTCCGACTCACCATGGCCGGAAGGCTTGCCGAAGAGGAGCGAGCTAGAGTGGAGCTTGAGCGCAAGACGCCAAGGAGGACAAACAACGCAAAGACGAGGCGACAAAAGGAAGCGGGATCTACGTGCGCGGACGATCCGCAGAGGCCATCCTCCAAACACGGGTTCGCAACACCAACGTCTTCCGACGCCACGCGAACGCCGTCGCCGCACTCACGCTCTTGGACACCGTCATGGAGACGGCTCCGCCAACGTGACTCCTATACTTGATAAGATCAAGACCATCGTTGCTGCCACGGCTAACGGCCCTCCCACCACTTCGGCGCGAAGGCCGACGAATCCGTGGCCGAAACGCCGACAAGAGCGGCTCCCGCCCTAAAGTCGGGAGACTACAGGAGGCCCGAGCCGGCTCGGTCCGACAACCGGCCAAGAGGCCCACCTCGTGAGTCCACGCTAAGGCACCAAGAGCAGACGGCCGACTCCGCGACAAACGACATAGACGTCCACCCGTCCACCACCGAGTCCGCCGCAACAGCCAAATACCCAACCACCAACGAAGACCCCGCCGAGTGATCTGCGGGAAGTCCTCGACCGCCGCTACCAAGAGCGCGACCGTCGCACTCGGGAAGATCGGGGGATCACCCGATAGCGGCGACGATGGAGTACCGGCCTTCACTCGGGAGCTCCGCCGAGTGCATTGGCCGAGTGGCTTTAAACCTACAGGATTGAAAGGTACGATGGCAAGACCGACCCCGAATCTTGGTTAACGTATATACTCTTGCCATCCGAGCGCAGTGGCGACAACAAAGCCATGGCCAACTACCCGCCCGTGGCCCTCGCAAACTCGCCTGTAAATTGGCTCACGAGCCTGCCAAGAGGCTCAATCGGCTCGTGGAGCGAGCCGAGGGACCATTTCATCGCCAACTTCCAAGGCACCTTCGAGAGGCTCCGGCACGCACTTCGACCTTTACAACGTCATCCGGGACGAACCTCTCGAAGGATTACATTCGTCGCTTCTCCGAGAAGCGCAACAAGATCCCGAACATCACCGATGACATCATCATCGCCGCCTTCCGAAGGGAGTCCGTGATGAGCCGCTTATCGGCAAGTTCGGGCGCAAGCCACCGAAGACGGTGAAGCGATGTTTGAGACGGCGAACTCATACGCCAAATCGAACGACGCCATTAAGGCCGCCCGTCAAGACCGGCCCGACGAAGGGAGGACAAGCAAGCGGGAGGAAGCCGAAATCCTAAGAAGGATGGCGGCAACGGCGCAACCGGGGCCGAAAGATCGCAAGCGCCGATCCAAGACCTAGTGGCCGCGACCTCCAATACTCAACGCCGTCCCGAGTCGCCGTCTACGACGCCATCATGAACGCCAAGCACCCACCATCCGAATCACAAGCACGCGGCGAAGGATCGCTTTATCTACAAGCAGTTCACTGACAAGACGCGCGCAACTCAACAAGAAGCCGATCGACGAGGCCGGCCGTCCGGCGCCAAGAAGAGCAACGCGCGAAAACGCCGAACCCTTTCAAGACCCAGGTGGGGAGCTCAACCACATCTTCGGGGGTCCGCTAGCCTATGAGTCCAAGAGGAAGCAAAAGCTAACCGACCGGAGGTCAATGCGGCTCAACCCGAAGTCCCTCGCATCCGCGATGGTCGGAAGTGGCCATCACCTTTGACCGCTCGGATTATCCTGACCGAGTGGTCCACCCGGGACGCTATCCACTCGTCCTGGACCCCGTGGTCCGCAATATCAGGCTCAAGCGCGTCCTCATCGATGGGGGCAGCGCCCTCAACATCCTGTTCGCCAAGACCATGGATGAAATGCAGATCCCGAGGACCGAACTAAAAGCAAGCTCACCCCCTTCCACGGAGTTATCCGGGCATGTCTTCAACACCACTCGGGCATATCTCCTCCCAGTCACCTTCGGAGCCCGAGAGAACTTCCGAACGGAGAACGTCACCTTCGAGGTGGCCGACTTCGAAACGGCGTATCATGCCATCATCGGAAGGCCTGCGCTTGCCAAGTTCATGGCGATCCCTCACTACACTTATCTTTGCATGAAGATGCCGGGCCCCAACGGCGTCATCACTCTTCGTAGCGACGTGAAGCAAGCCTTCACCTGCGACAAGGAGAGCTGCGACATGGCTCAATCTCGCGAGAGATTACGCGGCCAACAAGAGGTCCGATTGGCTGCATCGACTTCGGCAGAGGGCGAAGTCCCCGCGAAGAAGATAGCCAAATCAGGATCCGGCGACGCCAAGACCAAGATCTCCCTTGATTCGTCTGATCCCTCCAAAACTGCTGTAATCGGCGCCGACCTAGATCCTAAATAGGAAAGCGCGCTCGTCACCTTCCTCCAAAATAATAAAGATGTTTTTGCTTGGAAACCATCTGATATGCCTGGAATTCCTAGGGAGGTGATCGAGCACTCTTTGAACGTCAAAGATGACGCCAAACCGATAAAACAACGATTACGCAGTTCGCACGGGATCGAAAAGACGCGATCAAAGAAGAACTCGCAAAGCTCTTGGCTGCGGCTTCATTAAAGAAGTCCTTCATCCCGACCGGTTAGCCAACCCGCCCGGTCCGCAAGAAAACGGGGCAATGGCGCATGTGCGTTGACTACACCGACCTCAACAAAGCCCGCCCCAAGGATCCGTTCGGGCTACCTCGCATCGACCAAGTCGTCGACTCAACGGCCATGCGAACTCCCGAGCTTCTTGGATTGTTACTCGGGCTATCACGAGATCGCTTGAAAGAATCCGATGTTTGAAAACATCGTTCATCACGCCGTTTGGAGCTTATGCTACATCACCATGCCTTTCGGCCGAAGAACGCCGGAGCCACATACCGCGCATGATCCAAAGATGTTTTCAAACGCAGATCGACAAGAACGTTGAAGCTTACGTCGACGATGTTGTCATCAAGACCAAGCGAAAAGAAGACCGATCGCCGACTTAGAAGAAACCTTTGCAAACATACGGGCCTTCGAATGAAGTTGAACCCGAGAAGTGCACCTTCGGCGTCCCATCGTGCAAACCGCTCGGCTTCATGGTGTCACATCGCGGCATTGAGGCAAATCCGAGAGAAGATCAACACTATCTTAAACATGAAGCCCCGAGTAATCGAAAGACGTCCAAAAGCTCACGCGCATGGCGGCACTAAGCCGTTTCATATCCCGACTCGGCGAACGAGGCATGCCCTTCTTTAGGTTGTCAAGAAGACAGATGACTTCCAGTGGACCACGAAGCCGACAAGGCCTTTGAAGATTTCAAAGAATTCCTTACTACGCCACCCGTCCCGGCTTCACCTCACCCCAGGAACCCCATTGCAGTACGTTTCACCCACTCACCAAGTGGTTAGTACGGTCCTTGTGGTTGAACGCGAAGAAGAAGGACGGGCCAGAAGATTCAAAGGCCAATCTACTTTGTCGGAAGTATTGGCGGAACCAAAATCCGATACCCTCGGGTACAAAAATTGCTTTATGGTGTTCTAATAACCGCGAGGAAATTGGCACACTACTTTCGGTCACTCGGTCACCGTCATCACCTCTTTTCCACTCGGCGACGTCGTCCACAACCGCGAGGCAACCGGCGCATCGCCAAGTGGGCCCTGGACGATGCGCGGATTTAACTTTTAAGCCCGGACGTCCATTAAGTCACAAGCCTTAGCGGACTTTCTGGCCGAGTGGACTGAACAGCAAGAGCATGTGCCCCGAGAAGACCTCCAACACTGGACCATGCACTTCGACGGATCCAAGAGGATCACCGCTGGGAGCAGGGAGTTGTGCCGATCTCCCGACCGGGAAAGGCTAAGATATGCCCTTCACCTCCACTTCTCCGCCTCACACAATGTCGCCGAATACGAAGCTCTTCTACATGGATCGCGCTCGCAGCTTTCACTCGGGATCCGTCGGCTTATTGTGAAAGGCGACTCCCAGCTGGTCGTCAATCAAGTGATGAAGGACTGGTCCTGCTTAAATGACACTATGGAGGCCTACCGACAAGAGGTCCGCAAGCTTGAGGACAAGTTTGATGGGCTAGAACTCTCACATGTCCCGAGACATAACAACGAAGCCGCTGATGAGCTAGCACGCTTCGGATCCAAGCGCGAAGTCGCTCCAACAGATGTCTTTGTTGAACATCTTTACGAGCCAACCGTCATGGCAAAGACAGCTCCCAACGAGCAAACCACGAACGAAGTCACCATGATCGATACCGAGGAGGACGCCGCTTATCAAATTCTTGACCCAAGAAGAGCTGCCGGATGACCGGATGAAGCGAACGCCTCCGGCGTCGTTGCCAAGCGTACGTCATGGTCGACTCCGATCTATACAAGAGAAGCCCTCTGGAATTCTAATGAGGTGCATCACACCCGAAGAAGGGAAACAATTACTCCAAGATATCCACTCGGGCATATGCGGAAGCCACGCGGCGGCACGCACTCTAGTCGGCAAAGCTTACAGTGCAAGGATTCTTCGGCTCACCGCGGTCTCCGACGCGGATAAAGTCGTAATCGCGAAGGCCGCGCCGCCCGACAAAGCCATGTCCCGCCCAGAGTTTCAAACAATCCCACTTTCCCGGCCGTTCGCGGTATGGGGGGACATGGTTGGCCCCTTCAAGAAAGCTCCGGAGGTTTCACACACCTCTTCGTCGCAATCGACAAGTTCTCCAAGTGGATTGAGGCCAAGCCGGTCGCCATAATCACTACTGACAAAGCGCGAGACTTTTTCCTCAACATCGTGCACCGCTTCGGCATCCCAAACAGAATCATAACTGATAATGGGACCCAATTCACGGGAGGCATCTTCAAGGAATTCTGCGAAGACTTCGGGATCAAGATCGCTACGCATCGTAGCTCACCCCAAAAGCAATGGGCAAGTCGAGCGAGCCAACGGGATGGTCCTTCAAGGTATCAAGGCTCGCGTTTCGACCGACTAAGCCCTTACGCCGGCAAGTGGGTCCAGGGAACTTCCCTCGGTTCTATGGTCGCCGCAAACCACACCCGGTCGGGCCACCGGCCAAACTCCTTTCTTTTTGGTCTATGACGCGAAGCCATGTTGCCAAACGAGATGGAATATGAGTCCCTCGGGTCCGCGGCTTCAACGATGAACGCTACGACATCGACCGAGTGGATGACCTCACCCGATTGGAAGAGGCCGCGGAGCGCCCTCATCCATCGGCCAAATACCTTCAAGGGCTCGAAGATACCACGTCGCAACGTGAGAGCACGAGCTTTCATTGTTGGCGACTGGTCCTACGCAAGATCCGGACCACCAAAGACCGACACAAGTTATCTCCCTTATGGGAAGGACCGTATATAATCGCCGAAGTGACTCGGCCGGTGCTTACTGGCTAAAGCGCGAAGACGGGTCCATGGTGGAGAACTCCTGGAACATCGAGCATCTTCGACGGTTTTACGCCTAATTTGGCTAAGGCCTCATGTTTTCCTTGATTGCCAACCTCAAGCAAGATGACTTCTTGAGCTAGCAATCGGGGCTGATACACATATCAATAAAGCTCAAAATTTTCCTCATCAAATTTTTGTGCACAATTTGGTTTATCATTGCTTAATGTCCTTCGACTCGAGCTCGTGTCTAAGGACCGAGAGTTTTCCGATGACCTAATCGAGCCTAGGCTTGATGACGACGGACGAAAACTACTTAAGAAATTTCACGCAAAGGCTCGAATCAAGACATTGACATAAATAAACTAAAAATAGTCACAAAGATTCCACGTCGAGTGTTACAATTACATGATATCTACAAAGCAAAGTCGAATACGTTCGAGCTTAAAATTGTTCACTACATCCAACGATATCTTCTTCGCGCCTCTTGCGCCTCGCTTAGCATATCTAAGGCCTGCTCGTCTGTTGTTCCTTCATGAAGCCCTCCCGACCGAATGGATATCCACTCGGGGTAGAGGGACTTGGTCCGTGCAAGAGCGAGACCAGCCCCATGTTGGCCGCTCGGTGATGTTCTTCAGATACTGTTCGGGAGCCAGCCGAAGCTTGTCGAAGATCTCGATTGGCTCCAGCGAGCTGGCCCCAACTCCTTGATCAAACAAGGATGCCAAGATCGGCGTGGCGGCGTTGGCGACCTCTTCCCGTATCTCGTCGCTGGACTTGATCCGCCCAAGTAAGACGTCGTATTGGGCTCGGGTCTTCACCTTATAAGCTGCAAGGAGTCCCGATCATTCGAAGCACTCGGAAATGAAGCAAGACATGAAATTCAACTTCAAAGAAGGTTACCTTCAAATTCGGCCTCCATTTCGGCCTTGTCGAGGCCGACCGCTTCCACTGGACTTAAAGCGAGTGGACCTCCGAAGAATTTCCTACAACGAAAGAGGGTTAACAATAGCCAAGATCAACATAAGAATCATAATGAAGCTGGGAGAGGCGGGCTTACTTCCGATTGATCCGCGGAGGTCGAGGTTCGCTTCCCGAAGCTCCGAGATCTCCTCCTTAAAGCGGCCTCCCTTGATGCGGCCTCCTCCCGAGTGGCCTTCACGCCGCCGAACGTCCTCCAAGGAGTTTAAGTGGGGGACTAGCTTCTCAAGCACTTCGGATTTTGCCATTGAGCGGCAATATTCTTTCTGCATGCGAAAGCAGAGGAATGATTGACTGAAGGATAACGAAGAAATAATCAAAAAGAAAGACGAAGGCTTACGTTGAGCAGTCGGGTCGCCTCATTTAGGCTCTCGACAAGGGCATCCCTTTCATCTTTTTCGGCTTGCCGGTCTAGGATGATCCCCTGTCTCTCGCCTTCCGAGTCCCGCCACTCGATTCGATCGGAGGAACCCGGTCTCGAAGACCGCAACCTGGGATCTCTTCTACCGTGGCGGCAAACAAGAAAGACCAATGAAGACATGAGGGATTCAAAATTGAAAGAACGAAGGAACGCTTGAAGCAAATCTCACCGGTTTCGGTGGTCGCTGCCTAGGTGGGGGCAATGGGACTCTTCTTCTTCTTCGGGCTCGCGCCGAGTGACCCCGCCGGGCGCTTGGGCCGCACCGTGGGTTCCCGCACGTGACCGGTTTCTAGTCGGGATATCCCGACCGGCGCGGGGGCTCCTCCCTAGGGCGTCCTCCTTTGGAGGCGAAGGCATTTCTCCGAAACGCTCGCACTCGCGGGCTCCGGTTTTGGCTCGCGGCCTTGGCACTTCGGGAGCAGCGGCGGAGTCGGCCCTTCACCCCCTCCGGCGGGATCTATGTCCGGGCCTCTGCGAAAGTGAATACAGGCGAAGATAAAGAAAAGTTATCCGCGAAAATATTCAAGACTTCGGTTTCAGAGCTTACCTGGATGACCGGCGGATCTTTGGTGCCGTCCGCGGCGATCGCCTTAGAGGCGGGGTCTCGACTGGAGGAGCCGGGATGTCGTCATCCGAATCCTCGATGATCAGCCTCCTCTTGCTCACGCGCTTGTTCGAGTCTTCACTCGGCGCTGCCCGCTTCCCGACTGGATTAGCCTGGATTTTGATCCCGCCAGCCGGCTTCTTGGTAGGGCGACGCGGCGCGTCATCATGGGCCACCTTATATCGCATGGAGGTGATAGAGGCGTTTTCTGCGAGAAGAGGGAAAGTACGACATTAAGCGACAAGACGTCAAGATTGAAAGATACTATGAAGCAACCAATCGGCTACCGGAGGAGGAGGTCGGTGGATGCCGAATGGAAGGACAGCGAGAATGAGAGCCCGCTCGATTGCTATCCCGATGAAAAGAGCTTGTACATCCGGATCTTCGGGATCTCGTATGTGAGTGAATCCGGGTCCTCCCGATGGGGTCCGTTCCGCCTTCATACTCGAAGGCCGGCTTTGACCGCTCCTTGATCGGCGCCAGTCGGCACCTGATGAAGTGCCGAGTGATTTGTTCCCCGCGAAGATTCCTCTTCTTCATCGCCGGGATCTTCGCGAGCAAATCATTGGCTTCGTCCCAATCTTGGGCTACGGACGGTGCTCCAAGATGGCTTAGGGACAGGAGGAAGACCAACAAAGCGGGCGAGTGGGTTCAAGATTATTGATGTAGAACCAGCCGCGTGCCGCCTTTGTTGGAGGATTTCAAAGGGAGAGAAAAATAGTCTTTGCGGAGAGATCCGCGAAGCCGAAGCTCGCCCGCCAACGACACAAGGTTGGTCCTTGTTTGGATGGGGTTTCAGATAAAACATACGACGGAATAGATTGAAGTGAGGAAGAATGCCAAGAAAGGCTTCACACACATGAATGAAGAGAGCTATGTGAAGCATCGAGTTGGGGTTCAGATGGTAAAGATGAAGACCCTAATAGTCAAGAAGCCCCCGGAAGAACTCGGAGGTGGGAAGGCTGAACCCGCAATAGAAAAAGGAAGTGAAGACAACGAGCTCACCGGTGTTTGGGGTCGGGAAGTCCTCCCCCGCCGCCGGGCGCCATCCCACAAGTTCCTTCGGCGGAAGCACGCCGTGCTTCACCATCTCCTTAAGGGTAGATTCCCTCACTTCCGAAGCGGCCCATTGGTCGAAGGGAATCCTTTTTTCCTCCGCCATGAGAATGGGTTAATGGGAAGTGGATCTGGCTGAGAAAAGTTGGATCTTTGGCGATGGAACGTGGGAGATTTGGCTGTGGAGGCTGGTTGTTGCAGAGATCGAGCTCTTAGATGAACGGATTTGGGAGCGCGCGAGTCTAGGGTTCTCCGCGGTGAGCTGTTGAACAGTACCGTGAGAAGGGGAATCGTTTGGAAGGCAAAGAGGCGGGGACGACCTCGCATCTTTATAGAAAGATTTGAGGGTTGCGCTAGGTCTTCTGGTGAGTGGGCCGAGCCCATAAGAAAATCTACGGCCCAACTAAAGTGTGGTCCGATACGTGTCCTTAGGGACTTAAGCGGATGAGCTTAAGCAGATTTGCCCTAGCAATATGCGCGTGTCCGAGTGCCCTATACCTTTAAAGATCCTTCCATACCGCGGTTTGCTTGACTTCATGAGAAGCTGGCACGATGCAATTTGGAAGGTGACCAACAACAGAGTTTTTATAGCCGCCTTGGTGAACAAGGGCTGTTTGGTTTTTCGGCATTTGGTCGGGTAATCTTACCGATGTCTTTTATTTTCCACCTTGGTGAAGATCTTTATAAGATTGAGACCAAGATTATGGCAAAAGCTATTTAATAACTTGGTCATATTTTTCATATGATTGAAAAAACTTGTTTTCCCATGAGGGATGAATGAAATATTTATTCCGGATTACTCGGGCAAATCCACTCGGATAAGCAAGAGTTTACCGAGTGTTTTTTGCCCATGAGGGATGATTGAATTATTAGTTCTGAGATAACTCGGGCAAATTTACTCGGATAAGTATGAACTTGCCGAGTAATGGGATTTCTATGATTGCTTTAGCATGAGCTAGGCATCTACATGAGAATGATTTTTTATGGTTCTTGACTATATGCTTAGCCTATTTTTGACTAACCACATAGTCGGGGGCTACACCTAATTAGGTGCATCGGAGATGCACCTAGATATTTATTTTTGAGAATTTTTGAGATATTTTCAGCCCTTCACGTCTTTGGAGCCACTCGGGAAGATTCAGCAGAGATGATGGAATCATTCGGCGCCAAAAGCACTCGGTCAAAGAGATTTTTTGGTTGAGTGCTGTTTTGGTCTGAAGCTGAGTTGTCTCGTCGACTGAAAAGGACTCGGGGGCTACTGTGGAGATTGTGGCAATCGGGTATCTACATGACAAGCTTATCCGACGGAGGTAGGGATAGATTGCGCCGCCATATCTGTAAGCCGAACTTGACTTGGGTGTTACGGTTGCCGATAGAGATAAGGCAATCGGTCTATAGTCACGGTTTGGTAAGATTGAGGAAACCGACTTAGAATAAGATAGGGTTTCCGACTTGTAAACCCTTCCTCCCAAGACTATATAAGGGGGGTAAGGGGCGTTCCTTGAGGGATATCCAACACTAGATCTGAGATATACAACTTCATAAGCAAGAGCTTTAGATCACGAGATCAATAAAAATACTCGGCGGATCGAATCCACCGAAACAGAGTAGGGTATTACCTCACGAGAGGACTGAACCTGTCTAAATCTTCTTTCCTCCTAACCCATTGTGCTTGGTGATCTTGACGCAACCCCGGAAAATATATTGCCGAAACCGAGTTTCGACAGTATGTTCTCATTTGTGCTGATTTTGATGATATGTTGGTTTGTGTCGACTCAGAAGCTGTCTGTCTGTCTGTGCAGGTTGTGATAGAAAAGATTTAAGAGCTAAGATCTCAACAGAACTTTTCAGCCCCAAAGTTAATGTCGTTGGTAATTTCTTCCTCACCATCTAACCAACATGACTAGTAAGGTCCACGAGTTTTACTTTGCTAACTTGTGCATGGTAAATTTAAGGCGTTGTCGGATTGTCCCACGGTTTCCTGCGCTTTGCCTTGTTTTCTTGGGGGTGCAGGGGAGATAACTGCAATATTTAATGACTAGTAATCTTTGACGGTGGACCTGGTCTTGTTGAGCTTCTTGTGGTGGAGGAATCCGCGGATGTGGACGGCGAGCGACCAGTTCGACGAGACGCGCGGAGTGAAGTTAGTGGACGCCTCACCTTGACGGCCGCTGCCGAACGCCGATGAACTTGTTGTGGCTGGTGCTGCCCTTGTTTCTCCCCCGTGACTTCGGTGGCTGGAGTCGCCACCGCCATTTATTGGCTGTAGTGATAGCAATAGTCTTGCAGCTAAAACACTGGAGGTTAGACTTGGAAGTAGAGCACCTAAGAGAGCACCTAAGAGGGCGTCGCCGGCCTCCTTGCCCTCCTCGTCGACATTTTCACAGCCTCCCTTCTCGCCTCGTCTCTTTTTGCGTGCACTCACTGACGGAGAAAGGAGGGAGGGGTAGAGAGTGTGAGGTGGAGGAAGTGGGACCCACTGCTATGTGGGTGGGTCCAATCATTTTTTATTTTCTTTTTGACTGATATATGAGGCTCACATATTTCTTTAGTTTTCATTTTTTTCTCCTTTTAATTTTTTAATCAAACTATCATGTAAACGTCACGTGAAACAAACAAACTAGTCAACGTAGGTATCACGTCAGTTAAAATTAGAAATAATACTGTCAAAAAATTTTGTTTACACTAATTTTGTAAGTTAAAAAATATGTTGTATCTATACGGTGATGAACGAATTTTAGACAGAGATCAAATGTGAGCTTATTCCTATCCAAACCGTCAGCGTCAAATATTGCAACCGTGCCATCTGAACACAGGCATGTTGGTCCTCATATACCCTTCCGGCCCAGTCAATGTCGCAGGAGCCGCGAGACAGAAGGCCCAATCGTGCGCACACGTCGTACGCGCGTGGGCTTCTTTTCCTCTTAGGCCATCCCCGCACGGCGCCTCCTCCACGCACGCTTCGTCGTCGTCGGATCGGACGCCTTGCCTCTGCCGCGTCTCCCCTCTTTTTGAGCCTCTCTCTCTCTCTCACGCTCCTCGGCTACTCCACTGCTCTCCTCTCGCTCGCGCTCGCAGTCGCACTCGCAGCGGAGCGGAGTGCCTCGTCTCTCTCTCTCTCTCTCCCCATTTCGTCGAGGTAAATTCCTCTTCCCCTCTCGCTCGGCGGAGTCGGGGGTTCTCGGGGCGCTTGCGCGCGCGGGGCCGCGGTAGTAGCCTCGCGATTCTAGGGTTTCTCCACTTCCTGCGCTCTCGTGTCGTGTGCTGCTAGGGTTTGTAGGGTCGGTGGGTGGGTGGTGGTGGTGGTTCTGTGAGCGCGCGGGGTTGTGGGGGTAGGGTTTGTTCGTTTCGAGGTATGCTTCTCAGCGCGGTGGGCTTCGTTTCTGCTCGTGACGTACGAGAGGGCGTAGGAATGAAGTGGGATGGGCACGTAGTTTAGTTCGTGTCGATTTCACTGTGCGTGTCTCTTATGGAGTTTGAATTTGTGTGCTGGTGATTCATTTGACCTTCCTTTTGTAGGATTTCATGGTGGATTGATCTCACCCTGTCTCAACCATGTATATAAAGAAGGTAAGCTCTACAGTCTCAGTGCTGATTTTGATGATATCCATGGTTCGGGTTGACTCACAAGCTGTTTGCGCAGGTTGTAATAGAAGGATTTAAGAGCTACAGGGAGGAGATCTCAACAGAACCTTTCAGCCCCAAAGTTAATGTAGTTGGTAATTTCCTCTTCCCCTTCTGATTAGCATGACTAGAGGGTAGTTAAAGGACGGTGTGTTTTACTTTGCCATCTTGTGCGTGGCTAGCTTAAAGTGCTGTGCGGCTTGTTCCACAGTTACCTGCACTTACCTTGTCCTCGTGGGGTTGCAGGGGAGTGAATTGCGATATTTGATGACTATAGTAATCTTCGCAGATTTTAATTTTATATGAACTAATGTTACTTCGCATGTTTATCACAGTTGGCGCAAATGGATCTGGCAAATCAAATTTCTTCCATGGTAATATTTTTTTAGATATGTGTGCTGCTAGCTAGGTTATTTTTGTTATGCTTATATGATACTTTTCTCCAACTCCTTCATTACAATGCTCCAGCTATACGGTTTGTCCTCAGTGACATGTTTCAGAACCTGCGCACTGAAGACAGGGGTGCTCTTCTTCATGTAAGCATCCTCTCTCTCTCTCTCTCTCTCTGTCTGTCTCTCTCTGAGTGATCTTGATAGTCGAAACAGGTGTTTGTCATGTGATAATAATAACCATTTCAGGAAGGTGCTGGGCACTCGGTTGTCTCGGCTTTTGTTGAGATAGTGTTTGATAATTCAGACAACCGCATTCCAGTAAGTCCTCTAACTCGTTGATCTTTAATTCATTTGATTTCAATTATCTAGCCCACTCTCGAGCTGCATATTCTTTTTATGAAAAATACATCAACTCTTAGATCTTCCATGTGAACATATGTCGTGGTCTGAATTCATGAAGGGTAGGTACTGCCAGAGGATAGCTAGGCAGCATCACTTTTATAGGGATGACATGACCTGACCCCTAATAAACCGTTTTCATCTCTTAACGGATAGGGTATATATCTATAAAGAGGGAAACCCAACTAATAAGGAAACTAATAATTCCCTGCCTAACTGTCTCATTCGTCTGGTTGAGGATCCCACTACCGTGTCCCTCACATGCGCCATGGCCCTTGGCCCCATGCCCATGACAGTGCATGCATGTAGTATTGGGCCCGCATAAGTTGCTTTTTCGGTGATCATGCAAGGTAGTCAACAGTGAGCTAGTTATTTATCAGCATATCTCAGAGTTAATTGTGTGTTAGGTGCTTTCTTCTTTGGTTAACTTTGTATGGCATGTTACTCGTAATTCTGATTGTGAGCGAAAAAACTACTTTGCTGCAGGTTGACAAAGAGGAGGTACGCCTACGCAGGACAGTTGCTTCAAAGAAGGATGAATACTACTTGGATGGGAAGCATGTCAGGTATTTCATACATCCCTAAACAGGACCAACCGTGTTACATCGGCATTGCTTGCTCATACCCACTTTTAATTATATGTTGTTCAGTAAAACCGAAGTCATGAATCTGCTAGAGAGTGCTGGATTTTCTCGCTCTAATCCATACTACGTTGTCCAGCAGGGCAAGGTAATAATTATTCACCCTATTGTTCCCATGATCTGTTCAGCCATAATGTAATGGAAATTGTTATTTGTAGATTGCATCCCTTACCCTAATGAAAGATTCCGAACGGCTGGATCTCCTCAAAGAGATCGGTGGTACGCGCGTTTATGAAGATAGACGACGGGAGAGTTTGAAAATCATGCAGGAAACAGGCAAGTTTAAGTTATCGTAAATGTTTATATATTTCTGGGGGAGACCTCTTGTGAGTGGACATTCATTCATGCGTTATTAACAGCCAACAAAAGAAAGCAGATTGATCAAGTTGTCCACTACTTGGAGGAAAGGTTGAGAGAACTTGATGAAGAGAAAGAAGAACTGAAGAAGTACCAGCAGCTGGACAAGCAAAGAAGATCACTTGAGTATACCATACTGGACCATGAACTAAATGAGGCTAGGAACGAATTAGCTTCGGTAAGATTCTACCATTTTTTGGTTGTGTATGCTTACTTTCTGGATACATTTTTCCTGCCATGCTAGTTGGATTAGTCCAACTAAAAAATGAATAAGGGCCTTCGACAAGTTTGCAGAACAAACCATTAAGTTCAGCATTTCGTACTGAAGACACTATTATTTTTTGGTGTTCTTCCATCCTGATGGAAAGGAACTTTTGAATTAAGGTGCTCTCTCAATGCAACCTCCATATTTACATTATAGGAACTGCATTGAGATATGGAATTTTGCTCTTATACATCAGAACAAAAAAAATCACATTGTTTACGGCTTAATCTGTAACTACCTGCTGTACCACTAACACTACTACTCAATACCTGTGCAGCAGTTAAAAAGTTATTTGTTTCTTCATTAGTTGGTGAAAATGAGAGTACAATGAGCTTGTTTTTCATCTTTATATTGAATGGCTCAATTGTTTTACTGCCTGCTTTGATTCCTCCTATTGTTAGATGGATGATAACCGAAGAAAAATTTCTGAAAGAATGTCACATGCGGATAATGAAGTGGTAGATGTACGAGAGAAGGTCAAGACTTTTGACAAAGAAATAAAATACTCAACTAAGGGGATAAATGATACCAAGGCTCAAAAGGAAGGTGTAGAGAAGAAGCGTACAGAAGCACTGAAGGTAGTTGCTCAGATTGAGCTTGATTTGAGAGACATAAAAGACAGAATCTTGAATGAGAAACGAGCAAAGGTATGTTATTGTTCATATTTGCTATTTCTCATGAACTTTTTGCTAATTTTGTTTGATTGTCAAACTTAAAAGAATCTACTGCTAGGATGAAGCTGCGAGGGATTTACAAAGCGTGAGGATGGAGAGTGAAAAGTCAAAGTCTGAATTAGCTGAAATTAGTAAGGTGCATCAAGCCAAATTAAAGGAAGAGGAAGAAATATCAAAAAGGTAAAAATATATTTATGGTTATTTTTTTTATGTTTTTATGTTTACTCCATTTGATGTTTTCATTTTGTGGGGATAGCATAATGGACCGTGAGAAGCGGTTAAGTATATTGTACCAAAAGCAGGGGAGGGCAACCCAATTTGCAAACAAAGCTGCCAGAGATAAGTGGCTTCAAAAGGAAATTGATGATCTTGAGCGTGTGCTTTTATCAAATCGAAAGCAGGTAAGAGATAAGAGATTAATAAACCAGTGGCCAGTTTGATTCTTGCAATTTTATATTAACATTCTGGACCTCTGTTTTCATTGACTATTTTATTGTACTCTTTTTTCTTCTACATGTGTCATTTCATAAACTATATTATATTATGCTATAGCTTGGTTAATGCATCCCCTTTTGTGTTAAGATGTATTTTTAACTTAATGTGAACTGTCCTGTTATTTTTTAATAATCCTTCTCTATTTGTGGATATATATCTAACCTGTCTTGCAACTATTCCAGGAAGGTTTACTTCAAGAAGAAATCCAGAAGCTTAAAGATGAAATCAATAACTTGAATAGCTACATTGAGTCCCGGAAAAGTGAATCAAGCAAATTAGAGTCTGCACTATCAAAGAAACACAATGACTACAATGACTTGAGGAAGCAGAGAGATGAGCTTCAAGAAGAAAGGAAGTATGCATATTTCTTGACAGTCATAGCATTCTTGTTTGATGGAATATCTATACTCTATAGATTAGATACTTAAAGAAGGAAAATGTTCCAGATCATTTTGGAAGGAGGAAGCTGATGTGACAGCTGAAATTGATAGGCTAAAGGATGATCTTGTGAAGGCACAGAAGAGTTTGGACCATGCAACACCTGGGGTATGGAAATCCTATTTTTTGTACCATTTTTTATCATATACTCCGTAACTGACGTTCTGAGGATTACCATGGTGATTCTGATGTACATGGATGTGCATTGCACCTTACATAAGCGTCAGCAAACTATTCCTGAGCAGGACAAAATCATAAATAAAATTTGATATTTACTAGTAGTAGTTTGATTTTGAATTTTGCTTGATAATTCGATCAATCTTTTCTTAGAGTTTTACTGATAATGTCGCTTGTGCTTGGCCTGACTGTTAATGCAAGGATGTAGCCCTATAAACATTGAGCTTTGCCGCTATTGCCACATTACATGATTTTTGTCAGAACAATGCTTGAAACTATATCTGCATGTTGTTGTTTTTTTCCCTTACTCAGGATATCAGAAGAGGCTTGAATTCTGTTAGCAGAATCATCAGGGACCATGGTATTACAGGAGTTTTTGGTCCTGTTTTAGAGCTGGTTGATTGTGAAGAGAAGTTCTTCACTGCTGTTGAGGTCACTGCAGGGAACAGGTCTTGAATTAAACTGCCATTTAAATAGATGACATCGGTACAGATAATTTTTAAACTATTTCATTGTTTTTTTATATCTATTCTATTCTGTTGTGAATAGCTTGTTCCATGTGGTGGTTGAGAATGACGACATATCGACGAGAATAATTCAAGTATTGACTCGAGAAAAAGGTGGGCGGGTGACATTTATACCACTGAATAGAGTGAAAGTTCCAGATGTTAGTTGTCCCCAAAGTCCCGATTTCGTTCCATTGTTAAAGAAACTAAAATATCGGGCCGATCATCGCCGTGCCTTTGAACAGGTATTGTCCATGTTCTTCTGTTATCTTTCAGTTGGTGGCCGCATATTTCATTGGCTAACTTCATTAATGTAATTGGGGTTTTCTTCTGTCAATCTTGCCTTTCACTTGCATGACAAAGTCTGGGTTACTCATGCTTCAGTTCTGCATGCACCCTTCTTACCCTTGTCCGCTTGGAGGTTTTACACCCAGCAACATCAGCTTGGTTTCATCAGCCATGATAGACCATCTAACGTTGTATTATATTTTACCCTGCTTTGCATTATGTCTATGAACCGAACCAATCAGACTTTCAGTTCTTGCATACACTATTTTAGCATAAACTAATCTTGAGAGTAATGGATTACTTTTTTAGGTGGCCATGGTTATGAACTTATGTAACTTATGTTTTGGCATACACTGCTCCTTTCCTTTCCTTCCCTTGTTTTTATATGTGCATGGAGTCAGAACGCATGTGTGCGTGGGACTTTTCTTTACTTTTAGTGCACCCCTTCCGTTGTAATATATATTTATTTGTGTCTAACTCCTATATTTCTGTTAGGTTTTTGGCAGGACAGTAATATGCCGAGACCTGGAAACTGCGACCAAAGTTGCACGCGGCAATGGACTGGATTGCATCACACTTGATGGTAGTCTTGAAGTTTTTCACTTGAGTTGTCATTGTTACATTAATTAATAATTTAATACTGATAAAGAGTCAATGTTACCAGGTGATCAAGTTGCCAGAAAAGGTGGTATGACAGGAGGTTTCTATGACTCTAGACGCTCAAAACTGAAGTTTGTGAAAATAATCAGGGACAATAAAACTGCAATTGAGAAAAAGGCAACACATCTAGAGAATGTGGGAAGCAAGCTAAGAGATATCCTTTAGTCTAACTACATTCCTTTCTCCCTGTTTACATGAGACCGGTACACAACTGTATGTTTCATCCTGTTATCACCTACTTCTGCTAGATATACTTCTTGCCTTGTTTACTACAGACGTGATTAATAAGGAGTGTATGGTTTTCTATTAAATTCAATATTTCCTGCTTGCACCGTAGCTCATTCTGCCACTATTCTAATTGTTGGAGAGAAGCATGCACATCATGTAGATTTGATACTTGTAGAATTTTATGTAGTGATCTAGCATTCGTGCATGCACCCTCTTCCAAAGCTTAAGGACTACTATTGTGATGGTAAGAATGCTGCTGGTTCTTCAATATATTGGGCCTATCAACTAGCAGATTTAGGGATTAGTCACTGTCAATAGTTGGCAACAAGGATTTGCCATTGATTTGACTATGACATGTGCGATAAGGAGCCACATGTTTGTGAGACAAAATAGCAAATCTCCCGTTCTCAATTTTATCAAAGTTCATGGCTTCGTTCGTGTTTGCTTGTTTTGTTTGGCTCCAAGTTCCAAAGTAGTTTGAATATATGTATTTGACATCACAAGGCTCTTGCTGAGTTGCTGTTTACTATTTACGCAAGATGAATTTTATATGTCCTTGAATTTTCTTTCCTTAACTTTCCATACATATAGATAAGAAGATTACAGATTTAGTTACCAAACAGCAGCAAATGGATGCTGAACGTGACCATGCCAAATCAGAGTTGGAACAATTTAAGGTTGACATTGCTAGTGCTATGAAGCAAATGGCATCACTTGACAAGGCACTTGGAAAGAAGGTACTTGGTTCTCCTTTTCTTTTACTGCAGTTCATGGGAGATTCACTGTCTTGATATTTAATATGGAAGTCATTAGCTGTGTATAAAATGTCTATTTTGCTGTAGTCCTGCAACTCTATCTAATAGTTTCTATCTTGCAGGAAAAATCACTTGACAACATCCGGAACCAAATTGAGCAAATCCAATCTGGCATTGCAATGAAAAATGATGAAATGGGCACTGAACTTATTGATCAGTTAACTTCAGAAGAACGAGATCTTCTTTCACGATTGAACCCTGAAATTACTGAACTAAAGGAGAAGTTTCTCTTATGTAAAAACAGTCGCATTGAGGTTGTTCCAGCAAATTTTGTGTCATGCTTGTGTTTCGGGAAGATTCTTTCTGTAAGCTCTAATGCAGCTACAAATTATTATGTAGATTGAAACAAGGAAAGAAGAATTGGAAACCAATCTATCAACTAATCTTATGAGGCGCCAGAAAGAGCTTGAAGCAATAATTTCATCTGCAGACTCTAAAACCTTGCCTCTGGAAGCTGAATCAAAAGAGCAAGAGCTAAAAAGTTCGAAGAGGAGTCTTGATGAATTGACTGCGATGTTGAAGGGTATAGACACAGACTTTTATTTTCCTTCTGCATTATGCTTAATGCTTCTTAAGCAGGGAAGCCTTAAGTCTAACCTAAATTATCTTTTGGATAGCTAATGTCGATGCTATTAATAACTTCACAAGGAAGATGGAGGAACTGAAAAGACAGAGAGATGATCTGAAGGTAAGTTGAACATAGCTATGGACTTTTTGTAAGAACTCCCTATTTGTCGTTGATTTCTTATGTAATGGTTTATCTTTAAACACAGGCATTAGAAGCTAACCTGGAGCAGACTGTGCAAGATGGTGCCAAGGATTTGGAACAGCTTATGAGCAGCAGGAGCATGCATTTAGCTAAGCAAGAGGAGTGTATGAAGAAGATCCGAGACTTGGGCTCATTGCCTGCAGATGCTTTTGAAACGTACGGTATTTTATGGCTACCTGGTTTTGTTTCCATGTAGACCTGGCTGAACTGGCCAGAATGCATACCTTCTGTTTAGTGGTATTCTGCAGTTTAATTTTGTGGCGCTGTAATACCATTTTAACTTATTTGTCTGGGCAATGCTATAGGTACAAGCGGAAAAATAAGAAGCAGCTGCAGAAGATGCTTTATGACTGCAATGAGCAATTGCAGCAGTTCAGTCATGTCAACAAAAAAGCTCTTGACCAGTATGTTAACTTCACCGAACAACGTGAACAACTACAGAGAAGACGGGCTGAACTTGATGCTGGTGATCAGGTGAAATTTTCCGTTGGTTCAAAGCCTTTTGTTTCGCTTGTATCCTAAGCATAGAATCTCATAAAATCTGCTGAATAACATTGCAGAAAATCAGAGAACTAATATCAGTTTTAGACCAAAGGAAGGACGAATCAATCGAACGTACATTTAAAGGAGTTGCAAGGCACTTCCGTGAAGTGTTCTCTGAACTAGTGCAAGGTGGTCATGGACATTTGATTATGATGAAGAAAAAGGTATATTTTTCTTGTTTTACCTACCTACCTTGCTCCCATAGCATGCACTTTTTGCCTTTTAGCCCTGTTATCAAGTATGTATGTACTCTTTGGTTGTGGTATAATCATAATTCACCTCCGCTGGCCTATCACCCAGCAGGCTATCACCTGGGTTGAAGGTTTCATCTCTAGTGTATCCCAATTTGCTGGGGACTACAGGCTGCTATTAGTTATTATTGTTGCCTATGTTGCTTATCACTTGTATCATCTTGCTTATTTTAATTCCATGAATTGGCATTATATCGTATCTTTTGTTGTGTATACCTGGGCTATTCTTCAATGAAAAGATGATGTTAAGTTTGATTTCCAATTCAAGCTGACACATTTTGGAATTTGAACTTCGATTTTATGACCTATGTATGCCTGGAGTTATCTGAAATTTTCCTTCCATGTATTGATGTCTCGAAGGTGAGATCTCTTCTGAAAACTAATGCTTATGCTTTCCTCCCTGGTAGGATGGTGATGCAGATGATGATGATAATGATGAGGATGGGCCTCGTGAACCAGATCCTGAAGGGAGAATAGAGAAGTACATTGGTGTAAAAGTCAAGGCATGCTCTTTTTGCATATGCTTTTTATGTATTTGCGCATATATACTGTTCATTTAGCAAATGGCAATAGATCCTTGAAAAATTGGACGATGATAAATAATGATCTGAAGTTGTTATACTTGTTTTGGATTATACCGATCTTGGTATTATGCATAATCTTTGCTGAAGCTTCTAAAAGCTGTACACTCATGTTTCAGGTTTCCTTTACTGGCAAGGGAGAAACTCAGTCTATGAAGCAGTTGTCTGGTGGACAGAAGACAGTGGTCGCATTGACACTGATTTTTGCCATTCAGCGTTGTGATCCAGCCCCATTCTATCTGTTTGATGAGATCGATGCTGCTCTGGATCCACAGTACAGAACAGCTGTCGGCAGTATCCTTTATATTTCTTCTGAGTTCCCTCTCCCTCTCTCGTTCTCTTGCATGCTATCAAATAATGTCCATTGTTTTTTATCATCTTTGTAACGTTACAAGCTTTTACATGTGTTTTTCCTTAAGCTATGCTCCAGATATGATCCGCCGTCTAGCTGACATGGTTGACACTCAGTTTATAGCAACGACATTCCGACCAGAAATTGCAAAAGTCGCTGATAAAATTTATGGTGTGACGCACAAGAACAGGGTTAGCTACATCAATGTGGTGTCAAAGGAGCAAGCTCTGGACTTCATTGAGCATGACCAGACACACAATGCTAGCTGAGACTAAATATGCGTGTGCCAATGGTGTGCTTCTCTTCACACTCAAGTCTGGCGACCTCATCTAGTTGCCACATTACACTATTATCTACTAACTTGCACTGTTTCTTTTCCTGTAGGTAGATGCTAACGTAGAGATATTTGAGCAGGCCGAAATCTCGCTTCGCCTGGATGTTCTATTCCCATGGTTGAACAGATGGACTAGTTGTGAATATGTAGTTAGCCTTTGGATTTGTAAGGTTCAGCTGATGGATAGCTTGTGTTATCATTATGTTATGTTTAGGGTGGCACATATATTCAGTGGTACATGCATCGGCGATGTTGCTGTAACATCGTTGTTTATTCTCACAGTATCACCAACCAATCTCTTACCACCAATGGGAATTTATTGTCTAGCCTAACTGTATTGCGGAGTTGAATTTTTCTCTTTTGCTCTTTCCGTCTTGCAGAAAACCCGGACTTGATCCAAGTTTACATGCTGATGAGCTGTGAAATTGTTTGTGAATCTGTGCTTCAGCCGTTTGATCCAGGTGACGGTGGTGGCAATTTGGAATCAGTGCTGTAGTCTGCTGTCAATTGCTAGATCAAATAATGTAATTTCTTGTATCTTGCTTGCCTTCAGCTCAAAGTTGCCCCGTGTATGTTCGGCCATCGCAAAATCGGCCTCTCTCATCTGCCTTGTATGGACGAGTTTTACCAAATGTTGGTCACCGTTCACCAGACACCGGGGCATTATCAAAACATCGGCAGCTGACATTAACATAACAAAACTGGATTGAATATCAAAGTCAATTACCATGATGGCATGTCTTAAAAATATCCAGAGTAAATCATGGAGGTAGCACAAGTCGCTTAAAAATGGTAAAAATCTAATTTCTAATCATGTATAAGTTGCAAAAATCTCTTTAAGCTGGTGCTATAATTAGTTTTCTTGTTATCTATCAAGTTAGTAAACTTTTATTCGCAGTCGTTTCACTTATAACCTTTATAATAATTGGTTGCAGCTTCGACGAAGCACAGCCGGGATATATTTTTTTTAAAAAAAATATGGCACTAGCATGAGCATATGAATGCATATTTGCATTAGATTAGAGAAGAGGAGAAGAGTTTAAAGTTAGAGATGGTTGCTGCTTGGGTTAGCATTTTAGCATCATTGGAGGAGGTAGCGGTGCAGCTACTATTGTGGCGGAAATAGTGGGGAGATGACGTGAGCTAGGCGGATTCAGAGCCCAGCCATGGCCATGCCCATGCATGCAGCAACCAACTCTGGCATGCGCGCCTTCGCCATCGCCATCGCCATCACCATCACCATTACCATCGCCCTCGCTTCTTCTTCCTCCTCCTCCATCCCCTTCCCCTCCTGGCTCCACCTCCCAAGGCCGCTCGTCAACTCCGAGGTACGCATCGAGGAGATGATCGTGCGGCTAGCCGCCGCCGGCCATTGCTGAGGAGGTTTTAATTTCTGTGTGTGTTTGTTAATTTGGATGCAGGAGGCGCTCGGCGCGGCGAATAATTTAGAAATTGATTATTAATAAGGCGACCGGCGATGTCGTCAGCCGCCGTGATGCCGACGCCGAGCATGAACTCATCCGCCGGCGCAGCGGTTGCTGCGGCGGCGGCGGCGGAGGGAGGTGGTGGCGGCGCCGGCGGCGGCGAGGACGAGCGGCGGGCGCGGGCGCTGTCGTCGTCGTCGTCGTCTCTGCGGCAGCGCGCGATGAGCGCGTCGTCGAAGCTGCTCCGGACGTCGCTGAGCAGGAGCAGCAAAGGGGTGGGCGGCTTGGGCGGGCGGCAGCGGAGCAGCAAGGTGATGTCGGTGTCGATCGAGGACGTGCGCGACGCGGAGGAGATGCGTTCCGTGGACGCGTTCCGGCAGACGCTGGTGCTGGAGGAGCTCCTCCCGGCGCGCCACGACGACTACCACATGATGCTCCGCTTCCTCCGCGCCCGCAAGTTCGACATCGACAAGAGCAAGCAGATGTGGAGCGACATGCTCCAGTGGCGCAAGGAGTTCGGATCCGACGCCATCCTCGACGAGTTCCAGTTCGAGGAGATGGACCAGGTGCTCGAGCATTACCCGCAGGGCCACCATGGCGTCGACCGCGACGGCCGCCCCATCTACATCGAGAAGCTCGGCCAGATCGACACCGCCAAGCTCCTCCAGGTCACCAGCATGGACCGCTACGTCAAGTACCATGTCCGCGAGTTCGAGCGCGCCTTCGCCGTAAAGTTCCCCGCCTGCTCCATCGCCGCCAAGCGCCACATCGACCAGAGCACCACCATCCTCGACGTCTCCGGCGTCGTAAGCTCTTCTCCTCCTCCTCCTCTTCTTCCAATTGCCTTCTTCACATCCATTAATATTTGATGGAGTTTAATCCATTGCATTTGCATTTGTGATTGATTGATACAGGGGTACAAGAACTTCAACAAGGCCGCCAGGGATCTCATCGGCCGCCTCCAGAAGGTCGATGGTGACAACTACCCAGAGGTAGCTAGCAGAAATTGGCTCTCTCTCTCTCTCTCTGAATCTGAAGGTTCACTTTTTTTCACGAACACGTAAAAAGATTACATGTTAGTACATTACAAGAAAGCAAAGTTTGATTACACAAGATAAATCAGCCATGAGACCAATGTGGGGGGACAAGAGAAAAACTACTAAGGAACAAAAGCTATTAAATAGAAAACACTCCTATAGAGAAAGAGAGATGGTGGAGGCGGAGGAACCCTACTAAACTCTCAACAGTCTCAAAAAACAGCGACATCAACAGATGACCACAAACGACCTTCCTGTAGGATGCACTCTAGCACTACTGAACCCGACGAGAGAGAGTAATCTAACACCCTCGAGTTTCGCTCCTTCCACACAGTTGTCAGGAGACCAGGAGGACAAGGAAGTTGAAGCCCTTGCGAAGATGCTCTGGCTGGCAGGCCCTAGAAGTCGGCCACCAAACCTAACGTGAGCAGCCACGGGAAGGAGCTAGGTCAGGCCAGCCTAGAGGAGACAGAACATGGCGCTAAACCTGACGAGCGAACACACTGTTTTGGTGGATGTGGTTCGTCGTTTCTATTTCTTGGGCGCAAAAGGGACAGACCGAGTGGCTGTCAATACCATGCATTTGTAGAAGGTCAGCCATCCAGCAGCGATGCTGGAACGCAAGCCAAAGGAAAAGCTTGCATTTAACAATGTCTTTAGCCTGCTAGAGCAGATCGGCGCAAGCAAAGGAGTGCTGGCCGAGAAAGAAAGCTTGGTAGGCCGAGTGAGCTGAGTAACGCTAGTTGCTCGTCCAACGCTAGACAAGACGGTCCTCCGTGCTCGGAGAGAGCTGGATAGGAAGCACTGCGTCCCGATCACCAAGAATTGGGAGATGACAGGGACCGTGAGAGCGCCGCGGATGTCCCTCACCCAAGAGTAGTCAGCGAGGACAGAAGCGACCGTGCACAATGCCCGGAGACACGAGGGCACAACAAGGAGGATGTCTGGCGCCAAGAAGGCCACCGAGCGACCCTCAATCCACTAGTCTGTCGAGAAAAGAGTCGAGGCGCCATCACCTAGCATGAAGAAGGTGGACACTGCAAACATGTCGGAGACACTCCACGCCCGAGGGGGGCCTTCAGGGCAGCCTAGTAAGGGTGGCCAGAGCGTTGCAGGCAGAGCTAGCAAAGACGTAGAGCGAAGCCCGCCGTCCTCAAGTCCGCAATACCTAGACCGCCGACAGATTTGGATGGCAAACATTTGTCCAAGACACAAGGCACCGTCCCCCTGGATCGAGTCCGTACTCGTCCACTGGAAAGTACGTCGTTTCTTATCTATGGCCTTGACGACCCAGCCCGGAAGACCAATCGCCATGGACACATGGACTAGAATAGAAAAGAGCACAGACTGGACCAGCACAGAGCGACCAGCCAAAGTGGTAAGCCGACCCTTCCAGGGAGAAAGCCGATGGGAGACCTTGTCCACTAGGGGTTGCAGGGCCATTTTCGACAGTTTGCGGACCGACAGCGGGATCTGAATGCTCACTCTTTTGTTGTTTTTAATTCGTAGTGTCTGAATCTGAATGTTCACGTTTTGATTTTAACTGGTGTCTGAATCCGGATGTTCACTCTTTGTTTGGTTGATTGGTGCCTGAAAACCTGAATGTTCAGTCTTAGATTGGTTAATTTATGGTTTTTTAATCCGAACGTTTGCTCTTTGATTGGTTATTGATGTATGTTTAATCCAAATGTGTGTGTTGATCGGTTAATTGATGTCTGAATGAATCTAAATGCGCACATTTTGGTTTGTTCATCGATGTTTATGATTCCAAATGTTCGTTCACTCGTTGATCTGTTGCTGTCTGTATTGATACAGACTCTCTGCCGGATGTTCATCATCAACGCCGGTCAAGGCTTCAGGCTTCTCTGGAACACTGTCAAGTCCTTCCTCGATCCCAAGACCACAGCCAAGATCCATGTAATCCAATCCAATCCATCCACTATCTTTTTGATCTCCATTTCGCATCGATCATTTGCTTAATTAAGCTATATTTGAATCAGATTTGTAACTAAACATTACATAATGTTGCATTTACTGTGCGCTGTTTTAATCAGGTCCTAGGCAACAAGTACCAGAGCAAGCTGCTGGAAGTGATTGATCCCAGGTGTGAGCATGAAACCTCTCGAGTTGTTTGTTCCTGATTCTATGCAAATGCAAATGGAATTACCTTGAAAAATTTATTAAAGCTGCTAATATCATATTAAAAAGAACAAGATTGAGCAGCATGCTGAGCTCACTCCCTGTTCTTTTGCGACAGCGAATTGCCTGAGTTCCTTGGTGGCACTTGCAACTGCGAAGGCGGTTGCATGCGCTCCGACAAAGGGCCATGGAAAGATCCTGAAATCATAAAGGTTGTCTGAAAATTATAGTGCATATATGCATCTCACATGTGCTAGCTAAGTAGCTAGTGGAGAATTGCCACGAACTGAACTGCTCAGCCCAAGTGCTGTATATATATGAACGTTTCTGGTTTTGTTCTGAACTTCTGATGCTTCATCTGATTTTTCAGATGGTCCAATGTGGCATGGGAAGATGTGGATTTAATAGCTCGGGTCATACTGAGGCTGATGAGAAGATGATCACTGAGGATGACATTGTGGCAATTCCCAAGGTATCGTTAGTTTTGCTAATTGCTATTAAGTTTTTTATGCTCGTCTTTGTGCATCTTACATTCCTGAGCAATGATCCAGTATTGTGTTCTTGATATGTACAGAAACAAGAATCATTTCGCCGTGACTCCGTTGATTCCCCCAAGATCCCACGCGAAAAGATCGAGCATCCGCAGATGTCACCACTCCATGAGATGTCAACTTCAGATAGAAAGGTAAATAGACATGAGTTTATGACTGTAGACTTGTAGTACATAGAAAAATCACATGCCACAGTCTAATCATCCAAAATTCTAAAATTTGCTGGATTTGCTGCTGAAGTGAAACTAAATCTGATGAATTTTGCTTCTGCTTTCAATCATGGTATCTACAACTTGGTTAGCCTAATCTGGCATCTCACTTTGTGCTGAGCTGAACTGACACAGAAAGAATTAACTTGCAGGCTCCTCCTGGCCCAGAGGGCAGCTCATCCCGATACGACGATCTGTTCCCCATGGCGGACAAGAACATGGACTTCAACTGGAACGGCGAAGTCAGCGCCGAGAAGCTCGCACTCGCACGAGGTCAATTTTTCATTTCGATTTCAATTTCAAATTGCGTGTGTGCGCGACAAATGTCACTAACATGATCGTGTTCGTGTATTCAATGCAGACATGTACGCGTCGCTGCCGGACGCGTACAAGCACGGCGACGCCGGCGACCGGCAGGTGGTGACGGGGTTCATGGCGTTCGTGATGGGGGTGGTGGCGATGTTCCGGGTGGGCAAGATCGCGCCGAAGCGCGCCATGGACGCCGCGATGGGCATCGCCACCATGGAGGCCATGGCCAAGAACCGGAAGCTGATGCAGCAGCAGCAGCGGCAGCTCGAGCAGCTCCCCGGCCCGGACACGGTGACAGTGTCGACGGCGCAGTACGAGGCGCTGATCAAGCGGCTCGGCGACCTCGAGGAGAAGGTGGCAGCGCTCACCGCTCGGCCGCCGGAGATGCCGGCCGACAAGGAGGACTTACTCAAAGCCGCCGTCACCCGCGTCGAGGTCCTCGAGACCGAGCTCGAATCCACCAAGAAGGTCACAGTAATAATTACCCTCGCCATTGCCAATTTGCCATTGCACCATTGCCATTGCCAATTTGCCATGGCCAAGAAGCTAGGTCGCTGACAAGTTGGGAGTCCATGATTGGTTGCAGCTTCTGGAGACATCGTCCGGGCAGCAGGAGGAGGTGCTGGCCTACATCGAGAAGAAGAAGAAGAAGAGAGGGATGGTAAGGCCTCCTGCTTGGTTTTTCCGTTGATGATTTTTGATCTTATTAACTAAACTTGATAACGTTTTGGAAGAACCCATTGACTCGTTTCATCATCTGATTCCATTAAAGTTTTGCCTCCAACAGCAGAATCCGTTCCGCTGGTGATGGATGGGTTTAAGCAAGAAGCGGGGAATGGAGCTCGTCGTGTCTCGTGTGTTGTTGTGTGCGTCGTCGCTGTATCTGACCCCGTTTTGAAATGCGGAAAAAAAATTGCTATTTCTACGGGAGTTGAGTTGAGTTGTTTAATTTCTGTGAAATTCATGTTACATTCTTCTTGTGTTTCAAAAGGGGCCTATATCTGTATAGCAAAAAGGGAAAAAGAAATTGAGGAGAAAAAAATAATTTTTTTCGTGCTTATTGAACTGAACTGAACTGAACTGTGTACCCCATTGCTGTGCTGCACTTGTGCTCTTACCAAACATAATTCATGTACAAGTTGTGTAAATCTGTTCCCTTCAAAACAAATCACAATTAATACGCTTGCAAATTAAGCATCTTCGGTTAAGTTAAACTGCTGATACCTTCAAACTGGTACGAACTAACAAGCACAGCCAAGTCCGAGTGGGAATTTGCACAAGTTGTTGGCGTCTAGTCTGTGTAGACGCCGCAAGCAATATGAAAGACATCAGGGAAGAACTCGGTGCAAAAAAACACACATTTATTTATGTCAGAATTTTGCCAATTTACATCCGCATCCGACTTATGTCGTTTCGCATTTTACAGGAGAAAGAGGAGAGCGAGCAGAGGGGGCTGCCGATTACAACATCTCAATTCTCAAAAGTTCAAAACGTACGTCATCTTTAGCTAGCTGTCAGAAAGTAGAATCCCGAGGTAGGGGTACCCTCTCCAGCTTGGCTGTTGCTAATAGCAAAACATCGCCTTCTTTTTCTGAGCCTTGGCAACCTCCTTACTGTCGATGTAGGCTAATAGTTCCTCTTGCCTGATAAGAGCCTCATGTAGGGCCTAGAGAAAATTTTGCAAATAATCAGCTGACTTGGTAACACTGAGAGAATCTAAACTCTAAAGCAGAGCATTTCACATACTTTACTGAAATCGCGATAAGCGAATCTATGTACCATTATGCAGGTCAGAATTGTTTACCTTCTTTGTTACAATAAGTTCAGCTTCCAGCGCATCCACACGGCGGACAGCAGCATTAAGCAGCTCTTCTTTCTCGCAAGGCATCTCTGAAGGCTTTTCTTGAAGCATCAGGAACTTCTCTTCAAGATCTCCCAGCCTTTGCAAGACCGATGAAAACAGTTCGGCTTCAACAAACCCAGGAGTTGGGGAAGGTGGTCGGAATTCCTCTTTTGGTATCGAGTCTGGATATAATGTTGAATACTGTTGTTCTGACTCGTTTTTGTCTGGCAATCTCTTTGCCGCAAGATATTTAACTGACCGAACTAGAGTAACGATAGCCATAAAAACTGCCAGCAAAACTGCAACGATCCGGTCCAAAGAGCCATTGGATGAACTTTCTGTGCTTGTCCAAGAAGAGTCTAGATTGAAGAGATAAAAGGGAACCATCAAGTTTTGGCAGTGACCAAAGGTATATTTCAGATCGTACAATTATAGTACCAACAAACCTTTGGATGAGAAGGCTGTCTTTCGAGGCATTTCTCTCTTCCATGTTGCGTCTACAGCCTTGTCAACAACAGGAACATCGTATTCAGGCATGCGAGTAGAAAAGCTTGTGGCTCTGACCATCTTGACCTGAAGTAAGAAGGAAAAAATTTAATCTATGTAGCATAATCCATAACAGAGCTTAAAGGAGAAGGGGTATTCAAAGCTTTTCATTTGTAACAGAAAGGATGCAGGCCAGCATCACTAGTTCACTCCAATACTGCTTAATGTGCACTTTCTATAGAAATAGATCAAATTATTAATGTAAAACAACAAAGAAACATCAAATTACATTTTAGTTTTAATGTGGCCCGTCTCCTTCGCTGCTCTCAATAAATAGGGATAGGAAGGAAATAACATCAGACGGTAATGTAGAATTTTGGATAACGAAACTAAAACTACTGACCTCTTCACGGACAGGGGTCAATTTGGGATGGGAGATGTAACTTCTCAGGACTTTCGGAGAAGTAACATCTTCAGCTTCGGATCCAGACTCAGCAGTGGATGTATCGCTCCCTCGTATCTACCATTCCAGATTAAAACAAGATTAGGTTTCTACATAGAGCACAAAGCAAAGAAAGCAATAGAAATTAGTTCTGATTTGTGATACATACTGTGTGGTGCTTGGACTTGGCATAAGAAATGATCTTTTCCTCTCCATTGGAAATAGTTACAATTTGTCGAGCACACTGAGCCTCACCACTAAGGACTATCTGGTATCAGTATAAAAAATTTAAGGAAAAACGTATGAGAAGGGGTATAGAAAGTAATGTATAATAAGTAGACAAACAGTAGGGATCCTATGAAACGTACATTGAGTATGTTCGGGTCCTTCCATGGTCCTTTCTCAGCTTTAAGGCATCCTCCAAATTCAGGACAAGTACAAGTGCCACCAAGGAATTCCGGCAATTCACTGATTAATTTATTAAAATGGAAGGAATATTAAAAAAATGAAGAATGAATAAAAGGAGTCCCGACAAGAGTACATTGAACATTACTTACCTAGCATCAATTACTTCAAGCAGCTTATTTTGATATTTGTTCCCAAGTACCTGAAGAAATATAAAATTATCTTAGGCACTAAGTATCTTTCCCATGCAAAAATTGATGTGTAGTAAGAGTAAATACTTACATGTATCTTGGAAGTGGTTTTCGGGTCTAGAAAGGACTTTACAGTGTTCCATAAGAGCCGAAAACCCGGACCAGCATTAACAATAAACATTTGATATAGGGTCTGAACACATAAAAAAGGAAGAAAACAAAGTAAGCAAGAAAAATTACACACACAGCGCAATGCTTATCAGCAAATTGAGAAGTCTGTACCTCTGGATAGTTATCGTTGTCAATTTTTTGCAGTCTGACAATTAATTCACGTGCGGTTTTGCTGAAATTTTTCAAGCCCTGAAAAGAACATGCTGAATTAGCACATGACTGAGTGAAACAAAAATGAATCATGATCTGGAGATTAAAGCTTCGGCAACATACCACACCCTGAACATCAAGAATTGTTGTGCTTGAATCAATGTGCCTTTTTGCAGCAAGAGAGCATGCTGGAAACTTGATCAAGAAGCTCCGCTCAAATTCCTTCACATGGTATCTTACATAGCGGTCCATTGTTGTTACATGCATAAGCTTGGTGGGGTCAACTTTTCCAAGCCTTTCGATATAAACAGGTCTCCCATCTTTGTCAACACCATGATAACCGTGAGGATAATATTGCAGAACAGCATCCAACTCATTGTAATCAAAATCCTACAGAGAAATGAGTTCCAGGAATTGTTTAAACAGAAGCCAAACTGGTTTAATGCACAAACTAAGAAAACTAACCTCAACAATTGTATCGGTACCATACTCCTTTCTCCATTTAAGCATGTCAGTCCACATTTGCTTTGCTTTCTCGATGTCAAATCTCCTTGCTTTCAGAAATCTATGCAAAATCAACTAGTTAGGTCATCAGCATGTTTGCAGTTAGGTTATAAAATGATGGTACAAGTAATAGGGCATACCTCAGCATCATATGATAGTCATCATGCTTTGCAGGCAACAACTCATCCAAAATTAGTGCTTGTCTAAATGCTTCGACTGCTTGCAGCTCCTCTAAATCGCGCACATCTTCAATAGACACAGAGAGGACCCGACTGCCACTCCTTCTCTTCTTCTTTTTCAAGGAATGCCTAATCTTAGTTGACGCATCTATAGCTTTCTTCTTCAAAGAACCCATTCTTGTTCTCTTGTCATCTTCAGAGTTTTCAACGTCCGACTTGTGATCTCTCCTATCATCATTACTTGAAGACCCTTCAAAACCTGGATCATTAGAAATTTTAGAATGCAGATAACTGGTGATATTTCTAAACATTCTGAAACAAAAAGACCACTCATGCCCCACCGCACCACAAAAAGGAAAAAAAAAAGGAAAAACCTCAAGTCAGTGTCCAAATTTATAACAATAAACTGATTGTATAAAAATAAATAAATAAACTTTGACAGGAGCTCAACATACTTGAGATATAAAATTGGGTTTATCTAAACTCTTCATGCTATCAAGAAGACGGGGTCATGCTGATTTTTCAGTAATCTAAGCATTGGAATAGCTTTGTTCACAACAATGAATCCAGCAAACTAGCTTAGTTACACAACTACAACCTTATGTAGCCAAATAATTACAGCTGGCAATTAGAAGGAACATTCCCAAGTGCAATGTACTTATGTCAACAACTATACCCAAACAATATTAACTTCTACCTAAAAAGGATGGATTCGTTTTTTTATAAGATGATGAACATCAAAGTCCTACCTAATATGATATGTGTTCTTAATTGTGACTTTTGGAGTAGCCTGCGTTGAAATTTCTTGCCTTCTAGTCAACCAGATCAGAATTCATAAATTTAAGACTGTGCAGAGCTTGCTGTCATTGAACAAGTCAATCCAGTGTTCGATGCAGAAATAAGCCTGAAACCTTCTCCTTGTATCAAAAACATTTCGTCGCTTCATTCAAGCCTAAATAGTAAGTTTCCTGACACAGGAAAATTCCGGCACCAAGCCGAAAGTCCCTCCTGTGAATCTTATGCTTGACAACTCAAAGCATCCAACCTAGCCTATCCACTCATTTGCAAGCTGCGCGTCCATCTAAACCAGAGAATACAGAACCTTCGACAAGACCAGAGCAACACAATATTGAACCGGTCCAACCACACACATCGACTGGACACAAACCATGCTACGACCCGATGGATGCGAAAGCCCTAATTTGTTCCAAACTAGATAGGGCACACGGAAGCAGAGAACTCGCAGCCACCTTAACGCGCCAAATCTAATCTAGTATAGTCTCTGTGATTAATCCAGCTTCTAACGCGGCGCCAGTGCAGGCCAATCTCAGGATCACGGCGAGAAATCCCAATGCAGCCAATCCAATCCAATCCCATAATCCCAGCAATCAAATCTCCCAGCAAAAAAATCGAGGCAAGCCCCCCCACACACACACACAAAAAGACAAAACGGAGAGAAAATCCCCAACTCACATGGCCGCGCGAGGCGATCGAGATGGCCCGACATGGACGTCGGACGAACAAGCACGGCCTCCTCCTCCGCCTGCAGCACCACCACCACCTCCTCCTCCTCCTCTACCAAACCTCCGGATCCTGCAACGCAACCCACATTCCCCATCAGAAACCCTAGCCCCCTCCACCTCCAAAGCAAAAACTCACCACCGGAGTCGCCGCCACCACCGCGGCTACTTCGAGCGGCGGAGATCTCCCCCCCCCCCCCATGTACTCACCTCGGTCGGTCGTCGTCAGCGCCGGCGAAGCGGAGGGTGTCGCGGGAATCCGAGGCGGGCGGTCGGGGAGGGGAATATTTTTGGGAGAGCGGCGTCGCGGGGGAGGAGGAGGAAGTGGAGAGAGGTAAAGTGGTGGGAGGTAACTTTAAAGTAATGGAAAGGTGGGGAGGGAGAGGCGACGTCGACGAGGTGGAAGGAGGAAGGAGCAGCCGATTCCTCCGGGAATTCGGTGCGCTTCGGCTCCGGCTCCGCACTTATCTTGTGGTTTCCGATTCGTTTTCGTTTCAGCCCCTCGAGTTTCTGGAATTCACGTTTCCCTCCTCCGAGGCTGACTGGCTCTGGCGGGCTGATATTTGTGGTGATTGCGGCGTTTGATACATGAGTAAAACCGGCTCCCTACTGGTGTACATAAAACGAAAAAAAACCGATGAGTTTTGAGGGCTTAGCTAACCGTTTTGATAGTAAAAACTGTTTTATATCGATTTGCCAAAAACTAAAAATAAAAACATAAAGATTTTTGGTGAATTCTCGTGAAAACATTTACCGTTTTGGGAGTAAAAATCGATCTACATCGATTTGCTGAAATTCTGACAAAACAAACAAACAACGGATTTTAGGGAACTATGTATGAAAAAACCTTATTGTTTTGAGAGTAATAATAGCTCTTAATCGATTTGATGAAAACCTAACAAAACTAATAGAAAAACCAAAGACTTTATGTGATGAGTTGTGAGGAACGTGTAATTGAGTTCATGTGTTAGCAATAAAAAAAGTTATGGGTTGTTTGAGTTTGGAATAAATTAGGGGTGTTAGTGGTTATTACATTGGTATTATAGCATACCAAAATACTTACTATATGTTATTTACATTTGTGATAAATGTGTTGAATGACGGCCAACGAATATCTTAGAGCTCAAGACAAAGAACATAGCGTGAATCTTTGATGTTTTTGGCATAAAGTGATGCCCTTCTACTTTAAGATATTGCACTAGGATTTGTCGAGTGATAACCAACAAAAGATTTGTATTCTTATGTTAGCTCTAGTTTTTTTGGAATATAGCCCTAAATTATCGTGGTGAGCACATTTATTTCAAACCATGTAGGTAGTTTAAAAGAAATTTTTTAAAATTTTTAAGTAGATATATTTTTAAAAAATTCTAATAGTTAATTCTATTAACCATGTATTAATTAAGTGTCTTCTCCATTAAGCCAAGTGGCTAATTATCAAAAAGCTGAAACGATCATTAGTGACGGGTTGCTTTAGGGTGAAAAAGAAGAGGCTTTATTAGATGTAGCAGTATATGTTTCTTTTTCAAAAAGGATGTTCATAGATAAAATAAATTAAGCACATGATTTTGTCAAAAGCAAATCGCAGAATGCATATCTCTATATTGGTTGTACAAATCTTTTCTACATCATTTTATACCCACACTTAATTTTATATCTCGTATTTTGATAACATAAATGGTCATTAAAAATAAGATGAACGAACTTCACTATAAAGTAAAGGTGAAAACTTTTAATTACGCCACATGATTTGATAAAGTTAGAAAGAATTTTTTATGTAGTATAACTCAATATTTGTCTTATTCTTTATGAAGAAAACAATTTTTTTTTGAGAAATGACATAACACCACATTGCATTGCTGTTTTAAAAAAACAACACCACTGGTACACGTTTAGTTCGTGATTAGCTTTTCTCACATACTAACCCTTTTCCTGATGCATCTACCCAGCCTTCGAAGAAAGATGCATCCATATAACCATGAACTTAAAAAAAATAGATAATTTACGAAGAATAAGAACATCGTTACGTTCAAATAATTTCACACTTTCATAGGGGTCTAGATGTAAACAAAATCCACCTAGAATTCGCACCCCAAAAAATATCCTCCATATTGGAGGACTCCGGAGTTTTGACCCGGCCAAATTAGGTGGGAATTTGGAGCGGATACGGAAAAAAAAAACAAAATTCAGCAACGGTGCGGAGAGGGAGGTTAGGCCCCACCTAGCTGTTACCGCACGTGGCGCGCCCGCGGGGAGCGCGAATCCTGGGACCCACTCGCCGGGCCCCCCGACCTAGCCACATTTTTCACTTACCCCCTCATTCTTAACAGTATGTACACTCGCATACAGATTAAAGAGCAGCAAGCAAGTAGTACGGTTTCTTCCATATCATGGTAGAAGAGGAGGAGTAAAACGCAAAAGGTAATAAAGCAACAGCACGTCCATTCTGTCGGACAGGCACAGCGCCTACACACAAACACCTGCGAAGCCAGCGCAGAACCCTATCTCCATCACTGACATGTGGGCCCTGATGGCACATGCGCCCCACCTGTCAGTGGCGCGGGGTGGAGCGACCGCAGACGCTGCTCGCCCTGTAGCCGGCCGTTAGTTACAGCTACTACTACGGCTCGGAGTAGCCGTAGCCTCTAGCCTGCCTGGGATTCTCTGCGGCTGCTACAGTGCAACTCCCAGTGCGGGCACGCATCTCGATGCACTCGAGAAGAGCATGTGAGACTAATCTCAATAAAAAAATCATACCGATGTTTTTCATGTAAGCATGATATTAATGTTTTTAAAACAATTATGTAATCATAAATAAAATTAAACAGTATTTGAAACTATTTTTTAAGTATGATTTTATAGGATCAAAATTATATTTAATTTTATAGCCATAAAATTTTATTTAGATGAAACTATTTTTTTAATTTTATATCATATTATCAAATAATGTTATGTCACGTTTAACCTCGTCAAACTTTTCACCGTCAATAAATACGGATGGGTGGGCAATGCGATGGAAATGAATGAGTTGGATTGGATGGTCAATGAGGGGCAAGAATTGCAGGATACAGGTAGCAGCTGCCAGATGCAGCCTGCAGCACGAGGCTGGCAGTAATAACACGCAAAAGGCAAAGGAAGCATGCAACGCCCTGCGGCTCAGAACGTGGGCGATCCAGTAGCCCTGCCAGTGTTTCCTGCATTGCCACGCACGCCCCAGTTGTCACCATTTTTATTACATTTAAATTGCCATCGGATTGAATTTTGAATAGTTTTTTTTACTGCTGTTAAATTGTCACAATGAGCAAATTTTGCTACTCCAGGTTGCTGTCAATTTTTGAATAGTAGTACCGTCTAGGCAGATTCTCTCACCAGGCTGGGATTCTCTTTTGTAAGTAAGGGCGGTTTCTATGGTATTTGGATGAATATTTAAAGATTTTTGATAAATACATTATATGATATATATATATATATATGAAAAAGCAAAAAAAGTCTTTTTTTTAAGAAAAGGTCACATTGAACCTAAGAGATTGTATTCAACACATAATATGTATGCTATAAATTATACCGTCGATATTATATAATATTTTTTTAAAATATAAGCGAATGAGATTCTAATACTTTGTATTTGAGAATGGACGAAGAACTATACATATCAAATATTAGGGTTTTGGTGGTTAAAAAATAACTTTTATTTCTTTACATGTTGAATACACCACCTTAAAATTCTAGATCCGTTCTCAGCAGAATTAACTTGGATTCGCTAACTGAGTCAGTTCTCGACATGCAGGAGTAGATAGCACTGATAGGATTAAGTGTATTAATTACATGCATGACAGTCAATTAATCGCGCCGTCTCTTATGATTCCAAGTTGCTGGCTCAAATTAAGTATCGTCAAACAAAAACAGACTACTGCCTATACTCCTACTCAGTATTGATTACTCCAGCTGCACTGCGTTCTTGACTTTCTCAAATCAGACGATCGAACAATTGCCAATTTGTCATCGGTTAATTATACAAGTCAAGAATTGCACAACAGGCTGATTCCATTCACAATGCAATGCAAACCATACAAAACTACCAACACAACACTAAGTACTTAATTAATCTGCTGCCAGTTAGGACCAAAATTTTAAACGGACTGAGACATGTTCTTTTCTAATTAAAACATATTTTTATTTATTTCGGTTAGTACGTTTTTAAACTAATAAATTAGGTGTCTCGTGTCTCATACGAAAATTTTTATATAATAATTATTTTAAAATAGTATGAAATAAATTTATTTTTAGTTTAAAACAATTAAAACTTAAATGGTTTTTTATGTCTGCTGATTTTATCTTTTATCTTAATAAAAAAGAACACCACTTGATTAATCAAAATAGATGATGGATTTTGCTTTAGTTGGTCAGGTAAAGCTCGTCATTTGGCGTGTGATTAGCTAGCAACCTCGTCATTAATCTGTGTTGACTTGCTCCGTGTTCGTGTCCGGTGCGTGAGGTGAGCTGGACCGGACCAAATCCGGCGGCCGGCCGGTGAGCCGCCGTACGACGGATGGGACGCAGCTAATTAAGCTAGCTAGCTCAATCATCGCTTGATTAAACTTCAAGACAGCTAGCTTTGTTGTTGACATTATTACTATCCTCTGCTATTTCATACTATTTTTTAAGCAATATAATCTGGTACGTACTCCTCTAACTGCAATCGATTTGCGACGCTAATGATCTTCTCGCTGTTCACACCATTTTCGCCCTGATTGGTTTGAAAAATTGGTAGAAAAATTATAACAACAGATGGGCTAATGATTATCTTTAGTTAGTGAATGGATGCATGGAAGGTGAACCTAACGTCTGGTTAGCTTTCAGACAACACCGTTTTCTTGTGCCTCACAGCAGTGTCAGATCATATTGATACTTTTTAAAGCCCAGGCAAACACATATGACATATGTGAAAAATTATATACACACTGTTAATCATTGAAAAATTAGGATATTGCAATGGTGTGATTCGTCAACGAGCCTTAGCAGCTGCCTGAGGTCGCTGGGCCTTGGATCCACCGCTGCCTCACAGTACATTATTGTAGAAATATGGTTATCCATTATCTTTGGAAGAAAACATTCAGCATTAAAGAAAAAAATTCTTATCATCTGTACATCTTGTTTTCTTATTGGTTGTAGTTGTAATCCAACAATGTTGTTACAACGCAACATGATAGGTTCATGTTGTCTATTTAATCAACATTTTTTCTTTGGCTGTGTGCATATATGTACTTAGTTGGGGGTAAAGGCCAACTATTTTATAAATGAGATGAACTGTAGTATATTCTACTTCATCCGATCATAAATATTTGATGTCTAGAAATTTTTTTTGGAATTTTAAATGTTTAACCAAACTTGTCCATGTAAACATCAAATACATTTCTTGTTAGAGGAAATATAATCTAAAAAAATCTCTTCCTCCAAAAAATCAAAAAAAAAGAAGAGATAGCAAAAGCGCGAGATCTTCCAGCCCAAGATATGTTCCAGCCCAACTCAACAAAGCCACTATAAGATGGGCCTTATATAACCTCCGGCCCATACAAAAATATCCGGCCCATAAAAAAATCCGGCCCCCGGAAGCCGAAACCGACTTCCACACCAGCTGGTCCCCACATGTCACGGTCACGCCAAATTAGCGCACGCGTCCCACGAGCCAAACCAAACCAAGCCAAAACAAAAACAAAACACAGCCGCACGCGACGAAAAGAAAAACACACACACACACACAACCGCGTCGCCCTCACCACCCTCTCTTCCGTTTCCGTTCCGTTTTGCCCTCCTCCGCCTCCGCCTCCGCCTCCCAACCCCCGCCGCGTGCGTGCCGCGGCCGCCAAGTCACCGCCGCCGCCGCCATCCGAGTCCACCAACCCCCTCCCAAATCGTCGTATCCTTCCTCCCCTCCTCCTACTCCTCGCGGTTCCCCTCCCACCAACCTGAAGCCTTAGCCACGAAGGTTCCTCCGATTTGGAGAATTGGGGATTTGATCTTGTCTTGGTGGGGGGCGTTGAGGGCGCGTGATCGGTTGGTTGGTTGGGCGGTTGCGATGGGGAGGGCGCGGCGGAGTCGTGGTACGTCACCAGGGATGAGGTCGAGAGGGGTTCGCCGTCGAGGCGGGACGGGGTCGGCGCCGCCAAGGAGGCCGAGCTCCGGACGACCTACTGCTCCTTCATCCGCGACATCGGCCTCAGGCTGCAGCTGTAAGATCGATCTTTTTCTCTATCTGATTGTCAAATTTTCGACGCATTCTCGCACGCGGCGTGCGCGTTAAATCTGTTGAGTAATTTAGGCGTTGTCGTTTGGTTGGTTGCTCTTGATGGGAGCGTTGGATTTGGGTTTTCCTGATGAAAGATGCTATTTTTTTCTCTTGGGTTGCAGGCCTCAGATTACAATCGCGACGGCAACCTTGCTCTGCCATCGCTTTTATCTCCGACAGTCGCACGCCAAGAACGAGTGGCAGGTAAAACATGCAGTTCTTCAGATATGGATGCACACATTGTTTGCTAATGTTGCCCTACCCAGTGTTGAATCTTCCTCTCAGGCTATAGTAACACTGATAGTTAAAGCTAATCCGCTGTCGACAACAGCGAGTAATGCTATAGCTTATCAGAGTTTTTTGTGACCTTGCCATTGTACAATTAACAAGCCTCAACCCCACATGATTACGTTTCGAGCCCATGGACATTTTCTTTTCAGGGACCAAACACTTTTGCATAAGCATCAATAAAAATCAGTGGTGCCAGTTCATCCGTTAACCAACTGTTTCGTGTTTTCTGCAATTGCTGTACTGTGCCTGTAGCACACTGAGATGCAATGGCCGATCCAGGATCTGCGGGGAATGTATCAAACGATTATATATTTCAGTTTCAATGCAAATATGAGAAAGTATGGAGTCAGTTGACCCCGCAGGTCATAACGTGGCTCTGCCACTGCTCCTATACACAGAAATATAACTATGTGTAAAGCAATCTATATTTGCCGCCATAAAAAACTCTTGGGCTAGAAGGCTCTCCACACTCCATCGAGGGTAAAAGTGTTAACACTTACTTTTTTTAACCATGTCGTATAACTAACTTCATTTCTTACTTGTGTAGATGTTTTTGGAAGTTAAAACTTCCTATTTTTATCCGTTGGATCCTAACATTACCTGACTATGTACCATCTTTTGGGGTTAGTCGAGGGTAGTGTAGCCACGTGGGTTGTTAAGAAAATCACAACAGCATGGATATATGGATACATACACGCTGGTTTCATGTAAATGTGTATACTCATTTGGAGCACTGTTGATTGGATCATTCCTTGTATGGTGTACTGGTCGTTGGAGTGATAAAAACTTCCCATGAGGGGTCTTTTATGAAATATAAGCGTTGAAATTTTCACTTCGACTTGAAGTTTGCCCATTTAAGTAATGAGTCTGGAAGTGAGGTGTAGCTTTAAGCAATTTTACCCGGAGCACCAAAAATTGCAATTTTGGGCAAGACACGTGATTCTTGGAGCGACTTTATCAAACTTGAAGGCAATGCTTTCTATTAGTACTCTTTCCCAGTAAGTAATAACAACCTGTCTTTTTTGCTATTTGCCTTTTCCAATTTAGTTGCTTATTTATTTCTAGCCATGGGAAATTTTATCCTAGATTTTGGCCCATAGTAGCAAGTAGTAACACAAATGCGCAAGTTTATTAACCATATTTGCTATTGAACATGTAAATCATAGTTACTAACTATCTGTTATTTCAGACCATTGCAACTGTCTGCGTATTTCTTGCTTCGAAGATTGAAGACACGCCTTGCCCCTTACAACGTGTCATCATTGTGGCGTATGAAACCATGTATCGGAAAGTCTGTAGTGCTGCTCACAGAATCTACCAGAAGGTGCTTAACACTTTCCTTTTTTCCTATTAGTACTCCTTGCCACTCTGCCTGTTGTCTTGATGTTTCCAGCTTCTTTGGCATAACTTTTCTTACTAAAAGCAGGAAGTTCTTGAGAAGCAGAAAGAGCTCATTTTGGTAGGGGAGACGCTGTTGCTTTCAACAATTAGGTTTGATTTCAACATACAGCATCCTTACGAGCCACTAAAGCTCGCTCTCAAGAAGCTGGGCATTTTCCAGATGGAAGTGAAACAAGTTGCGGTGAATCTAATAAATGATGCGTAAGTTCTTTGCGTCACCTTGTTATTTGTTTATTCTTGAAATTGCAACTCTGTTGTTTCTGAGTTAGTACTGCTCTCCTGTTTATGCAGGCTTCGGACTACTTTGGTTGTGCAGTTTAAACCACACTACATAGCAGCAGGGTCCCTTTACCTTGCTGCTAAGTTTAATAATTTTAGACTTCCTTCTGATGGAAAAGTATGGTGGCATGAGTTTGATGTTGCTCCAAAGCAGTTACAAGGTACAATCCTTATAATATGGATTCATGAAGTTTTTGCCTTTTTTCCAGGGTTAAATTGGACCATTGCCATTTGTTTTCAATTACTGCCATCAATTTTCCATCGTGCTGATGATTTTATTCCACCTGCAGCTGTTATCCAGCAAATGACAGAGCTATTTATGGGAAAAAACTCATGCTCCATGGGTCCCGCCATCAGGCCACCGCCAACTCCAAGTCTGATGGAGAGACAGCAGATAATCAGGCCTCCGCCAACTCCAACTCTGATGGAGAGACAGCCGATGATCAGGCCACTGCCAACTCCAACTCTGATGGAGAGTCAGCACATAACAAGCTCTTTGAACGCTGTTATGAGGCATACACACTCTTCAATAAGAAGTCTAAGCAATAACTTTGATAGAGAGGCTTCTAGGTGTTTGCCTTTGGACATTCCAGCTAATCGCAAACCAACAGTTTGCCCAGCAAGGAATGAAGGCAATCAGTCACTGCGGATGCATATGGGTCATAGCAATGGCAATGGTGCAAGGTTTGAGAAACAATATTCCCGGGGAGCTCTGAAAGCAGATCATGTTTACCATGTCGTCAGCGGACAGAAGGATCGTCATGTGACAGGAATCAGGGACTTGGTTAGGCAGAAGAGAACATTCCATGAAGTTGGAGAGCATCCAGCTCCTATTGATAAATCTGACACCAAGTCCTGGATCAGGAAGCAACATGGAAGAAATGTGATAGTCGTTGACACTAAGTCATCATCTTGGAAGAAACAGAAGCTGTGATCTGAGAGATGTTAGTCATATCTATTTGTAAAGACCCATTGTTTCGATCTATAGTTCCCCACCAAAACAAAGGTTTCTTAGAATGATGAGATGAAGTATCATCATGAAAGATGATATGGATCGAGTAACTTAATCTGCTGGCGTACAGCAATTGCTCATAATTTGCCTTGGGAAGACAACAAAGTGATTCAGATTCACATTTCAATGATAATGTATGCCATTTTCCCCTGTATATATGAAAAGAGATTAAAAACGCTAACTGTGAGAAGAACCAGCCATGTGCGGCAAAGTTTTGTAATCTGATTTCATGTGTGATATAGTTAGGCTTTTTTTCCGTTCCAATGTAGCCTAGGAAACAATCTTGTATAATCATATGTACCCTGTTAGCGTGCATATAATGACATTTTGTTTTCATTGGTTTCTGATTGTTGGCTCAAGTTTGAAAGCTGACCTGCATATATTCTGCAATTGGGCAGTTTCGAAGTTGTTATGAGTAAATCACGCTGCCGATAAAAGAACTTGATAGGTGGGTGTAATTAGGTGCAAGGACTTAACTAAACATAGATGGATGCGATTTGGTGTAAAAACTTTTAAAACTGAGCAGTTGGGTGCAGTGAAAACTGAACATAGCTTAAAAAAACTGAACATATAACTATAAAAAAACTTGAAAACTGAGCAAATGGGTGCGGTGAAAAATGAACATAGCCATACAACATTTTTTTTACACGCTATACAACATATTACTTGGCTGCGTGAGTGTGTTTGTGGTCCAAAAGGTTGACATGTACGAAAATTTGCCACATCACTGATCCACCTCAAGCCTCCCTAGATTTAAAATCGATGAATTAGATATTCGTTCCCAAATCCGGTTTTAGAAAAAAAAAAGTAAAATACAAGATGAGTGATACGTTATTTGACACTATTTATACTTGATTTTGAATTTGAAAGAAAATATAGGTTAGGATACAGGTTAGTAGAAAATATATGTCATGTAGAATTTGATTTTATGAAACCACATCATAAATTTAAATTAAAGATGGTAGCTTCAAATACCGTTTCATTTCATTCGTACTCTTGAAAATATTAGTATAAAATTTTTTATTGGGATTAATCTAAGAAAAAAATGTGTTGTGAATTGTGCCACGCTGTAATGACTACGGGACTTAACTAATATGATGGATTCACCTCTTCATTTTGCACTCTAGAGTAGTATTATCAGAAGCTCATTCATTAGTGGGCAATAGAATTAGGAAAAAGGTAAAAAGTATTAGAAAAATTATTTAGCACCTAGTGGTATCTTTACTTCTATATCCTGAACACCTACGTTTTGACATGGAAAAGTGAAACAATGGTTAAGTTTTCAAGCGAACACCATGAGTATTTAGTCATATAGGAGAATCTTACGTGTCATTACACAGGTGTTGGATGCAATAATATTAATAAGAGAGGGGTTCCAAGATAGGTAATATATATTTTTTACCGGAAGAATCACATAATTGGCAAAAAAAAACATGTTATCATGTACTCATCACTCATCCTAAGAACTTTTGCTTTTCACAATAGATTTACATGAGAGGGCCAATGACAAATGTAATCAATTATTTTTGGATGGTCCTGCAAAACTCCCGTTATGCAGCTAAAACCAAACCTGCCATCTGCACCTCATATATTGGCAAGTTTGGTTTTGGCGGCACACCAAAGTTTGGCAGAGCCATCAAGAAATAGTTTAGAAATAGTTTATTGTATTTATTATTTTATTTATAAATAGTTTATTGTATTTATTATTTTATTTATAAATAGTTGGTTATAATAATTGGTCATTTCATCTAGAAAATAGTTGATTACATTAGTATGTGTGCACAATAAACAATGATATATAATAGAACAGAGGGAGTATAAGCATTTCTTGTTTAATCGAGATTAAGGTTGAACAGAGAAAACTTCGGAGCTTCTCATTGGATGGTTTTGGGTGCGAGGGTGGTTAGGAATAAGTCGGAAAGAAATCTAGATAGGAGGTTAATGATGGGACAAGTATTACTCTCAATAATATGTTAGAAATGTTTGCATTTTGTTATAAATTTCAAATGCTAAAATTGATTTGATTATATTTTAGAATGGAGAGAGTTGTATTTATATTGCATCGTTCTATTTGATTAAAGACAAATAGTCACTAGATTTGGGTAGAAACATATTGGCAGTCATTAAATACCGTTTCGATCCCAACCTCTGGTAATAAAATAGGTATAACGAAGTTGAATGCATCAATTTATTTTAGGCACATGAATTTCCACGAGTTTTATCATTTTTAATTTTTGCAAGTGCTTATCAAAATAAGATAGAAATACACGAAATATAGGTGGCCACATGGGCCGTGCTGATGCGGGCCGGCCCGGGCACGGTGATGCCTGTAGCGAGCACGACCGAGGCGTAAGGGCGTGGCACGCGCATGTCGTGCTTGGGCTGCCGGCCGAGCCCGCGGGCCGGCATGGCACGACACGACTACTGTAGCAGGCACGACACGGCCCGGCCTGGCCCGCGGCACGGCACGGCATGCGGCGCGGGGGTGGCGAATCAGCGCGCGACGCGTGGCCCTGGTGGACTGACGGCACGCAACGGCTACTCGGGTGTTAACGACCAAATTTGGTAACCAAATCCCTGAGTTCAAGGCTGAAACTGAAGTGAAATCGGATCAGAAAATGATCTGCGCAGAAACAGAGGCTGCATCGGCCACGATCAAATCGGTTGGGAAACGAGTCGGTTGAGGCCGAATCAGATAGGACAGCCTATTCCGATTCAGAGAAGAAGATGGAACCGTTTCCAATAAAGAAGCTTAAAGATGAAAGGAATATTCGGTTCCTAAGTGTTCGTTAAGATTATTGCCATCTATGAATAGGGTCATGTAACAACAATTATATCTGTAAAATAGGGTTTTATTTAGATATTCCTTTTGTGATACGACATTGGGGCTATATCCCAAGATATTCTCGTATTTTAAATAGTAGATTAGATAGAAACCGTGTTTTACACGGATAGTGTTATTCCTGGGTATAAATAAGACTCGAGGGCTCTTTGTAAAAATAATCAAACACACATCAATACAATCTCGTCGCATCGCCAAACCTTTTTCTTTTAGACGAGTTCTTGATCTCGCTTCGGGCTGCATTGATCTCGACCCCCAAATAAGGTAAATGCTTGTCGTTAGTAGTTTGTATCATCAAATCTAATGCTTACATCGTCATGGCACTCTAAGTTTAATGTTATAAGCTGCGTAATTTATCATATACGGTATATAAACTAGATTAATATCTGGATCTATATTACCATCGGCTGGTTTCTCTCGGGAGACAGTAGTCGATAGAGCTAGATCTAGATGTTAAACTAGTTTATATGTTGTATGCACCGTATCGAAAGGGTTTACATCGGTTCATATAGATCTAATACTTCCTTTTGTACTTAATGCTGTATCGTCATGACCTATTAAGTCGATTTTAGAATTATTAAGATCTATTCGACTGGATGTTTATTGTTAGAGACAGTGCCGGAGTTTCAGTCGGTCTTACCTGTTTTAATTGTTTTTAGCGTTATTTACTATTAGATATATTAAAGTTGTCTCTTATGTTAAGATCTCAATCTGGTTAAATGCCTTAAGCCAATATCAGTCCGTTGGCATCAGCCGATAGCCGATTGATCTAGGTTTAACGCATTTAGGTTAGATTGATATATTTTCATAAGATACATCGAAGTAATAGTCGATACACATTAGATCCGCAACATCGGCTAGGTTATAAATACATATATTTATTACCCTAATGTATATCTAGATTAAATGATTTATACTGTATCGGCATATCCGATCTATCCCAGTCACTTAGTTTAAATGTGCTTCGGGATAGCCAATATATGTAAATTGATTCTCTGAGCCGATCCGGTAGGATCTAACTTTAACCTTAACGTATGTATCTGTTTATTATTTCTTATTGGTTAGCAGATCAAACCAATTGGCACGCCTAGTTCATCACAGGGAGCCAAGGACGAACCTGCACTAGAGTTAAGCAGATCTCCCAGGCTAGCGCGTGAGAGAAATTTCTCATCAACACCGGGCGGCCAATCGAAGTGCGCCACGTACCCCCCTAACGGTTATTGCCGTTCAAATTTGAAAACAGTCGTTGGAGGGCTAAAAATTCATAAAAAAATCAAACAAATTCCAAAAAATCTCAAATTTCGTCCTATAAATAGGGCATGAACCCCAGCCATTTCTCCTCATCCCTCACTTCTCATCTTGTGCTCTCAAGTGCTCTAAAGTGTTCTCTTTGCTCTCAAGTGTCTATTTTTTGATTTTGATAAAATTTGCTCAAATTTTGTCAAAAATCAAAATTAGTTTTGTAGTTCAGTAGTTTGATAGAAGAAGTTTGAAGAGCCGCGGTTGGAATCTTGTAAGTAATATTTAAATATGTGTATTATTTGTATTGTGTTTGTGAATTCAATAAATATTCTAAAATTTGTTTATGTCGGTTTAAATTTTCAGAATGGATCCGAACTATCCATACCAGTCACTGTCGTTCACTTTGGGTGATTTCGACCCCAACTATATGTCGGGATTTGACGATGCCGCCGGATCGACTCCAACTCTACCATCTGTGGAGGAGGTATCGGTTCAGACGACGATGGCAGCTTCGAAAGGATTATCTTCCGGATCCGCGAGCGAAAGTGTTTCAACACACACCGGCTCGAAGAGATCGAGAACCTCCGGTGTGTGGCAACACTTCGACGAGATAAAGGAAACATGCCCCGATGGAAGAGAGATATCGAAAGCTCGTTGTAGAATATGTAGGCAAGTTTTATCTGCTCGTTCTTCTAGTGGTACAGGTCACCTCAAGCGCCATGCAGATTTGTGTGCCAAGAAGCAAGGAATACAACACGGTACGGTACGTAGTTGGGAGTATGACCCTATAGTTGCTCGAGAATCTCTTGTCCGGTTAATCGCCAGACAAGATTTACCCTTGAACTTTGGAAAGTCTCCTGCTATTGAACAATACATTTAACAATCTCATAACCCTAGGTTTAAAGCTGTGAGTAGTCAAACAACAACTAGAGATTTAGAGAATGTTTATAAGAAGGATTCAACTGCACTTAAGGAATTGTTTAGTACATGTACTTTTTCTGTTAGTGTTACTTCAGATATATGGAGTAGTAGAGCTAGGGAGAATTATCTTAGCGTAGTTGTTCATTTTATTGATGATGATTGGCAATTACAAAAGATAGTTTTATGGCTTAGGTTAATAGATGTCTCACATCAATAAAGGTCATTACTATTTTTAACAAATTTTTTTGCAAGTGTGGATTTATCTTTAAATTATTTTAATATGATGAATCACAATCTATCATTTTTAAATTTTTCAAGACAACAAAAAATAAATTTTTTCATATTTTTAACATTACTAAATTATTACTTCTTTTTTAAAAACTTTTATTTTTTATTTTTATTTTTTAAATAAATACATGCTGTCGGGTCTTTTTTTTTAAAAAAAAATGCACTGGCAAGGCACGTGAGCCATGAGCGTGCCGTGCCGGCATGGGCACAGCCCGACTGTCCATGGTCGTGCTTGGGCCGGCGGTCTGACATGTGGACCGATACAGCACGGTCCGTTTCATAGCCATGTCTAATGGGTCGTGCTGGACCTATACCGTGTCGGACCGGGCCACCCGTTTGACTATCTATAGCACGAAATGGTGAACTAGGAGTGCCGGCTGGGCCAGACGCCCTAGACGTCCAGCTAAGACAGAGAGACCGGTCGGCTTCTCCTTGCTCATGCAAGAGGCCAGGAGCTTGCCACTTTCTCCAATTCAACCCGCAGGCCAACCAACCTTTGACCGACCTACGAGCTGCTATAAGTTTATCTAAAAATAGTATTATAGCTAATATATATAAGTATAATATACTAGCTCTAAGTTTGCCACATTTTTTCTTTTCCTTTCACTTTTCTCACACTTATGTATTTAATATATTTATTTTGGAGCATGCGTAAAACTCTTCCATGCGAGGCAATGCTTTTTTTCTGGTCTTCCTCTATGTATAATGTTATTAGTAGCACTGTTTTAAATAGTCGGCTAACATATTCAAGTATTCAACAGTTGGTCTTCTCAAACGGCTAAATTAATTGAGGTTAAATTATATATGAGTAAATAACTCAATCCTTCTCATACTGTTATCTTTGAAAATAGCGGTACGTATAGCCAGAGATTTTAAACCTTAATTAGTAGTGTAGAATCTAAGTGGCTTTGAAAATATATGCAACCTGGGGATGAAACAAAAGAACTACAAAGAATTTAGACTCTTTAGTTATATGACCTGGGTGATTAATAATCTTTCAAGTTGCATGAATGTACCACAATTATGTAGATGCAATGCATAAACAAATTTAATTTGAGTTTCACATCAGACATTTTTCTAGCTCCTAATGGATAATCTAATGGTGTGTTTTTCTAAGATGACAATCTAATGGATAATCTAATTTGAGTTTCACATCTAATGGACATTTTCCCTATCTTTTTCAAGAAAAAAATATGAGAGGTTAGAGTGCTCACATGTTAAGCATTTTCATTAACTCTTACTTTTGTGAAAAAATAGTGTGAAAAAGATGATAATAACATAATAATAATAATAATTTTTAATTAAAATTTGTTGTAACGTATGAGTAATATGCTAGTATAAGGTATATGAAAAACGTTGGTGTTTTGTTATGTTTGTCTTCAAATAAATGCAATTCTCTAATTTAAATTTTGTGATGGAGGAAATATAACAGTAGCTCAGCCCCCCGATTGTATTGTGATGTTCAATTTTCAAGCTTTTAACTTAATCGCACTTTACTTGGTAAGTTTTTTATATCGCTATGTTCATTTTTGTAATTGCTTGCACCTAATCCCGCACGCGTAGGTTCTTGTATTGCCGACGCATTCTATTTCGTTGTTAAGTGGGAACATATGGTATCGTATGCACATAAATTTTCTCATATACACATATAGCACATCAACTAAAAAAAATATAATTTTTTTAAAAAATATATATGTACTTTTCAGTAGTATTAGTAGCATTATATATATGTAAAGTTTTATCTTCAATTTATAAAATTAACTGTAGTCCCATAAAAAAGAAAGAGAGGGTTTGGATGAAAAAAGATCTCTTGCCTCCTCCCTTTTGCCCTCCTCCCGTCTCCATCCGCGCCGCGCTGCGCCCTCTGATCCATCGCTGCTCGAAGCTCCCGTGCCGTGCCTGTGCCCTTACCTCTCGTCCTCATCCGCGCTACACCCCGACTTCACCCGTTGTAACACATCAGCATAGTTGCTATATATATATCTATAATCTATAATCTATAATCTATAATCTATAACTATCTATAAAGCAAGTAGTGTTTCTACCCAAAATTTTATTTTGTCTGGCTATTTTGCAGAAAACCCTTTGATTTTTTTCAAAATTAACCCGCAGTTAGGGGTGTATATCGGCTCGGCTCGGCTCAGCTTGGCTCGGCTCGTGAGCCGGCTCGAGCTAGCTCGTTTAGCTCGCGAGCCACTTTAATACAGTGTAATTTATGTACAAATTATATTTCATTTTTTTAGCCTATTAAACATGCAAATATACAATTGAAAAAAGTAAAAAGTGATATATTTAGTCCATAATTAACGTAATAACACTTGTCTATCGACAATTATCCATGCAAATGTAATGATGCAACCAGATTAGATATTATTACTATTATAATCTAAATCATTAGATCCATATTGACCATCACAAAATCATAAAAACTATTGATTTATTGTCACATCAACAACAAAACGAGCAAAACATTAGGCCATTAGGCCTGCTTTGTACATTGCATCGACTCGTTGAGCTCACGAGCGGCTCGCGAGCGACTCAAGCGGCTTGTTATAGCTAACGAGCTAAACCCTTGGCGTAACTCGGTAGCATTTCTCAACGAGCCGAGCCGAGCCAACCACGAGCTGAACGAGCTAGCGAGCCACGAGTATTTCGTTAGCCCACGCGAGTCCCAATGCTGAAAGAAAAGGAGGACTTGGATGAAAAAAGACCCCTTCGCCCTCCCTCCCTGCGCCCTCCTCCCGTCCCCATCCGCCCGCGCGCCGCATCGCGACGTGCTCCTCCTCCTATCGCCTCGGAGCTCCGCGCCCTCGGTCTGCGTCCCTATCCGCGTCGCGCCTTGACTTCACCCGTTGCAACACACGGACATAATTGCTAGTATATATATAGCGATAAGAAGATAAGATTCTCATAGATTTATACTTTTAAAACTGTCAAAATTTTAGTTTTGTTTTGATTAAAATATAATAAATTTGAGAATAAGATATTACGTACAAATATAATATCAAAATTACTAATTGATATACACGATGAGTATACGAGAAGCCGTTAATTAGGCTTAATTATAAGATAATTTTAATGCATCCACAATTTTATGGTTACTGTTTACGTAAATTCTTCTACGACCTTTTATTTTTTTTAACAAACTTGTCCCTACTCCCGTCGCGCTATTTTTCGGGCCGTTTCGGGTGCGGTCCGTCCAAGTTCCAACCCCACGACACCGAACCGCAATCCCCTTGGTTTCGCCGCGGCGTCGCCGACCACACCACTGCTCCCCGGCGGCGGCGGCGGCTGCTGCTCCGACCGCCGCCCAACCACACGATGCCGCCGATGTGGAAGAGAGTTCTGGAGACGACGAAGAAGGCCGCCGCCGGCGCTGTCGCTACCGCGGCAATTGGCCCGCAGCTCGCCACGCGGAAAAACCCTTCCTCCAGCCGCCGCAAGGCCGTCACGCCGGCTACGGCGGTCTCCCCCGCCGTACTCCTCCGCCTCAAGCAGGCCGCATCCACGAAGAGGGCCAACTTGCCCTCCACCCTCCCCGACGCCCAAGGTAACCGGCAGCACTGCTCTCCTCCGCTTCCCTATCCCTGTCTCTCTAATCCCCATGCGCTTACTCCAATCGCTTGTCTTGCTCAGATGTAGCCGCTGTGGAGAAAAAGAAATCTTCCGGCGGTTTCACCCAGGAGATCTTGTCCATATTAAATGGTATAATCAAACTTAAGTCTGACACTATCTACTGATCATTTTGCCATGGCCATAAATGCAACTCCTTAAACTGTAACTGTATGTGTGTTGATATTGTAATCGTGAGATATTCGTTCAATGTTTAGGACCTGATGATGCGGAAGAATCGAGGGAGACGGGAGTGCCACCGGAGGAGTCTAAAGATGCCGAAGAGTCTGTCACGAACAAGATATTGGACACGGAGTGGTTTGTGGCGCCGCCACCTAGCAACCCACTGGCGACCTGGCGGAAGGAGGTGGCAAGGGAGAAGAAGAAACGGTACATATTCAAGAACACAGAGAGTCGCCGCTTCACCAGGTTGATGCAGAAGTGTGCCGATAAGCTTGGAGCAGAGTCTGCGCTTCAATTCTTTGGGAAGCTAGGGAGGGATACTGGGGCTAAGGAGTTTAATGCATTGATCAGGATTTGTTTGACCAAGGCAAAGGCATGCAGGGATATTGACTCAGCAGTGGAGCATATTTATAGGGCATATCGCCTCTTTGAGATGATGAGAGATAGTGGTTATCAGATTGTGGAAGATGGTTATGGACCATTCCTTCTATATCTGGTGGATGTGGGGTTGTCAGAGGAATTTGAGATGTTCAGTGTGCTCTTTAAGGATGCAAATCCACGGTCCATCTCAAGAATAGCTTATTACGAGATGATGTTATGGATTAGAGCTCAAGACGAAGAAAAGATTCAAGAACTTTGCCGCTCTGTTGAAGACTCCAATGAAGAAGGTGACTATGATATGGCAGGTAACTAACCAAAATCATAATCAAAACCTTCCTTTTTCACTCATTCACACATGGGGAAGCACTGTCTAATGTTGCACAACTTATTTGATACACACAACATTCTTCCAACTATACCTTATTCGAGATACTGCTTTACAGAAAGTTATATGCTGGCCTTTGCTGAAAGCAACAGAAAGCTGGATTTCATCAGCTTGCTTGAGTCACTTGATCCAACAAGAATTTTACACTCAAAGTACTTGTCAACTATATTCCGGTATTTGGGTAGGTTAGAACTGAAGAACTATGCTGAGAAGCTTCTTCAGCAGATGAGGTCAAAAGGTAATAACTCTGTCGTGTTGCCAAAAAATTTAAATATCCATTTGCTGGCAATAAGATGGAGGTATGTTCAATATTGGCTGCAAATATTTCTATTCTAATGTTATTCAGTTACCCCATCAGATTTTCCTCTCTGTTCATTTCTTACCTGCTAATGTTTCTGTTTCAGAATCTGGTGTTGGAAAAGTTTCATCGATAATATTTGAGTATGCTTCTAATATACCAAACATAGCGGTGAGGAATCTTTTACGATGACTACTGGTAATATTCATAGCTGCTAATTCTAGTATGAACTTGGAGTGAACTTTATGTGTAGTGTTCTTCAATCCTGTGCAAAATGGTCTTGTAGCAAGATGTTCAAAAAAAAAGGGAATCTGTAATACAGTACTTTAGATAGCACACCCAATTTTGCTATTATATTTTTGTTCTGTGCGAAAGAAGTATTCTGCATTTCCATAATGCACATTGTGTGGCTAAGAAAACACGGTGCTTTGGGCTAAAATAGCATAGGAAATTTATAAATTTATTTCTGTGTGATTCAAAAGAATAGACGATTCGTTTTTTTGTTCGAACTTCGAAAGATAAATCATGTTTCATTTTTCAGCAAATTGCTAACAAGACCACATTTTATTTGATCTCAAGTGGATGGAAAGATTTACTTGCTGATATACTACCTTAGTTTTCGTGACTTGCTTACAAAGACTGTGGTGTTCCATCTAAAAAGGAAATTATTTAAAAAATATAACTATCTGAACCAATGCAGTTAGTTATCATGTTAACAACACCCTTTTAGCTAAACAGAATTGATAATAACACTGGAAATGGATTTTCTTGAAGGTTGAAGATGTTATAGTATCATTCAATAGATGGCATGAGCAGTTTGAGGTAGCACCCTCTATTGCTGCATCTGAGAAGATCATCTCTGTTTGTTGCAAATCATCAAACGTAAGTCAAATCCACCGGTACTTTTTTTTGAAAAATGGTTAAGTAATTCAATACATGTTTTTGGAGTTTTTGTCCCCTAACATATATGATCTTTTTTATGTATGTCATGTCCATACATACCTTTTGCTTCTGTGTTGTTTGCTTTCTGCTGGCTTGTGTACTTAACCAGCTTTACGTTTCAAGAGTCCATGACATGCCTAACAGCCTAACATACCTATCTGGTCTATTATTTCAAGTAACTATCTGTCCACCAGTGGTTTTTTTATTTAAAGTTCTACCACCACCTAGGTCTTGGGAAAAATGCTTATTTAAATTTGGATGCAGTGGAAATGTGTGACCACTTGGAATGGTTTATTAATGGACATTGGCTGACGTGTGCTGAACTTGTGGCCACCATTTGTGTAGCCACCACTGAAGTGTAGCAAAGAGCTTGGAGTTTAGTTTGAAACCTAACCTAGTAACCTTGCTATAAAACCTTAGGCGTGACACAGTTTGTTAGGCAAATATCTTGCTCATTTCCGTGATTGAGATTGTCACTTAACTTTTTCTACGGCCATGGCTGTGAATTTTGTTGCTACAAAAGGGGTGGCAAGGTACACTTGCCCAAAATTAGTTATAGCAAAGTTTGTTACAAACCAAACATGCCTTAATATTGTATGTGATACACATATTTTGGTACAATGATCTTAGTTTCAATGTGAAGTGTTTGGATTTATGAATCTGGGCCACTCAAATCAATATTATAACTGCACTGTTTCCCTAATGTTATATGCAGATCAGCTTAGCTCTTGATGTAGCTGACTGCTTATGTAAATCCAACCCCGATATGCCAGTTGAATTGTTTCATCCAATAATACAGGCCTGTGAGCAAGGCTCTGAATTTCACATGGTAAGCAGTTCTATATGACCATATTTAGTTGTGGCTTGCAGTGCAGGTGTGTGTTCATTTTACATTAATTATTAGGGGGTATTATAGGTTATAAGAATTTGCAACATTTAAGTGCTTTGTATGATTTTGTGCATGACTGCATATGTTTTTAGTAACAACATAAGCATATTGTAGAACATAACCTTTTCTAGTATGAAGAGATCCCTACCTATTAAAGCACTAGTACGATCCTTAACATTGTTGTAATGTAGTAATAACTAACTACTACCTCCGTCTCTTAATAAGTTCATTTTTAGCTACTTCTATTTGTCCCAAAGTAAGTTTATTTTGAGTAATCATTGCATCGGAGTTTGTGAAAGTTGGGAATAATTGCATTGGAAGTAGATAAAGCGGAGAATAATCACATTCGGAGTAGATAAAGTAGGGACATGTAGTCTTTTTAGTTTTGTATTGGTATGTGTAGGATGGGTGAAAAATGAACTTATTTTGAGACGGAGGGAGCAGTAATTTTATAAGCTGTTATTCACATTTGTTTGAGCTGTTAAAGCATAAAATTGATTGCGAGGAAGTCTCTGCCACACATCATAAGATATATGAACTACTTTGCTGGTCTGACAGGTAGCATCTATTTTAAAAATTAACTATACATGTTCTCATGTGATATGTCTTATTGGAAACAATGCTAGCATCTGTATTCACTCTAACCTTTTCAGGTTCATCCAATATATGATTTGATGCGTAGCCACAAGTTGAACTTGAAAACTGAAACTTTCAGAAGCATGATAAATTTATGTGTAAAGATGAAAGATGTAAGTCATTGTGCAGGTCACCTGCTATGTTTAGGCATCATATGAAATTTACTGATCCTTTTTCTCCCCAGTTTGAAGGTGCTTACCGTATACTCACAGATGCAGAAGAGTCTAGGGTTATATCCACTGTAAGCCTGTATAATGCTATCATGCTTGGATATTTCAGAGAGGTAAACTCTTGGGTTATCTGTTGTTCTTTTAATTTGTTTTCTTCAGTTACCATACAATCCACATGTCCATTTTAATTATTGAAAAAATGGTGGACCTCTTGTTATTTATTTTCAGCATACTTACTTGCTCAACTTTAGCTGAGTCAATTTTACATCATGCCTAGTCAGTACAAATGCATAAACACGTAAGAGATGACACATGCTTGTTTTTTGTTGAGATTTTCCAAAAACTCTTCACTCAAGTACAAATGTATAACAGTTTTGAATAAGCACAGCAACCACTGTATCTATTTAGTATGAAAATGGCATGAAATTTCAATTTATACCCATGACGATATGACATACTGTAGTAAGATCTAAAGACTATCATTCCAGCTTGTTTGTGCTTTTCTCCCTTACTTTAAATTTGCTATGTTTCTATATAGAAAAACCACAATGGAGCACAAATGGTCATGGCGCAAATGCAGATTGCCGGAGTAAAACCAGATTCTGAAACATACTGTTATTTGATATTTAACTGTGAGTCCAAAGAGAAAATCTCTGAGGTTTGTCACATACCTGATTGTTTATTATTTTTTTTGTATGTTTCAAATAGAGAGGCAACTGTATATGTTCTTGAAAGAACACCTAGTGAAATTATATCCCCAAGTAATTAATTCTATTTGCATTGGTAAATTCTGTTGGATATATCATCATGCAGCATGTCGCATCTTCCATTACATACTAACATGCCCAATCTGTTCGGAAATGCTCCCCCCGTTTTTGTTTAATTGTCTCAACTGTTGACTATGGTACACATATCAATGCAATCAACTTTTATCTCCTAAAATGACCAAAGCCCCTAGGTTAGTGGAATATGTTTTCTTTTTGCATTATCGAAACTTTGAAAGAACACACTAGATATTTTTGATTACTTGTATCAATGTCATATTGTTAAATTTATCGTTGGCCCTTAAAGGACAAAATAGGGAATGCCACTGTGACAAATGTATAGTGGCAAGTATTCTTAGACACAAAATAATGGTCAACAGTGACAAGTAAAGGAAAATGGAGAAATTATATGACATTTTAAAAGACGCGTAGTCAAGCTTCTTTACCTTTAACCATCATTGTGTAAAAAAAATATTTAGATTGGTCATGTGGAATTCTGGAAATGGGGCAGTTAGATTTGTCATGGAAATCTTAATTTTTTTACTAATACACTTATTTAAAGTGATTTTTGAAGTTGCATATTGGAGGGTTTGCCAGTGTCTAAAACACCATATACTCTTGAACAATTGGCGTGATTCTTTACCATAGTTTGCAGACATTAAAATTCCATGTTTTAAACACTTGCTGTTGAATTGTTTACAGTATCATGATAAATTACGGCAAGATGGAATACACATGTCCAAGCATATATATATGTCACTAGTTAGTGCATATACAAGACTTGGGAATTTTGACATGGCTAAACAGGTAATGCTGCTTGCCGATCATAATTCTCTTTGAATTTTGCTGCAGTGCACTTTCAGGTTCCAGATCTCACACATGTACTCTCTTTTCTGAATTAGATTACATAAGTTAATGGCTATTAATTATTACTATGAAGATGCTAATGTTGTACTTTGTTCTATTTTGCTACTGAAAACCTTTGCTGCTTTCTTAGGTTCTCCAAAACAAGGAAATACCACCTAAGTACCTCAATGAAATTAAGAGCACGCTTGTAGGAGCTCTTGCATCAAATGGGAAGGTATTGGATGGACTTATCATGTACGATGAAATCAAGCAATCTGGATGCCACCTTGAGCCAAAAGCAGCAATAGCCCTGATTGTAAGTAAAACTGTGATGTATGTTTACTTCTAATGAAGAAATGGGTTGTGCCTGCATGTTTGTGTCATAGGTAGTGGGCCGAGGGGTTGAGGCCCTAGGGGGCCCTAGGGATCGGTTCCCTTATCTTACGGTAGCTCAGTTGGATAGGATTAGACTGGGTCCCTCCCTCCATCTATATAAGGATGGATTGTATCATCATTTGGATTAAGCAATGAATCAGAATTAGTCTCCCCCAACTTAAGTCCCTCTCTCATCCCTAGCAGCCGTCGTCGCCCAGCTATCCTCCCGACGGTGTCTATCCTTATGAACCGTAACCCATAACAACTTGGTATTAGAGCCATGGCTGTTGAAGACATGATCAAAGATCCTAGAGACATGTGCATCCGGCTCCTCAAGAGGATGCATGCCGACCTGGCGATACTGGCAACCTCAATGAGGGCGGAGCATGTGCCAAACCAGAGGCGCACCGAGCCGAAGGGCGGTGGTAAGCATGGTGATGTCGTCACTGGCCGCGACATCCTCTCAATCTTCCCCAATGGAGGCTACTGTGCTGCACCGTCAACCATCATCCATGTGCCCACGACGGCATGACTCAAGAAGTGTGTACTTTGACCAGGTCCCCATGGTAGCGAGCCAGCCATGGCACACGGCTAGGCGCAACGGCGCTTGCTTCCTTCGGGAAGCCATTCCCTGAAGCAAGACGGTGGCCGGATCCTCCCAGGCAAGGGCCACTTCGGGGCAGCCGAAGCCCACGCTGTTGGCTCTGGCAATGGCGTCAACATTGTTGCTGTCATCTTCGGAGGCGAAGGCCGTGACTCTGACGACCACGATGACTCGGGCTAACGCCGGCTTTTGATTTTCGGGCACGGGTTTCAGGATGAGAAGGCACAACGAACAGAAGGGCAAAAGGCCTGAGGGTTGCGGCGTTGGCACGGCCTCCTGGCGACGTGGTGCGAACAGAAGCGCGATCCATGTGCGCGTCCGTTGGGGAAGTGCAGCATGTTTCGCTTCTCGTCGTCGACGGATGAGACGCGTGTGGCTGGGGGTGACTCGGGTTCCAGGTGCGCGCAAGGCGGCGTCGCTTTCTTGGTGTCCTAGAGTGTGAGTTTTGGCGTGGGCCCTCATCTCTAGGCTTATGTCGCAAGGGGAAGCAAACGCAGCAGGCGTGTGACTCCATTTTTGGGCTGCGTGATTTCCTCGTGCTCCAGATGCGGCACTTCCTGTTTTCTTTCCGCGGCATCATTGCTCTTTTCACGTGGCAGGTGTGCGGCTTGTTTTTCTGGCTGCGGCGCACGCAGAAGAAGAGGATAGGGTTTTCCCCTCTCCAGGACTAGTGGGTTGGTTAATGGGCCTTTGAGTTCTGATGGTGACTGGAGTTGCGCTTTCCTTAAAGGCTTTAGGATGGGGTCCATAAACACCTGAAGATCTCATGGTGCAACTATCCATTATAATCGTAGGTTTATTTTCTTTTCTAAATAATCAAAGAAGCTGGGATGTGAGAGGCTTAAATCATGGTCAGTTTTATTTAGGGAGTCATATGAGTCAGCTAAGTCGTGCTGCAGCTCGAGGACGAGTTGCTCGAAAGGAGGGATGTAGAGTCATAGGTAGTGGGCCAAGGGGTCGAGGCCCTAGGGGGCCCGAGGGATCAGTTCCCTTATCTTACGGTAGCTCAGTTGGATAGAGTCGATTGCGGTCGCCGCCCGGCCCCTATGAACCCTAACCCATAACAGTTTGAGAACCACTTGTTCTAGTCTCCATCCTTAATAGTATTGTATGCTTTTTTCTGCAGGAGAATACCCAATCAAAAGGTGAGTTGGATAGACTGTATCAACTTCTGGAAGAGCTTGGTGACTCAAGCATCTGGTTTGACGGGTGCAGCAGAGTACTTCTGTACTGTGTTCAGCACAATCACCCTATGTATGATAATCTATACTTAAGCAGTTGCATTTATACCACTGTTTAGTTTTTACTTTCCGTTCACTCTTTGTTTGATTCATCTTTTCCAGTGCCGCCATTGATTTGCTTAAGCAGCTTAAGGAGAAAGATGAAATGAGTACATATATGGTTATTGATCAGGTATTGATTTTTATTCTTGGCAACAGGATAGCACATGAACATTTGATTTCCATTGTTTGATCACAACTGTTTAACTATTTTGTCTTATGTATACCTGATCTCATCAGGATGTATGCAAACCATTTAGATCTGAGCTGTTCCATAATAACTGGTAATCTCCTCACAGAAAGAGGCACTGATTTTGACTGTCGACTAGAATCTCTATCTTTTGGCTGGCAAATTCCTTTTGATTAAGCCTACAATGGGTATCCTGTTTGTTCTAATGTTATCCGCATAATTTTTTTACTACTTGGTTATGGTCTTATCTTTAGGGAATATGTTATATGATCTCTTATTATTCTGTTAACTAGTTCATAGAATTCATTTCTGTTTAATTAGGGTGACATGATGAGCAACCAACTTGATTTTGATTACATATATCTAATTGCCTTAATATACTTTTTGACCGTTCAAACTGAATTGTTCCTCATAAAGGTACTTGTTTCATGAGACATTTCGCCTTTTCCATGTTTTCTTTTATTTTGGTACATCTTGTTTACTTTCATGAATGGTTTTTAAGGTCTTCAGCCAAATATGGGATATGGATCCTGTAAATTTGGATTTTGGAATGGAGATTCTCCATGCTGTCAAAGAGATCGGACTTAATGTTTCTCGGACAAGCCTCGACTTTCTTCTTAGTGCTTGTGTAAAGGCAAAGGATTCAAATCGTGCCCAGCTGATATGGACAGAATATGAATCTGCTGGCCTTCCACATAATGTACTGACTTCCTTGAGGTTAGATTCTTCCTATTGGCACATAAGCTGATAATCCAGTACATTTTACAATGTTGGCTTGCTTTTGTTGGGATATTCGATACCTTGACCAGTGTGCTTGCTTTGCAACCTTGTCAAATTCCTTTTAATGTGGCATTTAGTAGAAATACTGCATTTGTGCCTGCAGGATGTATCAGGCTCTTTTGTTGTCCCAGAAGAAGAAGGCAACTAAGAAGTTGCTGCGGAATATACCAAAGGAAGATGTTCATGTGCGTTACATAATAGATTCTTGTCAAATGGCATACTGCAGCCAGAATCTTAAGCTGCCTTCTGCCAGTAGGTCCAGTTCAATAAAGAGAGCTGCATCCAAGGTATAAGAAACACATTAGATTCACCACTTCTGTTATAATAATATATACTGAAATCAAGTTTTTAGCTCTAGGAAACCTCATCCTGTTAGAAGTCTTAATGCTGTTAGAAGTCTTCATTAAGGAATAATGATCAGATATGAGTCCAACGTTTAATAGAAATTGCATGATGGAAATTTTCGTGAAATATCCTGTATGTCATTTTGTCATATCAAGGTAAATCTACACTGTTTGGATAGTTTCAGGCACTCCCATCCTATGAAAGAACATGCAAACAGTCATGATTTTATTTTGGTAAAACTTCAAAAATATAGTGTGGGAACCATCCATCATCTCATAAATTTCAACTGAAAACATGACTTATATATAAGGACAAAGAGGAAAAAGATAAATCTCACTATTATTTTAGATTTCATCATCAGAAGAATAGTTTTCTATTGTCAATGTGTAGATCGAGTTTTTAGTCTTTTGAAGTTTTGTGGGATGATAGATAACATCATTATCTATATTATGATTTCCCTTTTATTTTCTGGAATTTCTCATGACTGTTCGAATGCTCTTTTATAGGCTGGGAGCACCTGTAAGCCTGCTGCTTCAGGATCCCTTTCTACATCCTTCATACAGGATCAAGGACAAGAGGTGTTTCGAAATGAAGCCGAAGAGGCACAGACTGGCCCTTGATAATAGACAGACTTTTCCTGAACATTGCCTCTAGTTTGGTGCCCGGAATTACCTGCACCCGCTTCAAGGAGCTACATGTGTTTCTGTTTCTGGCTTGAAACAAGCAATCATACATGGGAGCCGTCACCGAAAGACGGCGAGACCACTGGCCACATTAGAGGCCTTTGGTGTGACCACTGGCCACCACTCCCTGCATTGCAATTGCATTGCAGCCCCCACTTAGCTTAATGGCCAAGACCTAGCTAGCCAGGCTCTCTGCTCATAGTGCTTCCCATGTGACCACAAGGCTAGGGTTTGGTCACAGTGAAACAATCACTGCCCCACAGCCTCACCAACCAGGAAAAAGATCTGCCCTGTTTGATTTTGGGACTGGAGTGAGGGGAGAGATTGAGATTGGTAGGGTAGAATAGTTGTACTCCTCAGCCTACAACCAAGATATCACAGGATAATATCTTAACCAGATAAGTAACAGCCACACATTTTTGCACCTGTTATAGCTCAAGTCATAACTAAAACCAGCATTGTTGTAGAAGTTATGATTTGAGCTCTAGATTTTTTTGGGGTATGTCTTTGATTACAGGTACAAATGGTTATGACGAAGATTTTCTTTTGATCTTGTCATTTAATTCATGCAATGCAATTGCAAAATGGGTTGCATATATAGCTGAATATATGATGGCTTATGATCAGTTCCTTTCACAAACAGATATTGGGCACTTCCATTTTATTACCTTAAAACGTGCTAATATGTTTGGATAGCTCAGAACCAAAGAGGAAGAAAACAACCCTGCATTTTTTTTCCTTTTCTCCTTTCATACTTTTTCTTTCCTATACCATGTAAGGTTCTGACAGGAACCTAACAATGGAAATGGTTCATGAAAATTGTACACTGGCCCTAGAGAAAGCAAGCAAGAAAGGAGCACACACCCCACACACTAACTAGATAAGATGGATGGTCCATGCAAAATAAGAGACGAGGCTGTAATGATCCAATTTTTGCTTTATGGATGGTACATTATATTGTCTAGTTGAAGATATGCAAAGCCATGGAAAGCCTAAGATATGCCGAAAACGAGCGGCTCATTTGTATCCCCAATTTAAAAAGAATATGTAGCCAACAAGCTTAACTTACAAGACGGTTTGGCATATACCCAAGTCATGCTCTTGGTTTCCATCACAGGTGCTTTAATTAATTTTATTATTCGTAGTCAAGCTTATTGTTATTATTATTACTATTATTATTTAGTTGCACACCTGTTTCCTTTACAGAAAAAAAATATAAAGAAACATTGGAACTTTGAGAGGTTATCAATGTAGCTAGGGTTCTCAACGGAACAGAACAAGTTGGAAAATAGTTAAGCCGTCGTATCAGCCCTGGCACGTACTATATTCCAGTGTCAAGCGAGCTTTTAACCTCGTAAAGGAAGGCCAACATTTCTGTGGTGTTTGCTACAAAGAACTTTATGTTTTTATGGACGTACAGGGGAACGATATCTAGTGCAATTTGTGTTTATATATTTGACATGTTAAGAGTTTTGTACATATGGTCGGGTGACACAATCTCTTCAAGTTGGTTAATTAGTTGGTGTACCATTACTAGCAAATTTAATTTGGTGTACTTAATTAGAATATATATTGAATACATATAAGAACACCTTTTGTACCAATGTGACAACTGTCACATTGGCCTGCCACAAAAAATAGCGTGGCTAAAAAGTTCATATGTGAACATAAGTTTCCAAAGAGAGGGTTTACTCTTATAATCATATTAAGAAAAGTTTAAACATAAAGAAAGCCCTTTTCTTCGAAACCAAATATAAACATGTATCGCTTGTAACGCGCGTACATTTACCTCTATAATAAATCATTCTCACCCCTATAATAAATCATACATGTACATTTTCTATAAGTATCTCCGAGAGATTGGGCTTGTGTGAAAGTTTATGATAATAGAAATGGAAAAGAAAACCTCTCTTCTCCTTTTTAAAGACTAGCAAAATGCCGTGCGTTGCAACGGGACGACGACACGGGAGTGAAACGGACGGAGGACAAAGGTCCGGGGCGGCGCGGGAGCTCTGAGCAGCGACGGGAGGGAGGGGCGCAGGCGCGGCGCGGGGCGCGACGCGAATAGGGCCGAAAGAGAGGAACACATGAGGTCTTTTTTTCATCTAAGCCCTCCCTTTCTTTTCAGCATTGGGACTGCGTATTAATTTTATAAATATTCAAGGTGTTTTCTACAAAATAACCACTTTTTCTTCTTTAACTGGGTTTTTTAAATAGCCAGGAGAACTACGGGGTAATTTTAAAAAACTCAAGGGGTTTTCTGCAAAATAGCCAGGCAGAACAAAATTTGGGTGGAAACACTACTTGCTTTATAGATAGTTATAGATATAGATTATAGATATAGATATCTTGAGAGCCAAAATAAGAAAAATTCTTTATATAGTATGTTCAGCTCCAAGCCGCAAGGCTATATATTGCTGTAACCCACCATTCATATCCTTCCAAACTTGAGAACAGGAATACATGTTAGGTGCAAAACCAGAAACCAGGATAGAGGCATGCATGCACATAAACATTGGATGCACAGAGCACACAGGACTAAGGATCAGCAGGCCACTAACTAGCAAGCAAGCAAGCAAGCATGCATGCATGCATATGCAACCCAATATGCCATGCCACTTAGCTTCACTCCCCCAAAGGCGCACAACCACACACTAACTACTTCCTTTTCACCCCTCAAGCCTTGAATCTTTGGTAGGAGATTCTCCTTTTGCCATGTGGTTCATACCCTACAACAACCCCATGCACATATATGCATAATGTAGCTTAGATCTTTCTCACCCCTTACCTTGCTTGCAATGCAACTGGGGCAATGCATGCAACTTTGCCCCAACCACACAAATGTATTCCCCCACAAGAGCAGCCAAGTTGGTATGTGAAAGCCTGAATCATAAGGGATTCAGCTAGCATATGTACATTCTCATCCATGATCAACAAGATTTTATAACCAATCGATTCAAAGATTTCCTTTTTACTTTCTTTCTAAAAAACTATTCCCTTCGGTCATAACTATTTGACGTTTACGATAAGATTTAATCGAAATTTTAAAGTCACGATAAAACTGATCCTAAACATCAAATATTTATCATGGGAGGGAGAGTATCATTCTACACATGGGGGTAATTAATTCGATGCCTTTAAAATCCTGCACATTGGGACAAGAAATCCTTGTAACAAGCTATGCACCACAAATGTATAATCCCTGCATATGGTAAGCAACTTGCAAGGGTTCATTTGGGTGTGGTAGGTCCATGCATGCATGCAGTTGTCATGTCCTTTAGGAGCTTGCACTGAACCACAACACTACTACAACCACAACAAAGCCAATAAGCTAGGGTTCCTTCCTAGCTACCAGCTTGTGGTGCAATTATGCCTTGGGTACTAAGAAAGAAGCAGCCATACATACATCAACATTGATGCTTGGGGTAGCTTATCTAACCTAGTGGTGTCACCTCATTGCTCCAGTGGTCACACACACATATGTTAACAGGATTGTATATGCATATGCATACAGCAACAGGCCAAAGCTAGCTAGCTTGAGTGATCAAATCATCTCCAGCATCTCATGGTGATGGTGCTTCATATGAGCAAGCCTAGCCCTTCTAGATAGACACCCCTCTGGGCAGCTTCATGCACCGGCCTCTATCCACATTTTCATCACTGAAAGTATAGCTAGAGCTACTATGTGCATTGTGTGCCATTCATTTGGACACCTAGATGAACCATTGAGATCTGACTGGAAATTACAAATATCAAAATATAGTGAGACATGTTGCCAACAATATACCTTTCCTACGTCATATATATATATATATATATATATATATATATATATATATATATATATATATATATATATATATATATATATATATAGGGTTTGTTTTGAAATACAGGAATTTGGCTCGCATTTTGAATTTTTGTCGCTCAAACAGGGTCTAATGTTGTGCTAGAAAAGATACCGGTGCGACGACACCAACCAATTTCCCCTTTTCTGCAAGGAATCAAAATATCTATATATCTGTTCTGTATGTGTGAAAATTTTCTCCTTACATGCATGCATAATTATTGGCTACCACAAGAGATATATCCAACTTGGATTTAATTTCATCCATCTGATCCAATTGAAAATAATAATAATAATAATAATAATAATAATAATAACAATAATAATAATAATAATAATAATAATAATAATAATAATAATAATAATAATAATAATAATAATAATAATAATAATAATAGGAGGAAAAAGTGAACTCATGTATCCAGAAAATGTGGCGCCGATGCATCCGGGTCGTCCACGCTTGTCAGGGATCGCACACCACTGAGCCGGAAACTAGCTAGCTAGGCCTGACAAATATACAGCCAGGTTCAATGAACCAACTTGTCTTTGCTCATGGGCCTTACTTGATCCGTGGAACATTCCAGAACATTAGCCGTTCAAGTCTAGCACGCCATGATTTCCTGAGGTTAATTACACACATACTTGTTGTCGTTTATTGTTAACTACTGATCTTTCTTAGGGTGTAGAAGTAGATTATTGGATTGGTGGAGAGGTATTAGTATTTGCTAGATTCCAGACGTCTGAAAATTTGCAATTTGTTAGTCACCTCAAATTATATATTGCTAGCTCTAAAATTATAATAGGTTATATATGCAATACACAATTTTAGTTTGTATGAATTTTTTTAAGATAATAGAAGCTTTATTTAGACTTATTTAATTACATCAAGGTGATATAATTGAATTAAGCCATTGTAAAAATGCGCACAACAAAAAAGATAAAAAGAAGAAGGAAAAAGGACACAACCCGCTCCTATAGAACCACAAAGACAAAAACTCAGTGGCTAGTAATCCGTAGACTAGACCGTTACCCATGTTCCTGGGTAAAAAACTCATGTGTCACCTGGTTCAAAAGTCGTGACACCTTCAAAACATTATTCCGTTGTCCAGGTTGGTATAGGATAACCCAAATACGGAGCCACCGGGTAACTAAAGAGATTGACCTGTAAAGAAGAATATATCATCGTGTTGTCAAAAATTACTCTATTCCTGCTTAGTCAAATGGACTAACAAACCACAGTTGCACCCATCAAAAACAAATTTCTCATATCGTGAGGTACATTTGATAGTCATCTTCCGAACATATGACCAACATTGCGAGGAGATTTTATATTAAAGGCAAAGTGAATGACGGACAAACCAAGCGAGGCAAACGACATTTAAAGAATAAAGAATAAGTGATGGATGGTTTGTATGAACTGTATATGTCATTGTATATATGGTTTCACTTTAGTTTTATCGTTTGAATACTTTCACATACAATTTTGTAGTTTTTATGAACTGCATATTTATCTCATGTTTAGGTTAGAATGATTTGTTGTTTAACCTTTTATCGAAGGAAAAATGACTTTGTTTGAATGAGTAATAGGGGAAATGATGAAAACAATTGGATGTATGTTGTTTAACCTTTTATCTAAGAAAGAAATGACTATGTTTGAATGAGTAATAGGGGGAATATAATGATGAAAACCATTGGATGTCATCCAAGGAATGAGACATATGAAATCTTAGACACTCCCTAGAAACTTTTAATATTCCCACTATAATAACAGGGCCATGCATTGATAGTATTCCACAACCCCAATAATTTCCTTTCAAGGACCACTATATATGTACCTCTTCACACACTGATCATGAGCTACAATGCCAAATTAACAAACCCTATCTACCTAGCTTACATTACATACCATGATGCATCAACCCTAAACTAAATCGTCCCTACCACTCACTACTCCTGACGATCGAGCTAGTGGCGTGCATGCAATTCAATATATATATAGCCGGATCTTTTGAACGGTGCACACTGTTTGCATATGCACCTTAACCACCGCATATATACACTGCTATGCATGTACATGCATGTATGTATCAAACATTAGCTAGCTTGCTTAAGATTTATAAGTCCCAATCTGTCGCCATAAAGTGATTCTCAGATCGAGCTCTCTAGGATCACGAGAGCCATGTATTATGTATGGCCACTACTATACTGTACCATATATACTTTGGGCCATATCTGCAATAAGGACAGTTTAACTGACAATTAGTGTATGAATCTACGATATTCTTGATCTTTAATTTATCCACTAGCTAGATATAGGTATATATCTCAAATCCTCTTCCGAAGGAGGTGGAGCTGATCCAGAAAAAAAAATGTAGTGGAGTAGGGCCTGAAGCTGAGCTGAAAACACACCTGCCTTTGGCTCTGCTTCACAACTCTCCTTCACTTGATCCACAAAAATATTTAACTCAGTTCTCAATCAATCATAATATATTTTTATTTAGTTTTATCTACTTAAATGATACTCGTGTTCAACCTTTCAAATTCTGAAACGACAGAGGCAGTAACGAATTATGAAGTTGAAGCTTTGCCAAATACTCTCCCACGAGTACATACATGAACTTGGTTGATTATTGGGTCGAGCGAGCCCAATTTAACCTATGGTACGAAAGGAAAGGACAGTTTCTGAATTTCTGAAAGATGGACAGCTCTGAACAAGCGCAAGCTGTGGATCTGAATATGCACTACACAACACAAGACTACGCAACACTCGCATGTGCAGGGAAGTCGGCGCGAAAGAAGCCAACCCCCCCAACGCCATGCCTGCCTGATCTCTCTTCATGCATGAACCTCCATTACCACCACATTTTTTTGTCTTTTATTTTTTTTCCCTCTCCTCCATATCTTGTCGTACGACCAAAGTAACCAGATAATCTACTAGTACCTGCCATGACAGTAGAGATAAAAAATGTAATCCCCTGTTTACTTTTTTTTACCTTAATTACCAATCATCTCGGTATGGCTACATAGGTCATGAGATAAAAGCAGCGATGAAACCAGGTTTTCTAGGAGGTATACTTTTTTAAAAGAAAAACATGAGGGTGTGCCTTTTCAATTAATAAAGCAGAAAAACATAACCCCTGAGGATTGAGATTTATAAAAAGAAAAAACAAAGGCCACCCAGAGACTATACAAAGTTTGTTGACAACTCTCGCAGACGTCTAGCGCCAGCCAACATCCATAATCTAGCATCCTCCTTAATATGAGTCGTTAGCGTTGTCACCATGGATTCCTTGTGCTCAAAGATGTGACGATTCCTCTCCTTTTAAATTTTCCAAACGAAGAGTAGTATGAGTGTGCGTAAGCCCTTCTTGGGTACTTCCGACGTTCCCACCAGTTCTGTACTCCCAATGAGCGGGATGTAGTTGTTCACTACCCACCCAATCCGCTGCGGCAGCCCAAATCCTCTTGGAGAAGCGACATTCCGCAATGAGGTGCTTGGCCATCTCATGGACTCTCCTGCACAGAAGGTATAAGCCATTATTCTGCCATCCTCTAACCGCTAACCTGTCAGAAGTTCAGACTCTATTTTGAATAATGAGCCATGCATGCAGCTTACACTTTCCTAGCGCCAAGGTCTTTCAAATTAGCAAATCAAAGGATGAGGTGCATGGTAAGCGGAGGAAGCCAAATACTGGTTATGAGTGGTGGTCTTCTAAGAGGTATAGTACGGGACTTAAGTAGGGTGTACATTGAGGCAGCTTCGTTTTTTATAAAATTAATTTAGTATATATTTTCTCTATCATCTGAGAGTATTTTTTGAACCCAGGTAAAGTGGTACCAACTTTATTTCAAAATGGAATAATTTTAAATTTAAAATAAAAACAGATCAATCGAGCAATTTTGAACGGAGCCACCGAGCCAGCGAAACGAGCTTATTTTCCACCTCATATATAGGAAGGTTGCATAACTTACAGTGTTAATTCGTGGTATACAAAGTAAAAGAGCACGTACAGATGTGCTCTGCAAAGCTAATGCACAAGCAGGCAACCTTTTTTCAGTTCCAGAGAAATCGGCCGGCAATGCCCTAATGAATTTTAAGGTATGGGCAGGTTAAGGCTAGCTACACACACTGCAGAAAAATGTACACTTTCATCACAAAAAAAAAATGATGCACACTTTTGGCTCCAACATGGCAGCATGGAGGCCGAATGCTGTGCTGTGCTGTGCATCACTGGATCTCTGAACGTCTGAATCTATCTCTTCTGATGATGAAGTGATGAACCAAACACACAGGAGATAGCAAATGCATTGCTTGGCAAAAGCGACAGCATCACTGCATGGGAGCTCTCAAATCTTTCTGACCATTTCTTTTAAACACATTTTAATTTTATAAGATGCACTCTTTCAGGAGGAAACTAAATAAATTGAAACCCCAAAAGAAAACAAGGATCATGTTCTTTTTGAGAGAAAGAAACAAGGTGATCATGTTCATATACCACTCAAGTCGAGATGGATCGATGGATTTATTTGTCTGTCCAACAGCATGCTAGCTTAGCTAGCTGCTTCAGCTGCTTTCAGGTCCCCATGACCCACACTGTGATCTGTGATAGCTTTTGTGCCTCTCTCACTCTCTCTGATTCTATTTTTCTTTTGAGAGCTATCTGGATCTCTGATCTATATCCAATGGGAATCTTCTCTGACCAGTTAATTCACTGCACAATAATTATCTGAAAATTTCATTTTGCCCTTAAGTTTTCACTCCCTGTTTGATTTGTTCAGGTCTAAATGTACATCTTATTCAGTGCATTCCAGAGCTCTTGGAATAATTTTTACTTAAGAAATAGAAAAAACAGATGATCCGAGTTCAAAATCTTGTTCGAAACATTATATAGAATTTTTAATAGCATATTTTTTTTCATTGTACTAAACTTATATCTAAAAAAAACTGAACCTCAAGATCAACCAGAAAGTTGTGTAGAGAATATACTGTCTCATTCAAGGAGAGGGTCATGATTGTGAAATATGTTGTCCTGGAGTTGCATCTTGCATGCATGTTGATTTTGTAGGGCCATGGGTCGATAAAATGGAGCACAGAGCTCCAGCCAATAAGAAGGGAAGAGCGGCTTGTGTTCTTTCTGAACTTTTCACTGAAGAAAAAAGGGACATTTATTTACTCTGAATTTCTATGAGGAGGAAAGAACATACAAGCTACATCTCCTGCCTGATCCACTCGATGATGTTCTTATCTGGACGGGAATTATCCATCCATTATTAGTTCAGTCATTGAATATATGTATATATGTGTATAAATGTCTGCTCAGTTGATTCTAGCTCTGAAAGTTACTGCAAGACTGGACTTGAAAGCTGCATATGCAAATGGCATGAAAAATGATATAAAAAACATAAATCAATTTTCTAGTATGAAGAAAAATCAGAGATGGAACATGCAAATAAGGGTGTATATGTATTCAGGTACGGGTGGAACATGCGAATAAGTGTGTATATGTATTCAGGTATGACTATATCAACAGAATGTAATTGGTTAAATTCAATTAAACTTTTATTATCTAAAATTATGTATTCGGGTTCTATAATTTGGTGAGTACGTACATTCGACTCTGAATCGAAATAAACATGACCTGTCAATTAGATATCATCAAGAATTTCAAGATGGGAGCTAAGCTAGCTGCAGGGTTAAGCTGGCATTTGCAACGATGCATGCAAGCCACCTGGAGGCATCAGAGCAGCTCAGCAGTATCACAGCACTCTCCTTGGATCGGCCAGTCCCGCACGTGCGCCCCTGCACGCACGCACGAGCATCAATGGTGAAACACTAGAAGCTAACCTCTCTTTAATTAATTAATTAATTAATTAATTAATTTGTATTGGACCTACAGTAGTAGTACTTTTTTTCAGGCTAAGTAATTTACTCTGTATATATCTTTTTTTCCAGACAACTTTGAATCTTTTGTGTGTGTGTGTGTATCTTGTTGTTTTCTCAAATCCGATGAAGATTCGATTTGATTCCAAAAGCAAGAAGTGAGTGAGTGAGAGAGTAGGAGTGGAAGTGAAGTACTACTGTTCTACTTTGTTGTTTGACAACTGGCAAGGAGCTTGATATGTAATGAATGGCGAACGCTCACTACCTCAATGGGGTTTCATAAAAGATTTCATACATATTAAATATATGGTGTCATATCAATATATTTATGAAACGAGGAGGAGAGAGAAGAGAAGGTTTCATAAACATTAAATAAGGTGCCATATCAACATATTTATTGTTTTTGTATGAAATGAGGAGGAGAGAGAAGAGAAAGGTTTCATGGGGATGAAACTATAGAGCACTGTTTCCAAAACGTTGAAAACCGGATGAAACCCACATTGAGAGTCTTCCTTAGTTTCATAAACTACTTCTCATTGGTCGTTTTATGAAACTGTGGAACCGATAAAACCAAAAAAAGCTAAAATAATCTATAAAATTGTACGATGAAACTATGCATCGAGGAAGAAATCTGTTTCATTGTCTATTTTATGATCTTAAAAATTAGGAGATAAAATTTTGTATTGAGACTGGCTTTAAGCAGCCAACACCTCCTAGTTTCTCTATTAGAAAAATACCTTCTAGTTTCAGGGTTTAAGTTATCAACTCATAAATTTAGACTTTCAACTAAATATTTTTTGTTTCAACCTAAAACTTAAAAAACCGGCGAGGGAATTATTCACTTCTATCTCCGTTTTAAAATTGTCCAAATGTATAGCTGAAAATATCTATATTTATAAGGAAGGTAGTAAGTTAGTCCAATAGTATGTGTTCATTATATAGCAAATCATATTGGCAAAGGAATCAGTTTAACTTGTTGCCATTATACCACATGATGTTGATGTTGGGTGGCGTACATATATAGTTAGGAAGCTCATCAATTAGCAAGAGCCCCTCAAGCTTGGATGGAACTCCATCCACATATACAAATAAACATAGTCACACAGCTAACCTCTATTTACCGTAATTTTTCGTGCAGTATCTATTTATTCTCTTAAACGCAAGTGACGCTTAGAGACTGACGTCATTTTACTCCTTTTCTTCCATAAAAAATATATCACATCATATATTGACGTATTATGTTTGTTTTTTATAAAATGAAGAGAATAAATATCACATATTTTACACTAATTACTGTTCTATATACTCATAAGAACTCGGTTAAAGAAAAAAAACCTATGCAAATATATCGGTACCATTCTTAATATTTCACATTCTACGGCACAATTTTATACCCATTCCTATTACCAGTGCCATAATTGAGTAAATTTCATAAAATTTCATCTCTCATGATTCAAGGTATACAAAACCACATGAATTATATATGATCCTAAACTTTCACAACACCGCGCCGTTAACCAAATTGACATATTATTTAAACAGTTATCTAACATTTATACGATGAATAAAATACTTATAAATTTAAGATATGATTGTAAAACTAAAAATTATAAATCAATGTCAAAATAATCAATAACGTGGTTTTGTGAAACTTTATGACTAGAATACCTGGGTTACGTGTCACATACCAAAATCCTTGAGATTTTGTACAACCTAGAGCATAATATCTAAGTTTAAGTGCAATTTACTTTAAATTAATAGGTAAGATGTATAATAGGTTATCGTTAGCACACAAACCTTAATAACTCTAACTTTAAGACTTATAATATATAAGTTTAAGTGTAATTTACTTTAAATTAATAGTAAGATGTATAATAGGTTATCGTTAACACACAAACCTTAATAACTCTAACTCTAAGACTTATATTTTTATTGAAAAATTATGTAGACGTTGCCTTTGAATGAAGAGTGGCTTCTTCCCTCACTTCTTTCTCTTTTTCACATCATTAAATGCGTATACATGACATAAAAGCAAGCGTCCAAGATTAATTGCTCTAAACATCACATATTCTACGCTAATTCTACTTTTCTAAACACTCGTACAAGTGACCTTAGGTAAAGAGAAAAACCTATACGAATATATACCGTTTTGAATATTTCACAGTCCACGGCACATTCCCATTCCCGTCGCCATTCCCGGCTTTCCCATCCTCCCCTGCTCTGCTCTGCTCCCCCTCCAAACAGAGAGAGAGAGAGAGAGAGAGTCTCGTCCACCTCGCGTTCGCCTCGTCTTCTCTATAAAACCACCTCGTCTTGCTGCTCACACGCCCCCTCCTCGATCTCCTCCTCCTCCTCCTCCCTACCAACAACAACCACCACCACCACCATCCTCTTCTTGGCCTTGGGCCTCTTGGCACTTGGCAGCGAGAAAGAGAGAGAGAGAGAGAGACGCCTCGAGGTGTAGCTAGCACCAGTGGCTCAGCTTAGCCAGTGCTGCATCAGTGGTAGTAGCTAGCTCAGCTCAGCTCAGCTGAGCTCTAGCCTTTTGCCACCGACCGCTCCGATCGAATCCGGTGCTAGGCTAGGCTAGGCTAGGCAAGCCGCCTCCTCTTTATAAGCCGCCGTTCCTCTCGCTGCTCGCCCCGGCCGGCCGCCATTGGAGAGCGAGAGAGTTCTTGCATGCTCTTCTTGCTGTTCTTGCTCCGGCCGATCGAGTGAGGGAGGAGGAAGAAGAAGGAGGAGGCACATGCTTATACCGTTCGTCCTCGAGTTCCTGATCGATGTCGCCTGTGATCAGTGAGATCCTCCTCTCGGGGTTTATGATCAACTCCACACTCCGGCGCCGCACACATCTCGTCCAGTCTTTCTCCGTCGTCTTCCTCTACTGGTTCTATGTCTTCTCATAAGTCACTCGCCATCCGATTCCCTCTCCTCCTCCTCTCTCTCTCTAGCCTCCTACTACAATAATCTCCTCCTCGTCGTCGTCTTCTTCCACCTCGTGTTCGTCGTTGTTGTCTCTGTGTTCATCGTCGTGTTCGTGAGTTCTGTTACTTGTGTAGCTGCTGCTGCTGCTGCTGCGTTTTGGTTGGTTACAGCTTCGTATATGCACTTCTTGTTCTTCACTGCTGCTGCTAAGCTTGTAGCAATCTAGCGAGGAATCACTAGTGTGGTTGTTCTTCTCCCAAATCGAGAAGAATTGAATCAATCTTGTAGTTTGATCTCTGCTTTGTCCATCACTGTACGCGTGCTTGTATTGTTGCAAGAAAGAAACAATCTTGCAAGGATCGATTGGTTGTTGATGGCTTCTTCCAGCGGGAGCGGAGGGAGCGCGGTGTCGGCGGCGGCGGCGGCGGCGGAGGAGGAGCTGCGGGCGCTGATGGAGCAGCGGCGGGCGAAGCGGATGCTGTCGAACAGGGAGTCGGCGCGGCGGTCGCGGATGCGGAAGCAGCGCCACCTCGACGACCTCACCGCGCAGGTGGCGCACCTCCGCCGCGAGAACGCGCACGTCGCCACCGCGCTCGGCCTCACCACCCAGGGCCTCCTCGCCGTCGACGCCGAGAACGCCGTCCTCCGCACCCAGGCCGCCGAGCTCGCCGCGCGCCTCGCCTCCCTCAACGACATCCTTTCCTGCATCAACACCAACGGCGCCGCCGCCGCCGCCGCCCTCACCGTCGCCGCCGCCGCCGCCACCGCCACCGCCACCGCCACCGACCCACTCCTCGCCTTCGACTCCGCCGCTTTCGACGACCTCTTCAGATCCTCCCCCGAAATGTTCCAGCTTTGCTAGCTCCACACCTGAAGCTGAAGCTGCCATGGCAGAGAGCAAGAAGAAGAAGAAGAAGAAGAAAATTATTGTACTTGCCACTGGGGGTAAGCAACTAAGCACTGCACCTAACTAAGCTAGGCTAGCTGCTAGGGCTAATTAATGGCCTAATTATCTTGTGTAATTGGTAAATCAAGTGATGATTAAGTTAAGCCTGCATCATGGTCATGTACTCCAACTATGTAAGGATTGAGGCAGTAAGCTTTCTGTTCCTCTGTCAAACAAATCAAGGAAGTGCAATATATAATTACTACTGCTATTACTCTCTCTGCTGTCTCATGGACTCATGGTATATATGTTTGCTTTTGAATTAATCAGTGTTAATTCTCTTATATTTTTAAGAATTACTGAACTGTGGTGAGATGCAATGTTATATTGGTGCTTTACTTACTAGCCTCAGATTGTTGCAGCTAGTACTATATTTTTGTGATGCTCATGGACATGTTGGGGTAGTAAATTAAATCCATCTATCTGCAGAAAATTCTTGTTAATATTCCACAGGTAGTGGGAATAATCAGAGTGATAACAGGCAGTCTTTTTATGACAGGAATAAATGTATAACTGGCTCAGTATTCTTTTATTTTCTTTTTCTTTCTTTCTTTTAGTTCCTTTTGTTTTTTTTTCTTTCAGAATTTGTTCAGTACTGATGGTTATTGTGCAGAGAGAAAGAGATTCTCCAAATTACCCCCTTTGTTTCCTTCCCCCATTCTCTACCACCACTACATCTTTTTCTGTTGGTTTCTTGGGAATTCGAGTGTGCTAGAAGACTACTTTCTAGTTGTCATGTACCAACCAGCAGTGTTGCACATCTCTGAAAACTAATGGCAGCAGCACCAACAGTAGCAGCAGCCTAGTGACAGACAACTCTTGTAGCTCAGCTCCTCTCATTCATTCCCAGGCAGCAGTAGCAGCACACAGATATGAGATATTTCATCAGTTCAGCTCAATTCATTCATTCATTTTTTTTCATCTGGCTCCAGCTCACATGATGTATCTTGGTACCCACCAAACCACATGCTTCCTGGTGATTCTGCTGCCACACATGAATCTGATCTTCCAGTGGGTATAACTGGAGTAACAGATCACCAACCACTCCCAACTTGTAATTGAAGATTGTAAAAAAAACATAATGCACCATGCTAAGTAGCTCATGTATGGATCGATAGGCCTTAAAACTTCCCATATTCTTTTCAAACTAGAGGGTGCGAGCATGCGTTTTAGCCGTGTGCATCCTAGTTATACGGAGCTCAGTACAGTTGTATCTTCTCGATGTAATTGGCTGAGTTCAACAAAAGCTTACACTATCTTAAAAAAAAAGACTAGCTCATGTACACACAGCCTCACTATACATACTTACACTACATCATACTGAATGCAGTGAAATGGAATGGAATGGACCACTGCAGCTGCAGTGCAGTGGAGTGCAGTATCTGCAGATGTAATTGGTGCAAGGGACCTGGCTAGCTGCAATGCTTGACTCATTGCCTGGGAGGTTGCTACATTGATGGAGTAGAGCCAGCTCTCACCCCAGTGGAGATTGCAGAGGACATGCTGCAAAAGGGAAGGAATCAAGGGCCAAGAAGGTGGTCTCACCTCACCTCAGCCACCACCTTTCCTCTCCACCACCCACATATTGCATTGCATACATAAGAGGGAAACAAATATCACCAAGAACCAACCAAGAATATTCTCCTTCTCCGTCTCCGGCCGCCGTTGCTCCAGTCGGTCGGCCATCGCCAGAGAAATTGCCGGTCCGGATGAGAGTACGGCTTGATGGTTTTGAGTGTTTCAGAGCCTGCAGAAATGTAGCTTAGCTGATGTTATCTGAATGTGAGTGCAAGGACTAATAAGTCTAGTGGCAACCTGAAATATATAAGCATGATTGGTTTGAATTGATTGGGGTTTCACTTGTATTAAATGACATATGTTGCCAAGATTTGTTCTCCTTGGTCAAGTGAATATCACCCAGCTACATTTCTGTTTTGATCTGGCTACATATACGTACATATGTATATATTTGTGTATTTTTTAAAAAAGAATAAGTAGATGTTGATTGCAGAAGGAAAACTCTGGTTCCTGTAGATATAGTACAAAATGCTCCTACAGAAAAGAACCATAGACCTTGGTTCTCCTGTTGGTATCTTTAAAATTCTTCAGGTACTCAATGGCACTAGAATCACTACATTACTTATTAGTACTTTAGCATGACTTGGTGTGTCAAAAAGTTTTTTATGTTTTGTGTTTGTTTGTGTGTGCTTGTGGAGAAGAGAGAAATAATTTAGTCAGATATTTATCCATACATCTTAATCCTTTGAAGTGATTCTGATTTGCATTTGGCAATTATTGTTAATTTTTAAAGATGTAGATGCCACAGTGGATGGAAAATAGAAGAGCAAAAAAAAAAGAATCTTTTGGATCATAGTGTCACTTGGGTCCAAAGGTTGGTTCATGGCTTCATGCATTATACATGAGACTAGTGAAGTTGAGTGGTAGTATGCAGTGGTGGTTGAGATAAGAACTATCTCTCTTCAGAAACTTGACAAGGTTAGGATGCTAGGGAATTTAAGTTTTTTTCTTAGCCGAGCTGACTGATTTTCAGCTTGTAAATCAGCCAATAGTTTTTCTAATACAAAATGATTATTTTCCCCACACATGACACAGAAATATCTTATCAGGAGATGCAAAGATTACACCAGAATAATACACTTTTAAATATACAATAGGATTAATTGGCCGAACAAGAATTGGAATAAAGGTCTCCCTTAACAATAATTCTCCAAGGAATAAAGAGAAGAATGATATTATTCAAAGCACACTAAATGTGGCTAAAACTATTACTTATCGAAGATAAGAATATCTTAATAGTGGATGTAACTCCAGATCTTACCAAAGCATATTGTGGGCACTGCAAACATGATCTATCACGCTGAGATATGGCTTACTGGAATTAAATAACAATCTTTTTGATTCCTTCTTGCAGAAACCAAGGCTTTGGCCACTTTTTAATCACCTCAGCAGAATTGTACTTGTGCACAATTGAATACTGATTATGACCAGCTGCAAATGGAGTTTATGCATGCACTAACCTGCTTGTGTGTTTGTTAATCCCATGTGGCCGGTGATGCCTTATGCTTAGCACTCATATGGATGTGTTGGAGACAAAGGCTGTTGTGTTCATGTTCAGTCACATTGCCCCAGCAGTACTTGAACAGTGCAAGCCCTAGATTAGATTCCGTCATTGTTAATTGGAAGGTTTATTATTCTGATGAAGTTTTCCTGATGCAATGTAAAATCTCTTATTTTGCAGCAAAAAAAACTGTGTGAAAGTTTATTGTTGATAAGAATGAGCATTGGGTTGATTCTAACAGATTCAAAGTAGCATTTTGATAGGCATTTGAAACAGAAACAGGTCAGGAACAAGTTCTTGAGCCCAATATGAATCGCGCAATATCATCGATCCTCATGAGTACTTGCACCGGATTCTGAAATTCCGACGCGTTTCGAAGACTTCCCTGAAGAGCATAAAGCGCAAGGATTAAAAATTCGAAACCAGGACCATCTGATTCTACCAAAGAATTGCATAGACAATTGGCAGAATCTGAATAAATTTGTCTGCTTCCCTTGCATTTCCATGTTGCAGGTAGTCTTCGGCCACAGGGAAATATGCGTGGTCGGCCTGCTTTATTATTGTTTCTGGAGCACCTTTTCTGCAAATGGAAAAGGATAAAATAAAACCAAAACAATACTCTCACACTGCACGCTGCCTCTTTGCTTTTGTTTGCTACATGTAACTGAACTTGCATACATACTGCTCTGTAAAGTAGCCATGCTACTCTCTTCTTATACACAATGTTAGCTGTTACTCTGTTACTTTCACATTAGTATATGGTTTTGACACGCTATGCGAGCAAAATGGAAGGCAAAAAGGCGGTATTATTGGCGCTATGCACGACGAAAGAACCCGTCATGATCACCGTGTGAGGCGAAGGATAGGGGTCTGTGGTGTTCAAGGGAGAACCAAGGCCTCAAAAGCAGGCTGTTGCAATTCCATAACAAGTTCTTGCAAAATTTGCAATGTGCATTCATGGCATTCATGGAAGGTGAAGGTTGTGGTAGCAACTTACTCTGAAGAGCAGGCTGGGAGAGTGACTGCTCTTCACATTCATTTGGAGGCCAGCCAATGAGATTGTGGCCACTGGATTGGATGCAGGAATTGCAGAAATTGTACAGAGGTAAAACCCTGGATAGATGGAAATTTCCGCCCTGTGGTTGCTTATAATTCAGTTCAATTTAGCATAATTGTACTAACTTTCTGAGAGTCTGAAGCTTCTAGGCATCTATGGATGTTGACTGGCCAGTTCATACAGACCAGCTAGCTTAGAGGCATCAGCAATGCACCACCAATTTAGGCTCAATTTGACATTGCAGTTAGTGCAGTGCTGTGTGGTAAAGCAGCATTTGCCTTGCTCTGAAAGGATTAAAACCACCAGGCTGCATGAATAACGCACTTTTTAAACTTTACTTGACAGACTTTCTGCTCCTGACCTTTTTGCCAATCCTTTTTGCAGTTTTAGAAAACATTGCAAGAAAGGAAGCAAAGGATTCCTTGTCTAGCTCATCTAAGTTAAGAATCACAAAATTATCTAGATGGTAAAGTTCTTCTCTACTATGATATTAGTGGATTCTTCATTAATCTGTTATCTCTTTTTAGGATGAAGAAAGCTTAACTGAATCACTGCTCCAAATGGCTGATTGATCCATCCAGGTGTATGAAGTATGAACACTAGCTCTCCAGATGGACCTCTCCTCTGATTCCATTGGACACCTCTATATTATTAAGCAAATTGGAATTGCAGGTCATAGTCAGACAAATTGAATTCACTGTTAAACAATAGTTCTTGAAAGCAATTTTCTTGATCTCAAGTTGACAGAAACCTTGAGCAACTTGATGCTGTGGCTGAAGAGGCACATTGGTCAAAAGGGTGCTACTAGATTATATGATATGATATCATACTTATCCCTCCAGAAATTCTTTGACATGAAGTTTTCCGTTCCAAATTCAGGATTTCAGAGCTCCTGCCATCCTGTGGAAGCACAGAGAGATGTCAAGGTTTGATGTAGTCTCAGATTCCTTCTTGGTTTGGTGCAAAATCTTGATCCCATCCATAAACCAATCAGGTTTCTGTTTCTTGTCACATAAATAAAGTATATCCGAGAACGTATGGTATGGTACAGAATTCATGCCATATCCATGGATATATTTGTTAAATTGATTACATGATTTTCAGTAGTGCTCTGCAATTCTATCTGTTTTGTCCAGATCCGGATCAGCTACAGTCGTGGTATAGACTGCAACTTAAGCAGTTGTAGCTGCCACGTTGGATCTAAATTTATCCGTATAGATTAACTCGGTACTGTAGCAAAGTACTCTATCATAAAATAAATATTGGTCAGGGTGCTGTGTGGTGAACACTATAGCAATTGATCTGGACCATTGATCATAAAAATGAATGGCTGAAAATACATGCAGTCCTAAGGTGCAGTTGCAATTACTACTGCACCTGATCTCAATCCGTTTTGTCCATATTGAATTGGAAAATTTTACTAGGCATTGTTTTCACAGAGAGAGAGAGAGAGAGAGAGAGAGAGAGAGAGTCATTGATTTCTTGTTACAAGTATCCGACAGGATGAATTGCCATAGCAAATTAGTTATAAATCTTGACCTTCAATTTTTGGTCGCACGAGTAGAAAAGAGACAGCTTCACCATACTGTGAACTTAGGATCCTATTCCCAGTTGAGCAAACACTGAAGCTCCCTTACAGCGATCAATCTTGACCTTCAGTTTATTGGTTTAGCTGCTTGTCATTTAATAATACTATCATATATATGTAATTGTAAGGTAGTTAGGTCTTAATTATGCAACAGAGACCCCGGATCATGAGCATTTATTAACTAATACCTAAATCAAGTCTCAGTTCCTCCACCTAATCAAGGAGATACAGTTCCAAGCGAACACTTTGGTTTAGAACAACAGAACAAGTCTCCGTCTGTAACTGTCACCCAGCATAATCATAATGCATCACCATCAGAGTAGCATTCAGCAACTAGTTGGTCATCAATGCATTGCCATGGAGAACAAATTGCAGGGATTCTTGCCAGATTAAGCACAGATGGATGCTTGCTTCTGGGCTCTTGCTGCAGCAGTTTAACTTTAGACTCCCACCATTAGTGAGTGGGTCTTCAACTTCCAACAAAAGCTTGAATCTTGTATGGTTGCATACTTGCATTAGTTAACTTAATTGCTCAGGATCAAAGCTAAGAAAGTTGCTTAAGGTGGTGTGCAAAACGAGAAGGCAGTTTTGTTCTATTGCTGTGCACGTGTATGTTAGAGAAAACATCATCTGTCAATATCAAAGAGGAACAAAGTTAAGCAACTGTATGGCAAAGTTGTGTGCAGCAGTTGTAGCTGCAAGTGTGTAGTTGACCTAACATTAGAAACTAATAATGGATGGTTGGATTGGTGCCATCTGTTTTAGTCAAATTTATGTTGCTTGTAAGCTTGTCTGATCACCCAAGGGAAATGAAGAGCTTTCTGGGCAAAATAATGTGTAATGCTCAAGCTAAAAGGTAGGATTGCTGCCAAGAACTTTCAGAACCCAGTTCATGTGTCCATCAGAATCATGTCCACTTTTGCACACGAGATGGTTCCACTGGATCCTTAATGATCGGCTGTCCACTTACAGGTGTTTGCTACATTATGAACTTGCGACAATGCAGGCAGCAAGGCAGGAGTACTGCCCTAAATGCCTGCCCTTCATTTCAGCAGCATATCCCAAGTCCCAAGGTACTAGCAAACCATAGAAAATCAGAAACGAGAGAAACAATTAAAAAGGTCATCCAGTACAAGAGCAGCATGTGCATTGCAAATTATGAAGGCAGAAATGTCAAGCAAAGCCTGCATACGTCTCTATTTACCTCATTTTCTTATAACTATTCATGAGTGTTTATTGTGAACATGAAGAAACATGTAATATCTAATAAAACGTCCATTCAAAACGACATTCTAACATTTCTATCATAATCCTCATCATCGATTCAGAGTCTGAGGGGACTCACCTTATTCTCCTTTTTGTGTGAGAGCAATTTATCCTACATTGGGGAAAAAAGGAAACAGCTCTAAACTCTATTGGATGCCTTCAGACAAACATGTCTTCCAAAACGCAGATAAGCCCGTTTGTCATGTCTTGTACTGAAGCTCTGGATGATATTCATGCAGCATCAGTCTTATGGATTTGTATCCGAACAGAATGCTTTTCCCATATGACCATTTTAGCATAGACATTTAGCTGAAAAACATATAGAAAAGTAAAATTCACCATGTAACTTAACAAAATATGCTAAGAATATTACTATTGACAAGTCATTTTTCCATAAGCAATATTCCTTTTTATTACATGTTGTGATACAGTTTTCTAGTGTAACACAGATGAAACAAAACAGTAACAGTGGTTACGCATTGCAATTGATGTTAATGATTCAGAAAGATTTTAAATGGTAAGAACATTTAGTGCTACTAGAGATGAATCTGATGGAAACATACATGGCATGAACTGATTCTCAAAGTACCACGTCTATCACCCAACACATTTTCAGTAACTTCACCAACTACACCCAACCTTGCACAATGTCTGGGTTGCATATTGAGTTGCATAACAGAGAAACAGTATCTCATCATGAATTGTTGGTTCAGATGCATCAACATGGTATCTCAAGAGCAATAAATGGCCTTCTCTACACAATCATTGCACCGACCATGACAGAGCACAGCTGAAAATAGTTGAGTGATGAGGGACTCAGGTGCATGTCTCTTTTTATGTGTTATATCGTTCTTATGTTTTAATTGTTTTTTGAACTCCCAAATTGATCCCACTGGCCATATGATGACAATTCAAGCTATCGAGCTCTTTTTTATCCCAAGAGAAGGGAAGAGTCTTAGAGGAGGTAATTCACCTAAGAAGTATTTCCTCCATAAATCAATGAAGGTAACAGAGATGTCTCAGTACAAAACATGCATAATCCTGATATGATGTTGTGAACTTATGATACCTAGATCTTGAATCATTTTTTGTTGACCAACCAAAAGTTTGAGGTCATTGTTAAGCACTTCCATTAGTAATCGGTAGTGGCTAATCAAACATTTGTCTGGTTGATAAATGGCGCTAACATTCTTTTTCTTCAATCAATAGTGTTCTTGTTGTATTTGTCATGTTTCTGAAAAAGAAAGAAACAAGCTAAAGGTGACCTGGAGAAGATGCAGCAAAAGAACATGCTCACAATTGGCAAATCATCTCCACTCCACAACCCATGTAGTCTAGGCTGGTAGCGACCAAGCCAGGATATAAAATTGAAAAGTGGGGAAATGGGAAGCAGATTCGAGTCACCATCAAGAGACACTGACATGCATAGAGAACTTGGCAAACCACATTGACAAAATTTACAGACAAGTGCAGCCTTCACTTGCCCAAATTTAATGTACACTAGTCATAGGTGATGCAAGTGTTGCAACATATAAATGCAAATTCAATCTTTTGAAGTACTACAGCAGAATGATGGGTCATTTCTTATATGCAATTTGAAAAATACTAATTTCAGTTTGGCTCACTGAAGTAAACAAAAGCAGAGGAAAGCAGATAAGAAAACAAAAATGTATAGCATGAAACAGGGGGGGAAATGAAGGATGGTATTACCGTATTAGGCAAAACACAAAGGAAAGCAAGTAAAACGAATTTACAGAAGACCAATAACACGCAGTCAAGATAAAAAATTCCCAAGAGAATGTTTGCTAAGAAAGAAATGCTTTATTAGTGGATATCAATATAACAAAAAACAGTACTCTCTATTCTCTACCCATATATTCTGCTACTTTCAGAAAGATGCCTGCAAGACTACCAAATTTATATGCATAGGAGAATATATTCTTCACTTCTAAAGTGGTGGGCAACGCGAACAAAATGTTTGGTTCTGGGAAGATAACTGATGAAACAGGCTTGCAAATTCATCCTCAAACTCCTTTAATTTATTTATTTTATCCTCAGCTATCCAATCAGAAATTATAGCTGCTCCTATAGAAACTGATCAGTGATCGATTCCTCTACTGTTTTAGCTTGACAAATTAGAGCACAATGGAAACAAAATATTTTATTTTAAAATGTGCTGCTGAAATAGCTCAAGGACACGCTCTTGATTTGTAAGTTCAAAGAAAATCTTTATGTGCTGGACTAGTTTTGTAATTCCAAGAGATTCTCTGATATTGTTCCCTATGGTAGATAAGAAAAGGACATATTTAGTGTCCAAGAAATCTGTTTTCCATGTATTGTAACATCCAACGTATATCTACAGCACACCAGCTAACCAATGGCGCTTATGTTCTCATCCAAAAGGGTTAATGCAAGTTGGTATGGTTTTGATCTATTGAGCATAGCTAGAACATTCTAGCACCACTGCAGCTGACATGCTGGGCTAGTCCAACAAGGCAAGCACATTATCAGGCCTTGCTGGGCCAAGTTGGGCGTGTTACTGGAACAGTGACAAGGTATGAATATTGAAGATATATCCGTCTTTGAAATTTTCAGCAGGAACTTGATAGAATATAATCAAGGCAGTAAAAAATAATACTAAGGACATGGATAAGGTTTGGCTAAAGGAACAAAAGTAGAAACCTACCTTTGGATGTAAGGGCTATGGCCAAAGTTTGCAGGGCTTTGCTCCCAGCTTTCCTATCATCAGTTCACCAACTTCCTTGATCTCCCAGAACTGGGCCCGCAAGCTTCCCTGGCAGGGCAGGGCAGCAGGTCTTTCATGAACAGAGGAGCCGACCCTTATGGGAGCTTAAAAACTTGTTCCCATATCCAGGAGGCAATCTCATAATAAGGGCATAACCTTAGATAAGGCACTAGGGACTATTCCAAAGATAATAGCTGATTCATAGACCTTCCATGTAATTGTTCCTCCATTCAGCAAGCCTTTCTGCTTGACAAAATGTTTCTCACTCTTGTTCTCCTTCCAGTTTTTTTTAGATTACATTGTTCTTCTTCTCCTATAAATTCTTCCCCATTCTCTCATCAGGTCTTTTAATCACATTTTTTATTTGCCCTTAAGCCAGGTAATAGCATTGCAAATAGTACAAAAAGATTAACCAGAAATTAGCCTGATTTATGCCAGCACAACAACAATTGATCGATTTGGTTATTGCAATTCAGTTACTGTAGTTTTGGATCTGAATAGGAAGTTGAAGCTATGAATATATATTATCTACAGCTTCCCCATTCAGAATGTAAACACTCTTCATGGCTCATGGCATATTCAAATCAAGTTGGTACGTCCCTTGTGGTGGGAAATATTTGTATTGTAACTTGAATTAGCCAAGTGTTTTCCCATGATACAAAGAAAAGTAAGATTTTGAGGTGTGTCTGAATCTGTTCATCAGAAGCCACGTCAAGCATGGTTTATCAACTCTCGAGGACTGAATCCAATTGGTTTTCAGAAAATGAGGAAGATATAACATGAGTTATAATGATTCATCTTGGATACTAGATCACTAGTATGTAAGTCAGCTATAAGCACTCCTAGGTTAAAAAAAAGATTAAAAAAAGCACATAACGAGGCTCTTCCGTACAAGTTTCTTCATCTTATCACAGTGAAAGAACTATTTGTGGCATTCAACTAACCATATGCAGTAGCAAAACCTCAGCGATCATAAATAATTAAATATGTAATCCTAGTTGAACGAAATAAGTGCAGTGACTCTGATTTAATAAATTCCATGGCTAACTTGTCTAGACAATGGATAGCCCTGCCGCAAACAAATTCTTCAAACCCAGACAAGTGAACTAGATTCGCAAACTCGTCACAGTGAGCAGAGAGCTACTAGCGCTAAGGGAATTGACAAGGAAGAAGAGATTGTCGTGTTTTATTTGCTATTTTGACACGGACAACAATACAGTCCTAGATAATCAAAGGAAATGACTGGAGAAGCAGTTCATGTATATGGAAAATCTTGAATAGTTCATGACTCATGGCCAAAAGAAATACTTTGGCATCACATGCATTGCACATTACAAAACAAAACTGTAGAAAATGACCCAAAACAGATGTCTGGGGCGAAATATGGATGTGTGAGATGCTTGATACCACATTTTATTATTTTAAGTGGCTATTGTTAATCGAGATCTCTGCTACACTTGTAGGATGCAAAGAGAGATCTCTTAGGAATTAGCGACCACATCAAAAGATTTAACCAGACATTTTAAAGCCCAAGTGCTAAATTTCCTACCTGATGAATTGATGATATCACCAGTACTCAATATAGCCCCAGAATCCTCAGCTCTGTAACATGATTAGGATCAAGGTCAGGAACTCCATCAGTTCCTTCAAGATCCTCTACAATATACTCCTGCCATCAGACGAATATCAAATACTGTGAGGTGTGAATAGAACTTTAAGTACAAGCTTTATGTGGTACAGCGAGAAGACAATATGCCATAGGCAGGAAGGGAACCATGTGTGGGGCAACTAGAGGTCAGGCCCCATGTGGCAAAAAAGCTATAACAAAGACAATGTTCTAGTCCTAGGCTTGGAAGAATCTCGGCTACATCCCTGACCATAAGGAAAAGGGAAGAATGTAAATGCAACACTTTTTGCATCATAAAAAACTGTCAGCTAAGAAAGAATCTACATTATGCCATAAGAAGCCTCATTTTTCTGTTCCCTGCTGGGGCCATCATGGTCTACCATTAAATCATTGATTGGGCAGTCTTTTCACCATTGTTACTTATAAACTCACAACTTATTTAATTTCACTAAAACAAACCAACCTTGTTTCGCAAATAGAGTTGAGAGAGTCTGTTCACAACCTTTAAAGGTCATGTAATGGTTGGAATAAGTAAAAAGAATATGAAGAAGAATTGGAACTCTGCATGTTTTTGTGCATATACAGATTGAACAGTTGATGGCACTACTATTAATATTTCAATGACACAGTGTACTTCTTGAAAATGAAAAGATTAATCAATGAAAATTGTGTTTCCATCTTTATGTTCTTTAACCAACCTTGGTTAACTCTTGCTTTGCAAGAACATGGTAATGTCGTTCCGTGATCCTCTGCCCACATATTATAGCTATGAAGAATCCATACAGCAAGCCAACCAAAACAATAGCCAATACTGCAATTTAAGTAACACTCAAAACGTTAATTATTTTCTCAACAAGTTTTTAACACACAATTAGGGGATATACTTCTTATTCCTGTACACAGACAACATTCACAGGGCAAAACATGTACATCAGGACCTGTGCAATCACATGCATTGAGTTAAATGCCAACAAAGGAGAGATATGTGTCGTCGGCATTCTCATCTAATCTGCCAGTTGCTTTTAGTTCCCTCTGACCACATAGACTTTTGCTTTAACTATGTTAACAATTCGTGCAGTCTTCTAAAATAATATAGGACTATGGAAACAAATCCCTCTGAAAGGCATTTTTTGTGATTCCATTTACATAGAGAGCACTTAGATAATCATGGATGCCCAACATTAAGTGCAATATATGTTATCTTTCATCTCAAAGGCCCAAAGCTATTGCTGCCATCATAAACTGTGTGATGATGATCTTCACCAATAGATAAAAGCAATTCTACATAATTGCACTGTACATTTGGTTCCACACCATATTTTTAAACGGTAGCTATAAGTATGAAATGAAAGATGTAATAGAATGGAGTGGCTTTCTTTAGAGACATAAATGCCAGGCCATGTTGACAGTACATTTCATGAACTGGATCAACATGAACAGATGCTAAACAAGAAAAGGACGTAAGTTTTTCAGTTCTCTATGAGCTTTCTAGATAAGATGCAGTTCATGACATTTCCAGATATCACTATGAAAAAGCAACTTACTTGCCATTGCATAAAAAGCATATGGATGCTCTTCATAACCAAACATTTCTCGCAGTTCATCTCCATAAAATCTGTATACTAGCATACCCAATAAAGCAACAACCTATCAGGCAGGAAAACGGATAAGATTGTAAGATAAAAACAAAGATGCATCTTACAGCAGCACATTGTGACCATTTCAGGCCTCTTTCATGTGCATTTATTCAAAAACGTTTATCTTTTGGATGTCAGACCAGAAATCATTACTCTCAGAGGAATGGCAATGTCTTTGTAAGAAGTCAGTGAACTAACTACCACATCTCATGGAAGAAATGGTGATATCAATATAACATCATAAAATCATTACTGCTTTATACATTAACAGAATAAGCTGCAACCATGTCATGCTTGAGTTCAGTATTGTGGCATGTTCATTTTTTAGGGTAAACAGTTGGAGAGAATTCCACTGAGATGTATTCATACAATAGAAAATGTATAGTTGTATACAGATCATCAAGACCCAGAAAAACAAACATAAAGACCAAAAGGACAAGATACCCCAAAACTCAAAATAAAGAAGAGGTAAAACTAAAATAAGCTCAAAAGATGAATTGTGGCATGTATATTCTATGTGACTCGCTGATGAGACGAAGTTGTAACTCTTGATGATAAAATTATGAATATTGCAGCATGTATATCTAGAGAAGGTGGAGCGAAGACTCCAGAATTAACATTATTATTGGTTCAGTAAAGAACAGTATTTTGTTGCATTACATTATAGATGGTGTGGAACTCGTACCAGTTGTACAATAAAAAATATTAATGTGTGATCCCTAACAACCAGAAGTTGAAACTTCAATCTCAACCACCATCGGTCTGGAGGAACATTTGCACGCAGTAAGAAGGCAGCCCGACACTCAGTGCAATGTGAAAAGGCAAAACCTTCCTGGTCAATGTGTAACAAACAAACTGGGTGAGAGCTGGATTAGGTTAATGATTAACTGGATTCTGCGATGGTAGTAAATATAGGTAGACGAGGTATAAAGAGCAAATGTTCATGAATCCATACCTTTGTTGATCTCCAGTTATCAAGACAGGATCGATGCACGTACTTCTGTGTGCCCTTGCAATGGCAAGGTGCAATTAAGTCATTACCTGCTTGTAGTGGGTATGGGAAAAAAATATCGGATCAAATGCAGACTCAATGTAAAAATATGAATAAAAATATTCCAAAGCCTTTATGGCACTCCATAAGAAAGAATACTTCAAGTCACTGAGTGGACCTTCGTTATCAAGGCAAATCCGGCATTGTGGACAGTCTTGAATGACAAGGTGGGTTTCTTCGTTAGCATCAATAGTTTCACTGTCTTCGTCAACACCCAGTGGCTTGATTTCACATGAAACTAGATGCTCTGTGCAGCTTCCTGCCGTAGTTGATTCAGAAACTATCTGCTGTGAATCTGGCACTTCTGCACAATCACTGTGGGAAGCAAGCTCTGTTGCTTCATCTGCTTGAGTGGCATGAGATGCCAACTGCATTACGAACAATACTGAAATCATGTCCGGATATCAAGCAAACATTTCGCCAGTCATATGTTAAAACTAAATCCTGCAGAGGCAAAAGGACCAATAAATCTAACAATAGTTAACAATTTATAACTGAAAGGGTATAGCAGTTTTTACTCTCTATAAAAATACAAGCCACTTGTATTAACAATAATAGCTGAATGTACTCCTATTGGGTATTGATTAATGAAAGTTCTCTTTCCCCGGAAAAGAAAGGTGCAAGCCACATTACTAAGTTGCACAAAATTGGTTTGTCCTGTTAATCAATCCACTTGCATGTCCTACAACATTCCTCTACTTTACGGGCTCTGTTAACAGCATTGGGTTGATTAAAATTTAGAACTTAACAATTCAATGCATAAAAAACTCTGAAATGTTTGGGAATTCAACAACGAACATCAACAGGCAATAACTGATCCCACTGCTGTGCAGACTACACGGGGACCAATGAATAATGCTTACTCTCCCTCAACCCAGCAGCAACCAAACCCAAAAGGTGGGAATCCAATTCCAACAGCATATGTGCAGGTATGCTTGAAGTAGTATATCCGTATCAAATCATCAACAATCACCTCATCCAATCCAAGCCCTCAACCTCAGACCTTCACAGTGGATTCCACATCCCAATTCTGATTCCCCCGGCTATACTCTCCAACCAAATCACACACCAACACCGCCTACGACGCCGCGCGCATTCGGTGCCTCCACCCCCACCCCCACCCCAAAAAAAAAAAAACTGATCGGTGCGACACGGGCTGAACCAAATCACCGCGTCACCACCCACCACCTATCACGCAGGGTTGAAGGCAGCTGCTTACCCATGCGCCCCGCGCTGGAACGGATCTCCAATGGGGGAACGCGGCTGCGAGATCCGGAGGAGGAAGAAGAGAAAGTCGGAGGAGGTGTGGATGTGCCGGGAGCGGTCGTGACCGGCGGGCGGCGGCCGCGGCGGCGATCTTCTGGAGGAGTGGAGAGACCGGGAGGAGGCGAGGGGGGAGACCTGGAGTCCGGGACAAAGGGCGCGGCCGTCGGTCAGCGCGGAAAGACGAAAAGTAGAGAATCGAGGGGGGCGTGTGGACCCCGCATGGTGGAATGGAACAAAAACTAACACGTCAAAACGCGATTAAACAAGTGCTAAACAGTTTTCTGCCTTAAAACAAAAAATAAAAGGGGGAAAATATTCTCCTGTACAAAATCCTAATATAAACAAAACATAGAAAACTATAAAATACAATGTTCATGGTATAATTATGAAGAGTGGGTCTAATGTTCGTGTGGACGAAGACGCATGAATCAATCGTACATTCCTCTAGTCCATTTATCGTTTAGGAAAAACTCAGGAGGAGAATAAAATAGAAAATAGGCATTCTTTCGTTTTAGATGCACCTATTTAAAATTGGGTTCATATATTTTCAAAACCAACAAGTAGTATGTTGATCTAGATAGTTTACACAGAGAAACTTTTAACATGAAAATATATTATATAGAACTGTTGGTGTAGAAACTTATACATATGAATTTGAAAAATGGAAACTCAAGTTCGAAAATAAAAGGAGAAATGACACACCATCTGTTTGGGCTATGAGGCCCACGTATCTCATAAAAAGTCCCAAGTGTTGGATGGGATGGCGCGAGAGAGAAAAAATGGAGGATGGCGCGAGAGATGAGACGCGTAATGTGAACTGAACAAAAAAAAAAAACCAAATGTGCACGTATGGTTGCCAAAAAAGAAGTTGGAATACGCTTCAAACGGTAGCCTTTTCGGCATGTGAGCTAGCTCTGTGGTGGGTGGTCTTTGTACAATATAGAGATTATTCTGTTCGTAGCCAAAGATTGTCACGTCAAACCTTAGAATTTTCATAGTTTGTTGGCTAAGTGATCGTTGTAACTACTATATGCCAAACTTTATTTTTTTTTCGAACCCACAAACTTCAAACCGACTTTGAAACACATAACTGGCAGCCCTGTAATTCGGTGCAGGAATGGTGACGACTACTCCTTACCTCACCAGGTTTGCCAAAGAAACTGCTAAATCCATCGTCATTCTTATATTTGGGAGAAAAGAAACTATAAGTGTTAAGGCAGCTCGTTAGCATACTGGCCCAGCAAGCCTTCTCCAGCCTGCGCCCACTCAGCCGAAGTTCGATTTGAGTCCCTCCTGTTCATCCCAAGCTGGCTTTTTCTTTTTTTCCCCTTTCCAAATTCGGTTGATCCCAATCCTCGTTTCCTAAATTGGTTAGGGGATAATCTTTCTTTTTTCCTCCTATTTCCTTTTCCCGAAAAGAAAACTGAACATGTTTGGAAATTAATCTCATTTCCTTTCTTAATCGGACTCATCTCTTTCTTTACTCTTAGTTTCTTTTCTTGGTACTATCATGATCATTTTGGACCCAGATTTAATCTCCTGAGCCTATAAATACAACCATAAGCTCTCCTCTTCTGTTACCCTCTTTTTCTCAAAGCTCTCGTGCCCTAGCCGCATCTCCCCGCAATCGTGTTCTCTTCGCCGCTGCCGCCAAGCTTCGGTTGCGTCGTGTCGCCTCCTCGGTCACCGCCGGTCCGTGCCGTCGCCACCCTTGGCAATGTAGAAACCGTGTGAAGCCCAGCCGCTGGTTGGTTTGTGTCGAAACTTGCCAAAAGTTGCCCGTTGCTGTGAAGCCGAGACCGCCGCCGTATTCCGATCTCCAACCGAGCCGCATCGTCGATCCCGTCGTTGTCGCACCTCACCATCTCCTTCATTCGCTTTGCAAGGACCCCGGGAAGACTGTCCACCCTTTCCTTTCTTTTCCACCAAAGAGCGCCGAAGCATTGTCGTCACCATTGTCCCGAAGACCTCCGCCGCTGGCATCTTTCTTTGTTGCACGTTGCTGTTATCGTGTAGGTTTAGTTTTTCGTAGTTTCGAAGGATCGTTCGTTCGTCGGAGAAAATCCATAAGACAAATTAAAGACTAATTATTGCAAGGCAAGTCACACAGGTCCTAAGCACAATTCCTTTGATTACGTTGATCTCATTTTTAAATTCTCTATTTACTTTAAATATACATTTATTTTCGAATGTCATTGGGTGGTACGAACCTATTCCTTAGTTATGGCCAAATTAGCATTAAATCCCTTACTTTTTGATACCTTGGATTATAATTTGACTAGTGAAACTTTATATAATGGTTTAACTAGATATTAGAAATAATTGCTTAGCCATGCTTAGAAACTTCAGTATCATTTTATATGGGATAGTTAATGATTCACTTATATCATTACCGTGGATAATCAATGGTAGCTTATGATGACCAATCATGATTGGTTATTTAATTACTTAATTTCCAGCTAAAATTTAATTAATGGTGGGTTGTGAGCATCAGGGTTTCCAATTTTGTCGGCATATGCCGTGCTTCCCTCGCCGGCACGGCGAATTTCGTGCGAAAGTCGCGAAAGCCGCCGGCGATGAACAGACCAAATTTGAATTTGAAGAATTTCGTGCTTACCGCGGGTTTCGCGGATTCCGCGCGAAAACCGTGAAGATTAGTGCGGAAAATAGCCAAACCGTCGCGAAAAATGTGTAAATGATGTCCAAAAATTAGGAAAAATACTAAAGTTAGTGAATACATAATTATGATATTTACACTAATATATTTGTGTGAAAAAATTATATTAATATGTATAATATTGATATAAGTATGATTGTATGAATTACGGAGAAAAATACTTAATGTGATGTTTAACATGGAGTAAAAAACAAAAAATAGAATAGTGATAACTATGTATATTATTTAAATTAATATAATTTATTGATAAAAATGGCCTTGTAATTTATTCAGTAGTGAGAGAACTAGAGGTTTCTTCTCTCTTCCTTCTCTGTAATTTGTTTGGTTGCTTGCGCAGTGCTTTCGATGAAGAAAATAAATCTAGGAATACATATTATAGTATGCAAACATAAATTTGTACAAATAATATGAGGCCATATGAGTATTTTGTGCTAATATAATTAGTGAATACTTCTTTTACAATTTGTAAACATCATACTAAAACAGTGGTTAATACATACGGAAAGCACTGAATACGGCGAAAACCTAACTTCCCACGACGGCATGCACTTCATAAGCCAACGGTTTTCACAAGATTTCGTGCGGGAAGCCCTCTGCTACCTTGCCGCAGATTTCGTGGCGAAATCCGCGGAATTGGAAACCCTGGATGGGCTTCAATGGGCCTCTATGAATAGTACATGAAAACAGTGTAATTTCCCTTTTTCTTTTTTTCGAAACAGAAAATGATTTTTAAGGGCCAAAAACTTGTGTATTTTCATGTACAAAAAATACCTGCTGCAGCTGATCGACAATCTTGGAATTGACCACAGTGGCAATCATATTATTCAGGGTGTTTACCAAGATGCCACATTGATTGACGAGTGCATGGTGCACAGTTGAATCGATCCGATCTTGCAAAGTGTGCAGTTCCGAATCGTCGTGTTCTTGCTTTGGCTCCTCCATCTTGCGTTTTTCTTTTGCGTCATCTGGGGAGGACGCCTTGAAGTCATCTATGCTGAATTTGTACTTCTGGTGGACGGCCCCAGACCTGATCTGGGCAAAAGATTGCAGATAGTTGGCCTGCAGTTCCTCTACCATCTTCTTGTAGTCGGCCAATTGCTCGGCCGACAATTGTTCTATCTTGACAGGAATTGTGTTTCCCTCGCTGATTTCGGGGCTCTTGATATTAACCATCACGTCGGCTTTGTCGAAGCGCTCTAACCGAGTCGATAGTCCCACCGGGCGTGCCAAGAAGCGTGTTGATGAGAAATTTCTCTCACGCGCTGGCCTGGAAGATCTGCTTAGCTTCAGTGCAGGTCCGTCCTTGGCTACCTATGATGAACTAGGTGTGCCAATTGATTTGATCTCTAACCAATAAGAGATAATAAACAGACACATGTGTTAAGGTTAAAGTTAGATCCTACCGAATCGGCTCAGGGAATCAATTTACATATCCCGAAGCATATTTAAACTAAGTGACTAGAATAGATCGGCTATGCCGAGACACTATAAATCACTTAATCTAAATATATATTAGGGTAACAAATATATGTATTTATAACCTAGCCGATGCTGCAGATCTAATGTTTATTGGCTATTACTCCGATGTATCTTATAAAAAGATATCAATCTAACCTAGATGCGTTAAACCTAGATCAATCGGTTATCAGCGGATGCCAACGGACTGATACTGGCTTAAGACATTTAACCAGATTGAGATCGTAATATAAGAGACGGCTTTAATATATCTAATAGTAAATACTGCTAAAAGATTATTAAAACAGGTAAGGCTGGCTGAAACCCTAGCACTGTCTCTACAAGTAGGCATCCAATCGAATAGTTCTAAATACTTCTAAAAGCGACTTAACAGATCACAGATGATACAATATTAAGTATAAAAAGATAGTATTAGATATATATAGACTGATGTAAACCCTTCAAGACGGTGAATACAACATATAACCTAGTCCAACATCTAGATCTAGCTCTATCGGCTGCTGTCTCCTGAGAGGAACGAGCCGGCGACGAGATAGATTTAGACATTGTTCTAGATTATATGCCGTATATGATAACTTGCGCGACTTATAACATTAAATCTAAAGTGTCATAACGATGTAAGCACTAGATTTGATGGTATAAACTACTAACGACAAGCATTTACCTTGTTTGGGGGTCGAAATCGATGCAGCCCGAAACCGGATCAAGAACTCGTCTAAAAGAAAAGGTTTGGCGATGCGCCGAGATTGTATTGATGTGTGATGATTGATTGTCTCTTACAAAGAGCCTTCGGGCCTTATTTATACCCAGGCATAACAATATTCGTATAAGACACGGTTCCTATCTAATCTACTATTTAAAACACGACAATATCTCGGGATACAATCCCAATATCATATCACAAAAGGAATATCTAAACAAAACCCTACTTTACAGATACAATTGCCGTTACAGGACTCTATCCATAGATGTCAATATCTTTAACGCGTAATTTGGGAACCGAATCCAACTTCTCATTTTCACGCCTTCCATCAGGATTGGCCCCACTTCTATCTTGACTCGGAATCGGCTATCAACTATCCCAGTCTGATCCGAAGTCAGCCGACTGACTCCGTAGCCGATTCAGACTCAACCGATTCTGTTTCCGCTTCTTCACAAATCACACATCTTCTCCTATTCCGCTTCAATCTCTGCTAGAAATCCGGGGATTTGATTACCAAATTTGGTCGTTAACAATGTCCAAATTAGTTAGGGAATTACCAGTGAATTTCTTTTGTCTTTATAAGGCAAACCTTTTGTCTTTCTTTTTTAAAAAACAAGTTATACACTTTATTTGGTGCCAAATACCGCCGTACCTGTGTCAAAAAATCTTTACAACTTACAATCTAACTGACACATGGTACTTTGTGTTATCTCGAGTGTGCACTGGCACCGTAAGGTGGTATTTGAATTGGAGACTAAAATTTTAATCTGTGTCATATCGGATGTTTGGACATCAATTTTAAAGGACTAAACATGAATTAATTATAAAAATAATTACAGAATCAGAGAAACGAATTTATTAATCCTAATTAATCCATGATTAGCAAATGTTTTGTCTCGTAAATTAGTCCCCGATTATGAATGAGTTTTATAATAGTCTACATTTAATACTCGAAAATAATATTCGATGTGACCCGAACTAAAAATTAGTCCGATATCCAAACACCACCTAAAACCCTGCATAAAAGTTCGATGAATGCTTAAGTTCAGTACTGAAGTACTGGTAGAAGCAGGGATGGAGACCTTCGGCCAACAACGATCGTCTAGATGAGCTGGAGCTAGGGGAGATACAAAAGAGCCAGAGCTATAAGACAGTGAAATAGTTGGTTGGTTCATTTTCTTCTTCCCTTACTAATTTCCCATCCCAACCTCACATCTCATAACTTATTTACCAAATAAATCCTCAGTGAAGGATCAGTATCAAATGAGATGGAAAGAATGATATTTAGGATGTAAGACTTTATCCTTTAGTGGTCTCTATCTCATTCGTCCTAGTTATAATGTCTTAACATAATGTGTGTATGAGCATATGGGTTAGTACCTTACACTAGTCAATAAGCGTCAATAAGCAAAACTATAAAAAAACTAACCATTTTATGTAATATAAAATTGATATTGCTAGACGGTATCCACTCTCGTGTAACTTTTCGTGTTTATGAAAAATGTACATATATGTATGGCATGTGACTTTGGAGATATACACTAAAGGAACATTTGTAGACAAAATGTCTTAAGTGTCCTACTATAATGTCTAAAATATTCTCAAGAAAATTGCTAAGCTCGAGTGAGCTAGAAATGTTTATCATCTTGTTTATATATCCTACAGCATGGCTTGTGTTCCTTTTGTTTTCTTTATGTTTCTCCCCGTAGAACATCAAAGAGAATTGAAGCGTGTTCACCATAAGGGACACAAGGTTAGTAGGTCACCATTCAAAATTCAAACCTGCAGTTGTATATACAACCAAAATTTAAGCCAATCACCTTCGAACTACCAGGGTGGGAAAAAAAAGAAAGAAAAGTTAATAAATCCGCGGGCTCCCGTCACCCGCAACCGCAAGGCCGCTCCTGCGATTAAAGGCTAGCGACACATCCGTCCGTCCATCTGTCTTATCTATGAGTGTATCCATCCGTCCATCCATCCCCACATGCGCCATCGAAACCGCGCCCACCTCCGCTCGAATTCAAAAAAAACCCGCACACCATAAAAACCCCTCTCGCCCCACCCACACCCACTCCGCACGCGACGAACGCAACGCGGCCTCCGCACCCGTCTCCATTTCAAATCCACGCAAAGCTTCCCCGTCTCCCTCCGCCCCCGCTCCCCTCCCCAAACCCTAGCTCCAAGATCCCTCCCTTCGTGGGCGCGCCGCCGAGGCACCCGTGCGCCCCCCCGCCTCGTCGCGGGCTCCCGGATGGACCCCGCCGGGCTGCGTGCGGCCTCGGATCCCGCCGGATCGGGCGCGTCGTCCCCGCCGCCGCCGACGAAGGTTGGTGGTGTGGGTCTTGGATGTCGGTGTCGTTGGTTCTTGGTTTTGGGTTGGGGGGCCTGGATGTGACTCCGTGATGCGGGTTCTTGCAGGAATTGGGCGGGACGGTGGCTGCGGAGGCGTCGTGCGGGTGCGGGTCGGAGGCGGCGCTTGGATTGGGAGGTGGGGCTCTCGGTGCTTCTTGATTTTCTTTTCTTGTGTCTTGTTTCCTGATCTGTGCTGGTTGGATGATTTTGGCACGGGGGTGATCTGAAAATGCTAGTTTTTTTTTTACTTTCTTGGGCGGTAGTTGTTCTTGAACTCTTTGTATGTGGTACTTCATTCGCAGGCAGCACGGAATTTCGATATGTGACGGTAGATTATGATGCTTCTCTACAGATCTAAGCGTATGAGTAGATCGACTTTTCGATTAGCCTTTCTTGTAGCTCAAGAATTCTTGTTTGCTTCTGTTGAGGAGCGAATTGACACAACAAACTCAGCACATTTCTGTACCGCGACCAACATAAGCTTATTGCTGGATGTGTAGAATGTGCAAATGATGCATTCAGGATGAAACTGTTGTTGACGATTGATTTCTGTGCCGTGCAAAGTTAATAATTCTTGAGTATTACTCTTTTCTGTTGCCATAAACCCATGCATTCCTATTATGTACTGTACACACCCTTAGTCTCAATTCACACCATTGCATTCCTATTATGTACTGTACACTGTCCATGGCATGATTTATCCTAATTGAATTTGGTGATGAAAGCTAGGTACTTGTTTTTTCCGTGTTATTGGTTACTTCCCCTAATCTTTGCACTGCTAAGGCTTACTGGTTACTTCCCTTGATCTTTGCACTGCTAAATGCTTACCAATTATTCTATATCATGTAGATATGAGAGCAGGGATTCCGGAATCATCAGATCGAGCAAAATCATGTCTACATCCATGTGACAAGAAAGATACACCTCAAGTTACTGCTGAAATTGCAACAAGAAGTGAAGATGGAGAGCCCTCATTGCCTGAGACTGGTTCATTTCTTCAGCCAGAGGCTGCCTGCCTCACCTTGGGCCGTGCTTCTGATGCAGCAGAGGTGGACAATTTGCGTGATAAAGAAAACATCAGGACAGACTTGCAACCTAAGCCTGATGCGAGACATGGAGAGAACAGAATGAATGCTGCGCCTCTTGGATTGGATCTTAATATAGTAGACTCTTCCAATGCTGCAGAGCCTAATCCCTTCTTTCCTTACAAGAAGTTGGGGCAGACGAAAGTTAGTGATCCGTCAGAGTGTGGTAGCACAACTGGGGCTGTAGGAGAGAGCGAGTCACACAGGAAGTGGAGAGAAATGAAGCAGAATGGGTTCCTTTCTTCATCTCAAGGAACTGCAGTGGGACCTAAGCCGCGCGGTCGACCCGGCAAAAGGAAAAGAGATGAATCCAAAAGGAACACTTTTGCTCAGAATGAACAGACAAACAAGTTCATGAAGGTCGCTGCTCCTAGTGGCCTATTATCTGGGCTAAACCCTGGAATCATTAACCATGTGAGAAACAGCAAGCAAGTTTACTCCATAATAAAGGCTATGGTGCACTCCGAGAATCTTGAGAAAGAGAACCAGCCAGTTCTTGCTAGTCAAACAGGCGAAAGAGGGAGAGAATTTAGTGAGAGGGCTCAGGACCAGAGATATGGGGGTAGTATGATGAATTGCCATTTCTTGATGAAAGGTAGCAACCTGCCGTTGCACCAAGGCTTGCCTACTGCATCACAATTCCTTCCAGAGGACGGTGATAATCTGAAACTGCAACTCTCATCAGCAGTCACTATGGCTTTGGACAGGACCTGCAGTACATCAGCTGATGATTTTGCATCTAATCAAGATTACATGACTGTGTTATCAGTAAAGGGTATACTTGACTTCTTATATCGTCAATTATACATTCTCACTAGCACTGCACTGTTCACTGTTTGTAGAATTATCCATACCTGACAGTTGCCTTGCCTTTTTGATGATCAGCGGCCAATGTTGCTTCTCAGTGGTTGGAGCTACTACAGCAGGACATCAGAGGGCGCCTTGCTGGTAATAATTCTTGAGTTTGAAACATAATTCAAAGCTGTAAGCCATACATACATTCTGCTTAATATGCTTTCTTTATTCTTGAAGCTTTGAAGCGCAGCAGGAAGAGAGTCAGGAATGCCCTTCAGACTGAACTGCCCTACCTAATATCAACAGAATTTTCATCTAATCAAGAGAACGAACCATCCATTGTACATTCTTCTGAAGGTGGATGTAATGGAAAAACAGTTCCAGAAGCGCATGTGGCACGATGGCGGTCTCTTTTTCTTCAGATGGACAGAACACTTCAGGAGGAGGGGATGCATCTGGTGAGTTTTTTCATAAGAGTGTTCATTATAGTTGCACAAAACTAGCATATTCTCTTATTATCACCTTTTATGACAAAAGCATGTGCAACAGTGTTCCACTCCTGACAATGCTAAATACTTGTTGCAGGAGAATCGGTTGAAGGAAGTGCAAGAAATGCAAATGAATTGTGAGAAAGGGCTGAGATACATGGCTTGCGAGGCTCCATTAGGACCAATGGCTGAATTATGGTTAGCTCATCATCACTTCTCAACGTATTCGATTCGATCCACCCTTTTCTGTTTTCATATGCAGATCCATGTGTTAGATGAAACTGAGTTCCACTAATTATTCAAATATAGCAACTAAATGTCTGAATTTCCAAGTCATTTCACTTTATGCATATATCTACTGAAATTCTACTACTACGATGTCTTTCAGGAAGCTGAAGAACTCAGAGACTCCTGAGAGCGAGTGGGCAGTGCAAGCTGCTGCCGCTTCCATCTACTCGACGTGCAACCTGGTCATGAGAACCGAGAACGTGCCTTGCTTCTGATCTCATCTCACAACTGGAATTAGTTTCTTGCTTCTTTTTTCCCCCCATTTTACTGATCTTTACCTCAGTCAGCTTTGTGTGTTCGGTTCTGTTTTTTTCTCTCTTTATCTATAGCCTGGTAATGATCTCATGTTGAGAAAAATCCGAAGTGGTTTGTGCTGCACTGCTTCATGTAACGTGAAATACTCTGTAACGTCTGCTGTTTCCAACTTACAATTTCACAGCCGCGTGAAATAACAAATTCATTCCTGTATATTCATCCTGTTTCAAAATGTTTAGAGAGTAAGCTTGAACAAAAATCGCCCATTTTCTAAATTTTTTATCTGCACCGTTGATTCTCTGATTGAGAAAGGCTATTGAAGCATTACCTCGAGAACTCGTCGAGCTAAGCAACTATTTACTAGTCATAAAATATAGCAATTTTTTTAAAAAATGAGATTCAATTTAATATTGTGGGATGTGGTTATAGAATATATTTAGATTCGTAGTAGTCTCATTCGATCATAGATTATATATAGATTATAGTAATTAAGTGCAAATTTCAGAAAAAGGGTATGGAGTAGAGACGACCAGATGGGCCAGGCCAAAACGGGCCGGCCCGAGCACGCGCATCCCTGTAGCAGCATGACATGGCATGGCACGCCCGGCTAACGGGTCGGGCCAGCATGACACGAGTAGCCGTGCCGTGCTTGGGCTGCAGGCCGAGCACGTGGGCCGGCACGGCACGGTACGACTACTGTAGCAGCACGGCACGACACGACCCGGCCCACGGCACGACACGCAGGAGGGGGTCCAACCGGTGAGCGACGCGTGGCGGCTGGCTGACGGCGGCGCAGACGGCGCCAGGGGGGACTGTGTAACGGCTCCCCCCTGGCCAATGAGAACGCACCACGTCGCCCTAACGCCTAGCTAGCCGTTCAAATTCAAAAATAGCCGTTGGGGACTAAAAAATTCATAAAAATTCCGAAAAAATTTCAAAAAATCTCAAATTTCGTCCTATAAATAGGGCATGAACCCCAACCATTTCTCCTCACCCCTCACTTCTCATCTTGTGCTCTCAAGTGCTCTAAAGTATTCTCTTTGCTCTCAAGTGTCCATTTTTTGGTTTTAACAAAATTTGCTCAAATTTTGTCAAAAATCAAAATTAGTTTCATAGTTCAATAGTTTGATCGAAGAAGTTTGAAGAGCTCACGGTTGGAAAGATGTAAGTAATATTCAAATTTGTTATTATTTGTATTGTGTTTGTGAATTTAATAAATATTCTAAAATTTGTTTATGTCGGTTTAAATTTTCAGAATGGATCCAAACTATCCATACCAGTCGTCATCATTCACTTTGGGTGATTTTGACCCCAACTACATGCCGGGGTTTGGCGATGCCTCCCGATCGGCTCCAACTACACCATCTGTGGAGGAGGTCCCGGTTTCAGACGGCGGCGGCGGCTTCGGAAGGATTTTCCGGATCCGCGAGCGGAAGTGTTTCGACACACACCGGCTCGAAGAGATCGAGAACCTCCGGTGTGTGGCAACACTTCGATGAGATAAAGGAAACATGCCCTGACGGAAGAGAGATATCGAAAGCTCGTTGTAGAATATGTAGGCAAATTTTATCTGCTCGTTCTTCTAGTGGTACAGGTCACCTCAAGCGCCATGCGGATTCGTGTACCAAGAAGCAAGGAATACAACTCCGGCAGCAGCAACTGATGCTAAACCCGGACAGTACGGTACATAGTTGGGAGTACGACCCCATGGTTGCTCGGGAATCTCTTGTCCGGTTAATCGCCAGACAAGATTTACCCATGAACTTTGGGGAGTCTCCTGCTTTTGAACAATAGATTCAACAATCTCATAACCCTAGGTTTAAAGCTGTGAGTAGGCAAACAACAACTAGAGATTTAGAGAATGTTTATCAGAAGGATTCAACTGCACTTAAAGAACTGTTTAGTACATGTACTTTCTCTCTTAGTGTTATTTCAGATATATGGAGTAGTAGAGCTAGGGAGGATTATCTTAGCGTAGTTGTGCATTTTGTTGATGATGATTGGCAATTACAAAAGAGAGTTCTAGGGCTTAGGTTAATAGATGTCTCACATACATGAGAAAACATAGCTGAAAGAATTACTGAAGTAATTAATGAATTTAATCTTGCTGATAAGATATTTGTTGTCACCCTAGATAATACATCTGCTAATTCTAGGGCTATGGAAATATTGCAACCTGTATTTTGTGTTTATGCTCAGTCTTTTCTACTCCATCAATATTGTGCATGTCATATAATTAATTTGATTGTTAAGACTGGCATGAAGAGGGTACGTAATCACGTTGATGCTGTTCGTCAAGCAATCGCGTGGTTAACTGCTTCTAACCCGCGTATTGGTGCGTGAAAGAGGTTTTGCCATGCGGCCGGTAAGAGAGCTCGTAAGTTTGCCACCGATGCACAACATCGGTGGAATGCAACGTATTTAATGTTAAAAGTTGTTTTTACCTTATAGTTGTCGGTGATATGGGCCCGGGGGTATGTCGTGGGCGTGACATTTAAGAAAAGGGAAGGCGCCCCTGTCCATCAAGGAGCGCCAAAGTTATGCCCTGAAAGGCTAGGCAAGTCTCGGCCACGGGCGGTCACGTGGCCGCCCGAAGGGGCCGGCCGGAGGCCATCATACTCCCAAACGGCGGGGTCCGGATCTCCTTCCTGTCGGAAAAGAACCGGGATCACCCGGACCCCCATCCTCCATCCCGCACCTCTCGAGACGGGAGCGAATCCAACTACCAACCAACTCATTTAATGCTCAAATAGGGAAAGGCGAGCGCCCGCCCGCCGCATTCAATGCAATGTGAGGCGCGGCTGTCAGTTGCTCCCATCATCACCCCTTTTTGCCTATTACGAGGCAAAAGGGGCTAAAAGTCCTTGACTAAGACCGTGGTATGGCCGCGCACCCACTCATGCACGCCCCCCTCACGCCCTGTCCAGTCGCATTTAATGCACTGGGCGGCTGCGTGGGAGAGAGAGTGCGAGCGCAGGAAGCACGGTGCCTACACCTCCCTATGGAATGGGCCGCCGACCGGTGGGACCCATCGAAGGGGGTAGGCAAACCATCATCACGTCAGCGGCATGGCAACCACGACGGCCGCTCTTTTTCCGCCCTGCATGACGCAGCAAACAGGGAGGAGTAGGAATGGAATGGCTTCTCCGACAAGACAAGACAAAAAACCACTCCCTCACCTGGAGTGAAGTAGAGAAAGGGTAGGACTACTGTGGTGTTCCCTTACGCTATAAAAGGAGACCCAAGTCCTTCATAAAAGAGGTTCTGATTTGAGAAAGAGGTTTCGCTCCAGGTTCTGCTTCTACAGCTAGCCTGCAAGAAATCTCTCGTCTACCGCTAAGTCTAGGGGAAAGGAACATTCTCATTGTTCTTGGCAACCTGCCCCATATACTACACACAAACAGGAGTAGGGTATTACACCGCACTGGTGGCCCGAACCTGTATAAACCCCCGCCTCATCTGCATTATTTCATCTTTTCTACGAGTTTGAACCAGGATACATCGCTCCCCGTGCCGAACCAAAAAGGGGGTCCCCAGGATCCCTGCGTGTCGATCTACGACATCGACAGCTGGCGCGCCAGGTAGGGGGAGCGCGCTGTGTTTTGGTTTAAACTCCCGTTTCCCATCCATTTTTTGGTGGGAATCCTTTCTCCCCGTCTCAGCCATGGTCCACGGCCGCGCCCTGCGCTCCACGTCAGGCTCACTCGCCACGCGCGAGCGTGACCTGGCCAACGAGGCGGCAGAAGGAGTCGACGCGGGTAGGCACAGCCCCAACTTCCGCCACCTCCGCTCGAGGGGGGAGGGATCTTTGTCTCCCTCACCACCGTTGGTGGCGACGGTGGCAGCTGCGCTCGCGCCATCCCCTCTGCCCCCCGCTGAAGCAGCGGTTGGAGGCGGAGGGGCCGGTGCGTCCTACAAGGACGACAACGCCCCTGTGGGACACAGACCACGCCCTAGCGGGCGTACCGGCGAGCCCCGCCGAGGTGACGTCCATCGCCGCCTGGAGTTTGGCACTCCTAAGGGTGCCCTGCAGGCGGCAGAAGCTCTTTTGCGCAACCTTCAGCCACCCCAGGCGAGTCGTCCAACGCCAAGAGGTGGCTTGATGACGTGGGGAAGCTCGTAGGCACGGCCCATCGTCAGCTGGCTGCTGACCTCGCTTCCTCCAGCCGCCAACCACGCGGCTCGCACGTCGCGGTAAGCTCTTTCTCCCGGCGATGGGCCCGAAGGGCAGCGGTAGCCGTGAGGGTGGAGGAGAGCCCCTCGGCGACAGCCCAACCGGAACCGCCCCGGGACCTGCTTTACGCAGGGCGCGACGCCCGCCTCCGCATCGAGCAGCGCTAAGACGAGCGCCGCTTAGAGCGGCGCGGACGCCTCCTCGTCGGGAGGCGCCACCTCACGGCGGCGGCCGCAGCGGCCCTCCCGCGAATGGAGCCCCACGGCGGACGGCGAGCGACCATAATGGCCCAGCCGCAAGCGGGAAGCTCCGCGGCCCCCAACGAGGCCCCGCAGCCGTTATCGCCCCCTACGGCCGGTAACGGATGTCAGGCCTTGGTTGCCAACCTTCGAAACGTGCGCTGGCCTAACAAGTTTAGGCCGGCCCTTACAGAGAAGTACGACGGCTCGGTTAACCCTACCGAGTTCCTTTAGATCTACACCACGGCCATTGAGGCCGCCGGAGGAGGCAGCGCGTCATGGCCAACTTCTTGCCCATGGCGCTCAAGGGTCGAGCCCGTTCATGGCGATGAACTTGCCGGCCCGTCGATCACCTCTTGGGACGACGTGTGCTGCCAGTTCACCTCCAACTTCCAGGGCACATACCCGCGCCCGGGAGTGGAGGTAGACCTTCACATGGTCCAACGAGGGGAGGACGAGTCCCTGCGCAAATACATTCAGCGTTTTTGCCAGGTACGCAACACCATACCCTCCATCGCTGACCATGCAGTGATCTTCGCCTTCCGGAGTGGCGTATGCCACGACGTCATGTTGGAGAAGATTGAATCCAAGGCCCCCCGGACCACCACGGAGCTCTTCGAGCTCACAGACTGGGTGGCCTGCAAGGAGGAGGCCCGAGTGTGGAATCCTAGGAATCCTACCCGGCCCCCACCGGCGCCCCTCCGCGCCCCGTGAAGAGCGGCGCGAACGGCGGCGAGCGCCGGCCGTCACGTGGCGGCGAGGAGGGCCACATCCTCGCCACCGACGAGCCAGAAGCCCTCGCGGAAGGGCAAGCCCGCGGGTAACCGCGAGGCGGTCCCGGACCCTCGCCCCGGGGCCGGGCCGGAGACAAATGGTGCATGGTGCACCAAACCTCCCACCACGACCTCTCTGAGTGCCGTTCGGTCAAAAATCTGGCCGAGCGAGTGCAGAAGTATGAGCAGGAGCGGAGGGAGAGCGAGAAGGAGATCCGGCGCAAGGGCAAGGCACCGGCGGAGCGCCCGAACAACCGGCGAGAGGAGGCCAGGGATACGGCCCCCGCCGGGAACGACGACGACGACCTGGGCTACCAGGATCCCCAGCATGTCGTCGCCACCATCGACGGCGGCGCGGGCGCCCAAATGTCCCGCCGGAGCTTCAAGTCCATGAGACGCGAGCTCCTCGCAACCGTGCCGTCCCACGAGGCGGCCCGGAGATCGCGCTGGGCAGAGGTGCCCATGACCTTTGACCAGACCGACCACCCAGGGAGTGTCGCGCGTAGCGGCCATTTGGTCCTCGTGACCTCCCCCACCATCTGCAACGTCAAGGTCGCCCGAGTCTTAATTGACGGAGGTGCGGCCCTCAATGTGCTATCCCCGAAGGCTTTTGAGGCTATCAAGGCCCCGGGAATGGTACTCGGGCCTTCTCACCCCATCATCGGGGTGACGCCCGGAAAGGTGTGGCCCCTAGGGCAGATCGCTCTGCCGGTCACCTTTGGGGCCCCCACTAATTTCCGCACCGAGCGGATCGACTTTGATGTGGTGGACCTCAATCTGCCCTACAACGCCGTGCTTGGGAGACCGGCGTTGGTGAAGTTCATGGCGGCTACGCATTACGCCTACCGCCAGCTCAAGATGCCGGGCCTCGGAGGCCCCATCACCGTCCACGCTGACGTCAAAACCGTGCTAGACTGTGCGGAGGCGCGCGCGGACGACATTGCGGCGGCCGACCTCGTCGAACCCGAGGACCCCCAAGGGGAGTCGTCGGGTTCCCGGGCCCCAAAGAAACGCATCACCTCTGCTGACGAGGTGGTGATTAAGTCTATCCGTTTGGGCGACGACCCGTCCAAGACCGCCAACATTGGTGGCGGCTTGGACCCCAAATAGGAAGACACGCTCGTCTCCTTCCTGTGGGCGAATGCCGACGTGTTTGCTTGGAAGCCGTCGGATATACCCGGAGTCCCTAGGGAGGTGATCGAGCACCGACTCGTAGTACGACCGGACGCACGCTCGGTCCAGCAAAAGGTGAGGCGACGAGCTCCGGAGCGCGGGCGTTCATCCGTGAAGAGGTGGCACGGCTCCAGGAGGCCGGCTTCATCAGGGAGGTCTTGCATCCGGAATGGTTGGCGAACCCGGTGGTCGTCCCAAAGGCCAACCACAAGCTGCGCATGTGCATCGACTACACCGATCTCAACAAAGCATGTCCCAAAGACCCCTATCCTCTACCCCGAATAGACCAGATAGTCGACTCCACTGCGGGGTGCGACCTTTTATGCTTCCTAGATGCATACTCTGGCTATCATCAATTTCGCATGCTGTAGAGGATGAGGAGAAAACTTCATTTATCACTCCTGTGGGTACTTTTTGCTACATGTCTATGCCCTTTGGTTTAAAAAATGCCATGTCCACCTTTCAACGTGGTATCCGCATCACGTTAAAGGACCAAATAGGGCGCAATATTGAGGCATATGTCGATGATCTCGTAGTCAAATCTCAGGATCGAAGAACTTTGCTCCCGGATTTGGCCGAGACATTTGATAACCTCCGGTCCTCCCGCATGAAACTGAACCCAGAAAAATGCGTGTTTTGGGGTTCCGGCAGGCAAGCTATTAGGGTTCCTGGTCTCTGCCCGAGGCATCGAGGCCAATCCCACTAAAATAAAGGCAACAGAGGATATGCGCCCCCCTAGAAAGCTCAAGGACGTGCAGAGGCTCACGGGTTGTGTAGCTGCCCTGAGTCGCTTTATATCCAGGTTAGGAGAGCGGGCGCTTCCTTTATTTAAATTGCTAAAACGAACTGGCCCCTTCACTTGGACGGACGAAGCGGAGAAGGCCTTGGGCGAGCTCAAGCGCTATCTCTCCTCGCCGCCCGTGCTGGTGGCTCCTCGGGAAGGGGAGCCCCTCCTCTTATATTTGGCGGCGACCCCCAAGTGATTAGTGGCGGCCTTGGTTGTGGAGCGCGACGACGAGCTAGTCCTCGGTCGCCCCGACCTGTCAAAACCGGAGGCGGGAGACACAGGAACGGAGTTGGCCGAGGAAGCGCCGAACCCGAGGTGGCCCTTGGCCCCGGGCTTTAGGGAGCCGCCGGCCCCTAGTCCGGAGCACCCGAAGCCCCCTCCACCCGAGTGGCCTTGACGGCCCGGTGGAGGCGACGGCTCGGAGGCCACGGACACCGAGATGACCCGCCTCGAAGCACCTGTGGCAGGAAGCCTCGGAACGGAGTTGGCCGAGGAAGCGCCCGAACCCGAAGGTGGCCCTTGGCCCCCCGGGCTTCAGGGAGCCGCCCGGTCCCCTAGCCCGGGAGCACCCGAAGCCCCCTCCACCCAGAGTGGCCTTGAGGGCCCCGGTTTCGGCAATGGCTCGGAGGCCTCGGACACCGAGACGGCCCGCCCCAGTGTACCCGAACCCTCCGCCCCTAATAAAGTAGTCAAGACCCGCACCAAGGTGCAGCGGCCGATCTACTTTGTCAGTGAGGCGCTACAGGATGCGAAGACACGTTACCCGCAGGCCTAGAAAATGCTATACGCTCTACTTATGGCCTCCAGAAAGTTGCGTCATTATTTCCAGGCGCACCGGGTAACGGTGGTCACGTCCTACCCTCTCGGACAAATCCTGCATAACCGAGAGGGAACGGGACGGGTTAGTCAAATGGGCCATCGAGTTGTCGGAATTCGACCTACACTTCGAAGCCCGACACGCAATCAAGAGCCAAGCATTGGCTGATTTCGTGGCGGAGTGGACACCAACGGCGGGAAGCGATCCACCCCCGGGGGAACCCGAGAGTGCGGAGGATCGCGGCCAAGGAACCGCGCACTGGATGATGAACTTTGGACGGTTCACTCACCTTGCGCGGAGCCGAGCGGCGTGGTGCTAACTTCCCCAACGGGCGTGTGCTTCGGTACATCGTCCGGATCGATTCCGAGCAACCAACAACATGGCCGAGTATGAGGGGCTCCGGCGGGGTTGCGGCGCGGCGGCGTGGGCATCCGCCGTCTGCTGGTCCTCGGGATTTCCAGCGGTGGTAAACCAGGTCTTCAAGGAATACCAATGCTCCGACCCCCAAATGGAAGCCTACGTCAAGGAAGTACGGCGTATGGAGCGCCATTTCGATGGCATCGAGCTACGCCACATTCCCTGAAGAGATAACTCCCTGGCGGACGAGCTGTCAAGGATCGCGTCCGCACGAGCCCCAGCCCTGCCAGGTGCCTTTGAGGAAAATCTCACAGAGCCGTCGGCGCCCCGAACGCGGGCGGGAATCGGCCGGTCCCAATGCCCCGGACCCGGTGGGCCAGCCACAGCCTGGCCCCGCTGGGACCGACATCACGCGCCAGGTGGCTTGGATTTCGGAAATCCGAGCGTACCTAGAAGACGCGTCATTGCCCGAGCAACGTGAGGAAGGCGAACGCATCGCCCGGACCTCCAAGAGGTACGTGTTGGTAGAAGGGACGCTCTACCGACGCGGTGCCAACGGAGTACTCATGAAATGCATTGCTCGGGAACAGGGTCTCGAGCTCTTAGCCGAGATCCATGAGGGTGAATGCGGCGCACACTAAGTCTCCCGAACCTTGGTGGGAAAAGCATTCCGTCTGGGATTCCATTGGCCCACCGCGCTGAAGGATGCAACAGACCTCGTGCGGCGGTGCCGAGCCTGCCAATTGCACGCCAAGCAGACGCACCTGCCGGCCCAAGCCCTTCAGACCATCCCGCTCTCATGGCCATTTGCGGTCTGGGGGCTGGACATTCTGGGCCCGTTCAAGCAGGCGCGGGGCGGATGCAAGTTCCTGTATGTCGCCATCGACAAATTCACCAAGTGGCCAGAGGCCTATCCAGTCAGCGTCATCGACAAACACTCGGCTGTGCGGTTCTTGAGAGGCATCACGGCAAGGTTTGGGGTTCCCAATAGGCTCATCATAGACAACGGCACCCAGTTCACGAGTGAGCTGTTCGGCGAATATTGCGATGACATGGGCATCAAGCTCTGTTTTGCCTCGCCAGCCCACCCCCAAAGCAACGGTCAGGCCGAGCGTGCAAACGCAGAAATACTAAAGGGCCTCAAGACCAAGACCTACAATGTGCTCAAAAAGCACGGGGACTCGTGGACTGACGAGCTACCTGCGGTCCTTTGGGCCAATCGGACAACCCCGAGCCGCGCCACCGGGGAAACACCTTTCTTCTTGGTGTATGGAGCCGAGGTCGTCCTGCCCTCCGAGCTCACCCTGGGATCGCCCCGAGCCACATTATACACCGAAGCGGATCAAGAGCAAAGGCGTCGAGACGACCTGGATTACCTGGAGGAGAGGCGGCGCCGGGCAGCGCTTCGCGCGGCCCGCTACCAACAGAGCCTCCGCCGCTACCATCAAAGCAAAGTCAGCCCCCGAGCGCTGCAAATCAATGATCTGGTCTTGCGCCGTGTGCAAACGCGCGCAGGGCTAAGCAAGTTGTCCCCGATGTGAGAGGGCAATACAAGGTTATCTGCACCCCGCGTCGGAGTAGTCCGCCTAGCCACGAGAGGACAAGCACTCCGTTGCCGAACCCGTGGAATATTTCCCACTGCGCGAGTTCTACCCATAAGCCGCATGGTGTGCTGAGACATGCATACAAGTTCATCCACTGCCCCCGGTGACATGAGCAATATGTTTGTTATTACATTTCATATGTTTCCCTTGCAAATACCTGTTGCAGTGTGTTCTCCCCCATGTGCTCGAGCATGTGCTTTGGATGCGGCTTTCCAATAAGTTCCTCGGCCTTGCCCGCCTTAGCCTGCGAGCCCTAAGGGTGTCGAGGGTACAACGATGCTGCATAATACCACGTCTGAGGGCGAGTCAATGCACAGGGGTTCGGGTGCGAACGACACACGCTGTCCCGGCCCGTTGCTGCTTGCCCTCGGCGGCCTTTTTATGCCTTCGCTCTTACCCAGAACCCCAACAAATGCACCAACCAACGGCTAGTGCATGCTGCCCGAACCCAGAACAGCCCCCTAGCGGCATGGGACAAATCACAGGGGAAAACAACACTATCGCATTATCGCAGTGACTAAGTCTTAAGCTACCAATTGCAGGGAAGCTAGCATACAGGGGCTCGGGCCAACCAACCGCCACTACGTGCGCGCTAAGTTGGCCGGGGGCTCCCAACATGCACATACATGAATCATCAAAAGCGACCACGATGAGTGTCGCGGCGCAAGTAAAGGCAAGTTCGCTAACTTTATAAACAATGCACAGATATCTTTTTACATAAATACAGATACAAGCCGAAGCAAGAGGATCCTAAGTGGCCGGTGGGTCGCTGGGAGCATCCGCCAGGGAGTCTGCATCCGGCGAGTCCTCGCGGAGGGCAAGCTGGAAGGCCGCCGGGGTGCCGTCGAAGCCCATCATGATGGAGTCGACGGCGTCTTGGACGCGGCGGCTGGCGGCCTCCTCGGTGCCTTCGGGGAAGTCCTCGGTGGGGATATAGGGGTCGAAGTTGGGGTCGCGGGCTTGGTAGCTCGCCAGGATGAGTGACGCGACCTGGCGGGATAAGTGATACGATGACTCCTTCGCCACGTCGTCGACCTCCTCCGGCACCCTCTGTATCCCCGCGGCCAGATCGTCGATGTATGTGGCCAATCCCCTCAAAGTAGGGATCTTTGGGGTACGGTTCACCCCCACCCGCGAGCCGCCTCCCGAAGCGCCGGCGGACGAGTCGAGACCACAGATTCCCGGGCGCAAGACGCGCTCCGGCTCCGCGATTCGGCGGCGTGCCTCCTCCAGTTCCTGCCCCAACCCCCGCAGTTGCGCCTGCGTGTCCATGACCACCTGCTCCCGGGTGGCTAGCTCCTGCTCCCATCTCTCCAGCTCCTCCTGCCGGCAGCCCGAGGCGGCGGCGAGCAGCTGCTCGCGATCCCACACGCCCTTCAGGCATCGGGAGGCCTCCTCCTGAGCTTCCAACACCGCCGCCTCTCGCCCCCCATGATGACCTCACGCTCGGCGACGGCCTTCTCCTGGGCCAGCACGTTGGCCTCCCGCGCGGCGGAGTCTTCCTCGGCCCTGGCGACGGCGGCCTCCCGGCTCTCGACCGCTCACCACGCCGCCTCAAGGGCCCTTTCCCGCTCCGCCAGGCCGGCCTCGCGGGCCTGGAGGTCAGCGTCGGCGCCGACAGCAACGGCCTCAGCGTCGCATAAGATGCGCTCGCGCTCGTCGAGGCCCTGGGCGCGCTCCCTGAGGTCGTGGAGGAACTGCCCGGCGGTGGTGCGCACCCTCTCCTCAGCGACAGCGGCAACTTGCTTGTGGAGGTCGACGGCGTGCCGCTCAGCGACGTTGTCTTCAAACACCTGGCTGAGCTCCTCCTGGCGCCGCTCGATCTCCGCCAGCTCTCGCCTGCGGATGGGGCCCTCCGCCCTTGCCGTGGCCGCCAGCTCCTGACGGCCCTCCTCGACTTCGGCCTCCCGCCGCGCCACCTCGACCTCCCGGCGGCCAAGGCTGCACTGGGCCCGAAGCCCCTCCAGGGAGATGGCGTTGGCCGCCTCCGGCGCCACAGCAACGACCTCCCTCGCCCGTTCTGCGGCCGGACGAGGGGCTCCGTGTCCAAAGCGGCCATGAACCGGGCCGGCGCCCCGGACTCGGAGTCGGGCCGGCCGGAGTCGGCCGCCCGCGCCGCCGAGCCGCCGAAGACCCCGTGGCGGCGCTGCCCGCTTCTTGCCTTGAGGACTCGCGGCGGCTGCGCCGCGGGATTAATGGTAGCCGGCGGGCGATGGCGCCGCCGAGTGTGGCGCGGGCGAGGGCTGCTGTGGCGGCGACGATGATTGCCGCGGAGGGACCCCGAGGTTGCTCTCCGCCGCCTCCGCCCCTCTCTGCGGCGCCGCCCACGGCTTGCCCTTCATGGGCGGCCGGTGCTCCAGCCGCTGGGTGGGCCCCCTCCTCGGACCTCACCGGGTCCGGGACCGAGCCCGCAAGGGGCGACCCGGACCTTGGGGGCTCGGGCGCCCCGGACCTCTCTTGTGCGCCCTCCCTCGAGCCCGAGGCAGAACCGCCCTTGGGGACAACCCTTGGGCGAAAATGCCTGTGCTCGCGGCTGAAAACAAAACAAAATCACAACAAGAAATCAAAAAACAGAGACAAAAATGCAAGACCACGATAGGCATCCACACATCGGCGGCGTACTGCGCGGCGGGGTTGAAGTCCGAGGAGATCCCCGAGATAGCCCGCTTCTTCTTCGCGGGGCGGCCGGAGGACTCGCCGGGCTCTCACCGCCGCGTCTCTGACGCCGGAGTCTCGAGGACAGACCCCGCCGCCGGTGTGCTCGCCGGGGATGCGCCCTGGGCCTCCGCCGCTGCCGGCGCACTCACTGGGGATGCACCCCGGGCCTTCCCCGCTGTCGTTGTCGCCGCCGTTGTAGCCGGCCCGGCCCTCGGCGTAGCGGCCCCCGGGGTTAGGCCCGTCGCCCGCGAGCCCCCTGGCCTGCGGGGGGGCGCGGCGTGCTCCGCTCCGCCGCCTCGTGGTGGAGACGGGGGAGGAGAGGGGTCCTCCTCTGGCCTCTTCCTCGTCCCTTTGGGATCCGGGGCCCCCGGATCGCCTCGGCCCGGACCCCGGCGGCTCAACGCCCAATCGGGATGTGGTCGTCGGGTCGTTGTCGTCGCCTCCGCCTCCGCCCCTCGGAGCGGCCCCGTGCGGCCTCCGGTACGGCCGGCGACGAGCCCACGCCGTCGCCTACCACTGCGGCGGAGTGCGGGATCTCCGGCGCGCGAGTCCGACACGGCGGCACCAACCCGGGCGGGAGCTGCGCCAAGTCCATCTCCGAGATGCCGAGGCAGCGGCGAACCAGGGTCCGGAGGTCCCTCTCATCCCAGTCAAAGACGGCACCCGCGAAGGTCCGCATGTTGTCGTTGGGGCCCGTGTACATGTAGGCGGGGCGCGGCCTCTCCTGCAACGGCGCTATGCGCCTCATCAGGAGATCGCGGAAGACAGCGTGGGCTGGACGAGCCCCCGCCGGAGGTAGGCGATCCGGTCCGGCACCCGTCCGGCTCCCTCCGGCTCGTGGCGCGCCCCCGGTTCCTGCAGTTCACGGGATCCCCGTCGGCGGGGAGGCGGGGTGGTCGCCAGTGGTGTAGAACCGAACGCCCTCCGGTTCTCCCACCTAGAGCGAGGATGGATGTCGATGAAGGGAGTTCCGACCGCCCTGAAGTTCCGTGGCTGGATCGCCACGTACCCCACCGCGCCGGGGGAGCCAGCCCGGCATACCCAGAAGAATTGCTAGAAAAGGTGAAGAGAAGGCCTCACCCCCACGAACATCTCGCAGGTGTGGGCAAACACGACGAGGTAGAAGATGGCGTTGGGGGTGAGGTGGTGCAGCCGGAGGTCGTAGAACTCCAGGACGTCGAGAAAGAAGCGAGAGAAGGGCGGCACCAGCCCGACCATGGCGAAGGAGGCAAAGAACACCATCCTGTGGGGAGGCCGCTCCTCCGGGATGTCGCCGCCACTGCGCGTGCAGTTCGGCAAGAACTTGTTGAAGAGGCTGCGAGCCTCCGCAGTGCGCACTAAGGACTTAGGGAGCACACTCCCTGGCTCTAGAGGAGAGTCACGACCCATTGCGGGGGTGGATGCAGAAGAACAGAAAGGGAAAGCTGAAGACGGAAGAAAGGAAACGGAAGGAGCAAGAGGCGCTAGGTAGACGAAAGGCGAATGGCAATGAGAGGAGATGGCAGTGGAAAGCGTAGAAACCGATCCCCTTCCATGCGGATCTGGTTTTATAAGCTACCACCGCCCCCTCGGATTCTGCGGCATTAAACTCGTCGACCGGTGGGACCCATCGAAGAGGGTAGGCAAACCATCATCACGTCAGCGGCATGGCAACCACGACGACCGCTCTTTTTCCGCCCTCCATGACGCAGCAAACAGGGAGGAGTAGTAATGGAATGGCTTCTTCGACAAGACAAGGCAAAAAACCACTCCCTCACGTGGAGTGAAGTAGAGAAAGGTTAGGACTACTGTGGTGTTCCTTTACGCTATAAAAGGAGAACCAAGTCCTTCATAAAAGAGGTTCTGATTCGAGAAAAGAGGTTTCGCTCCAGGTTCTGCTTCTACAACTAGCCTGCAAGAAATCTCTCGTCTACCGCTAAGTCTAGGGGAAAGGAACATTCTCATTGTTCTTGGCAACCTGCCCCATATACTACACACAAACAGGAGTAGGGTATTACACCGCACTGGTGGCCCGAACCTGTATAAACCCCCGCCTCATCTGCATTATTTCATCTTTTCTACGAGTTTGAACCAGGATACATCGCTCCCTGTGCCGAACCAAAAAGGGGGTCCCCAGGATCCCTGCGTGTCGATCTACGACATCGACAATAGTGAATTACTTACTGATTTTGTTCAGTCACGTGGCGGCCCAAAAAACAGTGACGGGTCGCCAGTACTGAATGAGCATGTTTGGGCAATTGTCCAAAAATTTTACTAATTTCTAGAAACTTTTTATGATTGTATTCTTACCCTGTCACAAGTTTATTATCCAACTACTAATATAATTTTGTACAATATTCTTGAAATTGCTTCTTATTTAAAGAATATAAAAATGATGATGTTCTAACTAAACCTGTCTTTCACATGAAACAAAAATATTTTAAATATTAGAAAAATATACCTATGTTGTATGCTTTTGCTTTTGTTTTAGATTTTAGGTGTAAATTAAGGGGATTGTCTGCTATTTTATCACTTCTTGGTGATACTGTAGGTGTAGATTATAGTTCTTTTTATACTGAGGTTAAGGGTAAATTATATGAAGTTTTTGGAAGATATGAACTAAAGTTCCAGTGAGTTCGACAGCAGAGACCCCATCCTATCCCCATTACAGATAAGAAGATACAGTGGGGTAGGATTTGGGGTGGATCGTCTTCAAGCCAAGGTGGTGGCAGTTCGTCGACTATAAGTGGAGACGCCTCTTCGCATGGTGTGGCCGAAGAGTTGTCCGGTTATTTGGACAACGACGCCATCCACCATGAAGCACAAGACTTCAACGTCCTCAGATGGTGGAATGACCATAAGATAGCATATTCCGTGCTTTCAAAACTAGCACGGGATGTGTTGACGGTGCTCGTGTCGACGGTGTCATTCGAATCGGTCTTCAGTCTATGCGGCCGAATCATCGAAGACCGAAGGACGAATCTGAGCAACGATCACGTCGAAATGCTACTAAGCGTTAAAGACTGGGAGTTTGCTTGACAACATGCCCAATACACTACGGACAACCAAGAATTGGTCGGCCAGTTTGACCAACTCTACCCGGATCCAGACCAACCCGAGTAGAATTTTGTTAGAAGTAGTTTTGACCTTTGAGCTGTACTCTTTTTTCTTTGTCATGGTTTTATCAGTTTTCCCTATGAGTTTTTACATGACAAAGTTTTTAACGAGACAATATGTATCATTGTATCCTATAATGATATAAAAATCAATAAAATTTTTACTATTTTTAACATATTCTTTTACAATATTTTTGAAAAAGTGTGGATTTATCTTTCAATTATTTCAACATGATGAATCATAATCTATCATTTTTAAATTTTTCAATACAACAAAAATACTGTTTTTTCATATTTTTAACATCACTAAGTCATTACTTATTTTTTTAAAACTTTTATTTTCAATTTTTATTTTTTACTTAATAAAATGACACTGTACGGGGGCGTGCCTCGCACGGCCCGTGGACTCGCATTTGGCCTATGGGCCCCGATCGTGCCGTGCCGGCACAGACATGACCCGACCATTCACGTGCCGTGCTTGGATCGAAGGCATGACCCGTGAGCCGGTAAGATATGACCCGTTTTAGGGGCCGTGATGCCTAAAAGACCGCCCGTATGGCCGTCTCTGGTACGGAGTATACTAAGCACACTGCTACATTGCAAGTGGAAATACGGACACAAAAAATGTACCGTGGTAGGCCCCACCAGTCAGTGTCAGTGGACTGGACCGTTGACTATCCCGTGTACCCCACCGGCCAGTCGGTCCGGGCCGGTTTAAACCCTCTCGCCGCCGTCTCCCCGCGGCCGCCACCTTCCCATGTCCACCTCCCCCACCGCCGCCAACCACCTCCTAGCCCTCCTCCGCCGCAACACCGCCTCCCCCGCCGTCGCGCTCCGCCTCTTCCTCCACCTCACCTCCGCCGCCTCTCCTCCGTCGCCGCACTCCACCTCCTTCCTCACCCGCATCCTCGCCGCCGCTCACCCGTCCTCGCACGCCGCGCTCCTTCCGAGCCTCCTCCGCCACCTCCTCTCCCTCCCGGACCCCGCCCCTCACCTCCTCGCATTCCTCTCCTCCTCCTCCTCCTCCTCGCCGCGCCTCCCGCTCGGCTTCTTCCTCTCCGCGTTCCGCTCCCTCCGCGCGCTCCCCTCCGCGCCGCCGCCGCCCACCCCCGTCTACAACCGCCTGCTCCTCGCCGCGCTCCAGGAGTCCCGCTTCGACGTCGTCGAGTCTCTCTACAAGGATCTCCTCTTGTCTGGCGCCGCCCCGGACGTCTTCACGCGCAACATCCTGCTCCAGGCGCTCTGTGCCGCTGGCCGGATGGAGCTCGCCCGCAGGGTGTTCGACGCAATGCCGGCAAGGAACGAGTTCAGCTTCGGGATCCTGGCGCGTGGATACTGCCATGCGGGGAGGAGTACGGATGCGCTTGGGGTGCTCGATTCAATGCCAAGGATGAATTTGGTGGTATGCAACACAGTGGTTGCGGGGTTCTGCCGGGAGGGACAGGTGGATGAGGCTGAGAGGCTGGTAGAGCGCATGAGAGATCAGGGTCTTGCACCAAATGTGGTCACATTCAATGCGAGGATCTCTGCACTCTGCAAGGCTGGGCGGGTGCTAGATGCATACAGGATATTCAACGACATGCAGGAAAAGTGGGAGAGAGGTCTGCCGAGGCCTGACCAAGTGACGTTTGATGTGATGCTGAGTGGGTTCTGTGCGGCTGATATGATGGATGAAGCAAGAGTTCTAGTGGATATTATGAGGTGCGGTGGTTTCTTGAGGCGGGTTGAGAGTTACAACCGTTGGTTGTCAGGGCTGGTGAGGAATGGAATGGTTGGGGAAGCACAGGAGCTGCTGAGGGAGATGGCGCATGAGGGTGTCCAACCTAATAGCTACACCTACAATATTATTGTTGATGGGTTGTGCAAGGAGGGCAAAGCGTTTGATGTGAGGAAAGTGGAGGATTTTGTGAATAGTGGTGTCATGACACCAGATGTTGTGACCTATACTAGTTTGCTCCATGCTTATTGCTCAGAGGGAAATGCTGCTGCAGCCAATAGGATTCTTGATGAGATGGCACAGAAGGGGTGTGCCCCGAATTCATTTACTTACAATGTGTTGCTACAAAGTTTGTGGAAAGCTGGTAGGATTACAGAGGCAGAACGGTTGTTAGATAGGATGAGTGAGAAAGGATACAGATTGGATACAGCAAGCTGCAATATCATTATTGATGGACTATGTAGAAACAACAAATTGGATATGGCCATGGACATTGTCGATGGCATGTGGAACGAAGGTTGTTTGGCTCTTGGCAGATTAGGTTATTCATCATTCCTAAGTTTACCTACTGATTCTTCCAGCAGCAAAAGATGTCTTCCTGACCGAATCACTTATTCTACACTGGTGAGTGCATTGTGCAAAGCGGGCAGGTTTGATGAAGCAAAGAAGAAATTGCTTGAGATGATAGGCAAAGATATCTCTCCTGATTCGGTTCTATATGATACCTTTATTCATGGGTATTGCAAGCATGGGAAGACTTCTCTGGCTGTTAAGGTCCTGAGAGACATGGAAAAGAAAGGTTGCAAGCCAAGCACAAGGACATACAACTTGTTGATATGGGGATTTCGGGAAAAACACAATTCAGATGAAATCCTTAAATTGATTAGTGAAATGAAGGGGAAGGGGATTTTTCCCAATGTCATGACCTACAATAGCTTGATAAAGTCCTTTTGTGACCGAGGAATGGTGAACAAGGCCATGCCTCTTTTGGATGAAATGTTACAGAATGAAATTGTTCCTAATATAACTTCTTTTGAGTTGTTGATTAAGGCTTTCTGCAAAACTTCAGATTTCTCTGCAGCTCAGAGAGTATTTGATGCTTCTCTGAGTACATGTGGTCAGAAGGAAGTGCTCTATAGTTTAATGTGCACCCAGTTATCTACTTATGGTAGATGGTTGGAAACCATGAATATTCTAGAAACAGTGCTTGAATTAAGGATCTCTATCCGTAGATTCCCATATAAGCAGATTATTGAGGGACTCTGCAAAGTTGATGAGGTGGATCATGGACATAGGTTACTCAAGATGTTAATGGTTAAAGGATATTCATTTGATCCAGCAGCATTCATGCCAGTGATTGATGCATTAAGTGAAAGGGGAAAGAAGCAAGATGTTGATATGCTCTCACAAAAAATGATGGAAATGGCAGAGCGTGATCATGGTCTTGCAGCTCCTTCTGGCAAGTTTAAGCCTAGAAGTCAGAAGCATGGACAGGAGAAGCATGCTGAAAGTGATTGGCATGCTCTTTTGCACAGGTATTGTGATGATAAATTTAGTTCTGATGTGTTTGTGACATTTCCTTTAGTCTATTTTCTTGTGCAAGTTTTTGCAATGGTTAGACTTGTGCAAGTTTTTGCTATGGTTAGACTAGCAACAAAGCATTATAACTGATTTAGTATATAAAGCATATGTACTCAGAACCTAGAAATGAAATTTATCCTGTCTAGAAAAATAGGTCTGCACTTTCTACCTTTATGTGTCGAACTTGAGCTGCAGTGGATTGATTTTGTTGCTGATTCAACAGAGATGATAGTGCTCGCACAGTCTTGAAAATCACCAAGAGAGTGAAGACAGGATGGGGTCAAAGAGGCAACGTTTATGAGAATAAGCAGCACCAGCAGAATGATGACATTTATGTACTAGAAAACACTGGCTGAGTAAGTTTCTCTTTACCCTAGATTACATGCGGACAGTAGATGCTTATGAATGATGAAAAGTTTTAAAACTTGCTTGTAACTAGCTAATACAACTTGAAAGCACATATGTTGTAAGCTTCAATATAGTTAGTTAATCATATAAGTAGATCATAACATATGAAAGGTGAGGATAATAAGACAACAAATTTTATTTCACCTTCATTGATAACTCATAACCACTCTTTGGTTGAATGCTGTACTCTCTAATCATCGAAAGATCCACTGATATGTTAACTGCACTAGATTACCTGTCTGAGGTTAATACCGTCCAAGCACTTTTTTTGTTCTACAACCCACTAAATATGATGTATGTTGGCATTTTAAGACCATTGTTACATGACAGCACAACTATATAGTAGATTTTCGCATATAATAGGATATATTTGGCTTTTTTTTTTGTTTTGCTGTGCACGTGGCTATGTATATCAAATTAGTAAGAACTGCAGTGTTGCTATTTTAGGCTACCTTTCAGACAGAGTTATGATTAAAGCAATTGTGTCAAGAAAGACATGTCAAGGGATCTGACCCTATATCTGGTAAGTTTTGCAATTAAGTACATGATCAGCATGTGTTTGCCACACTACTGTTGCGCTCAAGATCTCACATGTTCAGTGCATTGTGCTGTTATAATTACTCTTCTTTGGACTAACAGTATAATAGTTATGATTACTGATTCACTCTATTTGGAAGGCGAAAGAATGATAATTCTTTATATAAATTATGTTGAATTCATACAATCCAGCATAAGAAAAAATAAATCTACCTTTAAACTGAGCATTCAGATGTCGGTGTACTACCATGACTTGCAGTTTTTGAAACTAGACCAATCCCTGTTTTCTTTTGCCATTAAAACAACAATGTTCAGTTATATTGTGGGGTTTTTAATACTCTAAAACTTTCAGATTCCCTGTGAATGGGTGTTAAGCTATACTTAGGTTAGTTTTACCAGTTTGGGCCCAAATGCAATTGATCAGATTTTAAAGCTCTATACTATTCTGAGACATGCGAAAGTATGTTTGCAACAATATATATGCAACACAGCTTGATTCATACAGCTTAAGTTTTTCTGAATCCTGAACTAACCGTTCTTGCTTATTTTTGTATAGGGATTCGATGTGAAATGAAGCGACAGTTGATGATGAATGTTGTGCACAGCTGCACACCTCATTGATTTGTGCTAGATTGGGATCTTCATCTGTGCCGCCTCTGGGGAAACCCAACATCGGTACATTTGATTATTTGCACAAGCACTAATTATATTTCGTCTCTCTCGATCGATGATCTGCTGCTAACATCCTACATATCGAACGATCTCTGACATGATGCATATGTACAGCACATAGCCAGTGGCAACTGGCAAGCAGTACCTTCTGACGATATGGGTGGGCTACACTGAGAAAGCCAACGTCAATGCAACTCTTCACAAGGTCGATCTACGATCATTATCAATAACTGAGTAATACAAGAACGATCGATCCATTGATTATTGATATATTCAACATACAGTTCTCCGGCAAGTTCGACATAATACTGTTCCATTACGACGGGGCGCACCAGTGAATGGGAGGAGTTCGAGTGGCCTTCATGTCAGCGCCAGAAGAAATGGAGTTATTGTTCCATTAATCTGTGGAAATGCATCTTACCGGGGGAGCCTTGTCACTGTGAAGCCTTGCACACCGCAGCTCCCGCCAGACGCTGAGACATGACTTAGCTAGCTAGTTAGAGATTTCATTTTTGGGTTTTTTTTAACGATGAAAGTTCAGCTTTTTTTTGTTTTTTTATTGAGGAAGTATAGCTTTTCCTCTTTGTACTAAGTACGCACACAAGTATATTTGTGGAGACAGGGGTTTGAACCGTGTTTGTATCCGTATAGTAATGATACTTTCTGTTAGCTAGGTAAGTATTTGAGATGCACGATAGGGGTTAGTGATAGTGCAGTGATAAAGGATCTGGTTAGTACAGTGCAGTGGTAAAGGATGCATGATTTTAATTTTAAGGTTTCATGTTAAATTTTTTAATTATTTGATAACCAAGTTTCTTTTTTAGTTGTCCTCATTTTTTAAAGCTAGTTAAGTATATATTACATGCTTAAAATAAGAGCACACGTCGAATCATCCATTTAAGAGTCTCAAATCTCTAACAGAGAAAATTGTTTTACCGACGCTTTAAGTATTTTATGATAGCACTAGGAGCTCATTTAAGCCTGCTAATAGAACACATCGACAAGTTGCTATGAATGTATTATTGTCGATGGATACGTCGCGTTAAAAAAATAATTAGCGTTAAAAAAATAATTAGCGGTATACGTGACCTTGCAAAATCGATGCATGCGTACGTTTCTGCTACTTGTTGCGAGAGGGCCAGATTGACACGAGGAAAACAACACGCAATGTGTACTAGTGAATAGGAGTAGTTTGATAAGCACCATCTCGAATGTTTTAGTTACTAAGTAATCAGAAGTAATCAGGTGAACTACACGCAGGTGAGAAAAAAAATGGATTGCCGCGGCTCCACCAGCCTATCGGCCATCCGACCCCGATCCGACGGAGGCACCAGCTCCTGTCGCCCATCCCCTCTAGTGCCACGTCCTCTCTCCCACTAGAGGACTAGACCATTTTATTCTGTATCCCTGGACTTGTTTCACGTGAACCGAGTCACTGACTCGTTGGCCAATATCACAAGCGAAGCACCCGCAATCTTGGTCCACCAAAACATGTAACGGACTTCTTAAACTTACAAACCCCAATCTCCATTCCCCACGGTTCAAAAAAAAAAAGAAGAAGAAAAAAGCAACGGCGTGGTCGGTCACGGCCAAACGGGCGGCCCGGCCCGCACGGCATGAGCCCGTGTCGGCACGGTCCGTTTGGCCCGTTTGATGAAACGGCCGTGCCGTGCCGCCCACGTGCCTAGGCTCCGCCCAAGCACGGCACATGGGGAGCCGGGCGGGCCCATGCCAAGCACGGCAAGCCGTGTCCCATGGGCCGGCGAGCCCACGGCCCTTTTTTTTCCAATTTTTTAATAAAAAATAAAAATAAAAAAAATAAAGTTTTAAAAAAATAATGACTTAGTAATGTTAAAAATAAATCCACGATTACGAAAATATTGAAACAAAATTTGTTAAAAATAGTAATGACCTTTATTGATGTTTATATCATTATAGGATACAATGATACATGCTTGCCTCGTTAAAAACTTTGTCATGTAAAAACTCGTAGAAAACAGAGAAAACCATGACAAAGAAAAGAGTACACTCAAAGGTCGAACTACGTCTAACAAAATTCTCTGGGGTTGGTCGGATCCGGTAGAGCTGCTCGAACGGGCGGCCAATTCTTGGTTGTCCGTAGTATATTGGGCATGTTGTCGAGCAAGCTCCCGATCTTTAACGCTTAGTAGCATTTCGACGCGCTCATCGCTGCTCGATTCGTCCTTCGGTCTTCGATGATACGGCCGCATAGGCGAAAGCCGATTCGGATGACACCGTCGAGACGGGCACTGCAACACATCCGTGCTAGTTTTGAAAGCACGGATATGCTAACTTGTGGTCATTCCACCACCCGAGAACGTTGAAGTCTTGTGCTTCGTGGTGGATGGCGTCGCTGTCCAAATAACCGGACAACTCTTCGGCCACAGCATGCGAAGAGCCGTCTCCACTTGTAGTTGACGAACTGCCACCACCTTGGCTTGAAGAAGATCCACCCCAAATACGACCCCACTGTATCTTCTTCTTACCTGTAGTGGGGATAGGAGGGGGTCTCTGCTGTCGAACTCCCTGAAACTTTAGTTCATATCTTCCAAAAACTTCATATAATTGACTTCTAACCTCAGTATAGAAAGAACTATAATCTATACTTAAAGTATCACCAAGAAGTGATAAAATAGCAGACAATCCTCTTAATTTACACCTAGGATCCAAAGCAAAAGCAAACGCATACAACATAGGTATATTTTTCCAATATTTAAAATATTTTTGTTTCATGTGAAAGACAGGTTCAGTTAGAACATCATCATTTTCATATTCTTTAAATAGAGAAGCAATTTCAAGAATATTGTGTAAAATTATATTAGAAGTTGGATAATAAATTTGTGACAGAGTAAGAGTACAATCATAAAAAGTTTCTAAAAATTGATTATATTTTTGGACAATTGCCCAAACATGCTCATTCAGTATTGGCGACCCGTCATTGTTTCGTGGGCCACCACGTGATTAAACAAAATCCGTAAGTAATTCACTATAAGGTAAAACAACTTTTAACATTAAATATGTTGAATTTCACCGATGCTCAGCATCGGTGGCAAACTTACGAGCTCTCTTACCGGCCGCATGACAAAACCTCTTCCACGCACCAATCCGTGGGTTCGAAGCAGTTAACCACGCGATTGCTTGACGAACAGCATCAATATGGTTATGAACCCTTTTCATGCCAGTCTTAACAATCAAATTAATTATATGGCATGCACAACACTGATGTAGTAGAAACGATTGAGCATAAACACAAAATAAAGGTTGCAATATTTCCATAGCACGAGAATTAGCAGATGCATTATCTAGGGTGACAGCAAATATCTTAACAGCAAGATTAAATTCATTAATTACTTCCCTAATTCTTTCAGCTATGTTTTCTCCTGTATGTGAGCCATCTATTAACCTAAGCCCTAAAACTCTCTTTTGTAACTGCCAATCATCATCAATAAAGTGAACAACAACGCTAAGATAATCCTGCCTAGCTCTACTACTCCATATATCTGAAGTTACACTAACAGAGAAAGTACATGTACTAAAAAGTTCTTTCAGTGCATTTGAATCCTTCGATAAACATTCTCTAAATCTCTAGTTGTTGTTTGCCTACTTACGATTTAAACCTAGGGTTATGAGATTGTTGAATGTATTGTTCAAAATCGAGTCTCTCCAATGTTCGGGGTAAATCTTGCTTGGCGATTAACCGGACAAGAGATTCCCGAGCAACCATGGGATCATACTCCCAACTACGTACCGTACCATCCGGGTTTAGCATAAGTTGTTGTTGTCGGAGTTGTATTCCTTGCTTTTTGGCACACGACTCCGCATGGCGCTTGAGATGACCTGTACCAGCAGAACCACGAGCAGATAACATTTGCCTACATATTCTACAACGAGCTTTTGATACCTCCCTTCCATCCGGCTGTTTCCTTTATCTCGTCGAAGTGTTGCCATACACCGGAAGTTCTCGATCTTTTGGACCGGTGCGTGTTGAAACACTTCCGCTCACGGATCCGAAAGATAATCCTTCCGAAGCCACCGCAGCCGTCTGAACCGGTACCTCCTCCACAGATGGTGGAGTTGGAGCCGATCCGGAGGCATCTTCAAACCCCGGCATGTAGTTGGGGTCGAAATCACCAAAAGTGAAAGATGGCGACGGTATGGATAGTTCGGATCCATTAAAATTTTAAACCGACATAAACAAATTGTAAAATATTTATTGAATTCATAAACACAATACAAATAATACACAAATTTGAATATTACTTACATCTTTCCAACTGCGAGAACTTCAAACTTCTGCGATCAACTATTGAACTACGAAACTAATTTTGATTTTTAACAAAATTTGAGCAAATTTTGTCAAAATGAAAAAAAGGACACTTGAGAGCAAAGAGAGCACTTGAGAGCACTTGAGAGCACAAAATGAGAAGTGAGGGTGAGGAGAAATGGCTGGGGTTCATGCCCTATTTATAGGGCGAAATTTCTGATTTTTTCAATTTTTTGAATTTTTATGATTTTTTGGTCTCCAACGGCTAATTTGAAATTTGAACAGCCATAGAGCCGTTGGTGACACGTGGCGCGCTCCCATTGGACCGCCAAAGAGCCGTTGCGCAGCTTTCTCCCCGGCCTGCCATGTGTCGTGCCACTATTCGACCGCACGCGAAACGGGCCGTGCCGTGCCGCGGGCCGTGCCGTGCCGCTACAGGACACGTGCCGTGCCGTGCCGGCCCGCGGGCTCGACGGCCGGCCCAAGCACGGCATGGCTGACGGGGCGTGCCGACACGGCCCGTTTGCCGGTCGGGTCGTGCCGGGCCGTTCCGGCACTGTTCACGGCGTGCTCGGGCCGGCCCGCGGGAGCACGGCCCATTTGGCCGTGTCTAGGCGAGGTGGTGGTGGTCCTCCTACGCCATGGAAACCCTCGTCTGTCTTCGGACCCGCCCCTGCATCCTCGTCTTCTCTCCCGATGTCGAGTTCCTCGTCGCCAGCTCCGTCAACGACAGCGGGACACCGAAGGTGAGCATACTGTCCACAAGCGCCACGTCCCTAGGCATTGAGTTGCTTTGCTTGGAGCAATTCCCATGTCGTTTCCCTATCTGCCGCTTGGCCTGGTCGAAGTCCGGAGGCCAGTTTAGAGTATCTCCAACAGTTTCTTCAAATCTAACTCTTTAAATATATATTAAGTCAACTCTCTATCTAATTTGGTAAGTCAAACTCAATGTTTACTCTAACAATCTTTTCATCTATCCTCTTCATTTTAAATTTATGATAGTGAGATTCATATGTCAGCCTCTACAACATCTTCTTCTTCCTCATCTTTCTCCCCCTTTTTTCACACTCCAACGCAAAATACAAAATTCACCCTAGAAAAAACTAAACTCCATGTTTTCAGTTGCTCGCACCATAATCAAAGGGATTCATCCCACAAAGACATAAGTTGATGAGAAAACATTAAGATTGCCATAACAGGACAGGCGGGTCTACATGTCCACCATGAGTGTTAACTACTTAATTTCAACTGCTATCACATCCTTTCACTAGACAACTCGAAAGCACTCCCAAAACTATGTACACACAATCCATTCTAAATCGTCCACGCAGGCAGGCTTATGCGAATGCCGTAGGGGTGGATGACCATGGTGCCCCACACGGGCCCGTAGTCCGCGAGCTCGGCAGAGGCGATCACGTCGGTGTACCACGCGTTGAAGTTCACCGACCACGGAGTCACCTGCCCCTCCCTGTCCCCCTTCCCGCCGCAGGTCTCCGACGGCACGGGTGCCGCCCCCCCATGGTTGTCGCCACGGCGTGGCTTCACGAGGCGGACACGCTCGCCACCGTCCCCGCATGGAGGCCGCGACACCAGTGGTGGAGCAGCGCTGATGGCCTAGCTGTCGGCGACGGCTTGAGCAGCTAGGGGAGGCGCAGCAGCGACGCCATCCGAGGGGAGACGAGACGACTGGTTGGATTGGGCGTTGGGATTAAGTGAATAGAAGGTGGTGGGACCCATGAATGACAAGTGAAGTAGGCTGGCCAAGTTTGACTAGTGAGAAAAGAAGTTTGGCCATCCGGATGACTTGGAGAGTGGGATGGAGAGGCTATTGGAGTGTGTTTTTTTGTTTAAAGTTGCTAAATTTTGACTTGGAGAGTAGGATGTAGAGGCTGCTGGAGATGCTCTTACCATGGGGCTCGTCGCCGGCGGAATGACGAATGGCACCGTGGCTATTTGGAATCCTCGGCTACATGATGAATGGTAAGAAATTTCCCTCTTCTTCTTCAATTTGCTCATCCTTTCCTTCCTCCTCTTAGTTTGATTTTAATTTGGTTTCATCTAGTGGCGGATCTAGAAAAAATATTAAGGAGGGCTGAACTATCACATTCAAATGTTTGTTGTTAATGCTGGTCCTCATGATTTCGTCTTCAATCAACTCATACAACTCTTCATCTATATGTGATCAATAGCACCACACAAACATCCAAATCAAGCCATACATGCAAATAATTTATTATTAATTAGAACAATATACCAATCAATGAAGATAGAGTGGACAAGATATTTTAAATTAATCTACACAGAACTATGAACACGTGAGCACGAAAATCACACTAATCAAATTTAAAACGAGAAAGTTATGTATAAAACAAGTTCTAGGGGCTAGTTGGCAAGAAAACAGAGTTTAGAGGGTTTAAAATGTAAAAAATGGAAATACTTAATTATGTAGACAAATCGGAGATGTAGCATATAAAACAACAAGGGTGGACTGTGAGAGTATTTATTGAGGAGTTGAGGGTTATCTGATAAGAGTTAAGGACCAAAACATAAATATTTTTGAACTAATATGAACTAAGGGTTAAATGTAAAATAGGTCAGGGTTTCTTAAACAAAAATAGCGAAGGGGTATGTGGCTTCTAATCTAGACCATTGATCTTCGATCAAACGGTCCACGAGTCGTCTTCTACCTTTCGCTGCTCTACTTCTTCCTTCTTTTTTTTCTCCCATGGCAGGAATTTTTGGGGCGAGGGGACTAAGGGAGTTCTCCGGCGGTGCCCCCCTAGCCTCCTCCCCCCCGCGCTAGATCCGCCACTGGTTTCATCCTTCCATGAATTCTCCCTTCTCGATTTGATCATCCCTTTCGTCCTCTTAGTTTGATTTCAATTTGGTTTGATCCTTCCCTGAATTCGCCCTCCTTTTAATCTTCAATTTGCTCATCCCTTTCATCCTCTTAGTTTGAGATTTCAATTTTGGTTTGATCATTCCGTGTTTGACTCAGGGGTTATGGATCCTTTGATCCAAACGAGGACGACTACATCGAACACAAGCAGAACATGCCAGTCTCAAGTCCTTTTCCCTGGAACGACATCTCAAGTAATTTGGTGGTGAACGAGCGCAATGAGCAAGACGCTAGCGCCATTGATGGCGACTGGAACATCGTCGAGCACTACTACGAGTGGGATGTTGTCTGGAGCGACAATGTGGTCACCCTCTTCAGCAACCACAGTGGACTGGTTTTGATGAGAAATTTTCCCACGCACTGGCCTGAGAGATTTGCTTAGCTCTAGTGCAGGTCCAAATTGGATTGCCTTCGGTGTGTAGGACGTGCTAGTTGGTTTGATCCTGTAACCAACAAGAAACACGAAATATGCAATTTGGTTAAAGTTAGATCCTACTCGATCGGCTATGGATATCCATAATACACAATTACTATTCCGAAATACCTTTAGACTAAGTGATTGGGATAGATCGGTAGCATACCGAGACAATATAAATCACTTATATCTAAAAGTACATTAGAATAATAATTATATATATTTATAGCCTAGCCGATGTCGTAGATCTAATATGAATCAGCTAGTACTCCGATGCAGTTTTATACTAAGATATTATTCCAAGATAAATACACTAAACAAGGATCAATTGGCTGTTAAGATGACTTAACAAATTGATGCCAAGCTTAGCAAATTTAACTAGAGTAAGATCTTAATATAAAAGTCGCTTTAACACATCTAACAATAATAAAACATATAAGATGGCTAAAACAGGTAAGATCAGTTGAAACCCCGATACTATCTCTAAGAGCAGTCATTGAGCTGAATAAATCTATATGATTCTAAGAGGGACTTAATAGATCAAGTTGATACAACATTAAGTACAAAAAGAAGCATGAGATCTATGTAAGCTAATGAAAACCTTTCAAAATGGTGGATATGCCGTATAACCCAAATCAACCCCGAGATCTAATCCTGTCGGCTGTTATCTTCGAGGAGATACTAGCCGATCGGATTAGATCTAGGCATCGAACTAAATTTATATGACGTATATGATAAATTAAGCAGATTGTAATAATGAGATCAGAGTATCATAACGATGGAAGCACTAACCCCGATAGCACAAACCGCTATATGATAAATTAAGCAGATTGCAATAACGAGATCAGAGTATCATAACGATGGAAGCACTAACCCCGATAGCACAAACCGCTTGTAACAAGGAATTACCTTGCTCGGAGATCGGAACCCGATGTAGCCCAATGCGAGGCAAAAACTTGTCGAGATTGCAAGTAGAAGGTAAAAGGTGGCGATGCGCCGAAATTGTATTGGTTGATTCTATTCTTTTAAATTACATGGTCTCGGGTCATATTTATACCCTAGATACAAAACGTAACTTATCGGACACGACTCTTATCTCTAGCTACTATTTAAAATATGACAATATCTCTAACAGACTCCTGTACGCATTATCCGCAAGGAAGCTATACAAATATCCTAATTAATAGATACAATTGCCTTTTCATAACTTTATCCATAGATGACAATATCTCTGAAGCACTAGAAACCAAATCCAACAATGATCTTTAAGATTTCTTTCCGAATCAGTCTCATCTGCTTTTTCAAATCGGAATCGGCTATCGACTATCTGTCCGACTCGGACTCGTGGCGGCTCCCTAACCGATCCGGACTCAGCCGACGCGGCCTCTGTTTCCGAGACTCAAGCGCTTCCTTGATTCCGCTTCAATCCTTGCTTCAAACCCGGGGATTTGCTTACCAAATTTGGTCGTTAACACATGCCCCCCAAGTCCGGCGATATTGATAATGTTGCAGATTTTGTGCAATCCCATCCTCGGAAAAAACCTAAAATGAGTCTGTTTCGACTATCACGAAAACTCATTAAGCAACGCCCCTTCCGTGCCAAACAACTCACGCTGTTACTTTTGTAATCCACAGTTCCACACAAGCCCTAGCCAGAAACTGCTTCAACCTCTCCGACGATCTTCTCGGAGCTTTGGACCCTATCGCGGCGATCCCCTTCCTCCGGCGATCGGATTCAAGCCAATGGTGGCCTCCACTGTTCCCTCTGGTCCTTCATCCGCCGATTTCGCTGAGGTACGCCCCGTTAGCTAAATCTTCTCTTTTCCCGCTCGTAGTTGTAGATTCGAATTCTGAGCTTAAATGACCTTGATTTTGTTCTTCCTTTTCAATTGTAGCATCTTACTCACCAAGTAGTTATTCCCAGTTTGATCAATAAAAAGAGATACTACCTAGAGCCTATCGGCAATAAGGACTCATCTGATATCATCAATGCCAAAACCAATAGGATGCCCTATAGAGTGTCGAACCCCAACCTAGTGCCTTGGAATAGTACTTTCAAATCTTGGCCTTCGACTGACAAATTCTGGCCCTCTTGGTATAAGAGAATGGAGGCTAGCAAGCACAACCATTGGGAGGAAGTAGGCATAGCCTAATGTTTAGCTCTTTCTGTAGCCGATATGCCTAAAGATGAACCACTTATATCGGCCACATGTTACTTTTGGAACAATACCTTCAATGACTTTCTTTTTCAACAAGGCCCAATGACCCCTACATTAGCCGATGTATTCATGATAACTGGCTTGGATATATTATCATCAGCTAACCCAAATTGGCTGGACGACAAAAGTCAGTACTCCTTCAAGACCAAGTCCATTGGAGGCTGGACATGCTATATTAATATGAACATGGGTACCGGGTCCATCAGCCCTAAGGAGCATGCCACCTTCCTCATGATGTGGTTGGAAAAATTCGTCTTCTGTGGCTCTAGTTGCGGTCCGACAGCAAACTGGCAGGTGGCAGCCGAGGCTTTAGTCAACAGGACCCAAATCCCCTTGGGCAAGTTTCTACTGTGTTACCTCTATCAAACCCTAAATCAGGCATCGACTAAAATAGCAGCCGATGTAACGATAGGCACAGGAGGCCCCTGGTGGTTCTTGCAGCTATGGTTAGTGTTGTTAACTCAGAAAATCTCTGGACGACCTAGTCTAGCCGATGCACGATTCCCCTTAGTAGAGCCAATTGAGGATGATGAGGGGGAAGAAATGACCACTCGGAGATGCTTGTCCTTTGGAGAGGCTACCGTTTTTCATCCTGGATCCAAATTGTCAAGTGACCTCCTGGCCGATTGGTTCACCCTTTTCTATGATGGATTCGCCAAGAACAACCGAACATGGTTCTTTTATGAAGACTATGCAGATTTTGAATTGCTGATTGATCTTAACTTTGAAGAGCTGAACTCAGAAAAATACCCAAAATGCCGAGAACTCTTCACCACAGCCCTTAGTCCATGCATACTGCCGTTCGACATCCATCAGGGCAGAAATGTTGTGAAGTCATATGAATTCTATTACCCTACTACTGAAGCAGAGTATATGGCTATTTCTGAAGCTTATAAAGAAGCTATTTGGCTTAGAGGTTTGTACACTGAGCTTTATGGAGTTACGTCTTGCATTAATATATTTTGTGATAGTCAAAGTACAATATGCCTTACAAAGGATCAGATGTTCCATGAAAGAACAAAGCACATTGATGTGAGATATCACTTTATTCGAGGTGTTATTGCTGAAGATGATGTCAAGGTATGCAATATAAGTACTTATGATAATTTAGCTGATATGATGATAAAGTCAGTTCCTACTACTAAGTTTAATCTTTGCTCAAGCTTGGTGGGTGTTACAGTATAGTCCTAGAGACTATTTATCGCATGATGATTTTACCTACATAAGATATTTTTGGTGATTGATGATTTTTATGCTACAAGAGAAAATTCGTCTCAAGGTGGAGATTGTTAAATATGTGATCCGAATTCGGATTAGTTTTTTAATAGGACTTCATGTCTTGTTTTCTAGTAGGACTTCATGTCGTATCCTATTAGGTGTCTTTCCTTTATCTCCTATATATACTCTTGTAAGCCATACGAGAAGAGACACTCTCATTGTTGGCTTACAAGAGTATATATAAGAGATAAAAGAAAGACACCTAATATGATACGACATGAAGTCCTACTAGAAGACAAGACATGGAGTCCTACTAGCAAACTAATCTGAATTTAGATCACATATTTAACACTCATTCTTCAAAAGAAATATTTGAATGCAATCTTCGTTTGTTACTACATGCACTTCCCCTTGTTTGGTTAATCCCTTTCCTAAGGGAATTAATTAGAGGGGATTTTGGGGGATTTAATTCAACCCTATTGAGGTGTGAAGTTAATCCCCTCAATCCCTCCCGGTCAGAGAATATGCTTTTATACTGATATAATGGTGACTGATTGGTTGTTCCATTTTGCAAAAATATTTTGTAGGGTCACGAGCCAAGATATGCTGAAGAGATAACCTCCATTTCCTGGAATCCTCTTAAACCACACCTGATTGCGGCAACATCTTCCAGTGGACTGAGTTGTAAGAATACAATTCTCATTTCAAAGTTAATTTAACCATTGCTGGTAACTTATTCTAAAAATCTTTTGTTGCTTTCAGTTGTATGGGATATGGGCTGCAAATCACCTGATGTGAGGTCCTAAAGTTATCTCTGTATTTGTTTCAGTTAAGCAGGCAACTTATTGTGTATGTGCTAATGGTTATTTTTCTATTCAATAGTAAGATAATTTCTGATGGGAGATGCTCCTTTATCAACTGGAGCCCACACAATGAGAATATACTAGTAATTGCAACTCAGAATTTCACTGATATGCCAGCAATTAGGGTATGAACTGTTATATATGATTGCATATCCTCCAGATTGCAAACCTCTTGTATCAGCTCAAACTGTCACCTAAAAATCTCCAATTATTTTTTCCAGTTATTGGACTACAGGTACCCAAAGAGATACATTACTGAATTCTGTCCCAACTCGAAGGGAATCAGTGGACTCTCATGGTCCTTCCATGACGACAAGACTCTACTTGCTGTTAATGACAACTAGAACTTGCGGCACGCTTCGCGGCGCCCTATCGGCTCTTGTTCAGTCCTTTAAAAGGAGGAAATTGTTAAGCGGAATATGTGAATCGTATTTTAGTTGAGATGGAAGCCCTGACCTTGTTTAATATGCAGATTGAAATATGTAATGAAGCAGAGCTTACCCAAAGCCTTGTTCTGACCCACACTGGTTTCATGAAAAACAGAGCTTACCCAAAGCCTTGTTCTGACCCACACTGGTTCCATGAAAGATAATCATCAGCTAGTTCTGACAGAGCTATTGCCTCGGCGGAAAACCATTGGTGTAATGAACATCTAAGCTTTGGTTGTTGGAACTATATACAAACACAACCAAATAAAAAGATATGCAGTGCAAAATCAAAAATAATGCAGAGGAAACACTAATTAGCTGGTCACATGTTCCGTGAACATGGAAAGAGAGACGCTAATGTTAAGCTTGAAAGGGTATAGACCAGAGGATAATATTTGGCAAGACATATTAGAATAAAAGCTACAGGACTACGGCGATTAAGGTAGCCGGCCACTTCTGCGGACTTCAAGAGGAAGACGGCGTGAAGGTATGGCTGGTGTACCGCCTTCAACTGGTCCATTGTTTAGATCAATTTTCAAGGGCACCCAGCTAAATGTTTTCACAACAGGGACATGTGGCTTTTGCTGCTCGTATTGTCTGAGAACTTCGCCGTCGCTATCGCTTTCGCTGTCTTCGTCTGTGTAGTCGAACAATTTTTCTATGTGAATCAGTACCACAGATAGAGCTGCACTATGCTTCCAACCGATATTTGCTGATGCTCGACGACCTTCTTTACTCTCAATGTTCCAACTTATTACATTGGGTATGAGGTCACAATCTGTTGTCCAGGCAGCTAACTTAAAAATTGAAAGATCTTGGATATGATGCTCTCCATACAATTTATCTACAAAGCAGCAACTGTCCATGAGCTCTGATATAGCTTCTTTGTTCCATGATTCTGGTGGCACACCTTCTAGTGCAAGTATAACCCGCTGACGCAGTGGATTTATAGTGCTACCAAGATTCATTTTGAAAGGCTCAAATGTGAGGCGAGTTACCTTGAAGGTGAACGATACCTTCCTAAAAGCTCTTTCAGACAGTTCTTCCTGCTGATCAGCATCCATGAACAGGGCCACGAACATCTTTGGGCAGAAAGGGAGCAACGCAAAATCATCAATCTGACACCTACAGACGGCGCTTATCATCGCTGATATTCTTGTTGTGGTCGGATTTCCAGCTCCCGACACCTTAACAACAACAACTCTTGTGTATATGATGTCCGCTAGCATATGCGATATTTCTTTGCGCCTAGAGAACTTTGTTGCTAGCAATGGGCGATTGCTTCCATAGGAAGAAGGGCGTTGTGGCTGCCCCACGCCTAGCTCAGCACTCCAATCAAACTGCATCCTTGGTTCTTGGTGTCCCTAATAAAGAGCATGCATAACACTATTAGAATGAATCTTTTCATTTAAGAAAATCTCACACATTTTGTATTGTAACTTAATTTTTTTTTGAAATGACATGTCGACCAAGAGACATTGGGACCTTGAAGTGTACAGATGAGTAGGTTATCCTGAATCTGGAGCTAGCAATAGCGCTCAGAACTGCACAATGATTGAGTCACTACAATTTTAGTGCTAATCTAAAAGAACATCAAGCACTGATTGTGCTAATATTTGTTCTAGGTATGGTTTTTCGTCTAGATGGTTGGCGTGTTTGGGAGAACAACACTAGATGTATTACCACTGAATCACCAGCCACTAAAACTACGGCTTAACAAAAGAAAGAAAGATAACACGCAAGAGAAGGTTGCATTTTGCATAGACTACATAGCATAGCAAGGCAGAAAGAGATATCTTGAAATAGAGTTACAAAAGAGCAGCCTTACCCGTAGAAATGATGGTAGGAAAAGAGCTCTTCTTCCTCCAGCAGCAGCTCTTCAGATTCAACTTGTGAGACCGGCTGAGTAGTGTTGCGTTGTTGTGGAGGAGGACAATGAGCTGAAATGAATAAGTCTAGGGTGTGGGATCTGAGCAGCGTTGCGCTGTGGGGGAGAAGGATAATGAGCTGAAATGAATAAGTGCAGCGTGTGGGATGCATTTTTAGTACGTGTCTTGTCATCTCATAGTAGTAGGTAGGTGTGTAGGCTAGGTTGTCACTCTTTAAAAGGATGTCAGTATGCAGACGTGCAGGCCTGAGATGCATATCTTGCATTAGCACTGGTTGTTTTCAAGGCTAAAAAGACGTATTTCTGGTAGAAATCAGTACATGGGGACAATGTCATAAGCTATACGTGCGACGTTGTCAGCATGGAATGCGTCCTTTGTTTCAGTAAGCAGCCGTATGAACGAATTCTAAAACAAAGTAACTATAGAATGAACATTCAGCTCGATTGCTCTGGATCATAACATTAAGACCGTGCATCTAATCTTAGAAGATGCAGCATAGAAGGATGAGTTAACAGCTAGCATTCATGGTTATCACAGCGCATCTATGATAACATAGAATCCTAGCAAACTACAAAACACGTGCGCAGCTGTTTTCGTGGTCTGTTACAAAAGCATTAAGGTCACAGGCACACAATGAGCAACATAATACAGTTTGCATAGGTAAATAACACATCGGCCATTCAAGCCATAGGGACGTGAAAGGCAGCTTGCAAGGCGACCAAGCCTGATATTGTGCTCTCCTGCAACTGTGTCAGGCAAAAGTTCCACATTCCCACCTTGGATCAGGCATTGCTATCTCTGCTGAAATGAGAGTGCAAAAGACCTTAATTATACAATCCACGAACTGTTTTAGCACAAACTGTATAATGTGGCGTTACCTGCCATGAGCAACAGCATCACCACTATCTTTGAACAACTTCTTAGTATCCCCTTTACCAGGAGATGGCCTAGGCCTATTTTGCAGTTCCAGTTAGAACATACAGAACAAACTACTACTCCTCGTGAGTAATCTAGGATGTTAACGAAGTTTTGTACCTTTTCTTGTACGACTTGGACGTGCTATGTTTAGTATTTAGTACCATCATCAGCAACAATGTGGCTCAGTGGGAGGTTGTCATCATCCTATATATTTCAGCACAATACTATCAATGGTAGCTTTTAACATAAAAATGGTATATGAGAAGTATCCAGGCTATGCCTTGTCCATTACCTTTGTTTCGTCATCAGGAAGCTCAACCAGAGTTTTTGACTGGTACTCAGGCTCTACTTTCTTGCCCTTGCTTGAAGCGACTAATGGGCTGTCTAATGCGGCTGATGGAGTAGCAACTGGATCAACAAATCCAACAGAGAGACCTTGTGATAGCCCTGGTGATAAAGCATGCGAAGGCATCACAGATGATGTCTGAGATGCAGATGGGGATTGCAAAGCTGCAGAACAAGGATTGTCAAGGCCTTGAACGATCACATTCACTTGGAACGAAACATTGCTAGAAGATAGGGTGTTTTCAGTGAAGGCAACATTCCAAGTAAACTCCTTCTCAAGCAGATCTGTAATCTCCTTTGGTATCAGTTGAATGTTATCAGGGTTGTTCTGTATGAGCATCTCGACTGGTCGACCTATAATGCACTGTGCCGTGCACCCAAAGAGCACAAATCTAGTGTCACCTGTATCGTCTCCTGCAATAAGGTTGAGTTTGAACCTGCATGGCTCCAAAAATGGTTAGATTCTAAATTGGTTGTAAGTATCCAGTTCTTGTGACGTGCGATTATTACCTAGGTGATGCTGACACAACGTCAGGGCAGGTTGGATTTGCACATTTGTATGACTTTCCATATGGTTTAGCCGTTCTTTTGCAGCTATCACAAGCAGGGTAGCACTAGGATGATTCTGTGTCGATCTTCTTAATGATGACAGTAACCAGAAATTCATTTTTCTATGTGTAAAAATGACTATATATTAGGTGCAGCTCACTATCATGGTTATGTACCATAGCAAATATAAATACATAGAACATAGGACATACCTTGAACATAAAAGGGTTGAGGTCCTTGATCTGGGCAATCGACCTTTGTTCAGCATCAGCACGAACAGCTCCAGCAGTTGGGAGATCAATCAATTTGATAGGTTCATATTTTCCTTGTATGCTGTAAGAAGCACACATATCAGTGTAGGTGGAACTCTGTAAATGATTGAAGCAAATCCACTCCAATTATAATAAAGGTAGACCAAACCTTTATTTGAAGGAGTTAATCTCAGGAGTGTCCACATTATTGTACCATTTGCAAGCCGAGTTACCTGATAGAGAAATGTCGCCTATAAAAGAATGTGTTAATTCAAGACCTGTAAAATGACTGTAGGCATAGTATAAAAACACAGACAGGTGAGCTAGAGAGGCCACTCACCATAGCCCTTCACAAGAGTGCCAACAAATATTGCTATTTGTGGTTCTTTCTGGCTAGCAGCAACCACTTCATCGACAGGAAAGGTTGTAGCACGTTCTCCCCATAGCGCCACATTTAAGATCGTGTTGCTATGGAATGGATGTAGTAAAAAAGTGCACAAAAATCTAGTGTGTGTCGTTTGTTAGATACAGTGATTATGTCAGAGCAGAAAACTCCTGTGGCTATCATTTGTGGAGTGCTCAAGAAAATAAGTCAGTACAGCTAGAGCCAGTTGGTTAGCCAGCTGAGATAATATGTAAACAGATCATCAAATCTAGATAGATCCAATTCACATGTATGAAGTAAATAGATAAGTTTGAGGCTAACTCAGTATCACGTATGTAAATGCTTCTCTTCAGGCTATCACCATCTCGGATGCGTGTCTGAACAGTGGTAACAGATGTTACCTCAGTAATAATGCCAATGACATCTTTTTTGTATTGACAATAAGAGGAAGCGAGCTGTCAGTTATCTGAAGGATAGCATACCACTGTACACCATGCATTTAGTACTAAAAACACAATGAGAATACCTGTGAATTCTTCTTTCTTGTCGACACGCTCACGGAGCGCACCAAACGGTGTGAGTGAGTAAGTGTACAAAGGGAAATCAGCCGGTGGATGTACAAACTGTTCAACTTTAGTCCACTTTGTAAAACAAATTGATAGACAGTTGTTGACTGGTCTGTATCGCTTGCTCCAATCCCTCACACGATAGTACTGAAGGTAGTACACCTTGCCTTCGGTGATGATTGGTTTGAACATCTCATCACAAGGAGGGTATATCTGAGCTGCGATGCAGGTGCCCTATTTTGAAAGCATATTAGCTAAGCAATATGTTTGCATAAACAGTTCAGCGGTATGTTTTTGGAAAAACTAACCTCTTGATCAATCAAAACCAAGCCAAGGTGAAGTATTTTGGTTTCATCATTTGGATTAGTGAACTCCCATAGCCTCGAAACCCGAACACAGATGCGCGGGTTGTCAGTACCACACTCAAGCTTAGAGAGCATGCTGCAAGCCATCTGAAATGAAAGGTAAAGGTTTGTTATTATTGGTAGGCTCTTCCAAGGAGCAGAAACTGCATGTAAACAGACGGCAAAGCTCACACAGAAGTATTTTGAAAACATAGGGAAACATTCTTTTCACATAGGAACATGATAACACAGTGGTTAAAAATAACGACCAAGAACAAGAAAGCAACAGCAAACATGGACATCGTCACTTGGTCCTAGGCACCAGGATCCTATAGTTAAAAATGAAATCATGACATTAAGATGTACCACAGCAAGCTGGATAAATATGCGGTGTCTCACGAAAAAAAATCAACAATGGAGGATATACCATTAACCTGATTGCTTCCAGCACCTCATGGTATACCACGTTTCTAGTCTTAGAACTACACGCACCATCATAATCCTCAATAAGAATCCTAAGGCCATCTCTAGAGGTCGATCTAGATACAACAACATACAATTGCCCATGTGTGAAAACCACTTTTTAAGGTAGACCCCAACCCTTGAAAGTGTCTGTCCCTGGCTGTTGTTAATCGTCATGGCATAGCATACACGTACAGGGAACTGCCTCCTTTGAAGCACAAAAGGCCACTTAGAACTTGTAGTGCTCAAAACAATTCTTGGTATGAATGCTCTATCGCCAATGTTTGATCCAGTCAAGATCACACATTCTAAAAGACGTTGGCCGAGAGAAAGCACCAACAATCTAGTTCCATTGCACAAGCCAAGGGATTGATTTAGATTTCGCAGCAGCATTATTGTTGCGCCTTTTTTCAGTGCAAGCCTATGTGTTGGGAAATTGTTGGCATTAATGGAGTTCAGGAATTCAGTTGGGTACAAAATCTCAAAATCAGGTATGTGGTCAGATGTTTTTGAAATAGTATCACAAATAAAGTACTCTTTCATTTCACCGGGTACCATAGCAACCATGTAGTCATTTATCTCATCAACAGTTGAGTTATTTGGGCAAACAATAGCACGCGATGATAGGTAAGAAGACTCTGTGTATCGCTGCACAAAACACGGGAACACCTCATTTACTATTGAATAGATTCTGTCATCTGAAGCTCTTATGAGTAGATCATGAGGGATATCAATCCAAGTCGCCTCAGACTCATCGGTTCTTTTTGATACCGGTAGTCTACCATCCCCAAGTGCTAACACCCATCCAGCAAATTGTTCAAGCTCATGGTGGCGTTCCTCAGAAAGATCACACTGTAAGAGCCTCATGTTAACAGTGAGTCTAAGAAGCACAACATGTTGCCAAAGTGGTGAATTAGTTAGAGATGCATCAACTATAGAACTGTGTGTTCCTTTTTTTATAACCGGTAATATCTGCCTAAAATCACCACCTAGGACAAAAACCTTTCCACCGAATGGTAGCACACTATTAGAAGGGGTATGTTCTGAAAGCAAATCTCGCAACGTTCGGTCTAACGCCTCAAAGCATCGTCTATGTGTCATGGGAGCTTCATCCCATATAATAAGGGACGTTTTCTGAATAAGTTTAGCAAGCATTGTTCCTCTTCTTATACTGCAAATGCTATTTTCGTTTATATCAATTGGTATTTTGAACCTAGAATGGGCAGTGCACCCTCTAGGAAGAAGAAGCGAAGCTACCCCTGAGGAAGCAACTGCAAGAACAATCTTTCCCTCAAACCTTATCCTAGAAATAAGCACATTCCACAAAAATGTCTTGCCGGTGCCACCATGGCCGTAGACAAAGAAAAATCCAGGTCTCGACTCACTAGCACCGTTTACTATTGTGTCAAAGATTTTCCTTTGTTCAAAGTTTAGTCGTGGTATCATCAAGTTGGCATGAGCAGCCAAGGCAGCAGCATCAACAGCCAATTCTTCGTTAACCATCCTATTTCCAAAATCATCGTTTGAATCGTTGGCTACGGGAGGTCATAGTCATCTATGCTACCACCACTGTTCGCAAATGCAGAATGCAATTAACTTATCATGTGGAATAACATAAGCAGGGTTTGAGAGTGTTGTTCTAAGGTGATGCTGAATGTCATCAGTAAAGTATAACCAATACTTATCAAACAATGATCGAACGTTTCCAATAGAGCAGAACATTAACAGTCACGAATAGTTGCCTTAATTGTGTAGAGGATGCAGAAACTATCGCCTCATCAAACAACAAATGCCAATCGTTATCATTCTCAAGAAGGCCTCTAGCATCACATGCTTGTCTAAAAGTTGGGTAAACAACACCGTCGAAGGTCCGAACATCAGCATAGCTCTTTGCGCCTTTAACTATCATCAACAGCATGCGCAGGTAGTACAGCTCTCCAGCGGCTGGGCTGACATAGTACATTTTACCTATTTTTTCAACCGGTGGCCTTGGGCGCCAACAATGGGCGCTGTTGTCCCAAGTCCACTCCTTTGGGAAATCACAATAGGTGAGCGTTCATGCATTTGGATGTTTTGTATTACACTCAAACCACTCTATTAGCATGGTTTTTTTGCAGCAGGACTATCAAGCAATTTCTGTAGGTCGGTTCCTTTCTGGTACTGAACAAAATTCATATTTGGAAGATGGATAGCCAACCGTTCTACAGCAGGAACTCGTAGTGTATGTCAAACTCGAACGCACGCCAAAAGATTCACAAGTTGACAGGAACCTAGCATTGACATACTCATCGATCTCATTTTGTGGTAAAACAAGTACCATCAGCAGCCTTGTTTGATGTGTTGCCGCTTGTTTCAAAGTATAGTTTAGTTCTATCAGCACCCTTTGTGATGTATTTGAAAAGGTATTTTATCATGTTGGATTTGTTGCATGATTCAACGTTAATGTGTGCTTGGTATTTTTCAAGAGTTTCATGTTGTATGGAACAACCCATCGATTGTCAAGTTTAATTCCATTTTAACCACATATCGTCCATTGTTTCGACGCCTATATACAAAGCCAAATTCATTCCATGGTGGTTTCTTCTTGGAAGCCTTTAGGGAAATGTTTGGAGCAATGCCCTTTTTTCATACAAATGCACGATCTATTTTTGTCACCACAAGGGCCATGAATCATAAACTCATCTACCAAGGCATATCCCAAAGGATCACTAAACACATCAGGAATTTCAGCCAAAATAAAACCATCCACGCGGCAACACTAAATTCGGTGTCGCTTGCTGCAAGCCACACGATACGGTGTATGTGCGGGAGACCACGCTTTTGGAATTCCACAGTGTACAACACTACAACATGTTGAGGGATCATTAGGAATAGAACTAATATGACATATTGAGTTACAAAAGTACATCTAAACGACACCTACCTGCCAGCACAGGACCGAAGGTCCTCCTTTCCTTGATATCGGTTATGAATTCATTCACCTTCATGCTAAAGACGTGCACAATGATATCAGGCCGATCACTCGGCACTTGACCTGGTTCAAACACAAGGGCATCGTATATCTCTTGCCATTTCGAGTTGCATGTGAAGGTCACAAAGAGGTCAGGTGAACCAAACACGCGGCAAACGACCATTGCATCTTGGTAATTTTGGACCATGTAACGACGACCTCCAGTGAAACTGGATGGCAAGACAATCTTCTTGCCCACAGAATCACCAGATTGAAGGCCATGGTCAATGGCATCAACAATTCCTTGAACACACTCTGAACGTAACTCAGGTTGGTGGTTGTGTATAAATTTCAGCCTTGATCCCTCAACAGTTGAGTATGCACACATATGGAGTCACTAAGACGGCCACAACATGTATACGGATTCGGTCTATTTAGTCTATAGTGAAAGCAATATCGATAGTACTCTAGCATCGTCACATAGCGTCGTGATGTTCCACCAATACTCGGGAAATTAGTGTACTTTATGCCTAGGTGGAACCCTCGCTCACCATAGGGAAAAAGCAAAGGATATTGCAAAGCCATGTACAAAGGATGCAAAGCAAAGACCTGTCACAACCTATTATCTGAACACTGGACAACCACGTCATATGTGTACGCATTGTTTGAGCTGTCGCCTACGATTATTCCTGCGATTTCACCACTCGTTGGTAGGTTATATTGGACTTCATCTTTTGCATTGCACCCAAGTAGTCTGAGTGCAATCTGTTCATTACCATGCTCGTTCAAACGATCTCTAGCATAGCGAAACGCCTTGACCAGATCGTTGTGTTGGTCGAGCATATTGCCAAGTTCTGAAACAATTGATGGATCAGGCTGATCGCTTGAGTTTTCTCTATCACAAATGTTGAGTCTGTTAGCAATTTCATTTTCAGTGTCATATATGTATAGCTGAGAAAATTTGGGTTTGGCACTACGTTGAGGTAGTAGACTGCCAATACGATGGTGTACAACACCGTTGATCTTAAAAACACAAGGTGCGGTTCCATTGTTAATTGACTTTTCTACATCAGCGCCTAACGAAGTGAATGCAAAAAGCGAGTTATAGGATCGGATCTGACGTAAGAAATGTTTTGATCGTGCATCACCATCAAATATCAGAAGCTTTGCTAACATATTCGGTGGGTATTTTAGTTCAGGTAGGCTGATCTTACCACCCCTACAACATAGATTGTACACAATCCTTCTCTTAGAAACAACACTATCTCTCTTTACCCTCTCTTGGTACCAAAAAACAGCACCACAATAAGGACACTCATATGAGGGGCCACCATAGTAGGATCATTCAGGGCACAATGCTACAGTGTTTGTAAAAATTAACAATTGTATGAAGCGGAAAAAATGGAGCTATGTAAGCCAGTGGGCACTAAGCAAACCTTTCAACGATGCAATGTAATCCTTAGGCAAAGGAAAGATGGCATCAAGCGTAGGAACATGACCTATGTATGCGAAAGGACATCAAGCAAACAGCGGTGGAAGCAAAATGGTTAGCAGACATAACCGGCACACTAAGCTAGCACAACGGAAACAAAAAACTATATTTAACCATACCTTGTACGATTTCACCTTCTACGTTTTTTCTTACCGGATGGTAGGATGACAACCAGACCTCTTTAGACGTCGTTTTCCCTGTTTGCTACAGCAGCGTGGCGTGGCACATCTAGCAGTGTTCTTTTTCCTAATCACAATGAGCAGACCGAAGAATCTAAGCATAATCGCTATTTTTAGGACCTATGGAGCCGAGGGGACAACTATCGATAAACTTACTCCTAGTGGTGCTCATGGCAGCAACAAAATCTGCCTGAGGACTTACATAACCATCAGAAACTGCAGGTTGTTTGGGAGCCAACTGCTCCACATCTAGTCCAACATTCGGTGAACCATTTGGGAGTCTAGAGACCACAGGATCTACGCCGCTGAACCGATGAGCCTGCAAAAAAGCTAAAAAAACCCAACTATCTATTTGGTCAAACTCATCGATCTAGCCCGAGCAATGCATCTAAATCAGCCTAAGAAGAACGAACCCTGTCCAACAGAAGCATGGCGGTGCAAATGGCACTGACGTGGCTGTTCAACTCGCAAAGAGAGATTACTCGTCATAGGTCAGAGACAATAGCACGATGGATAACAGGTTAGCTATTTTTTGATCATCACATCACAATTGTCAGAAAGAGAACAGCGAGCCAACAAATAGTAATGCACAAAACAAAACATAGGATCGAAAGCACACAATATCAAACATCATTTAATAGCATCATGAAAACACAATACCATTACAACCTTACAGGCATGCTGAACAGGTAAAAACACCGACACCGTCTAAAGAGAACAAAACATCCCTAAAGACTATGCATGCTGCTAAACACGTGGTCCTCATGAAGAAAATTGAACCATAGAGTGTTACATCGCTGAACAACACCGACACATGACAGATCTGTGGGAGCATATCGTGCCTGGAACTTAGCAAGACACTCCGAGGCCATAATAGCTGCATCTACTGCAGACGCTGCTATTCTCCGGTACAAAAGCAACATCTAAAGGTTGTAGTCATGGACAGTGAAGCCGTAACTAGACTGCAAGAACCTAACAGCTTGATGCGCGACCATTTCATGCGAAACACTTGGTTGAGTAGAGGCAGAGACCCAGAAGAATTTGCTAATAGTCTGGCCACCAAAATCGTCTGACGGGAGCGCAAGCTCAACACCCGCTAGCAGCATGCCATTCCCATCTATTTCCCAAAGGTACGACACCAGTGGCAGTCGACAATGCCAAGCAACGACATTCAGAAGAGAAACAAATGACACCCTGACGTTAACCATGACGCTGCCAACTGCGTGAGCGGTACAAAGGAAGGTCTGAAAGGCTGGTCAAGAAGCAGTGAGAGCAACGTCTATGTAAGAGGCAAGCACGCAGAGAAGATAATGCTATGAGGAGAGGAAGGCAGCCAACACTTATGCGTGGACCTGTACGGGCCTATGCACAGTAATCCTGAGACACCAACCGATATTTGTTTCGCATGCATGCCACATGGCAGCATGTCAGACGCAACAGAACCTACCGCGAAAAGAAAACACATGGAAAAGCAAGGGCAAACATAAGAACAAATGGAAAGGAAAAGCACGGGGAAAAATTAGCAGAAAAGAACAAAAACCTCTTTGTGCTGGCGCAGTCACACGTCGATGGATGGAAATCAACTTGCCCTCTCCCGCGAATTGTCGGCGAATGAAGTTGTGCGTGAAAACCAAATCCTATGCACCAATGCTAACGGAAACCCCACACGACACCTGCACAACAGCCGCGCAACCTTAAACCAAGCAACAAAATCGCATGTGGAAGACATTTGTTAGCTATGTAGGCAGCAACCCACCAAACGCAGCCACACGTCGATGGATGGAGATCAGACTGGCCTCTAACGGGAGCTGTCGGTGAGTAACGGGCGGTAGAGAGCAATGCCGGCGAAAACCTCACATGCACACCTACGCAGCAGGCACGCAATGTTGAACAAAGAAGCAAAATGGCGTGAGGAAGACATTCTATAGATAGGTAGGCAGCAACTCACCAAGTCGTCGCCATGGTTGAAGCAGCCCGTAGGAGAGGAAAACACCATACCAAAGCAAAGCAAAGGCGAAGGAGAGAAACAAACCTTAGACACCGGGGAGGAAGAAGGCGTAGGCAAAACAGGACATCACCCATTGATGATCACGCACGCCTGCACGGCGAACGGCGACGTGGATTGGACCGCACCTGACACCGAGCCGCTGCAAGCGTATCAACACGGCGAACCGGGCGTTCAACGGCTCTGAAGCTACGCAGCGTATGACAGGTGGGACAACGCCAGAAAGCGAGCCCTCACGCAGAGAGTTTAGAGGAGACGGGACGAAGACATATTCGGGATGCAAGCACAACGTAATGCACAACGGGTAAAACAAAATCGTAGACTCAAACATCCGTGGCCCCGGCCCATCGCTCTTTAATACCGTAGACCGAACACCTCTAGTTGGATCATGGTAGACCAGGCGCAAGCATATACGCCGAAGCAGGCGTAGCAGGCAGGTAGAGCCATGTTGCTAGGGAGTAGCGCAAAGTGCACCACTGGTCAAGCGTGTCAGCCGAATTAAAACCAAGGTACTCCTGCAAAGTCACGTATGGAAACGTGAGGCAAAGCATCGGTGGGCCCACGAACAGTAAGCAGCATCCCTTCGCTGGATTAAAACCAAGTAGACACGTCTAGAAATGTGAGGCAGGCAACAAAAGCATTGGTGGGCCCATGAATAATAAGCGACATCCCTTTCTCTACTGGTTAAAACCAAGCAGACATATCTGAAAACCAAGTAGACGCATGGTCACTGCAGGCAACAAAAGCATTGGTGGGCCCATGAACAGTAAGCAACATTCCTTTCTCTACTGGTTCACGATGGGCCAGATGAATGGTTGCAATATGCCCCCACATAACAGCGACGATGCGAGTACGCTCACAGGTTCTAAAAACACAGGCACAAAAAACCAGAGGACGTGGACATCTCCAGGAGCGAACACACCAGCGGAAAAAGGTCCGGAGCGCTGTGGTGCGAGCATTCTGCGGTGCTCTTTAATATCCCCGATGATACTATCAGTCTGTGGGACATCCAGGGGAACAGTGCAAAGGTACGAATTTAAAAAATTTAGTGTACAAATATTTGTTGCTCTTATAATTGGTTTGTGAAACTTTATTTTGTTAACTAGATTGTACACCAGCTGGTTGCGCTTGGCATCTGTTATGATGCCCAATGGAGCATGAAGCACAAAGGCGTCTTTGCCTATGCTTCTGACAATTCCATAACCCTGTACAGATTGAGGAAGGTAATTAATTTCCTTTAGATTTATAACATTCTTATATTAGTAAAATAACTTCAAGGTACGTCATTATGGTCTATATATGCATTTAGCGTTATGTGTATTCATGGATTAGCAATCTTTTGATAATTTATGTGCATATGTATTCATTGTAGGATTAACAATATCTTACTTAGCCAATGATCGAAATCTTATACGTGTATGCAGGACAATATAGAAGAACTATGCTGCAAGTGATCGGTGTACGGACAAAATACACATCTGGATTGAGTAGTTGAAAGAAAAATGGCCATAAAGAAACAGGAACGGTTTTGTTTTTTTTTTGTTGTTGTTCTTGCTGAAAACTTATGCTATGTAAATCGTTTGGTTTGCGTCACAGGTAAAAATTCTGATAGTTGAGGAAATTTTTGACGACAAAAATGCATAATTCAACAATCCCATCTATGGTTTGCTTTAACTGAGCATTGGGGCTCTTACATAGATAATCCATCATAATTCGAGGTGCATTTTTTTCAAGCATGTACTTGTATCTAATTAAGCACAGAGATATATATTCTCCTTGCACATGCATGCCCTAACTAGCTAATATTAGAAATTTAACCATGGCTCATTGTGAGGTTTCACCGTGATGAGGCTCTCCCGGTAAGCTGCTTTCCATGGATTGCATCTGCTATGATGAGAGCAACTCAGCATCCTCTTCTCATTGGTGTCGTACAACAAGCCCCATCTGCAGGACATGGTGACAAGCAGTAGACCCGCGTCGTCCAAGATAGCTTTACCAAGGCCGTAAGGCCTCACCTCCTTGGAATAATTTCCCGGCGGCAGCTCCACCCGGAGGCGGCGCACCCACCTCTCGCCGGCCGAGTCCTCGCTGATCCAGACGTCCAGGTACAGCTCGGCCGACATCGCCGCCAAGGCGAGCGTGCCGTCCATGTCGAACAGCGGGCCTTCGTCGGCCGGCTGCACTGGCGGTGGTGCAACCGGCCTGAACTTCTCCGACACCATGTCGAACGCCATGATTTGGCTGCCATCGTCGGTTTCATTGCGCCCCCAGTACACGCTCTCGCCAACCGTCTCGCCGACGGCCGTGCGGAGGGAGGAGCACGTTCTGCGTAGTTGGTCGGGGACGGGGCCGAGGCACCGTGGCTCGCCGGAGCCGGTGGAGAGGATGTAATTGGTACCTTTGCGGTAGCACAGCACGCGGTACTCGCCGGACGGCCGGTGGAAGTAGAAGGCGGACGCATGGAGGTCGTTCCAGACAACTTTCGTGTTGTTCACCGGCGGCAGATTGACGAGCTGCCGTGTCGCCGGGTTGCAGATGAGCATGCTCTCGTCGTTCAACCGTTCGAACAGCAGGAGGCCGTCGCAGGAATCCCGGAGGACCAAGCGCACATTGAGTCGCATCAATAGCCGGGACTCCGTGTCGTCGCCGTCGTAGACGGCTGGGACGGCGGTGATCGGGACGGAGGTGACCGTGAGTACGCCGTAGGGCCCCATGTAACTGAGGAACTGCAGCGGCCGGCGGCGGGAGTGTGCGGCGACGAAGTAGGCGCTGGTGGTAAAGCGGCGCCAGCTCCGGCAGACGGCGCGGCAGCGGAGAACGCTCTTCGCCGGCAACCACAGGAGGATCTCGGCCACCACGTCGTCGTTCATCGGGGCGCTGTGTTGTGGACGGGACGGCCTGATTTGGTTGCGGTCGCGTCGCTATATGCTGCACACATGTGCTCCACGAGTCCGCGTACGTATACATATCCGTATCCGTATACGTATACGAGTCGGAATTGATTAGAAAACCAACACGTCTAACGCTCTCCGGCTTTCGTTAAAGAATTAGTGGGCTCGGCTTCTTTTATTACGTGGTCTGGGCTTCTTTTATTTTATGGGCTGGGCTCGTTACATTTTTGTGGTCTGGGCTTCTTTTATTGTGTAGAGTGGGCTGGGCTTCTTTTATTAAAGCTCGGCCTGACTTCAAACTCCTTTGCCTGCAACCTGCGCGACCGGAATGGCGGCCGCCGCGGCCGTTGCCGGCGACCGCACGCGCCGGCGGCAGTGGCGGTACACGTGGGAGGCCCTAGCGCACCTCCCCCTCCTACGCCTCTACCTCTTCCGCCCCGAGCTCTCCGCCGCGCCCGCCGACCACCTCCGCGCGGACCTCCGCCTCGACGACTCGCTCCTCCTCCTCTCCTTCTCGCTCGCCGGGGAACCCGTCGCCCTCAGGGTCCCCGTCCCGAGGGTGCTCGTCGACCCCTCCGCCCCGCCCGAGTGCCGTGCCGCGGGGGACCATGTCGAGGTCCGCCTCGCGCTCGTCCTCCCCGTCGACCACCCCGTCGTCGCCGCCGCCTTCCCCCCGCCCCACGGCGAGGAGCCGGTCCCGCCTCTCTCCCTCCGCGATGGTGAGCTACTCTTGACTTGTATGTCCATGTAAAATATGGCAGGGTTTATTAGATTTCTGGGCAATAATTTGGTCGCTCTAGTCACTCCAAATTGTCGTATGCCTCTGGCATTTTAATAATACTGAAAATCTAAGTCGAATTGCGATTCCAAATGTTACTAAAATGTTACTATATTATCTTCTTGCAATCTCCTCTTTTCTGGTGAAATTTATATTTACATTTGTGATGCATTTTCATGAATGAACAGATATAAAGAATCTATCTTCTGGAGATGTTCACTTGTACTGCAAAGCATGCTCAGCAAGATTGACAAAACAGCAACTAAGGTAGAGTATAGCAGACTTTGACTTGTAACTTCTAGTTGTTTTGCACTTTACCATGTCTAATGTCCTGTTTATGCACCACACACATATTTCTTTACCAATGAAAAGATACGTGCAAATTTGAAATTGCTTACGGCTTAAATCATATGTCTGATACCCTGGGGTTCACATTTAGTAGCAATGAAACCATCGCATGCCATCTTCTTTTCTGTTATGTCAGAATCATGACTCATGAGAAATCAATTCACACGTCTCTTACATCAGGTCTTTGCATAAGTTGGAAATGGGTGTGCGTTGGCGCACTGCATAAGTTTGGCAGTTTCTTCTTATCAAGTTAAACAATTTGTCATTGTTCATGTCCTCCTATGCAACCTATTCTGTTCACATGTTTTGTGCAAATAACTTCAAACATGTCTTGGAATTTCATATCATCACCCTTGGTTTTAAGTTGGGGGAATCTTCCTTGGGGGGATGTCCTGTCTGCTTGATCGCAGAGGTTTACAAAAGTATGATAAAATATTCTGACCTCTATAGAAGCAGTAATTTTATGGTATTCAACTTGTGTCCTGACTGAGGGACAGTATTGACAAGTGGAAAAGGAAAGAATTTGTCCCTTGGTTGTTTATTGGTTCTCTTCCGGTTCTCAGTTCAAAGAGATATAATTCAGTCGCTAGATGCTGGTTTTCTGAATTCCTATAGTGGCATGCATTCTACGACAGTTTGCTGCTATCTGATTGTCTCCAAGAGACCCACTAAAGCAGTATATCACTCAGTGGTATGGAATTCTTATCACAAGCAAGCGTGTTAGGCTATTTATCAGGTTTTGGTCACTTGCAAGCCAGAGTTTAAGCTTTTGATCGTGTTTTGCAATTAGTTCCTAGACTAGACTTAAGAACTAGGGAAAACTTATGTGCCAGAGTTCATATAGTGGGATTCTTTTTTGATATTATCTTTGGTGATTTGTAACACTCTAAAATCTACATGCATATGTTCAGGAACATTGAGGAAATGCCATCATTAAACTGGGAAGATGTGGCTGACAATTGGTTTGGTGGATGTTGCACCTCGTTTGGAGGTGCAAGCGAAAAGCTAGTATCACAGTATATCAATGCATATGGGCGTCTAGAGGGAACAAGTCTACTAAATGCTACCTCCATTAGTATAGAAAAGGATTATCTTGAGAAGGATTTAGTGTCTGGGTTAGTTAGTTCAGTGCCCAGTAACAATTGTGTTGCTCTGCAGGAAGCTATATCTGATGTTCATGTAGGAAAAGATCATACCATGGGGAACATGGAATTTGATAGTTCAGAAGAGAAATCATATCATGAAAAGCAGATTTGTTCTAATCAAGTGCAATCTTCTATTGTTCCTGAAGAGGGTCCTTGTGTCAGTAATACTAAAAAAGATGGAGACACTCTTTGGACTGATCAATCTGGCATCACTGAGGTGAACCTCGAGGAGTCTAAAAAGGACTCTTGTGTTGATGACATAGAGAAACCTACCAAAGAGACCGTTTTGTTGTCTGTAGATCCATGCAATTGCCGTTGTGACGGTGGAAACAGCAGAAAATCTAAAGATAATCCTTCAAACTTGCCCTCTGGAAACATGGAAATGCAGGCTAAATTGGACACCCAAAGAGATTATAAATTAACAACAAGTATATCTCTTGGTTGTAGCTTCATTGTGAAAGCAGCTAACCTTCTGAATGATGTTGAATGGCTTGAACTTCTATGTGCTCATTGCTCATCACCTATTGGGTCATACCCTTCACAACATTCACATGCTCCAGCAGATGGCCGTGTACGACTATTTAAATGCTATACATCGTCAGACCTTCATGTTGGGGGACCTCATGATGTGTTCAGGTCAGTATCTTCACTTCTCATTGAATATTTGGTACGCCTCTCAAAGGTAAAAAGGGAAGGGAAACCAGTTCAGTACAGCTAGGCAGCTAAAGTTGATGGTCCTTGCTAGTAACTGATTTCATCACTGATCATAAACATGCATTATCTTTCTGCAGGGGGCATACATTAGAAAGACTTTTTGTTAATTTGTTGCTTGAAGTTGCAGAAGATGAAATATCTTTTCGTACATTAGTCAGAGATCTGAAAACCAAAAGGCCCATCCTTCAAATAGTCCTCCTTAGTTCAAAAGCATGGCTGTTTTCTGGCTACTGCTATGAAAATGATATGGATGGTTCACACGGGGCAGCACATCTGCAGCCCTCTGTTAAGATCTTGTATTCTAATTGCAGTAATGCTATGGAAGAAGACTTAAGGTATGTGATCTGCTTACACAGCTAACCTAGACTTGTTAAGCTTTTCTTCTGCGTTTTATCCATATTAAAAGTGTTTTGGGTGTTTGTCTTTCTTGTGCTAAATTTGTAAAGATATATTGAAGTTTGCATTCTTAGTTCAATTGTACATACAAAGTGGAACGAAAAAAACTCTGAAAAATAATTGAAGGGATACACAACCCCTGGCCATATTTTTTAGGTAATGCTTTTGTTGATGGGAACTATGCTGATGGCACACTGTCCGTACTTTGTCTAAAACAAATTTCAATATCAATTTTAGTCAGCTTCATTTGCAAATTGTACTTGGGCAAGTCTGTCTGATGTGTGCAAAAGAGTATGCATTGTTTATTTGCTGCCACCATTTTGATCTTCTGTGTTTTCCATTATGCAGGATACTAGAGGAGTGGTCATCCAAATATAGGGCAGAAGAGTTGTACATGATGAGGCGTCAAATAGATGAACTTATTCTAAGCCTCAGTTCAGCTAGGGATAATTTTCCACTTTCTTGCTCTTCTCTCCAGGGAATGTACCTCTCATCCCTAGAGCGTTGACTTGAAAATGAGATAAGCTCAGATCATGTCCTCATGCCCTAATACCTGCCCATACACAGTTTTAATATTCTTTCAGTGAACTCATTGACCATCTCATAAGTAAACTGCAAGACATTGGGCTTGTATTTTGCCGTCAAAAGACAGAGTGGCATCGAAATGGAGTAATGGAACAGAGCAATGGTGGATCCAGCTACCAGTGAATTCTGGTTCATTATGCTTTCGGTAGTAGGTTGTTTAATTCAACCATCTGGTTATCTACTTCATACAGTATTTGACATCTCGCTGTATCTCTGAAGAATTAAGTGATCCTGCTTGCAGTCTGTATCCTGGTATACGTTTATATTTTCTCCCTTAATGGAGCTAATTTTGATTCTTCCAATTGCATTTATGGAGTGATCTCTATGGTGCATTATGTTTGTTCAGCTCTGATAGTCTGGTGGGAGCAAAGCATTCTGATAGTCGTTCTCCTTATATTAACTTATGGACAATACTGCAATAGTGGTAGAGCCTGAACACATTCATCTGATAATATTGGACCAACTAATTGGCACACACTTATGAATAGCTTTGACTATATAATAATATAGCTACAGGAAAATAGTTGTTGAATCTTTCATTGGTACAAGTGTACAACCCATGGTTTCCTATGAACTTCGGTAGGAGTACTAATGTACTATCCTAGCCTGCTGTAGCACACCAAACATCGACAGCCTTGGATTCATTTACCCATAATGATCCACATGATGCATATTGTCATGTTCTTTAGGTGAAAGAACCATTCCTTAGCCTGCATTTGACTCAAGGTCCACATAAAAACAATACTTTCGTTTAATTATACCTACTGCACAAATAGTGTAGCTTTTGTTTTCATACATCAATCAGATATCTTTCTGTAATTCTATTACACTTCAATCACCTTTTCGTGATGCATTCCATCGTTGTATTCATCAATGAGGTGACTGTACGTGTGAACCTGCATTTTTGTACCACATGTGTTCTACAATTCACTCTCATGGATCTGAACATGTGTACTAGAGATACGGTCATGTTGTGTCCACGTCACTGTGCACATGTTTACATAGTAGACCTCTTTCCAAAACCATGAAAGTGCCATGGAAAGGGATCATGATTTTATCAAGTGTTGTTACACAAATGGTGAAGCACAACAGGGCCATGCTTGGAATGGTGAACATTGGCCCTAGTCTACTGATTGAAAGACTTGTCATATTCTCACTCTTGCATTACTTAGTTTTGAATTGCTTCGTTGATGAAGCATGTCCTCTAAACAATGTAGGATGCAAAGGTATACGACTACACGTCAGCACATGGACTTAATTAGACCTGATTGGTGCATACCAAATTATTACATGGAATGCAGTGATCAAAGTTAGCTTGTGCATAAATGCAAAAGGAAGAGACAACAACTTGTAGTACTATCTGGTGATAGAGCAAGCTATACATATTAATGGGGATTGAGCCTGATATGGTTTTTCTAGTGCCCATCAAAACTGGCCAGATCATGCATATATTTCAACAAAGATTATCTTCCTTCCATATGCTCTTGTCTTTTTCATTCATCATCTTATAGCTAAGTTGCAATGATCGAGATAAAATGCATTTTAATTTGGTGCTCTAGGAAATGAGGCGCAACACTCACCTCTCCCTGTCTCTCTCATTTATCCCATATCCAACCCAATAATTGAATCACCATTTTATTAGATCAATCAGGACAAACATTGGAGTCTTGTTACATCAATTAATATACATATACACTAACAGTAACTCTTCTTGTTGTCTAGCTGAAGACTTCAAGGGAAGACACCATGGGCCAATAGATTAAATACATGTATGCCTATAATGGCAGACATAATAAAGTGGAGCTAGTCTCTTAATCATCTCCAGTACTCTTAACTGGAGCTTTCATCATGTGGACACATAATCAACCCCAGGGCTATAATTCAGATGGATCAACCAATGCAAGCTTATCTTTCTCTGGCATAGAGGATCTGTACCTGAGATCCTACCATTAAAACCCACAGTTTGTTTTTACCTTAAAAAGTTGTTTGAGTACTACTTTCCTCAGGATTTTATTCGGCCGTTTACTCTTTTGTATGTGCATTACAATTCTTGGAAATAAAACAAAACCTCTTGAATCTTGATCCTATAAGACAGTAACAGTTCAACAATAATTGACAGCAGCAATTAGTGATCATGCTTGTAGATGATTTCCACAAGATGAATCAATTTCTTTATTCATCTTCACACATATTAAACTAATTAAGAATTATATGAAACAAAAAGGCACATCTAGTCTAGTAGTGTATCTTTAGTAAAAAGACATATAGTTAACAGCAGTGATGTATATATTTTTTACTTTCTTTTTAGGGTTGTAAGAACTAACACCTTTTCACTGTGCAGGGTCAAACCAGTAGAAGCGGGAAGACAGGACATTGCAAGGCCGGTGCCTTTGAGCAATGTAGGGGCCCAGGCATAGAGGGATCCAAGGAAGAAAAAGATGTAGCTGCACTAAAGCCTAGTGGGAGCCGTTACACTAGTATCCAAATGTTTATATAGTTGTAGTATATTGCCAAGTTACCAGTTCAGTTCAGTTCAGTTCAGTTCAGTTGGGTGATCATACATGCATACTGTGTGTGCCTGCTGCATGCAGCTAGTAACAGAAGCAGTTGTATCTGAATTTTTAATGTTTAAAGGATTAGAACATTCCATGGAACATTGGGATACCTACACTGGCCAGAAGCTACTAGCTCTTCAAAGGTAGTAGTAAAAAAAATCAGTGAGAAGTTGGTAGTGTGCATGCATGTGTTGTTAACTACTGAACTTTGACTCTTTTTTCTTTCAGTGTTCGGAGTGTCTGATTTGTGTTTGCAAGTAGTATTTGATTAATTCATACAACAGTGTTTGGATGGATTAATCCTGTAATATGATGATATGATGAAGGACTTACAAATTTTGTTTGGGATAGCCAGCACTAAGCATTATTGTCCTCTTAATAAGAAGCACTATTGTCCTATTTTATTATACGTTTTTCAAGTACAAGAATTGGATGACATTTTTGTGTATCATGTACGGGAATTGGCAACTTTGCTAAAGTTCTTGTATAAATTATAAATATTACCTCCAATTGGGATCCTACTAGTATATTTTTCTTCTCGAAGCTCGAGAAAGTGAACCACTTTAGGAACAACCGATTATATCAAATGTACAAGTGACTTGCATGTTTTCGGGGATTTAATTAATTAGATTTGTGCTAAGAAGTCATATTTTCAAATTTTGGCGGGTTAGAGCTTGCTATATTGAATCATGGACTGTCCTGAATACATATCTTAGCATTTTGCAGCATTTTTTTCATTCATAACATAACAGGATATGTGAATTTCCCATGATTTTCTTTGAAAATAGCTTATCAATAAAATCCCGAAAACATTTTGAGAAATTTGGTTAATTTAGATCCCAGGTTGAGGTTAGCGTGCGTGTTTAAGACATCTTCATCGCCACCAGCAATAGTTAAAAAAGCATGAAGTAAATCTGATGCCAATACTCTGAAATCTCATCAATACTTATAGCTTAATTGTACATTGTAGTTGGAAAATATCTGGTGCAAATATTGAAAAAAAATCTACAAAATCCAAAATTTAAAACATGATTGGTGGATGATGTATGCATGGCCATGCAAACATTCACAATCATCAAGCTCAAGTGCACTTGAAATTTTTGCCATTTGGCAAAGAGCATGGAAATATACAAACTCTCTCCAAATGCCATACAGAAAGAGATGAAAGAAAAAAACGCGGGAAATCACTGAACAAACAATGTAAGAGAGAGAACAAATTACAAATGCCTCTTGATTAATTCTTGAAGAAATGATCAATCAAAAGGGATGGATCATATCATGGATGATGCAAATTAAGCACTCACTGTCTGTGCTACAAGGAGAAAAATTTTTACAGCTGCACTGATCTCATCTGATCTCTCACTCACTCACTCACCCATGCACGCACACACACACACCATTAATTGCATTGATCTTCAGCTAGACTTGGATCAAATTACACTTAAAATTCAAGACAAATTTATCTCTATGAAATTAATTACTACTAATTTGCCTTTGCAACTCGGTTGGCAAAGACGGCCTCCAAATCCGCCGGCACACGGAAGAACTCCAGCGAGTCGCCGCCGTCGTCGTCGCAGCAGTTGCACCGGCGGCCGGCGACGATCGCCACCGCCACCGTCCTCGGCTTCTTGGGCGCCGGCGGGCACGTCGCCGCCTCCGCCGGTAATCTGCACCCTTCCCCTTTCGGCGTCGTCACCTCCTCCTCCTCCTCCTCGCCGTGCCGTCGCCGGCTGACCTTGACAGGTTTCAGCGGTACCGTGATCTCGCCGGCAGCGGCGGCGGCGGCGGCGGCGGCGGCGGCGGCCAGCACCCACACGGCCTGCTCCTTCTTCTTGCCGCTCTCCGCTTGGGCTTCCACATGGAGATGCAGCCTCTTCTTCACTTCTTGGATCCCCATGGATGCAATGAATTACAGCAGCTAAGCTTCTACTTCTGCTGCTTAATTAACAACAGCTAGTAGCTGATGAATTACTGAATTAAGCTTTTGTGTTAAGCAAAGCAGGTGATGCAACTGGCAATGGAGGCTCAGGTGAGATGAAAGAGCAGTGCAGTGAGAGTGACAAGTGTAGAGAGCAACAGAAGAAAGGGAGCTAATTAAATAGAGGAGCCTTTACACCTTTTTTTTGGTGAGTTGTCCTCTTTTATCAAAGGCAAGGGATTTGAGATGGAAAGCTGGTAGTATTAAGATAGGCTTGTACTTGTGTATTAGGCTCCTAATTATTGCAGTTGCATGCACACTGATACTTGCAGAGATTCAGTAGTTGTTAAGGCCCATTTCTTCATGGGCTTGAAGGCCCAGTAGCAAACAAACGTGTAGTTATTGGTGATATATCACTAATTGCACTTTGGACAGGCCCCAAGTACTAAATCTCAATTGCTAACTCCACTGTTTTTTGGCAATTTGGCAGAAACACTGTACCCTTTTTGAAAAGGAAAAACAGTTATAGACTTTTTTCCTTTATAAAAAAACATTGGATTGAAGGATTTTAAAAGGAAAATTGGAGGAATACAATCCAAAGGAATAATTCCTATATGTGTTATTTGGATTGTAGGATTGCTTCAAAGGAAATTCAAAGGATAGGAAAAATTCCTCCAAATTTTGGACGCACTCTAGGATGAGGTCAAAATCCTTTTGTGATTTCCAAGGCTTCTCTCAAAATTCCTGTGGCTTTCATGTGATACATCCAAACATATGTGTTGAATAATTCCTGTAGTTTTTTTTCCTATGGTAGTTTACATGTCATGACATCTAACCTCACGTTTTTACTATTCTACATTTTAAGAATCCTGCGTTGCAAAGGAGTCCTTAATATTCAACACTCTGTGACCATCCTGAAACTGCCCGAGTTCTGAAGAGCCTGAGGCCGTGCTCTAAGTAGCTATTTTAGTTACTTTTCGTTTTTCGTTAGTACTTAAAATATGTTTTCATATGAAAACTTTATATATAAAAGGTGCTTAAAAATTTTAATAAATTTATTATTATTTATATATTAATACTTAATTAATTGATTATATGTAATTGTATGTTAATTATGTTTTTTTTATGTGTGGCTAATTAGCCGTTTAAAAGAACGCGGCCTGAACCTGCCGTGTCTGTCTCCCTAGCCCTAGCCTCTTCTGCAGCTCTGTTGTTAAATTCTGAAATCTGATTGGATCACAGGAAGGCAAATGCCAACTGCAGAATCTTAATTCTGTCAGCTGCAAAGACATGAGTGTTTCATTTGATTTCTTTGGTCCTGATTCTTTGCTGATGATTCAAGCCAAAGCAAGCCAAACCAAACCACCATGCAAGCGTAGTGCTTGTTCTTGCTCCTCTTGTGTTGGATTGGGTTAATTGGATGGACACCTCGATGATGATCCAGCTGCATGAGAGTGAGTGATGACTGATGTCATGGGCTCCCAGCTGGATCAATCAGCTGCACATTCTGGTGAGAGTGTGTGTACCTACCGGTTTAATTGGCTTTTTTGGCAAATATAATACAGATGATCCCAGATCATAATCCATCTCTTGATCTAGAACCCCAAGGATGGTTATTATTATTTTACTTAGAAGAGAGAGAGGGAGAGAGAAAATATTGGGCACCTAACTGTAGTAGGGGGCGGTTGGTGGGGCCCACATGACGTCAGCGCCATATACGTGGGGACAGCTCAACCACGAGGAGACGATGAGAAAGACCGACAGGCAGGCAGACACGACCGCGAGGCTCACTTTCACAGTTTTCAGCAATTTTACAGTTAGTTTTTTTTGGGGGGCGCTTTGATGTAATAGAATAATCATTAATCCGTGTGTTTGGACATTTCTATGAAAGATTAAATCTAAATTAATTATAAAAATAATTGTAAAATTGGTGGATTATCTACGAGAAGAATTTATTAAATTTAATTAATCCATAATTAATAAATATTTATTATAAGTATCATATCATCAAATCATGACATATAATCAAATTATGACGTAATTAAACTCATTAAAATCGTCTCGTAAATATTTTATCTATTATGAATGAATTTTTTAAATAATCTATAATTAATATTTTAAAATATATATCTAAATATTCACATTCAACGTGACACGAATTAAATAATCCCTCCATCAAAACGGGCCAAAGGTTTGATCGATACTGCCTGCCTTCATTCCTGCATGTAATGTATGTATGGCTACCAAACTGCTTAGTGCTAATCTTGTCAACTTAAAACAGAATTATGGTGAGATTGAAGTCAAACAGAGATGATGAGTAATCAACTAATCTTGTCTGTTTATCTGCATATCTGGTGAGAAAAAAATATTTCTTTAGATGTGCCTGGTCAGCAATTTGTTGTCTACTGTTACTCTGCTAGTCTGATTGCAAGTGACTCGTGTGGTCTGGAATGGATAGAGGGATGCAGATATTGGAGCCCACATGTCAGTGACATAGCCCAGAGAGTGGGGCCCCCTCACTTCGCTGGATTCACCTGCCTCTTGAAGCAACCTTTCTTCTTTCTTTTGCTATGTGATCCTGGTAAAAAAATAAAAGAAGAAGAAGAAGAAGAAGAAGAAGAAAAAAAAGTTGTCTTTGATGTGCCCCCATGACCACTAGCCAGCCTGCAATGCAGAAGCTTTTGCTTCAAAAAGCCTTCTTTTCTCCGCTTTCTCCATCCTTACCTAGATGCCGTGTTTGGTAGCAAGTTCTTTGTAGTAGCATGTCATGTCTGATCTGTAAAAGGCAAGCTGCTAGTTATCTTCAGTATCTGTGTGAGATTGGTAGCAGTATATTCAGTTCAGTACACCTGTGTTGCAGGTTCTAAATAAAACATGCAGTGATGGTGAAAGCTAAGACACTTATTCTCCTTTTCTTAATTCAAGGAGAAGGGTTTGAAAGATTATCATGAGGACTATCTACTTAATTATAACGATAAATTAAATATTTTGATAAATAAACTTAATAAATACCTTAACAATTTGTCGATGTCGTAAATCGACACGCAGGGATCCCGGAGACCCCTTTTGGTTCGGCACGGGAGCGATGTATCCTGGTTCAAACTCGTAGAAAAGATGAAATAATGCAGATGAGGCGGGAGTTTATACAGTTCGGACCACCAGTGCGGTGTAATACCCTACTCCTGTTTGTGTGTAGTATATGGGGCGGTTGCTAAGAACAATGAGAATGTTCCTTTCCCCTAGACTTAGAGGTGGACTAGAGATTTCTTGCAGGCTAGCGTAGAGCGTAACCCGGAGCGAAAACTCTTTTCTCGAATCGGAACCTCTTTTATGAAGGACTTGGGTCTCCTTTTATAGCGTAAGGGAACACCACAGTAGTCCTACCCTTTCTCTACTTCACTCCACGTGAGGGAATGGTTTTTTGCCTTGTCTTATCGAAGAATCCATTCCATTCCTACTCCTCCCCGTTTGCTGCGTCATGGAGGGCGGAAAAGAGCGGCCGTCGTGGTTGCCATGCCGCCGACGTGATGATGGTTTGCCTACCCTCCGAGGGTCCCACCGGTCGGCGGCTCATTCCATAGGGAGGTGTAGGCACCGTGCTTCCGCGCTCGCACTCTCTTTCCACGCAGCCTCGCCAGGCATTAAATGCGACCGGACGGGCGTGAGGGCGTGCGCGGCCATACCACGGTCTTAGTCAAGGACTTTTAGCCTCTTTTGCCTCGTAATAGGCAAAAAAGGGTGATGATGGGAGCAACCGACGTCGCGCCTCACATCGCATTGAATGCGGCGGGCGGGCGCTCGGCTTTCCCTATTTGAGCATTAAATGAGTTGGTTGGTAGCGGATTCGCCCTCTCTCTAAGAGGTGCGGGATGGAGGATGGGGTCCGGGTGATCCTGACTTTCCGACTGTGAACCGGAGATCCCGGACCCCGCCGTTGGGAGTATGATGGCCTCCGGCAGCCTCCGGCCGCCCCTTCGGGCGGCCACGTGGCCGCCGTGGCCGAGACTTGCCTAGCCTTTCGGGCATAACTTTGGCACTCCTTGATGGACAGGGCGCCTTCCCTTTCTTAAATGCCACGCCCACGACATACCCCGAGCCCATATCACCGACGAGCCCCGGCATTGACCGGGCCGAGTCGGCTCGGCGCGGTTGACGCCATTTCCTTGAGCGTGTGGGCCCGAGTATTTGGGCGTTTTTGCTATGGCGGCCGATACGCGACCACCGATGTCGCACCGGCCAAGCCTTTTCTTAGGACGGGGCGAGTTTGTTTGGGCCACGCGCACGGGGGCCCATTCAAAACCGCCTAGCACTCTCCGTCCGCGTAGTGCGCCGGCGGCGCGGAACCTCAGCGGCACGAAATCCGAATGGCGTGGGAATCCAAGGGGATGCAAAATCGAAAGGGCGCGGAGACGAGGGGCGCTTCGTGTGGTAGTGGGCGAATTTAATGCCATAAAATCCGAGGCGGTGGTAGCTTATAAAACCGATCCGCATGGAAGGGATCGGTTTCTACGCTTTCCACCGCCATATTCTCTCATTGCCATTCGCCTTTCGTCTACCTAGCGCCTCTTGCTCCTTCGTTTCCTTTCTTCCGCCTTCGCCTTTCCCTTTCGTGCTTCCGCATCCACCCCGCAATGGGTCGTGACTCTCCTCCGGAGCCGGAGTGTGCTCCCCAAGTCCTTAGTGCGCACTCGGAGGCTCGCAGCCTCTTCAACAAGTTCTTGCCGAATGGCACGCGCGAGGGGCGACATCCCGGAGGAGCGGCCTCCCACGGGATGGTGTTCTTTGCCTCCTTCGCCATGGTCGGCCGGTGCCGCCCTTCTCCCGCTTCTTTCTCGACGTCCCGGAGTTCTACGACCTCCGGCCGCACCACCTCACCCCCAACACCGTCTTCTACCTCGCCGTGTTTGCCCACACTGCGAGATGTTCGTGGGGTGAGGCCTTCCTCTTCACCTTTTCCAAGCAATTCTTCCGGTATGCCGGCCGGCTCCCTGCCGCGTGGGTACGTGGCGATCCACCGCGGGAACGACAGACGGCCTAACTCCCTTCATCGACATCCATCCTCGCTCTAGGTGGGGAGAACCGGAGAGCGTTCGGTTCTACACCGCTGGCGACCACCCCCGTCTCTCCCTGCCGACGGGGATCCCGTGAACCGAGGAACCGGGGGCGCGCCCACGAGCCGGGAGGGAGCCGGACGGGTGCTGGACCGACCGCCTACCTCCGGCGGGGGGCTTGTCCACCACGCGGTCTTCCACGATCTCTGACGAGGCGCATAGCGCCGTTGTGAGAGAGGCCACGCCCGCCTACATGTACACGGGCCCCAACGACAACATGCGGACCTTCGCGGCGCCGTCTTTTGACTGGGACGAGAGGGACCTCCGACCGGTTCGCCGCCGCCTTCGCATCACGGAGATGGACTTGGCGCAGCTCCCGCCCCGGGTTGGTGCCGTTGTGTCAGGACTCTGCGTGCCCGGAGATCCCGCACTCCGCCGCAGTGGAAGGCGACGCGGGGCTCGTCGTCCGGCACGAGGCCGCACGGGGCCGCTCCGAGGGGCGGAGGCGGAGGTGACGACAACGACCCCGACGACCACATCCCGATTGGGCGGTTGAGCCGCCGGGTCCGGCCGAGGCGATCCTGGGCCCGATCCCAAAGGGAAGAGGAAGAGGCCAAAGGAGGACCCTCTCCTCCCCCGTCTCCACCACGAGGCGGCGGAGCGGAGCGCGCGCGCGCGCCCCCCCGCAGGCCAGGGGGCTCGCGGGCGGCGGGCCCATCCCCGGGGGCCGCTACGCCGAGGGCCGGGCCGGCCACAACGGCGGCGACAACGACGGCGGGAAGGCCTAGGGTGCATCCCCGTGAGCGCGCCGCAGCGGCGAAGGCCTGTGGTGCATCCCGGCGAGCACACCGGCGGCGGGTCCGTCCGCGGACTCCGGCGTGGGGACGTGGCGGGTGAGAGCCCGGCGAGTCCTCCGGCCGCCCGCAAGAAGAAGCGGGCTATTCGGGGATCTCCCGGGACTTCAACCCCGCCCGCAGTACGCCTCGCCGATGTGTGGATGCCTATCAGGGTCTTGCACTTTTGTCTCTGTGTTTTTGATTTCTTGTTGCGATTTTGTTTTGTTTTCAGCCGCGAGCACAGCATTTTCGCCCAAGGGTTGTCCCCAAGGGCGGTTCGCCTCGGGCTCTGGGGAGGGCGCACAGAGAGGTCCGGCGCCCGAAGCCCCAAGGTCCGGCCGCCCTTCGGCTCGGCCCCGATCCGGCGAGATCCGGGGAGGGCCCACCCAGGCCGGAGCGCCGCCGCCCATGAAGGGCAAGCCGTGGCGGCGCCGCCGAGAGGGGTAGCGGAGGGCGGCGGAGAGAAACCTCGGGGTCCCTCCGCGGCAACCATCGTCACCGCCACGCCAGCCTCGCCCGCGCCACACTCGGCGGCGCCATCTCCGCCGCCGCCATTAATCCCGCCGCGCAGCCGGCCGCGAGCCCCCAAGGCAAGAAGCGGGCAGCGTCGGCCGCGGGGATCTTCGGTGGCTCGGTCGACGCAGCGGCCGATCCCGGCCGGCTCCGACTTCGAGTCCGGGGGCGCAGTCCGGGTTCGTGGCCGCCTTGGACACGAGCCTCTCGTCCTGGCCGCAGGAGCGGCGAGGAAGGTCGTCGCTGGGCGCCGGAGGCGCCCAACGCCATCTCCCCGGAGGGGCTTCGGCCCAAGTGCGGGCCTTGGCCGCCAGGAGGTCGAGGTGGCGCGGCGGGAGGCCGAAGTCGAGGAGGGCCGTCGGAGCCGGCGGCCACGGCGAGGCGGAGGGCCTCATCCGTAGGCGGAGCCGGCGGAGATCGAGCGGCGCCAGAGGAGCTCGGCCAGTGTTTGAAGACACCGCGCCGAGCGGCACGCCGCCGACTGCGCGAGCAAGTTGCCACCGCCGCCGAGGAGAGGGTGCGCACCACCGCCGGCGCTTCCTCCACGACCTTAGGGAGCACGCCTGTGGCCTCGACGAGCGCAAGCTCATCTTGTGCGACGCCGAGGCCACCGCGCGCGGCGCCGACGCCGACCTCCAGCCCGCGAGGCCGGCCCGGCGAGCGGAAAGGGCCCTTGAGGCGGCGTGGCGGGCGGTCGAGAGCCGGAGGCCGCCGTCGCGTGGCCGAGGAAGACTCCGCCGTGCGGGAGGCCAACGTGCCGCCGGAGAAAGCCGTTGCCGAGCGCGAGGTCGCCGTGGGGGCGAGAGGCGACGGTGGTGGAAGCCAGGAGGGCCTCCCGATGCCCGAAGGGCATGTGGGACCGCGGCAGCCGCCGCCGCGCCTCGGGCCACCGGCAGACGAGCCGGAGCAATGGGAGCAGGAGCCGCCACCCGGAGCAGTGGTTATGGACGCGCAGCGCAGCCGCGAGGGCCGGGCCGGAACGGAGGAGGCGCGCCGCCGAATCGCGGAGCTAGAGCGTGTCTTGCGCCTGGGAATCCAGTGGTCCGACTCGGCCGTCGGGCGCCTTCGGGGCGGCTCACGGGGGGGGTGAGCCGTACCCCCAAAGATCCCTACTTTGGGGATTGGCCACATACATCGACGATCCGCCGCGAGGATATAGAGGGTGCCGGAGGAGGTCGACGACGTGGCAAAGGAGTCATCGTATGACTTATCCCGCCAGTCACGTCACTCATCCCGGCGAGCTACCAAGCCCGCGACCCCAACTTCGATCCCTATATCCCCACCGAGGACTTCCCGAAGGCACCAGGAGGCCGCCCCGTCGCCGCGTCCAAGACGCCGTCGACTCCATCATGATGGGCTTCGACCGCACCCCGGCGACCTTCCAGCCTCGCCCTCCGCGAGGACTCGCCGGATGCGACTCCCGGCGGATGCTCCCACGACCCACCGCCACTTAGGGCCCTCTTGCTTCGGCTTGTATCTCGTATTTATGTAAAAGATATATGTGCATTGTTTATAAAGTTAGCGAACTTGCCTTTACTTGCGCCGCGACACTCATCGTGGTCGCTTTTGATGATTCATGTATGTGTATGTTGGGAGCCCCGCCAACTTAGCACGCACGTAGTGGCGGTTGGTTGGCCCGAGCCCCGTATGCTAGCTTCCCGCAATTGGTAGCTTAAGACTTAGTCACCGCGATAATGCGATAGTGTTGTTCTCCCCGTGATTTGTCCCATGCCGCGGGGGTTGTTCCGTGTTCGGGCAGCATGCACGGCCGTTGGTCGGTGCCTTTGTCGGGGTTCCGGGTAGGAGCGAAGGCATAAAAGGCCGCGAGGGCGCGGCAACGGGGCCGGACAGGCGTGTGTCGTTCGCACCGAACCCCCGTGCGTTGATCGCCCCCGTGCGTGGTAGTATGCAAGATCGCTGTACCCTCGACACCCTTAGGGCTCTCGCTAAGGCGGGCAAGGCCGAGGAACTTATTGGAAAGCCGCATCCAAAGCACATGCTCGAGCACATGGGGAGAACACACTGCAACAGGTATTTTCAAGGGAAGATATGAAATGTAATAACAAACGTATTGCTTATGCCACCGGGGTAGTGGATGAACTTGTATGCATGTCTCAAGACACCATGCGGCTTATGGGTAGAACTCGCGCAGTGGGAAATATTCCACGGGTTCGGCAACGGAGTGTCGTCCTCTCGTGGCTAGGCGGACTACTCCGGACGCGGGTGCCGATAACCTTGTATGGCCCCTCCCACATCGGGGACAACTTGCTTAGCCCTGCGCGTGTTTGCACACGGCGCAAGACCGATCATTGATTTGCGCGCTCGGGGCGACTTTGCTTTGATGGTAGCAGTGGAGGCTCGTTGGTAGCGGGCCGCGCGGCGCCGCCCGACACCGCCTCTCCTCCGTAATCCAGTCGTCTCGACGCCTCGCTCTTGATCTCGTTGTATAATGTGGCTCGGGCGATCCTGGTGAGCTCGAGGGCGGGGCCTCGGCTTCATACATCAAGAAGAGAGGTGTTTCGCCGGTGGCGCGGCTCGGGTTGTCCGATTGGCCCAAAGGACCGTAGGCGCTCGTCAATCCACGAGTCCCCGTGCTTTTGAGCACATTGTAGGTCTTGGTCTTGAGGCCCTTTAGTATTTCGCGTTTGCACGCTCGCCGACCGTTGCTTTGAGGGTGGGCGGGCGAGGCGAAACAACTTGATGCCCATGTCATCGCAATATTCGCCGAACAGCTCACTCGTGAACCGGGTGCCGTTGTCGGTTATGAGCCCGTTGGGGACCCCGAACCTTGCTGTGATGCCTCTCAAGAACCGCACAGCCGAGTGTTTGTCGATGACGCCGACGGATAGGCCTCGGCCACTTGCTGAATTTGTCGATGGCGACATACGAACTTGCATCCGCCCGCGCCCGCTTGAACGGGCTCAGATGTCCAGCCCCGACCGCAAATGGCCATGAGAGCGGGATGGTCTCGAAGGGCTTGGGCGCGCGGTGCGTCGCTTGGCGTGGAATTGGCAGCTCGCATCCGCCGCACGAGGTCTTGCATCCTCCGGCGCGGTGGGCCAATAGAATCCCAAACGGAATGCTTTTCCCACCAAGGTTCGGGAGGCCGAGTGTGTGCCACATTCACCCTCATGGATCTCGGCTAAGAGCTCGAGACCCCGTTCCCGAGCAATGCATTTCATGAGTACTCCGTTGGCACCGCGTCGTGAGCGTCCCTTCTACCAACACGTACCTCTTGGAGGTCCGGCGATGAGTTCGCCTTCCTCACGTTGCTCGGGCAATGACGTGTCTTCTAGGTACGCTCGGATTTCCGAAATCCAAGCCACCCGGCGCGTGATGTCGGTCCCGGCGGGGCCGGCCGTGGCTGGCCCGCCGGTCCGGGCATTGGGACCGGCGATTCCCGCCTCCGGGCGGTTCGGGCGCGCCGACGGCTCGTGAGACTTTTCTCAAAGGCACCGGCGGGCTGGGGCTCGCGCGGACGCGATCCTTGATAGCTCGTCCGCCGAGTGAGTTGTCTCTTCCGGAAATGTGGCGTAGCTCGATGCCATCGAAATGACGCTCCATACGCCGTACTTCCTTGACATAGGCTTCCATTTGGGGGTCGAGCATTGGTATTCCTTGGAGACCGGTTTACCACCGCTTGGGAATTCCCGAGGACCAGCGGACGGCGGATGCCCATGCTCGCGCCGCTCGCAACCCCGCCAGAGCCCTCATACTCGGCCATGTTGTTGGTTGCTCGGAAATCGATCCGGATGATGTATCAAGCACGTCGCCCGTTGGGGAAGTTAGCACCACGCCTGCTCCGGCTCCGTGCAAGGTGAGTGAACCGTCAAAGTTCATCACCCAGTGAGCGGTTCCTTGGCCGCGATCCTCCGCACTCTCGGGTCCCGGGTGGATCGCTTCCCGCCGTTGGTGTCCACTCCGCCACGAAATCAGCCAATGCTTGGCTTTTGATTGTGTGCCGGCTTGAAGTGTAGGTCGAATTCCGACAACTCGATGGCCCATTTGACTACCCGTCCCGTGCCCTCTCGGTTATGCGGATTTGTCCGAGAGGGTAGGACGTGACCACCGTTACCCGTGCGCCTAGAAATAATGACGCAACTTTCCGGAGGCCATAAGTAGAGCGTACGCATTTTCGGGCTGCGGGTAACGTGTCTTCGCGTCCCGTAGCGCCTCGCCGACAAAGTAGATCGGTCGCGCACCTTGGTGCGGGTCTTGACTACTTTATTAGGGGCGAACGGTTCGGGTACACGGCACGGGCCGTCTCGGTGTCCGGGCCTCGAGCCATCGCCTCCACCGGGCCCTCAAGGCCACTGGGTGGAGGGGCTTCGGTGCTCCGGACTAGGGGCGGCGGCTCCTGGCCGGGGCCAAGGGCCACCTCCGGTTCGGGCGCTTCCTCGGCCAACTCCGTTCCGAGGCTTCCCGCCACAGTGCTGGGCGGGTCATCTCGGTGTCCGGGGCCTCCGAGCGTCGCCTCCACCGGGCCGTCAAGGCCACTGGGTGGAGGGGCTTCGGTGCTCCCGACTAGGGGGTCGGCGGCTCCTCAAGCCCGGGGGCCAAGGTCCACCTCCGGTTCGGCGCTTCCTCGGCCAACTCCGTTCCGAGGTCTCCGCCTCCGGTTTGACAGGGTGGGGGTGACCGAGGGACTAGCTCGCGTCGCGCTCCCACAACCAAGGCCGCACTAATCACTTGGGGGTCGCCGCCAAATATAAGAGGAGGGGCTCCCTTCCCGAGGAGCCACCAAGACGGCGGCGAGGAGAGATAGCGCTTGAGCTCGCCCAAGGCCTTCTCCGTTTCGTCCGTCCAAGTGAAGGGGCCGTTCGTTTTAGCAATTTAAATAAAGGAAGCGTCCGTTCTCCTAACTGGATATAAAGCGACTCGGGGCAGCTACACAACCCGTGAGCCTCTCGCACGTCCTTGAGCTTTCTAGGGGCGCATCTCCTCATTGCCTTTATTTTAGTGGGATTGGTCTCGATGCCTCGGCGAGACCAGAACCCTAATAGCTTGCCCGCCGTACCCGAACACACATTTTTCCGGGTTCAATTTCATGCGGGAGGACCGGAGGTTATCAAATGTCTCGGCCAAATCCGGAGCAAAGTTCTTCGGTCTCGAGATTTGACTATGAGATCATCGACATATGCCTCAACATTGCGCCCTATTTGGTCCTTTAACGTGATGCGGATACCACGTTGAAAGGTGGACGTGGCATTTTTAAACCAAAAGGGCATAGACATGTAGCAAAAAGTACCCACAGGAGTGATAAATGAAGTTTTCTCCTCATCCTCTACACCATGCGAAATTGATGATAGCCGAGTATGCATCTAGGAAGCATAAAAGGTCGCACCCGTAGTGGAGTCGACTATCCCGGTCTATTCGGGGTAGAGGATAGGGGTCTTTGGGACATGCCTTGTTGAGGTCGGTGTAGTCCATGCACATGTGCATCTTGTGGTTGGCCTTCGGGACGACCACCGGGTTCGCCAACCATTCTCGGATGCAGCACCTCCCTGATGAAGCCGACCTCCCGGAGCCGTGCCACCTCTTCACGGATGAACGCCGCCGCTCCGGAGCTGTCGCCTCACCTTTTGCCGGACCGGGCGTGCGTCCGGTCGTGATGCGAGCGGTGCTCGATCACCTCCTGGGGACTCCGGGCATATCCGACGGCTTCCAAGCGAACACGTCGGCATTCGCCCGCAGAAGGAGACGAGCGCGTCTTCCTATTTGGGGTCCAAGCCGCCACCAATGTTGGCGGTCTTGGACGGTCGTCGTCCAAACGGATAGACTTAATCACCACCTCGTCGCAGAGGTGATGCGTTGCTCGGGGCCCGGAACCCGACGACTCCCCTGGGGGTCCTCGGGTTCGACGCGTCGGCCGCCGCAATATCGTCCGCGCGCGCTCCGCGCAGCCTAGCGTGGTTTTGACGTCGCGTGGACGGTGATGGGGCCTCCGGGCCCGCATCTTGAGCGCGCGGTAGGCGTAATGCGTAGCCGCCATGAACTTCACCAACGCCGCCTCCCAAGCACGTCGTTGTAGGGCGGATTGAGGTCCGCCACATCAAAGTCGATCCGCCTCGGTGCGGAAATTAGTGGGGCCCCAAAGGTGACCGCGAACGATCTACCCAAGGGGCCACACCTTTCCAGCGTCACCCCAATGATGGGGTGAGAAGGCCCGAGTACCATTCCTGGGCCTTGATAGCCTCAAAAGCCTTCTGGGATAGCACATTGAGGGCCGCACCCGTCAATTAAGACTCGAGCGATCTTGACGTTGCGGATGGTGGGGAGGTCACGAGGGCCAAATGGCCGCTACGGGCGACACTCCCTGGGTGGTCGGTCTGGTCAAAGGTCATGGGCACCTCTCGCCTGGCGCGATCTCCGGCCGCCTCGTGAGACGGCACGGCCACGAGGAGCTCGCGTCTCATGGACTTGAAGCTCCGGCGGGACATTTGGGCACTCGCGCCGCCGTCGATGGTTGCGACGACATGCGGGATCCCGGTAGCCCAGTCATCGTCGTCGTTCCCGACGGAGGCCGTATCCCCGGCCTCCTCTCGCCGGTTGTTCGGCGCTCCGCCGTGCCTTGCCCTTGCGGCGGATCTCCTTCTCGCTCTCCCTAAGCTCCCGCTCATACTTCGCACTCGCCGCCCGATTTTTGACCGAACGGCACTCGAGAGGTCGTGGTGGGAGGTTTGGTGCACCATGCACCATTTGTCTCCGGCCCGGCCCGGGGCGAGGGTCCGGGACCGCCTGCGGTTACCCGCGGGCTTGCCCTTCCGCGAGGGCTTCTCGGCTTCGTCGGTGGCGAGGACGTGGCCCTCCTCGCCGCCACGTGACGGCCGGTGCTTCCGTCGCCGTTCGCGCCGCTCTTAACGGGACGCGGAGGGCGCGCCGGTGGGGGCCGGGTAGGATTCCTAGGATTCCAAACCCGGCCTCCTCCTTGCGGGCCACTGTCCGCGAGCTCGAAGAGCTCCATGGTGGTTCGGGGCCTTGGATTCGATCTTCTCCAACATGACGTCGTGGCATACGCCACTCCGGAAGGCGAAGATCACCGCATGGTCGCGATGGAGGGTATGGTGTTGCGTACCGGCAAAAACGCCGAATGTATTTGCGCAGGGACTCGTCCTCCCCTCGTCGAACCATGTGAAGGTCCGCCTCCACTCCCGGCACGTATGTGCCCCGGAAGTTGGAGGTGAACCGCGGCACAGTCGTCCCAAGAGGTGACCGACCGGCCGGCAAGTTCATCGCCCAGAACAGCTGGCCCTTGAGCGCCATGGGGAAGAAGTTGGCCATGACGCGCTCGTCTCCTCCGACGGCCTCAATGGCCGTGGTATAGATCTGGAGGAACTCGCGGGGTTAACCGAGCCGCCGTACTTTTCCGTAAGGGCCGGCCTAAACTTGTTAGGCCGGCGCACGTTACGGAGGTTGGCAACCAAGGCTCGACAGCCGCTACCGGCCGTAGGGCGATAACGGCTACGGGGCCTCGTTGGGGCCGCGGAGCTTCCGCTCATGGCCGGGCCATTATGGCCGCTCGCCGTCCGCCATGCGGCTCCATTCGCGGGAGGCCGCTGCGGCCGCTCGCCGTGAGATGACGTCTCCCGACGAGGAGGCGCAGCCCGCGCCCGCTCTAAGCGGCGCTCGTCTCGCGCGCCGCTCGATGCGGAGGCGGGCGTCGCGCCCTGCGTAGCAGTCCCGGGCGGTTCCGGTTGGGCCGCCGAGGGCTCTCTCCGCCTCGCGACGCCGCGCCCTTCGGGCCGTCATCGGGAGGAAGAGCTTACCGCGACGCACGAGCCGCGTGGTTGGCGGCTGGAGGAAGCGAGGTCAGTAGCCAGCTGGCGCTGGGCCGTGCCTACGAGCTTCGCCACGTCATCGAGCCACCTCTTGGCGTTGGACCCCTCGCCGGGTGGCCGGAGGGTGGTGCAAAAGAGCTTCGCCGCCGCAGGGCACCCTCGGAGTGCCAAACTCCACGCGGCGATGGACGTCGCATCGGCGGGGCTCGTCGCACGCCCGCTGGGCGTGGTCCATGTCCCACGAGCGTTGTCGGCCTTGTAGGACGCACGGGCCCTCCGCCTCCAACCGCCGCCGGCGGGGGCGAGGGGATGGCGCGGCGCAGCGCCACCATCGCCACCAACGGTGGTGGGGAGACAAAGATCCCTCCCCTCGAGCGAAGGTGGCGGAAGTTGGGCCGTGCTCGCCCGCGTCGACTCCTTCGCCGCCTCGTTGGCCAGGTCACGCTCGCGCGTGGCGAGCGAGCCCGACGTGGAGCGCAGGCGTGGCCGTGGACCATGGCCGAGACGGGGAGGAAGGATTCCCGCCAAAAATCGATGGAAATGAGAGTTTAAACCAAAACACAGCGCGCTCCCCTACTCGCGCGCCCACTGTCCGATGTCGTAGATCGACACGCAGGATCCTAGGGACCCCCTTTTTGGTTCGGCACGGGAGCGATGTATCCCGGTTCAAACTCGTAGAAAAGATGAAATAATGCGATGAGGCGGGAGTTTATACAGTTCGGACCACCAGCGGTGTAATACCCTACTCCTGTTTGTGTGTAGTATATGGGAAAGGTTGCCAAGAACAATGAGAATGTTCCTTTCCCCTAGACTTAGTGGTGGACGAGAGATTTCTTGCGGGCTAGCGTAGAAGGAACTGGAGCGAAAACTCTTTTCTCGAATCGAAACCTCTTTTATGAAGGACTTGGGTCTCCTTTTATAGCGTAAGGGAACACCACGTAGTCATACCCTTTCTCTACTTTACTCCACGTGAGGGAATGGTTTTTTGCCTTGTCTTGTCGGAGAAGCCATTCCATTCCTACTCCTCCCTTTGCTTGCATCATGGAGGACGGAAAGAGCGGCCGTCGTGGTTGCCATGCCGCCGAAGTGATGATGGTTTGCCTACCCTCCGATGGGTCCCACCGATCGGCGGCTCATCCCATGGGAGGTGTAGGCACCGTGCCCTACGCCGCACTCTCTCTCCCACGCGGCCGCCCGCATTAAATGCGACCGGACAGGCGTGAGGGGCGTGCGCGGAGTGGGTACGCGGCCATACCACGGTCTTAGTCAAGGACTTTTAGCCCCTTTTGCCTCGTAATAGGCAAAAGGGGTGATGATGGAGCAACCGACAGCCGCGCTCACATCGGATTGAATGCGGCGGGCGGGCGCTCGCCTTTCCCTATTTGAGCATTAAATGAGTTGGTTGGTAGTTGGATTCGTCCCTCTCTCTAAGAGGTGCGGGATGGAGGATGGGGTCCGGGTGATCCTGACCCTTCGACTGGGAAGGAGATCCTGACCCCGCCGTTGGGAGTATGATGGCCTCCGGGCAGCCTCCGGCGGCCCCTTGCAGGCGGCCACGTGGCCGCCGTGGCCGAAACTTGTCTAGCCTTTCAGGGCATAACTTTGGCGCTCCTTGATGGACAGGACGCCTTCCCTTTTCTTAAATGCCACGCCCACGACATACTCCGGGCCCATATCACCGACACAATTAATTAGAAAAACATGTGTTTAAAGCGTGAAGCAAATAATTTACTACGACAATATAATGTAATCTTACAAGAACAGAACAGAACATGTTCCATCCTGATTCCTGAGTCAAACAAGAAAGAAAGCACAACAGTAAGTGACCTATAAAATGCAACCCAATCAACCAACCTACCCTGCACTCTGAAAGCCATAGATCCAACTGTTCAATCCGACACATGTTATGTTGCCCCTAGTCCCCTACTGCTCACACATTCATGGAAATAGGAAGAAGTGACACAAAAGGCACAGTGAGGGTTATATTACTACATATATAAAAACCTACCTCCTTGACCATATAATCATATTCTTTTGACGCTAAATCGATAAAAACTGTCAATTATATTTCAATAAACAGAAGTAAAGGTAAAAATCCAGACATGTTATAAGAAAAAAATCAATTATATTTCAATAAACAGAAATGAAAACCTAGACGGGTTAGAAGAAAAAGAAAAACACCTTCTTTACAAGAAAAACTAGCCAAATATCTCAAACAACCACCAAACTTACAGCACTAGTATGCTAACAACTATGCAACGATGGAGCCTAATACAGGGCATTGATACAGTATAACCGTTAATTTTGACTGAAATATATTTAAGAGACCCGATAAAATTACGATACATGAAAGAAAACCGATAAGAGTAACGAAATGCAAGGGAAAAATATCTATCATAAACTAACAAAGCAATACTTATACGTACATAGCTGGATCAGTCGCTAGTCAGTCTCTTGGGCAAACACACACATAGTTGGATGCGTATAAGGTACAAACATTTGCAATCCAAAGTGATCTCTCTCTAGCTACGAAACAAAAGCACAGCTCGTACAACTGCAGCTGACTTAATTATCGATCTGTCCAACTAATCATAGAAGAAACAGGTAGAGCCATCAGTTGATCAAACACTGGCCATCTATGGAACAAGATGCTCTTTTATCTCTGTCCATATATATACTAGTTCATTTTTAATGCTAATTATTTGCAAATGCTGCCTTTAGTGTGTATATTTTCCTTGTCTTATGTGTCATTATCAAATATTCCCAGCCAAACTCAAATTGCTCAGCTGATGGATGGATTGAGATTTGAGAAGGAAAAAACAAGAAAAAAAATAAATGTTTGGTGGTTATGATTTTGGCGGCACAACATGACAAGATGGCTTTTGCACGGCCGGTGCCTCCCCAAGTGATGTTGCATGTTCTTTTCCAATCACAAGGTCAGATATATTCTGTACCCTTGTTCCTTTCATCCAATATTTTCTTTTTTCCCTTTAAAACAAACACTAGCTCCTTTTCTTTCTGGACCTAACATTTCCTCCCTGTTTTGCATGATCAGAATTTTTTTTTCACAAATTATTATGGTGTAAAAAAGCTTACGGAGATGGTGCTGTGCTAATTAATTAGCAGAAACATATTGACATGTACATAGACGGTGAGACCACAGGGTGACGGCTATATATATTCCAGGGAGCAAAAGAAAACAGTGCCAGGAAACAAAACATCAACCTCTGAACAATATTTCCAACCAATGATATGAGCTGCGTACGATGCTGACTCATCTCTGATAGAGGCTGATGATAATTGATAAGTATTTCCAAGCATCCATGACATCATCTTCTCAGGGCTATCTCCATTAATTTCTCTCTTTCGGTGCAGTGATAATGATGGAATAATACATGACATAAACACTACCTGCCTCTGGTTTTCAGAAAATCATCTGGTTATGTCTCTGAAAGCAGCACTGCAGGTGACGGCCGGTGGATTTCTTTTTTTGCTAAGATGAACTTTGGATTGTTTGATCAGTAGCTGGAGTGCTGGATCCAGCATGGCAGTTTGGATTTGCCAACTTGGTATTTTCCATCTCCAAAGCAGTTGATCATGTGGAATTCTTTTGCTGCAGATCACTGTCATCAGCAGCCACATGACTGATTGAATATTCAGGGGGCATGCACCTCCTTTTATCTGTACCTGTGGTTCTGCAGTCTTCAGAAACTAGGCCCTCAATGAGCAATGTCAACAGGTGACAAGAGTACCATACTTCTGGATGTTTAAACAGTGAGCTCAAGATAAAAGTATATTGCGATGATCCTAGACCTGACAAAAATCTCAGAAGACACTTCAATTTGGTGTTCAGCAGCACAGGTGCAGGAAGAGAAAAAATGACACCTGAACTAACATATAATAATTTGGTGCTTGTTTACCTGGACACAACACAAACCATTATACCAGAGAAGTTACTCTCATCGTGTTGCTCCTTTCACTCGATTATATTCAATCAAACCTTTTGATGTCCTGCAGAAACATTGGCTGCATCCATGTTACTATCCATTTGGCAATCCAAGTGCATTATGAGGTAAGATGGACAGTACCTTCTGCGACACCTTCCCCATTGCATAGATCATCGAATGTGACGGAAGATGCCATGGATGCCTAACTGGTATGAGATGATCTGCACCTGTAGGGAATATTGAGCAATCATGTTATGTTATATGTAAAGCCAAGCAACAAAAGAAAAGGCAGATAATAGTATTTTTACACTGAAAATTAAACTTTTCTTCCGAGCTACACTCAGGAAAAAAGAATGAATGAAAAGGATCCAAGGATGATACTTGAGATCAATTATCGATGCAATAATTTCACAGAGAAAAGGTTCTGTGGGTCCAGCAATGCAAGAATGCAAGACACACTGGTCCAGCCACCACTACCATGTGCCTCATGTACCAGTTGGCATTTTGGCACCTAATGCTAAGTTTACATGTTCACTGATCAACCATTTCAGGGATAAATTCTCCCACTTAATATAGATTATGGCTAAGCAACACTAACCCCCAATCAAGAGCAGTGTCAGTCTGCCATTGCTTTCCTAACCGCTGCTCAGCAATAGAAAATATATGGACTGAAAGGCTGGTATAAAGACCGCCATCTTTTCGAGCGCCCACAAGACTTTCTAGGGAAGAAACCTCTCTTTCTTTCTTTCGTTCTTTCTTTTCTTCTTCCCATCCTGATCTTCTTCCCGTCCTGATCTGGAGCAATGGCGACGGAAGAAGAAGCAAGGGAAGCAACAGATGGCCAGGTAATCAATGGCTTCTCGTAGTCTCTGAGCTTGTGCAGAACTTGCTTGTTTCCATTTCCATGCATGCATACTTTCTGCATATGCAAAACTACGTAGAGAGCTCCAGTATTGCAGAAATCACCTGCATGGTGATGAGCTCTCTATGTATCATCTAACAGACTTTGGCCAGTTTGCAAGGTAAATCATCACTGTTTCTTACTTCTCGCTCCATGATCTTCTTGAGCATATAGGTATCATGGCCAGTTCGCAAGGAAAATCATCACACCGTGCCTTCTTGTTCCATGATCTCTTCATGTCAATCTCCTTCATAGTATCTGTGTATCATCTATCGTGTTCTTGATGCTCTTTGTTTTTGAAGGCTTCTATGGATGATCTTCATGTAGTATGCCAGCACTGAGTTTATTTGTGTTCCTAAACAATCTTCAAAAGCAAAGCATGGGCTTAAATGATGCAATAGATTAGCGCACAGTAATGAGTAATCAAGTTTCCCTTCCGTTTATAGCAAATTGAATTAAGATGCCGACCTTTCAAATTTAACCATTTCTTGATTTGGTTACATAAAAGTTAGATTTGTTTAAAAGGATCCTGTTTTTCAATATCTAACCTATTGAGCAAGTACAAGAATTGTACTCTCTTATCCTTTTATTTTCGCAAAAAAATCACTACCAGTACTCTTTTACCAACTTGGTAATTCGTTCATTAATTTCGTGAACAAAAAAAACTAGAAAACAATGTCATTCAAAAGTAAACTTCTATAGTTTTACTTTTACCTATATAGAGAAAGCAATACATGAACAGTCAGAAACAATACAAAATGGTAAAAAAGGTTAATCAGAAATGGCAGTTGCACTGAGCATTAACAGTCGAGTGTGTCAATATGTAAGACAATGTCATGAAGTGAGAAAAGTTTACTTGAAGCATATAGTTGCAGATTTAATCTAATATTCAAATATATGCACTTCACACTCCTGCAATCTTGATTCATCCTTGAATTAACCAAGGCTCCTAAGATAGGCACAATTTTTTCCAGTTAGGATGTTCACATTCCAGATTCAGAAGCAAAACCTTTAGTCTTCAATTTAGGTGTGCCACCTGGCTTGGCATGTGGCATTGCCATATTATTTAATAAGTTAGCCTGTTCTTTGTTGACTAGTTGGTGTACTAGAACCATGTAATAGATACTCTTACATGCAGTCTGACTGACCCTGCATGAGCCTTCAGTGTCATTCATTGGTAAAAACATAGTTGCCAAGTGGAAATCCTTTCTGTCATGCTGGACAGTGGACACTTTATATGTAGGGTTTGTAATGCTGTTGTATCATTATGTTCTTTGATGTCCCTTTCTACGGATTATAACTGAAACTGAACAATGTTAATGGATAGTTGAATATATGGATATGCACATTTCAGTTTATATGCAGGTAGTCATTATTCAATTCCTAACTTGTGAATAAAAAATGTAAATGTCATAATGACAACCCAATGTCACATGCAGTGTATCAGTTTTATATGTTCGATTAACCTATACATTTCCCAGGAAGTTCAAGTGGAAGCTGCGAATGATTTGCAAGCACAACTTGACAGCAAGCTTTCTTCTATTAAAGAGATCAAGGGCGAGGCACAAACCATGGATTCAACTGAAGGAATATTGAAGATTTCAGAGGACGAAGTTTTAGTAGAAACACCCTCTGAAACCAAAATTCCTTCAGAGCATAGTTTAAATGGCATGGCATCTTCTATGAATGGTCATGTGGATAAAGAAGATAATATTTCAAATGAGCAGCCCCATGAAATTAATCAGGAAAGTCAAGAGCAGGTAGAAACTTCACCAGATGGAACAAGTACTTACCCGAGAAATAAAAGCAATGAAGAAGAGATGACTGATTGTCTTAGCCATGGAGAGAGTGCATCAGAAGATACCACCATTCTCAAATGTGAGAATGCAGAGGCCAAGGACCATGGCCAACAAGACTTTGAAGGTCATGTAATGAATGACACCATGGTGCAGGAAGAAAATTGTAAAACTGATGGTGCTATTGAGCAAACAGTTGAGACTCAAGATCTGGATTCATCAAAAGAAACCAAAGAAACACAACCTGCAATCATGACAGATATTCCTGCCGATGAGGTTCTAGCTGAAGCGCCGGCTGCAATCCAGTCTCCTCTGGAGCTTAATGTGTACGACTCTGACACCGTTCCAGATACTAGAGATGGAAACAAAGAAACAGATGAATCAGCTAAAGAAGATGATATTGCTCCTCTTAACCATAAAGAGAGCTTTCCAGAAGATAAAGTTATTGCAGAACATGCAGAGGAAGAAGTGAAAGCAGAAGATCAACAGAGGAAGCAAGCTGATGGCATGGATGCAGAGGTGTTACAGGAAGAGATACCTGAAAGCATGGAATCTGATTTGCCTGAAACTGAACAAGCCAACGAGGCGTCAATTGATGATCAAGAAGCTCTGAATCAAGAACCAGCTTTAGAAACCAATGACAGTTTGTCTGTAAAAGCTGAAGAAACTTGTCATCAGAGCAATGTGGCCACTTGTGGGGAGAAAACTCCAGAAGATGATGCGACTACAAGAGAGCCAACTGTTGATACCAATGAAGGGCAAAACCAGGGATCAGTAGAAGAAATGAAAGACGCTGAAGCAGTTGATACTGAAGAAATAGTGCAACAAAGCAGTGTTGCTTCTGATGAGGCAATTCAAGATCATGCAGCAACTACAAATCCCAGTTCTGATATCCAACATATACAGAGCATCGAACCAGAAGAAACCAAGGGCCCTAGTGCTGCCAAAGTTGAAGAAGTTTCCAGTCAGAGCAATGTGGCTTTTGCTGAAGATGCAGTTCAAGATGAGGTAATACCAAGTGAGCCACCAGAATATATACAAGCAGTGCAGGAGTTGGAACAAGAAGAAACTAAGGAAGCTGATGAAGCTTCCAACAAAAGGAACCCTGCTATCTTCAGCGACTTAAATCAAGAAGATGGTATCGTGGCAAGTGAACCACTTGAGACAGAACTAGCAGAAGAGGCTGCTGCCTTCAGTAACTTAGATCAAGAAGGTGGTCTAGCAGACAGTGAACCACAAGTGGCAGACCTAGAGAAGGCAAAGGAAATTGAAGCCACTGAAACTGAAGAAATCACGCACCAACAGCCTGCTGCTCTTTCCACAGAACTGCCAAAAGAAGATAATTCAACAGCAAGTGAGCCACATAATGATGATACTCAGCATTCGCTGGAACAAGATTCAATTGAAGTGAAGGATACTGAAGCTGCTGAGATTCAAGGAATCTCCCAAGAAAGAACTGTTGCTACTTCTAAGGAAGATGCTGTGGAAGATGATGGCACAGCAGAAGGGCTAACCGGTGTTTCTCAAGAAGTACAAGATATAGAATCAGCAGAAGTCAAGGACACCGAAGCTGATAATGTTGTAGAAGCATCTAATGTAGTAACTGTCGACGATGCAGGACAAGAAAACAATGCGCTGACAAGTGAGAATATTGCAGAACTGCAATTACAGGGTCTTGAATCAGAAGAAATCAAGAGCCATGAACCTATTGAAACAGAAGCAGATTTCAGTACAAGCCATGCTGCTCCCTTTAATGATCCAGCTGAAGTGAATACAACAACATGTGACACACAGAACATAGAGTCAGCAGCAGAAATAAAGGAAACTGAAGACTCTAAAACTGAATCAATTCCCCAGGAAAGCAACATTTCTATTTCTGAGGAGTCTACTCCAGAAGATAGTATAACAGCAAGTGAAACAATTTCCAGCACTCAAGAACTAACTATTGCAGGATCAATAGAGGCCAGTGAGGACAACAAAGATACAAAAACTGGAGAAATCACTGACCAAAGTAATGAGGTTTTTGCTGGGGAGGCAGCTCAAGGAGATAACATACCTGAAAGTGTGTCAACTGCTGATACACAACCAATGCAGGAGCTGGAATCAGAAGAAATGAAGAAAGATGAACTTGTCGATTTGAGTGGAACATTTCATCAAAAGGATGAAGCCATCTCTCAGAAGCAAAATCAAGAAGATAATCCAACCACATGTGAGACAAATGTGATTGGATTAACCGAAGTGAGCAGTGTTGAAGCCTCTGAAGATCAAGCAATTGCCCACCGAAGTAATATTACTCAATGCGAGGAGCAAGCAACAGAAGAAAGCATACCAGACAGTGAACCACAAATCTTGGAAATTGAATCAGTCCAGGATATGGAAGACACTGAAGCTACTGAACCTGAACTCGTTCCAGAGCAAAACATTGTTTCTACTTCTGAGGAGTCTGTTCCAGAAGAAAATGCTACAGCAAAAGAACCTGCTTTTCATGACAGAGAAATACAAAATGATGGAGCAGAATTAACAGAACAACATGATGGTGTGAAGACCGAAGAAATACCCAACCAAAGCAGTGGGGCTATTGTCGAGGAGAAAGCTCAAGAAGCCAATTTACTAGCAGGTGAGCCAATCGATGATGTGCAAGTAAAGGATCTTGAACCGGAAGAAATAAGTAACACTGTAGATGGTGAAGCAGAAGAAGCTTCCCATCAAACACATGATGCTGCTGTTGAAGATAATTGGACAGGTGAGGTAGAGAGCAGTGCTGAAGCCTCTGAAGATCAAATAATTGCCCACCAAAGTAATATTACTCAATGCGAGGAGCAAGCAACAGAAGAAAGTCTAACAGAAAGTGAACCACAAATTTTGGAAATGGAATCAGTCCAGGATATGAAAGACACTGAAGCCACTGAACCTGAATTAATTTCCCAGCAAAATATTGTTCCGACTTCCGAGGAGTCTGTTCCAGAAGAAAATGTTACAGCAAAAGAACCTGCTTTTGTTGACAGAGAAATACAAAATGATGGAGCAGAATTAACAAAGGAACATGATGGTGTGAAGGCCGAAGAAATACCCGACCAAAGCAGTGGGGCTATTGTTGAGGAGACAGCTCAAGAAGCCAATTTACTAGCAAGTGAGCCAACCGATGATGTGCAAGTAAAGGAGCTTGAACCGGAAGAAATAAGTAACACTGTATATGGTGAAACAGAAGAAGCTTCCCGTCAAACACACAAGGTAGAGATGACAGAATCATCAGAACAGATGAGGGGCACTAAACCCCCTGTACCTGAACCAGAATCATCAGAAGAGATGAGGGACACTGAACCAACACTCCATGATAGCAAAGCTGCTAGTGTAGAGGAAATAGAAACACACGATAACGAAACAATTGAACAAAATGTTGGTTACCAGCAACTTCAGGAGCAAGAATCAGTTGAATTCAAGGAAACTGAGGCTCTTGAACCTCAAGGAGTCATCCCATCTCATAATGTTGCTAATTCTGAGGAGTTCAATTCACAAGAGACTCTAACAAAAGAACCAGGTTCTGACGCTCAAGCAGAGGAATCATCAGTCGTAATTGAAGACACTGAAGATCTCAATAACAGTGCTGCTCTTTCTAAGAAGGTAGCTCCCAAAGAGCATATACTAGCAACTGAGACAACTGTTGATACACCACCAGTTCAGGAGCCAGAACTAGAAGAGAGACAAAGTATTGAATCTGTTGAAGCAGAAGATAATATAGCAGCAAGTGACCTTCCAGGAGAAGAGATGGACACTGAAGCCATAGAGACTGAATCAGTCCCTCATGAGAGCACCACCACAGGCATAAAGGAACTCAATGAAGATGTGAAAAGCAATGTTTCTCTTGCTGAGGAGGCAGCTTCAGAAGAACATATACTAGAGACTGAAGTAACTCTTGATAAATCATCAGCACAGAAGCCAGAACTAGAGGAGATCAAGAACACGGAGCCAGCCGAACAAGGACATAATATAACAGAAACTAGCCTGCCAGAAGAAGAGATGAAGGATAATGAAGCCATGGAAACTGAAACAGCCCCTCATGATAGCAACATGGAAAGCATCAAGGAACTCAGCGAAGATGATACCATAACAGCAAATGCACCGGATGTTGATAGTCAACAAGTCTCAGGGAAAGAATCAGCTGAAGACATGAAGTGCACTGACGCCACAGAACATCCAGGAGAAACCCCAGAAAGCATGGTGTCTACTTCTGACGAGCTTACTCAAACAGGAGAGATCACAACAGTAATGGAGACAACTTTTGACACTCAACAAGCGCAGAGTTTCATATATCAAGAAACCGAACTCAGTAATTTCTCTAATCCTGAAGAGGAAGTGCAAGAAAATGATTTACTCAAAAGTGAGCCAGAAACTGATGAGAGCACCACCGCAGGCATGAAGGAACTCAACGAAGATGTGAAAAGCAATGTTGCTCTTGCTGAGGCGGCAGCTTCAGAAGAACATATACTAGAGACTGAAGTAACTGTTGATAAATCATCAGCGCAGGAGCCAGAATTAGAGGAGATCAAGAACACTGTGCCAGCTGAACAAGAACATAATATAACAGAAACTGGCCTGCCAGAAGAAGAGATGAAGGACAACGAAGCCATGGAAACTGAAACAGTCCCTCATGATGGCAATATTGAAAGCATAAAGGAACTCAGAGAAGCTGATATCATAACAGCAAGTGCACCGGATGTTGATACTCAACAAGTCCCAGAGCAAGAATCAGTTGAAGACATGAAGTGCACTGACACCACAGAACATCCAGGAGAAACCCCAGAAAGCATTATGTCTTCTTCTGACGAGCTTACTCAAACAGGAGAGATCACAACAGTAAAGGAGACAACTTTTGACACTCAGCAAGCGCAGAGTTTCACAGATCAAGAAACCGAACTCAGTAGTTTCTCCAAGCCTGAAGAGGCAGTGCAAGAAAGTGACTTACTCAAAAGTGAGCAGGAAACTGATGTTCAGCAAGAGCAAGAACTGGATTCCACAGAAGAAACCAAAGGCACTGAAGATTACCAGCAAAATGGAGTTTCTACCTTTGAGGAGTCGGTGATTGAGGTTGAGTCAAATGTTGATGAACAGCATGTGCAGGACAATAAATCAGCGGTAGAAGTAAAAGAAAATGAAGATACAGAAACTGAAGAAATATCCAAGAAAATTAATTTTACCACTTCTGAGAATGCAGCTCAAGAAAGCAGTGAACAAGAAGTCGACCAACCTTTTTATGTCCAACCCGTAGAACAGCTTGAATTAACCACAGATAGCAAGGACAATCAACTCGTAGAGGCAGAAGAAACATCCAGCCAAAGCAACATTGTAACCCCTGAAGATCAAACTGCAGAAGATAGAGTTGCAAATGAAATTGACCCATCTGTTGATATAGATCAAGGGCATGAACTAGAATTAGTGGAAGAAATCAAGGATATTGATGCCACTGAAGCTGAAGAAACCTCCCATACAGGCCAAGCAGTTTCTTCAGTGGAGCAATTTTCAGACAGTAATCTATCAGCTGTTGAGTTGACTCATGGTATTCAGCAAATGAATGACTCGGAGGCTATGGAAGAAATGAAGGGCACTGAAGATACTGGTGATGAAGAAATATGCTATCAACAGACAGGTACTTCAGAGGATCCATCTCCAACAGATAACGGAAAATCACTACAAAATTATCATGTAGAATCAAATGAAGACAATTTGGGTAATGGAATCGGCGATGTAATTTCAGTGCATGAAAAGATCGAAGATAATATAGATGAGTCAGCAGAACTGAAGGTATGTTCAAATTAAGTATCAACCAATGCTTTCTTTCATCCATCTAAAATGTTTACAATACATATAATAGTAATGCATATTTTAGGCAGTGCTAACTGCTAATTTTATAAGGACTGACTTCTGAAGTAAATGATCACTAATGATGGTTTTCATGATTCACTTTAGACATTAAAATGAACAAACTTGGTGTATCTAACTTTGCCACAATACTGTGTATGGTAGTACATTATTGGTTTGTCGGTTGAGTATATTGTCAGACAAGATGTATACCAAACAATACCAAGTTTTAAACTACTGGTTACAAACTGTTTAGTTAAATTAATATGCAAAGTTTGAGAAAACACAGAGGTTGTACATTAGAGTTCAAAAGCTGAAAAATAGACTGCAGGATGAACAGAGGATGCATAAATATTTCTTGCCACGTTGAGTGAAAATTTCACTACATGATCAAAGTTATAAACTGCAAATTAAATTGTAAAAGAGTGTTATATTTGAGTGCTATAATTGTGCAAACCCCAGCAGTATTTTTTTAACTCATCCTTAAGGGGGCCGCTGCACCCAAGAGAGTTCTATCATTCTGAATTCCGAAATATGCATCTAGTTCTTTGAATTTTAGGACTTACAGGACAACTCACTAATGTATCTCATACAGGATGAAACATCTGAATTGGGTGAAAAAACTCAGATCAGTGCGAACAGAACTGAGGAAAAGGATGATCACATTTCTACTGAAGATACAGAAGAGACTTCCAACAATATAAATCTAGTCAAAGAAGGGCCAAATGAACATGGTTCAAGCCAGACATCAAATGTTCAAGATAATGAGCAACTTCATGATGTTGGACTTCAAACACAGATTTGTGAAAGATCAGTGGATATTGGACAACAAGATGAGGACGTGAAGAACGTTATCTTGGATCAACAGCAGAAGGAAGATGAAGAAATTGAGAAGCAACAGGAAGAACTCCAGACAGATGAACAGAAACATGATGACAAGAGGGCAGATTTCATCATAGACACACAAGTGGCTTCCATTGATGCATTTGAGGTGAATATCTCTAATACTGACTAATTTCATGTTCTATTTTCATCAAAATCTCTTCTAATCAGAAGCACGTTACTATTCAATGAAATTTTGCAGGCTGAACAAACAGATTCGGTGGTTACTGAAATGCTCAATAATGAAGTAACTCAAGATGAATCCGAGGATTCCATCCCAAGAACTACAGATGCGATGGTTGAAAACATTACAGAAATAAAAGAAGAGACTGGACCAAACAGTGACAGCACCTTAGAGGTTTCTGCCAAAAACTATAATGAAGATGTGCATGAGAATACAGAAAAGGATGCAGTGGTAGAAAAAACTTCAAGTAGCGAACATGATGAAATAGCTGGTGAAATTAGAAATGAAGAGGTCAGTACAGAATTTCCATTGATGCAATGCGAGAAATTTAGACATGTTCTAGTTCAACTAACTGAAAACTGTTAAGTTTCCAAATTAGAAATGTAAATAAAAAAAATGGTAAACAAAAGTTTTTCATTACACAGGTAACTTGTGTCACTGTGAGTATGACGGGTGAGTAACATTGATTAGCAAGCAACTAAGAATTCTTTTTAGCACTATCATCTCATTCTTTTCATTTCTTTTGGCAATACAAACCTTGAAGCATTACTGATTACTTCTCCTAGCATAGTGGATTGTTATGGACTAACTTTTGAAGTAGAAGTACCTTTAAGAAAAATGTAAATAAAGAATGACTTATGCTGCGATTAGATTCTATATGACTAAATCTATGCTGAACAACATGGTTTGGTGAAAGTCTCTCATTGCCTATACTGAACAACATTGTTATCTTTTGCTCAACTTGCAGATTGAACCTTGTTTGGCATCAGCTCTGGAGAGAGATCTTCAAGCTGACTCAGACCTTTCAAATGACCGGATGCTAGAGAATGTAAGATTTATTGTAGTGAATATTACCCAGTATACTTAATTTCATAAACATTGAAAATAATGTTAGCCGCCATTTTTTTCTTTCGAAGAAAGAACGAAAAACAGTGCTCTTAAGTGAAAAGAAATAGAAAATGGAAAGGATATCAAGTTATACAAAATAACAAAAAGTGAAGAGAGATGAACTTGAGTTTTGCTACTTTATAATAGTATATGCATGTGCAATTTAAGTGGCAGATTTATCTATGAGCTTGGCCGTGGACCCTTCTTAGTTCTTAACACAAAAGACCTGCAAGCCTTTTGAGTGCCAGCTCTTCTCTAAGTGAACATTTCTCAGTTTCTACCAACAATTGCAAGCCTCTTAAGATTAACTCATATCTGAATATGGCATCCCAAAATCATAGTAGCTGTTATCATTCATTTACTTTAATGCTATCACATAATTATCAGAGTAATGAGCTGTCCTATCTGTTGTACAGAATCCTATAGCTGTTCCACAGAATGATGAATACAGACTGCACGGAGCGGAGGAAGGATACACAAACAAAGTCAACGTTGACATGCATGCCATTCAAGAATCAGTTAAAGTGATTGAAGATGCAGAAGAAAAACAAGAAATGCAAAATGAAGATAATGTTGTTCACCATGATGAATCTCTGGTCACACCTCCAAAGGAAGAGACATCCCAAGTGCATACTGATGAACAATACAGTGCAGACACTAAAATGGATGATACCGCAATTTCTTATGCAGAAATGGCACATGAAAATACAAGTACAGAGCCCAGAGAAGTTGAAGATACAAAGGAAAAGAAAGGATTCAATGACTTTCCAGAATTTGTTGCAGAAACATCCAAACAGGATGATGTTGACCAAGACTTCAGCATTCATCACCAGGTACCAATATGCTTGATAGTATATCAATGGTTTTCTTCATTCACAAAACATAAAGCCATGCCAACCTAGAGGTTGGGGATATATATTTATAAGCTAGTGGGCAGCCAAGCATATGCTAATCAAAGATGCTAGATGCTAGTCTAAGGTACTAGTCTAAGATGCTAGTCCTAGTCCAAGATGCTAGTCATGATGCTAAAGTGTTAGATGCTAGTCAAGATGCTAAAGCGAGAGATGCTAAAGCGAGATGCTAGTCTAAGATGCTAAAGCGAAAATGCTAAAGTGAAAGACAAAAAAGTTACACTTGAGCACTAGACTTATTCCACCATCAATGCTTAACAAGTTATACTCATATGCATTCGTGTGATCAAATTTTATTGCAGAATCTTCTTGCAGTAAAACTAATATTTTTTCTATCATTCAGGTTGAAGATGAAAAGTCGGCAGCAACAGAGAACAATAGCGCAGAAGCTGAAGCTGTGCAACCAAAACTTGATATAACAATTTCTGAGACAAATAATGACAATAATTTGTCTACAACCAATCCCTTGCCTGAGCATGAAACAGAAAATGCCTCAGATATAAATCAAAACAGACAATATCAGGAAGCAACCAATGCAGATGCAATCGACAACATTGAAACTGGTTGGGTCGAGAAAATGGAGACAAGCTATACTGCAACTGAAGTGGTCACACTCAATGAAGATATCTGTGATAAGGTCAGAAGTCAAAACTCATTATCTATATTATTTAAGATTTATGTTTAGTCCTTCTAAGCTATTTTTTACTATTCCATTTAGGCTAGTGGAGCTGATGGAGTACCACCTGATGGAAGTCTTAAGACATCTGAGGACACCAAAAGGAACCTTGATGTTTCATCTGTAGTTACAGAATCAGAGGGAGAAAATATTAACAAGGAGATGGAAGATCACAAGCTTGCTCTTCCTGTGCATCCTACACAGGATGAAAACACTACTGATCAGGGATTTAGTTTGGAAGATACAGAAAAAGAGTCCATGTCACCAGAGAAGGCACTGCCTGCTGAACCAGAGGAGCAAGAAGAGAATCAAGTAACCAAAGAACAAGATGAAGAAGACAGGCATGATGCAGAACTTGGTGATGCACATGAAAAAGATCACAAAGAAGCTGAACAAGATTATTTGCCTGTCTCTAGTTTCCTGATGAACCTAATATTGGGAAAAGGCAATGATGATCCAAAAAATGATTCGGAAACCGAGGTTGAAAAGGAGCAAGAAGAAACTACCAAGGATGACAGTTGTTTGATCACTTCCCAACAAGAAGAAAGTTTGGTGGCATTTCCTAAAGAAAATTGGGTAGATGAAAAACTCACCTTTGAACAAGAAAAAGAAAAGGTAGAAGGCTCTGAAGAAACAGAAGAACCAGTAAAAGAACAGAGTCATGATGTCGAGATGGACGTCCAAAAATCATTGGAAACTGATGAAGAGCTCAAAAGGATCAGTCGTGATTTGGAAGCACCAGTATACCAAGACAATGCCCATGATGAAATTTCTAGCAAACTGATATCAGCCAAGGCAGCTGATCCGATCGAAAAAATGGAAGTTAGAGACTTTGAGTTGGATGAAGAATCATTTGATACTGTTTGTCAGGAAAACGTGGAAGCAGCAACAGAAACTGAAGACGGAAGCTTGAATAGGAACCAAGATGGCATAACAAGCCCAAAGGCTTCACAAGAGGATGCTTTGGAGGAAGTAGGAACAGAACTTCCGCATGAGTCTTTACATGAAAATAGACATGATGCAAAGGCTGAGCAAACACTCTCCTTGATAGAACCAGATATAGGCAACGCTGAAAAATTGCCTAACGAGGCTGACGGTGTTCAAAGCCCTCCTTGCACAGAACAAGAGGAGTCCATTGAATCTTCCTATGTTGAAGTGAGAAGTACTACTGAGGGTCAAGTGGAAAGTGAAGTAATAGAAACGAATGAAGAGGACCAGCATACAACCGCAGGTGGACATACTGAAGAGCAGATAGAAAATTTACATGATGATAAGTCGAAAGGAACATGTTCTGAAGAAATATCTGATGAGCAGGCACCTGAAATAACTGAACCAGTTAGCCACACTGAGAGAAATTTTGCTTATGAAAAGGAAATTCCTGCAAGTTCAACATGCATGGACAAGAAAGAGAGTATGATCTCAAACAATGAAGTCAGCAACTTTGAAAAAGCTCTTGAGACACACTCAGATAGTCCAAATTTGCATGTTAACCAAGATAAGAAAGTTGAATCAGCTGATAACCAAACTATGGTGGAGCATAACACCGTGTTAGACAAGCTTGAAGATTCTAATTGGCAGGAGGAGCAGGAAACTGCTGCACAGAAGTTCCCTAAAAAGACTGAAGGAAACCAGAAATTTATGGCAATAACAGAGCCTGTGATCAAAGAAGAGAATGTACATGAAACAGTTGAAGGTAACACGCAAGCAGTGAAGATAAACTCCAATGAAGAGCAAGAACTTTTTGATTCACAGGTTCGGGAACGTGGTCTCAATGTGGTTTCACCCAAAGCAACTTCTGAGGCTGACGAAAATTTTGTGGAGATAACAAAGCCAGAATTCAGCACAGATGAAGAACATAGTCCAAAGACACATGAATCAAATATGCCAGAAGAGAATACTTGTGATGAGAAAACAAAGGCTGAAGAGGAAACTAATACTATAACTGATGAAGCAACAGTGAAATTCGAAGAACGAGGAGCAGAACAGAAGGTATCACATAAAAAGCATAACATTTTGTCTGGTGTTGGATCAAAGGTGAAGCACCAACTAGCAAAAGTGAAGAAAGCCATCATAGGTAAACCTGGGCACACAAAGTTTGAATCACCAAAATCATAAAATTGCATTCACCTTAGAGCATGTAATTCTTGTACAATATGTATTTTTGTAAGGAATTTTTTCTAAGGAATTTATGTGAGGTGTAGGATATTGGTTTAGTGAACCTCAAGGTATCTGTAATTTTGTACGAACGATTCATTCAAAGGTTGTGTTCTTAAAGACGCTTGTAAATATAGGCAGGCAGTGTGTTCAAGTTTCCATAAAATTTATAATTGTTTCACCAACTTGGTGTGAGGTGGACAACATGTACATGGCATATTTTTTTGTTACTTCCTAATTGATATGCATGTGTTGTTTTGTGGTAATTATGCAACATATTCTACACTTCTTCATGAACTCATGTGATATGCTGTGCTCTGCTCTGGCTCCGGCTAGTGCTAAAACATAGTAGGATGGGTTTTTACATGTGCATGAATGCAAAGAAATCACAGATCAGACTCCTTAGAGAAAGAAGCATATACTCATGTTGTTGATCTACGCCTCCATTCGGATAAGCAAAATGAATGCTGGACAGACCTTCTCTAGAGAAAAAGTACTTGATCTCTACAGGTACAGGTACTATTCTACTACTAAAAGTTGTAGAAAAATGCTGAAGAGAATATGAGGTGATAAAATTTTTCCGTTCCCATGCTCAATCATGCTACCACGACAATCCCCAACGCAGGAAGCAGTTTCAGATAGGCGCCGCATTGCGCATACAACAAACCATGCATCGTCGAGGATTCTGCAGGATCCACGGGCCACGGTCCTCCACGCACAATGCTCCATCCCCGTCGCGTGCGCACACCCAGTGGCGGGCTCCTCTCTCGGGGGCGAGCCGGACATGAGATGTGAGCGCGGCGGCGGCGAACTATCGTCGAGCAGGTGGTGGGCATGCCGTGGAGGAGACACACGGACCCTGCTACCGGAGCGGCGCTTTTGGCACAGCGCACTGCTGGTGGCCGCCGTTACCCCGGGTAGCCCCCTGTTTCGCATTGCGCTCCTCCACTCCTCTCTCTCTCTCTCTCGCTTGGCGAAGGCGGCGGAAATGGCGGCGGCGGCGAAGCCATGAGAGCGGGAAGGCGAACCAATTGCAGTTTCCCCATCGCGGTGGCTTATGGCCCGTCAGGCGTATGCCGCTCATTTCGTTTCATATTATACGATGCATTTTGATTTGCACAGAGTTCAAAAATTAGATTTGGTCAATACTCTTCTTATTATGGAGTACAATGGATATTTAATAACTACAAAACCAACATAACAAAAGCAGCTTTTGTATCTGAGCATAGTTAAATCCTCACATTTTTCATAATAGACTTGCAATTTGCATGTACTAATGTTTGAAATTTGTTCATTTTTATTTCAGCTAAAATTGAGCTTGGTGAATTGGTGCCCAGAGATGAAAATGGAAGCACAAGAGATCCGCTTGAGGCCAAAACTTGACTTAAATTTTGAATTTGAATATAAAAAAAAGAAAAGGAAACTTGTACATTAGCTTCAAGTACATACTTATTTTTCTATAGAAAAAGAAAATGTAAAAAATAAAAGTCGTTCCAAACGAACACCGAAATTCAGACTTAAGGGTAACCCGTTACAAAGAAAATTGCAGATTTTGTTTCACGAACAAAATCAAGATAACTCATCCCTTGTGTCTTGATGCAGGCATTCAGTATTCTCCCACACTTTCTTTTTTTGGATCATACATCTCGTGAACAGAATTTGCATATGGTACATGCAGCCAGATATTCTCTTAGAACATGGCTAAAGAAAGATTGATTAATCAAGTATTCCTCATCGTTAAAAATTCAACAAGCTAGAGTGTTTCAGACTTTTTCAACTAATTTATTAACAAGGCCTTGCAAGTGACTATTCACGTCCAGGATGTTCTCCATGTTAGCTGAGCAACTTGAAAGCACTCGTGTACGAGTCTATGAGAGTATTCCACCATGACACCAGAAACCAAAATTGTACAGCCAGCACACCTGAGAGCTAGGACACTTTGTGCGAGATTTTTATGTAATTCATGAGCCTACTCAGGGCTTTACCACTGTCAATGGTTTCTCTTGCCCTCTCAAGTGCGGACTTGATATCCTCAGCTCCGGTGCAGCCTAACAGGTGGTCAACCATGGCAGCATTCAGGACTATTCGGTCATAGGCCGGTCCTTTCTCCCCACTCAGTGCTGCCAAACCCAGCTCCAGGTTTTTCAGGACCTGATTCAGCAAGGAGAAACAATAAGTAAAAATAGTAACTATGCTAAAGATATATTCTCCTGCTAGCTTGTCAGTGTGATACAAATACAAAGCATCGACAGACTTCAATGGATGACAGACAGCCATCCTTGATTGGAAGTTGACAGCATATAGAAATATGAAACTAAGGTAGCAACAACCACAAGCATGGGCAATCTGGCTTACCGATCTATCAGTTCGTGGAGTTTCAGTGGACTCAAAACCAAGTTCCTGAGCATTCACAATGACGCTGAAGCCCTCTCTAGAAATACCTGGAAGATGAACGAGACAGCTCAGACTGAAATAATTTCATAACCATGTTATTGGGCATTCATAACAAGCTATCCGCACTGGGCATTCACAGAACCTCTTTTTTTTTTTATGAATCAACTTCCAAGATGTTAGTAGAAATCTTAAATTTGAAAACACCACATATCCCTAAAGTCACAAGCAATTCCCTGCCACTTAAGCAGCAACAAATGCCCCATCATCGCCAAAAAATACATATAATCACTATGAAGATGAGTATTTATAATCGACAAAGGGAGAAATGTATTTCTTTTACCATCATTCTCAGAAAAATTTGTGCTGTTTGGTGTCCGGAACCCTGAGCAATGGTTCACTGGAAGTCCTTTTGATGCATGAGCTGATCTTTCTTTGGTTGTCATAGAAAGTGCACCCTCCTCACCCTACATGTGCATCATAAGTTTGAGAAATGATCATGTTTAATTATTGGATTTGCATTCTGAGAATAACAAAGAAGGGAAAGAAGCTGTTTGTTCAAAAGATCAGGAGAATGTCCTATCTGTCAGAAATGGCACTCAAAATGTTTATAATGCAAGAACGCCAATTTCTACAGATGTGATCTTAACAACAAGCGCACAAATAAACCCATAGGTTTGGTAAGCTGGGTGAAGACATCTAAACAGAAACATAAAGCTTAAATCCTCCATATAACACATTAGCACAAGATAATACCTTTACAACTAGTCCAGCATGAACAGTTCTCCTCCTCATAAGCATAAGCAATGGATCTTCATAGCCCACATGATAAAATCCAGCAACCATTGATTCTCTTCCCCGTGCCTGGAGAAAACATTGAAGACAAACAAGCCTTTTCACAATCAACCAGTAGTATTTATTTAAGTGAGTAGCATTTGCGACATTTACAACAGAAACATACTTGAACAAGGAATCAAGGACACATAATAATAATGCATTTGTCATCAAATTCACAACAAATTAACAAAGATTCCCATGAAACAGTAGGTGATACAGACTAGTTATATTTTTCCTTCAATGACATGTAACTGTAGAATTACAAGAATGACTCCAGTCGTCTTGACTTGTAGTAGTCAAAACACTTTTTCTATGCATAAATTATGTTGAAGAAACACACAAAATGAAAGCTACTAAACTACCAAGCATTTTACTAAGAAACGAAAAAGTAAATTGTGCTAGATCTTTATTAAATTAGTAGTTTATCAAAGATCGGCCAGCTGTGGAATGTGACCAATTATCTGTTCTGTAGTACTATAATATGCACAGATGATCTACAATATATATATAAACATACATGATGCTACAAAAGTTAGTACAGTTGTACTCATAGTGATGCTCTTATGATACTGTTCTTCCCTACAATAAAAAACTACAAGTGGATTAGAAGAGTTACTCACTCTCACAAATTGCTGAACTTTCTCAGAGGTAGCCAACGGCGGTCGTTTCTTAATATGCTCCCTGAGCCCAATAACAGAATATCTGGAAGAATAGTGAGTAAAAAGAACACATTTTCATACGTTACAACCTTCAGTAAATTGTTGTTTTAAATGAAGACATATTATAAAGCGGTAACATTTAAACTGGAACGCATATGTTCCCTGCAGTTCCAAAAAAGTAAAGGCATTGATTCCATTGTGAAAATTTCACTGCTAAATTTCATGGCTGTGCATGGACTTACTTAACTCAGATATTATGATCAGTTTTCTTTAGAAAATCAGGCTGAGGTTCCATTTCCTGATTATCTGAATGTCTACAGGAATACTAAGTCGACAAGATTGGTCATTGAAGCACAAAATTACCAAGAAAATGTCAAAACTTACAATGGCGGGCAAGCTTCTTGGAGACTCAAATATGCAAAACCGGCATTCTCATCCTGAAAGCAACCAAACAGTTGACGTAATCAGATGCAGTCAGCAGAAGGAGTGCACAAAAAGGGTTGCAGGAAAATTAGGCAGAAGTTCATGCATACCTCCAATAGTGTTTTGGCCTGTAATGGGGACAAATGTGTGTTTGCACCCATGAATTTAAGCATCTGCCCTTCTGTTATGCCACCCTGAAAATCTTGATCATTAAGTAATACAGAGGGTTTTCAAAATTAAATGATAGATAAGTCCATCTCCTCTCCAAAACCTCCACAGAATTAAAGAAAAACTCAAGTGTGTGATGATTGTTGATGGGTATGCTTTTGTACTGACCTTGGGTGGCATCCATTCAACTCCATGGAGGAGACAAGCCTCACCATAGCAGGCTCTAACAGCTGCAACAAACAGCGTACTCCTGAAGAAGCGTGTATTTCCATCATAGGGCTCACCATAGTGTGTTAAGGATTTGACATCAGCAACTGGAGTTGGACCTGATAAAAAGTGGTATTAATGACATTATGATTTCTCTATATCCAGTTTAAGAAAGAGAAACTGGTTTGGTGCTACCTAGTTCATCATCAAAGGCTAGACAATATCCTTTGAGCTCGCGATCAGTTTCCCTATTCATCCGCTGTCCAATAAGAAATGCTGCCAGCAGTGCTTCATTAACCATCGACGAATTTGCACTGGCTAATTCAACTGGTAGAACATCCTTTAGTACACCCTGAACTTCCTCATAACCCAAATGGCCACCAGCAAGAACTTCCCTCAAAGCACTGACAAGTCTCATCTCTCCAGTGCTTTGACCAACATACCGAGGTCCCGTTAAACCATTTGCTCCCATGATTGTTCCTTCCGGATCTGCTATAAATTTCACCTCGGGGGGAAGAACATTGACAAGACGTGGCCAAAATAAGCTCATGGCACGACGCTCGCCCTCACTCCATTGGGTGGCTTCCGGAAAAGAATTAGCTCTTATTGTCATGCCAGCGAAGAATGCACCCAATTGTGCACTGGACACTGGCTCATCTTTGAGTTCTCCCATTCCTACACAGGAGATTGTAAGTAACATACTCCCTTCATTTCAAAATGTATGACACGGTTGATTTTTCATATAACGTTTGACCATTCGTTTTATTCAAAAATATATATAGAAATATTATTTATTTTGTTGTGACTTGTTTTATCATCAAATAAAATATAATCTTAACTTATACTTTTACATATTTATATTAAATCTTTGAATAAGCCAAATGATCAAACGTTATGCAAAAAGTTAACGACGTCATATATTTTGAAAAGGAGGTAGTATATCATAAGATTGTTACAGAAGGCAAAGAGTCAATGAAAATAAACCAATCACAAATCAGACCTACTGTAAACTTATCACTGAAATATAAACTAACAAGCAAATTGTAAAAATTAGTATCCACAGTCAATAAATGTCCCGCCGAAAGTTTAGCATTACACTCAGGAGTACAACTAAGCATAAATTACGAGCTAATGTTTCACAAAAAAGTGCTAAACTTTAGAAAGCTCCATTTCAAGCAAAACTTTGCCTTCCTAGATAAAAGGAGAGGTTATTGCAATCATCATAATGTTAATTCACATGGCTCTCAAAACTAACCGCAGTCTATACAATAGTGTCATAGGACTCGAGTTCTAAATTCCAGCCATGAAAGTGAAAGCAGCAGAATTTCCTCCCGAACAGACGGTGGCTGCAACGCAGGATCCAATCGATGCTAGAAATCACCAAAGCTGAAGCGGCGAGCGTGCGAGGCCACCGCCGGCAAGGATGGGGTGACCGACTCACTCACCGGAGCGAAGGATGGTGTCGAGGACGCGCATGGCCTGCTCCTCCCCGAGCGGGCGCGTCTGCTCGGGCCCCGTGCACACCCGCGCCTGCGCCTCCAGCACCGTCGCGTTCGGCCGCGGCAGCCCCGGCGGCCGGTACGAGTCCGAAACTGCCGGGTTCCGCCTCACGACCTCCTCCAGCATCGCCACTCCCGCCTCCTCCATCCACGATGCCTCCGCCCCCGCCGCCGCCACCCCGCGCCGGCATCTCCCGCGTCCGCCGAAACTGACCGCCGAGACGACGACCCGCCTCTGCCCCGTCGAACCCCAACCGCTCACCCCCGCGCTCGGGAGCGGCCTGAGCAGCATCGAGTTCATGGCGATCCCAAAGTCAATGCAGCCGAGCCGGAGGAAGACGACGACTGGATTTTTACATTTTAGACCTTTTCGAAACTTATTTGTAAACTAGGTTTTCAAAAAAGACCAAAAAGTAAAAAAAAATCCAGAAGACGACTACTTGCCTCGCCGGCTCGCCGTTATACTAGGATCGAACCGGATGGACCCGGCTCACCACGAACCGCCTGAGTGGTGGGCCCTATTGCTCAGGAGTGCTTTGAGATTCGTGCCGGAGGCAATGACACGCGGGATGCTCGGGGATCGGACGGCAGGCAGATGGGGAGGAGCCCTCACAAAGCGCAGCGCCGCCTCCGTTTCTGCGTCTCCTCTCCAGCCATCCCCATCTCTCTCTCTCTCTCGCCGCGGAGCTTGGAGGTTTGGAGAGATCGGAGCAGAGAAGCGGAGGCCTCTTTGCCCTAGCGCCGCGCAGCCGCAGCCATGGCGTTGGCCGCTCGCCTCGTCTCCCGCTCCCGGCAGGTTCGCATCTCCCTTCCCCGTCCCCCCGCGCACGCCCGCCGCGGAAACCCTAGTTTTGAGGTAGATCTGATCCGGCGGCGCCGCCGACGATTGGTTCGGTTTGCGTGGGATCTGTGATTTGGTTTCATTGAGGAATTTTTTTGTTGGGATCGATTGCAATGGTGGGGTTGGATGCGGTGGGGGTGGGTGGCGTTGGGAACGCAAGTGAGTCCGGTGCATTTCGTGTTACTGTTGATTGGAGTGAATGCGATGCTACCAGATCCTTCAGATTAGGATGGGAGAATGCTCCTCTATGAGGGGACAGAGGAGGGAACGGCTTGGTTGTAACCATCCCGGATCTCTCACCACAGTGCAATTTCCAAATTCAGCATCCTCGCACATATAACATTTCATGATTCGGTACTGATCAACAAGCTAGGGAAAGCTTGGTGTGGGCACTGCTCAAGCACATTCCAGGCTATTATTTGTTAGTATGTTTTCTTTGAGTGGTATATGTCTTGTTGATGTGTGGGCATTGGTTTATTGGTGAAATTTATGTTGTGTAGACAGTCAGCTAATTAGAATAGATTGGCTGAAGAAGTTATTAGTCTATGTTATGTAATAAGGACATCCATGGTTGGTAAAGTTGTCAGTACGAAGCTATGGGGAACGTTTTGTTTCAGAAAGCTCTAGCTTCTCTACCCTTTTTTTAAATTTCGTGTATGTTGATTGTCGTTGGTTAATGTCTCTGGCTTCTGGCAGCTATATTCTGCTCAAGCTGCCTTGGCAAATGGAGGTGCCACTCAAGTCCGCTTGTATGCCAAGGAGACAGCTCCAGGTGATCGTACTCCCGTCAACGGTGATGGTAAGCCTCTTAAATTTTCATTGCGTTTAACAATTTATTTTGTGCAAATTCTGTAGGAACTTCAATTGCTTTTAATCTTAAGTGGAAAACCCCTTCCGATAAGACCATTCTGTTGAGCTGTAGAAAAAAAATGCTTCTGTACTTTACCTTTGACCATTGCAGCATCACAAGTAATGCTATGTGTTTTTATGTCATTCAAAAAATATTTTTCAATGCAAAACTGAAGAGAGTACATCTGGTCATGAGTTGTAGTTTGTTTGGTTAAAGTCTGCTGTGTAGTTCTGATTATTACTGTATTTAAGTTGCGCCATTTCCTTTGTATTATAGTTTTGGTGGTCTGATTTTGTTTTTTTGTATGTATTATGAAGACCTATTGAAGGGCATATTTTTTGAGGTAAAGAAGAAATTTGAGACTGCCCTTGGGGTACTTAAGAAGGAAAAGATCACAATTGATCCGGATGATCCCGCAGCAGTTTCTCGTTATGCCCAAGTCATGAAGACTGTAAGACAAAAGTAAGATCAATTATAAGCTGTCACATATATTCATGGTCCTTAGCTTATTACTTTCCTTTGATTTTGTCATTGCTTTTGTGTTTATTTTACAGATATTTGTGGTGATTGTTTCTACTTTCTGCGTAAAGCTCTTTTATTAAACAAAAATCAGATTTCTTGTGGTTTTTTAAACCTCGAATTCATTAAGCACTACTGTATATTTCAGTATCATTGTGGAAATAACTCCCATTTTGATTTTAGTTATTACGAGGGGTGGGATAAAAACCAATGATCGAAGACCGGAGCAGAACAAACCAAAACCAAAAAGAACCAAAATCTTGGTTATCGGTCACTAGATCGGGTGTTACATTTAAAAGACCGAAGTTAGTTTGGGTGGTTCGGTCATATTCCTGGATTAACCGAAAAAACCGAAGTACCCGAGTCAGCCCAACTGCCTTAATTATTCTTCCCATACTGGGCTACTGGCCCATTAGTCCATTAAATTTACAAATCCACAAGGTAAGAAGCTGTCTTATCCTCTAAAAAAACTGTCGCCTTATCCCTTCCTCCTGTTCCCCTCGGTCTTCACGGAGAACATGCCACCGCCGCACGCCCGCAAGTTCTCGCTCCGCCGCCGGGCGGAAGCTGATCCTGCGGCCACATTACAGTTTCCTCCCTGCGTCTGTGCTCTCTTCCCCTCCTTTACTTTAGCTTCTCCTCTTACCAGCCACCAGCGCCCACAACCCAACAACCCGGAGATGGCGCAAGCTGAGGCGGAGACTGCATCACTGGCAGGCTGAGGCAGAAAGGCGCGGCCACCCAAGGGCTTGGCCGCCTGGGAAGCACGGACTGAACAGCTGTCACCTGTGGCCGACGAGAAGGGTTGTAGCATGCTAGATCGCCAGAGGTAGGCAAGCAGCGGATATTGAATTGCGTCTCTGCCTCCTCGTTTCTCACATGTCAATTTCTCTTGTTGGTGATTTGAAACTGTAATCTGTGACTTTTTGTTTGAGATTTTGGTTAGTCTGTTTGCTCTCTGTAAGTCGGTCAGCTCGGGTAAGACCGAAGGCTGGACCGATATTTCAGTTACCCGAATTGTCGGTTCATGAATTTCTATTGCAAAGATCGGTTTCTTGTTTTCAAAGATGAAGTTTTTAAAAACCGAACTCCCTGGACCGAATTTTCGGTCTAGACCGAACACCCACCCCTAGTTTTTACCTACTACAATTTGCCAGTTTGCCCTAGTACAATTTTTCATCTTCCCCGTTGATGTATGATGTCCCTTCGAAAGTAAAAAAGATTCTACTGGTACATTAATGCGTCAGTCCTATGCAGCAAAACATACTCTGGCATATGTCTTCTCTCGAAATAGGCTTGCACTTTATTGCTTTCATTTTATACCACTTATTCTGGATGTTATTGACCTATTTACTCAATTATGGTTCCATTGTGTAAATGCAGGGCAGATCTTCTTTCTGACTCTGAGAGGATTAAATATACCATCGACACCTTTACAAAGGGCATCCCTGATGCACGGACCTACTTGAATACTCTTCAGGAGATCAGGATCAAGTACATCTATTATCATTTTCACAGTTTTCATCCTATGCTTTTCTCAGCCCCAAAAAACTCTTATAAAATAATCAGAATTAAATCAACGTGATATTTGCCTACATAACAATTTTGTTGCACTACGTGCTTGTCTGAATATTCTTCTGTTCACTTAATGTTACATAGGAGTGGCCTTATAGATGATATGGGTGCTGAGGCTATGATGATGGAAGCCCTTGAGAAAGTTGAGAAGGAGATTAAGAAGCCACTTCTGAGGAGTGACAAGAAGAATATGGGTCTCCTCTTGGCAGAGTTTGAGAAGATAAACAAAAAGTAATTATCTTCATCATATTGTATCAACTTAGTTTTGAGATATTTCTGCTCATCATTTCACTGCTCGTTTGCTCCCTAGAGATATACTTTTTCTGAATATTTCAGTGCATAAAATTCCTCATGATAGATGAAACGTGCAAATCCTTTAGCTGATTGCATGATATTTTCTGGTTTCAAAGGCAATTCAGAGCATGTTTAGTTATCTTATCTGACCTTGCTTTTAAGGAAGGGTGGGTGATGATCCTGCTCAGTAGCAAGAGTTTTCTTGTTCGCTAGCAAGGGTTAAGGGACTAAATATGGCTTGCAGAGAAATATATTGGTTTTTCTTCCTCCTGTGCATGCTAGACGTGTTATATCTTTTTTTTAATTAGTTGGACTAGCCTTTTTCATGCTTCTTTGCTTTGCCTTCCAAATTTTCAAATAGGCTTGGAATCCGTAAGGAGGATCTTCCCAAGATTGAGGAAGAGCTTGAACTGGAAATTGCCAAAAGTGAGCTGACGGAACTTAAGAAGGAATGTGTTGAAGCAATGGAGGTTCAACTAAAGAGGTATATCTCTCTTTATCTACTACTTGGTTATCTGCGTGAGTTGGGACTTATTAGAAGTAATAAGAGTTGCCGCTTGCTGCATGCAAGCTACTATAACTAATATCCGGTGCGTCTCTCCTGAAAAAGGTTAATAACACACTGACTTGCTTTGTTATCAGGGAGGAGTTTAAAGACGAGGAGATGCCTGATGTCAAGAAGTTGGACATCAGAAACTTCCTGTAGGCCATACCAATTATAAATCCCTCGAGGCATTTTGAAATGCTCGGACACTCCATAATGGTTTTCTTTTCCAGTGGCAGCCGGTGCTGTAAGCATACCAATGAATGTTATTCTTGCCTTTTGTAATAAAAACTGCACCGAAGTACAAAGACAAGTCAACCGTTGAGTTGGATTGCTTGTTACCTTCCTGCGTGGAGAATTTTGTTTTTTGCATTGGCAATGTGAACACCAAGTAACCAAGCAGCTTACTGTCTCCCTGATGATGCACCAGTGTTGGATTCTCTGATGATATGGACACACCAGGTTGAGGCTTAGGCAGTGGTTTACTGTTTTTGATTACATTTTGATTAGAATACTTTGCTTCCTCAAAAATCATTATCCTAATTAATGAAGGATGCATTATTGCTAGAGTAGTGCACAAATTCCAGAATACTTTGTTTCCTCAAAAATCATTATCCTAGTTAATGTAGGATGTATTATTGCTAGAGTAGTGCACAAATTCTGAGGGTGTATTGAAATGTTAGAGCAACACCAAATTCTGAGGGTGTATTGTAACACCAACGGAATCATCAAATGGCATTTGAAGCTAAATTTGGTTAATCGATAACTATAGCAAGTAGTGTTTTCACTCTATTTAGCAAGTAGTGTTTTCATCCTATTTTTGTTTTGTCTGGCTATTTTGCGAAAAATTCTTTGAGTTTTTGAAATTAACTGTAGTAGTTCACTTGGCTATTTTAAAAACGGGTTATTTAAAAAAACCATTGAGTGTTTATAAAATTAACTCGAAATCCCAATGCTAAAAACAAATAGAGGGTTTGGATAAAAAAAGACCTTCGTATTTCTTTCTTTCATCTTCATCGCGTTGCGCTTGTGCCCTTCCCTTCCGTGACCCGTCCGTGTTGCGTTTGTGCCCTTCTCTTCCGTGACCCGTTCGCGTTGCGCTTGTGCCCTTCCCTTCCGTGACCCGTCACCGCTTGGAGTTTTCGCGCCGCCGCCTGGACGGCCATTTTGTATTTTGTTAAGACTAAAAAAGATGCTCAACGGATAAACCAGGATAAACCAACCCATCCTCCTCCAAAAACAGAGACACCCATTCTCCTCCAAAAAGAGAGAGAGAGAGGAGGATTAGTGAATCGCTAAATCGATTTCTCCGGCGATTCCGCGCACTCGCTGCTGCCCCTCGGCGCTCCCGCGCTCTTGTCCGTGGCCTTCCTCCTCCTCCCAATGCGCCCCGCGGCCTCCCGGTCCGAGGGCGATGGCGGCGGCGGCGTCACGGGGAGATGGGGAGGAGGGGGAGGCGTCTTCCTCTCGCCGCGCGCGATGTCTCACCTCGACGAGCTCACGACCTTCCACTACGCGCACTCCTTCCCGCATGGTCGCCTTATCGTGCGGGCGCTCACCCCGACCAACGACGACGAGTCCGACGCGCTCGTCCGCCTCCTCGCGTCGTCCTTCGCCGAGAACGTCAGGTGGGCGCCCTAGCACAGCGGTACGAGCAGTTCCTCACCTTCGTCATCCGTCGCTACCTCTTCGAGCGCCGCGGCGTCGGCCCCACACGCCGCCGTGCTCGTGGGGTACTACAGGCCAGCCGTCACGGGAGACGGCGAGGGGAACGAGGACGACGACTACGAGGAGATGGCGTGCACGGCGGCGGTGTCACTGGATGCAGTGGGCACGCCCACGGCCACGCCGCTGCTTGACTCCCCGTACATTTTGCAACATGACTGTCATGACGTCGTTGAGGAGGTAATGGAGTAGGGCCATTTCCACTTAGTATGCAAATTAAAAATGGAGTAAGCTATGCACATGCTAATTGCCAATGTCGGCGTTTGTGAATAGTATTAGCTATGTTGCCGGCGGCCACTCTTCCTAGTCGATTGGAAGGCCGCCGACTGCAGACTGCAACGAGGGCAGGAGCAGCAGCAACAAGAGGCAGAGAACAACAATGGAGGATTCTATTTCCAGTACAGAAATGTCGACGATGCTGCATGCGTCGTCCAAGTCCAACAAGAAGACGCAAATCAACTTTCTCCCCATATTCGAGCCGCCTGCACCCTGCAGGCCAGCTGATGTGATGCCTTCTCAGTCTATGAACGACACATCAATATGACCTACCTACCTCGATCAACTATCTATAGGTTAGCAGATTCGTTCGGTGATCATTTAACTTGTTCACAATTATATTGGAGGGGCTGGATTTAATTGAATTCAATTCTTGTTCGTGACAAACTGATAGATAATTTTAGATTGTCAGGAATATACAGACAAGTATACTACATACTAGCTAGCAATGATATATATGTTGTTGTAAATTGTAACAGTTAATCATATGCAAAATAGCACTGGTGTTTAATTACTAGAAGCCTTCTGATTAATCGTAGTTGATATTAATCTCCAGTGACTATTTATAGGTTGTAAATTCAATATATACTTTATTTCATTGTTTATAACCACAACAAATTGTCTCTGGGAATTAACACAAATCAATATATGTATTCGGATGGCTTAATATATTACACTAGTTTGTTCCTCATAATATGACCCTAGTTTGTTCCTCATATACATGTTATAGCATGGATCTTGCAATTCAGAATCCGGACTAAAGGTTTGCTTTTCTTCAATTCCATGAAAGTTAGACGGTTGGCTCACTACTGCATGCAATATATATATTCAGGTCGTCTGAATATCCAGCAGCGACTAATGAAGGTGGAATTATTATGTATTATCGTGTATAAAGTTCATAATATATATATATAGCTAAGGGTGAATTATTTAAAGAAAAATTAGCTAGGATGGCAGTTGTGGATTTCTGAACTTTGGTTGCTCATTATATATATATATATAGAGATGGTCTGTGTGGCGCGCGAGCCCATCCGTGTGGCGTGGCCAATCTCAATTTGAAAACTCAAATTAAAAATCCGAACCATTCAAATTGTTCTACATATTAATATCGTCTTGTATACCAAATTTTACATTTTTGAATTTTTTACTATTTTATCAGATAAGTCAAAGATGCATTAATCCAACGATTTGGAGTATCTATTTTATTGCATCTTTGACCTATCTCGATAAAATAGTAAAAAAATTCAAAAAATGTAAAATTTGGTATACAAGTCTATATTAATATATAGAACAATTTGAACGGTTCGGATTTTCAATTTGAGTTTTCAAATTGAGATTCAACCATGTCACCGGGATGTGCGCGTGCGCCCACAAGCAATATATATATATATAACACAAGAACCGCGATCGATCACCGATAGAATTGATTGATGGATATATCTCCATGATGGCACGAGCTTTTGTAAGTTTTTGTCCTAGTAGTTATCTAGGTTAACTAATTTTTCTGTTGATTAGCCTTCACCGATCGAGCTTGTTGCATGCATGCTTAATTAATTAACTTGCGCGACATATATCGATAGATAATAAGATTAAGATATACGACATAATTAATTACGTACCAATTGGTTATATACATATATATGCATCATATAGAGAATTCTCACACGTAACAACGAATGGTAGATGGATATAACAAGAATGACTGAGTTTATACGTAAACCATGCATGTACAGTTACCTAACCGTTTGCTTCTGAAAGCTACCTAGCTATCTAGCTAGTTGTTAATTAACCCATGCATCCGATTGATACACTTCAATGAGAAGGAGAATATTCTCAACCAAATGCATGTTTGACCAGCCGGCCAGTTGCAAGGTTAATTTATTAAAGCCATTTCTTCCTATAGGCTGAGGACGAAATTAATTAAGGTAGCTAGCAAATTAAAAAGCGCGTGGATTAATTTGAGATATACGTACATACATACTTGTGTTGGTACGTTGTCGATTGTTATTGCCTCACGCATCATATATATATATATATATATATATATATATATATATATATATATATATATATATATATATATATATATATATATGAGATGATTTATGTGTGGCGCGTCGCATGGCATCCTGTGACGCGATCGAATCTCAATTTGAAAACTCAAATTGAAAATCGAACCGTTCAAATTGTTCTACATATTAATATTGCCTTGTATATCAAATTTTATATTTTTTGAATTTTTTACTATTTTATCAGATAGGTCAAAAATGCAATAAAATAGATACTCCACGAATCGTTGGATTATTGCATTTTTGACCTATCTGATAAAATAGTAAAAAATTCAAAAAAATATAAAATTTGATATACAAGGCGATATTAATATGTAGAAGAATTTGAACGGTTCGGATTTTAATTTGAGTTTTTAAATTAGAGATTCGGCCACGCCACACGGGATGAGATGGCTTTGGCGACCACACAGAGCTTATATATATATATATATATTATTGCAATTTTGACCTATCTGATAGACCTATCTGATAAAATAGTAAAAAATTCAAAAAATATAAAATTTGGTATACAAGTCAATATTAATATGTAGAACAATTTGAACGGTTCGGATTTTCAATTTGAGTTTTTAAATTAGAGATTCGGCCACGCTTCATGAGATGGGGCTGTGCGGCGCGCCACACGTAGCCTATATATATATATATATATATATATATATATATATATATATATATATATATATATATATATATATATATATATATATATATATATATATATATATATAGCTAGCTCATAGCTGATGTCAAATCTGAATGACAAACCATTAATTAATTTATTAATACGTATGATGATGCATTGATCTATATATGAATGAAGAAACACAATCAAGCTAATAATTAGCAACTGTATGTGTAATGTATATAGGAATCAATAGCTTGTTGACAGCTGAGTACAAGCTAGCTAAGCTATACGTACGTACAGATGAAGCAGAGGCGCACGCATGGAATTTGCTTATATATAGGCTTTTATAAAAAAAACCGTCCAAAACAATACGTTTCGTATTAATGTAGCGTAGAAAAATACAAATCTATAGCCCTAAGAAGCTATGACCAAGAAAACTGGAAAAATAATCACATCACACATCTACATCTTGATCCTGACTACTAAAGAGCAAAACAGGTATACACCACCCTGAGAGAACAGAACTTCAAACGACGCCTTTAAAAAGGATACGACATCGAGAGCATCACCACAGCCCGTCCTGAGAGATCAGGATGTGGTTTTCATCTGAAGAAATCCTTTAGGGAGAGTAGGAGAGATTCCACAACAATGCCCCAACAGGACAGCGGCGCCCGCAAGCGTCACCGTTGTTAGCCCAAACAGGCTAGCTTTCGCTCATAATATTCCTGCCCTCTCCCATGTCGAAGTGCACCTACTTGCATCGATGGTCACCGTCATCTAAGCACCTTCAACGCGCAGCCACCACGCCAATGCTTCGTCACTGGTTGGCTATCAAGTAAGAGCTTGATATTGGACGCCCTCAAACCTCCATCCACACAACTGGGTTGGAGAGGAAGAGAGTGAGAGAGAAGAGTGGATCCACTCTCCCACGTTCTCCCACGTACTAGCCCGCCAACATGGCCATCTTGTAGTGACAAGGCATCACCAGAGGACTAGCGTCTGGATGAGAGTTCGTCGCAGGCCTGTAACGCCCATCTCACGCACCGCCGCCACCGCCACCTCGGCCAGATGGCCCACATCGCGGCTGCCTTAGGCCACCTGTCTTTGCTGCGTAGCTGCCTGTCATCAGTAGATCTCCCGTGCGGCAGCACCACCCACTCGACCGTTGTTGCCACGTCGTCGTCCTGCTGCCTCCCGCCACGCTACGTCGGCCTCCCACTGCACCGGTCGCGTCGCTCCACACCTCCACGTGCCACGTGTTGTGTCGCCTCCATGACCATGCATCGTCGTGCCTCCCCAGCCACACCCCAACTCCACAACCACTTCCCTCTCCTGCCTCCACGCCGCCGCCCACTCCCCTACCTTGTGCGGAGGTCGTCGTCAGGGTGCCTCTCGTCGGATCTGGAAGCAGGGACGACGGATCTGGTCGTGTTGATCGGATATGGCTATCGCCTAGCCGCCTCGTGCTGTTGCCCTTCGTCTGTGCCGTCGCTATCGCCCGACCACTGCACCACCACAGCAGCCTCGCGTACTCCGTCTTGCACCGTGCCACACCGTCTTTCCTGCATGAGAAAATGGCGCCGCTGGAGAGGATGCCCCACCACCACCATCATGGCTTGTCGCATGGTTGGCAAATCTCATACGACGAGGTGAAGGTAGGGGGCTGGGAGAGGTGCAGCGGTGGCTCTCGCGCACGGGGGTGGGGGCCGACGTGGGGGCGACTAGCTCATGGATTCATAGTGGTGCAATAGACTATATATATTACTCTCTCCATTCACAAGTGTTAGATGTATTAATTTTGTCACCAAGATCACCAAGAAATTAACTCATCTTACATGTAATAAAAAGTGTATGCATGAATACAACCAATAAGTATCAAAATACCTGTTTGGGTTTTGATCAATCATTTAATTTATCTCTGATCATTTAAGTCTCATAGACATGGAGACAACAAATATAAAATAAATGAAATAAGTTTAATATTTTTGGATACTATGAAATACTACAGTACTTATTATAAAGCTAGAATGAAGCGATCAGAATGGCTATATATGTGTGTGTCAAGCGAATTAATCTTGTGCAAGCACGGAAGCCAGAGAAGAGAACATGATGGACCAAATCTCATCTAACCTAGCTTGCTTAATGCGTGGGCAAGTGAAAGCCACGACGCGAGAGACACTGACGAATACTCCATGTATTCATGTATTATGTCCTGGGCCAACATGAACGAATAATCGACGAAGGTTTAATCTTAATGTACGTCTATCAATATTAAATCTCATGTTTTCGTCTCGTGTTAGGACTAGGAGGGAGGTGTATTCGCCGGTGCGTGTGAGTGGTTCTAGATTTACAACGGTGCGTGCGCCTGTGCGTATGTCGTGCAGTAAAAAAAATCGAATGCAACCAGCTGAACAATGAGCTGTCCTTGGTGGGTTATATATGTTTTTGGCCCTGTTTAGCAAAATTTTATACTCTGTCACGTCAAAAGTTTAGACACATACAATATAAACTTAAAAAATAATTAATTGTACATTTTGCATATAATTTACGAGACTACGATTTGACAATAAAGTGCTACAGTAAACTTATGTTAATAACGAATTAATTAGGCTTAATAAATTCGTTTTGTCGTTTATAAACGGATTCTGTAATTTATTTTTTTATTAGTCTATATTTAACACTTTAAATGTATATATAAAGTATTGATGTGATATTTTTAAAAAAAATTCTAAGATCACTCATCGACGATGATGAGATGATATCTCAATCAATGAGAGACGATGGAAGAGGTGTAATTTGGTGGGGGTGGTCACTTTTCGTGGACGGTGGCCTCTTCATCCACCAAATTAATGCCACTTCACACATGAGTACAAACACACACATACACTCAGTCACAGAGGCTCTACTATCGATAGATCGTACGTGTTGCCATTTAATGATTTTTCTTTCTATTAAGACTTCCGTTAGTTTATAAGAACACTTCCAATAAAAAAATATTACTAATTTATATAGCATAGATATTATATGAACAAATTATTCTTTCAAATACAAAAATTTTTATTTTTTTCTCGTTAAATTAGTTGTTACATTAGCAAATTGTTCACGTGACGATGTAATTAATTTTTATAGAAATTATCATAGTTTTGCTCTAATAGTATTACTCGCTCTATTTTTCTGTAATGGGATAAAATTACATACAAAAATTAAGACTGATACGCACCGTCGCACACACGTATACACTCACGCCCACCACATACTCATACACCCAAACTGGATTTTTTAATCTTTTATCCTTTCAAAAATTATTTTACAAACGAACCTTTAAAAAAATATCCTACTAATGAAACCTTTTCATGATGCCAACGTTATTAGTGTCATGGTTAAATATGACGATGACATTCCCTAGCTCTAGCTCTCTCGTGGAAGCTAAGTCATTGGTTGGCATCAATAATATTGATGTCGTCACGTCGAGAACTTATTAAAAAAATCAAAAAGGGCCTATTTGTAATTTAAAATATTTGCAAATATTTTTTAAGGTCTACTTATAAAATAACTTTTCAAAAAACCACCACATCCAAATACGTCTCTATCAACACACGCTCAAAGATGCGGAAACCAAAATTTCAGAATTTCAACGAGTGTCTAGATTTCTACGAGGATTCTACCTTCGTCGCTATCAGCCACCGCAATTGGTGAAATTGGAGGTTGTCGGAGATTGGTCCTCAAAGAACAGGGAAGTGAGGACATCCCTTTGAAGATTCGGCCAGGGGACGCCCTACGCGAAACCGAGCCAATGCTTCAAGTCAAGGTCGAAGAAAGAAAGATGAACACGGGCGATAGACAACGAGGGAAGCAAGTTTTTTTAGATAGGTTCGGACCACTTGGAGGCATAATACTCTATTCCTGTGTGTACGTAGTATGTGAATGTAGAATGCGAGTACATGAATATGTGGGGCTTGTGCAAATCCTTGATGTCTAAAGTCTCCTTTCTATCTGTTGGTTGGATCCTCCTTTTATAGGTAAGGGGAGTTCACAGTGTCGATACATATGTGTCAGAGTGGGTGCCACGCGTTGTTTTCTCTATTGCTTTGGTTGACATGGGTATGCAAAGAGTTTCACACGGTGCCACGTCTTCCCAGTATGCAGGTGAGTTGTACTTCGAATTGCTCTATCTTGAGGTTTGTGCAAGGTGTTGGCAGCTTGCGATCCTTCGGGTCCACCGATGCTCATAAATTGAATTGAGCTCCCCGAGGAGAGCCCGAGGCAAAGGGTGTGTTTGGCCTCAGCCTGGAGCCTTAAGACACCTGTGCCTTGTTCCTGGATGGCCTACGAGCTCCGGGCAGCCACGCGCCCAGGGCACGTCGCATGCCCAGGGCACCCACAACCGTTCACATTGCTTATCATAGTTTTTCTTGTTGGTTTGGACGAGCTTTCCAAAGATGTTGATGACGAAAGAGTTCATGATGGACATTGTATGTTTTGTACGTCTCTTAAAGATGTAGGACAAATGTGCCCCAAGTAGTCGCGCTCGAGGGCCGATGTGCGCCTCGAGCACTGCCCGCTGGGGACCGAACCCAGGGACTGCACTCAAAAACAGCCCATAGGGTACCTTAGGGTAGATGTGCCTCGAGGAGTTGCGCTCGGGGTCGATGTGCGTCCCGAGCACTACCCGCTGGGTGTACCCAAGGTTTGTGCTCGGGCACAGCCCGCGAGGGGTCATGCCTGAGGACAGATACACCTAGAGAAGTCACACTCGGGGGCCGATGTGTGCACCGAGCACTACCCATGGGAGAGCCGGATAGATATTGCCCCGAACAGTCATGCTCGGGAGCCGATAAGCCCGAGCACAACTAAGTCGGTGTGCCCTAAGCACCATCCGCGGAAAATGGCACCTAGGGGTTGTGCCCAAGTAAATATGCCCCAACAGTCACGCTCGTGGCCGATGTGCCTCGAGCATAGCCCACGGAGGACCGTGCTCGAGAATTGATGGCGGGGATGCCATGTGTAACTGATGATGGAGATCGTGGTTTCCATTTCTCCGATAGAGGTAGAAATGGAGGATGTGCGAACAAACCAGTTTCCCATGTCGAACTTGAAGGCGTTAGAGGGACGGTTGTGTGACGGCGAGGAGACTGTGGAGAGGAGGAAAGGAGGGACCACGGGTGCGAGAGGGCTGCGAGAGCCAAGTCGGCACCGGCTAGGCCGCCATGCGCATGCGTGTTGAAGGGCCACACATTGCTGCCTCTTGTGTCGCGCGCTCTCCATCCGGAAGAACATGTGCGGTGAAAAACGAGGAGAGGTGAATCGGGAAAGAGGGATAAGGTCATCGTGCCTAAAGCCCATGTGCGCCTCACGTGACACGTGAGAAAGAGGTGGGTCGAAGCCGTTCGGGTGATTTTGGGTGGATTGATCGGACCCGAATATCAACAGAATATTCCTTTTCATATCTATCCCAACCCATCTGGTTCTACATCCAAACAACTAAAAGAATAGGATGACCCTACCCCAACCCACCAAAACCCTACAATCAAACACATGATAATAGTTCTCACAGTCACAGTCACCTATTATGTGGTAAACAGTACTTTCTTTAAAAATGGCTCAACAATAAGTTATTATAACTTGTATAATTTTACAAAATTACATGAAATCTATATCTATAATCTATAATCTATAACTATAACTATTTATAAAGCAAGTATTGTTTTTACCCAAATTTTGTTTTGCTGATTATTTTGCGAAAAACCCCTTGAGTTTTTGAAATTAACCCACGGCTATTTAAAAAAATAATTAAATAAGAAAAAGAGATTATTTTGCAGAAAACCCCTTGATTGTTTATAAAATTAGGGTTTTGATGAAAAAGACCTCTGCATCCCTTTCTTCCATCTCCATCCGTGCCGCGCTGCGCCCTTTCTCCGTCGCCGCTCAAAGCTCCCGCGTCGTCGCTGGACCTTCGCCCTCCGCCTGCTTCCCTCCTGCGTCGCCGTCCCGTTGCAACGCACGGGCATTTTGCTATGAATTTATAAATTAAAAGAATAATAACATGTACAATTTTTTTGAAAAAAACTACATAAGAAAAACTAAAATCATGCATTTCATGGTAGTACAACTTACCTTCACATTCGTCTTAAAATATAACAACTTATTATGTCTTAAAATATAACAACTTATTATGTTGTCTTAGATTCATAGCTAAACATGCTTATATATTGTGACGGAAGGAGTATAGATCAATGTATAATTTTAGGTGACCCCAAAAATCTAAATGGCTAAAATCTAGTAAATCCAATTCTTATTGATAGCACAATTAGGAGTGCGTAATATTTATGGTTATATGTATATTTACAATATTCGTGCACGTAGGAAAGAATGCATATTCTGATGCTGGTGAACAGTCTGGTGATGATGAGGATGACTACGAAGAGACACGGAGGATCCAGAAAGAGGAGGAGAGCAAGCTATCACTGCAAGATTTTGGATTAGAAGATGATGAAGAGGATAGACCCATTAAGGTGATTGTCTGACTTCTTTTCTTCTTCTTTGCTTCAGCATGGAGTATGGCTTTTAACGTCATTCAAACCTCTCTGGTTATGTTTTATTATCAAATAACTAGTTAAAGGTATAATTTGGGCGTACACACAATTAATTTCACGTCAATGGCCACCTTTATATTAAACAATGACACTTTTGCTTTTGTTGTTACATTTTACTTGACAATTACTAACTAACGTCAACTAAGTATATAAAGTAAGTAATCATTTTTACAAATATGATGGTAGCATGTCTTTTGATGATCATTGAATACAAAGTTAACAGAGAATAATTCATTATATTTTTTGTTCCATGTTGATCAGGAACCCAACGATCAAGTTAAAATGAAAGAGGAGTTTGCTGTCTTGTCAAGAGATGAAAAAATGGGTGTGCTAAACAGGTCTGCTTTTATTTTACATTTGCAATGTCCTTTTTTTTTCTATTTTCTTCTCAAAGCCCATGCTTGAGTTCTGTATGTTCATAACAATCAGTGGTTGAAGAAACTTCTTATCATTGGCATGTGGGTGCTGGTCTCCTGGACCACATGTCACTGACATTGGATAGTATTTCTAATGCAGATGTTTATGTTGGTATTACCCCAATATTTGGTTTATCATGTTGAATCAACCTTTTGGCATTAGCCTTGATGAAGGACTAAATATTAGATATGCAATACTTTTAATATCTACGTTCAGTACCATTAAGAGTGACGTGACATTGTCTTTATGTGTGTCAGTTTTGGTACGTGATGATATCCATATATTGAATTTAATGCAGTTCTGCTCCTGAACTGGTTGGATTGTTGTCTGAGCTAAAAGATGCTCATGAAGAACTAATGGCGATAGGACCAGTCACCAATGAGGTAGTTTACTGAAATCCACATGCTTGTTTATGATTCTTGTAGTATTTGTTGTATTGTTATTAGTTGTTGTTTACAATTCAAGACAAGTAACTTTTTTCTGCCTGATGAGACACTGGGACCAAACTGTACAATTTGCCACGTTTTGTCTTTGTGCCATTTTTACCTCCAACTTCTGCGTCAGGTTTACCTGTTGCAGTTACCTTTTTACTACTAGTTACATGTTGTCTTTCCTATTAGAATTTGGAAGTAGCATAACAATGGTGGACCTGTATCTTGTGTTATGTATCATACCCTTTATATAAATTTGCTTGTCACGTGTCAGTGTCACAGCTCATCACACTCGCATTTTATACCTCACACTATGTATCATGGCATGAACATCTTCTGCTGGTCAAGGGATGTGGTCATATTTGTTTTAGCTTAGCAGAAACTCATGTATAGTACAGTATTACAGCAAACGATATTCTAAAATGTTATATGCCACTATGTAGCGGCGTTGCGTGCCGCATTGAACTCGATCATGTACTCAGATATATTCCTATGTATAACATGTTTCATGCTTACTGTCTGTAAATCCCTATAGTCCTATAGGGATTAATGATGTTACTCTGCAGTATTTGGACACATAGACTGTCATATTCAATAATGATGCAAACGATGTGGTCAGTTATTTAGTGAAATAACTTTGTGCATATAAAGACATTCCTGTTTTGAGATGCGCCAAAATCTTCTTCGTTGCAACCCAGAAAAGAAAACTTTGAGTTATCTTGCAAAACAAGCAAGCCTTAATTGACTTTAATCATTTGATGAAGCATCATATAATTCTTATTTGAATTGTTTAAAGAATCATTTGTAGCCACCTCTTGTTCCTTTCCCTTGCACATGATTGAGCTGCATAATCAGTTCTGTCACACTTCACACTGACTAGGTGCTAGCGATTCTTCTAACAGTAATGGGCACATTAAGTGTTATGCACCCTGTCTATGCTTGCTGTGGGCATTGTTGCAACACTTCTTTTTTCCGATCTTTAATATCATCGCCTGAAGATTACAGCAAAACTTTCTAAAAGAATAAGGAAAAAATATTTTATTCTTATGACTGTTTTATATGATTGTTCTTCTTAGGTTTAGCTCTTGTTGCCCTTTTCATAATAAGCTCTGTACTGCAGGTGACAGCTGGGCGAGGCAAGGATCAGGGTAAAATGCAGCCTTTGAAAGTGAAACGAGCTTGCTTATTGGCTTATTGTAAGGCTATAACCTTCTACCTCCTTATGAAAGCTGAGGGATTGTCTGTGCAGGATCATCCTGTAATTGCTCGTCTTGTAGAGATCAAGAGTATAGTAGAAAAGGTTTGTTTCTTTTCTAAAACGTGTCAAAAACAATGTTTTTTTTATTTATCTATTTGCTGTGAGGAGTTAATGTGTCGCATCATTTCACAGAACCAATGTGAACTTTCCAAGACAAAAAGAGGACATTGATGACTATTGTATGCCTGATAACAGTATCATGGATGTGCCAGACATGATTTCTTTGGACGAAGAATATATCTAGCAATTTACTACTACGAGACAAAGTAAAAATAGGACATGTGCTACTTCATTCACTAATAACATGGCAATTGAAAAATTCTGGTAACTCATCATGACAATAATTCAGGGTGCGGAAGTTACTGAGTTGACAAAGAATGATCACTCTAACAAGGATCACCATGAAATTGCCAAAAGAAAGGGCAAGGTTGAATGCGAACAATATTTAGAATATACTTTAGCATTTATTTTGAAAATAATGCAGATACATAAATGCTGAACAAGTATTAAAATTGTAGGATGAGCATATTGGTTCGCAAAGCCTTGAAATATTGAAGGTGAGAGCAACCCTTGAAGAGAGGTTAAAAGAAAAAGGGCTCTATAATTTGACGCGGTTGAAACCTGAGAAGGTTTCAAACACCAAGACAACTCCTAATAGGTGATCTATAGTTGTGCCATCACTAATTCCTTTACATGAAAACTTCTACATATTTGGATGGTTTTTACAATGTTTTTATCGATATTTAGAAGAGACCTGCAAAGGTTGGATGATTTTGACGACGAAGTGCTGAAAAATAGTCAAATAATCAAACCTAGTAAGGTCCTGGTAGCTGCGGCAAAATCCAATAAAAACAAGGTATGCATATATAACTTTTGTTATAAATTTTTCCCTATCTCTTTAACAGTTTTATACTTGGCTGGCTTCTTCTTAATTTCAACAAATTCTTTAATCTTGTTATAACATGTAAGCTTGAAATGATTTAAAGTGTGCTCAGTTAACCAGAGTCTTTTCTTGAGATGATTGAAATTTGGTACTATAGGAACGGAAGTGGTAAGCCTTTTTAGATACTACAGAATATTGATGTGCAAGTAGCTCACTGCTTTAGAGACTGAAATATCAATGTTGATGAGTAGGTGGTTCACTGCATTTGAGACTCAAATATACTGCTTCAAATAAGTTACCTAAAATCAACACATTTTGTAAATGTGACAGTAGTTTTTGGTCCCTGGCCTGTGGTTTAAGATGAGAAAACTGCTGCAACATACTTGGTAAAAAATAGTCCCATAGTTCACACAACCTGACATGAACTTGCTGGAGGTACTGTACTTGGTAATACAATCTGAAATCCTTTTCTTTTGAGATATCATCAGAATTATGTAACTGGGACAGTTCTTTTAAGGTTGCTGGTGATATTTCTTTATCAGCCCTAGTGCCTGGTTCCCACTACCATTCTCTTGCAGAGTTGCATACAAGACTTATGAATTATTTTAGCATGTGCCTCTGCTTTGGTGTGCCAGTTGTTAAATGCCCTTGTATGTTATTTGTGGTTATGACAGTTGCAACAGGTGCTTACACTTTTTTTTGTTACCTTTTGTAGTTTGTCTCTGGTGATGACGAGCTTCCAAAGCGAGATGATATTGGTGAAAGACGACGAAAGCACGAATTGCGTGTTCTTGCAAGAGTAGGAGCTAGTACACTTGAAGATGATGACTTGCCAGAGGAAGATGATCATACTGAAGGGAAACCTAACCAATTCAGTGAAGAAAATCACAGTGATAATGACATTGGACCATCAGAGTCTGAAGATGAATTTTACAAGGATGTTAAAAGGCGGAGGACTGAAAAACACTCGAGTAAAGAACAGAAATATTCACAGTACGTTCCATTGATAAAGCTCGATAGGTGTTTTTTTTTAAGAAATGTCATGCAAACACTAATTTGTTGTATTACAGAAACCCCGTTATTGAACCACTGGAGGAAGAAACTGAAGGGGATGGCAAGAGGAAGATCTCATATCAGGTTAAGTGTTTGGTGCCACCTGTTATAATGTTAAATTTTCTGATATGTATGGCTGAAGAAATCTAAACCGTCGCAGATGGAGAAAAACCGGGGGTTGACTCGCTCGAGAAATAAGAAGCTTAAGAATCCACGGAAGAAATACAGGCTAAGTAGCATAGTATAGCATAAGACAGTGGAGCTAATAATTGAGAATGCACTGACTCGTGGCTTGTGGGTGTTAAGGTTAAACATCAAACAAAGCTTGTTAAGCGGGGAGGTCAAGTGCGTGTCGTGAAGAAGCCCTCAGGACCATACGGAGGTGAAATGTCTGGTATCAATCCAAATGTGAGCCATAGTGTTAGGTTCAAGGGCTGATGGATCGAATCGATTACGTCCAACATGGAAATTTTTGTTTGACGGTAGGAAGTTTCATGGTTGTAATTTACTTAGTAACAGTTTTGCCTAGAGAGAAAGAGAGAGAGCCATCAATCATCTAGGACGTGTTCGGCTGGTCTATAAACCGGCTGATAAGACAAGCCGGCTGGTTTGCTGTGAGAAAAAAATACCGTTTAAACGGCTAATAAACCCGGCTGATACGAACAAGCGAATCCCTGTATGCATGCATTGTCTTTCAATTTTATACCAACTATGAGTGTAGAGCCCTCCCAGTCCCAGGGTGAGTTGCCGGAAGCATGTAGAGGCTCCTGGAGCACGTCGTGCAGGGAATCCGAGGATTCGGTGGCAGAGATGGAGGCTAGAGGCGCATTATGGTCATGGCGCTGTCTGCAGACTGCAGTGGGATGAGAAGCAGTTTGTTTGTGTTCAGTGCTCACCACGATCACTGGCAACGAAATGCTTCCACTCTTCCTAGTCGGCGGCGGTGACGGCGCGCGCCACGCCGGCCACGGCTGGGATCCAGCAAAAATAAATGGGCTGACGTGGTTCAATTCAAAAAATAAATATTTTTATTATTGGACTTTACATATATCTTTATGGTTATTTTTGATGATGATGTAAATAAAGATACATTTAGAGACTAAAAATTTAATTCCGTTGGAGTTGGGATTCATCCTTCTGTTAGTAAGATTCATCCGTGTGCAGCAATAGCATTGCTAGTTGGAAAACTGATCTGGAATGTTCGGCTAAAGTGGTTATTATGCTTTGGTAAGTGGCTAAGTGCGGCATCTCCAGTTTGGCTCGGGCTCAGAGGTAATCAGTTATTGCGACAAGGCCCAGTTCTAATGCTCACATATTTGTAGGTCCAGATCAATCCAACAACGGCGGTCGAGATGGAATAAGTTCACCTACCGAGTTTAATTAACATTCCCAAATCGTAATATTAGAAATTTTTACTTCTCAATTTACAAAACCAATTAAATTAGATCTTTGACGCTGGTTTTGATAACTGTAAAAAAAAGTAGGGTCTACATGTCATCCTCACTTTCTAGTTTCTTCTCCTCATCTCTCTTCCCCGTTCTCTTCATCTCCATCTCCGAGTAGGCGGTGCGCGGGTGCAGTTTGGAAAACCGGCGGATGGCGCGGTTGAGGAGCGACTGAACGACGGGTGGCCGGCGTGCGTGCGGATCACGACGTTTGACGGGGGGCGGGTGGTCGGAGGTGGTGAGGACGCGGGAGAGGCACGAGCTACCGCCATGCTGGGCTGCCATGCGGGGTGGTCAAGGGAGGCGGCCAGTGAGCTCGTCCTCATCACCACCACCCGCACTGATCACGACGCAGCCCTTCTGCTCCCGTGCGAGTGATATGTTACGTGTTAATCTATTTTATCATTTTTTTTAAATTTTTTAATCATCATTTATTATGCACACAAGAAACAGATGGACGTCTATCCGAGAGATTAGAATTCATATTCAGGAAGAGAAGAGAGGAGTGGGGAAGGAGAGGATAAGTGGCCACTTACATGTGGGTCCCACAAATTCATTTATTTTTTTTCTTGCTGACTAGTATGTGGCCACTTACATGTTAGCAAAATCAGCTATCTACACTGACCTAATTTAGCCTTGCAAGTTGGGGGATCTAAGATTTTCGGTATCATGGTTTAGGAATACGATTTAAACTCCAATGAAAGATAAGGGACATGAGGTAAACTTATTCCCGGCCGTGATCAATCCAGCATGGGCCAGTTCTAATCCAAGAAGGCAAGGCCCAGTTCTAAAACATATCTGAAGGACCAGATATATCTAGCAATGGAAGCCAAGATCAATCCAACAAGGAAAGGCCCAGTTCTAATCCAAACATATCTGAAGGCCTATATGAATCAACCAATGGCAGCCCAGATCAATCCAACAATAGCCCAGTTCTAATCCAAGAAGGCAGCCTTTCATCCTAGATCCTGGAGTGGCAGGAAAATTTCTCTGCTCACCTGAGCACCAAAGCAATGTCGTAGAACACCCATATCAATGTCAAATAGTACTAAGATTCTGCAGAAGGTGGCTGCAATCATCTTCATTCTCATGTGCCAAGATGAGACGAGATGATCAATATTTCATGGTCTCATGACGCTAGAAGATGGTCTCATGGCGCTAGAAAAAGTTCGTAGTTAATCATGCAGTCTGACAAAACAATGCCAGTTTAAATAGGCACACACAGCAGTTCAGATCAACCTGGTTTGCACCGTTTGCTTCTAAATTTTTCTGTCTGGCGTAGCAGCGGATTTCTTCAGTGTCTCGACTATTATGTCGTTGGCGAATTTCTTCAGCCCCAGCACTGCATGTAATCGAATCAGGATTCAGGACAAGTTTGTAGCCAGCATGCATGTCACAAACTCACAGGGACACCGAAAGTATGAAACGAGTATTTGAAATGTTCAAAATATGAGTTCTGTTTGTATTTTTATTCATATTTTTAAATGTTCATACAAAAAATAATATTCATGTTTTGAAATAATTTTTAAATTTTTAGTTCTGTTTTTCTGTTATTGACAAGGTAAATCTTGTTCAAGAAATTAATGGTCAAAGTCAAGCAGTCTCATAATCATCAAATAGAGATATATATGTGTGTTTCGTGTTCAGTTCTAACACGTTCATATTTTTTTTGAAAAATATTTAAAGGGATATCTCCTTCTCTCCAAATCCTGTTTTTTCTCGTAATCATAAATACAATGTCAGACAATGTATACGGAGTGCATAGTATTAGTGAGCCGGGCAAAGAGTCAACTCTTTCACTTGATCCAAAACATTTGGACGTGAGCGATCTTGGATCTCACGACATCGTCGAGCACTGCAAAATTTTGAGTTATACAAAGACTTGAACAATTTAGCGGGCGATCTGGTCATCATTTCTCGAATGACTAGTTAGATCACCAGTTACCTAGGATTAACCTAGTGTGTCGGTATAAAATACCCATCATATTTGCGTTAGTTTGCGTGCTTTTGAGTTTACTTGGACATACAAAATATTCAAAACAATTTGGAAAAAACGGAATGGTTAAATCACATGTACTACATTGACAAATTGCTTTAAGTCAAAGTAATCCACATGCATGCATCCCAGTTTTATTGAATTGAGGCCACTTCCGACGGGAATCGCATTGGTAAGAAATTAACGAAGAGATTGATAAAATGGGTACATAAAACTTCTCTCAGACATAGGGACCCCCGTGTCACCCTCCCCTGGGGCAGCTCGGGAGGCGACAGCCTGGTCGCCCCTCCACCCCTCCTTCCTCCCCCGCCTCGCCGCTGCTCGAGCGGCCGTCGGCAAAGCCGCACGGCTGCAAAGACGACGGCGGTAGGGCTTCTCGGCCGAGCTATCGTTCGGGCGACCAGCGAAGCTGCCCAGGGCGGTGGCGGTGACGGTGACCGTCAAATCCGCACCGTCTCGGTCGGATCTGGCGGGGCGACGAAAGACGGGTGCGGCCATCGGAGATGAGCACGAGGCGAGTGGTGACGAGGCGAGCCCGCAGGAGAAGGCACCGAGGCAGCCAGGCCCTGGACGCCGATGTGGTGACGGTGGTGGTGAGTGCCGCCGACGGTGAGTCCCCGGCAAGGTGTGGCCATGGACATGGAGGAGATGCGTATGTGCAAGGACCTCGGCCTCGACCTCCCCTGCGACTGGACAGTGGAGATCCCCTCGACCTCCCCTGCGACTGGACAGTAGAGATCCCCTGCTATGTGCCGATGGCAGTGGTAGTGGCGCACATGCTCGTGCCAGCGGCCGCTGCGGCCTTGCCGCAAGGGTTAAGAGTGGCCGAGCGGGCGGTGCTGGCGCCGGCACCGGCGAAGGACTGCGAGAAGGAGCGAGCCATGGCGATGCGGGGCGTGGAAGATGCATGAGGAAGATGGCGCAGGAGGCCAAGAAGACCAACAAGATGCTGTCGCCGGCCACACCCTTCTCCTCCGGTCCTCACCGTCCTCCTGCTCAGCCGTCTTGGGGACGACAGTCACCATTGTCGTCATCGCGCACCTCCTCCTGCTCAGCCGTCTTGGGGAGGACAGTCACCAGACTCACCACGACCGCCACCACAACTTCCTCCGTGCTCACCAGGGCGGCGCTGCAAGAAAGCAGCAGCTGCAGCAACGATGGGCCGCTCGACGGCCGGGCCTCCGCTCGACGGTGATGTCCACTAACGAGCATGGTCGGGCTGCTCGACGACGATGTGGGAGGCGGCGGGCACGGCCGCGGCGGTGGTAGGAACCGAAGCTCTGCGGCGACGGTGACAAGAAAAAGAAAAGGAGAGAAAAAAGAAGAAAATAAAAACGAGAGAAGAAAAGAAGAAAAAGGCAAAAGGCAAAAAAAGGAAAAAAAAGGGGAAAGGCAAAAAAAATAAAAAATAAAAAGCGCGTCCGGATTCGATAGACACGCGCTTGGATCTGATGCTTGCATGGCCAGAGGTGACGTGTCTATGTCGGCGCGTGGAAAGGCCGGGGCCCTGATGTTGCATCATGAGGGCACGCGATGCGGAGACGTAGCCAGCGGCGGAGGTGACCGGCAAGGTACGGCCTATGCGGAGGCTGGCATGAAGCTGCGAGACGCGGCAGGCTTATAGTCGCGGCTTAAGGTGGCACGAAGAGGCCCTGCAGCGGCTCAGATGTTCGATGGAGATCGGAGGAAGCATGGCAACTTCTCTCTCGCTATGCCGACGGCAAAAGAAACAGATCTGTGATGATGAGTACAGTAGCGGGCGTGGCATGGCCCCCGCGAAGAGGAGTGTAGTAGCGGGTATGGCGTGGCCCCCCGCGAAGAGAAGTGCAGCAGCGGGCGTGGCGCGGCCCCTGCGAGCGGTGAGATGGTCCAACGGCGGATGTGACGAGGCTCCCGCGTTGAGTCCTATGAGAGATTCGGATCTGGTGGTTTTCACCCGTCAAGTGGAGTTTAGCGTTGCAGCGACACATCAACGATGGGTATTGCATGGCGGGGACCTTTTCGATGCAGTGTAGTCTGTCTTCTCCTAATGTCCAGTTGACTTGAAGTTCTGCTATAAGGTTTCGACGTTTGGTTTAGTGTAGGTTTGGTGGGTGCCGCCGTATAGGCTTCGTTTTGTCGGGCGTGTGGGGTGAGTGTGGTTTTTGTTAGAGCTGTTTGTGCAGGCTCGTTTTTAAGCATTAGCCCGTGTTGATGTCTCAATCCAACTAGGTAAGTTTCTTTCTTTTGTTTTTTTGTCTATGGTTATTCAGGACTGTAATTTTGTTTTTTTATATTAATAAAACACATGCATCTTGCACGTTTCGTTTTAAAGAAACTTCTCTCAGACATATATTGCCTATGAAACAACAAGAACAATGCATTGTACTGTGCTATTAATTTCAACCCCATTAACTGAATATTTTATTGCTTTACTTGGCACATTTGGAAAATGAAACCTAACAGATACTACTCATGCATGCAAGCGACTACTCCCGAGTTGGATCGTAATTAACCACGCAATTAATTGATTATCCGGTTGATCGAGATTAATTAGCCTAACCCGTGGTTAGCCAAGGGGTTAAGCAGTGTAGGGGTGGGTCTCGAGTCCGAATCCGAAGGGGAAGAGCGGGTCGTAGTGCTCGTCGCCGACGTTCATCGGCAGCTGCTCCACCGACCGGAACCACGTCCGCGCCAACTTTCCGGTGAACCCGTAGTCGCCGAAGAGAACGTCGCTGACGCCCTGCCCCTCCGTTCCCGGCAGCCACGCCGCCACGAGCGCGTCAATGGCGTCCATGTACGGCTCGATCACCAGCGGCCGCCCGGAGACGACCACCACCACGCACCTCACGCCGCCGGCGCCGCCGCACACGTTCTGGATCACGCTCGGCCCCGGCGCCGGGATGGTCAGGTTCAGGTTGTCGCCGAACGTCTCGGCGTACGGCGGCTCGCCGACGACGACCACGGCGTAGTCGAACTTGCCCTTGTTCTGCTGCATGAAGCCGGCGTCGGGGTTCTCGGAGAAGACCACCTCTGTGGCCGGGTCGACGGCGCGCCTGATGCCGTCGAGGATGGTGGTGCCGGCGGTGAGGTTGTTCCCGGTGAGGCCCTGCCAGGTGATGGTCCAGCCGCCGCACTGGCTGCCGAGGTCGTCGGCGTGGCCGCCTGCGACGAGGATGGAACGGGCCTTCTTCGGCAGCGGCAGCAGCGGCGCGTCGCCGGGCTTGCCGTTCTTGAGGAGGACGAGGGACTTGCGCACGGCCTCCCGCGCCAGGTCACGGTGCTCCTGCTTCCCCAGCTCGCCGACGAGGCTGAGGTCAGCGTAGGGGTTCTCGAAGAGGCCCATGGTGAACTTGACCCGGAGGATCCGGCGAACGGCGTCGTCGATCCGGCTCATCGGGATCGTGCCGTTCTTCACCAGCGTCGTCAGGTCGTCGATGAACTCCGTGTACGTAAACGGGATCATCACCTGATCACAAACATTCGAGATGACACATTGATAATCAATCAAGTAATTATGAAATGTTTTGGGCGTAAACCATTTCTTGGATCGATCGATATGTATCTCTTATTTATCACTGAAATGAAAATTTTATGATGAAATTTGTGCATGTATTAATGTGCACTACCATGTCGATGCCGGCCATGATCCCCAGCTTGATGGACAACATGTAGTCTGCATGTTCTGGGGTCGTGATCCTGTCAAGCCCTTGCCAATCCGAGATAACGAATCCCTGAAATTAAATATCATACAAATTAATTGTTAAACTTAAACAGATCACATCATATATGTATGAAGGTCTCACACGTATGTACTACCGTCAAGAAATTAATACAAGTCGAGTTTGACCATCCAATTTTAAATCTTTGACTAATTATTAATCCAATAATAATATTTTTGTCCGTAGAGTGTAGAAAATGATACATATGGAATCGTGTTCAAATGTACTTCATCCATTTTAAAATATAATTATTTATATGTTGTTTAGTGAAGAAATTAAGATTGCCAAGAAAATAATTTGGTGCCTCTCACTGAATGAGCGGTGAAATTTAAATAAAGGCTATTAGGAATTGTTTATATTTTAGTAAAAAAATAAATACTAGAAATGTTTATATTCTAAAACTAAGAGAGTATTTTTTGTTATGACCATAATTTCTTTTTTGAATAAAATAATGCAAGAGGAATTTAATTTCAAAGTTTGTTTTTAACCATCAAAATTAAGCCTTACTCTCTGCACAACTTCATCTCAAAATAAACCAATTTAGGTAAAAATGTGATATAACGTAAAGTATATGGTGTGTTCATATTTGTTGTATTTTGAAACGAAGAGAGTATATTTCAGACAAATTAAGGTATAAATATATGTATATCAATGTTAAGATGTACTTGATAGTTTGATAGTGTAATGGGATGTATGGTTTTAGTCTCGAGGCTTTCCGTGTTTAATTTTCTAAGGCACGTTTTTTTTTCTCCAAATCTCATTTTTTTATATGTATACTAGTGTTGTACGTACATACCCTGAAACGGAGCTTGGACTTGAGGAAATCGGTGATGAGGAAGTGGTTGGCGTGCATCTTGACGCCGTTCCAGCTGGAGAAGGAGACCATCACCGTGGACACCCCCTGCACCACGGCGCTGTAGTAGGGCGGCATGTGCACCGTCATCAGCTCCCTCAGCGTCGCCACCGTGTTGTTCTCGTTCATGCCGCGGGTCGTGCCGCCGTCGCCGACGTAGTGCTTCGAGCACGCCGCCACGCTCGGCCGCCCCTGGCTGCTGCCGCCAGTGCCGGCGCCGGAGACGAAGGGGACGCCGCGGCGGCCGCCGGGAGGGATCTCGCCCTGGAAGCCGGAGATGATGGAGGACATGCGCTGCACCACCTTGGGGTCCTCGCTGAAGCTCTCGTAGCACCGCCCCCACCTCGCGTCCCTGCACACCGCCACGCATGGCGCGAACACGTACGGGATCCCCGTCGCTCTCACCTCCGCCGCCACCGCCGCGCCGATCCTCTTCGCCAGCTCGGGGTCCCTGAAGAAGAACACACCATGTTCATGCTAGCTTTAATTTACTCTCTCCGCTTATAAATATTTAATCGTACAAAACAATTAAATTCAGTAAAACTTTTAAAAACTATTATCTTGATCTTGGTCTTGCTCTTGTATTAAAATAAGTATATGAAATTATAGTCGAATCTGTCAATTTTTTTTCTTTCAAAATTCAGCGTTTGAGAAACCATTAATTAACGTCAAAATATTGCTAGTGGCGAGCTGGGAAAAAAGTCAACTCTTCGCGCTCATTTAAAATTTCAAATCTTGGATCTCACTCCATCATGCATCTCGAGCACAGGAAATTGAGTTTATATACAAAAGGACTTGATAATTTGGCGTACGTGCAATTAATCTCTTCATCTCGAATCTAGGGTAAAACGTAAGGAATCACATATATAATTAAGGAGTAATTAACTGGTTACACGTGCATGCATCATTAGTTGAGTTTAATTGAGGGGTTAATTAATAATTACCTGGTGCAGCCAAGGCCGACGTTGTGGGGAAAGATGGTGGCCTTGTAGACGTTGCCGTGGCCGTGGACGGCGTCGATGCCGTAGATCATGGGGATCCCGAGTCGCGTCGACATGGCGCCGCGCTGCATCTCGTTCACCATCGACACCCACGCCGCCGGCGAAGCCTGCGCCGCCGGCACGCTGCCGCCGCCGCTCAGCACGCTCCCTGTTATTTTAGATTCGTCTTTAATGGCCGGTTTGATCACTAGCTAATTTAATTCATTTTGAATCTGTGATGATTTGCAAAAAATTATTTATTTATGGAGATGCCCTCTCGTGTGCTTATAGTGAAATCTAAGATTTGAACCTTCTACTGTGTACAAATCGTCATCTTATATAGTGTTATATATTTCCATGAGCATATATATATAACACCAGCTCACCAAACTGGTAAGACATTTGTCTTCATTACCCTAGACCCATGCATCAAAGTACGAATTGTTTAAGAAATTAATGTTATACTTTGATATAAACAAAAGATCGACACTCGTTCAAACTTCAAACTTTTTCTTCGTTTGCACGACAACATATATATTAATTACAGAACTTCAAACTTCAAATAGCGGTTTTACTCCATGTTATAACATTTTTTTTGCTGCGAACGTCGCAAAAGCTTTAAAACGATATTAGGTATTATAATTTCATGAGGTGCTGCATTATTTGCATTCCATAGACCGATAGTTTGCATGCATGCGAATATGCGATGATGCAAAAATATGTATTTTTTATAATGTTTGATCATTCATCTTATTAAAAATATATAAGTATTATTTTTACTTGTTTTATTATAAATAAAAATAATTTTAACTTATATTTTTATATATTTATATAAAATTTGTGAATAATACGAATGATAAATCAATAACGTTAATTATGCATTTTGAAAGAGGTAGCAATACGTGTTACCTATGAAGTAGTTGCGCATGACGTCGAAGGTGGCGTTCTTGCGCTCGATTTGCGACATCTGGCCGATCTTCTCCGCCAGCGTCATCCGCCGGAGCAGGTCGTCGATCCTCTTGTTCACCGGCTGCTTCGAGTCCTTGTACTTAGGACATTCCCCTCCAGCCGTCGCCGCCGTCGCTGTTGCCGCAATACAGCAGACACAGAGCAGCACGAGCACGGCGGTGGCGCCGCCGCTACTATCTCGCCGGAGTCCCATCGCTGATCAGCTCAGGCTAGCTAAGCTCGACGAGCTGGAGTTGATAAGTGATCAAGTATGGTGTGAGGAGTTGAAGCTTAATTAGGTGTCTATTTATGGACGACATGAGTGACCAAGTGTGTGTCGACAGAAAAATATTCATCATATTAAATGTGAGGCTAAGATGAGGCCATGGCGTTTGAATGCTTTTAAGTTTACTTGAAAATAGAAATGAATCTAATAGTGCAGCGGTAAAATGTATTTGATTTCACCTGTGAGGTCCTCCTATGTTTAATTCTTCACACGCTCATATTTTCTTTGATAAAAAATATTGGGAGAAACAACTCTTTCTTTAAATTTCTTTAAATCTTGTTTTTTTAGTTTACTTGGAAATTTAAATTGTTCAGAACAAATTGGAAAGAAGATTGGTTAAATCCACATGTGTATTATGCAGACAAGTTGCTTAACGTCAAAGTGAACTTCATAATTGATTCACTGTTAGTTGTTCGGATCCTCTAAGTCTGACATAAAAAAATAAAAATGCTCCATTTAAGTCTCTGAAGCTCCTGCAACGCATGCACCGATCCCAATTACTGATGGAAAGTGTTTTTTTCATCTCCAAACAGATTGCCTATATTGGACTTTCCAAATATACATTTGACTAATTATAAAAAAATTAGATGGTCATATTTATTTTTTATTTCAACAACCTCTTCATCGCACTCTCCAATCTAACGATAGGTCCGACATGCCAGTCTCTCTCTACTTATCCTTTCCTCAGTATCTTTCATGTTTCCCACATGGGACCATGGTGTGGGGACGATGTTGATAGAGGGGGCCGTTGCACGGGGACAAGGTGACAGATGGAGGCAACAGCGCCAGTCGAGGCGACGATAGGCACAGTGATCGACAGCGACGGTGAGGAGGAGACGACGAGGTTTCACTGCTGTTGGAGATGCGGGAGAGAGAAAAGAAGGGAGGGAGCACTAAGGCGAGGGAGGGTGCTGGTCGAGACAAGGATGGGGTTGGCAGTCAGAGCTCAAGACGACGGATCCAGGGGGGCCGCTCCTTGGCTCAGGGGATGACGGCCGTAGAGGAAGGCGGCAATGCTCCTCCCTATGGATGGCATCCATGGTGGATGACGACGATGGCAACACTCCTTCCACGAGCGACGATGACAACATGGCGACAACGACAAGGTGGCCGAGGGGAAGCGAAGAAGCTTGGTGGCGGTGACCCCGTGATGAAGAGGCGGCGCGGCGACGACCCGATGACAGAGAAGAGAAGCGGTAGCGAGTTGGAGGGAGAGAAGCATGGGTAGAGGAAGAGCTGTTGGCCAGTGGACGGGCTTGAATGGAGAGACAAATTGGCACGGAGAGTTGAATAAAGAGTCTGTTAGAATAATTTTTTCTATTTACTAATTTTTTGGTTTGGAGAGCTGGGTAAAGATGTTGTTGAAGATTCCCTTAAGATTTTCAGGCCACCGCTTGCCCTAAATTAATAATCTCCTATTTTTTATGACTAATTACGTCCTAATTAATATCATGCTTCTTCATTGCATGCACAGATCCCTAAATTACTGATAACCTTTTCTTTTCGCCGGCGGCGAAGAAGAGCCCCGACCGAATTATTAAGATCGTGAGTTGGCGCGAACGAAGGCTACGATTATTTCGCAGTACGTAATAATTACCAATTACTTGATGTCATCGAACTCGTTGTAGTCGAAAACTAACCCATTATTATCTCCCATCTCACGAGTAACTTCTGCTAGGCCTTGTTAGGATCCAATGGAAAATCCGGGCTTCTCACGGGAAATGGGCCAAATCTCGGTCTGTTAGTTAAGGCCTCAGGGAAGAACGGTATGGGCTACATCGGCCGGCCGGGTTTACAAACTACAATCTCGACTTCTCAGAAGAAAAAAAACACACAATCTCGATTGGCCAGTGAAAAGAAAACCAAGATTTGGAGGACCCTCCAAACATTTTATTTTTTAAAAGGAAATTTTGAGCATGTGAAAAATTGAACACAAAATATCAAGGTTAAAAACTATACATCGTTTGCCATCGCACTATCGAGTGCATCTCTCGATTGGCCAATGAAATGTGAGCCCTGCGAGGCATTTGATTTTTCGCTAATTTTGAACGAATTTCAATACATGTTGAACAAATTTTGAAATTCGTCGAGATGGTGAACTTGTTGGCCAGTACCTGATCCTGTGGTATCCAAGTTAACTTACAATAACGTGGGTAAAAAAAAATAAACTCAAGTAAACCAGCTGATTCTGGAGAATCAATGACGGATCACATTATATCATCCATCCAGATATATAACATATCTAGTTGTACACAGGAGACCGGCTAGAGGGGCTGCAGCCCGGGAAACATCGCAACTTTATTATAAACATGTCTTTTGCAGCCCATAAAAATCTTTAACGTTTAGCCTAAGATAGTCTCTCCTGCCATTAACTCAAATAATCTTTACTAATTAGCCCTCCCTTCCTGAATAATATTTCCTCTCCCTTCCCGAATAATATTTCTAGATCCGCACCTGATTGTACAGCCAGCTAGTGACGACACACAACAAGTCAGCATGTGCAATATATCATGGCTACGTGGAGGCATCGGCAAGATCCTTCCTGTACGGTGCCGGCTGGTCCTCGTCGGCGGCGGAGGCGTCCACCGCCGGCGTGCTGCCGGCCTCCGCCTGTGCTTGCGCCCGCTGCGGCACCGGCACGTACGTCGCCACCGTGTCCTTCCTGAACGTCAGGTAGACGACGGCGACCAGGTAGGCGGCCATGAGAGCGAACACCACCACGGAAATGAGGCCATTGGCGTACTTGGGGAGGCTGTTGTGGACGAGCCAATCCACGTATGTCCACACTAGGAAGTAGGTGTTGACGACGATGAGCGCGAAGCTCAGGATCCACGCGATCACCACCGTCTGTGCAAAAATCGATTGATCATTGCATTGCAAATTTATGTATTTAGCATGGCAAATAAATCGTTTTTCGCTCACATATATGTGTTTGTGGGTGTGATCGTGAATGTTATTTATTTATTTATTGGAGAAATGGTTTCAGAGAAGTTTACATAGATGGATTCCTTGAGGGGTCCTACTTTCTTACTGCTGTTGCAGAACTTGAGGAGAGGGATGAGAGCGAACGGCAGCTCAAATGACAGGATCATCTGTACCCAAATCCAAGAATTCAGAAGTTGGTTTACTCCAGATTATTGTTGTTTTGGGAGGAGCAACGCAAATGATTACAGTAAATGATAAGTACTCTTACTATTCTTAATTAATTTAGAATATTCTCAAATAATCATTATATTTATATTCATTTACCAAAGTCTATTTGTTATTTGTACATTGAAATAAATATAATATTGATATACGCATCCATGGATGATACATATATAGAATTTGTTGCCGAAATAAATATAATATAGAAGAGTTATTAATTTTTTTTTGATTTTGGCGTATTCATGTAATATGACGATCAATTAGAATGTGTTAAGTCTGAAAGATAAAGCCGATGAGAGGTTGATGATTCCTACCGATGACAGGATGATTAGCTTGCCGGCGCCTGAGGGACCACTGACAATGGAGACGATGAGGCTAGGAGCTATGGCAATCACTCGAGTGATGAGGTTCCTTACCCAATTCTTCATCTTCATGTCCAGAAACCCCTGGATAATTATCAGATAGTTTGTACAAACTTGATTAACACCTCGATCAAATTTACTATCAAGGGTCAGCACTACGAAACTGATTACCTGCATGATGACCTGACCTGCGAACGTGCAACTGATAGTGGTGCTTTGCCCAGAAGCTAGCAGCGCAACAGCATACACCACCGAGCTTGATCTCCCCAGAACATTCTGAAAAATAAGAAGAGATAATCAAAATAAGGCTCGAATCCGCTGGTCTGTAAACAGAACATGATATCTGTAAATATGCTTCTGAAGTGCTATATTTTAGAAAGGAAATGAACATTTGAAACAGCTCATCACGACATACCCTGAGTAACAGAGGTGTGGATTGCAGAGTTAGGTCACCACACGTGTTGGCATCAGCTAGAGAAAGATTGTTCGCATTGCAAATGGATCCAGCGACAACAACAACCGAAACATTGATGAGGAAAGCCACGATGAATGCAAGGCTACACTCAATAAGGAAGTATCTGCAAGCAGCCTATCGGAAACAAGGTAATTAATATCAAACCATTAGCCACTCAACAAGCTGTAGCTGATCACTATCAGTGCAACCTACTCTGATGCTTTTGTCTGATCGTGGGGTCTTCCTTGACAGGACCAGAGCAGAGTGCAAGAACAAGTTGTACCTGCATGCATGCCATGAAAACTCCTCATGAACTTGTACCATGGATCACGTAGGAAACAGCTATGATCACCAAAGACCTGCTGACTGAAATGGGTTTCTTACGGTGTGATGATAGCGCCAAAGAGTGCGATCGCATTGGCAGCAGCGCCTTTCCCTTGGAGAGAAGGGACAAACATGCCCTTGATCACCTCTCCTGCAGACGGCCTCAAGTAGCTCAGCTCTCCAAAGAAGCAAGCTGCCATAGTGAACATGAATGCTGCTATAATGAACTCCAGCTTCCGAGCCTGGTGTACATGTCACATGGTAAGGTCAATTTGTCAGTAGCCCATTTCCTCGGTGTAATTCATCTGACAATCATATAAGTCTCTGATCAATTCTTTGCATACCCCAAATCTCTGCACTCCAAGAAGCAAGAGGGTGCTGAACACTGTCAGAATAACTCCAGCCCACACTGGAATCTTAAGCAATATGTTGAACGCAAAAGCTGTGCCCAACACTGCACTAGCAAAAGAACGTATTACTCATGCTAAATCTAGCACATAAATAAATAAATAAAACATTGATCAACCTTCAGGAATGTCATCAGAAATCACTGCCAACTCCGCAATGATCCATAAGAAAATGTTGACATAGCGCGGGTACTCTTCCCTGCACAGTTCAGCAAGGTGCCTTCCTGTACAGAACTCAACAAAAGCATATGGACATCATAAGATGATAATGTGATGATGCATGATTAGCATGCAAAGAGCAAGGTTAATGGTTAAGTGAAATATACCTGTTTTCACTCCAAGGTTGGCAGCTAATGTTTGGATCAGAAGTGCAAAGACCATCCCAACTAAGATGACCCACAGAAGCTGTTCATTCATTGTAAAATGTAACTGATGTTACTAGAAGAAGCGTTCTATATAAAGAGGGTGCAGGAAAAATGAAATAGTTGATTTTATTTTTCTCCTACTTTTCTGTTTCTTGATTGAATTTGTCTTCTTTAAGAATTAGGAAAGAAACAAATTATTGACCACCATTTACTAGGGATGGAAGACTTTCTTTGATTCCGTGTACTACTGCTGATATTCTATCATACAGTATAAGATTCACGTCAGGATAGAGTCATCTTAAGTCAATGATTGATATTTCAACGTTATTATATGTGTGCTCCTCCCCAAAAATAATCCAATTTGCTTTCTTCAAATGAAACCTCGTTGCTCATGCTAGTTAACGGGGAGTCCTTTTGGTATAGTCCTAAGATAGACTTAAGTTCAAACTTTGATTATCTAGGCCTTTAAGGCAACATATTTCAATATTCTGTCAAGGCCACACCCTCAGTGGAAGGTTTAGAACTCTGCTTATTCAGCTATCAAATCAATGCAAGAAAATCTCAAAATATTATTTATATTTGGAATTCGAAAGATATTTCAAGTCAAAACATCCAGGAATACCTTTTGTTCAGATTTGATGCCCAAACAAGTGTTTTCCTGATGCTTATATTAAGTAGGTTCTTTGTACTAGTTAATAATTTTCAAAGGCCAAACCAGGCAATTTTCCAACTAACAAATGGTTCCAAGATAGTCATTCAATCATTCATTCCAAGAGAACCTTTCACCAGGTCTTTATTTGATTAAGCTTGGTTACATTCTCCCTTTCCATGCGCAGACACAAAATTTATGACACATGGTTAATTAGTTCGTAGAAGTAGTGCAGATCCAAGATGAAGAGGCAAGAACTATGCAGTGTACCTCATACTTGAAGTCAGCCCCAGCTTGCATGTCAGTTTCCACTGTCAAAACATGTTTCAGAAAAAAGCTATGCCACCTCAACCTTTTCTTTGCTTTTTCTTAATGAGCATATCAAAACAACATGAAGCTCTGGGCAAAAGAAAGGAGCTTACAGTTGCTAGGATCTAGGAAGCCAATGGCCACCAGAGCTCCAGGCCCAACATGAGACAAGAATTTCCTCCATCTTGGCTGCTCCACCCAGCAAAAAGCAAGCATAGGATTGAAACAAACACTAGCTTAATGTGGCATTAGAACCGCATGAATGCGCAAAATGTAGCCGCTTACCTGAACCCGAAACTCTCCATCTTTTTCACTGTCGACAGTCTTTTCTTTGTGCTCATCAGTCTCGCTACCACTCTGCACCACACCTCCATGGAGAGCTTCTCGTCCAATCTCTCTCAACTCACCAGTCCCTGCCATTTTCTATGTTGCTAATGCACCTATGTCTGGAAGGTATGGAAAAGTATGTCTTGCTCTTGTTAAGAGCCACATACATCCTTTGTATTTTATAGGCCCAGAGACCAGTTGACGACTGTCCCATACAGAAACAGAAACTTCAAATACAGTACAAGAGCAGAGTGACTAGCCATCATGATAGTTCCAGTTGATTCCTTGCTTATTAGATGCCTTTCAGATCTGCTACTCTTACAATCTTACTTGCCATGCATGAGCATGATTGTAGTAACAACTGAGTCTGATATATAAAAGTGGGAATTTTAATCACTCCATTTTACTATATTAGCCCCCTCAATCTAGAATGTTTAAGCTGGTGAAAAATATCAACCTTTAGTCACAATTTCAACAGCCCCAACCACACTATAAGCTGCTTAGTCTACTGCTACACCTAAATGCAGTGGCGGATCCAGAAACGGATTCCTTCTTGGGCTAACTAATACAAGACTAAAATAATTCATCCTGAGATAAATAATACATGACTAAAATAATTTATTATATGTAAGAAAATTACAAAATATAAAAGAGGCTTACATGGCAAAAGAAGTTACTGAATTATGCGAAAAAGTTATTGGGCTAGATTCTCCTCAGGAGGGCTATTAAGCCACAAACGTTTTTTTCATCATTTTTATGAAACATATCCAAGAGACTACTAAGCCTGGCCCCGGGCTACAGCCCGGGTAGCGAGGGCGTAGATCCGCCTCTGCCTAAATGAGCTGAAACGTGAGATGCCAATTTTTTCTATCAGACAAACCAGTCATCACAATTTTGATAAGCTTGGATAACCAAATGCTAATGGCAGGATAACACAATCACGATTGCAAACTGATTACTGCACATAAGAATTAAAAGCTGCCTAACTCAATTATAAGAACCAACCAAACAAAACTTCAGAGTTAAGCCCAGAACACTAGATGTAAATTCAGCATGACCATCGATGTTGTCACCCGTCAAACCTGAGGATCTACCCAATGAAATTTCTTAAATTATAAGGGATTTCCTTATCTCCCATACACAGCCACATGGGTCGTATGGGTCTTCGCTCCTAGATATTTCTAACCCTTATACAAAGTTTGATATGTTCCTTTACAGCTAAACACCTAGGCTTAGGAAACACAAACATCTCTATCTAAGACACAATAAATTACATTCGATAAATTGTTAAGAACATTAATGCCGCCGATGTACCTTTGCTTGGCTGTTTTTTTCCGACTACTTTGGAGCCTTTCGGACAGCCATTTTTTGGTGAAGGCAACCTAGAAGAAGCAGCTCAGACCTGGTGCAGTCCACATCTCTGTATTCTATTGTTCTATTGTAGCTATTCAGATGATAAGCCTTAAAAATACGCACTGCAACAGATGAAAGGACAATAAGCGTACTGTCAGATTGCACTTAAAAAAACCTTAAACCTACTCTCCATTGGAATGCATATTCTAATCACCAACTTGGAACTCGCAGGGAAGTGTGTGATGTGATCACCAACTCGTGGAGGATGAGGTGCCCCTCCAAGCGCCGAATGGTTAGCTTGCTATGAATTGATACGCAGGCGCACAAAAAATTATATTGTCGGCCATGGCTTCATTTGGTCGATTGTGGAAGTGAAGAACTGTGGATTTATGGTAGTGGACAGAAAACTCCGTGTTAGAGTAGAAGCGAATAATGGCCGGGAATTGGGAACTAGACTTGGGAACTGGGATGCTTACCATGGCTGGAAGTAGGGGCGCGAGCAGAGACGAGCGGTTCGCCATGGCTGGCGCAAGTGCTCACGATGACGCCTCTACCGTCTCGGATGGACATTGCTACCCTGGTCGCGCATTTCGTCGAACGATTGTTGGGCAACCGGTGATCAGGCTCCGGTTGCAACACCCACTCAGAGAGGTCGCCGGCGCCGGCTCCGGCGGAGTGATCTTTTACAGAAGAAACCTTACCTTATTTCAGTATATACACATCAACGCCCCTAAAAATTTGGGTCGCTACGAATGGTAGCGATCTAAACTGGCCATCTTCCACCGTTCGATCGCATTTAAGCGGATGGAATTGTCCCGAAAACGATTCCTCTGTCCCTCATGTTGTAGCCGGACGTTTACTCGCTTGCTTAGTGAAAAACATCTCATCTGTGGAAAATATTTTTCGAGTAGTGTTTAATTTTTCTTATTATTGACTTTTTAACCAAAAAACGACACGAGGACTGGCCATGTGGTGCATATAGTCCCAGCAGCCGACCTGCTATGGGGGACAGAGAAGAGCAAAACTATTAGATCCGATTGTAGCTGATGGATTGCAGGAATAAAAAAACTGAAAGTACGAAGCAAAAAATTGATATCGATCAACAAAACTGGGAATTAGATAGGGATAGCCTGGTAAGGACTATATGCCACACAAAAGGCAGGAATTTTTTTTTGCCGGGAAGACAGGAAGGAGGCCATCCAATTTTTATTAAGATTATGGAAAAAGTTTACAAATAGCTGGTAAGAACGACACTAAAGGTGTCGTGCCAATCTTTCAAAAAGAGATTAGCTCAAGCCATTAAATACGAAAGACAAGTCGGTAAACAGGAACAGAGCGGACGATGGACAGCGATTTAGCGACTTCTCAGCTTTGTATCCTCTGTCTCCTTTCTGAACCCACTGCGATTATTCTCCACTGCTCTGAAAAATGCCGGCTGCTTTCCAGGTTGAAATTTCTTCATTTATCTCTGCTGCCACTTGATTCACCATCCTTGCCTGTTGTTGGAACACGCACGCATCCCGCTCTTTCCAGATTATCCAGGTAATGAGCATGAACAGTGAGTCGAAAGTTTTCCCGTAGCCGGTCCGAAAAATTGCTTTTGTTTATGTCCACCACTGACTTAGAGGCCGAGTATTTTCCTTCGGTGTTCTAAAATCAATGCCACACCAATTTCTCAGCCTTTGCCACACCGCCACCATGAAATCACAGCTTGCGAACAAGTGGTGGCAAGTCTCTTCCTCGCGCTGGCAAAGCAAACATCGGTTCATGTGCGGCCAGTTTCGTTTGGCAAGGTTATCAGCGTTAGACAGCGGCCCTTCAGCGCCAACCATATGAAAAAACATACTTTCTGTTCGTTTGGCAAGGTTATCAGCGTTAGACAGCGGCCCTTCAGCGCCAACCATATGAAAAAACATACTTTCTGTTACAAAACATTGTGAGGCATTATTTGATCTCACCAAATACTCATCAAAAAGCAACTATGGCAGCAATCAACTCATTTGTAACAGCCAAATAATTAAGGGCATAAATTATTCTTATTGCTAATTGATGTATTACACTAATTGCCTAGAATCCTAGGCTTGTAATCACCCTATATAAAGGGCCATTGAGATCAATATGAAAGAGCTAGAATCTACATTTTAACTACTCGTTTTCTCGATTCGCAACACGTTATCAGCACGCTCTACCAAGCTAGAGTAGTGAAGAGACTCACCGGCACGTGATTATTACGGGAATCAGTCCGATGGAAGAAGAGATGTGCCTCGTGAACAGTTGTACCACTAACACTATACTTAGGGAAGTCAAATTTTTTCAAACTCTCACAAAGAGGGAAGGACAAGTTTTGACCATCACGGGACGCGATGCTATGATTGTCGGTTCCGGTAGGGCCACTATCATACTTTCAATGGGTACACAAATAAACATCGAGAAGGCATTATTGTATCTCGATTCAACTCGTACCCTACTAAGTTATAGAGATATCCAGAAAAATGGTATTCCTATGGAAACATATGAAGAAAACAATGAGGAGTTTCTTCTCTTGACCAAAGATACTGGATATGGCAAACAAACAATTGAAAAGGTGCCTTCTCTCCCGTCTGGATTGTACTACACATACATCAAACCTGTATCATATGTTGCATACAAAGTGATTTTTCAAAATGTGGATGCATTTAAAACTTGGCATGATCGCCTTGGCCATCCCGGCATCGGAATGATGAGAAAAATCATGAGCAATTCAAGTGGACATGGTATGAACAATAGAAAATTCCCAGAATCCTTAGATTTTGTGTGCACCTCATGTGCAACTGGGAAATTAATTTTGAGACCCTCACATCTTAAAATAATGGCGAACCACTAAAGTTTTGAACGCATTCAAAGAGACATTTGTGGCCCTATTCAACCATTGTGCGGACCATTCGGGTATTTCATGGTTCTAATAGACGCATCCACAAGATGGTCCCATGTGTGTCTCTTATCGACACGGAACCATGCCTTTGCAAAATTGATTGCACAAGTCATCGGACTTAGAGCAAGTCAACTGAACACCGATAAAATCAATCGATTAGACAACGCTGCAGAATTTTCTTCCAAAGCTTTCAATGATTATTGTATGGCTTTAGGAATTGAAGTTCAACATTCATCAGTATGTTCACACACAAAATGGTTTAGCCGAATCTCTTATCAAGAGGATAAAACTCATAGCCGACCATTATTGCAAAATTATAACCTACCAACCTCATGTTGGGGTCAAGCGATCCTACACGCGGTGACTTAGTACAATTGCGCCCAACCGCATACCATACAACCTCCCACCGCAATTGATTCGTGGTGATCCTCCTAGTATTTCCCATCTGCAGAAATTCGGTTGCGCCGTATACGTACCGATCTCACCACCAAAACGTACATCAATGGGCCCTCACAGAAAATGGGGATCTACGTGGGATATTTATCTCCGTCGATTATTAAATACTGGAGCCCTTACAGGGATTTACTCACGGCCCTACGCGATTGTATCTTCAATGAAGAACATTTTCCAGATTAGGGGAGAATTTAAGTATCACACTGAATGCCCGAAAATAAATTGGGATGCCGTAGACACCCTAAAGGAGGATCCTCATACCACGAATCGACCTTCGGGTTAAAAGGATCATTGATTTGCGTGTTGCCGCAAACAATTTGCCAAACTCATTTACTGTGAGTAAAAGTGTCACAAAATCATATATTCCTGCAAGGAATGTGCCAGAAAGAATAGAGGTACCAAATAAAACTATTCAACTCCCTTCCTCGAAAGAAAGTGGGAGAAGTACGACAAATCCTCGCAAACGCACGAGGAAACAGAGGAAAGAATCCTCTAATACAGTAAATGAAACTCAACCTCAAGTTGAGAGACACCAGTGAATTCACCCAATTCACTTCCCACATCAACGTGCACTCAATTTCGATGATGGGACATTGGAACGCCCGACGCGGTCATATTGGGAAATACCGAGCCGTCAACGGGGTAAATGAAATATCCGTAAACTATGTTGAGTCTGGAGAATCATTCAACCGTAAGACTACAATTGTCGACATATACTTTGCCTCATCAGTTGCAGAAACCATCCAAAATGATCCAGATCCAAAATCCATGGTAGAGTGCAAACAACGCTCGGACTGGAACAAATGGAAGGAAGCAATTGAAGCAGAGTTAGCCTCCCTCAATGAAAGAGAGGTATTCTCACAAGTAATACCTACACCTCCAAAAACCTTCCCCGTGGGTTTTAAATGGGTTTTCATCCGGAAGCGGAATGAGAAAAATGAGGTGGTGAGATATAAAGCGAGGCTTGTAGCACAAGGGTTCACGCAGAGACCGGCATTGATTTCAATGAAACATATTCTCCGAGTCATGAGCGGAATTACGTTCCGATATTTGATATCACTGGCAATACAAAAACGTCTATCTATGCAGTTGATGGATGTCATGATAACATATTTATATGGGTCACTAGATTCGGACATATATATGAAGGTCCTCGATGGGATCTCTATACCGAATGGAAGCGCAAATCGAAAAATGTATTGTGTAAAGCTCAAAAGATCACTCTATGGTCTCAAACAGTCGGGTAGAATGTGGTACAACCGACTGAGTGAGTACCTTCTACAGAAAGGTTACTCCAACAATGATGATTGCCCATGCATATTCATCAAAAGATCCTCCACAGGATTTTACATTATATCAGTGTATGTAGATGATTTGAATATCATTGGCCACACACAAAATATTAATGAAGCCCGCCACCATCTTAAGGCGGAATTTGAGATGAAGGATTTGGGTAAAACCAGATTTTGCTTAGGTTTGCAAATCGAGCACCTTCATTTAGGAATTTTTGTGCATCAATCTGTCTATATTCAGAAATTATTGGAGAAATTCAATATGGACAAAGCACATCCAAATAAGACTCCCATGGTTGTTCGATCTCTCGATAAAGAAAAGGACATTTTCCGACCACGAAGGAAGGAGAGGAGATATTAGGACCGAATATCCCTATCTTAGTCTCGTTGGAGCACTTATGTATCTTGCAAATAGTACCAGGCCAGATATTGCATTTGTGGTAAATCTATTGGCAAGACATAGTGCCGCCCCAACGAAGCGTCATTGGACCGGAGGAAAACAAATCCTCAGGTACCTAAATGGCACTAAGGATCTTGGCTTGTTCTTTTAGAAAACTGCTGATCCTAGCTTGGTTGGGTACACTGATGCTGGCTATATGTCTGATCCCCACAACGCCAGATCACAAACAGGTTTTGTATTCCTCCATGGAGGAACAGCCATATCGTGGAAGTCATCTAAACAAACATTAGTGGCTACCTCCACAAATCATTCTGAAATTATCGCACTGTTTGAGGCATCACGTGAATGTGTGTGGCTTCGCAGGATGATAAACCACATTGAACAATCTTGTGGTATTGGTTCCTCAGAATCACCTACCATTATCTATGAAGACAATGATGCTTGTATTACACAGATGCAAACAGGCTACATTAAGAGCAATATCACCAAGCATATTGTCCCTAAGTTGTTTTATCCCCATGAGCTTCAGCAAAATGGAGAAATAAACATCTTACCGACAAAGTCTTGCGATAATCTGGCAGATATTTTCACAAAATCTCTACCCACTTCCTCATTCGAGAGATGTGTTAAGGGAATTGGTATGAGACTACTCAGAAACTTGTAAGCTTCAGGGGGAGACTCTCGGATAATGGATCCTGTTAAAACGCTTCACATTGTACTCTTTTTTCTTTTGTGAGTTTTTACCATCCGGGTTTTCTCATATAAAGTTTTTAATGAGGCAATGATAGATGCAAGCTTATGCCTTATCTCATGTTTTCTCCCACAGGAGTTTTTCTAGAGATAAAACACGGCATGGATTACTCCTTTAAACCTTGTAGGTTGATGATAGAGCAATCACCAGTCATATTATTCCTATTTTTTCCACAGGGTTTTTCGAAAGAATTAAAGAAAGTTGATCTCAACATGAACTCGATCAAAAGGGGGAGTGTTACAAAACATTGTGAGGCATTATTTGATCTCACCAAATACTCATCAAAGAGCAACTATGGCAGCAATCAACTCATTTGTAACAGCCATATAATTGAGGGCATAAATCATTCTTATTGCTAATTGATGTATTACACTAATTGCCTAGAATCCTAGGCTTGTAATCACCCTATATAAAGGGCCATTGAGATCAATATGAAAGAGCTAGAATCTATTTTTCACTACTTGTTTTTCTCAATTCGCAACACTTTTGAAGGCACCCTGGTTTGCCAAATGAGTTTTCCGTATTCACATTTCTCCATTGCCATGAGAAAAATGTCGTACGCTAATTTCACCGAAAAACTACCGTCGGCTGAAAGCTTCCAGACGATCTTGTCTTCATTTGGCTGTAGTTCAATTCCGTTTCATCCCATAGCTGGAAAAAATCTCTCAAAGCTTGTGTGGATCTCTAACTCTGCAGCCTCCGGACCCAATTGTTGTTAGTTAGGGCTTCGCGAACTGTTAGTTTGCTCCGTGTTGCAAAGGAGAACAGAGCTGGCCAATGCATCGATAGGCAGCCCCTTCTAGTCCAGTTGCTTGTCCAGAATTGTGTTCTCTCGCCATTCCCGATGTTGAAAACGACAGCTGATTGGAAAATTTTTTGGGTATCGTTGTCCGATTTGAAATCCACCTGCGCCCAAGGTCGATTACTCTGTTCCACTTCCTTGGCTAACGACTGTACTCTCAGCGCTTGGCCGAAATAACTCAAGTTCTTGATGCCGAGACCACCTTTTTCCAGTGGGGTGCAAACTTGCTGCCAAGCAACAAGACAGTGTCCACCACTGATGTCCTCCTGCCCTTTCTACAAGAAACCCCGACACTTTCTTTCTATCTCTTTCATCGCCAATCGTGGCAAAGGTAAAGCCGTCATGAAGTGTATCGGCATCGCCATGAGTGTGGACTTAATAAGTGAAAGGCATCAGTTGAGCGTAACTTAGGCTTCCAACCAGCCACTTTCTTCGAAAACCTATCCATTAAAGGTTGCATCTCAGTTTTCTTCGGCCGCTAGGGTGATAGAGGGAGTCCTAGGTAAGTAATTGGGAACTCCTCTGTTTTATAGTTCAGGATTGCTGCAACCGTCGTTTTCTCTTGATCAGTGCAACGGATTGGTGTTATTGAACTCTTGAAAAAATGTGTTCCGAGTCCTGAAAACCTCCACAAAGACCTCTAGAAATTCCTTAATTACCCTTGCTTATTCTTCAATTGGTCTAAAGAAGATCACCGCATCATCAGCATATACCAAAACTGAAGGTAACTTCTTTCATGCATCAATCGGTGATAACAAATTAGCCCTCGTGGCCTTCGTTATGATAGCTTGTAATGCATCCATTGCTAGAATGAACATCATTGGAGATAAAGGATCCCCTTGTCGCAATCCCCTTGTTGGCTTGATTGTGTCGGACATCTCTCTGTTAACTAGTATCGACATTTGTTGGGTACAGAAAATGTTGGCCAGCCATCTGTGCCAGGTTGCCTCAAAACCCCTATATTGCAGGACTAAAAAAAGGAAACTCCAGGATAGGGTGTCAAAAGCTTTTGATATATCCAGTTTGAAGAGAATTCTTGCCTTCTTTTGTCGATGAAATCTCTGCACCAGAGACTTAATGAGAATGAAATTTTCATGTATTCTTCTTCCACAGATGAAAGTTGTCTGTGTATCTGGAATCAGTTCATTGAGCTTCGACGCCAAGCGAAGACTGAAGATCTTGGTGACCAATTTTTTTGTGGCCGGGATGATCAAAAGGCTGATCACCCGATTTTCATTAAGGAAAGGAGGGAAAAAGGTTACAAAGTTCGTTTACAACGACAATAGGATGTCGAGCTTAGCCCGCCGAAATAGGGCTAAAGGAAACAAACTATATGCAAAGCTAAAAAGCTGAAAAAAGCGAGGACGGGAACAACAACCATAGGGGGGCCGCTGTAGTTTGACTGGCAAGACGGACTACTCGCAGTCTAGGAACCCACCCGCTTCGTTCCACAGCATGGCCTCATCTTTTATTTCTTCCAACAAGGCTTCGGGCTCTTTTTGCTCTTTTTGTTATCTTTGAAAAGTCCTCGCATTCCTTTCCTTCCACAAACTCCAGCACACCAGCATGAACAGGGCGTCAAAACCCCCTCTGTAGGATAGTGAAAATTCCATCCTGGTTTCTATCCACCAATCTACAATATCCCCATCTATCTCTGAAGGTAGCCAAAAATATCGCTGTCGCCATTGTCGGATTAGGTCCCATGTTGCCTTGGAGTAGGTGTAGGACTGAAGAAGATGTTTGCAATCCTCTTGTCCCTGGTTGCAGAGGGGGCATTGCTCTGGGTGAGGCCAATTCCTTTTGATTAGGTTGTCCGCCGTTAGACACCGTCCATGTAATGCGAGCCACATAAAGAATTTTACTCTAGATGGAGCCTTTGTCTTCCAAAGCAGCCTTCCAAATTTGCAGTCTTCTCTTTTTTCGAAGAAGAGATTATATGCTGAGGCCACTGAAAATTCCCCTGCCTTCCCCCAAACTGCCATTGGATTTCATCCTCCGAATTGCTCAAGGAGATGTCTTGCAACTCATCCCACAGCTCCAAAAATTGTGTAATTACTCCATTAGAGGGCGCCCCCACTATGTCTATGACCCATATGTGATTTGTTAGCCCTTGTGCCACTGATATATTTGATTTTCGCAGGAAAGTTGCCAGAATCGGCCATCGCCAGACCGCAGCACCCTTGCCCAGCCAATTGACTGACCAGAAAGGAGTGCTTTTTCCATTCCTTACTTTGTAGGACACTGAAGAATGGAACATGGCAAGAACATCTTTATCAAAAGAGAACTGCACCTGGGCCCATGGTCTGTATTGCTGCTTCCTGCTTAGTACTAACCACTTTAATCTTAAGGTCGTCCCGAACAGGAGTTGGTTCTTAATCCCTAAGCCCCCCTTTTCCACTGGTGTACAAACATTGTTCCAGGCGACAAGACAATGACCCCCAGAAACTTGTTCTTGCCCTTTCCATAAGAACCCTCTACATTTTCGTTCCATATCTTTGATGGCCCATTTTGGCAAAGTGGGATCACGAAGCAAAATGAAGAGTTAAGGCACTCAACACTGCTTTGATTAGACACAATCTTCCGTCGATTGAGATTAACCTTGGAATCCACCGCCACCCTTTTAGCTATTCCATCTAATAACTTTTGCAGCTCTGATCTAGAAGGTTTCTTATAGGAGAGAGGCAGCCCGTATGTTATAGGGAGTTGATGAATTTGGCGGGAAGCACCTCCGAACCATAACGGTTGTATGATCATCGCATTGTAGCGGAGTTAGAGAACTCTTTGACAGATCAGCTTGCAACCCTGTAGCCTGTCCGAAAAGCTGTAATAGTGCTCTCAGAGTATTAGCTTCAATCAAATTTGGAGAGAAAAAAATGATGGCATCGTCAGCATATAGTGACACGGTTGGAAGAACGATAGTTCTATTGCCCCTGAACTGCAACTGCATTGGTGATAGAAGTTCCCTGCTTTGAGCTCGGCAAATTAGTGCATGTAAAACATCCATCACAAGTACAAAAAGAAATGGGGATAGCGGGTCTCCTTGACGCAACCCTCTTGAAGGCTTGAAGGGATCCGAGGCTGCACCATTAACCAAGACACTAGTTTCAGCTGTGAATAAAAGAGTTGAGATATGTCTTCTCCAAGAATGTCCGAAACCTATGTGTTGTAGCATCTGTAGTAAGAATGGCCATGACACCGTGTCGAAGGCTTTTGTGATATCAAAGCTTTAGAAGCATCTTCTCCTTTTTTCTCTTGTGGAGCTGCTGGATTAAACCTTTGACAAGGAGAAAATTTTCCTGGATGCACCTACCCTTAATGAATGCCGTCTGTGAGGCTGGACCAGCTCGGTCATTTTGGGTGCAAGTCTCCGCGCCATGATCTTCGTTGCTAATTTAGCAAAGCTGTGAATCAGGCTAATGGGCCTAAAATCTTTCATCAAAGCAGCCCCTTCCTTCTTCGACAGAAGTACCAAAAGGGCCGAGTTTAGTAGATTCAGGTTCTGAGTATTACCGGAACAGAATTTTTCTAAGGCCGCCAAGAGATCAGTTTTGATGATACCCCAACATATCTTGTAAAATAACCCTGAAAAACCGTCAGGTCCTGGAGACTTTTCAGCCGTCAACTCTTTGATAGCTTCCCAGACCTCGTCTTTAGTGAAGCTGCCCTCCAAGCAAGTCAGATCAGCCCTCAGCAGGTTCAGATCCTCCAGATTTAAAACAGTGTAGGCGGATTGATCATCAGACAGAATCTTCTTGAAGTAGGTCGTGGCCATGTTTTGCATATCTTGTTGGGAAGTAGTTGTTAAGCCCTCATGTTCAAATCTTGGAATGACAATTTTTCTCTTCCTGGCCACCATTTTCAGCCTGAAAAAGGTGGATGTACCTATCTGAATGCCCAGTTTAAAGGTAGATTTATTTTTTCCTATGCTGGATTGTATGAATTAGACATAATTTATATAAAGAATTATCATTCTTTCGCCTTCCAAATAGGGTAAATCAGTAATCATAACTATTATACTGTTAGTCCAAAGAAGAGTAAATATAACAGCACAATGCACTGAACATGTGAGATCTTGAGCGCAACAGTAGTGTGGCAAACACATGTTGATCATGTACTTAATTGCAAAAACTTACCAGATATTGGGTTAGATCCCTTGACATGTCTTTCTTGACATAACTGCTTTAATCATAACTCTGTCTGAAAGGTAGCATAAAATAGCAACACCGCAGTTCTTACTAATTTGGTATACATAGCCACCTGCACAGCAAAACAAAAAAAGGCAAATATATCCTATTATATGCAAAAATCTACTATATAGTAGGGCTGTCATGTAACGATGGTCTTAAAATGCCAACATCCATGATATTTAGTGGGTTGTAGAACAAAAAAAGTGCTTGGACAGTATGAACCTCAGATAGGTAATCTAGTCACAAGTCCAGAGCCTATGTTTCTTACCAAAAGAAAACTACATGTGTTAACATATCAGTGGATCTTTTGATGATTAGAGAGTATAACATTCAACCAAAGAGTGGTTATGAGTTACTCCCTCCGTCCCATAATAAGTGCAGCTGTGTAGTTTAAATTTGAACTACACAACTGCACTTATTATGGGACAGATGGAGTATCAATGAAGGTGAAGTGAAATTTGTTGTCTTGTTATACTCACCTTGCATATGTTGTGATCTACTTGTATGATTAACTAACCATATTGAAGCTTACAACATATTGCTTTCAAGTTGTATTAGCTAGTTACAAGCAAGTTTGAAAACTTTTCATCATTCATAACTATCTACTATCTGCATGTAATCTAGGGTAAAGAGAAACTTACTCAGCCAGTGTTTTCTAGTACATAAATGTCACCATTCTGCTGCTGCTGCTGCTTATTGTCATAAACGTTGCCTCTTTGACCCCATCATGTCTTCACTCTCTTGGTGATTTTCAAGACTGTGCAAGCAGTATCATCTCTGTTGAATCAGCAACAAAATCAATCCATTGCAGCTCAAGTTCAACACACAAAGGTATAACTTGCAGACCTATTTTTCTAAACAGGATAAATTTCATTTGTAGGTTCTGAGTACATATGCTTTATATACTAAATCAGTTATAATGCTTTGTTGCTAGTCTAACTATTGCAAAAACTTGCACAAGAAAATAGACTAAAGAAAATGTCACAAACACATCAGAACTAAATTTATCATCGCAATACCTGTGCAAAAGAGCATGCCAATCACTTTCAGCGTGCTTGTCCTGTCCATGCTTCTGACTTCTAGGCTTAAACTCGCCAGAAGGAGCTGCAAGACCATCATCACGCTCTGCCATTTCCATCATTTTTTGTGAGAGCATATCAACATCTTGCTTCTTTCCCCTTTCACTTAATGCATCAATCACTGGCATGAATGCTGCTGGATCAAATGAATATCCTTTAACCATTAACAGCTTGAGTAACCTATGTACATGAACCACCTCATCAACTTTGCAGAATCCCTCAATAATCTGGTTATATGGGAATCTATGGATAGAGATCCTTAATCCAAGAACTGTTTCTAGAATATCATGGCTTCCAACCATCTACCATAAGTAGATAACTGGGTGCACATTAAACTATAGAGCACTTCGTTCTGATCACATGTGCCATCAGCATAGTTCCCATCAACAAAAACATTAACTCAAAAAAGTGACCAGGGGTAGTGTTTCCCTTCAATTATTTTTCAGAGTTTCTTTTGTTCCACTTTGTGTGTACCATTCAACTAAGAATGCAAACTTACAAATTTAGCAAAAGAAAGACAAACACCCAAAACACTTTTCCAAAGCTTAGCAGTATAAGCATAATACATACCTTAAGTCTTCTTCCAAAGCACTACTGCAATTAGAATACAAAATCTTAACAGCAGCTGCAGATGTGCTGCCCCGTATGAACCATCCATATCATTTTCGTAGCAGTAGCCAGAAAACACCCACGCTTTTGAACTAAGGAGGACTATTTGAAGGATGGGCCTTTTGGTTTTCAGATTTCTAACTAGTGTACAAAAAGATATCTCATCTTCTGCAACTTCAAGCAACAAATTAACAAAAAGTATTTCTAACGTATGCCCCTGCATGAAGATAATGCATGCTTATGATCAGTTAACTAGCAAGGACAATCAAACTTTAGCTGCTTAGCTATACAAATGAACTGATTTCCCTTCCATTTTTACCTTTGAGGGGCGTACCAAATATTCAATGAGGTGCAGATACTGACCTGAACACATCATGAGGTCCCCAAACATGAAGGTCTGACGATGTGTAGCATTTAAAAGTAGTACATGGACATCTGCTGGAGCATGTGAATGTTATGAAGGGTATGAACCAATAGGTGATGAGCAATGAGCACATAGAAGTTCAAGCCACGCAACATCATTCAGAAGGTTAGATGCCTTCACAATGAAGCTACAACCTAGAGATATACTTTTTGTTAATTTGTCAACTCTTTGGGTGTATTTAGTCTGCATTTCAAGGTTCCCAGAGGGCATGTTTGAAGGAGGATTTTTCTGCTGTTTCCACCATCACAACAGCAATTACATGATCTACAAGCAACAAATCAGTCTCTTTGGTAGGTTTCTCTAAGTCCTCAACACAAGAGTCATTTTTAGACTCCTCAGGGTTCACTTCAGCTATGCCAGATTGATCAGTCCGAAGAGTGTCTCCATTTTTTTCAGTATTACTATCAGAAGGACCCTCCTCAGGAACAACAGGAGATTGCACATGACTAGAACCAATCTGCTTTTTTTTTTGAAGGAATATAAGAGCATGCTTGGCAATACAAGTTTTTTTTTTGAAGGAACGCTTTGCAGTACAAGTGAACATCTCCAGAAGATAGATTCTTTATATCTGTTCATCCACGAAAATGAATTATAAACGTAATATAAATTAAATCAGAAGAGGAGAAAATACTTACATGAAGATAATACAGTAACATTTTACTAGCATTTGAAAGATCGACTTAGAGTTTTATTAAAATGCCAGACGCATAGGACAATTTGGAGTGCCTACAGTGATCGAATTATTGGCCAGGAATCGACCAGAAATTTAAACCCTACCTAATTTCACATGGACAGACAAGTCAGGAGTAGCTCACCATCGCGGAGGGAGAGAGGAGGGACCGGCTCGGCGCCGTGGGGCGGGGGAAAGGCGGCGGCGACGACGGTGTGGTCGACGGCGAGGACGAGCGCGAGGCGGACCTCGACATGGTCCCCCGCGGCGCGGCACTCGCACGGGGACCCTGAGGGCGACGGGTTCCCCGGCGAGCGAGAAGGAGAGGAGGAGGAGCGAGTCGTCGAGGCGGAGGTGGTCGGCGGGCGCGGCGGAGTGCTCGGGGTGGAAGAGGTAGAGGCGTAGGAGGGGGAGGTGCGCTAGGCTCTCCCACGTACCGCCACTGCCGCCGGCGCGCGCGGTCGCCGGCAACGGCGGCGGCGGCCATTTCGGTCGCGAGGCGATTCCCCGGTTGTCGCGCAGGCTCCAGGCAAAGGATGAAGTCAGGCCGAGCGTTAATAAAAGAAGCCCAGACCATAAAATAAAAGAAGCCCACTCTACATAATAAAAGAAGCCCAGACCACGTAACAGAAAGAAGACAAGCCCATTGGTTAAGAGTCAGACTTGTTGGCTTTCTAATTGAATAAGTCCACTTTAAGTCCCTCAAATACTAGAAAATCAGCACGCCAATTGGCACTCCAGTTTGTTTATATTATAGCCCGTGTATATTATCTAGGGATTCCGTACAACACAGAAAAATACATAACTTTTACACTTCCAAAGCAACCTATTGTTGATTTGTTTTTTTTATTACTGAATATTGAAATGAATTCAAATAGAATAGTAATTTACACTTGTCCATAATTTTGTTGTTTTTTGGATGTGTTGTTTAGCTTTTGACAAATAATTACATATACTATTAGGGAAAGAAAAGAAAAGGTGTGTTTTCTCAAAATTCTGGGATATCAAAAACCTAGAAGTTTTGAAAATAATTCATTAGAATTAGTACTGATGACGGAAAATACATATCATGACAAATATTTATTGAGATTACAAAGTTTGATCCAATCATTTGTGTTATTTATATGAGTGAGATTATGTAACGGTATACCTTTCCAATGGAGTAGCTAATACGTGTTGACATCAACACAATATCACAGGTAGCGAATGGTATTAAATCTGGTACTTTGATAAAAACAAAACTAGGAAATATATTAAAGAACCCTGTGTTTTATTAATCACTATTTATAAACATGAATGTTTATGAATGTTTATAAATACAAGATGCTTCTATAGGAGTTCGCCTTTTGTCTTCGCGACGATGCTTAATGGAGAAGTATCTTGAAGGGAGATTGCATGCAGTCCGCTGATTTCCGACGCCTAGCAATGAATACATTCACAGGAGCGAGCCTATCGAACATCTTCCATTAAGCTGCACTTTGTGATCGTCGTCTTTAAAAATATTTGCTCACTGAAATTATTGAGGTTAATGCAGATTTAATGGTGAATATAATGGATGTGAAATGGGTGGCTTTGTTTCACCAAAATCCGGTCACAATATACTATCACCACGTCAGTGTGTGGAGGTAATTTGGTGAAACAAGTGCAGCCCACATTAAAAAAAGCCCAGTCTATATAATGAAAGAAGCCCAGGCCCAGCTCACTAATTTTTAACAAGCGTTCGATATGTATGGATCTAGACGTGGTAGACCTGACCAACGTCAAGATTAGCGCGCCGCGATGGACGACGACGTGGTGGCGAAGATCCTGTCGCGGTTGCCGGCGAAGGCCGTGCTCCGCTGCCGCGCCGTCTGCCAGAGCTGGCGCCGCATCACCACCAGCGCCTACTTCCTCGCCGCCCACTCCCGCTGCCAGCCGTTGCAGCTCCTCGGTTACACGGGCCTCGCCGTTGAGTCGTCGTCGTCGACATCGCCCTACAACTACGTGTTCACGGTCACCTCCATCCCAGTCGCCGCCGTCCCAGCCTTCTGCGACGGAGACAACACGGGGTGCCCGGCGATTGCTGCGGCGCGACATGCGCGTGAGCCTCCGGGGCTCCTGCGACGGCCTCCTGCTGTTCGAGCGGAACACGATCGGCACCGAGGGCGTGCTCGTCTGTAACCCGGCGACGCGGCAGCTGGTCAATCTGCTGCCGGCGAACGCCGCGGATTCCGGCCGGTGGAAACACCTCCGCCCTTCCGCCTTCTACTTCCACCGCCCGTCCGGCGAGTACCGCGTGCTGTGCTACCGCAATGGCAACAACTACATCCTCTCCATCGGCTCCGGCGAGCCACGGCGGCTCGGCCCCGTCCCCGACCACCAACACATGGTGTGTTCCTACTTCTGCGTGAAGGTCGGCGTGCCGGTTGGCGAGACCGTGTGCTGGGGTCGCCGCCAGACCGACGATCGCAGCCAGATGACGGCGTTCGACACGCTGTCTGAGACGTTCCGGTGGGTGGCGCCGCCGCCTCCGGTGAGCCACGCCGACGAAGGCCCCATGTTCGACATGCACGGCGCTCGATGTCAACCGAGCCGTACCTGGACGTCTGGACCGCCGAAGACGCCGGCGGCGGCGAGAACTGGGTGCGCCTCCTCCGGGTGGAGCTGCCGCCGGGACACTACTCCGACGAGGTGAAGCCCCATGGCTTTTGTAAGGCCGTCTTGGACGACGCCGGTGTGCTGCTCGTCGCCATGACCGGCTGCCCGAGCTTCCTCTACGACACAAAAGGCAGTAGGGTGGTGAGTTGCTCTCATCGTATCAATGTTTGTCTCTGGCTTTTTTCTTACCGAGAGAGCCTCCTCGCGGTGAAGACAAGCCAAGGCTAACTCTATTATGGATAATTGGCCTTGAAAAAAACAAGGTGTATTCATTCCACAAAACTTTGATCGATAACTACTCGATCAAAAAATTATCTTTTAGAAATATTAATATTAATATATTCATATCATAAGTACTTATTTATAATTGTACTTATACTGTACATTTTTATCACATAAATAGTAGTATACTGGTAAAACAATTGTCAGTCAAAACCTTGTTAAATGAAACAAAAATATGCCCTCTAATAAAAAAATAGAGGGGGTGCTTTTTTTCCCTAGTCTACAAGCTATTCAAATCTATATTTCATTCAAGGTAATAACGTTAACTTCTACCAGTCACAGTAACGACCTGGCAAAGCCAGAATCAGGGGCGGATGTACCCATTAGGTAGTGTGGGTCGATCGGCCTAGCTACGGCCCGTGTCGGCCCACAGCCCAAAGACCCCTCTCCCCCCTTCTAGTAGCCGTGGGCCATTAAAATTAGGTACAACAAGGCGTCAAGATCCAGCAGGTCAGCCTATCATGCATCAAACATCAACGTTCACTTATCCTCGTCCTCCGCTTGGTCATCACGCGATCACGCCGCGAAACGATCGAACGGCGACTTCACTTGTGAGATGCCCGTGTGGTCACACCACCACGCGGACGTCTGTCTGTCCAGGACGGATCAATCACCGATGTCAGACGACATCGATGATTTTCGATAAAATTTATCGTTAAATTGTTAGTTTATATATTATAACATTATAATCTAATAATAATATACTATGACATCAATAAACCGCCTGCAGCCTACGCCATCTGCGGACTGCTGCATGCCTGGCTGCTACAACCGGCTAGGGCTAGTGCAGGCGGCAGCATCATCTAGCCAAGCCCCAACGTCCAGTATCGAAGATTGAAGGCGAAGCCCCTTTCTGGTCCGTCTCCGCGAGACCACCGACCACGACTCCATCTCCACCCCTGTCCAGTCTCCGTGATGGAAGGCGCTGCAAGTTGGACACTTGAACCTGAAGAAATTGGTGTTGCAGTTGGACACTTGGACATGGGCATGGTCGTGGCCACGGTTCGGGACTTCCGGTTCACATTCAACGACAAAGCCTGTGAATTGTTCAATGAATATAGTGTGATGCGATAAGAGGAGATTTTTATAGGACTTGATTTAAGAAGTTATGGGTGATCGCAAGGAATGGACTGAGATCATTTGAGCTGAGAACCTACATGTCAGTGATCATATGACTTAAGTTAGATGGCCTTAATCCCGTGAAAAATATATTTTCCTAAGCCTCCTAGAACCCCTGGAAAGGCTTAGTGATTTATTAGCATGCGGCACGTAACTATAACTCATGTTTTATAAATTGACATGTTTTTTTTTTCAAATTGATAGGTTTACCATTATCTTTTGGTGTATGATGAAATATATAAGGTGCAAAGACTATTGCTTCATTTTGAAATGAAAGGTACCGTGTGTTAGAGGTATTTTTTTCTAATTTTATTGATTGTATTATATTTTTATATGATTGCAATATAAATACGGTATGTGTAACGTTCGATTATCCTTATCGAGCGAACATCTTCGTCCCTGTATTTTAAAGCTGTGTTCGTCACTGGTCAGGATAATGCCGAGAGTAGTGTTGAATCGAACTTCTTAAACAAATTTTAATTAAAAAATTAGCAAATCCCTTTGTGTTTTTTCTGCCATGTGTGGGGCTCAAGCCCAAACTGCTCTACGCATGACTCCATTCCTGAAGATAGCAGACAGAAGATGGCATATTAAAACTTAGCAGTCACTATAGCTGCAATCTACTATTAGTTTTGCTGGGCCGTTCGGAAGATGGCATATTGGAACTTAGCAGTCACTAGAGCTGCAATCTACTATTGGAACTACTCTACGCATGTTGTTCGTTATTGGGCTTAAACAATGTTCTTCATGTATGGACAGGACAACATGACTTAATTTGTGTGTTTACAAGAGGATGGTGAGTTGCTCATGGTTTCACAAGTGGTCAGCTCTGGCATCTCTCTTTTACTGGGAGAGCCTCATCACTGTGAAACCTTACACGGCGCAGCTCCCGCCAGATGGTGAGTCATGGCTAACTCTGTTACTGGTTACGAGAGAACGGCTGGCAGGGAGCTGCCAGGAGCAGTGCATCGGTCTGAGTTTGAACCCTTTTAACAGGGCCGGGCCTGAGCAGGGATGGCAATGGATACCCGAAATCCGAGTACCCGACGGGTTTTACCCGATAAAGAAAGGGGTATGAGAGGAATTTTCTACCCGCGAGTACGTTTTTGGATGAAAACACATACCCATCGGGTATGTCGAGTGCGGGTATGGGTGTGTATTACCCATACCCGTCTACTCGCGGGTAAGAAATACCCGTATAAAAAGTCTAGCTACCCTTCTGCATGCACATAATATGTTGTGAACCTTGTTACCTTACTGTGAATTTGGAGGTTGAAATGGAAGAATTTTGTGTGTCTTGCTACCTTCCTGTAAATTTTGAGGTTGAAACGGAAGGATTTTGTGTGTGGGATGACCTATATGTACATACTCTGTCGGGTGCGCTGACAGGTGTAGGTAACCCGTCGGGTAGAATTACCCGTGCGGATACGGGTATGGAAATACTTTCTTACCCGCATGCGGGTACGGGTAACCCGACAGGTAAAATTTACCCTGGCGGGTACGGGTATGGGTGGGCACTACCCATCGGGTATATACCCGTTGCCATCTCTAGTCCTGAAGGGGGGCGAGAGGGGCAGCTGCTCTGGGCCCCAAGAAAGCAGGGTCTCCACGTATTACCAGTGTACATGACATTTTCAATTTTACCATGTCGCATGACCGTATTCACCATGGCACCGGACAAACCATCACAACTCCGCGCCGGTTGAATCACCACGATCGAGCTCCTTCTCCCCTTGTCGATTGCTAGCGATCAAGTGGTCAAGCCAAAGCTCCGATTTATTACCACCATCATCCCTTAATCTCCGATGATCCATTCTTGCTTCTTAATTCGTTTTGTGTACATGTAGTCTTGCAGAGTGAGCCGGCTTTCATTCCGTTCTATTCTTATTTTGTCGAGGCTAAATTAAATTGCTAAACGAGAAGAAATTGCTAGATGTTTTCATAAAAGGAAATTGATAGATGAGATTAATATTACTACTATCATCAATGATTTCATGTCAAAAATACCTTAAAAAAATTGTAAGAAAATATTTATAAAGTGTTTCATATAAATATATCTTTTAGATGCACTTATGAACAATATTATATATATACATTACTATTTTTATATGTGATATTAAGGTCATGTTTATAATTTTGTATTGGGTCATCCAAATTTCAGGATCGGCCCTGCCTTTTAAACATAGGTTATCTCACCATTTTTCTTCTCTGTTAATAATGAATGTCTTAGTACTCCAACAGTAGTTCATTTTTAAAAAAAACTAGGTATTTAAGTAATAGTAAGCCTAACTATCGTGTTCAATGAGTGATTTATGGTCCTCACGAGGTTCTAATTCCTATGAATAAATATGTAAGCATATGTTTATGTTTTATGTTTGTTTAAGTAATAGCAGATTCCCTAGTATCGATTTTTAGAAAAAGATATCATTCGTTTGATGAGAAATATAGAAGGAATATCAAGAATTTGGAGCTGAAACAACAACTCGAGCAGAGAAAAAAGAGCCAAAAATACAGGATTGCTTGTGTTGGTATTATTGATTAGGCTTGGATTAGCAATTTAGCACCGCTCAAGTTTAGGTATTTGAAATGGTGAAATTGTAAATAAATTATCTATCTAAGTATGTCCTCAACTTAATTTACTTTAAATAATGTTAGTGATGATGTAAGTATAAATAAATTATCTATCTAAGTATGTCCTCAACTTAATTTACTTTAAATAATGTTAGTGATGATGTAAGTCTGTCTCCAACACCAAAAATTGATATGTGAGACCATAAACATAAGATCCCGCACAACACATGAATGACAATGGAATTGCTAATTTTAAAAATTGTAAGAGGTTACATACAAAACCTTCAAATTCATCTGCTACCCACAGATGAATGACAAGCGTCCAATCTTTTATTATCTGACTGTATGACTTGTGGAAATAGTTCAAAGAGGATAAAAACAGATGATATAATAGCATATTTAAATATGGTTGTCTTTTAAGATGTCGTAATCAATTAACTATGTTATAAACTTATAATTTTTTTATTTTATCTTTTATAATATTCATTGTGACGTATAGGCCTTTAGCTAGGTTTTTAAAATTTTACAGTATATTTTTGGTACGTCTCGAAACCTCTCAAAAACCATAAAAATTTCTCAATTCAGTATGATCTAAACACTGTCATTCAGTTCGTATTGCTCGTAGAGAATACGAGAAGATTTGAACACTGTAACCAAACAATAACATTATATTGATCAGCAGCAAGCAGGTTACAGCAAACGTACTTCCTTATCGAGTCTAGAGAAGGTGCACACGATCGAGATTCAATCACTAGCATGACACATTATTATTGTTCTTATTATCGTAGTTAATTATACTTAGTTGTTGTCGATAATTCTCTAACAGTCAATTCAGGGGTCACAGCATATACTGATCATCACAGCATGTCAAACTTCCTCTGAACCAGTTCATCCTTTGTTGCAGTCATCGAGACAAGCTGCAGCATCAGCATCGTTTCGCCCTGCTGCGATACAAACCAACATTAGTACTGCAATGCAAACACAAAGGATAAACAAACAAATAGATGGAAAATTCAGCGTATTGTTTCAGGGTGCTTCATATACTCCTAACTAATCAATCAAATATGCAGGCTTGTAATGGATTCAGGAAGCTACAGATGAGATATCTGAAATCTAGGGTAAACGAATGAATTAACTACTACCATGTTAAAATGTTGCTTTAGAAAAGTGCTCAACATAATTTTACATAGATTTTTTTTTTACACGGGACACACCGTGTAGGTGTAGGAGGCTTGGGAAGCGTACAAACCAAAATCCAAAATGAAGAAAAGATGACATGCAAAATTGCAGGAATGTGCATCTTACAGTGGCCGGTTGCTGCCTCGCCGCAGAAGGAGTTCAGGAAGATCATTCTGCAGTCGTCTCCGGCGATCGCCGCCGCCGTCGCATCGGTGCTAGTACAATTGTGAACTGGATTCATGACGCAGAAGCCGCCGCAGAGCACCTTGCAGAAGGAACGAGAATTGCGCAGGCCGCAGTTGGGCAAGCATTCGTGGTAGCATCTGCAGATCTTGGACATGGCAGCCACCTGCTGCTGCTGGCCTGAAAACAGCAGGATGACCATGCAGCAGACCGCAACCACGGCTACCTTCTTCACCTCCATTGATGTGATTCTTCTTCTTCTTCCTGCAAACAACAGAAACATTTGTTAGTTTAATGATTGATTGATTTATTCTTCTGCAGAAACATTTGGAATCAACTTACCACTTATGGTCGCCTTCTTCGTCAGAAACAAAAACAAACTAGCTAACTGATGTGAACTCTTTGTAGTTGTTTTTGCCGGGAAGGCCAAGGATGACCGACCAAATTTTATTAATTATGGAAGGGAGATATTTACAAAGCTTTGAAGCTTAAAACACGACACTAGAGGTGTCGCGCCGGTTTTGTGAACACAAAGAGCCGGCTTAAGCTAAAAGACTACAGGCAGTGGTGTAACTAGGGTTTAGTGCCCAACTAAATGTGATGAGTTAAATAATAATATTTAAAACAATAATGTTTTAAATACAATATTTATTATATTATAGAACCCATATATTTGAGTTTTAACATTAATCCATATTTTATAATAACCTATGGTACAACGTTCCACCTAGCTAGCTATGCCACTGGCTACAGGCTACGCAAACTAGCAGGAGAAACAGCAGCCACCTGAGTGCAGAAACGCCCTTTAACAGGTATCAGGTTCAATCGCCGCTCTGATAAAAAAATGCCAGCTTCGCGCCAAATTGAGATTTCCTTGTTGATTTCCGCCGCTAACTCATTCACCATTTTGGCTTTCTGCTGGAACACTCTTGCATTCTTTTCTTTTTAGATCTGATAGCAAATTAGCATGAAAAGGCAGTCGAAATTGTTCCTGCAGTTGTAATCCTTGAATGTGATTGAAACCTGAGGTATATAAAGGATTGGAGATTTGAATGCTTGGAATTCATGTGCGTTGGACGCATGAATTCTTGGATAAGTTTTCCCCAAATATTAGCCTGGAAACACTGAGCTACTGATTTGTTTAGTTCCATATGAAGCATCGCTTCGGTGTTTCAGTTTTCCCAAAATTCCATTCTGTTGATCTAGGGTCTGTTTGGTTGAGGGACTAAAAGCATTAGTCCCTTCATTTTAGTCTTTTTAGTCTCTAAACTCTTACATGAGGGACTAAAAAGGACTAAAATAGGCTATTAGACTACTGAAATAGACATTTAGGTGTTATTTGGCATTTTAGTCAATGGACTAAAGATTAGTCCCTGGACTAAAAATTTTAGTCCCATTCTGTTTAGTTGCAGGGACTAAAAGGGACTAAAGCTCATTAATTGTACTGTACAAAGACTATATCACCTCTATTCATTTGTACCTCATTCGCGTTGCGGGAGAGAGAGAAGGGCATTTACGGGAAAATAAAGTTTTAGTCCCAATTAACTCCTCTATTAGGGACTAATGGACTAATAGTATTTTAATCCCTTTTTAGTCCTTCCTGGTTGGGAGTTTAGGGACTAAAATGGAGGGACTAATGCTTTTAGTCCCTCAACCAAACAGGCCCTTAAACTATTTTTATGAGTCCACTGCAACTTGAACAGACTCAAACGGAGTTCGTATGAATTTTCTATGATTTTTACAAGGTTCTGCCATTTACTAATTAAAGAAGAATGAAAAACTCGATTTATGGCGCAAGCGCCTAGGGCTGACGTCATGGGGGGCGGCGCTGACCAGCGGACCCCACTGCACAGTGACGCAAGAGGCCGGGTGCACGGTGGACCAAGTCCACCGACCCAGGGGAAGGAGTGCCATGTGTCAACACGGGACTCGCCGACTCGGCTTGGGGTTTGGATGGCTCTGATCCATCCATAGATGGATCCGACGACCACGGGAAGGCTCGGCCGACGCACACCGATGACCAGGCACGCACGGCGGCATGGTGTCGGAGTCGTCGGCGACGGGAGGGCGACAGACGGTGGTGGTGTCAGCGCACAAGGGACGGCGGGGAGCACGGTATGAGACCGGCGATGGGCGGAGAAGGAGGCCGACGTGGCTCGATGGCCGGTCGGCGAGAGGACGGTGGCACGGGACCTAATGGCGGCGGTGCACGACATGAAACGGCCCGCACGGCACGCGCGCGACCGGAGCTACGCTAGGGCGGCACCGAAACGGGAGAAAAGAGGAACTAAAGGGGGTGGAGAGGAGAGTTTCTCACGGTGGCTGGAGACGGAAGAGACAACGGCGACGACGCAATGCGGCGGTGGATTTTTTGGGGAAAACACGGGGAAACGTGTTCCCGAGAGCGGCGAAGGTGGTGGTGGTGTTGGGACGGTGCGGCGTGCAGCGGTTCGGCCGGAACAGCGACCGAAGTGGAGCTCGGCGGCGGCGGCTCGGGGTTCTATGGCGCGGGAGCACGGGAGAGCACGGGGTGGCGCGATTGCGAAAGGGAAAGCTCGCTGGGGGGTTCGGGGTGCTTTATAGGGGGTGGAAAGCGCGGATGTGGTTGGAAGAGATGAGAACGCAACGCGACGTGGGCGGACGGGACGGTCGACGCGGGATTTTGAAATCCGGCTGTTGCGTCCATTTCGTGCGTGTGCGAGGCGTGGGAGCGCGGGGAGCCGGTGCGCGGGGTGCGGGTGAGTGGGGACGTGGGGCATGGTGGCCAGGTGACGCGCGGAGAGGCCGGGAGAAGTGGCACGGGACGGTGCGCGTGGCGGCCGGGATATGCGGCGGGAGGTTGGGGATGACAGGTGGGCCCCACGTGTCATTGCCCCAACCCGAGGGGAGGCGACCTAGACATTTTTTGGCACGACGGCTGGAGCAATGGGCCGGCCCAATTGACGCGGGGAGGAGAGAGGGAATGGGAAGGGGTAGGTGGGCCGACGGCCGGGCCGAGCAAGGCCGGCGGGAGAGAGAAGGAAGGATGGGCCGGAGGCCCACGAGAGGGGGAAGGGAAAAAGGGAGGAGAAAGAAAAAAAGGAAGGAAAAAGTCCTTTTCCTTAAGGAAATTAATTCCGGTTGGTCTATTTCACTTTTTAAAAATTTTTCCAATGCTCTGAAAATTTCGATAAAAATCTTGTTAGTGTAGTTTTACATGGGGAATTTAGGAAAAATCCCACCAAGTCATTTTCAATTATTAGATGGATTTTAATTTTTTGGAGTTTGTCTTCTTTATCTTTTGCGGCCGATTTCTTTACCATAATTTCAGAGGTGATTTAAAGTAGGGGAAAAAGCGGAGCGTGACAGATACGAAGGACGGGTGGGTCTTCCTCGCCGGTCAGCCAGTCAAGGGCAATGAGGTCATGCCTTTGTCCATGGCGAGGGTCATGGCGTCTAGCGGGAAGAAAGATGAAGAAGCGAGGTGGAGCCGGAGCCCGCGCCGTGAGCCTCTGCGAGGAGGAGACCAAAGTTGCCACCACCTTGCCTCTCCAGTCCCCCTATCCTGCCTATGAGTCAGCGTCGTTCTCCTTGAGGCTGGCGGTGGTGTGTTCTCCTTCTCCTCCTCCTTGGTCGCTTTGCCTTGAGGCTGCACTGCCACCATTCACCTTAGATCTACTATCCAAGCAGCCAAACACCATCCCCAATTTCGTTGTGCCCTTGGGTGGGAGAGAGAGAGAGAGGAGAAAAGTGCTCATCACCACCAGTCGCCGCCACCATGCAGTCGCTATGAAGAAGAGGAATGAGAGAAGCCAGCCAAGGGAGGAAAGGCTGAAGGGGGAAGGGGAGAGGAAAAGAGAGAGGAGGAAGAAGGGAAGGAAAGAGAGATGATGACATGTGAGACCCACATGCTAACTCAGTTGGACTAGGGCCCCGTTTGGTAGGGCTCCAAACTCCAAGTCCTAGCTTCAAAATTTAACTCCAGTGGAAGCTAGCTTCTGTGGAAGTTGGAGACCCGTTGAAAAGTGTTTGGCTAGCTTTCAGCTCCGATTCTGAAATTGAAAAAAAAATCCCCAATCTCGTCCCCATGCATGTCACCAGCCATACGCCGCCCGCTGCCGCCTGCGTCCACGTCGCCCACCGTCGGTGTGCGCCGCCCGCCCGTCCCCGTCGAAGCGCGGCGCGCCCCCCGCTGCCGCCGTGCATTGTCCCCTGCACCGCCGCCCGCCATGCATCGCCGCCCATGCGTCGTCCCTGCTCGCGCCGCCCACCGCCGTGGTGCTCCGCCATCCCTCGTTGGAGCGCCACGGTCGGGCCATCGTGTGCCCGCCGCCGCCCGTGAGGTTTCGGGAGGGAGAGAGGGAGTGAAGAGGTGAGTTTGGGGTAGTTCAGTGGCACTTCTGTGTAAATATGTTAAAAAATTAAAGGGAATGGGTCTTTTGGGTTGGAGTGGAGCTGTGGAGCAGCAAAAACCCAAATCCACCCCTGTAGTACAAACTTGTGGAGCAATTTTGCTAGCTCCGTTCGAAAAAATAGAAAATCTATACCGTTTGGCATAACTTTAGCTCTAGGTAAGTTGAAGTTAGGAGTTAGAGCTGTGCCAAATGGAGCCTAGGTCAACAAGTCACGTCAATGAAAAACCACCCTCCTAACTATAGTGAGAAGTATTTTGTACCTGTTTTAACAATTAGAGATGATATATGATCGAAGGATATAAATTAGATTGAATTTATATTTAAGGTAGTCAAAGTTTACTCTATTCCTTTTTGGGGTTGAGGGGTGGGGGTAGGGAGCTGCTATCAATTGCGACTCATATATATACGGATACGGATACGGATACGTACGCGGGGCACATATATGTGCAACCATATATCGATCCCAACCCAAGCCCGTCCGCAACACCGCGCCGCGCGCGATGAACGACGACGTGGTGGCCGAGATCCTCCTGTGGTTGCCGGCGAAGAGCGTTCTCCGCTGCCGCGCCGTCTGCCGGAGCTGGCGCCGCATCACCACCAGCGCCTACTTCGTCGCCGCCCACTCCCGCCGCCGGCCGCTGCAGTTCATCGGTTACACGGGGCCCAACGATGAGTCGTTGCCCTACGACGTATTCATGGTCACCTCCGTCCCGATCACCGCCGTCCCAGCCGTCTACGACGGCGACGAGACGGAGTGCCGGCGATTGTTGCGATGCAATATGCAGTTGCACCTCGGGGGCTCCTGCGACGGCCTCCTGCTGTTCGCACGGGCGAACAAAAGCATTCTCATCTGCAACCCGGCGACACGGCAGCTCGTCAATCTGCCTCCGGTGAACACGGACGTCGACTACTACCGGAACACCATTCATCCGGCCGCCTTCTACTTCCACCGGCCGTCCGGCGAGTACCGCGTGCTGTGCTACCACGAAGGCACCAATTACATCCTCTCCACCGGCTCCGGGGAGCCACGGCGGCTCGGCCCCGTTCCCGATCAACAACGCAGCATCTGCTCCTACTCCGGCGTTACTGTCGGCAAGACGGTTGGCGAGAGCGTGTACTGGGGCCGCCGTGAAGTCGACGATCGCAGCCAGATTATGGCGTTTGACACGGTGTCGGAGAAGTTCCGGCTGGTTGCACCGCCGCCGGTGGAGCAGGCCGACGAAGGCCCGCTGTTCGACATGGACGGCACGCTCGCCGTGGCGGCGATGTCGGCCGAGGCGTACCTGGACGTCTGGATCAGCGAGGACTCGGCCGGCGAGAGGTGGGTGCGCCGCCTCCGGGTGGAGCTGCCTCAGGGATATTATTCCAAGGAGGTGAAGACTTACGGCCTTGGTGACGCCATCTTGGACGACGCGGGTCTACTGCTCGTCACCATGTCCTGCAGATGGGGCTTGTTGTACGACACCAAAGAGAAGAGGATGCTGAGTTGCTCTCATCGTGGCAGAAGCAATCCGTGGCTTGGCGCGTACCGGGAGAGCCTCATCTGGGCAAAACCTTTCACACCGCAGCTCCCGTACAACGCTGAGCCATGGTTAAATTTCTATTAAATATATACATGCTTGAGAAGAAAAGCACCTTGAATTATGATGGATTATCTATGCTGAATATTTGCGTCACGCATTATCGATCCCCGGTTGTCGGCTTGTCGCAGAGTTTGAAGCCAGAAAAAGTTCGCTCCAGATCTCTTTTATCTTATCGTTGAGTTTCAAAATCGTTCATAAACCAAAATATTAGACATAATATATTCCTAATATTATAAAATCAGGTTACACCAAGTCTCAAGACGATAGCGATTTTGGCTGACATGACGGCTAAGTTAATGTGAGACCCATATGCTAGCGGCTCAATCTTCTTCCCCTCTTTTTCCATCTCTCTATGCCTATGACCGGCAACGGGTGATGGCCGAACAGGAGAGGCGTGCAGCGACCAACAGGGAGAAGCTTGAGGATCACACAGCACCACGTTGGTCCCATGGGCGTGAGAGGGAGGGCGACGAGGTTCGGCTTCATGAAGATGACATTGTATACATAATCAACTAACTATGCTATAAACTTATGATTTTTATATTTATTTTATCTTCTATTATATTCGTTCTAACGTATAGGTCTTTAGCTAGTTTTTGTAAAATTTTACACTAAATTTTTGGTACGTCTCGGAACCTCTCAAAAACCATAAAAATTTATCAATTCACTACGATCTAAACACTATCATTCATTCAGTTCGTATTGCTCGTTATCGAGTCTAGAGAAGGTGCACACGATCGAGATTCCATCACTAGCATGACACATTATTATTGTTCTTATTATCGTAGTTAATTATACTTAGTTGTTGTCGATCATTCTCTAACAGTCAATTCAGGGGTCGCAGCTTCATCACAGCATGTCAAAATTCCTCTGAACCAGTTCATCCTTTGTTGCAGTCATCGAGACAAGCTGCAGCATCAGCATAGTTTCGCCCTGCTGCGACACAAACCAACATTAGTACTGCAATGCAAACACAAAGGATAAACAAACAAAGTTAATTAGATACATGTCATTATAAATTGCTGTGGTTGAAAAAATGTCATTACTATTCAACAAATCGTAAATATGTCACTGGTTCTTAGGTGAAACTCTCTCCACGTAAATTTATAATGGCACATATCTAATTAACCTAAAAAACAGTGACATATTTATAATCGCAAATACGATTCGTACGTACAGAGTGGCGTGGAAAGAGTTTTTAGCCAAGAACCAGTGGCATATTTGCGATTTGTTGAATAGTAATGATATTTTTCAACCACGCCAATTTATAATGACACGTATCTAATTAACCCAACAAACAAACAGATGGAAAATTCAGCGTATTGTTTCAAGGTGTTTCATATACTCCTAACTAATCAATCAAATATGCAGGCTTGTAATGATTCAGGAAGCTACAGATGAGATATCTGAAATCTAGGGTAAACGAATGAATTAACTACTACCATGTTAAAATGTTGCTCTAGAAAAGTGCTCAAGATAATTTTATATAGATTTTTTTTACACGAGACACACCGTGTAGGTGTAGGAGGCTTGGGAAGCGTACAAACCAAAATCCAAAATGAAGAAAAGATGAGATGCAAAATTGCAGGAATGTGCATCTTACAGTGGCCGGTTGCTGCCTCTCCGCAGAAGGAGTTCAGGCAGATCATTCTGCAGTGGTCTCCGGCGATCGCCGCCGCCATCGCATCGGTGCTAGTACAATTGTGAACTGGATTCATGACGCAGCAGCCGCCGCAGAGCACCTTGCAGAAGGAACGAGAATTGCGCAGGCCGCAGTTGGGCAAGCATTCGTGGTAGCATCTGCAGATCTTGGACATGGCAGCCACCTGCTGCTGCTGGCCTGAAAACAGCAGGATGAACATGCAGCAGACAGCAACCACGGCTACCTTCTTCACCTCCATTGATGTGATTCTTCTTCTTCCTGCAAACAACAGAAACATTTGTTAGTTTAATGATTGATTGATTTATTCTTCTGCAGAAACATTTGGAATCAACTCACCACTGATGGTCTTCTTCTTCGTCAGAAACAAGAACAAACTAGCTAACTGATGTGAACTCTTTGTAGTTGTAATTCTTGAATGTGATGGAAACCTGAGATATATAAAGGATTGGAGACTTAAATGCTTGGAATTCATATGCGTTGGACGCATGAATTCTTGGACAAGTTTTCCCCAAATATTAGCCTGGAAACACTGAGCTACTGATTTGTTTAGTTCCATATGAAGCATCGCTTCGGTGTTTCAGTTTTCCCAAAATTCCATTTTGTTGATCTATTTCTACCTAGATTGACGTATCTGGAGGAGTAAGTACGCAAGTTCACATATATCTGAAGTCTGAACTGCTTCGAGGAATCTTCGCATGGGAAATGTCAGTATGCGTGCCAATCCAAGAAAGTTTATCCCTGTTTAATTTAGATTATCGAATGAATTAGTGTCACGGATTATCGAGCTGCATATAGATAACACTTCCTTTTGTTTCATTTTGTTTCATATTATAAATTTGATCATATTTTAAAAGAAATTATTTTAAAATATTAGTAATTTGATGGTACATTTGCTTCGTATTAAAAATTATTATTATATCTTTTATAAACTTAATCAAATTTAAAAGAGTTAAATTAAAAAAATTAAACCGACTTATAATACAAAACGGCGGAAAGTATTAAGCATGGCTTTTGGCTTATCAGCCATAACCAAAGCTAGTATTTTAAAACATAAAATAACGGGACAATTTCTTTTTCCTTGCTTTTGATGTCCAATATTGCTTTTGCCCATTTTTACGGTTTTCGTTTTCCCCTACTTTTTATAAACTAGTAATATGCACATGCTAACGCTACGTGTTACGATATTTACTTAATAAACTATTAAAATTTTATTTTATATAATTAAAAATAACTTTTGTGAAATCTGCTCATTTGAGTTTTAATTCAATTCATGTTATCAAATATATTAAAGGTAAATTATTATAGTATGGTATTGTCCTAAAATAATAATTCAAGACTATCAACAATCTGAATTCACATCAATTAACAATCTCAATTTTATACTAACTATAAATACGAGTGGGAGCCATCATGAAAAGGGCTAAGAGCGAAATAAAAATACATGTTCTAATTTCATAAAAATATCTTTCTTGTATTTTTTTAATATCTTAGCTATCCGTCACGAACAATGTTAATTTAATTTTTAGACACAAACCAAGGACACCAAAAATAAACTTACAGAAATAAAACATCGAGAAAATAATGTGAATATGAAGAATGTAGCTGATAACATCAATTATCAACCTTTTTTCAGCATACCAAACACGATATAATTGGTTATAACTGATAGTCACTTTACTTGATGCCAGCCACACATCAAGACGACCAGTTGATGATGTTCATTTGTGCTGTGAATTATGTGAGAAATCCAGCTCAAATAATCAAATATATTAGACTAACCAGTTTGTGATGTATTCATTAGGTACAGTTCACTATAAAAAAATGGTAGCTCACTAAATGAATGTTTATGTCTCTTTTATTGAATGCTAGTAATCTTTTTCTTCATTCTGATGCTAGAAAAATAGTGGTTTCACTGGCTTACTAAAATATAATCAGTGGATGAAGGAAGAAAAAAAGAAGAGAGATGGGAGCAAAAGGGAAAGGGAAAAGGGCGAGGAGCACAGGTGCCACGACGGACGGAGGTTGAACGATACATGCACGCGCGGGCGGGGGAAACAGCGGGTCCCACCCCCGCATGGACCCAGCGTGAGGCCCACCTAACCATCGCTAATTTTAAACAAAGTCGGGTGAGGAGGTTGCAGATTGTTAATTGCAGTATGATGTGATAAAATTAGTACATCTTATATTAGTATAGATGAATCATTAGTTTACCCTGGTTTTGACGAAAGTTAGTGGACCCGGAATTGTTGAGGAAAAGAAACAGAAAAAAGAAAATAATAATTTTGCAAAATATTGATTTACCTTTCTACCCCTGGTAATAGAAGTAAAGGAAATTGACCCCAAGACGCTCTTTCCCCATCCAACCAGGGAGAATAGCGGCGGCGGAGGGGAACAAGCGACGGCGGCGGCGACCATGCCCAGGGAGAACAGCGGCGGCCGGGGAGATGGCGCGACGGCAGCGTTGTGCCGCATCGAGGCAGGCCAGGAGTAAGGCGGCGGCGGGTCTCCGGCCAGCCACTGGGACGGGGGCGGCCTCGGCGTGACGCCGCATCGAAGCAAGCCGCGAGGCGGCGGCGACGGCGGCTCCGGTGAGAGAAGATACGGATCATGCTGCGGCTGCTGCTGCTTGCTTTCTTGCTTGTGCTACTTCTTGCTGCGCTTGAAGCCTGCTTGTCGTTGTTGTCCTTGAATCTGTCAAAATTTTTCTTTGATGATTTGAATGTCCAAATTTGGAATGTGCATATCAAGGGTAGGAATGTCTTTTTGTCAAAGATTTAACACCATCAACATATCCATGCAAGAGCAACTCAAAGAGACGACTAAAAATTTCTTTCCCAAAATGAGGTATTGGGAGCTATGCTAAAAAATTTTCACCAAAAAACATGTCATAGCCCGAGCGAAGCGTGGCACGGGACGATGATTGGCGAGCGGTGTGGAGGTGTTCGGGATGGGAAAAAATCGCGGGAAGGCACCGCGGGAAGAAGGTCGGTAGAGGATTGAGGAAGGTTTGACGTCGCTAATATATGCGCGATGGGGATGTTTTTGACGTTACTAATCTTTTAGGGAAGTTTTGAGGAATGTTGGAGACCATTTTTTCGTTTTTTCCTCTAAACAAGATATTAGGGATAAGATTAGCAATCTTTTGGAGTTGCTCAAAGTAGGGTAAAACTTGGCTTCGCTTGAAAAAAGACAAAGAAAAAAAGAAAACCCTAACAATACAGTGGCAAAAGCAATAATGGACAGCAAACTAGAGGCAAGAATGAAATTGTCTCTTTTAAATTGATTTATAGGGCTTATGATTTTATGTGATGCTAGATTCTAGATTCTGATTTTTCTAAATCAGATTCGGAAAAAAAAATCAGAATCGGTACAATAAAATAATAATTAGAATAATATTTGTCGATGTTGTAGATCGACACGCAGGGATTTGGGGGACCCTCTTTTTGGTTCGGCATGGGGAGCGGTGTATCCTGATTCAAACTCGCGGTGAAGATGGAGTAACGCAGGTGTGGCGGGGTAGGGGTCAGAGTTGCGGAGACACGAGGGTTTATACAGGTTCGGGCCACCAGCGTGGTGTAATACCCTACTCCTGTTTGTATGTAGTATATGGGGCAAGTTACCAAGAACAATGAGAATGTTCCTCTCCCCTAGACTCAGAGGTGGATGAGAGATTTCTGTGGGCTAGCTGGGGAAGCAGAACCTGGAGCAGAACCTATTTTTCCAGCACCCCTTTATGATGGACTTGGCTCTCCTTTTATAGAACAAGGGAACACCACAGTAGTCCTACCCTTTCTCTACTTCACTCCACGTGAGGGAGTGGTTTTTGCCTTGTCCTGTCGGAGAAGCCATTCCATTCCTACTCCTTCCTGTTTGCTGCGTCATGGAAAGCGGAAAAGGAGTAGTCGTCGTGGTAGCTATGCCGCTGACATGGTGATGGTTTGCCTACCCGGTCCAACGGGACCCACTGGTCAGAGACCCGTCTCGCGGGTAGGCACTGGCACTGTGCCTCCTGCGCTCGCACTCTCTCTCCCATGCAGCCGCCCAATACATTAAATGCGACTGGACAGGGCGTGAGGGGGGCGTGCACGGAGTGGGTGCGCGGCCATACCACGGTATTAGTCAAAGACTTTTAGCCCCCTTTGCATTATGATAGGCAAAAAGGGGCGATGATGGGTGCAACTGACAGCCGCGCCTCACATCGCATTGAATGCGGCAAGGCAGGCGCTCAGCTTTCCTCTATTTGAGCATTAAATGGATTGGTTGGTAGTTGGATTCGTCCCTCTCTCAGAGAGGTGCGGGATAGAGGATGGGGGTCCGGGGTGATCCTGGACCCTACCGACTGGGGGTCCGGGTGATCCTGGACCCCGCCGACCGGGAGTACGGAGGCCTCCAGGCAGCCTCCGGGCCAGCCCCTTCTGGGGCGGCCACGTGGCCGCTCGTGGCCGAGACTCGCCTAAGCCTCTCAGGGCATATCTTTGACGCTCTTTTGACGGGCAAGGGTGCCTTTCCTTTCCTCAGATGTCATGCCTCTGACATACCCCCGGGCCCATATCACCGACAGTAGCCCCCGGCGTTGACTGGGACCGAGTCGGGTTCGGGCGCGGTTGATGCCATTTTTTTTGAGTGTGTGGGCCCGGGTGCTGGATGCTTTTCTGTTACAGCAGGCGCTGGCACGCGACAACTGGTGATGCACCAGGCCAAGTTTTTCTTAAGACGGGGGGTGAGTTTATTTGGGCCACGCGCACGGGGGCCCATCCAAACCGCCTAGCACTCTCCGTCCCGTGTAGTGCATCTGGCGGGCGCGGAACCCCAGGCGGCACGAAATCTGAACGACGCGGGAATCCAAGGGGATGCGAAAATCGAAAGGACGTGGAGATGAGGGGGCGCTTCGTGTGGTAGTGGGGCGAATTGAATGCCGTGGAATCCGAGGGGGCGGTGGTAGCTTATAAAGCCAGATCCGCATGGAGGGGGATCGGCTTCTACGCTTTCCACTGCCATCACCTCTCATTGCCATTCGCCCTTCGTCTACCTAGCGCCTCCTGTCCCTTCTGTTTCCTTTCTTTCGCCTTCAGCTTCCCTTTTCGTACTTCTGCATCTACCCCCGCAATGGGTCGTGACTCGCCTCTGGAGCCGGGGAGTGTGCTCCCCAAGTCTTAAGTTCGCACTGTGGAGGCTCGCAACCTCTTCAACAAGTTCTTGCCGAGCGGCACGTGCAGCGGCGGCGATATCCCGGAGGAGCAGCCTCCCACCAAGATGGTGTTCTTCGCCTCCTTCGCCATGGTCGGGCTGGTGCCGCCCTTCTCCCGATTCTTCCTCGACATCCTGGAGTTCTACGACCTCCGGCTGCACCACCTCACCCCCAACACCGTCTTCTACCTCACCATGTTCGCCCACACCTGCGAGATGTTCGTGGGGGTGATGCCCTCTCTTCACCTCTTCCAGCAGTTCTTCCGGGTGTGCCGGGCTGGCTCCCCCGGCGCGGTTGGGTACGTGGCGATCCAGCCACGGAACGACAGGGCGGTCGGCACTCCGTTCATCGACATCCACCCCCGCTCCGGTGGGAGAACCGGAGGGCGTTCGGTTCTACACTAGCTTGGGCGACCACCCCGCTTCCCCCGCCGACGGGGATCCCAAGTGGAACCGAGGAACCGGGGCGCCCGCGAGCCGGGAGGGAGCCGGATGGGGTGCCGGACCGGATCGCCTACCTTCGACGGGGGGCTTGTCCATCCACGCGGTCTTCCGCGATTTCCTGATGAGGCGCATAGCGCCGCTGCAGGAGAGGCCGCGCCCCGCCTACATGTATCTGGGCCCCAATGACACCATGCGGACCCACGTGGGCGCCGCCTTGCCGGATGAGAGGGACCTCCGGACCTTGGTTAGCCGCAGCCTCGGCGTCACGGAGATGGACTTGACGCAGCTCCGCTCGGGCCGGGTGCCGGCGTGCCGGACTCGCGCGCCGAAGATCCCGCACTCTGCGGCAGTGGTGGGTGACGGCGTGGGCTCGTCGTCGGCCGCACCAGAGGCTACACCAGAGGCTTCTCCGAGGGACGGAGGCGGAGACGACGACGCCGACGCCGACGACCACGTCCCAATTGGGCGGTTGAACCGCCGGGTCCGGATCAAGCGACCGGGGCCCCTGACCCAAAAGGGAAGAGGAAGAGGCCGAGGAGGACACCTCTCCTCCCCCATCTCCACCACGAGGCGGCGGAGAGGAGCGCGCCGCACCCCTCCCTCCTCCCTCCTCCCTCCCCCGCACGGGGCTCGCGGCGACGGGCCCATCCCCGGGGCCACCACGCCGAGGGCCGGCCGCCACAACGGCGGCGGGGAGGCCGGGCGCGTCCCGGCGAGTACACCGGCGGCGGGGAGGCCGGGCGCATCTCCGGCGAGTACGCCGCGGCAGGTCCGTCCGCGGGACTCCGATCGGGGACGCAGCGAGCAAGAGCCCGGCGAGTCCTCCGGCCGCCTACGAAGAAGAAGCGGGCTATCTCGGGGATCTCCTGGGACTTCAACCCCGCCCGCAGTATGTCATGCCGATACATGGATGCCCATCGGGCCTAACCCCTTTGTCTTTGTTTCATGATTCCTTGTTGTGCTTTTGTTTTGTTTCCACCGCGAGCATAGGCATTTTCGTCCAAGGGTTGTACCCAAGGGCGGTTACGCCTCGGGCTCGGGGAGGCGCACAGAGAGGCCCGGCGCCCGAGCCCCCAAGGTCCGGGTCGCCCCCTTCGGGCTCGGTCCCGGATCCGGTGAGATCCGGGGAGGAGGCCCACCCAGCGGCTGGGGCGCCGACCGCTCATGAAGGGCAAGCCGTGGGCGACGCCAGCACCCAGGGGGCAGCGGAGGGTGGCGGAGAGCAACCTCGGGGTCCCCTGCGGCAACCATCGCCGCCGCTGAATCAGCCTCGCCCGCGCGCACTCTCGCGGCGCCGTCGCCCACCGGCCGCCGTTAATCCCGCCGACGCAGCCCACCGTGAGCCCCCAAGGCAAGGGGCGGGCGGCGCCGACCACGGGGGGTCTTCGGCGGCTCAGCCAGCGTAGGCGGCCGATCCCGGGCCGGGCTCCGACTCCAAATCTGGGGGGCGCCCGGTCCGGGTTCGTGGCTGCCTTGGATACCGAGCCTCTCGTCCGGTCGCAGGAGCGGGCGAGGGAGGTCGTCTCCAAGGCACTGGAGGAGGCCAACGCTATCTCCCTGGAGGGGCTCCGGTCCCAGGTGCAGGCCTTGGCTGCCAGGGAGGTCGAGGTGACGCGGCGGGAGGCCGAGGTCGAGGAGGGTCGCCAGGAGCTGGAGGCCACGGCGAGGGCGGAGGGCCTCATCCGTAGGCAGGAGCTGGCGGAGATCGAGCGGCGTCAGGAGGAGCTCAGCCAAGTGTTTGAAGACACTGTCGCTGAGCGGCACGCTGCCGACCTCCGCGAGCAGGTCGCCGCCGCCGCCAAAGAGAGGGTGCGCACCACCGCCGGGCAGTTCCTCCGTGACCTCAAGGAGCGTGCGCAGGGCCTTGACGAGCGCGAGCGCACCCTGTGCGACGCTGAGGCCGCCGCCGCCAGCACTGATGCTGACCTCCAGGCCCGCGAGGCCGGCCTGGCGGAGCGGGAGAGGGCCCTTGAGGCGGCGTGGTGGTCGGTTGAGAGCCGGGAAGCCGCCGTCGCCAGGGACGAGGAAGACTCTGCCGCGCGGGAGGCCAACGTGCTGGCCCAGGAGAAGGCCGTCGCCGAGCGCGAGGTCGCCGTGGGGGGGTGAGAGGCGGCGGGCTGGAAGCCCAGGAGAGGCCTCCCGATGCCCGAAGGGCGTGTGGGATTGCGGCAGCTGCCGCCGCCGCCTCGGCCGGCAGACGAGCCGGAGCGATGGGAGCAGAGGCGCCACCGGGAGCGGTGGTCATGGATGCGCAGGCGCACTGCGGGGCCGGGCCGGAATCGGAGGAGGCGCGCCGCGGATCGCGGAGCTGGAGCGCGTCTTGCGCCTGGGGGTCCAGGGCCTGGCCTCGTCCATCGGGCGGCTTCGGGACTTGGCTCGAGGGGTGGGGGTCAACCGTACCCCTCCCAGCGTCCCTATCTTGGGGGGATTGGCCACGCATATTAACGATCTGGCCAAGGGGATACAGAGGGTGCCGGAGGAGGTCGACGAGGTGGCGAAGGAGTCATCATATGACTTATCCCGCCAGGTCGCGTCACTCATCCTGGCGAGCTACCAAGCCCGCGACCCCAACTTCGACACCTACATCCCCACTGAGGACTTCGCCACGTCTAGGACGCCGTCGAGTCCATCATGATGGGCTTCGATGGCACCCCGGCGGCCTTCCAGCTCGCCCTCCGCGAGGACTCGCCGGATGAAGACCCCCGGCGGATGCCCCCAGCGACCCACCGGCCACTTAGGGCTCTCTTGCTCCCTCGCGGCTTGTATCTGTATCTGTGTAAAAAGATATTTGTAGTATTGTCTATAAAGTTAGCGGATTTGCCTTAACTTGTGTTGATTTTGCGCTGTAACAGCTCGTCGTGGCTGCTTTTGATGACTCATGTATATGTATGTTGGGAGCCCCCGGCCAACTTAGCGCGCACGTAGTGGCGGTTGGTTGGCCCGAGCTCCTGTTTGTTTGCTTTCTTGCAATTGATAGTTCAACTCTTAGTTATTGGGAGAATGCGGTAGTGTTGTCCTCCCCCGTGATTTGTCCCATGCAACTGGGAGCCGCTCCGGGTCCGCAAGATGCACCGGCCGTTGGCCGGTGCCTTCGTCGGGGTTCTGGGTAGGAGCGAAGGCATAAAAAGGCCGGCGAGGGCAGCGGCAACGGGGCCGGACAGCGTGTTAGTTCGCACCCGAACCCCGGTGCGTTGACGCCCCAGCGCGGTAGTATGCAGCATCGCTGTACCCTCGACACCCTTAGGGCTCTCAGGCTGAGGCGGGCAAGGCCAAGGAACTATTGGAAAGCCGCATCCACAGCACATGCTCGAGCACATGGGGGAAAACACACTGCAGCACGTATTTTGCAAGGGAAACATATGGAATGTAATAACAAATGTATTGCTCATGCCACTGGGGGCAGTGGATGAACTTCCATGCATGTCTCAGCACACCATGCGGCTTATGGGTAGAACCTGCGCAGGTGGGAAATATTCCACGGGTTCGGCAATGGAGTGCCGTCCTCTGTGGCTAGGCAAACTACTCCCGGACGTGGGGTGCCGATAACTTTGTATGGCCCCTCCCACATTGGGGATAACTTGCTTAGCCCTGCGCGCGTTTGCACACGGCGCAGGACCAGATCATTGACTTGCAGCGCCCGGGGGCTGACTTTGCTTTGATGGTAGCGGCGGAGGCTCTGTTGGTAGCGGGCCGTGCGAAGCGCTGCCCGGCGCCTTCTTTCCTCCAGGTAATCCAGATCGTCACGACGCATTTGCTCTTGATCCGCTTCGATGTATAATGTGGTTCGGGGCGATCCCAGGGTGAGCTCGGAGGGCAAGACCGCCTCGGCTCCATACACCAAGAAGAAAGGTGTTTTCCCGGTGGCGCGGCTCGGGGTTGTCCGATTGGCCCAAAGGACCGCAGGCAGCTCGTCAGTCCACGAGTCCCCATGCTTTTTGAGCACATTGTAGGTCTTAGTCTTGAGGCCTTTTAGTATTTCTGCGTTTGCACGCTCGGCCTGACCGTTGCTTTGGGGGTGGGCGGGCGAGGCGAAACAGAGCTTGATGCCCATGTCATCGCAATACTCGCAAAACAGCTCACTCGTGAACTGGGTGCCGTTGTCGGTGATGAGCCTGTTGGGGACCCCGAACCTTGCCATGATGCCTCTCATGAACCGCACAGCCGAATGTTTGTCGATGACGCTTACTGGATAGGCCTCTGGCCACTTGGTGAATTTGTCGATGGCGACATACAGGAACTTGCATCCGCCACGCGCCTGCTTGAATGGGCCCAGGATGTCTAGCCCCCAGACCGCAAATGGCCATGAGAGTGGGATGGTCTGGAGGGCCTGGGCCGACAAGTGCGTCTGCTTGGCATGGAATTGACATGCTTGGCACCGCCGCACGAGGTCTGTTGCATCCTCCAGCGCGGTGGGCCAATAGAATCCCAGGCGGAATGCTTTCCCCACCAAGGTTTGGGAGGCCGAGTGTGCCCCGTATTCGCCTTCATGGATCTCGGCTAGGAGCTCGAGACCCTGTTCCCGAGCAATGCATTTCATGAGCACTCCGTTGGCACCGCGTCGGTAGAGTGTCCCTTCTACCAACACGTACCTCTTGGAGGTTCGGGCAATGCGTTCGCCTTCCTCACGTTGCTCGGGTAATGACGCGTCTTCTAGGTATGCTCGGATTTCCGAAATCCAAGCCACCTGGCGCATGATGTCGGTCCCGGCGGGGCCAGGCTGTGGTTGGCCCGTCGGGTCCGGGGCGTCGGGACCGGCCGATTCCTGCCTCTGGGGCGGTTCGGGGCGCGCCGACGGCTTTGTGAGACTTTCCTCAAAGGCACCTGGCGGGGCTGGGGCTCGCGTGGACGCGATCCTAGATAGCTCGTCCGCCAGGGAGTTGTCTCTTCTGGGAATGTGGCGTAGTTCGAGGCCATCGAAATGGCGCTCCATACGCCGTACTTCCTTGACGTAGGCTTCCATTTGGGGGTCGGTGCATTGGTATTCTTTGGAGACCTGGTTTACCACCAATTGGGATCCCCGAGGACCAGCAGACGGCGGATGCCCACGCCTGCTGCCGCTCGCAACCCCGCCAGAAGCCCCTCATACTCGGCCATGTTGTTGGTTGCCCGAAAATCGATCCGGACGATGTACCGAAGCACGTCGCCCGTTGGGAAAGTTAGCACCACGCCTACTCCGGCTCCGTGCAAGGCGAGTGAACCGTCAAAGTTCATCACCTAGTGCGCGGCTCCTTGGTCACGATCCTCCGCACTCTCGGGTTTCCCCGGGGGTGGATCGCTTCCGGCCGTTGGCGTCCACTCCGCCACGAAATTGGCCAAGGCTTGGCTCTTGATTGCGTGCCGGGCCAAGTGCGGATCGACTCCGACAACTCGATGGCCCATTTGACTACCCGTCCCGTGCCCTCTCGGTTATGCAGGATTTGTCCGAGAGGGTAAGACGTGACCACCGTTACCCGGTGCGCCTGGAAATAATGGCGCAACTTCCTGAAGGCCATAAGTAGGGCGTATAGCATTTTCTGGGCCTGCGGGTAACGTGTCTTCGCGTCCCGTAGCGCCTCGCTGACAAATTATACCGGCCGCTGCACCTTGGTGCGGGCCTTGGCTACCTTGCTAGGGGACAACTGGTTCGGGTACCGGGCGGGTCATCTCGGTGTCAGGGCTTAGGAGCCGTCGCCCCCAGGGGCCTCGGGACCGCTCCGAGTGGAGGGGCTTTGGGAGCCCGGACTAGGGGTCGGGCGGCTCCCTGAAGCTCGGGGGGCCAAGGGCCACCTCCGGGTTCGGGCGCTTCCTCGGCCAACTCCATTCCGAGGCTTCCTGCCACGGGTGCTTCGGGCGGGTCATCTCGGTGTCCGAGGCTTCCGAGCCGTCGCCTCCACCGGGCCCTCGGGGCCACTCGGGTGGAGGGGCTTCGGTGCCCGGACAAGGGGCCGAGCGGCTCCCTGAAGCTCGGGGGGCCAGCGGCCACCTCCGGGCTCGGGCGCTTCCTCGGCCAACTCCGTTCCGAGGTCTCCTGCCTCCGGTTTTGACAGGGTTGGGGGCGACTGAGAGCCCAGCTCGTCGTCGCACTCCACAACCAAGGCCGCACTAATCACTTGGGGGGTCGCCGCCAAATATAAGAGGAGGGGCTCCCCTTCTCGAGGAGCCACCAGTACGGGCGGCGAGGAGAGGTAGCGCTTGAGCTCGCCCAAGGCTTTCTCCGCTTCGTCCGTCCAAGTGAAGGGTCCGGTTCATTTTAACAAATTAAATAGAGGAAGCGCCCGCTCTCCTAATCTGGATATGAAACGGCTCAGGGCAGCTACACAACCAGTGAGTCTCTGCACGTCCTTGAGCTTCCTAGGGTGGCGCATCTCCTCTATTGCCTTTATTTTGGTGGGGTTGGCCTCGATGCCTCGGGCAGAGACCAAGAACCCTAACAGCTTGCCCGCCGGTACCCCGAACACGCATTTTTCAGGGTTCAGTTTCATGCGGGAGGACCGGAGGTTATTGAATGTCTCGGCCAAATCCGGGAGCAAAGTTCTTTGATCCCGAGATTTGACTACGAGATCATCGACGTATGCCTCAACATTGCACCCTATTTGGTCCTTTAACGTGATGCGGACACCACGTTGAAAGATGGACATGACATTTTTTAAACCAAAGGGCATAGACATGTAGCAAAAAGTATCCACAGTAGTGATAAATGAAGTTTTCTCCTCATCCTCTACAGCCATGCGAAATTGATAATAGCCAGAATACGCATCTAGGAAGCATAAAAGGTCGCACCCCGCAGTGGAGTCGACTATCTGGTCTATTCAGGGTAGAGGGTAGGGGTCTTTGGGACATGCCTTGTTGAGGTCGGTGTAGTCGATGCACATGCGCAGCTTGTGGTTGGCCTTCGGGACGACCACTGGGTTCGCCAACCACTCCGGATGCAGCACCTCCCGGATGAAGCCGGCCTCCTGGAGCCGTGTCACCTCTTCGCGGATGAACGCCTGCCGCTCCGGGGCCTGTCGCCTCACCTTTTGCCAGACCGGGCGTGCGTCCGGCCGTACTGCAAGTCGGTGCTCGATCACCTCCCTGGGGACTCCGGGCATATCCGACGGCTTCCAAGCAAACACATCGGCATTCACCCGCAGGAAGGAGACGAGCGCGTCTTCCTATTTGGGGTCCAAGCCGTCACCAATGTTGGCGGTCTTGGACGGGTCGTCGCCCAAACGGATAGACTTAATCACCACCTCATCGGCAGAGGAGATGCATTTCTTCGGGGCTTGGGAACCCGACGACTCCCCTTGGGGGTTCTCGGGTTCAACGCGGTCGGCCGCCGCAATGTCATCCACGCGCGTCTCCGCGCAGTCTAGCGCGGTTTTGACATCAGCATGGACGGTGATGGCGCCTCCGGGGCCCGGCATCTTTAGCTGGCGGTAGGCATAGTGTGTAGCCGCCATAAACTTCACCAATGCTGGCCTCCCGAGCACGGCGTTGTAGGGCAGATTACCACATCGAAGTCTATCCGATCGGTGTGGAAGTTAGCGGGGCCCCAAAGGTGACCGGCAGAGTGATCTGTCCGAGGGGCCACACCTTTCCGGGCGTCACCCCAATGATGGGGTGAGAAGGCCCGAGTACCATTCTCGGGGCCTTGATTGCCTCAAAAGCCTTCGGGGATAGCACGTTGAGGGCCGCACCTCCGTCAATTAAGACCCGGGCGACCTTGACGTTGCAGATGGTGGGGGAGGTCACGAGGGCCAAATGGCCGTTACGTGCGACACTCCCTGGATGGTCGGTCTGGTCAAAGGTGATGGGCACCTCTGCCCAGCGCGATCTTAGGGCCGCCTCGTGAGACGACACGGCTGCGAGGAGCTCGCGTCTCATGGACTTGAAGCTCCGGCGGGATACCTGGGCGCCTACACCACCGTCGATGGTGGCAACGACGTGCTGGGGATCCTGGTAGCCCAGGTTGTCATCGTCGTCCTCGGCGGGGGCCGCATCCTTGGCCTCCTCTCGCCGGTGGTCCGGACACTCTGCCGGAGCCTTGCCCTTGCGGCGGGTCTCCTTCTCGTTCTCCCTCCGCTCCTGCTCATACTTCTGCACTCGCTCGGCCAGATTTTTGACCGAACGACACTCAGAGAGGTCGTGGTGGGAGGTTTGGTGCACCATGCACCATTTGCCTCCAGCCCGGCCCTGGGGGCGAGGGTCCGGGGACCGCCTGCGGTTACCCGCGGGCTTGCCCTTCCTCGAGGGCTTCTCGGCTCCGTCGGCGGCGAGGACGTGGCCCTCCTCTCCACCACGCGATGGCCGGCGCTTCCGTCGCCGTTCGCGCCACTCTTCACGGGACGCGGAGGGGGTAGCGCCGGTGGAGGCCAGGGTAGGATTCCTAAGATTCCAAACCCGAGCCTCCTCCTTGCGGGCCACCCGGTCTGCGAGCTCAAAGAGCTCCATAGTAGTCCGGGGGGCCTTAGATTCGATCTTCTCCAACATAACGTCGTGGCATACACCACTCCGGAAGGCGAAGATCACTGCATGGTCAGCGATGGAGGGTATGGTGTTGCGTACCTGGCAAAAACGCTGAATGTATTTGCGTAGGGACTCGTCCTCCCCTCGTCGGACCATGTGAAGGTCTGCCTCCACTCCCGGGCGCGGGTACGTGCCCTGGAAATTGGAGGTGAATTGGCGGCACAGGTCGTCCTAAGAAGTGACTGACCGGGCCGACAGATTCATCAGCCAGGAGCGGGCCTAGCCCTTGAGCGCCATGGGAAAGAAGTTAGCCATAACACGCTCGTCCCCTCCGGCGGCCTCAATGGCCGTGGTGTAGTTCTGGAGGAACTCGGTAGGGTTAACCGAGCCATCGTATTTCTCCGTAAGGGCCGGCCTAAACTTGCTAGGCCAGCGCACGTTACGGAGGTCAGCGATAAAGGCCTGGCAGCCGTTGCCGGACGTAGGGGGCGACATCGGCTGCGGGGCCTCATTGGGCGCCGCGGAGCTCCCCACTTGCGGCTGGGCCATTACGGCCTCTCGCCGTCCGCCGAGGGGCTCCATTTGCGGTGGGGCCGCTGCGGCCGCCCGTCGAGTGGTGGCGTCTCCCGACGAGGAGGCGCAGTCCGGCGCCCGCCCTAAGCGGCGCTCGTCCCGGCGCTGCTCGATGCGGAGGCGGGCGTCGCGCCCTGCGTACAGCAAGTCCCGGGACGGCTCCGGTTGGGCCGCCGCTGAGAGGCTCTCCTCCGCCCTTGCGGCAGTCGCTGCCCTTCGAGCCCGTCGTCGGGAGAAAGAGCTTACCGCGGCGTGCGAACCGCGCGATTGGTGGCTGGAAGAAGCGAGGTCAGCGGCCAGCTGGCGCTGGGCTGTGCCTACGAGCTTCGTCACATCGTCGAACCACCTCTTGGCGTTGGATCCTTCACCAGGGGTGACCGGGGAGTGGCGTAAAAGAGCTTCTACTACCTGTAGGGCACCCTCAGGAGTGCCAAACTCCAGGCGGCGATAGACGTCGCCTCGGCGGGGCTCGCCGGTACGCCCGCTAGGGCGCGGTCTGGGTCCCGTAGGGGCGTTGTCAGCCCTGCGAGATGCATGGGCCCCTCCGTCCTCAACCGCCGCTTCAGCAGGGGGCAGGAGGGATGGCGCGGGCGCAACTGCCACCGTCGCCACCAACGGTGGTGAGGGAGACGAAGATCCTTCCCCCCTCGAGCGGAGGTGGCGGAAGTTAGGGTTGTGCTTGCCCGCATCGACCTCTTCCGCTGCCTCGTTGGCCAGGCCACGCTCGTGCGTAGCGAGTGAGCCTGACGCGGAGCGTAGGGCGCGGCCGTGGACCATGGCCGAGACGGGGAGAGAGGATTCCCACCAAAAAATGGATGGAAAACGGGAGTTTAAACCAAAACACAGTGCGCTCCCTACCTGGCGCGCCAGCTGTCGATGTCGTAGATCGACACGCAGGGATCTGGGGGACCCCCTTTTTGGTTCGGCACGGGGAGCGGTGTATCCTGATTCAAACTCGCGGTGAAGATGGAGTAACGCAGGTGTGGCGGGGTAGGGGTCAGAGTTGCGAAGATACGAGGGTTTATACAGGTTTGGGCCACCAGCGTGGTGTAATACCCTACTCCTGTTTGTATGTAGTATATGGGCAAGTTACCAAGAACAATGAGAATGTTCCTCTCCCCTAGACTCAGAGGTGGATGAGAGATTTCTGCGGGCTAGCTGGGGAGGCAGAACCTGGAGCAGAACCTATTTTTCCAGCACCCCCTTTATGATGGACTTGGGTCTTCTTTTATAGAACAAGGGAACACCACAGTAGTCCTACCCTTTCTCTACTTCACTCCACGTGAGGGAGTGGTTTTTGCCTTGTCCTGTCGGAGAAGCCATTCCATTCCTACTACTTCTTGTTTGCTGCGTCATGGAAAGCGGAAAAGGAGTAGTCGTCGTGGTAGCTATGCCGCTGACGTGATGATGGTTTGCCTACCCGGTCCAACAGGACCCACTGGTCAGAGACCCGTCTCGCGGGTAGGCACTGACTGTGCCTCCTGCGCTCGCACTCTCTCTCCCACGCAGCCGCCCAATACATTAAATGTGACAGGACAGGGCGTGAGGGGGGCGTGCGTGAAGTGGGTGCGCGGCCATACCACGGTCTTAGTCAAAGACTTTTAGCCCCCTTTGCATTATGATAGGCAAAAAGGGCGATGATGGAGTGCAACCGACACCGCGCTCACATCGCATTGAATGCGGCAAGGCAGGCGCTCAGCTTTCCTCTATTTGAGCATTAAATGGATTGGTTGGTAGTTGGATTCGTCCCTCTCTCAGAGAGGTGCGGGATAGAGGATGGGGGTCCGGGGTGATCCTGGACCCTACCGACTGGGGGTCCGGGTGATCCTGGACCCCGCCGACCGGGAGTACGGAGGCCTCCAGGCAGCCTCCGGGCCAGCCCCTTCTGGGGCGGCCACGTGGCCGCCCGTGGCCGAGACTCGCCTAAGCCTCTCAGGGCATATCTTTGACGCTCTTTTGACGGGCAATGGTGCCTTCCCTTTCCTCAGATGTCATGCCTCTGACATACCCCCGGGCCCATATCACCGACAATATTTCAGGTGATTTTCAGTTGATTTTTGATAGAAATTGGTTTTAGATAATTATAGAAAAAAACTTATTTTCAGGTGATTTTTACTCCCTATATAAAATTGATAAATATTTTTCTGATAAATCATTTAAAGTTATTTTTTTCAAAATCAGTGTCAAAATAATCCGTTTGACAGGCGTGGGCCTCAGCAGCCTCGGCCCAGTAAAGAATTGCAGCCCATAAATCGGTTGCGGAAGGTGATGTTTCGGAACGGGCCGTACTGCCGTGCAGTATCAGCTGTAGACTAGTCAACTAGGAATATATCATGCAATGCGAGACTGCCACGTGTCCACCGAGTGGCTTGGCCATGTGTGTGCGATGCTTCTCCTCCCGCCGGGGCGCCGCGCCGTTCTCTCCGGTGAGGTGGTGATCACCTCAATCCGAAAAACTCTCTAAATTAGACGATTTCTTCATGTTTGCATCGATCAGAATTATTGCCGGCGGTGGCCGGGGCTGCTCTCTCCGGCGACCTTACCTATCTAGTCGAGGTGCCATCCCTGCCCTGACCGGCGGCTAATTTTCAAGGGGAGGCCTCCTCTCCGAATCGCTGCTTTGTGTTGACGCTTTTTCACGAACAACACGTAATCACCTAACAATTTATGAGGACAACACGTAATCATCCAACAATTCGTGATGTAATCAACAGAGACGGCAAATTCAAACTAACTTTGTTCTCACTGTCAGGTACTCAAGTTCCTTCCTTCACCCCATGCATATGTTTCTCCCTGCATAAGTGTACCATTTGCTCGATTTTAACAACCTCATTCACAAATTTTTATCCATTCATTACTCATTAGCATTAATCACATATACAAATGACCATTAATTAATCAGCTCTACAAAATAAAAATGTTAACAAATATCTCCTCCATTTGACCAATCAGTCAATGAGTCAAGCTATACATAACCCCATCACTCTCTCTCTTTTCTCTCTGCTCATTTCAGTTTCCATTACAGCCAAAAAAAACTCTCTGAATCTTATATCTGAACCTGTAAGCTTCAATTTACATCAGAACTACTATACGGTGGTGTAAAACGCATGTGCCTCTCCTCTTTCTTTTTTGCTCGGAGAGTTGCACCTGCTGCAATAAGAGAATCTCGCAAAGGAAGAATGGAAATGGAGTTGGTGATCGATGCCACCATCACCACCAGGCTGCCATTATGCTTTTCTTGTGATCTTCACCATTGCCCTTTCTGTATAAACTGTTCGCAATGGCGGAGGAGGAAGATGATGCATGACGGCCTGGCTTACGGTGTAGACGACCCTCTTACGACCTGAACCGGAAACCATCTTGTGAGAAGGTGGTGTTTCAGTTTGATCACCAGTCTGAAGATTGCGTAACATGGTAACTGCATGATCGCGACGGCGAAGTACCTGCGTGAACGAGAAGATTCGTTCAAATTCTGTTTTGAGTTGTGATATTCATGAAGACTTCAGTTCATAATCATCACAAGAAAAAACATATGGGAGAAAGTGTCATTGTAGGGAGGTAATGGCATTACCAAACAGGAGATAAATTAGCTGAAACATCGAGAAATGGGTATGGCCACCTGACAAATAGATATGGAATGTAGTGATCAGTAACAGAAATATGCAAGTACTATTGTTTGTCATAGTTTAGTAATTAGGAGATAATGGGAGTTAGAAAAGAAAGTTACCAAAGTGGAGTTGATGCATGGAGAATCCATTGAAAAATGACATAGAGAGCAGTCCAGAGGAAGAAATATGCGACCCGGAACCAAGGGAAGCTCTGCAGAAATGTTGAATTCGGTGATTGGATGTAAAATTAAGCATTCATTCATAAAATTACTTTGACTGATTGAGATAAGTAGTTATCCACTTACCAAGCTATTCAGGGCAGCTTCACCAAGCAAGAAAACGGCATTTACTGAGTGCATTCCTATCAACAACTGTCAAAAGATAATAACTGAAATTTTAGAATTGTATTGGTCAAAATATGAGATGGCAGGCAGGCAACGTCTGAAGCATGTATTACTTACAAAAATTAGATTGTAATCTTTGACTGTGAGGAACGGCAAGATGATGAACCAAAACACACAATCTGTAAGCATCACTGCGCCTGCATTTGTCTGTCATGGTAGATAAAAGGTCAGTAAAAATTGCTAGTAAACTGTAAAACTTACATAAATTACTCAGTTCTCTGTGAAGTTTGACAATAAGAGCATAAATCAAATCTATGCAAGATCCTTAAAAGGACATTCACAAAGATTATGAATTAATAAATATATCAATTTCTTTCTCTAAAAAAAGTGAGATACATTACAAAATTTTTGTTGGTAAAGTTTACACAATAGCCCAACACAGATGGAGCTATAGCTCTTGAACTACCATCCATAGAACTATCTAGTAATTCTTATCGCAGAGCAGAACAAGAGTTCCATTCTGTACTAATTCAGCCTAGGCAGGTATTCAGTCACCGTTTGGGTACAGTTAGGCCAAGCAAATCAACACAAAGGAAACATGTTGTCTTTATTCTTGATGCCACTACTAAAAAGAGTCACCCCTACATTTTGCAAAGCGTTTTAAAGCTGATTCAGCCCTTGAGGTACAAGGAAATATGAGATTTGCGAAGATCATCTGAATATTTAGATAGGACCAACAAGATGTCAAGATGGCTCATGTAGGGCGGCTACGTGAGAGCCCTTGAAATGTGACCAGACAAAGATGCTAGTATGTGGGCGCATCTGATCTTTAGAAACGGAATCCAATTCATCAGAGCACACCACAAACGTACTTTAGTTGTTAGTGCAATAATTGCATATGAAAAGCCTAATGAGATCAGACCCCCTCTCCATGGATGTATATGTCAGTGCAGATGAGATAACTCTCTTCAATAACAAATCAGAAAAAGGCTCACAAGTGGATGGTTATTCTAAATTCTTGGCTGCATGGAATCCCTCTTTACCTGGTAGATGATCTGGAGCAGGTAACCCCAGAATCCAGCAATCTCTCCTGTGTCATCTTCCCCATTCAAATTGGGTTTAGTACCAGCTTCATGAGCGACGTACGAGCCGAGCTCCATGTCTGTTCTTGCAGTGACAACATTCTCGTCAGCAAGCTTGCTGCATCCATAGATGGACAACGAGGTGCCGAGCTGAACAGTTCAACAAAACAATCCTTTCTTCAGATGTGTTCGATGCAAAGATCATCCACATGAATCATTGGGTTCATGAATTCAGTGCAGATACAAACTATTTTGTTGTGAAAAAGAGGGATTAAGGGACCTACCCCGAAGTAAATCGTCACCAGAATGAAGGTCCACCTGCATTATAGACAGTTCAACAACCACTCATTAGAGGAGGAAGGCTGGTGACAAATGCTACTTCTGGGAGCAGGGTGACAAACACCAACAACTAGCAAATCCTTGTAACGATAATTTGATTCTTGCAACCAGATACACTAGTTTGTTTATTGAGAAATATGATAAACACCAGAAATTTGCAACAAAAAGGATATATATATATATATATATATATATATATAATCAAAAGGCGGTATTTGATTAACTTGATGTGAGAAATGTTTAATGGAACAGGAAGTCATATAAGACCAGGTAGCTAAGTTGGAGTGGGTATTCCTAGTGTTGTCCGTTCCATTAATCACTACTGACCATGCAGGTAGTAATGACGAATTTCATTAGCTGGTAGTTAATAAACTGAGTATGAACAGTTATGACACTGTACTGTCTACTGCACAAAAGACTGCATTTTTAAATGCGCTCCAAATAACATGTGAGGTCCTTTGCAATTATAAAATTGAGGTAATGTGTCACATATAAAAACAGTTCAGAGATGTGCTAGTACAAATCTTGGTGCCCATGAACAATAAAACCAAACTGGTCAGGCGCGTCGCTTGCTGTCTAAGCTAACAGGCAAACCGTTTTTAGCCATCAATTGTGCATAGTATTTTTAACAGAAAATGCCAGGAATTCTGCCTGACAATTTTCATTAATTCTTTATATGCATGTTCAGAAAACCAGTTGCTTCATGGGAAAGCACTCTTTATTCCCTGAAAAATCTAAATTACACCAAAGGGGAACAAATGACAAACTTCTTGACCACTGTACATTCCTCCTAGTTGAAGCACTTGAGCACACAATGAAAAATTTAGTCAATGTCATTTCCTTGCTTTTTTTTAAAAAAAATCTTATCACCAAACTTTGCATCCTGAACATCATCCAAGTTATATATAAAAAAAGACATGTTTTTTAGGGGGGAAACAGATAAGGAAGAAGTAAAAATTAAATCAATGCCATTCCCTTGAATTAAACAAAGGAATTTCATCACCAAGCTTTGCAACAAGAACACCATCTTCCAAGTTAAAAAGGACATGTCTTTAGGGGGAAAGAACAGATAAGGAAGAGGTAAATGTGAAAATGAAATGGAGTGGCTTACTGAGTGTAGTAGTAGAAGATGGTGCCACCGTCGGAGATGACAATGACGATGAGCAAGCTGAGGAGGACGAAGAAGGAGATGAGCCTGTAGCCGAGCAGCCACGCCGGGTGGATGTCCCGGAGGCATGGCCGCCACGCCTCGTGGTCGTAGAGCACCCCAGGCCGCCGCAGCTCCTTGTTACCGCCGGCGCCGCCGCCCGCGCCGGCGCCGCCGGGGCGGCGGTCCGCGCCGGGTCCCTCGTGGCGCCATATGAGGCACGCCGCGACGGCCATGCACGCCAGCACGGACAGCGCGCACACCGCCACCCGCCACTGCATCCAGTAGTGCAGGTCCGACGTGTCCGCCGTCACCGTCGGCTCCCACGACCGCGTCGACGAGCCCCCCGTCGTGAACCTCATCTCCACCGCCGCCGGCGAGCCGTACAACATGTGTTCGACCGATCAATCAATGCACAGGAGCAGAGAGGCTTCTTGTAGACAGCAGCAAGAAGCAATGGGGGAGGCAACAACGCGGGTGGCGTTCTTGCAACCAACCAACGGCGCGAGGCTCACACGGATGGCATGGAGGAGAGGCAAGGAAGGAATGCGGGGGCAAGGCGAGGCGGGGAAGAAACAGTGGGCTCCAACTCCAAGCTGTGAGCTAAGCCAAGGAAAGATGCCAACTTTGCGTCACAAGCTAGCCATCCATCTGCTTCGTCCTCAATCTCACACTCCCACTGATCCTCTCTCTCTCTCACACACACACACACACAAACCAGACAAGGCAAAGGAAGCAAACAAACGAGCAGCTAGCAGCAGAAACCTCGTGGTGAATGTGAGGAGGCAAGCAAGCAAGCAAGCAATCGGAGGAGGAAGACGAGGAGAGATGCTTGCACGCAACAGGAAGGGAACGGAAGGGGAGGGGAGAGAATTAAAGGTAAGAAGAGAAGAAGTAGGGGCACTGGCACTGGGTGGGGAATGAGATGCTTTGCTTCTCCTTACTTTGGAGGGAAATCTGTATATATACACACACATATATCTATCCCATGTATCTCATCCAAAGCTCATTCACCTTCACCTCCCCAATGGGGACACACACCCAACTGTTTACTGTTCTTTTTTTCTTCAGACACCAACGCCTCAATCAACCTTCTCTTTCCTTAATCTATCCTATCCAAGATTAAGTATCACTACGATAAAGCAAAACGAAAAAAATTATAACATATAATTAACTAAATTTTAATTATTTTAAACTTTAAAACATATCTATCAAGCACCTTGTGTATAGAAAATTTTCATACGAAATATATCGTTTAATAATTTTAAAACTATATTAACAAAAATCAAGCTAAAATATGTCTCTTAATTAGAAGAAAAGAATGTTTAGATCAAGGGACTAAAATTTTTTTCATATTTCATATTGAATGTTTAGATATTATTTTAGAGTATTAAATATAAATTATTTATAAAATATATGGAGTATTCGCAAGACGAATGTAACGAGCTTACTTACATCATACATCATACATCATGATTTGACAATATGATGTTATAGTAAACATTTATTAAATTTTGAATTAGTTAGGCTTAATAAATACGTATCACCAATTATCCTTTGATTATGTGATTATTTTTATAATTAACTTTTTAAATTGATGTTCACATAGACAGTTTATTAGTCTCTCCATCCCAAAATTAGGTGCATCAGTCTCGAACGCGTATACACGCTAGTGCCTCGATGGCGTGAATGGTCTCGCACGTGAGTGCGTCAATGGCACCTGTGGTTACGGCAGATGATCCGAGTTAGGCATGGACACGGCAGTAAATTGCTGAGTTGTTGCAATGCGAGAGAGGCGTGGCCGTGTGGCTTGTGAAGGGGGGTAAAAGGCGATGGCTTGGCTTGTGGAAGGGGCCATGCCGCCATGGACATGAGCTTGTACAATGCATAGTGTCTTTCCTTTTGGATTGACCAGGGTCATGGTCTTATCTCTCATGGCTTGGCTTGCTATTGCTATTGCTAGGTGCTTGCTGCAGGCAAGAGCACTTGCATGGAACCAATCCAAGGCTGCTTTTTGTCGCGTCAAATCCAGCTTAAAGTTCATCGAAAAATCTGAGATGACGGTGCTAATGTGCTATAGCCAGTAGCCACCACTACCGACCGACAAAAGAATTGGGTGAAAAAAAATTCTTCAGTTTTAAGCACTCCTCAAACAGTTTGCTTTTGTTTTTTTTTAATCTTCAGTTTCAAGCCGATGAAGAACAGTTGTTGCTTTTGAAATCTGTTCACACCCAAATTGGTGGTGACCGGCGACTCCAGTCTCCAGCACTCAACAGCTGTCTGAAGAAACTGAAGAAGATGACAGAAAAAGTATTGGCTCTGTTCATCTTTTTATATTCTGCTAGTACTGTAGTACTTACCTGGAAAACTGGGCTACTCAACCAAAAAAAATTGCATCTCGTACCGCAAGGAATGTTTTGTTACAAGATGTAATATTTATTTCACAAATCTTCCTTAACTCCGTTTTGTTCTTCAAGGGAAAAAATCATTGACCAAATTTAGAAAATGTACACAGCGTTTTCGAGTTTAATTTCAGCCATGTCCAAAAATGTGCTCAATTTCTTGTGTTTTCTTTAAATGTAGATTTATTTTTCCAAGAAACGTGTATCATTCCATTAAAGTAGAGGAGCAAATCCAAGTCCTTTTTTTCCGCTGAATAGTTGAATGGAAAAGTAGCTAAATGGTTTTGTGATAACTATTTGATGTAAAAATCAATAAATTAACTATAACAAAGATTTAAAAAGAGATGTAAAAGAGTTTTCCTAAGAAATCCATTTAAAGAGTTTTTAAAAAAACGTCAATTTAGCGGCTCACGAAGCATGCTGTTGAATGTAATAGCATGAAATGGTTCTATTCTTTACAATATAAAAGAATGCAGATTTAAATGAACAACTGAATACTCAACATAACTGTCTTCAATTTGGTTCTTTTTACAAATATTTTTGGAAGGAAAAATAAAGTACCTTCTATGACATCTAACAAAACCAGCAAGCTTGCCGGCCAGGATTTGGAATATGCTGAAAACTAGATAAGATCACAAGGGCACACCACTTATTCTCTTCTCCACAACATCAACCTGCTAAAACCTTAGCCAGCTAGTGCTAAAGGAGACCGACCATGCAGATCAGAGGAGGCCCATGCACATGATCCTAGCTAGCATTTGACAAACTTTCTTCTATAGTTTTATCTCATATAATTGGCAAAGTTCTACGTGAATTAGCATTAGGTAGGGTTAATGATGGCGTTTTGGCGAGATCGAATGACTGTTTCAGAATTTGACAGGAGACCTGGGGATAGAGAGCACAGAGCAGTTGGGCAAGACGACGAGCGTGATTGCCCAATGAATGGCTTGTCCTCTTGCACTTTTCTAAACATTTATGCTCACCTAGATCCTTACCATGAGAGATACAAGTACAAGTATTTTATAACATCGACGTGGTATTTGATATATTATTTTTTGACCAACAATATTTGTAAAGAGAAATTATTTTAAGTAGAAACAGTTGCATATTATGATAGTTTGTTTCATCATAAATTTAATAAAATTATATTTAAGTCATTAATATTTATGGTTTTGTTGCTATTAACGGTCATAGTTAAAAATGACTGACTTGACGTTGTCTAGAACATGTTTATATTTTTGAAGAGAGAAATTATCTAGTTGTATAGAGAAGAAAATTTTGAAGGCATGATGATTCTCATGTGCGACTTCTTTTTTCTGGAGAGATTATTGCTTGTTTTTTATTTGTTTGTTAATGTACAATTGATTGTGTGATGAGATTGCCAAACAGATAGGGGGTTCTCAATTAGGGCCACGTAGTACTGTCTCATGCATGATGATTATGATGAGCTCCACAAGGTAATCTTTGTAGGGCAGTATCTTGTTTATTAATTACGACTAGTGGAGATTCTCCCCAGCTGATGATATCTTTCTGATGAATCCCAATGTGCTAGTAGCTTTGATGATGATGTAGTAGTACAACTGAAAGAGAGAGATAAACTAGCAAATGCTTAGTGAGAAAAAGGAAAGGGTTTCATATACCAAACTTGTACTACTTTGTTATGCCAAAATTGCTCAAACCAAAATGTCATCTAAAATTAATCATTTTGGCAACATGTAAAAAAGAAAACAATTTTGGGAAAGAATGGACAAGCAGGACAGGCCAAAAACAGTGGAACCAGAATTTCAACACTGAACAGCCAAGACAGGGGAAGCTCAACCTGCTGAAAACAAACAATTCAACTAGAGAAAAGAATAATCCCAAGGATTAAGGGATCATATATCAATCATGTTTTTTTCCTCCTCTCTTCCAAAATCCTAACTAATTTTGTGCAAGGACTGAAGGACCCTAGCTAGCTAAAGGAACACACATCAGAAGGTCAGCCATCACTCTCCACAGATAAAGGGGCAAAGCAAAATCTGAGAAAAACAAAGGGAGAAAAAAAGAGAAAGGCAAAAGGCAAAGCAGCAGCAGCTCTCCTCAGTCAGCATACTTATTTTTACAGCTTGCCACTCAATGAACACATGGCACACTGCCTCAATTATACTTGATTAGTACATGAAGTATCAATTACAGCAAACAATAGGTAACAAATTAAGGTAGTTAAACTAGAGCTGATATGTTGTGAGATAAAATTAATGTACTGTCAGCATATCGGATGTGTAATAACTACTGTCGCTGTTGGAAGCTCAGATGATCGAATCTAGCAGGCATCCAGAGTACAGTACTGGACCCAAAGATAAACAGATTTGTATTTGTTGCTGCAAGACGATGTTTCAGTTTATTCAATATGTGTGGGTGGCTAAAAGATCACAAGATCGATCAGCTCCAAAACATAAATATGCATTTACTACGACATGGCGTGGCTTTCAGTTTTCAGAATTCCTTTGCCTGCATGCCATGGAATTGGGAGGTGAGCATTGGTAGATTCTCACCTCACCTCTCTCATCCATGGCCCCAAGATGAGGTGTATGCAGGATTCACTTTTCCGATTAAGCACCGGATCCCGATCCCCAACCAAATCTCGATAAATTTTAGTCAAATTTACTATCTCGAATGTAAGCTCTCGAAAACCATTCGAAATTTCCTTCGGATTCTGCTTTCGTTTCCCGTGGCCACTGTTTCATCTTGTTCTTCTTCTGTCTGCAGCTGCAACAAGGTGAGAGAGAGAGAGACAGCAACTCAACAAGAGACAGCGTCGCTTTCGCAGTCGCTGTCCTAACAACTCGCATCGGAGGACGAGAAGGAGACCATGCAGTAGCGAGCTGTGCTTGTGCTTGGCTGCTTCTTTCTTGCTGCATGGTTTTGCAATTTTGCATTGGACAATGTGCTTTCTTCAAGGTACCGTAGTAGGGTGGTTGGATCGTTGATACTAATATTAGTTTCTGTCGTATCAAATATTTAAATATTATAAATATAAATTATTTATAAAATATATTTATTATCGATGAATAATTGATAAGACGAATCTAATGAGTGTAATTATAACATAATTTGATGATATGATCCTATAGTAAATATTTGCTAATTATAAATTAATTAGACTTAACAGATTTGTCTCATAAATTAGCTACTGATTCTGTAACTATTTTTATAATTAGTTTACGTTTATTTTTTCAAATTAATGTTCAAATATTTGATGTGACACGGACTAATATTAGTCACGGAGATCCAAACACCCCGTAGTTAGTGGACAGCCGATCGAATCAATGGTCAATCAGGGCCCCCACGTGTACGGCCAGGATGCTCCCAGTTTCAACTCTCTGTATGTCCAGTTTGCCTGGATCTGACGATATTGACCGCTCTGAAATGTGCTGCTTGTTGCATTACTTTAGTGTTGTGTAGGTTTTCATTAATTACTTTACGGTTACCGTAATATTTGCCCTTGGCACAGTAACGGAAACCGCTCAGCATATCGACCAAGTTCAAAAAAAATACTACAATAAAATTCTGGTAAATTTTGTTAACTTTTCAATGGTTTTTATCGGTTCATATGAATATATATCTGAAGACACGTGCATTTTCACCAGATTTTGGTCATTGCAATTTCAAATACAGATTCCCTAACCCAGCAGCAAGCCAGTTTCGGGGCAAATTAAACCGGCCAAGTAGCTACGATTAACTGATGATATACAAGGACAGAATGGACAATTTAAATATAGAATGCAGATAGCCGACAAAACTGATAACCGTGACATAATATGGAAGCTTCCGTGCTGATCTAATGATGCCATGATAGCATCATAAGTACATCATATTAGCTAGGTCCATCAATGTCGATAGATATGCGGGGTGATTTGGTTAATTATGTGTTGTATTTATCACTGGCAGTAGTACATTGATACTACACCGTACCCCGTATATTTAGATTCCTGTACAAATTAACCGTATCAGATTAACCTGTATATTTTGTTACATATGAGTATATTTAATTTCTCCCTTTAATATAAGAGATACGATCTGCCCTCCCAAGTACTAGGAGTACTAAAAGAAGATACGTAGCATATTCATGTGATTAAGCAAGTATAACTAGAGAACTGTTTTACCTGTTTCAAAGCATTCAGTTGTAGGATCATGGAGTGAAAAATTACAACAATTTCCTTAATACTATCTCTCATTGTTTTTAGAGTAAAGTGCACCTACGATCCCTATGATTGCGTCGCTGTGTCATTTTGGTCTCTAAAGTTGTAAAACGATCATTTGGGTGCCTAATCTCAGCTATTGTGTCACTTTGGTCCAATCGGGAGCCGCCTTCCTCTGTAATCTTGCAAAAAAAACCCTCCTAACAACGAAGGGCGATTAGAAGCCACTCCGTTCCGCTCCATTCGTTCCCCTCCATTCTACAGTCCAGTCTGTCCGTCGTCGTATTCTTCCCTACTTCCGTTGTAGCCGCCGCCGCCTAGCCGTCCTCTGGCGTCACCCATCCCCGCACTATGCTTGTGCTCGTGCCGAAGAATGAGGAGAGCTTCATCCAAGCGGTTTTTTAAGATTACAGAGGAAGGCAACTTTCGATTGGACCAAAGTGACATAATAACAGAGATTAGGCACCCAAATAACCGTTTTACAACTTGAACCGGGATGACACAACGACGCAACTTTAGGGACCGCCCAGTGCACTTTACTCTTGTTTTTAATATATGATGTCGTTAACTTTTTACATGTAATTATTTGTTTTATATTTTTTTGAAAAATATAAGTCATGCTTAAGAAAATATTTATAATAGATCAAGTCATAACCAAATAAATAATAATTATATTTTTTAATATTGCATATAGTTGTTAATACTAATGCATTTTTTTCATAAACTCGTTAAGGTTAGAGGAGTTTGACATAAAGATAAATGTAAAACGACACAGAGACAAAGAGAGTAGGGACTTTCAAGTTTGAAGACAGCAAGCATGCAAACACTAATCTCCAAGTCCACAACACATCCATCCATCGATCGACCGACCAATAACCAACCGACAGTCAATGGAGCATGGACCGCGTCCCTGCTAGCGAGTCCACGTAACAAATCTGAGCCGTCTGATCGATCAGAGTTCAGATCCACCATCAAGCACACGCACTGTAACAAAGATATGATATGCTGTTAGGGTTTATCTTTTTGTTTTGGAACTGGAAACCGCTCGTCACCGATTTACCTTAAACCGACCAAAAACCGATAGAAACCGACGACTTTCGATCAACACAGTACGATGTGTTACGAAAACTAATTAAAATCGTTTGCTATGAAAATAAATGCACAACGAAGATTTATGTAAAAAATTTTACAAGAAAAAACCATAGACGTGACTGACAATAATCAATATAGAGAAAGTTAGGTATAAACGCAAAAGATATATTAGGTTGTCATATTGTTCCTGTGTTGCTTACAAATCTATATATCCCAATGAAAAAAAGGCTTAGGGTCATACTCGAAAACTAATCTAATAATTAAATTTTATTAGAAAACTAATCCAAATATACTATATGTTTAGATTCGGATCAGATATTTAATATGTTTTTCATAAACCGATCACCGGTGGATTAGCGAAAACCAAGTGGTTTTTGCAAAAACCAAACGGTTTTGTTAAACCTGCATGCTATGCATAGCTAGCAAGCTCCCATCAGGCAGCTAGGATGCAATGCAGACAGAGCCCCATCAGGCATCAGCTGCTAGCAAACTCATCAATCACCCAACAAATTCAGAGAGAAAAATGGCCTCATCTCTGATCTAGACACCCTGCCTGCGGCATGGCTGCTGCAATGAACTGCTCTGCATGCTTACCTAGCCACCAATAGTTAGCTAGCACTGTTACATTACTATTCACAAATCAGCAGTAGTAGTACAACGCATGTGAGTGAGTGTGACTGACAGACAGACTGAATGAGTGTGATTGCTACTACAAATCCATGCAAATGTTGATCCATATATACATAGAAAGATCGATCCATCTCGATATATTATGGATGGATGGCTCAGCCTCACCACCATGTAGGAGTATGCACGGTTTTCTATATCGCTTTTAGGAAGATTACCGTCAACTACCGATAAGACGGTTATCACGAAAATCATATGGTTATAACGGTATATATCGTAGTTTGAAAACTAAAATCCGATAACCGGGATAACCGTACGGTTACCGCGCGGTTTAGAAAACCTGGAGCATGTATGTTTGTATAGACTATAGTGCGTACATTTGGTAGATAGCTGCGTTGATGATGCTGTCCAAATAATGGATTTGATGTGTGGATGGATGTCCTATTGTGCCATCCCAAGAGAACACATGTGGGCGACGCCAAGGTGGCGCCAAATGGCTGCTTGGACCATATCTGAATATCAGTCTGATATAATAGATCTGTACTGTTACCGTTTCAAAGGGATGTTTGCATGGTGGCTTAATTACCCTCTTAGCTTTTTACTAATTACTAACAGCCTTTGAAAACCAGTGCCAAATTCAAATCTTGGTACATGTTTACATTATGATTTTACTTCGTGATATATGTAAATCAATCTAATATGTTGTGTTTTGTAGCTAAAAGTGTTGTATGAAATACTCCATCGATCTTGGCGTTTAGAACAAAATTCGATTTAACTTTTAAAATTCTGATTATCAGTAAATTCTCAAATGCTTAGCTTGAAAGAATGATGTACATAGATTTGCCTTGAAAAATACTATCATAATATTATAACCTTATTAGACTTTTATAAACTTCTTTAAATATAATTTTGATTGTTGGGATTTTAATAATTAATGTGACTGAATCTCGTCTAAAACATCACATATTTATGACCATAAAGAATTTAGCTGCCAAGTTACTGTAAAGTTTTTTTTTTCGATATTTCTGCACTCCAGAGAATGTCTCAAAGAAAAATACAGTATAAAGACTGTAGTTGCAGTTAGCCATACATGGGTCCTCGGGACGCCAGGGTTGTCGCCCCCGTGAACCATGAATAATTGCGATGCCATTGGTCGACCTCAAGAGCTGGTAGAAGAAGAAGGCAACCTCTTCTTTTGGGCCCCATGGTCTATGGATTCAAGCATCCATGCATATGTTATTGTGTATGTGTGTGGGCAATGAAAAGATGATGCTTGTCATATTGTTGTGTGTTAATGTGTTTCAGAGTTCTTCAGAGCTAGCACATGCATCAGCAGGGAGTTCATCAGATAATAGTAGTAGTAATAATGGATGAAGCTGCACTTGAACTAGCTGGATGAAGCAGTACAGGGTTTGGTAGGAAAAGAGATGATAATTAAGGAACTACTAATTAATTAGGTAAGTAACAATTTAAGCTAGCAAGATCAAAAGTGTACATGCTTCTGCTGGTCCTTCCTTGCATGCAGAGTTGATGAATTGATGATCAGTAGAACGAAGAGAGGTGACCTGGAAGAATCCCTAAAGTTAGTGAGACAGAGTGTGCAACTGATCAGCTACTTTACCATGTGCAAGAGTGACACATTAGTTGAAAGAAACTGTAAGAGCGTTAGCTAGTTGATCGATCGAATAATCTTACTTGGGTCGTTTGCTTTAGCCTATTCCATCCTTAAAAGTATCTATGCTCTCTCTTTTGTATATATCTTTTGCCAGAAACACTTTTTCATGCAGATGCTGATCAGCTTGTTTTAATTCAATTACCTTGGCATGCATGCAGTTCATGGATCAATTAGTGGTGTTAATTCTGGGAATTAATCAACATGTCAAATGTCGGGGAGGGTATTGTGGTCATTCCACTGATGAGGAATCGAACCAGCTGAAAAAGGAGAGAACAATTTGCATGCCTGGATGCAGTTCAAACATATGAAATGACAGTGAAAGGCACAGTATAAATTACTATTCCCATCTCATCTCTCTGGATCGATCCTGTAGCTGATCACACTACTATAACTTGATCCAAAGCACTCAAGCAGGTAGCAACCTTTTTGAGTTTTGACACTGAGGTTTGCACACACTAAACTGGCATTATCATGGGCCAAAATCTACCTTAGTACAGGTCATATCTCTACCTTGGTAAAGACAAGATGACAAGCAACTCTACATTTGTGCGGTAAAAAGGGGCATGATTTGGCCTCGCGATTTGCCGGCACGCATGAAAGATTGCGACGCAAACTCCCAGGATGTAGATTTTCTTGAAGCATCAGCCTCGCTATCTCAAGCATGGCGATGGCGAAGTCCAAGAAAGGAGGGAGCTGACTAGCACTGTAGCACATTGTACACTAGCATGAGTGCGCCACTTCACTTGCGAAATGGGAAGCCTTCTCTTCTCCCAATAGAAGCAAGGAAGCAGCATATGAGCATATGAAAAAAAAAAGGAAGACCGGTTTTAGGGCGTTTCTCACAGCTACAACTTCTGAGAATCAATAGCTGAACTAAATGACTATACATTCTTACTCAATCTTGAGAACCTGCGATTGTAGAATTGACAAACTGAACTAGAACGCAGGAGTAAAAAAAACCCGTTTTTATATCATCGCCAGTTGGCTTCTTACTCGCTACTTCTTCGCTACTTCTCAGAATCTTGAGCTCACTCATCAGCTACTTATCAGAATCTCGAGTTTCTCAAGTGGAGATGCAAGCACGCATGTGTTAAGTTGTGATTCAAATTCAATTACCCACATATAGGCCACTTCGGACGGAGCGAAGCGAAGACCCGTTTGCCAGAGGCGTCTTTTACGATTTCACCTCTATATATACTTTCTATATGTTTTTATATGTTTTTTTTGTTGGGTTATATTTTTGTTGGGTTGGCCCAAGACGACCAACCAATTTCATTAAGAGAAAAAGGAGGGTTACAAGTTGATTACAACGACAACAGAGATGCCGACTCTAAACGATGCCAGAGCGTCGTTCGTGATATGAGATTAAGATTGTAAATCACTGACGTTTTGTAACCTTATCCGATATAGTGAAGATTTTCTGGCTGGCGTCCGTGATTTTTTCTCTTCTACTTTAAAAGGGTTTTTTACGTTAAAATATCGTATTCTTTTGTGATGTGATCTGTGTTTTTTATCGTTTATTTGTCTATCTGTTTCTAACACCACGCATGCAGGAGAGGAAGAGAAGCAGCTAGCAGTGCGTTTCACTGCAGTGAGTGGTGAGTGGCTGCTGGGTCCGAGAGATTCGACGAGGTAGAGACAAATGGTTGCAGGGCATGGAGATGCATGGAGAGGACCAAAGGGAGAGGAAGAAATTCGCGTGGGAGACGGTGCAGAAGAGCTTTGCACTAGCAGCAGCAGACCAAGCAGTGGTCGTAGCAGCAGACCAAGAGGAATACGCTTTGGCTGTGCATGCGTTTTCTCTGTCCGTTTCTGCTTGCTTCTATCTGCACTTCGTTTCTTGATTTCTAGTATTAGCTAGTAGACGCGATGATGCAGCCTTCCCGGGCTCTGTGCAATGCAAATCTCTAAACCACGCAGTCCTGCAGCATATGCCAAGCTGGAGGAAATGGATTGCAAGCTTCATCAGAAGCTCGTGAATTACATTTACAGTGTATGCAGAAATTGCAGGATTGCAGAATTTGCAGATGCATAAATTTTCCATCTGCCAATCTGCCATGGGCCTAGTCCAAACAACGTTTCTTGGCCGTTCTTCTTGTCTGATCAGCAAAGGTGGGCATCAAGTCTTGGATTTGCAATATTCATGCAGATTGCTGCTACTACAAACTACAACGGGAAAGCTGTTCAGTCATTCTCCTCACTTATCTTGGCTGATCAGTGATTAGTATGCTGCTTACTTATCTCATAAGATTGGGATTGTGCTGAATTACTCATGCATAGCCGAATTTGCGCATCTTTTGACTGATCTGGCCAAATAATTCTGCATGGAGTACTACATTTTCTGAACTTGCATCGATCAGGGCAAGAATCCTTTCTCCTACAATCTCTGCATTTCGATTTGCTTGGAAGGTTGTACTACAGTACTACTCCTAGTGTAGTGTAGTGGAGTACTAGTTGCAGTGTTGCAGGAGGAGTAGGCAAAGTGAAATAGGACACAAATGTGGCAATTTGAGGTTTGAGCCCATCTGGCAATCTCTCGTAATCAGAGCAGATCGATGTGGGGAGCATTCTACAACACTTGCGATTTAATTTCTACGTTGCCTTTTTCTTCAGGACAAGGAAAAGCATCTGCATCGCCATTGCATTGCAATTGCATTGCATGCAGTTTAATTACTCCTCCTGCACTGCGTGCTGTCCCAAAACTTTCAGCAAAGCTGGTCCTTGGGCCCGGATTAAAATAACATGATCAGATCATCAGCTAGCTCTTCGTGTGGTACCGTTTGTGTTATGCAGGTCATTTTCTATGAACAGTTTGTTAATTGCTCCTGCTGCTTCATGTTCAGATTTGACTAGATTGCAGACTTGCAGGTACATCTTCAGAGATATTCAGAGATATGATTCGACTTCAAAACGCAAATGCTAGTAGTAGATTGCAGTGGCATCAGTTACAAGAAATGTTTGAGGAGAATTCAGACCAAGCACTGAATCCCAAACAGTGAAATTTCTCCAAGATTTTGAAGCTAGTACTAGTACTAGCAAGCAGAACAATACACAAACCGAGGTCAAACTTCATGGGACATAAAGCAGACATGGAAAAGTTCTACATGGGCCATGAGAATCATCAAATCCTCCACTACTTAATTACTAGCCCCATAGAAGAACACAATCCTGACCTGATTAGCCAACTAAACACTAAACTCATTTGGGGCCCCCTCATCAAGCTCATCTCCAAGGACTGTTAAGCGAATCATTTGGATTGTTCCTTGTGTGTTCAAAAGCTGCTGCTTCTCTCTCTCTCTCTCTCTCTCTCTCTCTCTCTGTGTGTGTGTGTGTCTGTCTGTGTGTGTAAATGCAGGTAATTTTCTTCTTCTTCTTCTCTCTCTCTGATCCTTTTTTTTCCTTGAGTGTCAGCAGCAGTGGCCACAAAAATGTCCATTCTTTTGCTGCTTGCGGCACATGTCACACACAGCAAGCAAACAACACAGCATCACAGGCTTGCAGTGATCTTTTGCCAAAGTTACTTTCTTCCATAGCCCAAGATGCAGTTGCAGTGGACGCCACCTTTTGTTAATCCTACCCCCAAAGGTAGAATAATACGTACCACAGTACTACTAATATGCTAGCTTAATATAAGTACACTTTGATCAGACTTCAGAGGCATCACTAACAAGCCATTTCTAAGTAATTATCGTAAGCAAATGCATAGAGGTTTATTAATCTATGGTTATTTTTCGCGATTATATGAAAACGCACACGCGCACATGCAGAGTACGCCCTATTACACATGCTTAGAGAGATGAAAGCCAGTGATTTAATTAGCCAAAGAAGATTCCTTTGCTTCTTTTTTTTTCAGAGGAACAAAAATGGTTACCTAGGAGCAGCTGGAATTTTCGACCAATTTTGTTGGAATTTTCGAAATTAATTGAGGTTGTAAAAATGCTTCAAAAATGTCTTGATGGGGCTCAAAATTCGTTTCGTTTAATCCCTTTCATAAGAAGATTGAGAGGGATTTGAGAGGGATTTATTCCATATCTATTATAATATAGAATTATTTTCCCTTAATTCTCTTTGATATCTCACTTTTGAGGATTCAACAAACAAACTCTAATCGAGATTGTAAGGTGCAAAACCTGTCTAGGAGAAGTAGTAGGACGAGTACTTGTTTGGTGGTTGTTACAGATGGGTTAGTTCATGGGCCACACGTATATTTTCCTGGGCTGATTTGGTGGCTCATGATGGGCCCAGCATCGAAACTAAATGGGCCGTAGTGACACACAAATGGACCGAAACTAAATGGGCTGCGGCAACAATCAAGGCCCGGCCCATCCGTCGTCTCACACTCACACACACACACACACACTCTCTCTCTCTCTCTCTCTGTCTGTCTCCACCCTTCACTTGCGGTTTCTTTCTTTCTTTCCAACCAAACAAGCAAAGCGAAAGGGCGAAATAAAAATAAAAAGGAAAAATTACCAATAAATCGCGGATTTCCCAACGCCGCCGCTCCTCTCGCGGATCCCCCCAACCCTAAACCGGCGGTGGTTTCTGCGGCGGCGGCGGCTGAGGGCGGAGTCTCCGGTCAGCTTCCCTTCCCCGATTTCCCCCGTCGCGCCGCGTGGTTTGACCCCTGTCTCTGCTTTCTCCCGTCGCATTGACGAGGTTTCGGTTTTGCAGGATCGGATCGGATTCGTGGCTGATTGAGGAGAGAGCGCGTCGCCGTCGTCTCGGGGTAATCCGCTGGGTCTTGTTCTTCCTGGCACGGGGGGCAAATCGCTTCAGGCTTGCGGTTGCTTTCTCGCTGAGTTCATGTCGGATTATTTTGGAGGGGATTCGCGTGACTTACTTGGGGTTGTGTGCTGTGTTTGTCTGCGTGTTGCTGGCAGGAGAGGAGCAGGATGGACGGGGAGATGTTCGGGAGTGGCCACTGGGGTTCCTTCCCCTACCCCTCCGTTCCCAAGGAGAGCCAGTTCCTGTTTGATGCCAAGGCCTCGCCGCTGCAGCTGCAGCTCTTCGGGAGCGCCGCAGGTGAGATGAATATGTTGATGCGAACGCTGATTACGTTTTGCATTTGCTTGGTGCGCTTGGTAAGATGATCTAGTTCGTTAGCTCCCCGGAGGCAATCGCTTTTGTATCGTTAAGCATATGTGGTTCAGATTTAGTGCAATTGAATTCACTGCTTGAGAGCTTGTTTTCATAATGTTGAGTTGTTGAGCACTAAGCCAGCTCTGCTGGGTAGATATTTTGTTCTCTACTCACTAATGTGTCAGATGGAATCAGCATATTCGTTTCCTTGTGTTGTATTAGGATAAAAGAACAATGATGGCTCTAATGTGAGATTTATTGATCTAGCTTTGTTGCCATATCAAATTGTGTTATACTTGTATGTGCCCGTTAAGGTGTTGCTAGCAGATTCTCACTATAGGATATTAGCACATTAAGATATGCAGCGAAAATTAACCCTCACCGTGTCATCCTGTCCCAAATTCACTACCCAGTAAGTTAAATTGTGCTTTCATGCTCTCACCCTCCAACTAGAGTCTCATGAATTCTAAAGCATCCGAAAGGATAAGTAGAGATCATCAACCATAATGTAAATACCAAACTATTAGGTTGTGTTTGGGTTTGATTACTTTTGTGCAGCATTCTATGGTGGTGTGTGCAGTGCCTAGAGGGACCACATTTGGTCCAACAGGGATGATGGTTAAGTCTCATTTGACAGTGAAAATACTTCTCTTGTTGCATTTTTTTCTCTTTACACGTTTTGTTGATAGGTGGGACTGGCAAAGTTTTGCTTCATCACTTTGCATCCTTGCTCTCTAGTTTTTCCGTTATGCACGGAGGCATCCATAGTTCCTATTGTAGTAGTTTGGCCTGTGGTGTACTGCTGTATTCTTGCCATGTCACTAAATTTTTATCTATCAGCTGTTATGCTCTAAATAAACTAATTTATATGTATTTAATCATCTATGCAGTTCCTGCAGTAGGCAGTACTGGTTATTATAACTACATTGCAAACAACCACCTCTCTGCTATGAATCAAGAAAGAAATACAAACAACGATGTCGGTCATGAAAAGCAACTCAATCTTCAGATGTCCCTGAACTACTTTCCTGTTGAAAATCTTGATCGGTTAGCACGTATTGGTAATCCAGGTGCTGTATCAACTGGGCTAAGACTGTCCTATGAGAATAATGAGCACACTTCTTCAATCACATCTGGCAGTGGGAACATGTCATCATTGCCTATCATGGCATCCTTTGTTGATGAAGTTATGGCTGAATTAGACAAAGAAAACAAAGAGTTCAACTGTTATTTCGGACTTCAGGTATTCAATGCTTACTTTATTCATTGACCAAATTTGCGATGTTTGTTAGTGTTTGTTAATGGAAAAATGTTTACTCAGTGGTGGAAAATCTATGTCATTCAGTAATTTTGGAATAGTCTGAGGCTCTGATTTATCCAAACGCGATTTGGTAGTTTTTGCTGCATGACTATATTCTCTCCATGGAAACATTCAATCTCAAGGCCACCTCATTGCCAAATATGTTCGAAATGCATCAACCTTGGTTTTTCCCATGTTGTCAAGTTCTACATAGTAAACATCCAAACCTGTTGTACTGTATAAAGTGTAATCACAAGAATTTAATATTTTTATTATGTGGAATGGTCTGTATATATTAGGCTCAAGTGGCAATTGCATCAGTTGCTCTCAACTGTAAAGTAACTTAGCCTGGAATTCACATAGTAAAGTTTTATAGTTCTTTTTCCAATGCAACAGATTATCTGCTCTCCCCTTACTGCTGTGTGCCTAGTGAAACTATAAGAATTGTGAAGTTTTTTATACTCATTATGTGTCTCTCTTTTCCCACAGGTGGAACAATTGGTTAAGTGCATGAAAGATGTAAAGCAGAGGCAGATGGTTGAATTTCTTGCATCCCTTGAACGAGGAGTAGGGAAAAAGCTGAAGGAGAAAGAACTCGAGGTGGAGGCCATGAACAGGAAGAGCAAGGAACTGAACGAACATATCAGGCAGGTTGCCTTGGAAGTCCAGTCATGGCAGTCGGTAGCACTGCACAACCAGTCTGTCGCTAACAGCATGAAGAGCAAGCTCATGCAGATGGTAGCCCATAGCAGCAACCTCACCAGGGAAGGCTCTGGTGACAGCGAAGTGGACAACACAGCTTCCAGTCAGAATGTCAATGCTGCGCCTGGGGGTTTCTTCCAGTCAGGCCGCCTCGGCATCAACAGCATGGCTGCCGACGGTGTGCTGGGAGCATGCAGGTTGTGCAGAACGAAGGAGGCAGCGGTGCTGGTGATGCCTTGTCGCCACCTCTGCTTGTGTGCTGATTGCGAGAAGAATGCTGACGTGTGCCCTGTCTGCCGCTTCCCCAAGAGTTGTAGCGTTGCGATCAACATGTCATAGCTGGCAACAGCCTTACAATCATCAGCGTAGACAGTGGTACATTGAAGCCGTATATACAAAGCTAAATCTCTCTGTTCTCCCTCCCCCTTTCAGTTGGCGTTCTTAAATGGTATATGTAGATTTGTTGATTGGGACTATGGAAGCTGTGGTCCTCCAGAGTCTTTTGATAACCATATAGATTTAGAAGCTGTTACATGTCACTTCCGTATCAGAGAAAAAGGTTCTCATCTTGCCAACGTTGGAGTGGCAATGATACCATGTTTCCTGGCTGCACTGAAGAATGACTATTTTTTCCCTTTACTTTCCAGAAGTAGAGGAATCAAAGATGAGCAGAAGCATCGTGATGTGCGGATGGGGTTGTGGTTGCTGAAGCAGAAATAATGTGAGGAGCATGAGCAAGAAGCACACGCAATGCAATGTGAAGGAGTAAGCAGGCAAAGCAGGGCTGTGCAAACGCAAAGGATGAGTGCATCTGAAGATACACCCCAATCGGCACCCAGGTAGTACTGAATACTGTGCACGCATCATGCATGCCGTCCAGGTAAGGTTCATGATTGTTTGGCACCTGGAGCAATGGCACATGAACATCGAACATGGCTTGCCACAGGTGCCATTATGCGAAAACGGCGAAAAAGGCGGGTTTTTTTTGTTCTTGATTCTTGTGGAAATCCTAAGAAAAATTCCTGTGTTCCAAAGGCATCAGGATGCCTAGTGAGGGTTAATGCTGTCTATAATCCAGTTGAAGTCGGAAGATGGGTTGAATCATGAACTGATGATGGCATTCGTGCAGTGCAGTTTGTACCTGGTTAGAATCAAACGTAATTAAGCCATCAACGTTTACAGAAAGCCAGCGTAAAGGGACCCCTAATCTTTTGCACTTCTTGGAAAATAATTATACTGCTACGTGGCTAGCGCCATAAAAAATGATAACATGCAACAAACAAGAAGAGTTTGCAACTTGGAAGTTGACATGCAATATCTCAACAACAATGCCTTTACACGTCTTGACAAGAACGTTTGTAGAGTCAGCCTCTGTCTAAATTGTTCATTCAAGCCAAAGCATTATCTAATCACCATCATCATCATCATCATCATCTTAATTTGTACGTACATTACATAGCTACCAAAGGACAAGAAGAAATGATGCATCGATTGAAAAAAATGCCAATGGAAAAAAGGGTATATGGATGAGTAAAGCATAAACTACACCACACCTTGCCCTGTCGCACATATCGCCATTATTCACTTGCACTTCAAGTCCACAAAAAAAAAAACATAGAACTCCATCTCCTCCTGCTCCTACTTCTTCAGTTTCTCGTCGTCGTCTTCTTCTTTCTCCTATAAAATTATTTGCTACACCTCCTATCGTACCCAAGCCAAGGAGAGCATACCTGCACTGTTTTTTATTATTGTGTGAAGTGAAACAATGGAGGCAGTAGTAGGAAGAAGAACATGGCCAAGAACAATGCTGTTCTTGGTGCTAGCGTTGATGGTGATCATGGCCATGGCGAAGACGGCGAGCGGCGGCGCCGGAGGTGAGGGGGGTGACCATGATCATGATCATGAACAGTTCTTGAAGCTATGGAACGGAAGAGGCGGAGAAGATGCTGAGGAAGATTACCTGAATTGGGACGGCGAAGATGATTATGAGGAAGAGGATGAGGATGAGGAGGAGGCGGAGCAGGTGATGGCGTGGGCGGCCAAGTGCCGGCCGCCGACGGGGAGGAACGTGGTGAACGTCGACAGCTTCGGCGCGGCGGGGGACGGCCGCTCCGACGACACGGAGGTGTGTGCACGAACCAACACCATCTTCTCTTCTCCAATGTGCTAACCATTGTTCATCCATCCATGCATGCACATGGTGTGTGCTTGCATTACTTGGCGCATTGCACGAGCTTTCTTCACAAAATGCATACGTTTTTTTCCCTGTAGATAGATTGCACCTTTGTTTTTGGCACCTTTTTTACTCTAAAATGTTTAATCAAATTTGACGCATGTCTAATTAGTTTTTTTAGATAATGGTCTAATTAGTTGAGTACTCAACAGGATCATATTATTTGTCTAAGTGTTCAAGTGCAATTTTTTTAATATACGACATCATTGATTTTTTAATATGTTTGATTTTTGTCTTATTAAAAAATGTGGTTATCATTTATTTTAGTGTGATTTATTTATCGTCAAATATTATTTTAAGCATGATTTATTTTTATATTTATAAGACGAATGATCAGACATTTATCAAAAATTATATATTATGTTTCATATTAGTATTAGTAAAAAAGATCACCTTCTAAACAAACAGCACCAGAGTGTCAATCAGAAAAGAAATATTAATGTAGTATACTTGGGATACTAGGGATGGAGCAGTTAATATCTTTAATTAGTTTGAGAATATAAAGGGTAACATTTGGATGTTGGGAAGAAAAGCAGGGTACTTGACCTTACGAATCCAGGAAGCCACACTTTGCATGTGATCAACTGATGATGGCGCGAACCACATGATATTTTTCTTTCGAGACTGAGAAAAGGAAGATCGGACAGCGATGTCACTAGATTGTAGATTCTCCGTTGCACCTGACCTGAGAAGTTGCTTAGCTTAACCAAATCATCCTCCAAACCTTAAAGATTGCAAAAAAAAATATCTCGTCTTTCTTAATGAAAGCGTGCAAATCTCGTTGAGAGATTCAGATAGCCAAGAAACGCAAGATCTAGCTAGCAACATTGCTTCACTTAACTGAACACATTGTAAGTAGCCATGTGCACTTATGCAGTGCTAACGACATGATCTATTAATAAAATCCAGTTTCATACTGTCGATTTCTTTCCTGTTGAGTTTTCTGAAAAAATGCATGTAATTATCACTGGTGGTTAATTGTTCTATATTTTTGGTTATGTCTAGGCGTTCTTGAATGCTTGGAAGAAGGCGTGCTCGCTGAACAACGCGGTGTTCTTGGTCCCCGGCGGCCGCCGCTACAAGGTCGGCGCGGCCAAGTTCATCGGGCCCTGCAAGAACAGGATGATCATCCAGGTGAATCCATCATTTATCCTGTAAAATTGTAACGACACACTTATTCGTTTTAAAAAATAAATATAACTGTATAGTTTAAATTTTTATTTTGTGACGAAGAAAATACAGTGATGGATTGGATTGAAGGTTAATTCTATAACTTGACTTACCGAAAATATAAATTATTTTTATAATGTAAAATAGTACAGTGATCGATGATTTGTTGGTGGTGCAGATCCATGGCACGATCGTTGCGCCGTCGGAGCCGTCGGAGTGGGACCCGGCGAGCCCCCGGCTGTGGCTCCTCTTCTCCGGCCTCGCCGGCGTCCGCATCCAAGGCGGCGGCCTCATCGACGGCTCCGGCTCCAAGTGGTGGGCCAACTCCTGCAAGATCGACCGCTCCAAGGTTAATAAATTTCACTAATTATCTCTAGCTAAGCTCACTAGTCACTGGATTATTACTGACCGTTAATTAATCTCCCCTCCATCTCGCAGCCATGCAAAGGCGCCCCAACGGTAAGCAGGATTAATCACTTAATTAATCACGAGGATTATTAATTAGCAGAGGCAATTAACGGTTGACCGGAGAGCATACGTGCAGGCGTTGACCATCGACTCGTGCAGAGGGGTGCGGGTGCGGAACCTGCGTCTGCAGAACGCGCAGCAGATGCACCTGACGGTGTCGCGCTCCCGCGACGTGCGCCTCGCCGGCGTTCGCGTCGACTCGCCGGAGGACAGCCCGAACACGGACGGCATCCACGTCGCCGACTCCACCGCCGTCACCATCCAGGGCTGCCGCATCGCCACCGGCGACGACTGCGTCTCCATCTCCAACGGCAGCTTCGCCATCCGCATGAAGGACATCGACTGCGGGCCCGGACATGGCATCAGCATCGGCAGCCTCGGGCAGGGCGGCACGTTCGCCGCCGTCGAGGGCGTGTCCCTCGACGGCGCCCGCATCCGGCGCGCCCAGAACGGCGTCCGCATCAAGACATGGCAGGGCGGCGCCGGCTACGTCCGGAACGTGCGGTTCGCCAACGTGCTCGTCGACGACGTCGACCACCCCATCGTCATCGACCAGTTCTACTGCGACTCCCGGAATCCCTGCCGGAACCAGACGTCCAACGTGCGGGTGAGCGGCGTGATGTACCGGAACATCACCGGGACGGCGAGGAGGGCGGAGGCGATCAGGCTGGCGTGCAGCGACGCCGTGCCGTGCGTCGACATCGTGCTCAGCGACATCAACCTGCGGCGGGAGGACGGCGCCGAGGTGCAGACCGTCTGCAACTGCGCCATGGGCTTCTACGACGGCCGCGTCCACCCCGCCGCCGATTGCCTCAGGACCAGCCCCTGCGGCGGCATGTCGCCGGATGATTACCACCCCGACGACAGCGACAACGACGAGGTCAAGGACAAGGAGGACGATGCGCCGGTGCGACATACCGAGCTGTGAACTGAACTCTGATCATGCATAAATGCTAAGATCGATCGGCTTAAGCTTACTGAAGCCGTTTTGACCCTGCGTTAATTACAGTAGTAATTAAGTAATTAATTAATTAATCCTCTACTGGTGTTTTTCCTTTTCTTTTTGTTAGTCTGCTTTGTAAATTAATTACTCACTCTATCCTTATAATATCGGTATGATTTCCAAAACTAACTTTGGCTTATAATTTCTTATATAATAAGTTTTATAGCAATAAAATTATAAACATATACACATAAATTGAAATATCAATCCAACAATATTATTTTTCAGCCAATACAATTTAATTATACTATATTAATTATTGATCAAAATATTTTAAGAGTCGAAGGAGTATTATAATTATGCTTGACATGCTAGCATTGGTAGCACTACATTTTCGTCGTGCATTATCCAAGAAAATGACAGTCCGTAATCGTTTTTGGGTTATCAGCCTCCACAGTTTGACGGTTATCACGACTATAATTTAAAAAATTAAAATTGTTATCACGCGTGTGGTAACCGTGATAATTACATGCGTGCGACTTGGCGAACGCTGGTCCGTACTATAATTTATATCCGATAATGTGGTTTGTGGCCCTCTAATCTCACGGCCCATAATTCTCAAGTAAAAAGCAGTTAGGCCCAGTACGAGTAATGGCCCAACAAGTGGTAAAGCCTTCGGTACAAGGCAGTAACAACCAACGATCAAGATTGTTCCTGCTGCTACGATCGGACGGTCAGGATCGCGCAGCACCCACCGCCAGTAGCTTCTTCTCGTGGCCTATCTCCGTCGACGCGGCCGCGTGCGTGTGGCGGCCGCCGCCACGGCAACGTGCGCGCCTCCTTCCACTTCCACTTTCTTTGTCTTCTTCCACCCCCATGACCTCGCCATCATTCAAGCCAAGCCACACATCCCAAGGCGACGCACGCGAGAGAGAAGAAGAGGAGGGAGGGAGCAGCAGCAATGGCGGTCGTCGGCGTCCTCGCGCTGCAGGGCTCCTACAACGAGCACATGGCCGGTACGCCCGTGCTGATGTTTTTTTTTCCTTAATTTTATTTGGTTTGGTTTGTTTTGTTATTGCTTGCTTGTTGATTCGGATTCGGGTGCGGGTGCAGCGCTGAGGAGGATCGGGGTGAGGGGGGTGGAGGTGCGGAAGCCAGAGCAGCTGGAGGGGCTCGACTCGCTCATCATCCCCGGCGGCGAGAGCACCACCATGGCCAAGCTCGCCAACTACCACAACCTGGTACCCCCATTCTGCTCTGCTGCCTTCCATTTTTGCAAAGGTTTCTATCTGGTTATTATGGTCTCTGAAACTGAAATGGAATTGATGCATGAACCTCCACGTACGATGTTTAGCGAGAGGATTATAAATTGGACTCAAGTGATAATTTCCTTCTTGGTTAGATTCATGCCGAAGCAGATGATAGGGATAAGTGTGCTGCTAAACTGCAATTGTTGTAATTTTCAAAAGTGACTAGTGTTTGCATTCCGAACTAGTAGCCCAGTTTTGATCAGACTGAAGAAACACTGTTTTACCACAATAATCCATGTAAAGTAAATTTTACTACAATAATCCATGTATAGTAAATATTGATTTGTTCCCTTTGCATTGGTCAAAACCACTCCAAATTGAGTGCCTTTTCTTTCGGTAATAACTACTGACTACTGATGAGGAGTTTTGGCGGTAGACCAGCAAATTCGACTTCTCTTCTTCGTATGTGTTGTGTTGATTAGTGACTACTAGTGAGTATACAAATTCTGAAAGGGCAGCACATTCGAGAACTATTGTTAATCCTATTATATAAATTTATGGTTCAAATTCATCCCTTTTAAGCTTTCAGAACAGATTAACTAATCTAGAGAAAGAGATGGGTATGGGATAGTAGTAGCCCATGGCTCCAGCAGAGCAACTTGTTACAGATATAGATTCCCGTTCTTTTTTAGCTTCGCTTACAAGGCCATAACTAGAAACTGCGAATGTCTTTGTCCAGCATTTTATATGTAAGGAATTATTAGCTGTACACTTGACAGCTTTGCTGGTGGCAGACCATGCTTTGCTGCCTGCTGGTAAGGTAAATTACTCCATCCGTGTCCGCCATCCCTGGCTATTGTGGAACTTGACTTGTGGCCCTGAGTATTGTGGAACTGTGACTAGTCGCATACTATTATTCAGTATGCATCCATATAGGTGTGCAATTAGTTTCACATGTAGATGAGATGACAAGTACATTCCCCTTTTCATAAGAACCAGATTCACACCCGTTATAATTTATTATTATTGTACTTCCTGGAGATTGCGGCTTCATGTATTACAATTATATATTAACCTTTTTTTATGAGTCATATAGTGTTTTGTTACCTTATTTTGATGTCACAAAGTGTTGCAACAATTCATTTCATCTGCTATGCAGTTTCCTGCACTTCGAGAATTTGTTGGTAGAGGAAAGCCTGTCTGGGGAACTTGTGCTGGACTCATCTTCCTAGCTAACAAGGCAGTAGGTATGTGAGCCACTGCAATTGATTTGATCTTTCCTTTCTTTGAAATCAATTGATGAAAGTTATTTGCAGGCCAAAAATCCGGAGGTCAGGAGCTTATTGGAGGACTGGATTGTACTGTGCACCGGAACTTTTTTGGGAGTCAGGTAACTTTGAGGATCATGTTCTCTGTTTGATGGCCAGAGCAGTTTTCACTACCATTTCTGTTGTCTCTTAAAAAAAATTCAGATGAATACACAAGAATGTGAACTCCATGTTTGATTGCAGATTTTTTCTCTTGCAGCTTCAAAGCTTTGAAACAGAACTGTCAGTGCCGACACTTGCACAGAAGGAAGGAGGGAGTGATACATGCCGTGGCGTATTTATACGAGCACCTGCTATCTTGGATGTAGGTTCAGATGTTGAAGTACTGGCGGATTGCCCTGTTCCAGCTGATAGACCCAGTATTACAATAGCGTCCGGAGAGGGTGTTGAGGTTTGCCTTTTACCCCTGTTGAAAATTCCAATACTCGTCTGCAAATGATCATGACATGTATTTCAGTAAAAGTGGAATTTTGTTATCGAAATTAGACAGGATTTATGGATGGGCGTGATGAACAGTTGTTATTTCTGTTCATATCATTTTCATTGTTGCTAAGGCTGCATTAGCTAGTATCATGTTTATGGATGGGCCTTTTCCTACCTGTCCTCCTTGAATCTGTAAGAATATGGTGGCTGACCGTAACTATTAGGGAAAACAATTCCAAGATAAACTCTGTCAATTGATGTGGACATTTACAGCTACCGTCCTGATATGCCCTCCCCCTTGGCCCTTCTAGTATAATCATTCTCGAACATGCTAATTCGTGATCATTTCAATTGAATGACACATGAGAAGAGAAATACTGAGCAGATTGTATTTGGACAACAGACAAAATTCATCTCCTGGTTAGTAAGAACATTTCCTTAGATTGCAAGTGCATATACATGTTCACTTTCTTTCTAGTTTGTACTGTGATATTTCCCCTTTTCTGGATGCTGCGCTAGATGTATTTTACTGACCATACCCTGTCAGTTTGACTGTTATACGTTTTACTGATTTCCCTGCCATGTCGAGTTCAAATGTATATTGTGGATTAATGTGTTGTGGGAAGAATCTAGTCGAATTGAAAGTTCTGTTTATGTTGTGAGCACTGATGTACAATACAATACTTTGGCAGGAAGAAGTGTACTCGAAAGATCGGGTAATTGTTGCAGTACGGCAAGGGAACATCCTTGCTACTGCTTTTCACCCAGAATTGACATCAGACTCTAGATGGTTAGTGCCTTTTCCTCCATACCGTAACATGTTTTCATGCAGCTGTTTGCTCTGACCCTCATGGATCGCTCTGCTCCTACTTGATAGGCATCGCTTGTTCTTGGACATGGATAAAGAATCTCAGACAAAAGCCTTCTCTGCTCTATCTCTGTCGTCATCTTCAAGGGACGCTCAAGATGGCTCAAAGAATAAGCCCCTTGATCTACCCATTTTTGAGTAGCCCTAGAAAGAAAGAAAGAATGTGAAACATTGAACAACAGAAGATGAAGAAGCTAACAAAATTTTGAGCATTCAGTTGGTGACAACGAAGAAAGTTAAGAGTACGTGTGATGCTCAATCCAAATGTGTTGTTGTTGTCAAACTGTACGAATCAAAATAATGATAAGGATGTCCCAAACATTGTGATCTTGCTACGACAAAGAATCTGATTCAGTTGAATATATGTCACATTTTTTTCTTCGTTTCCATATGGATATGACATCACACTCTTCCTGATGACTACTAGTCTCTCAGCATTTTGTTATAGGACTTTTAGTTCTTTCTTAGATAAAACGTATTTACACATGGAATGGCAAACCAGGGCACTATTTTAATCTCTCCATCTAAAATGAAGGCCTCATTTGGATTGAGGATTTTTGTGGGAATTAAACTAATTCCTACGAAAATCCTATAAAATCCTTGCGTTCTTGTAAGGTCCAAATTTTATAAGTTGCCACAAAGAGGCCATAAAAAAACAGATGATTTTTATGGGTAGTATGTCTCACTCTGCTTGGTTGGTTTCGCATTAGTAGTTGGCAAAATTCTAAATATACCCCTGGAATATCTGGGTGCACAACAAAAGCTACTGGCCCCAATGCGCAGCCGGACAAAGAAGGACATGTTTATATTGGAAACATACTACAAAAGACCTAGATGAAAAAGCGGTTGGCCTCTGTTAACGTCAGAATTTGGTAAGCCCCGGTGTCCCTATCGGCTCAGTGTTCATATTAGCTCAAAGCTAGAATCGGCTTAGAGTTCTACAAGCAGCCGATAGAGATTTTTTGTTATCAATATCTTTAGCAGTCGGATTCTTGTTAGATTCGGTTTGGAAAAATCTTATTCAGAAGAGACCGAGTTCAAGAAAGATACAGCTTGTATGTATTAATTAGGAAGAGTTTGTTAGCTTTCTATTTTATCTTTAGGAAAGTATGTTAGTGTCCAATAAAGACTTGGTTTGTTTTCTTTTATCTTTAGGAAATTTCAAATTGTAATCTGTTAGGATCTTTGTCAACCTGCGGGTATAAATATGTAAGCCCGAGGTCCATGTAAATTATCTCTCGACCAATACAATTTCTGTTCTACTTTATCATCTAGCGGAAATTGGCACCTGACGCGGGGCTGCATCGGCTTCGATCTCCGGCGAAGGGGTAAGTCCAAGGTCCCGCCGACTCAGGCAATCATATTGGCTACGTGGCGTCATCCAAGGTTGTATCAATACATTCGACCTCTTGGATTGCTTCGATTCGGTTAATCTCTTTGCCTAATTATTTATCATATGTCTCTGTTGAATCTAGTCCTAGTATCTCGATTTGGCTCTATCGGTTGTCTCTCGATTTAGGGTTTCTGCCGATACCGGTTAAATCGTTATATTAGATTATATTAGTTTAGGCATCCACCACCCTGAAAATCGGTCAAGGGCTTGATTATCTAGATATTGTGTTTTTTCATACTTAGTGTTGCATCAGTTCAGTTTGACTTACTAAGTCGTGATTAGAACCATGATCTCTAGCCTGCCTGTTGGATGCGAGGTTTCTCGGAGTTTCAGCCGATGAGTTATCTGTACATGACATCGGCTATGCTATGAATATGTATAATCTTTGTCTTAAGGTACGTTTAGACATAAGTGATTTATACTATCTCGACATGTTACCGATCTATCCTAGTTACTTGGTCTAAACATATTTTGAGACCTAGATTATATGTTATTGATATCCACAGCTGATCCCATGGACATTGCATCAGCTTGTAAGGGATTGCATATGAGTTGGTTTTAGCCGAAGACAACAGAGTATTCATTATTCTCCAGCCGATGTGTGCTTTGATATTCATATCAATGTCTATTCTATCATGTGTTTGGTTTATGTTATTATATCGTTGTGTTGTCGTTGACCGATCGCCTTTATACGGATGTTTGCTCAGCACACTATCGATGGATTCAAAACCCTAACTGCATCGAGTGACATCGGCATCGGCTAGAATCACGTTATCGGCTTATCAGCCGATCGGCTGTCAACAGATCGACTGTTTTGATTATCGGCCTATCGCCGATATGATTTATGCTTTGTTGTTTTGTATATCTTGTCAGTGGCAGGATCAAACTGACTGGCACGTCCGTGCTTCAATGATTTTAGGATCTGCATTGGAGCTAAGCAGATCTTCCAGACTAACGTGTGGTTTGACGTCAGCACATCTTTTGACACGGCAGCGACCACGGATTTGACATCAACAGCCTCCCATATATATATATATATATATATATATATATATATATATATATATATATATATATATTCCTCGGGTCCTTATGTAGTGATGATGGTGATGGTTGTGTTATTACCTCAACCCATTACTAACTTTTAATTTTTTTATAAAAAAGATAATGATATGTAAGGTTAAAGGGTTTATCACCATTTTTTATTTTTTAAGAAGAAAAATAGTGTAGATAAAAAGGTTCACATGTAAGTAAATAACAATTAAGATATTAAGATATGATAATAACAGTGGTAATTTCTTTTAATTAAAATCATGTTGTATGTTAGTTTTCCCAATACAAAATTGCTCCCTCGGTGGAGGCGCAACCCAAGCACCCCCGAACCCAAACCCCAAAACCCTCGCCACGCCTCGCCTCCTCCCATTCCCGCTCCTCCTGGAAGCACGAAACGCGGCGACTCCTCCCCTCACATGGCGGCGGCGGCGGCTAGGGTTTTCCGCGGGTGCCGGTTCCTCATGGCGGCGGGGGGCAAGAGGCCCGCGTCCGCGTCGTCGTCGTCGGCGGCGGCGAAGGTGACCAAGACGGAGGCGGCGCAGGCGAAGGAGAAGCGCGGGATCATGCAGCCGGTGCCGGTCTCCGACGCCCTCCGCAGGTTCGCCGGCGGCGCCCCCGAGCTCTCCCGCGCCGGCGCCGTCAAGCTCATCTGGAACCACATCAAGGCCAACGACCTCCAGGTGAGCGCACCACCACCAACATCTGCTACCTGCTTCCCTGTCACTGTTCACGTTCCCCGCGTAGCGGCTGCGGCTCTAGAAATTCTCGGGTGCTCGTTGCGGGATCTACTATCTGTGCGTTGCGCTTTGTATTTTGTTGGATTAGGGTTTGGGAACCATTTCGTGGGGTTTGGTTCACCTCTCGCTTGCGCTAGCGAAGGAACATCTATTGCATACTGTTGCCCCCATTTCGTTTCAAGTATTGGTTGAGGAGAGGGAATCCCATTTCGGCGGATTTAGTTATGGTTTCTTTGTGCCTAGATACTGTTTTCCCCATTTTAGTGGGACTAGTTACAGTTTCATTTGTGAATTTGTGCTACTGTAAAAGGATTTGCATGTGCCATATGTTGGATTCTATTAAGTGGTATATGAAACTTCAGTAAAGTTTCTAATCAGTCTATATGCTTTCTGCAAGGATTTGGTATTTTTTTGGCAGCACAGTAAGCTACTGGGTTCTATTTCAGAAATAAATATTTGATGTGTTGCCACAATTTAGTTAATGCAGTTGGACATTCGAAATGCCGCTCTATTTTTTGGGGGTTTCCATAAGGGAATAAAAACAAAATGGCACCTGATAAAGCTTTTTTTAGCATTTTACGTGTGCCAAGGTTGCTGATCTGTAATTTAATGTAACAGTTGTGCATTTTATTAAGTAGATTCAGATTAGCTTTATTGTACTGAAGTTGGAATTCGATTGTTAGAGCGATCTGGAGCACACGGCATACAAAATATATGTTGATCACTGTTAACTGGTTATATATAGTGTGACGTGCATTATAGGTTATTCTTTGATCATCTGTTATTAGTTTACTGTATGTTGTTATAGGCATGATTGAACTCATGTGTTCTTGAATGCTTTTAGATATTGTACTTAAGTTGCCTTTCTAGTTTCCATGGTATTTTACTCGATTACACTTTGTCACGATCTTTTTTCCGTACTAAACTCTTGATGTGCCATAGACTTTACTCAAGCAACTTGTTCCTGAAATGAGATTCTGTGCTTGATGTTTTGCAGAACCCAGCAAACAAAAGGGAGATTAACTGTGATGATAAGCTTAAAAGCTTATTTGCCGGGAAGGACAAGGTCGGGATGATGGAGATTGCCAAGCTGCTGTCCCCTCATTTCATTAAAGCTAACTAAACCAGTCATATGTAGCAAGTATTAGTGCTCTCTGCTCGGACTTGTGTTGGGATGCTTCTTTTGTGATCCATCTTAGGTCCCAAGGTTCCACTAGGTTTTTAGGTCATGTGGCTGTGTTAAGACATAAAGAGACTCCGTTCAACGTCTAGGCCAGGGTTCCCAGTGATGCATGTAAAAAAAGGCATTCCCAGTATTTCATTGCGTCTTACTACTGTGATCCCAGGCGTTTTATGTGGTTCAATGTTTAATCTGCCTTTGGCATCTTGTCCCAGGCATATGCATGCTGGTTTGGTTGAGGCGCTCTTGTGTTCATTGATCAGGCATGTTTCTGTCACATTCCTGGTATTTCATTCCTCAGAATTCAATGGTCGTTTGACTCAAAAGGAAGAATGGGGTTAATTTGATGCACAGGTTTTGTGGCCGTGTTAAGATTGCTCATTCTCTGGAACAAAGAGACAGCTAGGTAGGTTGATAGATGTGAATATTCATTCATTCTCAATGTAATGAGTTGGTATTCCTCTTTGGAAAGAAATCTGTCATAGATCATACTGTATGCGTAGTTATTACAGATAGCAATCGCGTATGTGATGAAATTATCCCTGCACACTGAGCAATGTTTATACTGTTACAAATTCCAGTGATAATAAACTATATTTTGAAAAAAGAAAAATCGCAGGTGAGTTGTGTATAGCATGTGGCATTGACTACCCTAATTCACTGAAAATGTGTAGTTAACCTTGGCCTAACCCTCACCTGACATCACGCAATACATTTCTGTCTACAATCTTTCAGATCGTCAGATTCTCTGCATCAATCAAGGCATCAACTGAGGAGATGATGTACCCACTGCTTGAGGATCGCCGGTGAGCCATACCAGGGCCTCTGTTCATCGTCAGCACCCACAGGAGAGTGGTACACGCCGTCGAAGCTTATGTTCAGCGCGCCTTCTAGATGCGCCGACACCTCGGGAACGACGCCGTCTCCCCACACATCAGCACGGCCACAGACCTGGTTGAGAATTTGGGTGTTATATTCATGCTCAGAATCAGAATACAAAGGAGGAAAGTTTCATAGTTTGAAGTGTTGGTACCTGCTTGTAGCCTTGTCCGATGAAGCGGGCTCTCAAGGTTGGGCCTGATGGAGTAGGCTTGTCCTTGGTATTGACCATGACTGCTTCAGCTACGTCTGATGGAGTGTCCAATGCGAGAATCTCATCCGCAGTTGCAATGGTGTTCCCAGTTAAAGGAGCACCTTGAATGTACCTGTGGAGACAAAACTGACATGATATGATTTTCTTTTCTTGTTCAGATATTGATGTTTTACTGGTGGCTAATAATACCCAGTTCATTAGTTTATTTAGAACAATTGTTCAATCAAAATAGCCAAAAATATGTTAAGACTAAACTTCAGGCAGAATTTCCACAATTGTAGCCAGCTAGCAGTGAAGAACAATATCTGCAGCATTACCCTACTTGTGTTGCCACACATCCAATTACCCTACTTGTGTTGCCACACATCCATAATGAAATGTATCAGTAGTATTGATTGGTCTAGGAGATAAAATGAAATGCAAACCTCAAAAAACTTCTATAATAAGGACTGTAAAGGTACATACGGAAGCAACTAAACAGAACCTGAAACCCAAGCTTGAAGAAATTTACCTTCCAGCAATGCACACATATCTTAGTTCTGGAGTGTAAACTGCTGGCGCACAATTCTTCTCAACATAGGTCAGTAGTCCTCTAGTTTGGTCAATTACCCCAGGAGCACCTGTTGGAGGTGGTCTAAGGAAAAGACAAAAGGAGATCAAGATCACATCAGAGAAACGTATGCTTTGGATATTCTAACCTGCTTTTGATATTCAAAATGCTATTATGAAGTGATAGCAACAAGCTTGTAGGATAACACACAAGTACAGCGACAAGTTCTGTGTATTAATACAACATAATTTCACATCTATAAGGTAAGACCATAAGAGTACTAGATGATGTTTACTACAAGAATTGTCAAACTGTAACAAGAACTAATCAGGTATTAATCAAGTGTCAAACAATCAGATAGGAAACCATACAAGTGAGGAGTGCCAAGTGTAAGCAGTAAACTTATGTCGGAAGCATCAAATTCTTCCATGTACACACGCGCCAGCCAGCCCCCAGCTGAATGCCCTATCAATGATATGCCTTCATCTGCAAGTTGCAAACAGATCACAGATCAGAATTATGATGAATGTTATCATTTTGAAGATTAATATTTTTATTACATTATTTTCAACATGATGATTCTTCGAGCAACATATCCAAAGGGGACATTTTGTTTCCAAGAAAGCAACGGGGGCAATTTGAAACACAATAAGATACTATTCATCTGATTTGGATCTAGGAACAGCAAAATTAGCCCCTAGCAGGTGAACTCTAGAAGGTAAACCCCACTATTATGCTCCTTCTCATGGGCCATGGCAATTTAATTGAGTAGAAACAGTTCAATGACATGGCTAAACACCAAAGCTTTTCTCAACATATGGCAGTAACTATGACAATTCTTTGGGCACTAATCAGTAGACAGTAAATCAACAATGCATCAAGTAATAAGCCTGTGGGAGACATACTAGGAGATAGTTCTCTCGCCTCAGATACAGCTTCATCGACTCTTTTCAGGTACCTGAAATAGCAAGCAATCAAGCAGGTAAGGTGTTCGGTGAAATGCCTCAACGCACAAATCTACATACGGATGCTTCGGAGTGCGTGCGTGTGCGCGGTACCAATCAAGGACGGGGCGAGGGCGGAGGGTGCATCTCCAGTAGCTGGGGTCGACGAGGCCAGCGGCGTTGCGGAGCCAGTCGGGCCTCGACACCCGCGCGACGGCGACGGCCGGCACGCCGTGGTCGTCCCGCAGCGCCCCCGCGAGCCGCGCGTAGTCGGCCCTGTTGTTCCCGAGCCCCTGCACCACTACGACACGCGCCTCGTCACGCACTGCATGGATGGAAGAAACACAAATCCCAGAGCGGGAAGGGAGAGAGATAAGGGCGCGCGCGCAACTGGGAGGATGACGGCCGGGCGGCGCGGCGCCGAGGCAGTGACGGCCGCAGCGTCGGGGAGACGGCAGCGCGCAGCCGCGCGGGAGGGAGGAGGGAGAGCATGATCGCCGTTGAGCCTTGCGGCGGCGGCGGCGGGTGGTGGTGGTGGTGGCCGGAGCGAGTGGCTCGCTGTAGCGCGGCGTGCGCCTTTCGAAGCGATATCGCGCAGATTTTTTGGCATTTTTAATTTTTTAAAAGATTTAAAAAATAACTTTCGAGTTTCGAAAATTACAAAACTAATCTCCTCCCATCCTCTGGGAGGACGTGAAGGGAAAACGCTCCCAGAGGGCGAAATATCCGACGTGGCGGACGGCGGCGGGCGCCGTCTACCGCGCGGGATTTTGCGCGCGCCTTCCCGTCCTTAGTAAGGGCGTTTTTCAGTGCACGGGGCCGCTGCAAAAATGCCAGGGCGGTCGGCCTTTTGCGGCGGCCCCTTCCGTCCTTGGTAAGGGCGTTTTCATCGTGCACGGGGCCGCTGCAAAAGGCTAGCCGCCGGCATTTTGCGGGCGGCCCTTCCCCCCTACGAGGGCGTTTTTCATTGTGCTTACAGGGGCCCCATTCCCGCCCTTCCAGAGGGGCCTTTTTGCCCAAACCCTAATTGCCCGATCGACATCGACCCACTCTCTCTCGTGTTGTTTGAGATGTAAAATGTTATCGTTGTATTTTGTGCTAATATAACAAATTCATTGGATTTGTGGTATTGTTGCAAATGTAACCGTCTTCGTGATTTGTCGTATTGTTTGAAATGTAAATGTTATCGTCGTAAGGATGCAAATGTAAATATTGTTGCAAGTGTAAATGTTCGAGGTATCGTACATATGTTGTTTGCATTACACGTGAACATATTGTTTTAACCAAGTTAACTTAGTTGCAATGGTTAAGCGGTTGTTTGTCACAGTGTTACATAACCCATTAGGTACGGATGATGCAATACAACTAACTCATCCCCCACGAGTCAAGGCTCGGCTACCTACGGAACCGTTCAAGGGCGATAAGCTTGTCATCAATTTTCTCTTTCCTTCTCGGCGTTGTACTCCTTTTGAGTTTCACATTCGACTTTTTAGGCCGTTATATTGGGGAATGACATTGTCGATCCACCTAGTGAATCCACACCTTCTTTGAATGCCCCGATAAAGAAACACATGTAATCGCAGAGAGCCACTAGAGCGAAGACGTTTGCATAATTGATAAAATGAAAGACGTACAACGAAGTCGTTGTCTAAGTTGGGGCAAATGAAATATCTCCGACCATATGTTCGTGGTTCAAAAGAGGTAGCCATCTTGCAACGATCCCCGCAACCGCACATAGGACGCTCCGACCATTTAGGGAAACCCGGTGGGTTGTTCCTCCAAGCTAAGCTTGCGATTTCGACGCGACGTTCATACTCCATCCAAGCTCAATGAATTGTTCGGTCGACTCGGGTTGTGTTACCGTCGACCGATCGAAGCGGGTTTAACCGTATCGATCCAATCTTTGTATGGACACCGACGTACATCCTCCGGTTGCACATCTTTTATGGTCGGAGTTAAAAAATGGAACAAGCGAAAAGGTTAAAGAAAGAAAAATTATACTCACGACAAAATCGTCATCCGCAATCTCGGGACACACGAAGCATCTTTGTCCTCTAGTTGCTTGTCTTATGGATCTTACCACCGGCAACGTAGACCACGGTGGCATTCGGACGTTCCGCCATGTGGGTAGTGCCGGTGATCCATAGGCCGTCCCAAAGCTTCGGCGCGAACTCGACGTTGGTACTCGGCCTTCCGTTGAAGGTAGTCGACCTTGTTTCGCTAAGTGGGTAGTAACGTGTTCCGTCGGTTCGTGGGTTCTCCATATCTATCCACTCAACGAAGTTGCACACCCGACGATATGCCGCATGAGGTGTTAACACGATGTACAATCAAGTTAGCGTTTTACGCGTGAAGATTTTGTAGATGAAAGCAAGTGCAGTTAAGCCATACCTGATCAATGTTGGCGCATTGGAAAAATCGTCTCCCCCTGGTTTCAGCGAGGAGGAACGACGTAAGTATGCAGCCATCTCCACAATGGCATAACGGACGGTCACACCATGGTGGAATAAAACCGCTCAAAGGATGGAGTCGCCGGTGGAGACGCTCAAGGAATGGATGATATGAAGATCTCATTGCGGAGTAAATGTAGAAAAGAGAATGCAGATTTGAAGAGCTCGTATTCGGGTCTAGGCAATATATAGTGCGGGGAGGTGAAGGTTCACATCTATGTATCGTTTATGTCCGTCACGGGGCAACATGATCGAGACGTATCGTGTAGGATTATCACGGGGCAAAAGTTGATAGCGACGTATCGTGCGGGACTATCACGGGGCAAAAGTTGATAGCGACGTATCGTGCGCGACTATCACGGGGCAAAAGTTGATAGCGACGTATCGTGCGGACTATCACGGGCAAAAGGATAGCGATGTCTCGTGCGAGTCTAATGGCCGAAAGTTTTTTGTCGTTAGTAAGAGTATCATGCAAATAACGATATGGAAGGATCTCGTGACATGTGAGTGCGACGAACGACATAGATATATACAAACATCAAACACAAAATAAATATTTACAATTTATACAAACGTTGCACACAGCGAGCTACGACGAGGCCTCTTACCCCTATCCCTCCTAGGCTGTGCTCGACGTGCCCCGAGAGTACGTCGCCTGCTCTGGGGCACGCCACGACTAGCACGGACATCCGCACGGGCGTCTCCGTGGCGGGTCCCGGCTCGTGGTAGAGGTGCTCCACCGAGCCGAGAGGAGGCGAGTACGTCCCGATCGGGTCCTCCAGTCGTCGAAGTCGTCGCCCGTACTCGACCCCCCTTGTCGCCTCCCCGGACCCGCCCGCCTGCGTCGACGAAGTCCCCGACCGGAAAATCCCCGCCGAGTAGAATCCTCCTATATGTAAGCAATGTGAAGCATCGGTGACTTAAACTAACACGTGTGAACTAATCATCGGACGACGCTTGCTCACCTCCTAGTGAGGGGGACGAGAACGGAGGATCCGCTCGCTCCAAAAAGCTCGCAGGTCTTGGGCCGAGTAGCGAAAGGCCGAGGATCGACGATCCACTCGCGCCCGCCGTATCCCCGCTCGGTAGCGTCGGACCTAGGCGACATTCGGTTTGTTAGATCACGTTGTAGGGTTGACATAATGAAAATGAGTGGAACTAACGTGGAAGCACCAGCACCGTGTGGTGACTATCCGCATCGGACCGCGTGGACGAGGACTGTAACACCCGTGGAGGAACCGCGTCGACGGCGAACGACACGAGAAGATCCGCAAGATCGAACGTGCCGTCGTCGCATCCGCCGGAAGGTCATCCTCTGTTCCACCTCGTTCGGTGAATGCTGCGTCCGGCCTCGGCATCACCGAGTCGATTTCGGCATTCAATGCCCGTGCGGCGTCGGCCTACAAAAATCAAAACAAGTTAGGTTTTTCGCTCCAATAAAAAACATAATGACGTACAAAGGCTTTAATGCCGAGAAATCATGACGTACCCCAACGAAGTAGTCCCGGTCTCGGTGCGGGTAGGTGTCCGTGATCGCGCCGGTGTTGCTTCGTGGCCGGGCGGTGAAGGTAACTCGCGGACGCGTCCGCGTAGGTACCACCGAAGGTAGGCGGTGTAGTTCTCCTCGGAGTGGGCGTAGATCTCGCCGATCACCTCCTCGGTGGCTATCACCGGTCCGCCACGTATTGCTGCATACGTGGTTCCCGGAGGAGCCTCCCGCTGTCCCCGTCGAGACAACTCGCGTACACAGAAAGGTCGACTATAGTTCCATTTAATTTGACACAATAGTAGTACATTTGAAATAGAAATACTCACCGGTGGTCCTGGTGGGGAACGGCAACCGTACGTCTACGGAATCCCGGCGCAGATCCGAACCGCCTCATCACTCGGCCCGGCGGTGAGGCTCGACGGTGATGTCGTACACCATTGGGATCAACGTCATCCGAGGCCGAGTCGCGCGTGCACAACATCGAGAGGCCTAGAGGCGCCCGAGCTGCGACCGCCGCTGCGTGTACGGCTCCCGGACAACGTCGTACGGTGGAGACGGTCCAACTCGAACACGAAGTCCGGGTAGCTCCGTCTCACCCGAGCGTGGGCGTAACGACGCCGCGACAATAAAATAATCAAGTGGTTACAAGTTTTGTTCAACACAATTTAAATATTTGAAAGAAATATGACTTTGTACTTACGTTGAGTCGAAACCGATCGAACCCATCGTAGGCCCGTCGGCGGGTTCTCGAAAGCGGTGCTACGTCGTACGGAGAGGTGTCGACGACCGGTCGGCCGATCGCGAACCGCTCCGCAGCCCACACGTGTAGAGAAGGGGACCTGTGAAGATCGCTCCCGGATCTGTCTTCGTGCACGCGTCGCACGGCCCACGGTAGGTGGCTGCGAGCACCGCCGAACCCCAACTCCACCGAGGCACGAAGCCTATCTCCGCGTCCGCTATCGACCGGGCGTAGTGGATCGGCCCCTCTCGCAGTGTTCCCCGACGTGTTGATGAACATCACCCCGAACAACCAAAGAAGGTACGCCTCCAACGAGCGTCGCACGGAGTACTCGTCGGCGTCGGGGTGGAGCTTGTCGGCCTACAAAGGAGAAAACCATGTTAACAAACATCGATGTAATGAAAATACCGAAGTCTTCAAGTTAACTTACCGTGAACCGCATAATCCAAGTCTTCGTAGGCCGGTGGTCGCGTAAGGGTAGATCGATGAACACTGGGAGCCCCGGTAGCCTCATCACCGAGCAAAACGTGCAGTGATGTCCTCCCTCCATCCACCAACAGCATCCACAGGCCCGACAGCCTCTCCGGCTAGTGGTAGCCCTAGCAGGTAGGAGACGTCCTGCAGCGTGGGAGCCATCTCCCCACAAGGAAGATGGAAGGTGTGCGTCTCAGACGCCACCGATCCACCAAAGCGCTTATCGTGGACCGGTCCGCATCCCACCGTCTGGCCCGGTCGTGCTCGTGGGCACGCGCCTCAACAAGTCTGCGAGAGCGATCGGCGGACTCACGTAACCTGCATATCATACACATAGTGTAATATTAGTATCAAGCATAGTATTTTTGCAATAAGTGATAAGAGTTTGATCGTACCGCTGGACGTGTCGCGGATCGACACGCAACAACTCGCGCGACGGCCGTGGACGAAAGGTGGTCCCGAGCACCCGCACCGCCGACAAGTACGACTGTGCGCCCGTCCACCTCGTCTGAAAAGCGCGGTGTATCGTCCGCCATACCCGCATGAATACATGAAGCACACAATAAGCAATTTATAAGAAAAATCAAAACAACATGAATACATGACATAAATGGTCCATTATATCTCTGAAGGGTTACGCGGAAGCTACGCTAGCCGAAAACAAAAATTTCTACCGTGCAAACCAGGAACACTTGCAAGTAAGGGCCGATAGATCGTTACCGATTGGAGTAGAGTGCAGCGGAATAGCCAATCAGGGCAATCCGATCCGGAACAGTGTAGCCGATTCCCGGAGACAGCCGATTCGCCAATCAGCCGATTCGAGTCGTCCGGCCGCGTTCTCACGCCTCGCTCCGATGCGCCCGACCCAGCCGATCAAGAGCGCGCAACGTAGCGCGCCTCTACCGGTATCCACACGTCCGGGGACGAACGCCGTACACCGTGTGCTAGCACGCGATGCAAGGCTAGGGTTTGGCTCGAAAGTTGGGAGGGTTTCCGTGGAAATTGATCTCGGCGACTTCTGTTGCACGCGATGCAATTGACGTGTCGCAGCTCTCCACCCCTCCCTCCTTTATATAGAGTTGGCCGACTAGGACTAGTGGCCGATCAGGACTCTATTTTTGAACCGGATCTCATCCGTATCTCATAGAGTTGGCCGCCCATACGTCGTAAGCCTATAGGACTCTATCCGATCGGATCCCTATCCGATCGAGCCGTATTCGAGTCCAACTCGAATGCCCGTTCTTATCCCCTTAAGCGTGCGACCCCGTAGGTTCGTGTATACTCGGTTTCGGCTATAGTCTAACTTAGCCGATCGTCGGCTCGAGTCCAACTCACCCGACCGCACAACGGCGCCTAGCAGCACATATTGACACCATAGTATACAAGAATACAATATCGGCTCTGAACCTGTAATGTGTACACAAATCCCTTTGCCTCACGATACCGGCTAAGCTATAGGCAAGATGTGTGCCATCCCTTCAATAGCTTAACCATTCACTCGAACCGTATTGGATTATCCGTCCGTTGATTGACTCCTCAATCAACTTAGCATGGCCATGCATTTCCATAATCCATTACCTCGAGGGGCCCGAGATATCTCTCCAAAGGAGGGGCAAATTCCATCTTGATCACTCACATCCCACTCCATGTTTCATAGCAAACCCGAAAACTACCTTTATAACTATCCAGCATTCACGGAATAGCGTTTGGTAGTCCCAAAGTAGGCTACTACACATGTTGGAATCCATGGTGATCTCAGGTCTAAGGACTTTGTACCAACACTACCCGAGACCAACTAATGGCACATTAATTCTGTAGTGTCTCATGGTGGGTCTATCCAACAATGTGTTCTCCAACACATATGTCCATGTTTATTGATTTGGTATCTCCATACCCATGATCTATGAGACATGATCATCAATCAATAAACATGCCGATCTTAGAATCATATTTGTTCCAACAATATGACATATGATCGTGGATCGTTTAGAAATAGATTCATACATAAAGAGTCTCATAAATAAGTCACGTACTTATGATCAATACAAGATGTCTATTTCATGGAACCGAATAACACTTTATTCATTTATACATAAACATTGACGTGATATCCAACATCTCCATGTTGCCTCTAGGGCATATCACTAACAATCTCCCACTTGCACTAGAGTCAATCATGTAAGTATCTAATACCCATTGCTCTTGTGTGCGCCTCATGCTTCGGTGAGGGAGAGGTTTTGTCGGCGGATCGGCTATGTTGAGATCCGTGTGCACTTTGCATATCTTGACATCACCTCTCCCACTATCTCGCGGATGAGATGATATCGCCGAAGTATGTGTTTGGACTTCGATGTGACCTCGGTTCCTTGGCTTGCGCAATGGCTCCACTATTATCACAATAGAGAGACATTGGACCGTCGTACTAGTCATCACACCAAGCTCGAAATGAATATCTTGATCCAAACAGCCTCCTTTGCGCTTCCGCGCAATGTACTCGGCCTCCGTTGTAGAATCGCAACGGTATCCCGCTTGGAACTCTTCCACTGATCGCGCCTCCGTTCGGGCGAACACGAACCCAGATTGCGATCTATAATCATCCTTGTCTGTTTGGAAACTAGCATCGGTGTAACCACTTACAACGAGCTCTTCTTCACCTCCATAGACTAGGAACATATCCTTAGTTCTTCTCAAATACTTAAAGATATTCTTTACGGCGATCCAGTGACCTTCACTGGATCTCGATCGTATCTGCTCGTAGCACTCAAAGTGTACGAGACATCCGGACGTGTACAAAGCATGGCATACATGATGGATCCAATTGCCGAAGCATATGGAACCATACCCATCTTATTCCGCTCATCATGTGTCCGAGGGCACCGATTCTTGCTAAGATTAATGCCATGTGACATGGGCAAGAAACATTTCTTGGAATCATGCATGTTGAACCTTTTCAACACCTTGTCAATGTATGTACTTTGGCTTAATCCAATTAGCCTCTTGGATCTATCTCTATAGATCCGAATGCCAATATGTATGCTTGCCTCCCTAAGTCTTTCATGGAAAAACTATTTTTCAATGAAGACTTCACGATTCTAGCATAGGGATATCATTTCCAATCGGTAATATGTCATCCACATATAAGATTAGAAATACAATTGCGCTCCCACCGACCTTTTTGTAAACACAGGCCTCTTCTTCATTTTTGATGAAACCAAACCCTTTGATTACTTCATCAAAACGAATATTCCAACTCCGAGATGCTTGCTTCAATCCATAAATGGATTTCTTTAGCTTGCATATCTTTCCAGCGATTCTGGATCGACAAAACCCGAGGTTGTATCATGTATACATCCTCGCTTAGGTTTCCATTTAGGAAAGCCGTTTTGACATCCATCTCGCCATATCTCATAATCGAAATATGCAAGAATCGCTAGGATAATCCGAATAGATTTAAGCATTGCGACGGGCGAGAAGGTTTCATCATAATCAACTCCTTGAATCTGTTTAAAACCTTTCGCCACCAATCGCGCCTTATAGATGTGAACATTTCCATCCATATCGGCCTTTTCTTAAAAACCCATTTACACTCAATGGTTTTGACACCATCGGTGGATCAACCAAGTTCCAAACTTGATTGTCGTACATGGATTCTATTTCGGATTTCATGGCTCCAAGCCACTTGTTGGAATCGGGTCCCACCATCGCTTTCTCATAGGTCTTAGGTTCATCGTTGTCCAACAATAATATATCACATTGTTCCGCACTTGTACTGTCGGTGCACGACGTGATCTTTCGGACCTCCGTGGGCGGTGTGTATCTACAACCGGTGGCGCAACACTTTGCACCTCTGTTGTGGTTCGTGGTCGCTGAAACATTTTCTGTGTTTCTTGAACTTCTTCAAGATGCACCCTGCTCCCACTAACCATTCTTGAAAGAAACTCTTTCTCCAAGAAGACACCGTGTCGGGCGACAAACACTTTGCCTTGTTCCCGATTATAAAAGTAATATCCCTTAGTTTCCTTAGGATATCCCACAAAGAAGCACTTGTCGATTTGGGTGTGAGCTTGTCGATCGTAAACGTTTTACATAAGCTTCGCATCCCCAAATTTTGAGAAAAGACAAACTAGCGGGTTGCCCTGTCCATATCTCATATGGTGTCTTTTCAACCGACTTAGATGGAACTCTATTTAGTGTGAGCGCAATGTTTCAAGAGCATATCCCCGAAGGGATAACGGAAGATCACTTTGGCTCATCATCGACCGCACCATGTCCAACAAGGTGCGATTTCTCCGTTCGGACACTCCATTCCATTGCGGAGTTCCTGGCGGAGTAAACTGTGGAACAATTTCACAATCTTTCAGATGATTACCAAACTCTTGGCTCAAGTATTCCCTCCACGATCCGATCGTAGAAACTTGATTGTTTTCCCTAAATGATTCGTACTTCATTCTGGAATTCTTTGAACTTTTCAAAGGATTCGGACTTATGCCTCATTAAGTAGATATAACCATATCTACTAAAGTCATCGGTAAAGGTAATGAAGTATTGATAACCACCTCTGGCCGTTGAGCTCATTGGTCCACATACATCAGTATGTACGAGTGCCAATAAGTCACTTGCTCTCTCACTATGCCCGTGAAAGGTGCCTTTGTCATCTTACCAAGTAAACAAGACTCACATGTCTCAAATGATTCAAAATCAAAAGAGTGAAGCAATCCATCCTTATGGAGCTTCTCCATGCGTTTCTTATTTATATGGCCTAAGCGACAATGCCGGATAAACGTGGGGTTTATATCATTAGAGAGTTGCCTTTCGTATTAATGTTATAGATGGGAGACGCTTCAAGATTCAAAACGTATAATCCATTCACCAATGGAGCATGAAAATAGAACATATCTCTCGAGATATATTGAACAACCATTGTTCATTGATCTAAAATCATATCCTTCCGCTTGCAAACACGAAGTGGAAATAACCTTTTGACATAGTGTTGGAACCGTAGACCCCGTTTTTGAGGACGGGAATCATTCGTGTTCATAGTACCTTATCCTGGATCGAGTAGTTTGGTACCCACGAATACAGTTCAATTACCAGTGCAAAGTGCACGAATAGTCTTACAACGAAATTATTACAATAATAAACCCGAAGGCAATATCCAATACATATAGGACCTACCGTCAGGATACATCCGAAAACAAATTAGATAAGATAGCGGACGGAAGGCGGCATGCCGATTGCCACGGCAACGACGGGGACTAAGATCTGTTGCGCTCCATTGCCTTCATTCCTCCTAGTAGTATGTGTACGGGTCTTCCTCATTTCCTTCATCCGGAGGTTTGTGCGTATAGCAAGGGTGAGTACCCAACGTACTCAGCAAGTCAACACGGAATGATGCACATGATAGGGTCATTCAAAGGATGGTGAGGTTCTTTTGCGTAAAGCCAATTTTCATAAATCATTTCACAATCCTAGCATCTAGCCAAGTCAAATTTTAGTTTCGATTATATTAAGTCGGCGACGGTTCGTCCACCATCCATTGTGATCCCAAGGATAGCTTCCGCCTCCGATTCGTCATGGTTTTCGGGGTGTCCTTCTCCTTTCTCTCGGATAGAGAAGTTGGTTTCCCAAAGACATAAAGTCATTATGCAATCCCACCCACATTTTAAAATTTATGAGTCTAGCCACGGAAACACGTCACGTCGCTCATTAACCACGAGCACGGCTATTCGAATAGATTGATTGACTCACACCTGCGGTGGATGTACACTTTACCCGTACTCGCGACGCCAACGAATGAGCCTACGTCTCAACACATGAGACGGTCACGGCAAAGCCTTTCGATAACCTCACTTTGGCGGCACCCGCTCCATGAACTTGAGCCCTCATGCACTCTAGCCGTCATTTCCTAGCAGTGAGAGGAGTTCGCGTTCCTGGGTAAGAGAAAGAATTGCTCTATCCTTGAACTTTCCATCTTCATGTCCTTTTCTTCATGTCTTCATTTCTTTATGTTGATCGCATGCCCGATCTATGCCCAGTACCAACCGCGACACCCTGCCGGAAGGCCCTTAACTATCGTCCAGCACCCACCGTGGTGCACCCCCACCGGCAAGCCCTTACCTCAACGCCAACACCGAACCTACTATGCAAGGATACGCCTCCGCTCGGATATTTAATCGCTAGGTCTATACCCATTCGAGAAATACGGTTGTACGGCTCGTTCTAAGTTGTAGTCTCATGGCTCGGTCCTTAACCGACCGGGGACGGTACTAGCCTTTTCCGGAATCCACCCAAATCCATCCATCCGCCCAGTCTAAAAATATTGGTTTGTATTTTCATTTTTCATCAAAGCCATTTCCAACATGATCAAGGCAACGTGGCGCTCATGTCTCCACTTGCCGTGTCTCAACCATCTTCCCAAGATAGTTGCCCAAGCACGAGGCTTATTTGTAAAATCATGAGTATGCAAGAATCTAGTATAAGTGTGGCTAAGCATTTTACAAGATAACCTCCGGTTGTATCACATCGAAGGTTACAAAGAATATTTCTAAGGGTATTCAATATCAAGGGGATATATCAAGAATAGGTACTCATTTGTGTATAGTATGCAATTTGTAATTGAAAACAACATCATTTCACAAAGTAGGATCAATATGTTCAAAGGGATTTGTTGACTTGCCTTGCTCGCACACTTGTTGGTTGGGGTCTTCGTGTACTCAACGCCTTTCTTGGACGCTAATCATACGTGCGAGAAATCAAATTTGAATTCGATTAGAATTCAAATAGAATCCAAGAAGATCCAAAAGAAAACCAAGTAAATCGCAATAGCGGCTCCTAACACTAGGCTATGACTCTATGCGAACCTAGGCTCGAGTTCCACGAAATCCGGGTAGAGCGAAAGGGTTATAAGGATTCGAAGTTTTGTAATGAATTCGATTTTGTTAAGAAGGGTGCGATATTTATCTTAATATGCTTAAAGTTTGAGAAATACTAGAGTTGATGATTCAATTAATAAAAAGGAAGTGGTTATCTTTTTAATTTCATCAAATTATTTCTCGTCGAGAAGTCCTAGGGTTAATAATAACCGGATCTCGGAATATTTGATGAACCTTGAAGCTTAGATGCCAAATAACTAACGTGGATTTTTGAGTTTAGAAACTCCACGCATCTATATATATATATATAATAATATTTAGATGAATAATGGATTTCACAAAAGATAGAAATTTTCTTTGGAGAGGGAATATGTTAAGTAGTTTGACTATAAGTTTATAATTATTTGCAAAAGAAATTTTGGAAAAAAATAAATAATAATCTCTGGTAAAGATGTAAAATTCATTGTAAATAGGATTTAGAAATTAAAAAGGGTAAATATAATTTTGTTATGATTTTACTAGGCTTATCCTTGCTTTTAGATCCTCATAGAAAAATGAAAGAAAAATTTAAAAAAAAAATTGCCCAAGCCGAGGATCGAACCTAGGACCTCAATCTCAGCCTAATTGACCCTCTCCACTGGGCTATCAAGCCTTTCTCGTTTTCTCTCCCCTTTCTTTTATTTTCTGCTTGTTCCCTCTCTTCCTGGCAAAAGAAAAGCGAAGGGAAAAGCAAAATAAAATGGCGCAGGAGGGATTCGAACCCGCGACCTTCCTCTTCTCTCTCTCGTTTCTCCCCACTGCGCCAACCAGTTTTTCTTGTTTCCTTCTCTCCTTTCACTCTTTTCTTCCCTTCTTCACTCCTTCTTCTCCGAAGCCGACGGCCATGGCACCACCGAACGACGGCGAGGGAGGCCGGGCTCGGGAACTAAAGGGCCAAGCACCATCCTCGAACCACGGGGACGCTATTTTGAGGCACGGCCGGGCGCGAGGCGGTGGGATGGGCCGACGACGAGCGAGGCGGCCATGGCGACGGCGGCGCATGTTGCGGCGGCTAACCGGCGACGGAACGGCCACGGAGAGGGCACCGGGAGCAACCTAGGGACTCAGCGGTGCTAATGGCGACGATGGTTCGGCAAGAAAAGCAACGGAGCGACCTAGCAACGTGCGCATGGTGACGGCCGGGCGGGGAGTTCGGTGGCGCTCGTCGCGGCGATTTCCGACGGTGCATTGACTCGGGCAAGTGGGGGAAAAGGTAGAGCTGAGTGTGGGGAGCATGATCGTACCTTCAATTTGGGAAGAACTCAACCGAGGACGATGAATTTCGATTCTTTGCTCCGGCGGCCGAATTAGGGTTCCTCCGACCGGCTTCGTTCTTTTGTGAAATTCTTCGCGCACGGGCTATGGTGGTGGGGATATTTGAGGGGTTTTGCGAGGGACAAGAAGCGGTCAAGTTTCGTGTTTGGAGCTCGGCTCGAAGAGGCTTCTTGTAGCCGATGGAGGAAAGAACGACGCGATGGCGACCATGGCGCGGTGACTTGGCGGTATGGCGCGCGTGCGTGGAGGTCGTGCGCGACGTGCGGCGTACGCGCGGCGTACGGCGTGGGCTGTGTGAGGCTAGGGCATGACGCGGCGAGGTACGACGGCATGGCGGGCGACGTGGCGGCGCGTGTGCGGGACGCGGTGACGCGGCGACATTGCGAGCGGCGACTGCGTCATGCGATGTACGGCTTCTCTGTGCACGGGCGAGGCCGACGCCGCCGGAACGTGCGTGCACGAGCGCCTGGCATGGCGAGCGACGCGTGGCGCACGCGTGCGGCGTGAGAGCACTCGTCGAACACCGGTGACAAGTGAATAGTGCACTTTTTCTTTTCCCGATTTAATTTCCTAATTTCCCCATTTCTATTTCTTTTCACCCTAAAAATTCAGAATAAATTCTAACATCCCCAAAATAATTTTGGATTCATATTTTCAAACATTTTCCCTATTTTTATTATATTTTTTTATTTGATTTATTCCCTTCTTATATTTCCAAAAAATTGATCCCTTTGCTTTTAAAAAGGATTTCCCATTTTATTTTCTATTCTCGATTATCTCCTATGATTCAAATTCAAAATTTTGATTATCCTTTCCTTATCCTTCTAGGGTTTATGCCAACCTTTATATTTTTCGGTTACTTTTGTAATTCTACGGTTTGTATTTTTATTCCTTTTTGAAATATAGATCCTGGAATTTTCTTCCCAATTTGGGATTTTATTTTTAGGTTTTTGATCCCAATTTGACATCAAACAAAGTTCAAGAGAACTCTTATGCAATGACGGCAAATAAGAAGCAACAAACCCGAGAAGAAGCAATAAGCCAAGGTTTTTAAAAGTTCCGATTTTTACGTTCCGATTTCGGTTCTCCGATTTTCGGGATGTTACAACAATAACAATTATTTAATTCCAAAACTAATCCCGAAGGTAGATGAAGTGGTACTCGTGCCGACAAAGAATCGTAGCAACGCTTGCTCCATTGCCGACGCGCAGTTCACCTCGCCCCTTCTCAATCCTCTACTTCTTCTCATTCCCGCAACGACTTGCAAATATGAGCTACGATCCGGTATCAAATACCCAAGAGTCGAGGTGAAGTAGCAAGATTAATGTCTATAACATTAATACCTGGCGAAGTCGTACTTTGCTTCTTTTTGAGATCCTCCATGTACTTCTTGCAGTTCCTCTTCCAGTGGCTGTCTCCTTGCAATAGAAGCAAACGGCATCGATGCTGCCGACCCCTTCTTGCCCTTCTTTGCATTGGAGGCACTCGCGATCTCATCGGGAGTTAACTTCCTCTTGGTGTAAAGTTTCTTGACAGTGGGTTTGCGCTTTGCCTTCGCATCATCATCACATGATGACCGTTTTTGGATACTCTCCTCACTTGTCTTTAGCATCCCATGCAATTCAGCCAAGGTTCTATCCATATTGTTCATGTGATAGTTTAATATGAATGGCTCGAAGCTCGGAGGGAGCGACCGGAGAATCACGTCCGTAGCCAACTCTTGGCTAAGGGGAAAACCTAGTTTTCCGGACTCTCGATATAGCCAATCATCTTTATCACATGCGGATGACGGGATTCCCTCAACAAGCTCACGCAAACAAGGACTTTGAGGTGTTGAACCTCTCGGCCCGAGCTTGGTTCTCAAACATGCCACGCAGTCCCGAATAATAGTGTGAGCATCGCTGCTCTCATATTGCTTCAAGCTCGGGGGACATTGTAGCAAGCATGAGACAACTTATATCTAGGGCATCATTAGTGTGCTTCTCATAAGCCCTCCGTGCGGTTGCGGTGGCGTTATTAGGCAAATCCTCAGGATAGGGTACTTCAAGAACGTACTCCTAACGCTCTTGCTTGAGAACAATTCTCAAGTTACGATACCAATCCATAAAGTTTGTTCCATTTAATTTTTCCTTTTCGAGAATAGATCGCAAATTAAAGTTACTGGGTGTAGTATTAGCCGCCATTTATTCTACAACAGAAAAAGCAAAGTTTAGCACAATGTTTATGCTATGTCTTTTGTTAAACAATTTAACATTAGACTCCCATTACGTATTTTCCACCTTCCCTCTAGGTTACGTATTGGGTCAAGATCCACATGTTAATTAATTTTCTAGTGAGCTTTGGTATCACTGCTAGAAGATTAATAACATCGGTAAGCAACTCCTTGCTAATCACATCTCTATGTGACTCTTGTTGTTGGTGTGGCATCTCCATGCCCCGGCCCCAACCTATGCCCCAAGGCCCAAAACTGTTTTGATAGCCTTGTTAAGTAAACCAAATATTCCTGCATGTATATGTCTGACATATACCCCCTCGTGTTATGATAGAGAATGGCACTCTGCTTTGCGGACCCACCATTGACGAGCATAACGGTGGCGGTGCAACATTTGGAAGGGCATCATTACTACTTAATTTTGCGAGGATGCTATCCTATCAAACAAACATATCACATATGAAAGCAAGAAGAATAGCATATAGTGAAATAGTATGGCCCCTTCACATGGTGATCTCCATCTCCATGCCGGTGTACAGATCTCCATCTTCATCACTGTTCTTTCGAGTGCCGAATGCTTGATTTCTTCAAACTAAGCTACTACTATAGAAGCTCTAATTGAAGATTACATCGACTCGTAGGTCGTGAAAGAATATTACAAGCATTGCACGTATGAAAGAATATTACAGGATTGCACATATGAAAGAATATTACATGCATCACATGCATCTCATACATACAATAGGGCCATACCATCTCAAAGCATTCTCTGCAAAAACAAGTTAGGCGTAGAAACGTTTTCTACTTATCGCAGAGATTCGGCATCGAGACGACCTATAAGGGGTACGCACACGGCGGTCCCGCCTCGCGGCCGAACACCACACGAAATTCATAGATCCAATCTATGAAATCGCTTACGGAAACCATGTCGGCATAATCATATTATACCGTCCCGATACACTATCAAGGGAGATGGTTTGCGTAGGCGCGAGGCAGCTAACAAGATCGGACTACGAGATAGCTTCGGCATAATCACATTATACCGTTCCGATACACTATCAAGGAACGCTATCTCGAACCCAACTCAAACCGAGTTATATGGAAATTGCTTCGACGTAATCACATTACGCCGTTCCGATACACTATCAAGGAACGCAATTACCATTAACTCTCCTCAACAGATCCCGTAAAACCGATTGATCTAATTAACCCGTGCGCAAAACTTGTTCCAGATCCAATCTAAAACCCGAACTAAGCAAGATTAGCTCTGATACCACTGAAGGGTTACGCGGAAGCTACGCTAGCCGAAAACAAAAATTTCTACCGCGCAAACCAGGAACACTTGCAAGTAAGGGCCGATAGATCGTTACCGATTGGAGTAGAGTGCAGGAATAGCCAATCGTGGCAATCCAATCCGAACAAGTGTAACCGATTCCCGGAGATGCCGATTCGCCAATCGCCGATTCGAGTCGTCCGGCCGTGTTCTCACGCCTCGCTCCGATGCGCCCGACCGGAGCCGATCAAGCGCGCGCAACGTAGCGGCGCCTCTACCGGTATCCACACGTCCGGGGACGAACGCCGACACCCGTGTGCTAGCACACGATGCAAGGCTAGGGTTTGGCTCGAAAGTTGGGAGGGTTTCCGTGGAAATTGATCTCGGCGACTTCTGTTGCACGCGATGCAATTGACGTGTCGCAGCTCTCCACCCCTCCCTCCTTTATATAGAGTTGGCCGACTAGGACTAGTGGCCGATCAGGACTCTATTTTTGAACCGGATCTCATCCGTATCTCATAGAGTTGGCCGCCCATACGTCGTAAGCCTATAGGACTCTATCCGATCGGATCCCTATCCGATCGAGCCGTATTCGAGTCCAACTCGAATGCCTCGTTCTTATCCCCTTAAGCGTGCGACCACGTAGGTTCGGTATACTCGGTTTCGGCTATAGTCTAACTTAGCCGATCGTCGGCTCGAGTCCAACTCAGCCGACCACACCACGGCGCCTAGCAGGCACATATTGACACCATAGTATACAAGAATACAATATCGGCTCGAACCCGTAATGTGTACACAAATCCCTTTGCCTCACGATACCGGCTAAGCTATAGGCAAGATGTGTGCCATCCCTTCAATAGCTTAACCATTCACTCGAACCGTATTGGATTATCCGCTTGATTGACTCCTCAATCAACTTAGCATGGCCATGCATTTCCATAATCCATTACCTCGAGGGGCCCAGAGATATCTCTCCAAAGGAGGGGTAAATTCCATCTTGATCACTCACATCCCACTCCATGTTTCATAGCTAACCCGAAAACTACCTTTATAACTATCCATTACGGAATAGCGTTTGGTAGTCCCAAAGTAGGCTACTACACATGTTGGAATCCATGGTGATCTCGGTCTAAGGACTTTGTACCAACACTACCCGAGACCAACTAATGGCACATTAATTCCCGTAGTGTCTCATGGTGGGTCTATCCAACAATGTGTTCTCCAACACATATGTCCATGTTTATTGATTTGGTATCTCCATACCCATGATCTATGAGACATGATCATCAATCAATAAACATGCCGATCTTAGAATCATATTTGTTCCAACAATATGACATATGATCGGGATCGTTTAGAAATAGATTCATACATAAAGAGTCTCATAAATAAGTCACGTACTTATTGATCAATACAAGATGTCTATTTCATGGAACTGAATAACACTTTATTCATTTATACATAAACATTGACGTGATATCCAACATCTCCATGTTGCCTCTAGGGCATATCACTAACAATCTCAACATAAAAAAAGTGCACGTCTTAATTCAAACTAACAAACACAACATATAAGTATCACAACAACAATAAAACAGTTTACGTCTCACAATGATAAATATTACACGCACGACGATGGCAACAACATGACAAATAGTACAAATATCGATCACCACTAGATTGAAAAGGAGCAAACAAAATAATCAAGCCATTGCATCTCCAGTGGACGACGTAGTCGCTGCACGAGCACGTCTAGGACGTGGTCGCCTCGTTGTTGTTCCTTCTCCGGATGGACGGCTACCATCGGAGGGCGTCCGGAAAGTCCCGAACCTTCGACGGTTGAAGTTTCGAATTCTTCGGACATTTTTGTATGTATGTCCGCGCTCATCGCATTTGCTGCAACGTAGGGTCCTTCCCCGGCCTCGGACTCGTCCATGTCGTTTCGATGCGTCTCGACGACGACGTCCCTATTTCATCCTTAACTTCGATGGATCTCGGAATGTAGAACACTTGTGGCGCAGTGTTGTTGTGTACGATCCAGATATCCCAAAACCATATATCTCCTCCTTCCACGTATGAAAAATTGATTCTTTCCCGTAGTACGGTGACACATAAATATCTCGGAACTATGCCGCAGCCCCACTGCGGCAAGGACGTGTGAGCAAGGCGGATGTCTAAGCTTCGGCTTCATACAGTGCAGCTACAACCACCATCCGCATGAAGCACACATTCCCGCACGCTTGAACACGGTTGATGCCTCGCCTTCTCCCGTCGACACACATGATCTCGCATCAAGAACTTGGGTTCCTTGGGGATTACTCGTGCTTCATAGCCTTCGAATTTTGTCTTGCATATATTTCGTCACCACGTTGCCAAATACAATTTTGTTATTGACCATTAAAGGGGATATTTTCTTAAATCTATCCCTAAAATATGCCCGAGTGCCATGAAGGATAAATTCCACAATACCCACCAATGGAAGCCCCTAACTCCTCGCATCACCCAGTTGTACACCTCGGCCGGTTCGTTGTCATTATACCATATCGAGCTCCGTCGGTGTCATACAACAGAGACCACTTTTCTTTCGGTTCATTCTCTATCCAAGGGAAAAAATTACGTATTGATGGTGCGACCTCCTTCTCATTGTTGGCGGGTCATTATGCAATGGACCAAGAGGTACAGCAGGCTCGTCAACCTGTGGCAAACGAGATTGCTCGTCGGTTTGCTTCGTTGTCTCCACATCTCATTGAGTTTTTTCTCTTGATTTTGACCACATAGCCTCTTGAATAGATCCATCGGTGCTTGTTCTTGAATTGTTTGTAGAAATTGGCTCCCATATGACGCATGCACCACCTACTCCGAACATCATGCCACCTAGCCGGAAGTCCCCTCTCCGCCAACCATTCGAAGGTAGTCGATTGCCCTCGGCATGCGGCATGACGATCATGTATGAGACAAACATTGGGCCTCATACGAACGACTTGGCATCGAACTCTCTCCAAGAACCAATACCAGCTTTCGGTGTTCTCGCTCTCGACAAATGCAAACGCCATAGGTAACACTGGTTGTTCCCATCTCGCTCCATCGCCGTCGCATCCGACCTCCGTATTTGCCGCCGAAAAGGTTCCATCTATGCACAGCACAGGCGACAAGTGCACAAATGCGTTGATGCAAGCACCAATCGAGAAAAAGGCTCTTTGCAGCATGCTCTTGCTCGAATCGTAGATGATGGAAATGTCCGAATGTCGTAGTAGGTATTGGGGTTTCTCCGAGCAATGGTGGCTAATAGACGAGGTAAATTGTCATACGATGCTTCAAATGTGCCATACCTCATCTCCAATATCTTTTGTTTTGCCCTCCAAGCCTTCGCATAGCTAATAGTATACTTAAATTTGTTCTCAATGTGCTTAATAATGGAGCTCGGTTCAAAATCCGTGTTTTTAACAACATGGTCAGACATCTCACCAAGCAACAAACGCCGAGGTGATGTTGCGGTGGTACTTATCTACCCCGCAATGAACATGTGTGCTCACCAACAATGCTCACTTTCCAATAGTCACTCCATTTCCCCTTGTATGCATGAACGCGCCACGGACAATCATCCTTCATACACTTCACATCATACACATAGTTCGTAGACTTCACCACCCTAAACTCTCTATGCAAAGACACCGCCCAATGCTTCACCGCCTCTTTCATGTCTTCCTTATGAGCATACCTAGCACCCTGGATGACCTCGTTATCTTTGTATTCAAATGAAACATGCGCTCTTCCGAGATAACAAGCCGAGAGAAATCGGCTTGTTCCCAATCGACGGTATGACATCTTCTTCCTCGTCCGATGATTTATCGCCCTCCGCCTGCTCATTTTCGAGAATCCTCCTCTCCATTTCTTCAACAATTGCTTCGATTCTCTCCCCTCGTCCGCCACGCCAATCGCCTCCTCTAAGCTTGCTTCATTGCTTGGACCTTCGCCATACTCGTTTGCATTGTATTAATGCTATCGATTTCGTGCAAGTGCCACAAAAATAACAAGGGCCAGGACCTTTCAAGTGCCATGTCCACATAACGTCTCCACGACTCGGTGTTATCAATAGGCATAAGTTCCCAATAATATCCTTCATTTGCACGACTTACTACAACGGATAGAGACATTGTGTTCACTCTTGTATCCACTTTAAATCCACGTAGCAACCAACTATACACCGACTCAAATGTTTTCTCGCCCGGCCTATCGATGCCCTTTGATTTCATCCTAAATTCGACAAATCTACACCTTCGGACCGTATCTAACGTTGCCTTCACCGTGAACTATCTCGAAATATGATCTTACTTGCCATAGTGCCCGACAAACAAATTGAAACAGTTTATTCCATACTACGAATATATTGCCTAGATGATTCGTGCCTAACTTAATTTCTTTACCAATATGTTCTCTCGGTCTACATCTTAAATTTTCCCAAATCGATTTGTTCGTTCCATCTACCGCCAATCGTAACTCGTTCATTTCAGTTTGCCAAAATTTATAAACTAAATTCAATTAAATTGTAGTTTATATCTAAACATATTTTGATCATCAACAAAATTATACGTACGATTTTCTATAGTGCTTACCATCTACTCACATAATTTACACTTAGATCCAAACACATTCTACCTAAGTTCATCTATCTATTTTACCTATGTTAATGTCCATTAAATTATCCTTGTTGATCTATCTATTCTACCTATGTTACTTTCGATTAAATTATCTAAATTGATCTAAATTAAACCATCTGTTTTACAAATCTATAACAAATTATTCAATACCTATTCAAATATTACAAATTTATATTTTTCCTAATATTTCATTTACATACTAACTAACAAACAAAATAACGACGGATATTGCATTTACCTCCAATGAAGTACGCAATCCGGAGGGCTTCGCCGCGCTCCTCCTCTTCCTCACTTCTCTCTTTCTTTTCGGATTTGGGAAGGTATAAATGAGGTCGAAATGATTGAGAGTCGAAATATATCTTTGCTTGGGTAAAAACGCCTTCCGAGGGCGGGAAGGGCCGCCGCAAAATTGCCGGGCGGCCGTGGCAATTTGCAGGCGGCCCCCTGTAAGCACGGTGAAAAACGTCTTTGGTAAGGGCGGGAAGGGCCGCCCAAAATGCCGGGCGGCGGCCTTTTGCGGCGCCCCGTCACGTGAAAAACGCCTTACAAGGGCGGGAAGGGCCGCCCGCAAAAAGGCCGCCTGCCGGCATTTTGCGCGCCCCGTGCGCATGAAAACGCCCTTACCAAGGCGGGAAGGGCCGCTGCAAAAATGCCACCGCGCGCGAGACGGCCCGCACGGCCCGTCGCCACGTCGGATATTTCGCTCTCAGGGAGGCGTTTTTCCTTCACGCCTCCCGGAGGGGGGGAGATTAGTTTTGTAATTTTCGAAACTCGGAAGTTATTTTGTAAATCTTTAAAAAATAAAAATGCCAAAAATTCTATCGCGCACGCGGACGACACGCCGTCACGGCCTACGCTACGAATGGAGCACGCATGCCGGGTGCACAAGTTTTGCCCGTAAATGGGCCTAGACTGAATAAGTTCACTTTACTTCACTTTACGTCTCTTATTTTATCATCGAGTTTAAAATTCATCCCTAAACTAAATATAAGTTTTACATCTCTCAACTTCTAAAACAGTTAAATAAGTTTCTAAAATGGTTTAGATGACGATTTCGATTTACATCATACCTGCAAACATTTAAAAGTCAGAAAAAAGCATATAACCATATATCAGCGAGTTTTTAGTTAAAAAAATTAACCATAAAACCCATATATCAGTGAGTTTCTAGTTTAAAAAAATTTACAGTGAGTCATCGCCGCTCTCTTCCTCCCCACGCCGCCGCTGCATCCGCTGCGGCCGACCTTGCCCGCTCTCCACGCCCACTACTAGACACCCCCCTCCACGTGTCAGGAATAGAAGACGCGCTTCCAGGCTCATGCCCTCGCGTCGCGCAGCCCACTGGCTACAGCCTACATGCGTCCCTTTTTTATTTTTTGATTTAAAAAAATTAGCCCCCCACCAGCTACGCCATGCGCGTGATTTACGGATCTACAAAAAAATAACGACGAGTTTTTTTTCGGGAAAGTATATGTGTTTCATCTATATGGTATACATGTTTTTTTAAAAAAAGATGTCAACTCAAATTTAAAGTTGAAAGTTTTAAATTTTGATTTGAATGTTTGAAATTTGATTTGCAAGTTTGAAAATTTCAGTTGAAAGTTTGATATCTGGGTTGAATTGAAAATTTCAGAATTTGAGTTGAAAGTTTTGAATTCTGTGTTGAAGGTTTCATTCAGATTCAAACTCTCAAGTCAATTTCTGAAATTTCCAACCCAGATTTTAAACTTTCAAACTCAAATTTTTATCTTCAAATTAAAAACTTTCGACTCAATTTTAAAAACTTTTAACTTAAAATTCAAAAATTTTATCCCAAAATTAAAACTTCCAATTATTTTAAAAAGTTCTTAACTAAATTATTTATGTATTTTTTAAAAAAATAATAAAGCTAAACATTATCATTAGCACTAATAGTGTTGTTTGCGCAAGGGACATAAGAAGCGTGTGCAACACTCACGCTAACCACCCTCGCTTCCACTAGAGAGATCGATGTAAAAAGATTTGTGCCGAAACCTCGACGTCAATAATCTGAGGTAAGTTTTTTCATAGATATATTTGTAAACCAAATAAACTCTCTTATATATTTTTGCTCTTTACCACTACTTTTTTCTTCGTAAGATAAATGCTACTCCTACTACTCCGTTCAGAAATCTATAAACGTCCAGATATCTTTTTTTCCTACGATTAAAAATTGCTCTGAATTTTCAACACTGCCTTGCAACCAAACACAATTGCAGTTTTTCCTTCGATTTTCCTTGTACCTTTGTCACCGTTTTTGAAGTGCTGGGAAGCAAAGCACCGGCGAGTTGCCGAGTCCGAACGGTTCAACTCCCCCAAAGAAAAATCCAGTTCGTCCACACGATGAACCTGACCTCATCCCATCCGTGACTGACGTGTACAGCTACGAAATTCTTCACCTCACAAGTCACCAGCAAGGAGAAGATGGGGTCACTGCTGATGCATCGCAACGCATTTCCCGTCCTCACACCCCAGGTTCACTGAACCTGGACGCCTTCCCGTCCCTGGACACGTCCATAAATACAACTAGCACGCAAACCTCCCCTTCCAGCTCAATCAATCAAAAGAACAAGCTTGATTAGCTGCGGCGAATTCGATCTTGCCAGCTCGAGCTAGCTGCTGCTCGGTTGATTAATACATGGCGCCGGCAATGTTCGTCGGCATCGCGGCCGCCGCCGAGGGGAAGAAGGAGGTGGCGGAGGCGGAGGTACTCCGGCGGCGGAACGCGGAGCTGGAGAGGGAGGTGGCGGCGCTGCGGGCTGAGCTGGAGGCGGCGCGGCGGCGCGCGGAGACGGCGGAGGAGGCCGAGGAGCGGCTGTGCGTGCAGCTCGGGGAGGCGGAGGTGGAGGCCGTGGAGCTCGTGCGGGAGTACCAGTGCCGCGTCCACGAGCTCGCCCGGGAGCTCGCCGCCGCCAGATTAATCGTCTCCACATCGCCATGAGCCATGAGAAGTAGCTAGGTTGTTGCTTAATTCTTGGTGATTCTTTCACCTCCTGCCGAGACATTATTGAAATGTCGCATGTAGTTAGAACAGTAAGAAGATCTGTGTAGAATTATCCTTTTGAAAATGGAGAGAGATCTGTGTAGAATTGAGGTGAATTTTAACTCTGGATTTGGATTTCCAGTACCGGTGTTTTGACTTTTGAGTTTTGGGGAAATAAAAGAGAAAAAAATCAGTGTTCTCCTCATATTAGTTGACGTGATTCATTAATTATACTATGTTGTTATTTCTGCTCAAAATCATCGCGTGCCTTGGTCCTTTTGACAAATATTTTGACAAAAATAACTTTTTGTTAAGTTTGAAAGTATGAAAATTATATGAATAGATTTGTCTTAAAAATACTTTCATAATAATATACACATATTATTATATAATACATATTTTTATAATAAAAAATTAAAAAGTTATGCTTCGTATATGGTGGGAGTACTACATTTTTAAATTTGACTCAAGATTCAAATCGGTAGTTTTGTATGCCCTCCAGTCAATAATGCTTCGCACCAATTGAACTACTGCTAATAACTTAAAACAATCTTGTAGTGCAGCTTCAATTTGTGCCTCACACTAACTGAACGATGCGGTCAAATCCGTAGGGGTCCTGAAAATACATGCTTCCTCTGTAAAATAAAAACACTCCTAGGTATGAATCTGTTTCTATTTTTGGGGAAATGAACTGTGATACTGAACAACAACTACGTTTTGCGTGAGAATTTATTGACAGATCAAAAATCTTCTCTGAATCCTCTGAATCTTCTCTGCGTGAGACACTCCGACACTGGCTAATGTACTTGCGTGCACTGGAGCTTGCTACCCGGGCCCTTCGCCGATGCGATCGCTGGCGACGGTGAAGGACGGCAATCTCGAGAAGGGGAGGAGAGGTGAGATGGCCGGGACGCGGCGGTGCTCCGGCGAGGTATCGGATGAAACGGTGGTGGAATTCTCGCCACCAACGAGGCAACGAGTGAACGGCAAAGTGCGCCTTTGGATCTATAATAACCGTCCGATCAGGTGTGTACGGACAAGATTGAGTACGCCACCATAATATATGGGCCATCGTGGGGCATCCTGGGCTTGGAGTTGCAATTTGGGCCCAAAGCTTTGTTTTTTCATTTTACATATCCAAACCTAAATTCGAAACGGACCTATTATACATGCATCACTATTCTTCAATCTGAACAAAATTTGAACATAATCAATTCTGAGTTTGTAGCCTGGGATTAATAAATTGAATTGCACGTTCAGATACGATATGAATATGGTTTTTTTTTACCGAGAGAGTATGTCCCTTTCCTTCCCTTATAGTTTTTCATAATACTAAGCGAAAAGGGAAAAAAACTGTTTTTGTCCTCGGGCATAAAATAGAAAAAATAGCCTCCTCTTTGCATAGAACCCCTCCTATGTTAAATTTTTAAGGGAACACCTAGATTTTTAAACAATTCGGCAGAGCGCTAACTTATTGGAATGAAACCTTCACATTACTCAAATTTACATATTGTCGATGTCGTAGGTCGACACGCAGGGATCCTGGTGTCAGTGATATGTCCTAGAGGCAACATGGAGATGTTAGATATCACGTCAATGTTTATAAATAAATGAATAAAGTGTTATTCAGTTCCATGAAATAGACATCTTGTATTGATCAATAAGTACGTGACTTATTTATGAGACTCTTTATGTTTGAATCTATTTCTAAACGATCCCTGATCATATGTCATATTATTGGAACAAATATGATTCTAAGATCGGCATGTTTATTGATTGATGATCATGTCTCATAGATCATGAGTATGGAGATACCAAATCAATAAACATGGACACATATGTTGGAGAACACATTGTTGGATAGACCCATCATGAGACACTACAGGAATTAATGTGTCATTAGTTGGTCTCAGGTAGTGTTGGTACAAAGTCCTTAGACCTGAGATCACCATGGATTCCAACATGTGTAGTAGCCTACTTTGGGACTACCAAACGATATTCTAATCGGGTAGTTATAAAGGTAGTTTTCGGGTTTGCTATGAAACATGGAGTGGGATGTGAGTGATCAAGATGGAATTTGCCCTCCTTTGGAAAGATATCTCTGGGCCCGCATGCTGAGTTGATTGAGGAGTCAATCAACGAGACGGATAATCCAATACGGTTCGAGTGAAAGGTTAAGCTATTGAAGGGATGGCACACATCTTGCCTATAGCTTAACTGGTATCGTGAGGCAAAGGGATTTATGTACACATTACAGGTTCGGAGCCGATATTATTCTTGTATACTATGGTGTCAATATGTGCCGCTAGGTGTCGTTGTTGGCGGCCGAGTTGGACTCGAGCCGACGATCGGCTAAGTTAGACTATAGCCGAAACCGAGTATACCCGAACCTGCTGTGGTCGCACGCTTAAGGGGATAAGAACAGGGCATTCGAGTTGGACTCGGATACGGCTCGATCAGATAGGGATCCGATCGGATAGAGTCCTATGGGCTTACGACGTGTGGGCGGCCAACTCTATGAGATACGGATGAGATCCGATTCAAAAATAGAGTCCTGATCGGCCACTAGTCCTAGTCGGCCAACTCTATATAAAGGAGGGTGGGGTGGAGAGCGTGGCACGTCAATTGCATCGCGTGCAACGTAAGCCGCCGAGATCAATCTCCACGGAAACCCTCCCACTTTCGAGCCAAACCCTAGCCTTGCATCGCGTGCTAGCACACGGGTGTTCGACGTTCTGTCCCCGGACTGTGGATACCGGTAGAGGCGCTGCTACGTTGCGCGCTGTTGATCGGCTTCGGATCGGCTGCAATCGGAGCGATCGGTTGATTGGCGAGTCGGCTGTCCCCAGAAATCGGCTGTCGGCTTGCGGGAATCGGCTACACAGTTCCAGATCGGATAGCCCTGATTGGCTATTTTCGCTGCACACTCCAATCGGTAACGATCTATCGGCCCTTACTTGCAAGTGTTCCTGGTTTGCGCGGTAAAAGTTTTTGTTTTCGGCTAGCGTAGCCTCCGCGTAACCCTTCACCTGGGGACCCCTTTTTGGTTCGGCACGGGGAGCGATGTATCCTGGCTCAAACTCGTATAAAAGACGAAATAATGCAGATGAGGCGGAAATTTATACAGGTTCGGGCCACCCGCGCGGTGTAACACCCTACTCCAGTGTGTATGTAATATGTGGGGGAGGTTGCCAAGAACAATGAGAGTGTTCCTCTCCCTTAGACTTTATGGTGGATGGGAGGTTTCTGCAGGCTAGTTGGAGAGGCTTAGCCTATTGCTCAGAACATGTACTCCTCTTCTTGAACGGGAACGAAACCCTCTGTCTATATGAAGGAGCTGACCCTCTTTTATGAAGGACTTGGGTCTCCTTTTATAGAACAAGGGAACACCACATCAGTCCTACCCTTTCTCTACTTCACTCCACGTGAGGGAGTGGTTTTTGCTGTTTTGTCAGAGGAGCTATTCCATTCCTACTCCTCCCTGTTTGTCGCGTCATGGAGGGCGGAAAAAGAGTGGTCATCGTGATGGCCATGGCGCTGATGTGATGATAGTTTGCCTACCCCCTCCGATGGGTCCCACCGGTCGGCGGCCCATTCCGTAGAGAGGTGTAGGCACCGTGCTTCTGCGCTCGCACTCTCTCTCCATGCGGCCGCCCGGTGCATTGAATGCGGCGGACGGGCGTGAGGGGGGCGTGCGCGGAGTGGGTGCGCGGCCATGACACGGTCATAATCAAGGACTTTTATCCCCCTTTTGCCTCGTAACAGGCAAAAAGGGGTGATGATGGGAGCAACTGACAGGCGTGCCTCACATCGCATTGAATGCGACGGGCGGCGCTCGGCTTTCCCTATTTGAGCATTAAATGAGTTGATTGGCGGTTGGGTTCGCCCTCTCGAGAGGTGCGGGATGGAGGATGAGGGTCCGGCGATCCGGACCCTCCGACTCAGGGTCCGGAGATCCGGACCCGCCGTTTGGAAGTATGATGGCCTCCGGGCAGCCTTCGGGCCAGCCCCTTCAGGGGCGGCCACGTGGCCGTCCATGGCCGAGGCTTGCCTAACCCTTTCAGGGCATAACTTTGGCGCTCCTTGGTGGGTAAGGGCGCCTTCCTTTTTCTTAAATGCCATGTCTACGACATACCCCCGGGCCCATATCACCGACATATATATATATATACACACACACACCCTAATTTAATTTTTAAACAACAAACACATATTTTAATTTTGATAATATCTAGAGAAAGCCAAATTTTAAATGTGTATTGCTATGTAGCTTTTTCGTAAATAACAAACTTATATTCTACAACCTCCATACTTGGACACAGCAGTTGTCATATTAATTTATTTTTCAAAAAAATCTAAATACTTAATTAATCAAATTAATCGTGTGATAATGAGTCGTTTCGTTTTACGTACACGATAATTTTCAAATGGTCATGGCCGAAACTAGCTTAGTGATTTTAACATTAAGTTCCATTTGCGATGTCAAATTTTTACACCCCAAAATTTTTGAACATAAACTTTACACATGTTTAGATGCATGCGTAAATTTTTTTTTGTTTGTCATTCGTGTAAATACATGCTTTTTTGTTTGTCATTCGTGTAAATACATGCATTACTGTATGTTGGGGTAAAGTGTCTAGCTTGTTTTCCCAGATAACTTTTACATAATTTTGAGCCTCAACCTTTCCAAAACCTAAAAATTTATAAGATAGGTTTATACATAATTTCAATATTCATAAAAGTACTTAAAATCAAAAACTTTACAGTTTTGGGGACAATAGGCAGTAGTATTTTTTATCACTGCATGGGCCAGAATTTGCAGCAGCACATGGACCTTGGGATGTGATTGGCCCAGTGGAATTTCAGGCCTGTTTAATCTCAGCCTCTCAGCAAGGGCCAGAATATGGGCTATCCGAAATGTCCAACCTTGACATTTTTTTTACTGGTTTGCCCTTTTGCAATTAGAACGGCCGTTTTTATGCTTAAATTATTCCATACAAAGGTAGTCATACTCACATGTTTTTTCAGATAATAAATTCACTCACACGTATGAAAAGAGGGACTCAACTACAATCACATGCACACTGTCCTGTACATGATCGATCCATCTAAGCTGGACTACACTTTTTATTAAAGAAGAACTCACATGGAAAATTGAGGGCAAAACTAAAGGAAGTGGACATACATATGAAGTGAAGTTAACCCTTCACATAGAATTACTGAATCAGTATTTTTAGGTGCTGTCCAATATATACTTTTAGTAGTCAGTACTTTAAGTATTTTGTTTCGAATTTTAGAAACAGGATTGAAGCAGTCTTCTTCTAATGTGTCATCTTAACCTTTTTGTTGACGTGAAAAACATACACTGGCCTGATAGATCTGCTTAGCTCTAGTGCAGGTCCTAAAATCGATGAAGCGCGGACATTTCAGTCAGTTTGATCCTGTTATTGACAAGATATACAAAGCAGCAAGGCCGATAACCAAAAAGCCGATGGATGGAGTGATTTCAGCCGATAATTAAAACAGTCGATCGGACGATAGGCCGATGGCGCGATTCCAGCCGATGTCGATGTCGGCTGATGCAGTTAGGGTTTTAATCCATCGGTCGTGTGCCGAGCAAACATCTATATAAAGGCGACCGGCCGATGATAATGTGATGATGTAGTAATGTAATATAGCATAAACCAATCACGTGATAAAAATAGATATTGATCTGAAGATTAGAGCACACATCGGCTAGAGGTACGATGGCATAAAATTCAAAAGATAAGCAATGAGCGATGAATACTCTGTTGTCGTCGGCTAAACACCAACTCATATGTAATCCTTACAAGTCGATGCAACGTCCAGATAACTCATCGGCTGAACCCCAAAACATAGTTAAACATGTAAACGATAGTCGATCGGGTAGTGGCCGATGACGTATCGTTCAATATTGAGCCGATGCAATATGCATGGGATCGGCAAAGGAAAAATTAGATTTACTCGATCGGCTGTAGATATCAATAGTATATAATCTAGGTCTCAAAATACATTTAAACCAAGTGACTGGGATAGATCGACAGCGTGCCGAGACAGTATAAATCACTTATGTCTAAAAGTACTTTAGGACAGAGATTATACGTATTTATAGCATAACCGATGTAATAAATCTAACACGTATCGGCTAATACTCCGATACCATTTTATACTAAGATATCAATATAGATTAAATAGATTAAATAAGAATCAATCAAGTGTTAAGATGACCTAACAGACCAATAATGAGCTTAATATATTTTACCATAGTGAGATCTTAATATAAAGGGCAACTTATCAAGTAAACATGTAGGAAACAAGATAGCTAAACCATGTAAGATCGGCTGAAACCCCGATGAAAGCCTTAATGGCAGTCAACAGGCAGGCTAGAGATTACGGTTCTAATCACGACTTAGTAGGTCAAACTGAACTGATGCAACACTAAGTATGAAAAGAAACACAATATCTAAAAAATCGAGCCCTTGACTGATTTTCAGGGTGGTAGATGCCTAAGCTGATCTAATCTAGTAAACAATTTAGCCGGTGTCGGCAGAAACCCTAAAGTGAGAGACAACCAATAGAGCTAAATTGATATACTAGGACTAGATCAACATAGACATATGATAAATAAGTGGACAAATATGTTAGCCAAACCAGAGCAATCCAAGAGATCGAATGTACTGATGCAGCCTTCGACGATGCCGTCGTAGCCAATACAATTGCCTGGCCCGGCAGGACCTTGGACTTACCCCTTCGCCAGAGTCGAAGCCGATGGAGCCCGCGTCAAGTGCCAAGTTCCGCCGGATGATAAATAAATTAGAAAAGGTAAAATATGACGATGTGCCAAATTGTATTGATCGTGAAATGATGATTACATGAACCTCGGGCTTACATATTTATACCTATAGGCTAATAAAAATCTTAAAAGATTACAATTCAAACTTTTTTAAAGATAAAAAGAAACAAATCGAGTCCTTATTGGACACTAACACACTTTTCTAAATATATAATAGAAAGCTAACAAACTCTTTATAATTAATAGATACAAGCCGCATCCTCCCTGAACTCGGTTTCTTCTGGATAAGACCTTCCCAAACCGAATCTAACAAGAATCCGACTATTGAAAATATTGATAAAAGAAAACTCCCATTAGCCGATGCAGAACTCTAAGCTGATACTAGCTTTGAGCCGATATGAATTTTGATCCGATGGGGACTTCGGGGCTTACCAAATTCTGATGTTTACACATTTATATGTTTATTTATGCCTTTGTTGTAAGATATTGAGTCTAATTAAGGAGGTGTTTGGTAGGGTTTCAACTTCAAACTACAGCTAAAGCTGAAGCTGAGTATGAAGCTGATGTAAGATAGCTTCATCTTGCTAGTTTATTTTACTAGGGTGCTTCATTCAGATCTGTTTGAAACTGAAGCATTTGGCAGGGCTTCAGCTTCACTCCATCAGGATTCAAAATCTGAAGTCCTACCAAACAACATTTGGTTAGGTGTAGAGGCCGGGTATTATCTACTATGTAGTGCCTCCATTCACCTTTAAACATGAGTCAATACATATACTATTTCTTTAGGACTCGTGTATAAAAAGTGAAGTCTTTTTGACAGAGGTAGCATTCATTTTCTGCAAAAGTACTTACTAATGAAATAAACCATTCCAAAAATCATTAGGGAAAAACATATTCTCGCACATCTTCTTTTGCAATACAACTCCAATAAAACAAATAAAGAAACAAAAAGAAGATGTTAGCCTGTTCGTCGTGACGGCGAACACGTCCAAGCTTAGAATACATCCAAGAAATTATCGCCACGAATGACATAAAGAATCAAGAGTTCTCTCTTTTTTTTTCTGAAAGAAAATATCTAGGTTTACATGTGTCCAAACTCCAAAGACCAAACCAAAGGAAACCATGTGTAAATCTATGACTTTTTTTTTCTTTTGCTCCATTCATGTGAGAGCGGCAGATGAGTCCACAGATGGCAGAAAAGCAAGAGCTGGTAGGCATAAGCATCACACTTTCCTCTCCTCTCCATCTTTATTCTTGGTCCAATCTCACAAGGTGAGGTGAGGTGCCCACAAGGAATTCCTGTATATCCCCATGTGAACAAGATTCTCCTCACTGCTGCCCCTCCCACCTCACAAACATTTCTCTCCCAAAACATAACAATAATACCCATCCTGATTGATATATTTTGAGATGAAGAAAATACGATCTTTTTATGCACTAAATCTAGAATAATTTTCTGTTGGTTTTCTCCTTTTTCTTTCTATAAGCATTTTAGATTTTTGACTTTTTTAACACATCCTACAAATGGAGATGTTGTCGTTTGGATGATTTTCGTGCCCAAGGAAATATTTTAAGATAGTACTAACAACTACTAGAGGACCGTTGATCTAGAATTTACCACTAGACTACTTGCCAAAAAGAAAAAAAAAGAGAAATTTGCACTGGACCTTTTTTCAAAAAATTGCACATCAATATATTACATCTTGCACACAACTAGACTGGCTTACGCTAAAAAGGAGAAAAGAAATACAAGAGACTAGAAGAAAACTAAAGAGGCGAGAAACAACTTCGAACACGGACCACAAGCACGAGAAACACTCTACTCTCCCAAAAAAACCCTCAATCGGCAACACCCGCTAACGACCACAGGCGGCCCTCCAAGAAGGTAGAATCCAGAACTACCGAGAAGACAGACCTTTCACTGACATACGGGTCTTATTTGGCTTAGTCCTGTTGGTCTTCAAAATCATACTTTGCAGTACAAGAATCCTTTTCAAGTTAGGCCAAACAATAATAGACTTCAAAGGAAGAAATGGTATGGGCTTGCTGATGTACTCAAAAAGTACAAGGGCTTCTTTAGATCAAATGAATTTTGGAGGCTTTTCTTAGGAGGTCAACTAATTCATGTGAACTTCCGATAGAATCCTTGTGTTCTATGTAAATGAGCCTTAAACATAATCAATTTCTTCCTAATATAAGTTGAAAATCACTGGCAATCCCTCCCAACTGTGTACTACTCATTGTTGTCGCACCCTCTGGCATCAATCAAGGACGATGTTCATTTTTTTGCTCACTGTAGTCTTCCTCTTTCTTCAATTCAAACCCAATTTGATAATCAGCCAGTTTTAAAAAACAATCAAACTTGAGCAGCTATCCTAGCTGAGGTCAGGAGTGTTCAGGGCTAAATTCTAACCAAAACACACTGATAAAGGATTAGATAATTAGAAATAGCTAACCGGGTCACACTTCACTAGCATAACAAGATTGTTCTATCGAACAGTTCGTACTTTGATCGATCGTATATATGATACATGCTCCAATTTAAGCAAGCTCCAACATCTCATCGTAGAAGATGCTAACCCGGTCGCCACACCCCATATCCTTTCGTAGAAGATCGTAGAAGTGCCTCCATTTTTTTTGTTAAGCTTAAGGCTCCTTTGAAACAAGGGATTTTCATAGGATTTTTCAAGGATTCAAACCCTATAGAATCCCACGTACCCAAGTTTGTATGATTTAATTGAAAAAAGAATTCCATGTTGAATTCTTATTTTCCTTCACTTTATGGTGAATTTCATGAATGAGCTCAAACCTTGTATTTTTTCAACTTTGAGAAGTTCAAGAGACCATCTCTCTCTCCTTAACTATACTTTAATAATATTCTTTTTCCTCTAAAATTCATGTGGATTTCTTGTCGAACATCCAACCCACTGATCTGATAAATTCATGTGCTTTCAGTTCATGCATGATTTTGTATGGCTTGATATTTGTTTCCCATGTTTTTTCATACTCCTGGTTTTTTTTATTTCATGTGTTTTAAAAGGAACCCTAAGTGATGTGATTGCCACAATCGCCATGCGATGACGGCAACATTCTTTTGCCATGGCGCCATTTGTTCAAGCATATCTTATCATCGACACATCATCATCATCTTATTTGAGTAATGAACAATATCCTATTGACGGACTATCCTTTCTTCTTAACCACCTAAAAATTCTAAAACAAAACTATATAAATATAAAAAAAATTCAAAGAAGTAATTGAAGAGACTCTAAGCAAGACTACCAAAGCAAAAAAAAAGAAGGAAAGAAAAAAAATCACGACGTAAAGAGGAAAGAAAGAAGAGGGTGATAGTGGCATAGACGAGCAGTCTCATCGTCTTGCTCATATTTAACTTTACTAGCAAAATGCTCGTACGTTGCAACGAGACGACGATGCGAGAGAGGGAAGCGAGGAGAGAGCGAAGATCCAGGGCGGTGACACGGGAGCTTCGAGCGACGACGGGAGAGAGGGCGCAGCGCAGCGGCGCGGGCGCCGCACGGATGGGGATGGAAGAGAGGGACGTAAGAGATCTTTTTTCATCTAAGCCCTCTCTTTCTTTTTAGCATTGAGACTGCGGGTTAATTTTATAAACACTCAAGGAGTTTTCGCAAAATAATCTCTTTTTTAAACTGTTTTTCAAATAGCCGGGCGGACTACGGGTTAATTTCGAAAAAACTAAAGGGTTTTACGAAAATAGTCGAGCAAAACAAATTTTGGGTGAAAACACTACTTGCTTTATATAGACTAGCAACTGTGTCCGTGCGTTGCAACGGGTGAAGTCGGGGCGCGGGGCGGATGGGGACGGGCGGGAGGGAGCAGGCGTAGCGCGGGAGCTCCAAGCAGCGATGAGAGGGAAGAACGCAGGCGCGGCGTGGGGTACGGCGCGGATCGGGACGGGCGGGAGGCGCGAAGGTCTTTTTTCATCCAAGCCCTCCTTTCTTTTCAGCATTAGGACTACGGGTTAATTTTATAAATACTTAAGAGATTTTCTACAAAATAGTCGAAGCAGACGAAAATTTTAGATAAAAACACTACTTATTTTATAAATAGTTATAGATTATAGATATATAAGTTATAGTTGTAGATATAGATATAGATAAGTCAAATTTTTTAAATGTTAAAATTTGAGTTTGGAGTTAATGTATAGTTTTTTCATCGTGATTTATTTTAAAGCATTTGCTTTTCAATCACCTAAACACACACACACAGTTTTACTCGTAAATTATTTGGAATATGAAAATGCATAAGAAAAAGATAAGTCTGGCCTTTTTCTGGTGGCGTGGGCCCACCTCTCCCCCCGCATCAATCCCTAACCACGCTCCGGCGCTCCCCAGCTATAAAATCCCCGTCTCCTCCTCGCTTTCGCCTCCACCTCCACCGCCACCGCCACCGCGAGCGAGAGAGAGAGAGCAGTCGCCGTAGCTGCCACGCCTCCTCCTCATACGCGTGGGTTCCGACGACGTCCGTCCACGCGTGTTCACGCCGCCGCCGCCTCGGGCTCGCTTGGTGCAGATCGGGACCCGCCAACCCGCGTCGCCGGGGCCGGATCCCGCCTTGCACCAAGTGAATCGGAGCCGGCGTAGCGCCTCCCTTCCTCCCCCGCCATCTCCTGCCGCTGCTTGGTTGTTTATTTCCTTCGTCGTTGCTGGGTCGGGATGGGGCTAGCGATGAATCGAATTGCTGTGGCCTTTGTGTTGAGATCCTCCTCCTCCTTTCTGGGGGCGCACGCGTTTGGAGTAGAAATTTCAGATCTAGATCTAGGAGTAGTTTGCTGCGAGGGACTTGATGCCATGTGTCTAATTATTCGATCTAGGATTCGTGTCGGTGTTATCAAGGTGAAATTTCCCTCTTTTTTGTGCCTTTTGTTAATATATGGTGTCAGGGGAGGCCACTGGATGTTCCAAGACACCTAGAATTAGCGGAAAAAGATCTGAATCTGGTTTTCGTTCATGCGTAGATGAAGTTTATTGCGATCTATGCTTCGATTGAACTGTGGATACCATTTATTGATCTGGATGTTATTAATCTGTATCTACGACTACTAGTTCGGGTTTATCAGGGTTGCTAATTAAAATGAAGTTTGAAATTATGGTGAACTCATTTTGGTATTGATCTGTGACATGACCTCATGTTGAATCCTGTATATGTTTAATTTAGCACATCTGCTGTAGTCTGCATAGTGGTCTTTATGGCATATGCTAATTCTAGAAGTGCCACCAATAAGGTGCGGTCTGGCTCTGTTTTCTTGTCAAACTTTAGCACGTTGATTCTAAATGCATGCTATTTGTTAGAGGCTGTGTGTCTGCATGTCCTTTTGGCCTAACTTAGGCATATGCTAACCGGTAATATAAACCTTAGCCATGGTTAAAACAAACAGGTTACTAGTTGCAAGTTTGCCTTATTCCAAAGATAAAGCTGATAGATTAATTAGGGATGTGCAAAAGTGTTTCAGAACCAACTTTGGGTTTGGTCTAGTTTATCTGTTGACCTAAGTGAATTATTGTGCTATATAGCTTAGTACTATAATTTATAGTCTAATAAAACTACCTGTCCCTACTTTATACTAAATACAGCTAGCGAAGTGAGTTATGATGTTAAAGATGACTAATTGAACTTACCTTGTACTTGTTAATTGATTGAGGTAAACTGTCAAATTTACTCTTCCGTAGTTAAGTTTATAGGCTCTTTTCTTTAGTAGCCTGCCAAAGTATTTAATTCATGGATTGATTTGACAGCGGGAAGATATATTTACTACATAAGCAGTTGGCTTTCCTTTTGAAATAAAACATCGTTTTTTTTCGCCGGGCCAAAATGCATCAATCTCATCCAGAGATAATTTTAAATTCATGCACTGTGTACAACTTTGAACCAATGGGCTTCTTTGATGCTCAACGGTTTTGCATCCATACTAGTACTAGTATATTTGCATACATATTGATATATATTTGTAGGGTTGCGCTTTTCCTCTGGATTGATGCTGGCTGCGCTGCCTGAAATAGTAAAACGTCGTACAAATCATTGATAAATTATCCAAGACCTGGAGTAGTTTTAGTTGAACTGTCGTACCATTGATTGGTCTAGTTTTGTAGGTATGATAGATTTAGCTTTCACCATAACCTAATAATGGTTTTTAATCAGCTTTCTTTCTTGTCTACAGGTCTTAAATTTACCCCTTAGATCATTGCAATTTGCATGCTCCTCTTTATACCGCCTTAAAATTGAAGTTATGGATCTTACTTTACAGGTAAAAATTCAAGTGTCAAGTATTGCTTCAGGATTTCTAGTAACAGTGCAGAGTGCTATTTATACATAATTCATCCATATTTTTGGTAAGATGCTGGACTTCTTTTTATGAAGCATAGCATTTCCACAAGCAAGACACTTTTCTCACTGTGCAATATTCGAAGTCTCCAAGAAGCATCACATTCACCGTTCCGATGATTTGACGCATATCACACTCGGTGACTCATAACCAAAGTTGGAATTGGGTTCCTTTTGTTTTTTTAAAAAAACCTGTAACCTGTTGTGTGGGAATATATGCTGCGGGATCAAGATTCTTTTTCCATCAGAGATAGAGAAGGAAGAGACAAAGTAACCGATTGGCACTAGCTGGGCGTTTGAACTTGTTCCAGGAAAAGTGGATTCCCTATATTTTGAGCTGGATGCCTTGATCAGTGAGGTGGAGTAAATTTTTAGTGGTTAGAATATTCTGCTAAAAGCCGGTGACAGCCTTCAGGAGAACATGTTCTGAAAAGCTGTCGAAGAATATAAATATCTGACCACCACCCGGGAGATGGATTTGAATGGATGAGCAGAGTCTGATGGAATTCCAGTATTTAGTGCATGCAATAAGGTCAAGTTGGTGTGGTGGTTGTACAGTATATACAGTATTTTGTTTCATCTTATTTCATCATGTTCTAACATGGTGACAGTAAAATATTTTAGCTCCATACTTGTATACCATGATATAACATGGAGGTGGTAAAATATTCTAGTTCCATCACTGTATGATGATCTACTAACATGGTTGAACAGTACTACTCCATATATAGTGTTTTCTTTATTCTTTTGCCCAACTATAAAGAAGAATATGTTATTGGCACATGGTATTGGGATTGCAGGATCGGCGTGCCGTTGATTTTGCATCTACTATTCCATTCATGTGCCAACTGTGAGGTTTACAGTTGAATTATTCTGGGGCAGAGTACAAGTGTACAAGATCACACATAGATCAGCTGGGTTGGAATACTGGGGAGGAGGCAGGGTACTTTGATCTTTGAGTGATTTGTATGGCAGATCAAAAACATGGTGGGCTCCTGTAATGGAGCTGGTTGATGGTAGCTGCTGTCGTTTGTGCTGTTCCAGGCAGGACCTCCAGGCAGGCTCCAGCACATGAAAAGCCTGAGCTGCTGCTGGTGTTGGTCAGGCAATGGTCCCATTCTCCTTTGGCCCTGCTGCTGCTGCTGCTGCTGCTGCTGCTGCTCTCCAATTCATTCATTCATTCATGCATGCACATGCAGAGAGGAGCTGCAACTTCTCTGGTGGAATTGGGAATCTTCTGCAAGGTTTGGTTGGGTGGGGGTTCGTCTCTCTGGGAAATTATCTTGAGAGATTGCGTGCTGTTCTTCTGTCGCGGCGCAGTGATGGATAGTGTGTCCATTCTGGCAGTGCAGCTGTGCAGGAGGTGCAGCCCGGTCATCTCTGCTGCATGTGTTTCTGCTGGCTTTTAGGACTCGTGCAAAGTTACATGTACTCCAGTATTTTCATGTTTCTTACTAGGGTTGTATATGTACTCCAGTTTTTCACGTTTCTTATGGTTTTGTGAAGAAGTGACATGCTAAGCATTTCAATGGTGTGTACTTAAATCTGAACAAGTGGCAAGCTAAGCATTCCAATGATGTATCTGAGTCTCAAGTGACATGCTAAGCATTTCAATGGTGTATACTTGTTTTGAAGAAGTGGCATGCTAATAATTTCAATGCTCTAGAGTACATAATCTTAAGTATCATCTAAGCACTTCAATGGTACATACTTAATCTGAAGAAAGGACGCACTTGTGTTACTGGTATGATCCTTTTCTTTTCTTTTCATAGAGATCATCATCGGCTACTTAATATTTCCTTTCAGACCTGCTCCTCTCACCTGGCAAGAAACAGCAGAGAGAGGGCAGCAATGGCTCCTTGGTCATGCACTAGTGCTCCTAATGGCGGCTGGCTGCCTCTTCTCCCCGGATGTGACGCCAGGTGCTTAATTCCTAGCTGCTCTTCGGCAAGCACTGCTTTTGTGGTGTTCCAAACGATATCCTCCGACACACGTCAGCTGACTTTATGTTGAATCCACATGTCAGTAATACAAAATCAGATGATATGTTACGTTAGAGGAATCGTTCTTCTCCACCAAGACCACGACGCCTAGCCATTCCGCCGTGAGCGGGTTTGCCTGATGATGCTCGGCACCAAGCCGGCGGCTGCGAGGTATATGTATCCCTGCTCCTCCCCTGATCCCTCTCTCACTACTCTGCTTCTACTGTATTGCCCCCAACTGATTTATTTGGTTATGCAATATATTCAGGTGATCCAATTATTACTTCTGGACATAGTAGGTACTACAGCATGCTGGTGTCTTGTCTGGTGGGAAACAAATGTTACTTACAACAGACTTCCCAGTGCATTGTAATTGTTGTTGCCTGTTGGTACAATTTTGTAGATGAAACCACTACCAACCTGTCCACAATTGATAGTATATTTACATTTCAAAGTTTTTTTACCCAAAAAACTTTCCAAAGATGTATAGCTAATGCCAACCGGGTCCTGTCAATTAGATTTCCAACAAGTTGATGGGGACTTCATAAGCAGTCAAGCTCGCCTACTCTAGCTCCAATTATTGTATCCATGGATGCTGCACCCCACAAAAAAATATTATGTTTTCTCGATGCTGTCATCTGTGGCAAGCAATCATCTAATTATATTGCTCTGGTAAAGTTTGCGAGGGGACTATAAATTTCAGTCTCATCTTACAATAAGCATAATTTCTACGCAAACTGTAAAAGAAAACTTTGTTCGAAAGAACCATTTGCACTCGGTTACCTTTCATGCAAACTTTATACTTTCTACTTTCTACTGCTAGTTTTGGAGCGACTCTGAAAGGTTCTAGGCAGAAGGAAGGATGTCGAGGGCCACTTCCTTCAGTGATGGCATCTCTTCTTGTTCGTGCAAGCAGAAGAAGCTGCCACCTATGTTCCTCAGCACCTTCCAAGGGCCAGGATAACACCTACCAGAAACGAGAGTTAGGCAAAATCATACAGTTTGTGCCATAATAGTTCAGAATGCAATCATGTTCTGTTGCTCAGAAGATAAACACATTGAAACTTAGGCCAAACTAAATTTCTGCGACCACACCTTGCTACAGTAAGATGACACTGACAGCAACCTGAATATATTTGCACTTCGATTCAATAATTATTGACCAACACAAAACTATAGTATTAATTAATTATGTGTACAAACTTATGGATATCTGCAAGCAGCTAGATCAAAACTTGTTCATGCAAAGCAGGGACATGAATCATTGGTGCTAATTTTGGAGAGCCCAATACAGACCAAAGAATGCTGGAATGCAAACCTGAAAAGTGTTCCTCCTTTGAGTCCCTTAAAATTGTGAATATAATAAACTGTCTCCAGCTTTGGAAGAAATGTTTTGGAAAGTTCCGCTAGCTTTGGGTAGAAGAAGGGAGGGTAGTCTTTGATTGTCAAGGAAGTGAACCAACACAAATGACAACTAACTAGAATTTGACAAGCATACTGTTTTCGAACATCATCAGCGCAGGATCTCCTTTTGTTGAGGGAAGTCAATAGCAAAGCAAAATTCACACATTCTTTGTGATTCAGAAAATATTCTTAATTTTAAAACAAAATCTAATAACTTATTTGGAATAAGATCAAATATTAGGCAATTGGCATCATATATGCACTAGAATTAGCAGTTCAACACAGAAGAATTAGCAGCTTTGGCATCATATGAAATACAAACTCTAAATTTATACAGAAGGATACACCCACTTCTTATTCGATCTAGTTCTCCATTGAATATTATCAGTTTTCGGTCTGTGCCAACAACTGCTTCCTTGTAAAGCTCTTCAACCACAAGCATTTCTGGGAGACATCATCATCATATTATTGAAGTAGTAAGCTCAACTTCGATAGAACAATAAGAATGGAACACAAACACATACCATTGACATTGAAATAGGGATAAGCCACGAGGAATATCTCATCTTCTGGACGCACACGGTCTGCCATTTTGACCTTTGTTGTAAAACCAAAATCTTCAAATAGGGATGGTTTTGTTAGATAATCTAGCTTCAGTGAACATCCTTCAAAGGCAGACTGTCTTGCAAAGGAAACTTCATTTGCCTCAGGGAAGAACTGAAACATGTCAGATAAAAAAAATATAATCAAGCAGGACATTTAAATTTAGTCTAATTTTAGCACACTTATTTGTGCTTAAATCACTGTTAGAAAATTACCAGTGATTTTCGTACTATAACCTTGTCTTTTTGCTGTTTATAAATGAGAGTCAAGAATACATTTACAAATCAGCCTCTAGATACTACTCCTAGTTAGTACAAAATGGTCGGGACATACGATTCTGGTTCTTGTAGCTTTCTCTGCAGGGACAAAGCGATCACAAAAATCTCTTATGAGAAGCATGCTTCCAGTCATCTCAATTCCACCTTCACCGTCACCTAAAAGCAATAATAGAATCTCATATGCTATCCTTTCCACCTGACCAAGATCTTATAACAAGGTAATATACAGAAAGGTCATTTGTGTAGAACCTGGTACAGATTGTAGTCCTGCTGTAGGGAACTCAATTTCCTGGAATATATTACATGACAGTTTCTTGATGCAAAGTAATATAATATAAGTCAGACAGTGGTTGGATTAAGGCTCACCAATAGCTGCTTCCCATCCTTAAAAGCTGACTCAGCAGCTTCTTTTGCCTGAAATCACTACATGTATACCGAATTAGTCATTTGATTATTCTAGCATCTTACTACAGCAGTAAATAAGACCAAAATTCATCTAAAAAGAGACCACAAGTGTGGAGTAGATTTGCATATAGCTGATCATCAAATGGTTGCATCTAGCATGCTGAAAGGCTTCTCTCCCACTTAGGCACATCAGGTAAAATATGCCAACATGGCTAGCTAACATTTCACTCATTGGGGCATAGCTTCTGGCTATTACAGAAAATACAGTTTCCAGCTTCAGTATATTGGACATTCTGGTACACAATTCCAGACAAAACCCTTTATATGTTATTTTTGGACATCTATCCACAACAACGACTTTTCAACATGAAAGGGTAAGTTCAGTAGAGTGCACAAAATAAATGTGGTGATTTTGTTTACACATCTATGGAACTACATCGAAACAGGTAACATGCATGGAGAAGTTCCGTCTTGCTGATCTAGGTAATTTTCCATAAAGTATCTCATCAAGATTATTTTCTTACCGAAATGTACATGAACTACTCATATTTCAGTAATATCACATCTGACTAACAGACAACTGGCGCTGTTATATTAATTCAGTAATGTGGCCACTGTCTGAAATTTTGTAGTGGGTTAACTGGGTTTGTGTTAATTACGCAGTAGCATATAGTGAGCTACAATCTTATATTCAAGCAAAGCGACTAAGATAGGCATGAAAAACTCAGGCATACTTTATGATTATCATTTGTCAATGAAAATATTTTCACACTATATTTGAGTACCTGCACTAGAAGTTCAATGTAATCGCTTGGGAACTCTGCGCCAGACACATTGCGAGTGCCCTGGCCTCCAGTGACAGCACGGACATGGAACCGAGTTCTTAAATTCTTCTTCGTTGTAGTGTAAATACCACCAGTGCAATTGCCTTTGCTGATTGTACGAAGTACCCACCTTGGGACCTTAAAAGAAAAAGGCAATGCATGAACAAGCTTAAACTGAATAGAGGATTAATGAAGAACAATGCTTATTTGTGATAGCATACCTGTTTATTGAGAAAGGAAGATTTGGATAATGGAGGACTGGAGATGGAGATGGAGCAATAACTGGTTGCCGTGGCCATTGAACACCAGGGTCCGGGGATGAGAGAGGTGTGTTGGAGGGAGGGTGAAATAGAAAAGGCTTTGTGGTAATGTAGAACAGTTTGAGCAGCAATCTGTTCGTGGGACCTTATTGTGTGGTCTCCAATTGGAGCGATGGGGAAAAATATCTGTCTGTTGTGACGATTCTGTGCATATGCTGCCATTGGTTGATAAGATGGAGACGTTTTCTCTGCCAGTTCTGTTTTAAGAATTTTAAGATGGTGGACAACTGTACAGAGATAATCTAGTATTTTGCATATAGCAGCTTTAAATCTTGCTGAGAAATGATTTGCCTGAACAAAAACTGAATAAAACATGAAGTTTAAGGCTCCAATACTTCACCTTACCTTTGCTTCTGTCGGACATGGAAACCATGTATACCAAAGGATGCTACCAATTGCCAAAATATTTGTTTTGAAGTTCTCGATGTTGGCCTTGTAAGGAATATTCAGAAGAGAACAGAGTGAGGTCCAGCATAATGAATACCTTCAGGAAGCAATCTCCATCTGGACATATCCTGGATCAGTATCTGTACTCTGAAAACATGAGGTCGTCAACAACTGTGGAAAGATCACATAGAAACCTTTCGAATCCCTTGTGACGACCATAGTACCATGGGATTCTGCTTCTTCCACTTTGGCATATCTGCTCAATCTAAGTATCTGCTATAGCTCGACTACAGCGTCGCACACCGGAGCCGAAGTCAGAAAGCTCCCCTCGCTCTGCAGACATGCTTCCTCTTGATTTAGCTAGAAGATCATTCAGCCACAATAAGCCATTCCCCGATGGCATCATGTCAGACTAAAGAGATCCCTGGCCTCGGCGCCCCTCCTGCGCCGCGCGGGGGCACGGGCCACGAGCGGAATCTCTCGTCGGCATTGCGTCGAACACCACTCGGGCGTCGGCGGGCGAGAATCCGACTCCAGATGAAGCTAGAGCCATGCAGGTTGCAGCCTTGCAGGCTCCACGTGAACGCGCGGCGGGGACTACTCCGCTCCACTGGCCGGCAGTGCGTGGTGATGCGGCGGATGCCTGAGGTCTACTGGAGGATATCGCCGGCGGCGTGCTGCGACGGCGGCGGACGAGAGAAGCCGAGGCGGCGGTGGCGTCTGCTTCGAGTAGCGTGTTGCGCCACGTGTACGAATCTCGGAATGTTTCCAGGCACATTCAACGGCCTAGAGTTTCTTAAAGCTTACGAAGAAAAAGATACTACAGAATTCTTGCATCCAAACATATGTATGAAGTAGTACATTTAACATGCATCAAAGATAGATCTTTTTTGCAAATTTAGTTGTAGAAATGGAAAATAAACAATAAGCATTTTGGAACAGCAAGCTTAATTATAATGATTCAACTATAAAAACTTCAACATCCTCATTGCAAATAAATCAACCTGCTACTTGCAACCAAAAACCAGGATATGAATTAAATCTAAGAAAAAGATTGAATTTAACAATCGAAATTACAGCTTAACACTAAAGGATACATCTCCTCAAATAGCTGACTAAGCAACAATCAAACTAAATGGCAGTTCTTCCTGACAACACATCACCGCGAACTCTGTTACTCTATTCGAATGCAAGAATTGTACAGGTTTTTCACCGTAACTAATTGAACTTCAAAAAATCATGCAAAATCATCTCATTCCAAAAGATTTCCAAAAAACCCCGAAACAAATTGGCTGCAAAAAAATCACATGGCTCCCGGCGGTGCACCTGGACGGGAAACCGGGAGAGAAGCATTGCGGAGGATCGACATGAGCAGGTGGTTGTGCAGCCGGATGTTCTCCCTGCCGATCGTCTGGATAATCACTCTGTCAAACACTGATTTCTCCATCCTCGAGCTCAAGAACATCTTCAGGTACCTGAAGTATCGCTCGGATCTCTCGTGCCCAAGCCTTGTCTGGATCAGCTGCTTGATCTCCATGGTGTTGATGCGCCCCGGGTAGGGAGGGATTCTTGGTATGGCGAGTGGTGTGTTGTTGTTGCTGGTGTTGGTATTAGATTGTTCTTGAGCATTGTTGGGACTGCAAAACGTTCAGAGTCCATGATGAGCAACCATGTTTGGACAGCATTAGCAAGTACAAGGGTGTGGAAATAAGAGGGGCATGTTCAGTTTGCAATGTTCACTTTTAGCCAATTTGAGCTTAAAAAAAGTTTGTAATGACCATGTAACTTACATGAAACTCGCTGTGATGGAATAACATCCTCCTATGAATGAAGGGAATTAGAGAATTTCTACATTATAATAAAGGAGTACTGAATGTTTGTTTGAGTAAAACAATTGTGACCAATGCACGTTGATTTTCCCCCTTTTTATACACATCGAAGCTTTTATTTTTATTTCTCTAGGAAAAAAACTATGTCTCATATGGCTTTGATTTCGAAGATCTCCTTCTCAGATTATTCATCGATCTATTTGCTCTATATTAAAAAATACATATTCTAAAATAGATATTTTAGCTATTTAGTCTTATTTTTAAAATATTTAATTTATATATTTAGTCAAATAGATTATTTATGATAATAATCCGTTCAATAACCTACATCTAATATTGTGTTAAAGCTGTGTTCGGTATGAGAACTAATTCCTCATAGGCTAAGTATTAGTTAAAAAATTTAAAAAAATATTAATTTAAAAATATTTTTAAAAATATTTAGTAGTTTAAAAAATATACGCGTGGAAAAGAAAAGGGAGGAGGTGAAAATCGGTGAGCTTAGCCGCACCACCACGTAGTTCGAAAAACATAAAAACTGCCTAAGTAGAACTGCCTAGTTGGCAGCTTGGCGCCGCGCCAGCATTTTTCTGCCTCCCTGCTCTGGTCCCACTCTTCAGTCTTCGGATTCTCCACTCTCTCTCTCCTCCCCGTGGCCGCAGATCGGCGCGACGGCGACCGCGGCGGCGGCGCGCGATGAGCCTGAAGCACCCGCACTCTCCGATACTGGACGGGGACCCGCCGCCGCATCACCGCCGGCCGCGCGGCTTCGGCTCCTCCTCGTCCTCATCCCCGGCCGGCCCCTCCCCCTCCCCCGCGCCCGCGGTGGCGCCGCCTCCGCCTCGTCGGCGTGGCAGCGGCGAGAGGGAGCGGGAGAGGGAGAAGGAGCGGACGAAGCTGAGGGAGCGGCATCGCCGGGCCATCACCAGCCGCATGCTGTCCGGGCTGCGGCAGCACGGCAACTTCCCGCTCCCCGCGCGCGCCGACATGAACGACGTCCTCGCCGCACTCGCGCGCGCCGCCGGGTGGACCGTGCACCCCGACGGCACCACCTTCCGCTCCTCGTCGCAACCCCTCCACCCTCCCCCTGCCCAATTGGTCCGTGCATCTTCACCAATCTAGTACTTCTCCCTCTACTTGTATATCATTGCAATTTATTCAGTTCAGTTTACTTTGGCTTCTCATTTACCAGAGCATGTTTACTTTACTGTATCGATAATTTGCATTTATATCCTAGTGTACAATGATATGATTGGATTTTATGAGAAAAACTCGTCATATTCTAACACATTGTTGTTTTATGTTATTTGCAGCCAGGGATTTTTCATGTTAATTCTGTTGAAACCCCATCTTTTACTAGTGTTCTCAACAGCTACGCCATCGGGACACCATTAGACTCGCAGGCTTCTATGCTACAAACAGATGATAGTTTATCGCCATCATCGATGGACTCAGTTGTGGTGGCAGAGCAAAGCATAAAAAATGAGAAATATGGGAATTCAGATTCTGCCAGCTCTCTGAATTGTTTGGAAAATGAGCAGGTAAGAAAAACAATGTCATTTGATTGGCTTAGCTAGTCCTAGTTTTTGATATTCCAACTTATGTAGTCCCTCACAGATTTTCTTTTGCTTACTACAATACCTAAGCTCAAAATTGTTTGAAACACTTTCAAGTTCATTCTGAAAAAACAAAAAACAAAAAGAGAGGTGCCCCTACATAGACTTGAATAATGGATAATAGATATCTGATATATGAAAAATCAACTTGTATAGATAATAGTGTGAATCTAGTTGGGAAAAGTGATCCTTATTTTATTTTGCCACTACAAAACTTGTATTTAGAAGGAATTGAACCTCCTCCATTTCACTCGACTCGTAGGTTTGTAACTTGACATAAATGTGAGACTTGACCAATAACCTAAAGAAATCTAATAACCTGGTCTTATTAGTTCTTTTCATTCTGAACTGTAAAATTAGTTGCTATCTATAGGGGGTAGAAAGTTCTAGTTCTGTATTACAGTAGTGTTTTTATTGCATTATATAACAGTCTTTGAATGGATTTATATCATGCAAAATATTGGAAGCTAGAATAGACTGAAGACTTCTGCAAGAATTGCTCTGCAAAACCCACAAATTCTTAAAATTTACAGCTCAGCTTTTCCTTGAAGATTTCTGGTTTATTATATTTTTGTTGGATGATTTCCTTATGTTTTCCTTCTATTTTTGAGTTTTAATAGCTGATAAGAGCATCAGCAGTGCTGGCAGGTGATTACACCAGAACTCCATATATACCAGTCTATGCTTCTCTGCCTGTAAGTTCCTGGCAAACTTCTTGATTGAATATTTGATATGCTAATATGTTATCCTCAAGTTCTTCATTTGACACATGATTCAGATTTTATAAATGGCTTGAACTGAGTGTTCATTTTGTGACTAAACTTCTGAATTTTATACTTCGGAAATTTCAATCCTTAGGTTTTTAGCTTTTATCTATTGTCCCTAGATCTTGTGCTTAATTTGTTTCTTTTGACTTGTTTGGTCATTCAGCTTCTTTTCCAATAAACATGGTGGTGCGGCTACGACATATTGTTTGGTTGGCTACAAATGCCATCAAACACATGTTTATAAGAATATGAGGACCATAGTGTCATTCAACAAATTCTATGTAACCCCAATTAGGGGCAGTCACACATCACCAATCAACCAAAGTTAATATAGATGTAACCCCAATTAGGGGCAGTCACACATCACCAATCACAAAGTTAATATAGTTAATATAAATTAGGTTTCACAAATTTATATAAACCTATTAAGTTGATCTAAACATTCCAACGCAGTATATCTTAGGTAAGCATGATGTTTGGATAAAAGAACATGTCACCTTTCCCATTAGCAGTCTATCATGAAAAACTTCTCTGCTTTACGAAAATGAAGTGACAACAAATAATATGAATTTGCAATATTGCATGCCCACGAACTCACCGTGTACTGGAGGCCCGTTGCAATCTCTCCGCGGTTGAGATGCTGTCGGTCTTTGCAATTGACTCCCTCTGGTCATCACCGCCGTCCTTCATTTGCTGCTGCTGCTGCTTCCCCGAACTCCGGCCCTCTGGCTGCGCTAGGTCTTTACTTCTCTGGGAACGTGTCATGGGTGCCATGGGGCAGAACACTACTGCTGCCTTGTCCAGTTGCTGTAGCCCTTCTGTGTCGCCTGCCCTCTGCTCAGCGGCACCGGCTGATATAAGAGGACGAGGACATGTGTATGAACAGGCACTACTTTTTATCTTTATTTTTGTTGTTTTAGCAGTATATTAATCACGTGACAGCTACGTGCTTTGCTGGAATGGATCGTATGCCATGTAATTACCATAAAAACAATTTCCCTTTTTTGTTGTTTTTCCTTTGATAGATTTGGGTAAGGGGGAGGTGCAAGTTGCACAAATTATGGTTCGTCTTTATGATTTTTTTACTGGATTTGTTCCTCGTTGCTATTCCTCTAATGGCCTGATGGATGTATACCTTTACCTTCTATCATACAATAAAATTGGCATAAGATATATTAGCTGACTAATAACTACTATGCCATGTTTATATCTTCTTTACCCTTGTTAAAATCACATTCTTTTACGATAGAGAGAAAGTTTCCGTTTCTGTGATCTATATGTCATATCATACTATACTTGAGCAGTGCTTCTGTTGCTGCAGATGGGCATTATCAATAGCCATTGCCAATTGATTGATCCAGAGGGCATACGTGCAGAACTGATGCATCTGAAGTCTTTGAATGTTGATGGAGTTATCGTTGACTGTTGGTGGGGGATAGTGGAAGCCTGGACTCCTCACAAGTACGAGTGGTCTGGTTACAGGGACCTTTTCGGTATCATTAAAGAGTTCAAGCTAAAAGTTCAGGTTAGGCATGTTATCATGATTGTCGACTTCTCTGGATACAAATATCGAGACATTTTTGGGATGTTAGTAATCACATATCTGGTACTTGTCATATTTATTTAATACTGTGCACAATACCCATTACGTGAATGTGAATTATAGTATGTTGTGGACTGTGATTTCTCTAGGTATCGAGGCACTAAATAGAATGTCTATGCAGAAGACATCCATACCAGTCAGAAACTCAGAATTGCATTATTCCATTTTCAAAATACTATATGGTTAAAGTTTGTGCATATCTTGCCAGCATCTTGTAACAGTGTGAAATATTTAACTTAGATAAGCTTTCCCTTTTACCATTTTTATCACAATTTATCTTAGCGAGTTTCCTTCAACAAACTTCTCAAGGTTGTATTGTCATTCCATGGGTCTGGGGAGACTGGGTCTGGTGGTGTGTCTCTCCCAAAGTGGGTCATGGAAATTGCACAAGAGAACCAGGATGTATTTTTTACTGATCGTGAAGGTAGGAGAAATATGGAATGTCTTTCCTGGGGAATTGACAAAGAGCGAGTCCTTCGCGGGAGAACTGGCATCGAGGTATTGGGACATCTTTGGTAAATTTTCTTCTCTCTTGCTTAAACTTTCCTTTAGCTTCTGTGTCTATTACAAGATATAGAAATTGTTAGTCTCCTTAGGTGAGCTCTATTTATTTATTTATTTATTTATGCCTAGTGTTTTTTTTAATGCATTTAATTGTTCGTCTATCTTTATGCACTGTGCTAATTGTAGTATATATTGCAGATCATAATGTTAGAGTCTTGGTATTGAAAACATAGAACATGTATGCTATGTTCTTCAATATCGTTTCATATTGCACCCTAATTGATGAGAACTAGTATTCTGATACTTCATGAGATTATATGCAGGCATATTTTGATTTCATGAGGAGCTTTCATATGGAATTCAGAAACCTGACCGAAGAGGGCCTTATTTCTGCTATTGAAATTGGATTGGGTGTTTCTGGAGAGCTAAAATACCCTTCATGTCCAGAAAGAATGGGCTGGAGATATCCTGGTATTGGTGAGTTTCAGGTATTTACTTAAATTCTAGGGATAAATAATGCATTTTTATTCATAGTCCTTTCCACTAGATTAACTTAAATATGATAGAATCATGAGTACTCAAAAGCATATGTCACTACTTGTTCATATTTGTAGGTTATACTGCCTGGGCTTTTGGATTACAATACATATCTGAGTTGTATGCTATATCTATGATGCATAATGCTAGCTTGCAAAATGTTCAACATTGTGGAATTGCCTAAAAATATACTGGATGCATTTCTTTCTTTTATTGATTTGCATTGTCAACAGTGTTATGACAGGTATATGCAAAAGAACCTTAGACAAGCAGCCTTGTCACGGGGACATCTGTTTTGGGCCCGTGGACCTGATAATGCGGGCTATTATAATTCAAGACCTCATGAAACTGGTTTTTTTTGTGATGGAGGTGACTATGACAGCTACTATGGACGCTTTTTCCTTAACTGGTATTCTGGAATCCTCATAGACCATGTGGACCAGGTGCTATCACTTGCTACTCTTGCATTTGATGGAGATGAAACTGTTGTGAAGGTAGGCACTGTTGTTCTGTATAGTTTTATTTTAACATTGCACAGGATCTTCTCTTTCTAAGTTCTTTATAAAACTTCCGCGTATATCCCCTGTTATTTCCTTTTGCCTAGCTATTTATCGATATTATGGTTTGATAAACTGAGCACAGAATGGGCATTTCTCTTAAACTAGGCACAAAAAAAATTGATATTTCTTAGCTTACGCATAAAAGGAACTTCAATCTTAGTATGGATTGTGCTCTTGTACCTAAAGCAGCTGAAGATTACTCAAAACCTGGTACATAATTGATTGATTGAAAATCATTACCTGCAGCCCAGATCTAGACAGTTTGGTTATAAGTCTATTTGCTACTGGATAATATATCACTCTGTAATTAATATAGGAAATTAAGGTCCTATGCTCTGATGAATCTGAATTTGAGGATCATATGAGCTTGCAAAATTATGTTAGCATGCGCTAACCAGATCATTCGCCTGCTAGCACAAAACATTCACATAATTGATGTAGAATATGCTGCAGTGAGAAGTCCATGGCAGTTCCACATATTTTGCAACCTTCGTCTATTTCATGACAAAACAATTTCTTTCAGATTCCATCTATCTATTGGTGGTATAGAACTGCAAGCCATGCTGCGGAACTTACGGCAGGATTCTACAACCCTACAAATAGAGATGGATACTCTCCAGTGTTCAGAATGCTCAAGAAGCATTCCGTAATTCTAAAGTTTGTTTGTTATGGACCAGAACTTACAATTCAAGAGAATAATGAAGCATTTGCTGATCCAGAAGGTTTAACATGGCAGGTGAGAAGCTTGAGCTAAAAATTCTTTTCGGATCTGTCTGCATATTTTTTTGTGTGCTTTTCCCTCCCTCGGATTAATTCTGGTACACATGATTCAGGTTATGAATGCAGCATGGAATCATGGGTTATCTATAAGTATAGAGAGTGCTCTTCCATGTCTTGATGGTGAGATGTACTCGCAGATCCTTGACACAGCGAAGCCTAGGAATGATCCTGACCGTCACCATGTCTCGTTCTTTGCATACCGTCAGCTACCTTCATTCCTTTTGCAGAGAGACGTTTGCTTCTCAGAGCTTAGCAACTTTGTCAAGCATATGCACGGTTAGTATTGCCATGCTTGTCACTTCTGGATACTCCTGCATACTTTACCATGTATTTTTCCCCTTTTTGAGAAAAACTAGTTATCTTACCGGCAAACTGTCCTTCATATATCCGTGCGGTCTATCCAAGACGTGCTGTAGTCACTAGTGCTAGCATTCTATTTAATTTGAGCCAGGTTGTTTATTCTTCCGTTCGCATTGAGAATGTGATAAACTACATATAGAAAAATGCAAACTAATTGCCTTTAACATAGATTGTTTCTGCATCATCCATGATATTACCCTGCAAAGGGTATCTCTCAGCTCTTCGTCCCTTCCTGAGGAGATGCTGAATTCACAACATAACCTGGTAAATGATTTTATTTACAGGGGAGACTACCCAGATAGTGGAAAGTTGAATTCCGTTGTTTCATTATATGCACATAGGTTTTGAAACAAGATTAAAGAAAGGGGCTTGGTTTGGACCCCAGGAACTGTTGATGGCCGCGGCGAAATCTGCTGCGCGATTGTTGTAAAGCTTCTGCTGTGCACATCGAGACTGTTGTGGGTTTTGGAGTGGTAAGTATGGCTCAAGGCAGGATAATAGCTTAGTAACTCTTTTTTTTTGTTTACTTTTCTTTTCCATGGAATTCTGACTTAAAACGGCAGAGAAAATGACGTGCTGTACATTCTATACACCATATAGAATGAAAATATTGTCCTTATTTAGGTCACAAATGTTAATCCCTTTCTGGGATGTAATTTTCTGATGGTTCTGTGTATACCCGCGGAATTTTGGAATTAGTCCGTTCATATGAGCCTTAATTGCACCTACTTTGGAACACAAACCAAATTAACCTCGTATGTTAGATCTAGCCCACTGGGGCCCAACTGTAGAGCCCAGCCCACTCGCCTGCCTCAGTTAAATATAGGCAGAAGAAATATTGCTGCTGCAGTGTGTCAAATGGTGACCAAAAAAATGATGAGCACATAATTGGGATCTCGTCTGCAGTTCAGCTGATCAGTTCCTTCCATATATTGGTGGATATGTGTTTTGATCGCTGAGATTTGGTAAGCAATCATGAACTTTTTTTTGTTGAAATTATAGCTGCAATTTGAGCTTGTGCTCTTCACCTTTGGGTTAAATTTGATTTATATTATCTCATGCGTTTTTGCTCCCTTCCCTCACCTGCCCATAATAAATTGATTGAAAAGAATTCAGAATTGCAAATGGAATCAGGTTGAACCGTCACTTTCCTGTGATTTAGTACGGTGGACTTATTCATAAGATGTTGCCAAAATGTGACGATTGCGTAGGGAAGATGTTGACAAGAATAGGGCGGCTATACGAAGATGGTGACTACTTTGTTCATAGTTTAATTATGGGCAACGTTTAATCAGGCCTGCGAATCTGAGACTTGTTTAACTCAAACTCCTGCAGATTCGCTGAATTAGAACAGCTGACAAACTAATCTGTACCAAAGCTGATTACTTTTCTGACTTTTCAGTAGTAAACTGGGTTGTAGTACAGTAGTAGGATGCTAAGTCCGTTTCAATATAGAGTATTGGGAGAGTGTGAGAAAAAGAGAAAAGAGGAAAAAATAGAGTTAATCTTATAACTAACCTATATAGCTCTACAATGAAATTATGGTAGTGAGCTCTATTATTAAACTCGCTCTACAGAGGAAAATACGTTTCTACATGTACAGGCCAACATTCTTATAGGTCCACATGCTAACTTTGGGTAACTGAAAGCTTACATCTGGCCTAAGTGTACTATAGGCCCATTAGCAAGTGTTGGGATAGCAGACTCATGCATAAATCTCCTAAGAGGACTCGAGCACACGTATCTTAATTCTTCCCGGTTTCTGAGGCGGACTTGTCATTTGCTGACTTCGATCTGGATTGAAATAAAGCTAAAGTCATGTTAAATATTTTAATTTTAATAAAATAAACTAACAAAATAAAACTATCTTTTATTCGTTAAAGACTTCACTCCGAATAAAGACTTCAGCTTTAGTTGAAACTTGAAGTTAAATCTTACCAAACACCTTCAAAACTAAGCAAAGCAAAGACAAGGCTGCTCGCTTTCGTGCATTGATACCTCATCTTGGCGGCTGCGATGGACGACGCCGACGACATGAGGCCGAGGAAAAGGTTGGGCGCTGCCGCGTCGGCGTCGGGATCGATGGTCGGGAGCTCCCGCCGAGATCGCCGGCGCCGTCCTCCCCGAATCCCGTCCTTCGCCAACCGTGCCCCGGTTCAGCTTCGCCTGCCGCAAGTGGCGCCTCGCCGCCGAGCACCACGAGCGGCTCCGGCTCCTCCCACCGGCGCGCCCGTGGCTGGTCTCCTGCTACAATGGCGCCTTCGAGTATGGCCAGCTTCATGGCCTGAATACCCACCCATCAGTCTCTATTTCGTTCTGGCCCAATGTGGACCCTCGTTTTTTGAACGGGAATCTTTCGTGTTCATAGTACCATTTCCCTGGATCGAGTAGTTTGGTACCCACGAAATACAGTAATGAATAATTAGGTGCAAATGCACGAATAGTCTTACAGCAAAAGTACTACAATATAGGTTCGAAGACAATATCCAGCACATAGGACCTCATGGTCCAGATACATCCAAAAGCAGAAATTTAGATAAGGCAGCGGAATGAAGGCAGCGGCCTGTCGATTGCCACAGGCAACGACCGGAGACTAAGACCTAGCATGCACCATCGTCTTCTTCGCCCTCCTGGTAGTAGGCATACGGGTCCTCCAAATCTTCATTTCCACCATATGAAGGTTTGTGCGTATAGCAAGGGTGAGTACCAACCATACTCAGCAAGCCAACACGGAAAGGTACACATGATAGGGGATTCTCAAGGAAATGCCGTGGTTTATTTGCACAAAGCCAACTTTATAAATCTTTTCACAAACCTAGCATCTAGTCAAGTCAAGTTTTAGTTCCATAGTTCATTAAGTCGGCGACGGTTCTGTCTCCCATCCATAGTGATTCCAAGGATGGCTTCCCGCCTCCAGATCGTCATGGTTTTTCTGGGGAGTCCACTCCTTCTCGCCTTTCGAGAAGTTGATCCACCAGTGAATAAGAATCATCATGCAAACCCATCCCAACATTTTAAAGTTTAGAGTCTAGCCAAGCAAAAGTCTTGTCACGATGCTCTATATCCGCGAGCACGACTATTCGAATAGATTGATTAATTCACACTGCAGTGGATGTACACTTTACCCGTACTCCGCGACTGCCCAACAAATGAGCCTACGTCCCAACAGATGAGACGTGTCACGGCAAAGCCTTTCAATAACCTCACGTTGGCAGTACCCGCTACATGAACTTAAATCCTCTTGCACTCTAGCCGTCCTTTTCTAGCAGTGTGAGGAGTTTTGGTGCTCCCGGGTTAAGGGAAAACTTCATTCTTCAAGTTATAATTAATTTCGATTTTCAGTCATTTATTCCCAATCTCATCTCATACATAGGAACCACTATGCAGGGGTACCGCCTCCGCTCAGCTATTTACTCTCCTAGGTCAATACCCATTTGAAAAGTACGGTTGTACTGGCTCGTTTCCCGGCTATCTCATGACTCGGTCCTTAATTGTCCGGGGTCGACACTTGTCTTTTTTCGGAATCCACCCAAATCATCCAGCCGCCCTAGCCTAAAACATTATTTTTGTACTTTCATTTTTCCATCAAACTATTTTCATCATGTTCAAGGCAATGTGGCGCTCATGTCTCCACATGCCGTATCCCAACTACCTTTTCCAAAGGTAGTTGCCCAAGCATATAGCTATTTGCAAAGCATGAGTATGCATGAATCTAATAATAGCATGGCTAAACATTTTACCAAAGATTTCCTTTGGTTACATCATGTCGAGGGTTACAAACAATAAAACTAAAGGTAATCAACATCAAGGCACGACATAACAAAAATAGGTATTCTTTTTGTGTATAGCATGCATATTTCGTTTTAGAATCAACACAAGTTCGCAAATAGGATCAACATGTTTGAAGGGAGTCATGACTTGCCTTGCTCGTGACCTTGTTGGCTTGAGTCTTCGACGTTCTCAACGGCTCCCTCGGACTCTACTGTACGTGCAAGAAACCCAATTGAACTTGATTAGAATTCAAATAAAATCCAATGAAAGCCAAATAAATTGCAAAAGCGACTTCTAACACTAGGTTATGATTTTACGTAAGTTTAGGTTTGAGTTTTGGCAAAATCCGAGTTAGAATGAACGAGATACAATAATTTGAAATTTCACGTTTTATCGACCTAATTAATTATAAGGCGATGTAATTTTGAGTTAGTTTATTATAATTTAGAAAAGAGATATCGGCCGACAATTTAGAAGAAAAATATTATACCGACAAAGGAAGTGGTTAATTCAAATTTTATTTTCGATTTAACAAGCCGACAAATCCTAGGGTTACAATTAATTCGAGTCTAAAATAATTTACTCTAAAGCGTGTCACTTGGGTTAATTGATTTAGAATCTAAATTCTCAAAATTTTATATGACAAGGTTCTAGGTTAAACTAGATTCTATTCAATTTCTTAAATGATTTATTCCAAACAAAAGATTGCATTTAATAATTTAAGAATTGAACTCAAAATAAATTAGGGTTTAGTAGCAACTAAGTCACAATTTAAATTCCTAATTTTATAAATATTGCGAAAATACACTTTTATTCCAAGAGAGAAAATGTAGATTTTTACTTTAAATCTTTAAAAAAATATTTCCTATTTTATTTATTTTTTATTTTATTTTCTTTTTTTCTTTCTTTTTCTTTTCTGTCTTTCTCTTCTTTTCTTTTCTTTTCTTTCCCCTTCTTTCCTTTCTTTCTGCATGCTCTGTTTTCCTCCTCCCTTTTCTCTTCTTTCTCCTTCCTCTTCCCTCACTCTCTCACGTGCAGCTTGGCCGAGCCAAGGCGGGGCGCACGAGGAGCGGCGGCCTACGGCGAAGGGGTAGGGGGCGGAGGGCGGCTTACGGCGGCTAAGGCGAGGCGACGCGGCACGGCGTAGAGTGGCGGCGGCGACGATTTGCGACGGCTACGGTGGCGAGAACTACGGCGAGAGAGAGGGAAAAGAGTGAGAAAGAGGCGGTGGAGTGAGGGGGAAATGAGGAGGGCTTGGTCCCTTTTATAGCCGGCCGGGGAGGGTGAGAGAGAGGGGGACGCGACGGTCGAGCGGCGACGGGACAATGGCGCGGCGCGGCGACGGCGATGGTGACGTGAGGGTGACGCGCGCGGGCGAGGGCGTCGCGCGCGGCGGCAGGGCGCGCAGCGCGGAGGTGACGCGCGTGGCGCGCGCGGCGTGCGAGGATGGGACGGCGCGCGGCGCGCGGAGCTCGGGACCGGACCGAACACCTCGCGCGCAATGAATAGTGTCTTTTTCTATTTTTCCGATTTTTCTTTTTCTTTTTATATTATATTTTTTATCCAACAATTCCTTTTGTATTTCAGATGTAAATTAATTAGGATTTTGGCCCAATTGTAATTTAATTATATTTTAAATTTTTGCCCACTTTATTATATACATATATATTATTTTAATTATATATTTATTATTATCTTTTTATACTTTTTCCTTCTTATTTATAACCTAGTAAATTTTTGTGTTATACCCCAAAAATTAATATTCTCTCTGTTCAAAAGTAAATTTCTATTAATCTTAACTTTTCCCTAAATCCTTATTTCTAAATTTTATTTCTAGTATTTTTTAGTTTCATTTCCTTTAGTATTTTAAAACCTATCGACCATCCATTCAAATAAATATTCATTTATTCAATTCGGCATCAAAGATTTGTTAAGAAGAGACAAATAAATCCGACAAGATGCAATCAATCAAAAGATTTTTGTAATCTTCGATTTTTATATTTTGATTTTTTTAAAGCCTCGGATTTTTAGGGTGTTACAAACCTACCCCCTTAAATAAATCTCGTCCCGATATTTCTTACCGGTTGTTGAGTAGGTGTGGGTATTCAGTCCTTAGAAAATCTTCGCTCTCCCAGGTGGCCTCTTCTTCGGTGTGATTGCTCCATTGCACTTTGTACATGCGCCATGACTTGGTTCATGTCCTCTTTTCTGCCTCGTCCAATATCTTTATTGGATGTTCCGGGTATGTGAGATCACTGTCGATATGGATGGTTTCCAAAGGAGCTTGCTCTTCTGACACTCGCAGGCACTTTTTAAATTGCGACACATGGAATACTGGGTGGACATCGGAGATGCTCTCGGGTAACTCTAGCTGGTAGGCCACTTCGCCTCTTCTGGCGCTTATCAGGAATGGACCCACGTATCTTGGCGCAAGTTTCCCTTTGACCTTGAACCTCTGGGTCCCTCATAGTGGTGAGACTTTTAGGTACACATAGTCGCCTACATTAAACTCTAAGTCCCTTCGACGAGTATCCGCGTAGCTCTTCTGTCCAGATTGGGCCGCCTTTAATCGGTCTCGGATCAGGCGGACCTTTTCCCTCGGCCTCTTTAATTATATCAGGTCCAAACACGGCTCGTTCACCGGTTTCTGACCACATCAATGGGGTTTGGCATCGCCGTCCAAATAGGGCTTCATTTGGCGACATCTTCAGACTTGCTTGGTAGCTATTGTTGTAGGAGAATTCGACGTACGGTAAGCATCTTTCCCAATCCTTGGTGAAATCCAACGCACAAGCTCTCAACATATCCTCAAGAACTTGATTTGTCCTTTCGGTCTGCCCGTCGGTCTGCGGGTGGTAAGCGTGCGAAGGCAAGGTGGCTTCCGAGTGCCTCATGAACTTTGCTCCGAAATGGGATGTAAATTGAGTACCACGATCCGATATAATTCTTTTTTGGTACACCGTGAAGACATACGATCCTACTCATGTATAGTTCCGCCAGCTTGGCACTATTGTAGTTAGTCTTGACGGGGATAAATCTGGCGGTCTTGGTGAGCCGACCTACTATTACCCAAATGGAATCATATCCCGCTGCAGTTTTGGGTAGTCCAACGATGAAGTTCATGCCTATCTCATCCCATTTCCACTCAGGAATCTTGAGTGGCTGTAACAAGCCTGCCGGTCGTTGATGTCAGCTTTTAGCCTTTGGCATACATCGCATACGACCACATATTCGGCTACGTCCCTCTTCATATTGGGCCACCAATATTCTTCCTTCAAATCTTGGTATATCTTCGTGCTGCCAGGATGTAGCGAATATGCTGATTCGTGTGCTTCTTTTAGGATCAATCCTCTCAAACCACCTTGCTCAGGCACGTAGATCCTTTTCTTAAACCACAGGGTTCCATTGTCATCTACCGAAAATTCCTTCGCGTGCCCAGCGGCCATGCGCTCTTTGATCGCTTGAGTTTCTCCATTATCCTTCTGAGCTTCTTTTATCTGAGTCCTCAGGAGAGGTTGGATTTCTAGTGAGTTCACTTCGTCGTGAGGAATCATGTGTAAGTTGAGTCGAGCCATTTCTTCTTGGAGCTCACCGGCCATGCCTTCCAGTCTCATATGGTTGCATTGGGCTTTGCGGCTTAACGCGTCGGCCACTACATTCGCCTTGTCGGGGTGATAATGGATTCCTAGATCGTAGTCCTTGATCAATTCCAACCACCGTCTCTGACGTAAGTTGAGATCGGACTGAGTAAAGAAGTATTTCAGGCTCTTGTGGTCAGTGTATACATCACAGTGATTCCCGATCAGATAGTGTCTCCAGATTTTTAACGCATGAACAACCGTTGCTAATTCCAAGTCATGTGTGGGGTAGTTTTCCTCGTGGGGTCGCAGTTGTCTCGAGGCATACGCCACGACCTTTCCATCCTGCATCAATACGCATCCCAGTCCTTGTCAGGACGCATCACAGTATATCACAAAGTCCTTACAGTTGTCAGGTAGGATTAAGATTGGGGCGATGGTTAACTTTTCTTTTAGTTGGTCAAAGGATCCCTGACACTTCTCGCTCCAAGCAAATTTCTTCTCTTTCTTCAGAAGTTGAGTCATGGGTCAGGCTATCGTGGAAAACCCTTCGATGAATCTCCGGTAATATCCGGCCAACCCCAAGAAACTCCGAACCTCTGTTACCGACTTAGGTGCCTTCCATTCTGTAACAGCTTCGACCTTGGCAGGGTCTACTGCTACTCCTCCGGCTGAGACTACATGGCCAAGAAAAGCGACTTCCTTAAGCCAGAACTCACATTTACTAAACTTCGCATACAACTGATGCTCTCGTAGCTTCTCCAGTACTAGTCGTAGGTGTTCTGCATGTTCCTCATCGTCTTTGGAATAGATAAGAATATCATCGATAAACACCACCACGAATTTATCCAGATATTCCATGAATACTTTGTTCATTAGGTTCATGAAGTATGCCGGGGCATTGGTCAATCCAAAAGACATTACGGTGAATTCATACAAGCCATAACGCGTAGAGAATGCTGTTTTGGGAATATCTCCGGCTCTAATCTTCAACTGATGGTATCCTGACCGAAGATCAATCTTCGAGAACACTTGGGCACCCTTGAGTTGATCAAATAGGTCATCGATTCGAGGTAATGGGTACTTGTTTTTGATGGTCACTTCATTCAACGATAGGTAATCTACACACATCCTCATACTTCCATCCTTTTTCTTGACGAAGAGCACCGGGGCTCCCCAGGGAGAAGAACTAGGGCGTACAAATCCTTTTTCCTGTAGTTCTCTGATTTGCTTCTTGAGTTCTTCTAGTTCGTTAGCCGGCATTCGGTAAGGTCTCTTGGATATGGGGGCAGTACCAGGCATTAGGTCGATGATAAATTCTATGTCACGATCAGGGGGCATTCCAGGCAATTCCTCAGGAAATACGTCCGGGTAATCTTGCACTACTGGCATCCCGCTCAAAGGTAGCATGGTAAATACTCCCACGGCTTGCTCACATAGCATCGGGTTTTGGTCCGTGGTTATGTTCATTGGTGATCCCCATGGGGTGGATACTGTGACTTTCCTTCGGCCACAATCTATGACTCCATTGTTCTTAGTCAACCAATCCATTCCAAGTATGATATCAAGAGTTTGTGGTGGTAGTACCATAAGGTTTGAAAGAAATACCACGTCTCTAATCCGGATGGGCACATTGATGCAAGCATGGGGGACGGTTATGTTTCCCCCAGGTGAGTGTACTAACATGGGTTTCTTAAGTTCTACCTGGTGTAGGTGGTGTTGTTTGCTTATTCGTGATGATATGAACGAATGTGATGCTCCGGAATCAAATAAGACTTTAACTGGGGTAGAGTTGATAGAGAACATACCCATCAGCACGTTCTGATCTTCTTGTGCCTCTTCGACACGCACATGGTTCACTTGTCCGCGACGGAATCCGGTAGCAGTCTCATGGGGTTGCGGCGTCCTAAACAGACCGCATCCAGCAGCAGGAGCAGTAGTTTCTCGTACAGCCGTTGTATTGGCGCCGGCACGCATAGGAGTGCCGCGTGGCTTGGGGCAACTATTGGAGTAGTGCCCAAACTCTCCACAGTTGAAGCAGTTCACATTTCTTCTTCCAGGAGCGGCTAAGGTCGGTGTCGGGGTACGGAACTGGGGCACAGTCGGCCTGCTGACATTGTCGGGTGCAGTAGGACGACTGACTGCCACGACGGTTGGTTTCCATCCAGATGGGGTGGCTCCCTTGGGACGCTGAGACGCTCCCTGAAGTGGACGGGTCATAACGAGTCTCCTCTTGCGGTTGTTCTCCACCATCTTCTGGTCATGCTCCAATCACACAACCTTGTTGATAAGGCTTTGAAAGTTGGCGTGGTCTTGACCGATCATCGGCCCTCTCAGCTCATCGTTCAATCCTTCAATAAATTTATCTATTTTCTCTTCTTCGTCTGCCAGGTCGCTGGTGGCATATTGGGCAAGCTGTGTGAACTTGTTCAGGTATTCTTGTACCGTGGTGTTGCCTTGACGCAACCTTCGGAACTCGTTCTTCTTCATTCTCATGATAGCAGCGGGTACGAAATTTTCACGGAAGGCGGCCGTGAATTCCTCCTAGGTTGGTTCTCCGGCGTCTTTTGCCCGTGTCTCTTTATAGGTGTCCCACCAATCACTTGCGGGACCTTCCAGCTGATTGGTGGCGAAGATGACTCTGTCAGCTTCTCGCACTCGAACAAGGGTCAACTTTTTCTCTATCACTCTCAGCCAGTCTTCAGCATCCATTGGCTCGTCTGCCATGGAAAATGTAGGCGGCTTGGCTCGCATAAACTCTCCCAAGCTTGATCCTCCGCGATTTCCTTGGTTGTTGGCGATGGCTTGAAGTAACTGGGTTTGCAAAGCCATGACCTCTGCTAAGGTGGAGGGATTAGGCTCCGTTGGGTTCTCGTTGGATGTTGAGGCTCTGCGACGGTGCGCCATCTGAAGAAGGTAGATGAGGTAAGAGATTGGACCCACTAAGGTCATGGTTTCTAAGTGATTTTCTCTTTAAGTTGTTTTTAAGTGATCTTTGAACAGAGCAAGCATGGTGGAATAAACTCATTCATAACATATCATAAAACATTACATAGGTCCATAGTTAATACGACAACGGGAGATACAACAGACTACACATACGCACTTCCATACAACACAATGAAAAAGCTAACATCGTACTACTGCCATCAGCTACTAAGGGGGAGGGTGTGATCCTTGCTGTCAAAAACCATCCAAAGCAAGGTCAAAATAAATTAGGGTTTAGTAGCAACTAAGTCACAATTTAAATTCCTAATTTTATAAATATTGCGAAAATACACTTTTATTCTGTCGGTGATATAGGCCCGGGGGTATGTCAGAGGTACGATATCTAAAAAAAGGAAGGCGCCTTCGCCCATTAGGGCGCACCAAAGATATGTCCTGGATGACCCAAGTAAGTCCCGGCCACGGGCGGCCACGTGGCCACCCCAAGAGGGGCCTGGCCCGGAGGCTGCCCAGAGGCCACCGTACTCCCAAGCGGCAGGGTCCGGGATCACCGGACCCCCGGGCGGCAAGGTCCGGGATTACCGGACCACCCCGCACCTCTCTGAGAGAGGAGCAAGTCCAACTGCCAACCACCTCATTTAATGCCTAAAAAGAGAAAGGCTGAGCGCCTGCCCCGCCGCACTTAATGCGATGTGAGGCGCGCCTGTCAGCCGCTCTCATCATCACCCCTTTTTACTCGTCACGAGGCAAAGAGGGCATAAAGTCTTTGATTGTGACCGTGGTATGGTAGCACGCCCACTCCGCGCACGCCTCCCTCATGCCCCGACTAGTCGCGTTGAATGCATTGGGCGGTCGCATGGGAGAGAGAGTATGAGCGCAGGAGGCGTTGTGTCAGCACCTACCCACAAGATGGGCCGCTGACCAGTGGGCCCCATCGGAGTAGGTAAGCCAGCCATCACCGCGTCAGCAGCATGACTGCCACGACGCCCGCTTTTTTCCGCCAACTCCGTGACGCGGCAACAGGGAAAAAGATGAGGGTAGCTTCTCCGACAAGACAAGGCAAGAGCCGCTCCATCACGTGGAGCGGAGTAGAGAAAATCAGGACTACTGTGGTGTCCCCTTTGCGCTATAAAAGGAGGCCCAAGTCCATCATAAAAAAGGCTCGATCCATCAGTCATCTGGAGAGGGGAATACCATCACGGGTCCTTGTACTCCATCCTTTATACTACACAAAGAACAGGAGTAGGGTATTACACCTCATAGGTGACCCGAACCTGTATAAACCTTTGCGTCCCTGCAGTCTTGGTTTTTCCCGATTTATCGGCGTCATCTCATCCTCATCGCGAGTTTAAGCCTAGATTCATCGCTCCCCTGTGCCGAACCAAAAAGGGGGTCCCTCGGATTCCCGCGTGTCGATCTCCGACATCGACATATTCAAGAGAGAAAATGTAGATTTTTACTTTAAATCTTTAAAAAAATATTTCCTATTTTATTTATTTTTCTTTTCTTCTCTTTTTTTCTTTTTTTTCTTTTCTTTCTTTCTCTTCTTTTCTTATCTTTTCTTTCCCCTTCTTTCCTTTCTTTCTGCATGCTCTGTTTTCCTCCTCCCTTTTCTCTTCTTTCTCCCTCCCCTTCCTTCACTCTCTGCACTGCGCTTGGCCGAGCCAAGGCTGGGGGTGCACGAGGAGCGGCGGCCTACGGCGAAGGGGGTAGGGGGCAGAGAGGGCGGCTTACCCGGCTAAGGCCGAGGTGACGCGACATGGCGCAGAGTGGCGGCGGCGAGCTACGGCGGCGACGATTTGCAACGGCTTGCGGTGGAGAGAAATGCGGCGAGAGAGAGGGAAAAGAGTGGGAAAGAGGCGGTGGAGTGGGGGGGAAATGAGGAGGGCTTGGTGTTGACGCGAAAAATCAACACGCCGGCTTGGGAGATCTGCTTAGCTCCAGTGCAGGTCCTAGAATAGATGAAGCGCGGGCGTGCCAGTCAGTTTAATCCTGCCACTGACAAGTTATGCAAAATAGCAGATCATAAATCATATCGGCCGATAGACCGATACCCAAAAACTAACTGATCGGCTGATAAGCCGATTGTGCAATTCCAGCCGATGCCGATGCCAGCCGATGGTGTTAAGGTTTGAATCCATTGGCTGTGCGCTGAGCAAATATTTATATAAAGGCGATCGGCTGACAATAACATGATATATATAACATTGCAGGAACCAATCACATGATGAAATAGATATTGATTTAAAGATTAAAGCACACATCGGTAGGGAGTCCGATTTCATAAAATCCAAATGATCAAATGTTCAATGAAGCCTCGCTACAATCGGCTAGATCCAACTTGTTTACAATCCTTGTAAGTCGATGCAATATCCGGATAACTCATCGGCTGAAACCCCGATGAAACCCTTAGTGGCGAGTCAACAGCGGGCTAGAGATTACGGTTTTAATCACGACTTAGTAGATCAAACGATGCAGCACTAAGTATGAAAAAAGCAATATCTAGACAATCAAGCCCTTGGCTGATTTTCGGGTGGTAGATGCCTAAACCAATCTAATCTAGTATAACGATTTAGCGGTATCGGCGAAACCCTAAAACGAGAGACAACCGATAGGGCTAAACGAAATACTAAGATTAGATTAATAGAGACATATGATAAATAGTCGAGCAAGCATGCTAACTAAACCGGAGCAATCCAAGAGATCGAACGTGCGATGCGGCCTTGGACAACGTCGACGTAGTCAATATGATCGCGATCCAGCGAACGTTGGACTTATTCCTTTGCTGGAGGTCGAACCTAATCGATGCAGCCTAGCGCCGGATGCCAAGCTCCGCCGGATGTCGAACGAAGATGAAGAGTAAAAGAGTGGCGATGCGCCGAATTGTATTGATCGAGAGATATTTTTTACATGAACCCCGAGCTTACATATTTATACCTGTAGGATGACAAAGATCTTAACAGATTATAAAATAGACTTTTGTAAAGATAAAAAGAAACTAACAATCTCTTCCTAATTAATAGATACAAGCCGTATCCTCCCTGGACTCGGTTTCTTTTGGATAAGATCTTCTCAAACCGAATCTAACAAGAACCCGGCTGCTGGAAATATGGATGCTCCATCGGCTGTCGCAACATTCTTAGCCGATTTTGCTTCGAGCCGATACTAACCCTTAGCCGATAAGGACTTTGGGGCTTACCAAATTTTGGCGTTAACACTTTGTCCCTTTTATAGCCGGCCGGGGAGGGTGAGAGAGAGGGGGACGCGACGGTCGAGCGGCGACGGGACAATGGCGTGGCGCGGCGAGCACGATGGTGACGCGAGGGACGCGCGGCGCGCGTCAGTGGGCGCGGGCGCGAGGCGTCGCGCGCAGCGGCGACGGGCGCGCGCGCGCGCGCGGCGTGCGAGGATGGGGCGGCGCGCGGCGCGCGGGGCTCGGACCGGACCGAACACCATGCGCGCAATGAATAATGTCTTTTCCTATTTTTCCGATTTTTCTTTTTCTTTTTATATTATATTTGTTTATCCAACAATTCCTTTTGTATTTCACATGTAAATTAATTAGGATTTTGGTCCAATTGTAATTTAATTATATTTTAGATTTTTGTCCACTTTATTATATATGTATATATATTTAGTTTAATTATATATTTATTATTATCTTTTATACTTTTTCCTTCTTATTTATAACTTAGTAAATTTTTGTGTTATACCCCAAAAATTAATATCCTCTGTTCAAAAGTAAATTTCTATTAATCTTAACTTTTCCCTAAATCCTTATTTCTAAATTTTATTCCTATTCCTAGTATTTTTAGTTTCATTTCCTTTATTATTTTAAAACCCTATCGACCATCCATTCAAATAAATATTCATTTATTCAATTCGACATCGAAGATTTGTTAATAAGAAACAAATAAATCCGACAAGATGCAATCAATCAAAAGATTTTTGTAAACTCCGATTTTTATATTTTGATTTTTTAAAACCTCGAATTTTAAGGTGTTACATCCAAATAAAAACAACCGATCGTATCGAAACCGATCCTCACACTGCTACATTAAGTTATATATTATATTTAAAATTTTTATGAAACATGATATGTATGTATTGTTGAAACAAATTAAAAGAGGAAACAGTAGTACACTAGCACGTTTAGTTGTTGGAGCTGAACGCTCATTATAGTTTCGTATGATCAATAGACCGATCAGTAGCATTCCTTGGTTTGTAATTTATTTATGTGATGCTCTGCTGATCGAGATAAAAAAACAAATAAAATATGTGTCCATTATGCATATGCATGATGGAGATAAAAACAAATAAATTATGTGACTAGCTAACCGTCAATTAGCTACTACTCCTCCTCCTCAACCCCGTAATATGATCCGAGTCAATAAGATCGTCATTGTTTTAATTTTAATGATAGCTACTAATTAATAGATACGTTGAAGCCGGTCATCGGACGGGCTTGAACAGGGAAACAAACGGCAGTACGCCTCTCATGCTCGCGGACACAACACCACAGAGGCTAAGGCTATTATCGGAAGTTAACTTTATATATATCCTTTATATATATCCCATAGGATTGTTTGACGACGTAATATAAAAAAATAAATTAATTTTATCTAAATAAAACTTTATATATACGTATTATACGAATATCAAAAGTTATAATATTTAAGCATCATTTAATATCATTCATGTTTATGTGATTGTTTTAAAATTATTAATATAAATTTTTTTATTGTAATTAGTCAATAGCACACGGTTTCGACTTTCTACTGATCCGTCAAGACTAGGTAGACAACAATAGTACTCGATAAACTGCATGACGCATGACGCTTGTGCTTGTCTGACTCTTTTATTTTGAGCAGAAATTAAAAAGGAGAGTTGGGGATTACTATTTTGTCAGTTCACTTAATTATTCTGCATTAAGTATGAATATATATTTTCTCTATTTTAAATTACATATCATTTTAAATTTATATAAGTACATGCTGCTCATCGTCGACGACGAGACCGTCGAAAAATTGGAGCTATGCCACTTTTCACAGATGTTTTATAAGATGATTAGTACCGATAGGACTGAGAGATGCATGCAGTGGACAATCAAGGAGGCGAAACGGTAGAAAGATGGAAGAACTACCTACTGTATATGTGCATGTCAAATTCCCAGTGCCTCCTAAGCCCTAGCATATGGTGAAATTGGGATTTTGATCCATTTTATCATCCATCGGCATTTACACATAATGTTTCAACTGCCACTCCTCGCTTTTTCTGGTCTAAATTCATGACCGGGGACTCGGTTTCTTATGCTACCCCACTATGGTGAAAATGTATAAAAAAGATGTCCACTATATGACCATGGTGCTGTATGTACTCCATATATAAGACCATGACATGTGTAAAGTACATGAACAACTGCAAATTAATGTAGCAAGTAGCCATCGATACTGTACATGCAACGTTCCGGTCAAAAACAAAAAAATGTTTGTTGGCTTTTGAAAAGCTAAAACTTTAAAATTCAGAAATCAAAAACTAAAGGTTGTTTGGAAGCCTAGGTTTAGGTTTATTTAGAACCGAACTTGTTGTATGTAACGATAACACTCAGATAATTACTTTTAATTTTTTTAAAAAAATTGTTCAAAGTGAGCTTCTTTTAATTTTGAATTTTGACTTTTCAAAAGACAGTTGTTTGGTTCAATTTTTAGCTTCTCAGTTAAAAGGAAAAAAATTAAACCACACAGCTCTAAAACAAATTAGGCCATCGAGCGCTACCTAATTACTTGTACTTTTGCCTTGATCCGGTTAGTTTGGTCACCATCACGAATTTGGGCCGTAAACCTACAAACACCAATCAAGCAGTAGCTGCAGCATCAACCTGCTGAACAGGCCTTCCGTGACTTGGTGCTAAAACCAAAATAAAACAACTAATAACTAAAAGAGAATTGTCCCGTATATTATATTAATCAAAGTTGCAGGCTAGATCTGTCGGTTTACTTAATGAAATATATTTTACAATCCATTAGAGATGGTTACCATCGTGATCTTTCACTCAAGTCAACATGCACCCTGCCTAGGAAAAAGAATGGTGTTATGATGGAGTGATTAGATTTTCAGACTAAGCGAGAAAATAGGATCATTTGTTGTAACACCCCCATTTTCACGTTACCATTGAAAAACATTTTATAGAAGTGTATATCCAAAAATTTGGTGCTTTTATTTTTATTAAGGATCATGTGCCAAAGATATCAATTAAATCAATTATTGTTAAAATCTCTTCCAAAAAGAGCATTCCCAAACAAACTCCCAGGATTTTAACTTGGAAATTTAGTTGTCCTTAATTCGAACTCTCAATGGCTAACCAAACCTCATCTCAAACAACAAAAATCTTAGCCTTGACACCTTTCGATCGTTTGGTTCCTGAAAATTCCTTGGAGCCCAAAAAGTTAAATTCGATATCAAAATCCAAATCTAATCATTCTTTTTACCTCAAATAAATCCCTAGAAAATTATTAAGCATTAATATGCTTGTGCAGTCTCCCTCCCATAGCCCAACACAGATGAAGTCATGGCAAAACAATGTCATATCGGAAGTATTGAAGAAATCGGGATGACAGAGAGTCTAGCAGAACAAAGATATGCACGCAGCGAACGATCAACGATGGCACATGATATTAATAAGGGACAATAGGCCACAGGATATGTGCATGCCAAATTCCCTATACCTCCTAAGCCCTAGCATATAGTGTAATTAGAATATCGATATATATTTTGGCCAGCATTTGTACATAATTTAACTGAAGCATAATACTTTAGGACTCTTGGAGTTCTGTGTTGCCATACTCTACTTGGTTGAAAATGAATAAAATAGAATCAGAGGGAGGAGAACTCTGCGTCGCCCACGCGCGGGAAGCTTAGGGGCGAACCCTAACGCCGCTGCCGGAGAACCGAGCGGTCAGCCGGGATGGCGACGGCGAAGCCAAACCTCAGCGGTGCCCCGTCTTTGCGCATGGAAGGTGGGTCGACGCATAGAGCTTAGGGATGACGACGCGGAGTGCAGGCGGCGGATCCGGCGCCGTCACGGTCGGATCCGGTGCCTCTGTGCCAGATATGGCCGGAGCAGCCATGCAGGTGTTAACGACCAAATTTGGTAACCAAATCCCCAGGTTCGGGACCAAGATTGAAGCGGAATCGGAGGAGAAGCGGTCTGCGAAGAAACAAAGGTTTTCATTGGCTAAGTCCAAATCGGCTACGGAGCCAGTCGACTCAGTCCGAGTCGGACCAGGATAGCCGATAGCCGATCCCGCGTGAAGATAGAGATGGAGCCAGTCCCGGAAGAAAACTTGAAGATAAAGCATGAGATTCGGTATCCAAATTGTGCGTTAAAGATATTGTCATCTATGGATAAGGTCCTGTAACGGTAATTGTATCTGTAAATTAGGGAGTTGTATAAATATTCCTTTTGTAATGTGGCATGGGACTGCATCCCGAGATATTGTCGTACTGTAAATAGTAGATAAGGCAGAAGCCGTGTCCTACACGGATGACGTCGTGCTTGGGTATAAATAAGACCCGAAGGCCCTTTGTAAAAGAACACAACAGGCAATCAATCAACTTCGGCGCATCGCCACATTTTTCTTTCGACAAGTTCTTGCTTTCGCTCGGGCTGCATCGGCTTCGATCTCCGAACAAGGTGATTCCTTGTTAAAAGTAGTTTGTATCGTCGGATTTAGTGCTTTCATCGTCATGATACTCTAGCTTCAATGTTATAAAGTGCTTAATCTATCATATGCGGCATATAATCTAGAGCAATGTCTAGATCTGTCTCGCAATCGGATGATTTCTCTCTGGAGACAGCAGCCAATAGAGTTAGATCCAGAGGTTGAATTAGATTATATGTCGTATCCACCGTCTCGAGGGATTTTCGTTAGCTTATACAAATCTAATATTTCTTTTTGTACTTAATGCTGCATCTAATCGAACTATTAAGTCACTTTTAGAACTATCAAGATCTGTTTAGTTTAATGTTTATCATTAGAGACAGTGCCGAGGTTTCAGTCGGCCTTACCTGTTTTATTTATCTTTTAGTGTTAACTGCTATTAGATATATTAAAGCCGTCTTTTATATTAAGATCTCAATCTATTTAAATGCCTTAAGCCGGTATCAATTTGTTAAGTTACATTGACAGCCGATTGATCTAGGTTTAACGTATTTAGATTAGATTAATGTCTTTTTATAAAATGTATCGGAGTACTAGCCGATCCACATTAGACCTACAGTATCGGTTAGGTTATCAATGCAGATAATTATTATTCTAGTGTGCCTTTAGCCTAAGTGATTTATACTGTCTCGGTATACTACCGATCTATCCCAATCACTTAGTATAAATATGCTTTGGGATAGCAATTATGTATTTATTGGTGTCTTCAGCCGATTTGGTAGGATCTAATGCTAACTTAATGCCATTTTCTTGTTTTTTTATTGGTTACAGGATCAAACCAACTAGCACGCCCTTGACGACACCAAAGGCAACCAACTTGGACCTGCACTGGAGCTAAGCAGATCTCCCAGGGCATTGCGTGGGAATCAAAATTCTCATCAATACGCTTTTGGCACACCCGATGGGACCCATTTGCACACTTCCAAGATCGACACAATGTTTGGCGTCAAGAACCTAGAAATCAACGAGGAAAACGTCATCCTGGTAACAATTGAACAACTGTCAGCTGAACAACTAGCCGACTATAAACAGATGGTTGAGCAGTTGCAAGCTAATTACCTACAATCCTTTACCCAGACTAGATCTGGGGATGTCCTCCAGAAGTTCAAATTCAAGCTCAAAGACCTCAAAACGTCCTCCGAGGAGGACATGAAAGGGAAGAAGAAAATGGAGGACATTAAACAGGAACAAGATGATTTGGGACTCCATACTCTACAGGACCGAATCGACTCGGATGTCCATCACACCCTCTTCAACCAAAGTAGCATACTGGTCAATACCCTCAATAACATGATAGCCACCGTGGTCGACTCGAAGATAGCCGAGCAAGCGCCTAGGGGGCCGACCTATTTCACTGACGGCCAATTCCCGGGCTACAAGACGCTGCCAACTCAGGGTCGACCGATCCCACCATTGGGACAGCAGAATCCACCCAGGGGGTCCCAATCCAGCCGAATGCGCACGCATCGGCTTCAAGGCCGCCACCCCTCATCCTAAGTCGACAACAGCCGCCTCACCAGGAGCACGGCGCCCGGATAATGAGCCAGGAGCAGTTGGCAAACATGTTCGACACAAACCGGCGACCTAAGCCGGCTGGCAACCTCATTCTAGGGCCACAGTACAATTCCGGTGATCATCGGCTCCCTCCTGAGCAATCGCCGCCACTTGTGCCTCGACCGCCCCTAGCTGCAAGCCAATACCAATATCCGGGAGGCCAATATGATCAGCAGTATCGCCCACAGACGCCACTGCCACTTCAGTATCGACAAGGACCCATACCGTATGAAAAATACGAGCAGATACCTCAAGCTCAAGACAACATACCTTGGGCCGATCTGATTGCCGATGTGATGCGCGATCAGTTCGGCCTCAACCAAAGGACTCTGGCCACATGTACCGGTACCCACTGCCAAACCGATACAAAGTGCCAGACTTCTCCAAATTCTCTGGGCAAGACAATGTGTCTACCTACGAACACGTCAGTTGATTCCTTGCTCAATGCGGGGAAGCATCGGCTACAGACGCGCTCAGGGTTCACCTGTTCCCACTATCACTCTCAGGATCGGCCTGCACCTGGTTTTCTTTGTTACCATACAACTCAGTTCAAAGCTGGGCCGATCTTGATAAGCAGTTTCACAGTTACTTCTACTCTGGCAACCACGAGATGAAGTTGTCAGACCTAACAGGCATCAGACAGAAGCATGAGGAATCGGTCCAAGACTACATCCAATGCTTCAGAGAAATGAGGAATCGATGCTACAGTCTGGTATTGTGGGACTCCCAGCTAGCTGATCTAGCTTTTTATGGGCTTTTGCCACCAATCCGTGAAAGGTTTTCGGCTCAAGACTTCGACAGCCTGGCCCACTTGGCCCAGAAGGTGACGATCCACGAGCAAAGATTTCAAGAATCAAGGAAGGCCGTCAAGAAGGTTGCTCACGTCGTCCGCAAAACAGATTCGGATACAAGCGACAGTGACGCTGAGGTAGCAGCAGCCGAGTGGACGAAGAACAAGAAGGCCATAGTCTGTCAGTGGCTTTTGAAAACGGCTAAGGAGGAGAAGTATGACTTCGACATAACCAAGGCCGATAGAATCTTCGATCTGTTGCTAAAAGAGAAGCAAATTCAGATTTCGGCCAACCACGTCATCCCATCGGCCAAGAAGCTCAAAAGAAGAGGTACTGCAAGTGGCACAATACCACCTCTCACATCACTAACGACTGCAAGGTGTTTAGGCATCAGATCCAGTCAGCTATCGAAGCCGGGAAAATAACGTTCGCAGAATCGACTAGGCCGATGAAGGTTGATGGCAATCCTTTCCCAGTGAACATGGTCCAGGCCGGCCACAGGCGAGCTGATCAGCGGCACAGAGTGATGTACAGCTTAGCCGAAACATTAAAATCAGTCAAGGCCGACCCGAAGCCAACTGGAGACAAAGCCGCACTAGTCAACATGGTGCATACCACTGGTCGATCGGCTGATCGTCGGCCAATACGAATGGATAGCCGACACCGGTTTCAACTGCGAATGCAATTAGAAGAAGAATATCAGCGCGACAGGCCGTACCAGAGAAAACCTGAGCGGGTAGGATTGCGATACGTCAGACACCATAGTGACTGCGATCTGCACTGGCGCTGCGAGTTCTTCGATTCTGCAGGGAATCGGGCGGAGGCCGCCACGATCGAAGATTGCCGGCGTGCGGCGAATTTCGAGAGGGCGAGTACGGGGACCCCTAATGCAAAGTCTGTCCGATTCGTCCCCAGGGCCGTGCAACTCAATCAGAGAAGGCTGCCTATGCACGATCGGCTGGGGCCGATTCATCAAGATTTCTTCGAAATACGAGGATGAGGAAGAAGAGGAAGCCGACGAAGAACAATCGGCTAACCCACAATGGTGCCCTTCGACCTGTTCACCAAGACACAAAAAATAAAAATACAGAGGTGAAAAGAGGAGGGCGGGGAGGAAGAGGTCCAACAAATGATTCGGCACTAGCAACATCGGCAGGGCAGGAAACAGTGGCGACCCAAGAAGAAGACCACCAAAGCCGATGAGAGCCCAGCCGATCAAGCAAGAAGGGCGGCTAAAGGAAAAAGGAAAGCTTCTGCATTGGTCAACATGGTATTTGTGTTGCCAGCCGAATTTGAGGCCACCGAGGCCGATGCAGACAACGTCGAGGAGACCTTGGCAAAACTAGTCCTGTCCCCAGAACAAGCTATCTTCGACAAACCTAAGGGGACTGAGAATCGGCACCTGAAGCCACTATATATATAAAGGAATTCGTCAATGGCAAGCCGATGTCCAAGATGCTGGTCGACGGAGGGGCTGCTGTCAATTTCATGCCCTATGCAGCTTTTCGAAAACTAGGCAAAAGAGCCGAAGACCTGGTCAAGACAAATATGATTCTCAAAGACTTCGGCGGCAACCATTCAGAGGCCAAGGGAGTTTTAAATGTCGAGCTGACCGTCGACAACAAGACCATGCCCACGATATTTTTCGTCATCGATGGGAATGGATCATATAGCCTGCTGCTCGAAAGGGATTGGATTCACGCCAACTATTGTATCCCTTCTATAATGCACGAAAGTCTGATCCAGTGGCAAGGCGACAAGATAGAGATCGTGCCAGCCGACAGGTCAGTTAACGTTGCTAACGCCGACTTGCCATTGTGGGAAATCGATGGTATTGATTGCCTGCCCGGCAAAATCTGGCAAGCCGATTTTCTAAAGGTGTCTGATTCCGATATATAGCCCATTGGAGACGAGGAGCCTCAATTACTACTTTGAAGACGTCGTGGAGGGCTCGAACGTCTACAACAAGGACACCATGAACGACAACGACGGAAAACTCGGGCAGGGGTTTATGTCGGCCGATGAGCTAGAAGAGATTGATATAGGTCCAAGAGATAGGCCTAGGCCGACATATATTAGTAAAAACTTGTCTTCTCGTTTTAGGGCCAAGCTTATTGATTTATTAAAGGAATATAAAGATTGTTTTGCTTGGGAGTAATTCGAGATGCCTGGTCTTAGCCCATCAATTGTTGTGCATCGGCTACCTATAAAGCCTGGATATCGGCAGTACAAACAGTCTCCCAGGAGGTTTAAAGCCGATATGTATGATGCGATCAAAGCCGAGATCACTCGGTTATACAATGCTGGGTTTATTCGGCCCTGTCGATATGCAGAGTGGGTTTTCAACATAGTTCCAGTATTAAAGAAAAACGGCAAGCTTAGGATATGCATCGACTTCAGAGATTTGAATAAGGCTACCCCCAAGGACGAGTACCCAATGCCTACAGCCGATCTGCTAGTGGATGTTGCCTCTGGCCACAAAGTTATAAGTTTTATGGACGGCAACACAGGTTACAACCAAATCCTTTATGGTCGAGGAAGAAATCCACAAGACAGCTTTCAGATGTCCAGGAGCAATCGACCTATACGAATGGGTCGTCATGACGTTCGGCTTGAAAAACGTTGGAGCTACGTATCAAAGGGCCATGAACTATATTTTTCATGATATGATCGACTCCCTGGTAGAAATCTACATTGATGACGTCGTTGTTAAATCCAGGGAAATAGAAGATCATATAATCGATCTAAGACAGGTTTTGGAGAGAACAAGAAAATATGGCCTGAAGATAAACCCCTTGAAGTATGCGTTCGGCGTGTCAGCCAAACAATTTTTAGGATTTCTTGTTCACAAAAGAGGAATTGAAGTCACACCAAGGAGCGTTAACGCAATCAAAACGATTCAGCCTCCCAAGAACAAGAAGGATCTATAGTCTCTGATCGGCAAAATCAATTTCATGAGGCGATTCATAGCCAATCTATGAGAGAAAATGGAGCCGTTCACACCATTGCTTCGGCTGAAGGCCGATCAAGCATTCACCTGGGGGCAGAGCAGCAGAAAGCTTTGGACAATATCAAGGATTATTTAAGCTCACCTCCAGTCTTAATTCCTTCACAAAATGGGATACCATTCAGGTTATATCGTGAGCCGACGAAAAGTCCATCGGCTCGGTTTTAATTCGGGAGGTCGAATGGAAAGAAAAGGCTATATTTTACCTCACCGACGGCTTTTGGATACTGAAACAAGGTATTCATCAGTGGAGAAATTATGTCTTTGCCTGTATTTTTCATGTACAAAGTTAAGGCTTACTTATTATCCAATGAATGCACCGTGGCATGCAAAGCCGATGTAGTAAAATACATGCTATCGGCCCCAGTACTGAAAGGATGGGCTGGAAAGTGGATATTTGCCTTAACAGAATTCGATCTACGATATCAGGCACCCAAGGCAGTAAAAGGACAAGCTATAGCCGATTTCATAGTGGAATACAGAGATGATTCAATCGGCTCAGTGAAAATTATGCCTTGGACTTTAACTTTTGATGGCTCGGTTTGCACCAATGGATGCGGAAACGGTTTGGTAATAATTTCTCCAAGGGGGGCAAGTTTTGAGTTTGCTTTTTCAATCACACCCCATGCCACAAACAACCAAGCCGGATATGAAGTCGTGCTTAAAGGACTACAACTGCTCAAGGAGGTGGAAGCCGACGCCATCGAGATAATGGGAGATTCACTGTTGGTCATCAGCCACTTGTCAGGAAAATATGAATGCAAGAACGACGCGCTGATGGTCTACTATCAAAAGTGCCGAGAATTGATGGACATCTTTCGGCTAGTGACATTGAAGCATATTCCCTGGAAACAAAACGCAGAAGCCAATGATTTAGCCCAGGGGGCATCAGGCTACAGGCCAATGATAAAATATGTTGAAGTGGAGATTGCCACCATGACAGCCGACGACTAGAGGTTTGAAGTCTACAACTACCTATAAAATCCTTCCCAGTCGGCTTCAAGGAAATTACGCTACAAGGTTTTGAGATATGTTTTGCTCGACGAAGACTTATATTACCGAATGATTGATGGTGTGCTGCTCAAATGTTTTAGTGCCGATCAGGCCAAGGTTGCTATTGGAGAAGTGCATGAAGGGATTTGCGGCACGCATCAATCGGCTCACAAGATGAAGTGGCTACTTCGAAAAGCAGGATACTTTTGGCCGACGATGCTGGAAGACTGTTTCAAATACTACAAGGGATGCCAGGACTACCAGAAATTTGGAGCTATCCAGAGGGCACCAACATCGGCTATGAACCCTATCGTCAAGCCTTAGTCGTTCAGAGGTTGGGGAATCGATATGATTGGCCAAATTAATCCATCCTCAAGCAAAAGACACAAGTTTATATTGGTGGCAACCGATTATTTTACCAAGTGGGTGGAAGCAATTCCTTTGAAGAAGGGTGACTCTGGGACGCAATCGAGTTTGTTAAAGAACACATCATATACAGATTCGGCGTCCCTCAAACAATAACTACGGATCAGGGATCTATCTTTGTCTCCGACGAGTTTGTTCAGTTGCCAACGACATAAGAATCAAGTTGTTAAATTCTTCGCCATACTATGCTCAGGCCAACGGGCAAGCCGAGGCTTCTAATAAAAGCTTGATCAAGTTGATAAAGAGAAATATCGCTGAGTACCCGAAGCAGTGACACAACCGATTAGCCGAATCACTTTGGGCCTATCGGATGGCTTGCCACGGATCAATCCAGGTGCCCCCATATAAACTGGTCTACGGATATGAAGTAGTTCTTCCATAGGAAAATATCATCGGCTCAAGAAGGATTCAACTACAGGATCAGCTGACAGCCGATGACTATTATAACTTAATGGTGGATGAATCAGAAGACCTACTTTTGTCAAGGATGCGTGCCTTGGAGAAAGTGACCAGAGACAAGGAGTGGGTAGCCCGTCATTATAACAAGAAAGTTGTGCCTAAATCCTTTGCGGAGGGCGAGCTCGTTTGGAAATTAATATTGCCGATTGGATAAGGGATAACAAATTCGGCAAGTGGTCACCTAACTGGGAAGGGCCTTTCAAGATCCATAAATGCGTCTCTAAAGGTGCCTACATGTTGGAAGGATTAGATGGAGAAATATTTGGGAGGGTTCTCAATGCCAAATATCTGAAAAAATATCACCCCAGTGTTTGGATCAACTCATGATTCGATTAATGCCTGGCTGATTCGTGTTAGCCGATGTGGTGGGATACACGCATCGCCTTCAGACCATTTTTTCTAAGTTTTTCCCTTCTGGTTTTCCTAAATCGGCTCGATATAGCCAATAGGCCTTGGTTTGTTTGGGATGCTAATTTTATCAATGTTGTAGCCATCATCGACAAAACTAGGGGGACATATACATATACAACATCAGGAATCAGACTTAGCAAGTTTTCAAAAAATTTTCAAGGCATTCAAAGCTTGGATCGGCAGAAGGAGTAAGATCGAGATCAGTGAGCCGATTACAAAAGATTGTTTAAACACAGTTAATGTAATACAAGCTTCGACATCTAGATCCTATTACATGCCTAAGAATGCATCTATGACCGAGATGGCTGAAGTTTTAATGGCCTTTACTTTATCAAGCACAGCTAGATCTTCCTCGTCGGAGCCGGGGACCACCTTAGCCGTCTTGTGTAACTCTTTTAGATGCTTGATCGTGGCCGTCAATTTGCTCCTTTGATCTTCAGTGGCTTTGGGAAAATCGGCTAGCAGCTGTTCTTCGGCAGCAATCTTCGCTCTGCATTGTTCCAACTGCAGCAACAGGCCGGCTTCTTCAAGTTTGAGATCGGCAATCCGGGCCTGTGAAGTCGATGGACCAACCGTCAGCTCGTTCAGCTTCGCTTTTTCAGCTTCCACGTTCTTGACCATCTCTTCGATCCTAGCTGCTACGTCGGCCTGGGCTATTCTTTCAAGCATCCTTTGCATCACACGCCCTAACTTAGGCCGATGCAGGTCGATGAAGACGGCCTCAGAGATTTTAGTGGCCAGATCCTCGGGGAGTTGGTCTTCAATCTCGAAGAACCGTGACCTGGCCGATCCACACTCTACAACCAGGCGCTCTACGTCAATATCCAGCCGATTGCGGATGTCTTGAAGGTTGCACTTGAGTTCATCGGCTATGGTTTTATCCGGACTGGTTGCTTCGCCTTCTTCATCACCAAGGAATTCCTTGAGGTCAAAGGATAGCAAATCGGCCAGGGCCTGCAAAAGAGATGGAGAGATCAGATCACGGTCAAGAATGGCCAATCATTCAAGGACCAAAAAGAAGAAAGGAACAAGGCTTACTCTTGCTGCAGGAACTGGGGTGACCACTTCTTCGACAGTCGGGTTGGTTGGAGCGACGACCTCCCTATCGTGATTGCTGACCGAAGTGGCCACCTCCTCAGTGTGCTCGCTGGTCGGCCCAGCAACGTCTTCGGCATTGCGACTGCCGATAGCCGATTGAGTGTGCTCGCTTGAGACTTGGGGAGCAGCCAATGGAGACAGAGGAGGCTGCATAAGAGACAAAGTGTTAGTTCAGATTGGCTAAGAAAAACAAAGCAAAGAAAAGACAGGGTTAGAAGTTTACTGGTAAAGCAGGACATGAAGGGCGACTAGCTAGGCTTTTGAACTATAGAGGAAAATTTGGTTAAGGATTAAGGTGATCAAGGTTCGTGGGCCAGATTTGACGAGAGAAGGACTTACCGGCCGTTTCTTAGCAGGAGGGCTTGGAGGAGACGGGTCGTCGGTGGTGGGCTCACCGAGTTGTGGCTCGAATCACTTGATTCGGCGCCCTCCTCGACAACTCGAGACATTTCCTCATCCATGATTTCCTCGTTGAGGGCCTGGTTGATGCTTTGGTCGATGGATGGGAGGCTGTCGGCTGGTGTGGCCGGCTTCTTCTTCTTCTTCTTCTTCTTCTTCTTCTTCTTCTTCTTCTTCTTCTGCTTCTTGGCAGGTGTAGCCGATGGCTTTACAGTAGGGGCGGCCCTCTTCTTCCGTGCCAGCGGTTCGCGCGTTCGCCCGTACAACAAGGTCTTTAGCTTTGGTGCTTCCCAGCCGATCGTCGAAGGAGCTAATCCACAGCCACCAGGGAGAACTCCTAGGCGGTACTTGATGGTGATCCCGAAATTGCTCACCTTCGGCGGATCTATTTCTGTCATCTGCGAGGAAGAAGAAGACTTAAGTGTTAGCAAGCTAGGTTAGCCGACCGCTCAAAGAAGGGAAAATCTTCAGAGTCAAGAGCTTACCGAGGGGATTTCGTCCGGCATCAAGGAGGTGATGTAGTAGGAAGACCGTTGATGGAACAAGTGTCTCTTGATCTCTACCCACCATTTGTCATATGTCGTGCTCTTCTTATAAGACAGCCCCAGAGTGCCGATGCTACCGAGAGGTGGGCCTGCCAGTTCCATTAATCTGTTCATGATCAGCGGCTCATCCACCACCCCTCGGGTTTCGATCTTGTCGGCATAATAACGCGAGACGGCGATTGCCCAAGTCCGAATTGCCGAGCGCCGACCGGATAATAAAATTCGTAAGTCTTTGCCACGCGTTTCGGCCTTGGTGGATCCCTGTCGGCAGAATGCATGGCGCAAGTGTTGTGGTGAAGATTTCTCGGCATTTGGGGTAGTCTTCTGAATTGACCTCTTCGAAGTTTAACTCGATTGGCAGCTCGAAAAGTGTTCTGTCCCTGTAAAAGTACTGACATCAGTTGTCCTTGACAAAACCATCATATAGGGACATGAACCATTCGGCTAGCAGTTCGGTCGATTGCTTAGATCCAATGTGCGTGGACGCTTCGCCATAGCTCAGACATCTCCTGGTGGTCACTTCGTCCCCTTCATCATCTTCGATCGACTCCAACAGGGGGAAGCGGGCTTCAGTCAACTATGGTCGACAACCTATTTTTTGTGTTATCAACACCAACCACAATTGGAGGAACCACCAGGGGCCCCCGGTATTGATGTTGGCATTGGAGGCGATCTTGGAAACGACTTGATTCAAGGTTTGGTACAAGTAGCCGAGCAAGAACTTGCCTAATGGGGTCTTCTTTTTGTCTACTAGGGCTTCGACTATTACTTGCCAATTCGCTGTCGGCCCGCAACTGGATCCGTAGAAAAAGAATTTTTCCAGCCACATCATTAAAAAAGCAGCGTGTTCCCTGGCACTGATTGGCCCTTCCTGCATGTTTGCAGCCACGAAGCCGTTCCAACCCCTATGGCCTTAGTCTTAAATTGGAATTGGCCCTTGCCAGCCAATCTGTTGGGGTTAGCCGATGATAGGACATCTAATCCAGTTTTCATTACTACATCGGCTAAGGTGATGGTCATTGGGTCCTGTTGGAAGATAAAAGCATTCCATGTGTTGTTCCAGAAATAAGCTGCAGCCAATATCAATGGTTCGTCTTTTGCCATATTGGCTACAGACAAGGCTAAGCACTGCGCTATCCCAATTTTCCTACCAGTGGCTGCGTTTGGCCGGCTCCATTCTCTTGTACCATGCCGACCAAGACTTGTCCATTGATGGCCAAGACTTGAAGGTGTCTGTCCAATGGCTAAGACTTGGGTTTTTTATCCTATAGGGTATTCTATTGGTTTCGGCTATTATGAACTCTGTGGGGTCCTTATTGCCGATCGGCCCTAGGAAGTATTTGTCGTTTTGCAGGAGGCTGTGGATTGCTACTTGGTGAGCAAGATGCTACAATCGAAAAAAGTTCAAGTTCAGAATGGTAAACCCTAAAATTCAGACCTACAAAGGGGAATAGGCAAAAAGAAGGGTTTTAGCCGATTAGGCATACCTCAAGGAACTCGGCGGGGGACGAAGCCGACGGAGCGGCGGAGGTTGCCATGGGGACGCCTGGGGTTGTCGGAGGAAGAAATCGCCATCGCTCGGGGACGCCGGAGAGGTCGTCGGAGGACTCAAAATGTTTGCTGGAGTGGTAAGCTGTTGACGGCGTGAGTTGTTCGACGAGCGGAGGGCATTATTTAAAGAGTTTTCGTAACGACCAAAACAGAGTCGACCTAGAGTTGCGCTTGGAAGTCAGATTGCACTAAATCCGCAACATTTTCATATCGCGGACTTAGGGGGCATGTGTTAACGATAAAATTTGGCAACCAAATCCCCAGGTTCGGGACCAAGATTGAAGCGGAATCGGAGGAGAAGCGGTCTACGAAGAAACAGAGGTTTTCATCGGCTAAGTCTGAATCGGCTACAGAGCCAGTCGGCTGAGTCCGAGTCGGAACACGATAGCCGATAGCTGATCCCGCGTGAAGATAGAGATGGAGCCAGTCCCGGAAGAAAACTTGAAGATAAAGCAGGGGATTCGGTATCCAAATTGTGCGTTAAAGATATTTTCGTTTATGGATAAGGTCCTGTAACGGTAATTGTATCTGTAAATTAGGAAGTTGTATAAATATTCCTTTTGTAATGTGGCATGGGAATGTATCCCGAGATATTGTCGTACTGTAAATAGTAGATAAGGTAGAAGCCATGTCCTACACGGATGACGTTGTGCCTGGGTATAAATAAGACTCGAAGGCCCTTTGTAAAAAAACACAACAGGCAATCAATCAACTTCGGCGCATCGCCACCCTTTTCTTTTCGACAAGTTCTTGCTTTTGCTCGGGCTGCATCGGCTTCGATCTCCCAACAAGGTGATTTTTTGTCACAAGTAGTTTGTATCGTCGGAGTTAGTGCTTCCATCGTCATGATACTCTAGCTTCAATGTTATAAACTGCTTAATCTATCATATGCGGCATATAATCTAGAGCAATGTCTAGATCTGTCTCGCAATCGTCTGATTTCTCTCTGGAGACAGCAGCCAATAGAGTTAGATCCAGAGGTTGAATTAGATTATATGTCGTATCCACCGTCTCGAGGGATTTTCGTTAGTTTATACAGATCTAATATTTCTTTTTGTACTTAATGCTGCATCTAATCGAACTATTAAATCGCTTTTAGAACTATCAAGATCTGTTCAGTTTAATGTTTATCATTAGAGACAGTGTCGAGGTTTCAGCCGGCCTTACCTATTTTTATTTATCTTTTTGTGTTAACTGCTATTAGATATATTAAAGCCGTATTTTGTATTAAGATCTCCATCTATTTAAATGCCTTAAGCCGGTATCAATTTGTTAAGTTACATTGACAGCCGACTGATCTAGGTTTAACACATTTAGATTAGATTAATATTTTTTATAAAATGTATCGGAATACTAGCCGATTCACATTAGACCTGTAGTATCGATTAGGTTATCAATGCAGATAATTATTATCCTAGTGTGCCTTTAGCCTAAGTGATTTATATTGTCTCGGTATACTACCGATCTATCCCAATCACTTAGTATAAATGTGCTTTGGGATAACAATTATGTGTTTATTGATGTCTTCAGCCGATCCGATAGGATCTAATTCTAACTTAATACCAATTTTTTGTTTTTTTGTTGATTACAGGATCAAACCAACTGGCACGTCCTTGACGATACCAGAGGCGACCAACTTGGACATACACTGGAGCTAAGCAGATCTCCCAGGCCAGTGCGTGGAAATCAAAATTCTCATCAACAGCAGGCAATAGCTTTGAGAGAAGGCGGCGGCTGGCAGCAATGGGATGCCTCGGCAACCGGTGACGATGAGAGATCAACGACCACGAGAAGGCCGCGTTGGCGATGGCGGCGGGGGGAAGGCCGTGACGGCGACAGTGGGAAGGCTGCGATGACGATGATGGAGGAAGGCCCGTGCGGGTGACAACGGCGGGGGAGTCATGTCGGCGATGGCGATGTGAGGCCTGTGTGGGCAACGACAACAGTAGTTTGTTGTGGCCGGTGGCAAGGAGGCCGATGCGGCTTGGGGACAGCAAGCGGCCAATGCAAATAAGGTCGACGCGGACGGAGAAGACCGGCGAATGTTACGGCAAGGGACCAGAATGGTTGCTAGCAATGCTGGTCGGCATGGGAGACGATGCTACGGGAGGCAATGTCAGGCTGGCCAATGGTAGGGCGTTTGCGTGGCGGAGCTGCAGGCTAGTAGAGGTTGTTTGGGCGGAGAAGCTTTGGGATAGCACCGACAGGTTTAGGAGAGGGTGCCACATGCGAAAGCCTAGCTCAGGTTTTCCTAAGCCAGCAATGTCAACGCCTTCGGGCACAATGTCCCCATTGGGGGCATTGTCGAGTGGCCACCATTCCTCTACCTGGCAAGACTCGCCGGATGAAAACTCAATCCAATTTGGACAAGCAACAATAGGACCTAATGTGTCATGACCTTCTTGGAGGCATTGCCTAGGAAGTCTTGTTCCTTGTCTTTACCGCCTTCTCTCGGTTTGATCACCGACGGGTCTTGGTTGTCGTCATCACGTTGTCACGAGGGACAAGTAGATCTTCTTCTCTTTCGCCTTCTCCCTCTTCAATCCCTCTACATGAGGATAATCGGAAACCCGACGATGATCTTCCAGGCGGAGTCGTTGTGTGTGGGGCATTTGCGACCCTTCCTAGGTCTAGCGGTGATCGGCCATGCATAGCGGCGGTCGGCTTGGCACTAGCGCTCTCTCCTGGGGTGTGTGTGGAGCTGCCAATGTGCGGCGGTGGTGGTGTTCGTTTTTGTTTTGTTTTTTTCTTGTTACGATCTTTTAGGATTGTAAACTTATTTTTTATGCTATATTAATATAAAACTTCGTATTGCGGTGCAAACCGTTTAAAAAAATAAATAAAATGAGTCCATCGGTACTTGGTTGCCACCTGTGCACAATTCACGGAAAAGTGCTAATGTAGCATAATATCATGTATATACACACATGTACTGTATTTTCTCCGGTTTTATAAATATATGTTTAGCTTTGTTTTTATTATAATATATATAATAAATGAATATTTTTATTTTTTATTATAGTAGTTTATAAGTGAACTTTATCGTAAAATATCTTTAAAGTTATTGATGGTTAAAGTCTATCAATTTTGATTTTGATCATACCCAAAACATCATAATTAAGGGTCATTTGGTAGGATTTCAACTTCTAAATTTAACTTCAGGAGTTGGGTCTGGAGTGGAGTTGTGAAGCTGTCTAAACTCAGCTTCATCTCTCTAGTTCATTTGTGAGAATATTTCAGGCTTTACTTTATTTTGAATGGAGCTAAAACTGTTGGATTAGACTCCAGTTTCAAAAGAGATGAAGCTGAAAGTACTCTCCAAACGGGCCTGAAAAAGAGATGAAGCTGAAAGTTAGACTCCCCAAACGGGCCTGAATTATGAAACGTCTGCACTACTGTACATACATACCTGCAACCGTTTTGAATTGATGGCGTTCATGTGCTTCGCCCGAGTATTCCGGCCTCTGCCACCGCCTATCTGGGCCCACCTCCAGGGAGGCCCCACCCACTGGACCACCGCCACCTCGGGCCCACCACGGCTTCTCTCTCACACACACTTCCTCATACACCGCGTCCATAGACCATCCACCCCCGACTTGTGGGCCCCACTGGGCCACCGGCCCATTAGGTCCACCGTGCACCGGCGTGTGGGGAGGTGGGCCCGCCGGCGTGGAAGGCGGAAAATTCCAGATCCCCCTGCCTCCGGGAAGACACCAAAAGAGGAAACGCGGAATAAAAAAATAATAAAAGGAGTAAATAAAAAAAAGAAAAACAAAGAATACTAGTACTCTCTCTAGTCTCTACTCCACTCTGCGACTGTGTCTGCGCGGAGTCGCGTCGTCTCTCTCCTCTCCGATTCGCGGCGGCGGCGGTGGCGGATTCGGTCTCCAGGTGAGCGGCTTGACCGGACCGACGGAATGTTTCGTGTATTCGATGGAGACGCTGTCCTTTTTTTGGGGGGTTGGTTGTGTGATTTGGTTTGAATTGGTCGCCCCCGTTTGTTCGAGAGGGGGATTTTGAGGCGTTTTGCTGTTTGAATTCGCCAATTCGTGGTTGATTTTGGAGGAGGGTGAGTGCGTATTCCACTGTTCCGGTGATCCGGTGGCACATGGCCGAGATTGATGGGGAATGGGGGTGGGGGCGAGTCCTCGTGATGGAATTGGGGTGGAATGGAGCGATTTTGCTCGGTTGGATTTTCGTTTTTCTTAAATTTTTTTGTGTGAGGCGATTCATAGCTCACGCTGCGAGGAGAACTGGAGACGATCTGATGCAAAAGAGGAAGCGTTTGCGCGGTTTGGTCGAGTTGCTGTGCAACCGGCATTTCGTTGGCAGGATTTGATTTGAGGGATGAACTGATGTAGATTCCAGTTCTGGTAACGGTAGGATCCTGCCGAGAGGCGTTTATGCAGATTCTACCGTGCTGCAGATGCAAGTCTTCAAGGGAAAAAAAGGCTCTCGTTTTTCTTGTTGTAAAGGGAGTGAGAGGGGCAAAATTTTGCCCGGTCCACGGAAAATCCGAGCCCAATTTTGAGTCTGGGTGACAGTGAGGGGGCAGCAAGTTGTTTGATTGAGGGTTAATTTGATTTCTGATAGGATTCTCGTAACTTCTATGCACTTCAGTGAATCTTGAAGCAGAAATAAGATGCTTGGGGAAACGAACTGAGCAAGTGAGCAGTTCTACTGTTTCGTGAGAATGTTGATTATTTTCGTGCGTCTAAATGTTAGATTGGACGAAGTAGATAGCATTAGTAATGTGTTCATGTTCTACAGCTAATAGTTTTGTGGATCAGGTTCACCAAAATAGGTGGTCTTTATTTGACTGAGTTTAATTGTACTTTTGCTCTGGACAGAGTTATGTGTGTAGTTGGATTGTGCTGTTGGTGATGGCAGTTAGCAATTAGTAGTAGTTTAGACAGTAAATTTTACCTTAATATGCAATGAAGAACTATGACGTAGGCTTCATGAAGCTTTTAAATTGCAAATCATCATTCATTCGTGCAGCATCTTAATTTTGTCTTGTGTAACTGCCTTCTTTGTGTAAAAACTGATTACTTCCTCCGTAATCTCAACTAATAAACCTCTAACTGAACAATGCAGCTTATTACAGGAAGGATGGAGTGGTGGGTGTGGTGATATTATGTAGTGTTCCCCAATGTGAAAGAAGCTTTTGCAATGGCCCCAGGAAGCAGCATTGTGACCGATATCCCTGAGTCGGATTGTGTATCTGATGGGCTCTCTGAGGCACTCACTGGCATTAGGCTTGATGGAGATTCTACATGCAAGCCCTGGTCTACATCACTTGTCACAGTTGGGCTATCATCGCTGACGGGCTTGAATGATTTGCTCGAGTGTCCAGTCTGCACAAACTCAATGCGCCCACCTATACTGCAGGTTTGCGTACTGATGATATCTTCTGCTCTTTATAATCCTTCAGAGGCAGCTGATTATTTGATTATCTCCATATACATAATTGCACACTTCAGCCTGGGAAAAATGCAGTTACTAGTTTTCATCTGACTCTGTTGGGTATTTAAGTCGGATCAGTCTAGAAAGTTATACAGGTCCCACCACTTTTGACATTTTACTTTGAATATATTTTATATATAAGGTATATGCATTGCACATACACCAATTTAGGGCATGTAAGTTGTCATTGGATTTGTTGTTATTTGAATATTGTGTTGGTGAAGTCTACCTGTTCTTTCGTTTGAAGACAAGTACTGATTGCTTTGTCCTGTTTTCACAATAAACTCAGCCTTTTGTTAGTATGCTAGTGCATGTTCTTCAATTGCTATGTTCTAATCATTGATAAGTTTTGCATTGCCCATGTAACTCTATTGTTTTGTGCTTATTGTTCCTGTCCTTACGATGCTGGGTTCATTATCTTCAAAGTGATCTGGAAATGTTCAAGACTCCATCTTCCAGGAAAGAATAGCAATGCATTCTTTAACATTGGCATGTTGTCTACTCTCAACGGTTGCACGATTTTTTTGTGTTTGCATGGAAGCGATTATTAGGTTTTCTTGTATGCAAGCGCCCTCCACCTGTGTATATAATGTTGTTTGTGCTTCCTTTTACCTTTCTTTGACAGATGAGTTGTGTAAATTTGTTGTGATCATTCAATTCAACTTTGTAAATGTCTCCACCTCTGGTCTTTTCATTCAAACTGAATGAACTGTAGGCGTATTGCATAACTTTCGTAGCACTGGTGTTATATTTCTTGGATCATGATATTTGGAACGACTTCTGTGAACTGAAAAATGAACACACAAAGTAAGAAAGGTAATAATCGATTGATTCATTTGTGTTCCTCTTGCAGTGCCCAAATGGTCACACAATATGCTCTAACTGCAAGCATAGGGTGGAGAATCATTGCCCTACTTGTCGCCAAGAACTGGGTAATATCAGATGTTTGGCTCTTGAGAAGGTGGCTGAGTCACTTCAGCTTCCATGCAAATATCAAAGCCTGGGCTGTACTGAGATTCATCCATACCAAAACAAACTTAAGCATGAGGAGCTCTGCAGGTTCAGGCCATACAGTTGTCCATATGCAGGTTCAGAATGCCTGATTGCTGGCGATGTTCCGATGCTTGTCTCTCATCTCATCAACGACCATAAGGTGGACTTGCATGAAGGTTGCACCTTTAACCACCGTTATGTGAAGTCCAACCCTTATGAAGTGGAAAATGCTACATGGATGCTGACGGTAAGTAGTACCCCAATGCATTTTTCTAGATATGTAAAGAGGACTTCTCCAGCCATTCATTCTCAAACATAGGTGTCATGCTCGTCAGGATAGACTTTGCATAACAAGCAATCTACATTTTTTTTTCCATTCTGGGTGCGATCATATTACCACATTTTGTTTGAAATAAGCTATTATTGGTTCTCGGTTAAGACTGTATCAGGTATTCAGGTATGTTGATGCGTTTTTCCCCTATGTTCTGTTACCATGCAGGTTTTCAAGTGTTTTGGACAGCACTTCTGCCTGCACTTTGAGGCATTCCTGCTGGGGATGGCGCCAGTGTACATGGCGTTCCTGCGGTTCATGGGCGAGGACAGCGAGGCCCGGAACTTCTGCTACAGCCTGGAGGTTGGCGGGAACGGGCGGAAACTGACATGGCAGGGCATCCCCCGGAGCATCAGGGACAGCCACAAGAAGGTCCGGGACAGCTTCGACGGCCTCATCATCCACCGGAACATGGCCCTCTTCTTCTCCGGCGGCAACAGGCAGGAGCTCAAGCTGCGGGTGACTGGCCGCATCTGGAAGGAACAATGACAAGGATGAAGCAGCAGCAGCAGTGAGTGGTTGCTACTGTGACTGAGAGCAAATGCCAAGATCCCCATTGATGATTCCACGTTGATCACACCTTGCCTGTGCTGGGAGAAGGGGAAAGAAAAGGAAGAGTTGTTGTGCATTGATGTACAAATACACTTTGTGGCATGGTGTACTAGCTAGGACACATCCGTAGCCTAGCTTGTGTTGGAGCCTGATCTGATTCAATTAACACAACGGAAATGAACTTACGGAAGGGAAGGGAAGGATTTCCTAGATCTTTTTTGTTCTGAAATCTGTGGAGATGTTTCTTGTGCCTCTCGCTAAAATGAAATGGAGCCTGATTTGATGATGGTACAGGCAGACACAAGCGTGGGCTCGATGTGGACGTATAGGCCCAGGCGTACGTGGGCCTCTCGTCCTGTAGGGAGCAAGCCACGTGGCTAGTAGTAAAACTCAAGACAAACATGCATATATCGGGAGAATGACAGTGGGTCCCAACGCGTAAGCGGGGTTTTTTGGAGTGTGTAAGATTCTTATCATACATAAGTAACAGGCAACAAACGACGCTTTGGCCGAGTGGTTAAGGCGTGTGCCTGCTAAGTACATGGGGTTTCCCCGCGAGAGTTCGAATCTCTCAGGCGTCGATAATTTTTTTTGTTTTTTTCTCTCCCTACCTTTCGTTCTCCTACCATTTCTCAAACTGCATCTGCCCATGTTGCGAAGGCTCCTACACCACTCGTTTTTTTTTTCTATGTTATATTTTCTATGGAACATTACTAAATATAACAAACTCTGAACTACTGCCCATGCTGCCAAGGCTACTACGTCGCTTTCTTTTTGGTATATTTTCCGCGGATCATTACTAAACGTAACAAACAAACTCTGACCATGAGAGCAATCACAAAGAGAAAACATTCAGCCAAAGCCCAGTTTATGTATCAGCAAACAACATCCATCCAACCTTCTTATTGATAGGCAAATCTGCAAACAATCATGTGGACGTGCCTCCAAGTATACACATATGCACGGTCCGTGCAAACTACTCAGCTGCTGTTCACTACAACAAAGTACACAGACGTCCAAACACTTTACAAACATTTTAGGAGAAAATTATGCCGCGTGTTCCTGTCAAATGAGTTTGCTCATATGAACACAGTGAAGTGAATGCCCTCCTCTGCGAGCAGGCAGACCAAGAAAGCCGGTAGTGAAGATCACGTATGAGCCAAAGAATTCATATGCTGGAGCATGTCCTCGTTGGAAGAACAGGAGGATGATAGCCCAGGAGCATCAGATGGTTTACCAGTTGAGGAATTGACATCTCTGGGGGAAAAACAACAGTGGTTTTGTAAGTTGTAACTGTGTCAGATGCAAGAAAGAGAACATGATAAAAAGGAGGTCAGCACTCAAGGTGAGACAAAACCTTCTCTAGCGAAATCAGATGGAAGGACCAGCGACTGAAGTTGCATGGCCTGTCTCTTGCAATTGCTTCAGGGTGGATGCGAGCCAATCAAGCCCATCATAGAGTCCCTCACCACGTAGAGCGCATGTCCCTTGTATATGCCATATCCTGTTCCTAAGGTCGTGCAGGCCTAGCCCCTCGCTCACCTCATCTGGGCTCATCGCACCTCTCTGTGTGAAGAGGAAGAGTTTTTAGTTCGTAAGTATAAGCATGTTTGACAATTTCATAAATCTGAAGGAAATGTATCGCATCAACTATGGAACAGATCTACATTTTGATTTCCAGTTAGCAATATGGAACACGAAGAATTGTTTTTTCTACTCTAAAGCCTCATCAGAGTACAAAAGCCCTGACAGCACAATCAACACCATGTATTAGTAATTCAAATTCTTGGTTTAACTTACCAGGTCCTGTTTGTTTGCAAATACTAAGATTATGCTGTTTGCCATTAGTGGGTCCTTGATAATGGTCTGAAAAGGGAAAATGAATATAAGTTAGTAGGATTCCACATTCCCAGCCAACATAATTTGGGAAGACAGGAACTACTACAGTGACAGATAATATCATTCTAACCTGGAATTCTTGTCTGGCGTCTATAATTCTTTCTCTGTCCAACGAATCAACAACATAGATCTACAACAAATTGAAAGCAGAAAGACATCCTTAACTTCAGCAGCAAAAGATATGTGTGTGATGCATATAGCAATTGGAACTGTCATGAACACCTAATCAAATTAGCTAAAGAGATATCCTTAGAAAGAAGACCACGCTCCTCACTTATGTCATGCATATTGATTTACAAACTTCACCTAAAAACTAAAAGGCTTTAAAAAATCAATAGCAAGAAAATTTTCAAAAGGTACTAATATATGATATCAACCTCAACTGAAAACAAACAATATGTGCACGACAATATCAAACCAAGACTTGGGAAAGTATTAAAGGCACTATATCAGGGCGGAATGACAAGGTGCCAAGCTAAATATCAACGTGTATAGAGTTTCATCTACTAGTTATTACCAGTGCATCAGAATTGCTGAGGTACATCTTCCATAATGGTCTGAGCTTTTCTTGCCCGCCAACATCCCACACAGTAAATACCACATTCTTGTACTGAACCTTCTCTACATTAAAACCTGTAGAGGGTACATGGTAGATCAACGAATGGAAAAAGGAAATGAGCACAAAATGAATTAACAGGTAAAGAACTATGGAATTTACTATAAATGACTGAAAGAAGTAAACAAATTTGTGCTACTTCCTCAATTGGATCGAGGAAGAGTTGTTTCAAGTGACATATCACCCATGATTTTAAAGGAAAAAATTACCACCCAAATAATGCAGAAACCAAATCCAATGATGTAATTATTTTTGTGAGTTTTCCATCCTCATTGCTTAAACTGTAGAGATAAGGTTCATATAAGGAAATCAGGTAATCACAGAGTGACCAAATTTGTTGTATCAAATTTGATATGTCCAAAATCATAGCAAGGCTTCTCATACTTTTTAGTGTAATAAATCTTTGGTACCTCTCAGTACCTTCTATGCTAAGGTACCAGGAGGTACTACAAATTAATACCTTCCTAAGAAACGTAAAACCCCTTTTTATATCCATATCAGTTTCCAGCTTCTATGATATTGCACTTTCTTGGAAATCTACATGACCATAAATTTTGGAATCAACACAAGATTTAAAGTAATTTATTTTTTAACCATCAGTTATAAGCTTTAAGTTTCCAAATCAATTCCACAGGAACAGTTATGCCTTTCAAGCATGCTCTGTCCACAAATTAACCAAACATTATCAGTCATGTTTTTCAATTAATGTCTGATTGTTGAGTGTTGACCCTGTACTTAGCAGGAAAATTAAATCATGGATCCCTTCAACTCCCCCCAAAAAAGGTCTTGTACTTTACATCCAACCCATATAAAATGAAGCTAAGTGTCAGGTAATTCAATAGTCTGCATGGCAATCTACAATCATTTAATACCAGACGTAAATAGGTACATTAAAATGATATGTTAGATGAGTCATTGAGCCACCTACCTACTGTAGGGACTGTTGAAAGAACTTCTCCCATGTGCAGCCTATACAAAATTGTTGTCTTGCCAGCTGCATCCAAACCAAGCATCACAACCTTCAAGAGGTCAATCACACTATCAGCGAAGAACATATAATAGTCAAATAATCTAACTTCGTAAGTTAAATAGACAGAGTAGCGGAGCCTAATGCTATGGATACACTTGATGAGATGGTTGATCCTGGTTACCATAGGTTTAGTTAAGAAGCTGAGTAACTGGTGTATTTTCTGAATTTTGTAAGTGCTATGGATTAGAAGAACTTGTAAGGCAAATCCCATCCTCTTAAAATTGATCAGATAATCAATTCTCCAATGTCAAAATTGACAGAGTTGGCAAGAGCAAGACTAAGTAAACCCTTCCATTGCCAATGTACACTGCTAAGGCTACCATTTATCTACCCACTTGAACCCAAAAGTTGCCCAATTCACCACTAGGATGATTTAATTACCTACCACTGAAAATTCAACCGATTTCTGCAGAGTCAAGATTTCAGCTCCTAGATATAAATAACTAAACCCTAGGCAAGACTCCCAAGCCAAAGGGCGCCAGGAATCAATCACCCCATCCGGCCAAGAACCCCACACGACACGAGCAACCCTGAGAGGAGGAAAAGGATCAGGGTACCCGCATCTCCTTGGTGGAGAAGAAGGCGTCGAAGAGGCGCCGCAGAGCTTGCCCCATCTCCCCAACCCCGCCGCCTGAGTGGACGGACAGCTGCTGCTGCTCTCTGCGGGTGGATTCCCTGAGCTGGAGAGAGCAGGAGGGCGGAGTGGATCGCGGCAGGAGGTGCAGTGGTTGCGTCGGGTTGGTTTGGTGAGAGCTCACGAAAGAGGAAGAAGAAGAAGAAGAAAGAGAGAGATGGGAGCTCGCAAGCGTAGCAAGTATTCTCTGTGGGTTTCTTTTTTCCTTTTTGGAGATTGTTTTTTTTTTCTGGGTTGCTGTGCTGGCAGTGGCACGAGTCCCATGAAAAGACAAGGCACACGGTAGCAGAATGGAATGCTTTTCCTGCTCTGATGGTTTTTCTTTCCTTCCGTTGGTTAAACACTTCTAGAAACTAGTTTTAATCTAGAATCTAAACACTTCTTCTACCCAGTTTAATGTGGAATGAATCTAGATTAAGTATTAGATTAATACTATATTGACGTCTAGTTTGTTTTTTTATTTTGTATATATTCTATACATTTGTATCTCCGTTCTAATTAATATATTTTAAAATATGTATAGTGATATCATGGTTAAGTATTGATTGGAAAGAAAAAAATACTCCTAGTTAGATAGTCCATGACAACCGTTTAATAGAGCAGAGCATAAAATTGTTTCAGTGATTATCTTCTCTATCAATAATAAAGACTAAAGTACTTTAATATAGCTTTTTTATTTAAATAAAATCTCATTGATGAAATAATAATAGATTGTTTTTACTACAGTAATGAAACCATGAAATAACAATTTTACGCCTCCTCTCGTTTGTACGAAAAACATATGAGACTTTTTAGGATTTAAATTATATCTAAAAATATCTATTTGGTCTTTTGGAACAAATAATTGGGACACCAAAAATCATATATAATTTTTTATGAAGTGGCTCGGGACAAAGAGATTTTGTCTCTTTTGGAGAAAAAAGAGCAAGGGATTCAACCTCATGGAAACTTTAATTTGAGTCTTTTTGAATACTTTTTTTATCAAAATTCTATGATTTTTTAGTCGTGCGTTTAAAGAAGGTCTTAACCGTATTGCTACGAGATAAAAATGGTTTACCTAGTTTATGCTTGAATAATTCATCAAGTTATATATGAACAAATTCAAATTGACAAAATCATCCTTTTCAGATTAAGTTCTTGACCGTATTGCTACGATATAAATATGGTTTACCTAGTTTATGCTTGAATAATTCATCAAGTTATAATTGACAAAATCATCCTTTTCAGACTGATTTAATTATAAGCATTGAAGAATATTTACTTGTTACTGTAGTCACAATATCACCTATCGTTGAAACTATGGCAAAAGAGCGGACATATAATGAACTTTGCTGGTATTTGAGATGACGTCGTTAAGCTAAATGCTTCCTTCATATCAAAACAAATTAATTTAATATAAAATATGATATATTCTAATATCACTCGTATCAATATTTAATCACACTAGATTAACATATGTTGGGGACAGATGGAGTAACAAAAGGAGCAATTTCTTCGTTGTAGGCTTTATAAAAAACACACACAAAATAAAATTATCACTATCATCCAAGGAGCTGCTGCTGCTACTGTTACTACTAATTAATATCATAACAATAACTTTTTTAATCTATAACCATTACATTTTGGATTAAAACAAAATCACATGTAGAAGAAAAAAAGAAAAAGAATCACACTTAAAAAATTCCCAACCCCAACAAAGACACAAGGCCAGAAAGCCCATTTCCAAGCGACAAGCGAACAGTACGGAGAATCCCACAAACAAACACCTCGTCGCTTCCTCAAACAAACCAAAAACCATCTGCAAAAAAAACCCCAATTAATTATTACGTGTAACCAAACCAGTCTGAGGACGAACGGGCCGGCGGCGGCGGCGGCGGCGGCGGAGCGGGAGACCTCACCTCACCTCTGGCGCCCCTCGTCGCGCCACCACCGAATCATCCAGCGTCCGCGGCGTGACCGTCTAGGGCGTCGGCGAGGCGCATCGAGGCGGAGGTCGCCGGCGCGAGCAGGCTCCTCTCCTCCTCCCCAACCCCCAACTCCAGCCTGCACGACCTGCCAACCCCGAGCCCGAGGTGAGATCTACGATTGGGTTCGATTGGTCGGCGAGTGGTTGCGTTGGATGGATGAATCGCGTGTGGCATTTTGAAACCGCAGGTAACAAGGCGGTTCGCCATCTAGTTATATCTATCTCTCGCCTCATCGTCTCTGCGCATTCTGCGTTTCAGGCCATCCGGAGCAGGAGCATTTCGGTGTGGTTCTGGTTCTGGTCACATCTACCGCGTTTCCCTGTGTGGATTTCATCGATTTCTTGACGCTACTGCGTAAATCCGGCTTGGTATTGATTGTGGGTATGGAGCATCTCGGTATTTTACATTTGTTTCATTGATTCGATAGCTCTAGTTGCGATTCTTCGGCAGCCATTCTGGAGTAAATTTTGGAAGGGTCGATTGATAAAATTTTAATTCTTGTCAGAACTTGTTGGGTCTCCCCTGGATTCAGGTCAGAAGAGATATGAAGCTCTAGGGGTAGGTTTTCATTGCCTGTTTGTAAGTTTGTTAGAGCAAGGATGGGAATGGACTACTACAACATCCTCAAGGTGAATCGCAATGCGACATTAGAGGACCTAAAGAAGTCATACCGGCGGCTCGCGAGGACGTGGCACCCCGACAAGAATCCAACCGGCGGTGCAGAGGCTGAGGCCAAGTTCAAGCAGATAACTGAGGCCTATGAGGCAAGTGGATTTTGTGCATCCATTTTCCTTGTGATATGATGCGTTTTGGGGTATCCAGTTTGCTAAGAAAACATAGCTACTTACCATTTGGTGCAACTATGGTGGTCTCGTATTGATGTCAGAAGGTGGCTATGGAGTGTTATTGGTTTTAATGAATGACTAGGGACATGCCCATGCATTGTAGATGGGTCAATGATTTTACGGGTTCAGTTTTCTATGGACCAATGGTTGCCCGCAGCATTCTTCCGTTTTCTATGGGGCCGGTTTTTTCTGGGGGCGGTTTGTCTGGGGGTGTGCGCGGGTAGGGCTGAAGGAGGAAGACAACTGAGCTTTTATGGTAGTAGAGATATGATGGATCTTCCTTTTATTTGTACCCTCAAAATTGTACCTTAATACCTGCCTTTTCGTATCATAATTAAGGAGATACACGATTCAGTATTTGTATCCTGAAAATGGTACCTTAATACCTGCCTTTTTGTATCATAATTAAGTAGACAGACCATTCAGTGGTTAGTAAAAGACTGTGACCATAGCTTTGGGTGGAGAATTTGTTATACAAGCTTTTAATCTCAAGCTTGTTGTAACCTGGATCTCCAGGTGTACTCAGGTGCCCCATTTGGAATGTTTATTCCAAGTTTAAAGGGGCAATGTATAGTTCATCCCTTCTTTTATTTACTGCTGGGCATATGATCCATCTTGATAAAAATTTTATTTTGCAACATGAGAAGCTCTTACTGGTTTGAAACATGAGGAAAAGAGTAACTTTTGACAATTCAAGTGGCTGACAAAGTACAACCGCAAGAGAAGACTGTTTCAATTCTGTGGATTTACTTCAGTTGAAAAGTAGCAAGCTATAGCGCTATACTGCTCCAGCATCTCATAAGTTCATTTCCCTAACTTATAATTAGTTTATCATAACATCGACTTGAAATTTGAACTAGTAAAATACGGACGGAAGTGAGGTAAAAGCACATGTTTATTTGTAGGATGCTTGCAACTATGTCATATACGCAGTAATACTGCATGAGGTAACCTATTGTGATGCAATATTGGGTCATGGTGTACTCACTTCAATATCTTATATTCGAATTAACTCTAGCTGATTTTGTAGGTACTAAGTGATCCAGAAAAACGTGCAATCTATGACCGATATGGTGAAGAAGGCTTGAAGGGGATGCCTCCACCTGGTTCACAGAGCCAGACCTCCGCAGCTGCTGGCCCAAGTGGTCCTAGTAATTTCCGGTACAATCCGAGCGACCCTGATGATTTCTTTGCTGAGTTCATGGCAAGCAACAAACCTTACTCCTTCGACCAAGAACGAACGCGATTCCAACCACGGTCACAGTGGACAGCAGGGAATACTAGAAGTGAAGCATCTTCTGCTTCACATAAGGATAGCAGTACAAGTACAAGCCAATTAGAAAAGCCACCAGCTGTTGAAAAAACCTTACTGTGCACTCTTGAGGAATTGTATAATGGAACAAAAAGGAAGATGAAGATCACTAGGAATGTTGCAAATACTGATGGGTATGTATGCCTACCTTTTCTCTTTACCGTGTACTTCTTCTTTTGCTGTTTGGAGTTTCATTAATGTGGGAACATGTTTATTAAAGTAGGTGAACTCACTTCAATATCTTATCTTCTAATATTGTGTTCAAATATTGTTGTAAGAAAATTTCCGAGTTTCAAATATTGTGTTTTGTTCTGTAATTGCGTTATTATGGTTTTTGAAGTACACCAAGATGGTAGGAATTGTGCTATTGACACTCTTTGTTAAGTTTCTGTTTGCACTATATGTTAACTCCAGTATTTTTGTAGGAAATATGATAGGTTCTAATTAATTAGTCATTCAAGGCTTATGCTCCGACGTATTTACATGGTGTTTGAATTTGAACACCTGTGCCTGGCACCTATTTTGTGTATGGAACAATATTTTACTGTTACTTGTAAACACAAAACAGTTTGTTATATTTGACAATTTTCTCCGCAAGTTTGTATCACTGAGCAGTCCATACTCCATACTCTGTTGATTTGGTTGCTTCTTAGTAGGCTATTACCTCCATTTGAATCTGCTAACAATTCCAAAAATGGAATCCAGATAAGTTAAAATTAAAGAGTTTGTTGGTCGCATGCGCATGGCTAGTGGTTGCCCGAATTCTGTTAATTCTTAATCTTGATAAGCCTGGTTACTGCTAACTACACAATGTGGTTTGGTAATTGCTAGGAAAACAGTTTCTGGAGGATAAAACCTTGTCATAACTGGCAGCATAGTGGCTTCCGCTTTACAATTTAATTTTGTGCTTCTTGAGTTAGCTTCCCATGTCCAAGTTTCCCTGTTTTTAACCAAGAAGAGCGTAGTCAAGGATAGATATTGATTTGTTACTTTCGCTTTGTATACTTTCAGAGCTGATGAAATGAGAACTTTTTCCTCTTAGTTTGCAGCATTGCATGGAAACATGTTTTTAACCAAGATACTTTCGCTTTAGTATATACTTTCAGAACTGATGCAACGAGAGAACTTTTTTCCTCTTGATTTGCAGCATTGCTTAGCTTGAGATATTAATCCTGCTAATAGTTTTACTGAAGCATTTTGCTTCTCTGAGTCTTCATCTTCATGTTATCTTGTGCAGAAAGGTGGAAATCGAGACAGAGGTCTTACCTGTGGAAGTGTTGCCTGGCTGGAAAAAGGGAACAAAGATAACATTTCCCAACAAAGGTGATAGGCTGTCTGGTCAGTTGCCGCAAGACCTGATGTTCGTCATCGATGTGAAGCCCCACGATGTGTACCTCCTGGAAGGGAACAATCTTGTAACAACCCAGGTGATCCCTCTCGTGGATGCTCTTGCTGGGACAACCATACATCTGAAGACCCTTAACGGCAGGAATCTTCCCATCAGGGTGGAGGAAGTCGTGCGCCCTGGGCACGAGATTGTGATCGCGAACGAAGGGTGGCCGATCAGGAAGGAGCCAGGGAAGAAGGGCAACCTGAAGATCAAGTTTGATGTGACCTTCCCGATGAGGTTGTCATCTTCACAGCGAGTAGCCATCAGGCAGATCATGGGGGGTTAGCTAGAGAAGAGAATATACATCAACAGATTCGTCATACAAAAACAAAGAAACTATAGTTGTGGTAGTCTGATAGATGGAGCTGGGTTCAGAATTTAGATAGGTTCTTCTGTTTGTTACAGGCATATAGTGGCGATTTTTATTCTGTCTTCTTGTTCTTGCGCTGTATAAGTGTCAGAGAAGTTTTTCATTATTTTTATCATTAGAAAAGATGCTAATACCGATTGTGTTATGACTTATGAGGTGATTCTGACGTAGGGTCTGTTTGGTTGATGCCCTCAGCACCTTGCCTGAAAATTTTGTACGGCTGACAGGCATATGAAAAGTTCACACGTCTTACCTGGCCAGGCGGCCTGAGAACTTGCTTGTTTGGTTTGCCACTGCTCCCTGAAATGGAAAATGCGATTGGGCTTCAGTCTTAGATGGTTATTGCTAAATCATCAAGTCCCGTTTGGTAGGAATTTTTCTTTTTAATTTTGAACCTTTCTTTAATTTTTTTAGATTCTCTAATTTTTAACAGAATCAGTAAAATTTCTATCAAACAGGTTATTTTGTAACTAATTTGAGAAGAATCACTTCAAGGGATTCAACAATTTCTTTTGAGAATAATCACTTCAAGTGATTTAACAATTTTATTTTTGAGAATAATCACTTCAAATAATTTAACAATTTTACATAGAGAGATCTAAAAACCAGTTATTTTATTATAATTGAAATATTGTTCTAATTATTATTTTTTATTAATTTTGATTTTTTTTCAAAATTTGATTCGAATCAGACTCTAAAATAAAAAAACACATAATCAGAACCGTACCAAACAGATTCAGATGTAAGCAGGACCACATCGGTCCTGCCTCCTCCAAACCGAATCCATCTTTTGTCCATCTTTGAGCTCTTTCAATAGACGATAAATCAATCGTATACTAGTATACATAAAGAAGGGAAAATGAAAAGATAATGCAAAGAAAATGTTCCAAAATCCAAAGCATCCAGAAGAGCACAAACAGAATACTCCAAAATCCAAACACGCAGCGGCCTAAATCTTCATTTAATCCAAGCGCCCAGAAAAAATTATCTCCAATTACATACAAAAACGCTTCAATCAGTGAGGCCGCTAATGCGCTACAACGAGAGGATCTGAAGAATCAGTAAGCCTGGGCGAAAGCTTCACGGCGATGGCATCAGATCGCCAGAGGCTTTGCTCGTCGCGGCAAGGAAACTGGAGCTTTTGCGGCTGCCAGCGATGGAGGTGGGGTCTCAGCGCGCGAACGCGGCGACGGAGGAAGGGTCATTTCGCGCCAGCGACGGAGAGGGGGGTCCTCAATTCCTCATGCGGCGGCGGCAACTTCGCCCATCGGCCGCTTCGTACGCTCTTTCGAAAGTTTTAATGTTATTTTAAAATATTAAATATAAATTATTTACATTACAAAAATATTATTTTAAAATATTAAATATAAATTATTTACATTACAAAATGTATTTATAATTGACGTTAATTCATGAAACGAATCGAGCTAATTACATTATGATTTGACGATATGATTCCAGTAAATATTTATTAATTATAAATTAATTAGACTTCATCTTAGAAATTGATTTTGTAATTATTTTTATAATTAAACATCCAATAGACATTTAATATGACACGGAGTTTAATCCATCCAATATGACACGCAGTTTAGTCCAGACATCCCAACACCATCCTACACCCTCCGTCTGAATTTTTCTTAGCGGTTTTTTAAAATTGAATTTTTTAACGAAGAAAGTAGCTTCCAAAGGGGATTATGACGGAGAAATCTAATCGTGCCCAGCGGTTCGTCAGGTCAGGCTGGCAACCAAACAGGTCCGTTTGGCCCATAGTGACATGACATGTAGCTGTTCTTTTGGATTGGATAAAATAAATATTATGTATTCAGTCCTTGCTTATTTTCTTCGCCTCCCATCGTGCGTATTCTTGTTGCTGCCTCGGCAACTGCAGCCAAAATTTAAATTTTGTATCCTTTATTCATCATTAGCTTATAAACTACAAATAATACCGGTTTTAAAATTTTTTACCAATAAATCATTTTCTTAATCCATTCGTATTTCTATGGCTTATCAGCTGTAGACTGTAGTTCAAACAATTATAGGAGCACTAACACAATAATATATTAATTTCAAAATTTCTCGAAATTATTTCTGGTCGAGTTCATCTAATCATTTGAAAATCTCCTCATTATTATCACATTTTAACTGTGTGTTATTTCGGGGTACTATTAAACGAGAAATGAGAAAAGCCAATGACAAAGGTGGTGTGTGTGGGGGGTGCTATTAAATGCGACTAACCAAAACCCCTAAGTACCTAACCCCCACACTCGTCGACCCCACCCGCTTCCACTTCCTCTCTCTCGCGCGCCGCCGCCGCCGCCCGCCGCCGCCGCCGAGGCGCGCCGCGCGGGGATGGACGGCCTCGACGACGAGTGGAACGACGAGTTCCTCACAGAGCTCTTCCGCGTCGAGGACGAGGCCGTCGCCTCCCGCAACCCTAACCCCACTCCCGCTCCTCCTCCTCCTCCTCCCGACCCCTTCGCCGCCACGGCCCCCATCTCCTACCTCCCGCCGCCGGCCGCCGCCTGCTCCTCCTCCTCCTCCGCCGCCGCCGCCGCCGCCGCCGCGCTTCCGCTCTCCTACATCACGCCCGGGCCGCATGTCTTCTCCGCCGCCACCCCCGCTTCTGTCCCCGTTCACTTCTCGCCTCCCCGCGAGTTCTCCCAGCATCCGCAGGGATCCGACATCGGACTCCGCGGATTCTCCCCTCCGCGCGAGTTCTCGCAGCGCCCGGCGGCGGCGGAGGTGAGCAGCCGAGAGATCGTCGCGGTGTCGTCGGGCCTCGCCAGTGCCGACCGCGTCAGAGGCGGCGGGGGCGGGGGCGTGCGGAGGGAGAAGGATGCCAGGGAGGCTGATCGGAGGGAGGTCGAGAGGCTCAAGGTGAGGTTGCCATGGCGCACTCGTGCGTGTAATACTCACTTGTCTTTGGTCTCCTAATGCTCGTGATCTTCTACTTGCTTTCTGCAGAGGGAGCTGAATCGTGTATCAAAGCAAATGAATGACATGGTGCGCATCTCACTAGCTGATTTCGTTGTGCCCCATTAATAGTGTTGTCAATGCTCATGCTGCGCAGTGCATTTTTGCTCTTGTTTGAAGCTGCTTTCAAATGATGAGTGGTCTGGTCTAATGCATGGGATGATACTTGAACTTGACTAAAATGTGAAGTTGTGAACAGATGAAATGACCCATGCAGTTTTAAGTTATCCAGTATGACCAACTGTAGATTATTTTGTTTCAACTTTGGATGCAGAAAAACGAATGCGGTGAGCTGAAGAAAGACAGAACAAGGAAAGACCTTGAAATCAAGGCTAAAGAAGCAGAGATTCAAAGTTTGAGAAGGGGAAATGTGTAAGTGATACACTAACACTGTATTTAGTAACCCATGGTCTTGTCTCATCATGTCGTGGAATTGCTGATGGATCTATCCATGCATATTATCTGAATGAGAATAATTTGAATTGAAATAGTTCTCCTTTAACCGTCAGTTGAAATGTGCCATGGCTACTGTATTTGAGTGCATGCTCAATATCATTGACGTTAGTTTTTGTGTATTAGGGGTTCTGCTAACAAAAATGTCAGCACTATGGCTATGGATATTGATCAATCTGTTCATGCCCCTGCAACTGGGGCTTTGCATGCTGGGGGTTCTTGCTTGGCATCCACGAGAAGAGCAGAGACATTAAATGGTGGAAACAAGGAGCAGAGTTCCCATCAAGATGGTCTCTGTTTGAACCAAAGGAATCAAACAGATGCATCTGAGGTCTTGGAGGTAGTTTATTTTTCCTGGCTGCATAGTTTTCTATTTTATGGTGCTAACATATTCAATTAGTGATATATTCTACTGTGATTGCTAGGAAAGTGTTCGCTTTCAATCAAAAGGCAGCAAATGCAAGCAAATTAAGACTATAGGGGTTCAGACAGATCTTCCAGGGAATAACGAATATCTTGAGCACAAGAAAATATTGGTTGATCGTATCTCTAGCAACCTATGTGCAGTTTGGGGCATGCCAACTAACTGTTTTATGGGGAGGAGTCTAATGTCTAAGGTCCTGGTTTCTTGCTCGGAAGAAATTTTGACGCTTGTCCAGTCTACGGGATCGCTAGACAAGTGTGAAGCCTCTTCTAAAGTGAGCTCCTCTGTCAGAAATGCTATTTCCCAAGTATATGATATCATCATCAAGGTAATAGGCATGTCGAAAACAGATTATTATTATTGTTATTGTTGTTGTTGTTGTTGTTGTTGTCCTTTACTTCAGCTTGCACTGACTAATTATTTAGTGGAATTTGAACTTTTACTCATCAATGCAAAAGGGCAGTATATTTATCTTCTCTGCAGTCTGCACTAGAAGTGTAATAAGGCTTGTTATGACCAAAAAGATTTCAATGCACCAATAGGGGACAATGCATTCATCCCCGTTTTATACTGTAGATAGAGTGTTATCTACTTTACTTTTAGTTTGTTATTCCACTATTTTATTTGAATTAATGTCTCACATTGTCAAATTATCTGTTCTGTTCCTGCAGACGAGTAGTGGTACAATACCTATACAAACTCTTCTCGAAGCATTGCTAAATTTGGCTGCTGTTGGTAATGTATGAACTGATTATCCAACTTCATTTACATGCTTATTTAGTCATTTACATTACATTACCATTTGTAGTACATTTATCAGGTCTATGATTATGGGCTTCCCCACTAGTTCTAGAAAAAATAGATGTGGCATTCGGGACAACCTAATTTTAGTGCTTCCTACTGTGCGAGGAAGTCGGAATTTACTCAAATCAATTTCAAACCAAGTTCCGTCATATACTTGCGGTGGAAATATCTAGCTTGCTGAGAACCACTTAGCTTGCTGGTTTATTTGAAGAACTAGTAACGAAGATTCTCACATGCAAACTTACACTTTAGGTTGAGTTGGACATACAACTACTACTAAGTTGAAATAGATTTTAATGTGTGCATACTTTCATTGTGATCTGTTGTCGGGACTGTTTTTTCTGTAGTTGTCGTTGTTTTCTTTTGCTGTGGGTTGTGGATGCTGAATTGAACCAGTCAATTTTCCAATTAGGCAATTACTCTTAAATAATCCTTAGAGTTAATTATCATTTTTAACTACTCCTGTTTTCTTTTCAGGATGCTGTTGTTAGTAGAGCCCTGCGGATGTTACATAGTATCTTGCAGCACTTGCTGATTAACAGAACAATGTCTAACCAGAGGTATGCTTTACTCTACATTGAATGTGGTTCTAGTTACCATGTGTTTCACAATTGGATTAATCGCTGAACCCAAATAGTGACCAGCCAACCTTACCTTATAGAATAGAAGCTACTGTTGCATTCAATACCTTAACAATGTTTTCTTCTCTAACCTACCAGTCAGTCCAGTTTTATATCGCTTGAATTGAACTTTGACCATAAATCTCTCTTGGAAAATGCTATTGTTTAATTTGAAAATCACGACAAAATGAAAGTACATTGAAATACAAATCTGGCGGTAACACCTTACTGTCACTAAATCTATATATAGTTAGCCTAATTGTGGCCAAAACTAGAGTTTGATTCTTGAAATGCGTATGCCTTATAAACTAGAATGGAAGGTATAGTTGTTAAGTGACTAGCTGTGCTTCGAGCAATTTTTGTGGGCTGCTATCTTCATCCAGGCTGAGCAATCAATCATTGCATAGTAGAAATAAACTAGTACCAGATATGAGGCAAATGTTGAGAAATATTAATAGATATTGATATTAATTTAACGCCGTGAATTGTCTTCGTTTTCTGTTTCATTGTTTTTCTTCTTTTTGAGAGATTGGGTGGGGTGGGTTTCTACTTTGTAGATGCCTTGTAATCAACCGAGTATTTGACATAGGCAGCAATGCACCAAAACATGGGTATATACAATAATATGATTGTTCATTCTTTTTTTGCTTGTTTATAATGATAGATTCTCATGCTTATGAACTTTAATACGATTTTTCTCAGTGTAACATCAGGAACAATGTTTCTATTGAGCCATGTGTTAATACTGTTCACATGGAGCGGAACAGTCACAAAGGTAGCTTTGCTTCGCTGAATACGCCTGATACAGCGAATCTATCAAGAAGACATGATGGGCTTCACACTGGAAACATGCAACTTCCTTTTACATTCTGGACTTCACTCTTCACTGCAATGTTACAAATTGCGGACAGGCATTCAGAGGAGAATATTCGTGTTAATGCATTATCTATAATGATTCTCATTGCAAGGACAAGCGATCCCAAAGTGGAGCGGGAAAAGTAAGCAATAACATGAGTATTATTTCTTTCTTTAATCGGTTGCAATGCTTTACGCTGATGGTATTATGCTGCTACTTTCAGATTCGGATTTACTTCTGTAATGGAAAAATTGCATCAACTGTTGCAGAAGGAAAATGCATTGCTTGTAAAGAAGCATTCTGTGGATCTACTTTTCTTGCTATTGAATTGTAAGTTGTCGGGCTTATATATACTCAGTGTTTGCCTGGACGGCCGCCTAGCCTATCTAGGTGGCGACTAGTCACTAGTCGGCAGCAAAATGTTTCGTTTACACCCTAGTTACTGGATTAGTCATTTTGCTGCTTAAATGGTCCTAGTTGGCTTGGATGGGACAGCACTGGGTGTATTTGGATGGTGGAGGGGAGCGATTAGGTAGCAACTTAGCGATGGGCTGTGACAAAAATTTGGGTGCAATGCACGATGATGAAAAAAAGAAGCGCGGGGCTAGCTTCATTATAGAATGGAAGGGGATTTGGTTACCTTATCTGCGTACAAACCATTCTATAGCATTGTGCTGCTCTTCCCCTCTTGGCTTGAGGCGAAAGGGGAATGCACAAAAGCTCCCCTTCGTAGGTATACCAAGTCATACATTGGTATTTTCAGTCAATATTGTGTATTTGTATGGAAAAAATAGAAAACCCGCCTAGACAGCCTAATCTGCCTAGTCGCCGCCTAATCAGCCTAGTCTCTAGTTAGTGGGTGCCCGCTCAACTAGCGACTAGCGTCTAGGTGAACAGTGTATATACTTAATAGTAGTTTTAGAAATGAATGTGTCGTTTCAAGAATTTTTAAAGGCTAAACGAATGCTTCACTGCCTCTGTAGAATACCTGTTATGCTGTCTCTTTTTTCTCCATAGTTCCTTTTTATTGGTGGACTTGAATTGTGCCATTTCTTGCAATGAAATTTGATTCATATTTAGTTATTGACTATCAAACACCACCAACTCAAATATTTAAAGTATTAGAGAGTATAGCTACAGAAATGCTTCAGACAATTACTGGCGCATTAAATTCATGAAAAATGCAAAAAGGTGATCTGGACCCTTGCAACTTCTCAAACTTAATTCTGCCCTTCTGCAAAGCCTTGTTGCTAGCTTGGCCAGGATTTCATTAGATCGACCTGTTAAAAAATGTACTCCAAGAAATGAAATATATATTTCTTTTCAAGTCTATTCCTATTGGAATACTGGTTGTTTTGGGGTCATAAACCATATTTATTTTCCATTTTGAAGATAAAACCTTCACCTTTCTGTTACTTTGTTTTCTGTCTGTACCAATATCTGGATTTCCTGTTGCTGGTAGGCCCAACGACATTGAAGTTGCTATGCAATGGAGGTAAAGATAGCCCTGAACAGATTGAAGCTATAACATGTGAAAATGATAGATCACAACAAGCTATAACCTCAATTTTCAAGGACCTATCTGAATGCTTGAGTTGCAAGACAACAAGTTCTCTGGTATGTTGCTCCTCTTCCGGACCATATATTCTCATTTAGATGTTTAGCTTGAAGACTAACTTCATCTTATTAAAAACATAGACTCTGCATGGGTTGAAACATAGTGACATGTTACTTGCCATTCTTGAAGAAGAGGTTTTGCATGGTATTTCTTAAAGGTTTTAAAGTTGGAGTGCTAGAGAAAAAATAAAAGTTTAGACATAAGTTCTACCATTACATTTTACTTCCAACATTGGACAACTAAGAAAGCTATTATTTTCAGGAGATCAAGCTTTGTCGGGTAGTTGTCACTCTGTTAGCATATATAGCTTCCAGTAGCAAATTGGGGTATGAAGTGCTTCTAGGTCCAGTTACTGTCCGTGGTGCCAATTTCTTGGAGTTGATCATGGAAGTCCTTGCGTCACAGATTGAATATGACGCAGCCCGTTCAAATGGAGAACATGAGCTATTGAAAGAAAGGTGATCTTGAACTTCCCATCCTATACTGCAATTTTGAGTATGTTGCTTTTTACTCCATCTGTCCACAAAATATTTTACATAGCCAAAATCCCTTGTATTTGTGGACGGAGGTAGTAGCATGTAAGTGGAGATAGTAGCACATGCATATAACCCCAAAATTGCATTGTATTGTGAAGTGTGACTGCTTGGTAATTTCCTTTTGCTGCTTATCTTAAATTACTGCTGGATACTTTTAAGTCAGGTACAGATATATGTAAAAAATATTATAAGAATCGCACAGAAAAATAAAACCATGGACCTTAGCTTAGAGTTGTCTGTGCTTGTTATCTGTAACTGATGAACAGATGCTTTTCTGTAGGTATTTGCTAATGAGGGAGGCGCTGATCCTTCTAAACCGATTAGCTTCGCATGCAAATTTTTCGAAGCCAACTCTGGAAGTGCTCACGAGCAGCAAGCTCTGTGCAACCTTGACAATCGATGTCGCAAATCGGTTGCCGCAAAGGAGCAAATACCCGTTGATACACCTTGGTGAGATAAACATCCAGATGGCAAATGATCTCGCTGAACTAGCCCAGAAGTTCCAGACGCGAGTCCACAGTTTCCTTGAAGAGCAACATTCAACAGTTAATCATTCCAATCCAAGTGCTTTGCACAAGAGTTTACAGCTTCCAGGATGATTAAAATCCGATGGCTAACTGTTCTGCCCCCCATTAGCTGAGTGCAAATAACAGCTAAAGCAGCTAGGGGGATTATTTCTCGAGCTATAGTAGAGAAATTTTGGAATCCTTGTATTATTTCTCCCTAGGGGGATTATTTCTCGAGCTATAGTGGAGAAATTTTGGAATCCTTGTATTATTTCTCCCTTTTTGAGTCTTTTCTACTAGTAGGTAGGGCCTTTCCTTGGTTTGGCTTGGCTGGGGCGAGTAAATAGGTTTTAGCTGGTGGTGTACATAGATGCTAATGCTTCCTCGCCATTTTGGGATATGTAAAATGTATAATCAGATAACAGCATAGGCTTTTGGTTGCTGATGAACTTTTTCTTTGATCGAATTGATAATCCAATCCTCATTTTGCTATACGAGCAAAGCTTCTGATCTTTACAATGTTCACTTCTCGTTTAGACGCGCAATATGTGGTAAATTACTCAGATTAAGATTATCAAGGAAACCGCAACTGAGTAAGAGGTGAGAGACAGTTTGGCCTCGACAATTTGCCATGTCAGATTCTGATCGAATTGGCACAGAAAGATGCTTAGTAAATTCATCTAACACAAATGGTGAAGTCCTATTAGAATCATGAGCTAAACAATTAGATGCTACTACACGTGATAACTCTCAAGGCGCATCGTTTGGCTGAGCATCAGAATCCTGTTGCTTCTGGCAGCTGTCATTGGTGTCGTCTTGTTCATTCATATCAGGTATTGAATCACCGTTTCCCACTAGTTTTTCCTGAAAATATTAAATCACCAATGAGGCAAACAAGACAATAAAAAAAAGATCAAAACTTCCTGAAAGAAAAAAGAAATCACAATAAGAGCATGTGCAAAATAGGTTGAGGTGTTGCAACATGGACCAACATTCCAGCAATACTGCAGAGTTTCACTAGTTTAAACTCATAGCTACAGAACATTTTTCATGGAACCAACCAGAAAGATAAAGGGCAAGTTAATATCAAGAAAATAGAAATGCATGAGCTTAGCCACCTTGAGTGAAGCATTGTGTGAACGTAGTGCCTCGTACTCCTTTTTGATCCGTTCAAGCTCAGCCCTAAGTGAGGAGTTTTCTGCCCTTAAAGTGTCAGCGCGTACGGATAGCTCTTCACACTCAGCCTGGAACAAATATTTCGGTGCTTCAATAAGACTATAGACTATGCTGGTGTCCTGAAGAAAATTAAGTCCAGTGTCGCGATGAACATCATACCTGCTTGCGCAGCCGGGACCTACGTGCTGATTCCCGATTAGACTGCTTCCTTTTCTGCTTCTTTAGTTCCCTTTCGTCCTGAATATTGCCAAGGTATAATTAGAATATACAGGTACCAACATCTTTATATTGACATGTATACAAGAGCACGGAATAAAAATAAGCACTTTCAAAAGACAGCAACCATTTTAAGAAAAAGTTTCATCCCATTAAAAGACGGCATCTTGCCAAATGCTAATCCCCATTCCCCAAATAAGTAGATCTAACATTCATTGTGGAAGTCGTTATGGCTAGAGTAGAGTAGATTTTCTCTTGCTTTGTGGACTAGTAGCTTATTCTACCATACAAGGATTTTTTTTAATTCAAAACTTATATACAAGAATTATGGAAACACTTGTTGTCAAAGGACTTATACCCATTGCTCTCCTCGAACTGAACCAGATGGTGCTTTGCCATGCATTGCAGGAACAGGCGACGAACCAGTAGCACCCCAGTAGTCCATTCCTATGTTCAAGTTTGTCGTGGGAGCAACTCCCCCAATCACGACACCCGTTTGAGTTGGAGCCATCGACATGTTCTGATTTAATGCTGAATGTGACATGCCATTCTGAGAACTACCTACATAATCAAATGCATACTTAATCTCACACAAAGGAATATGCAAGTCTATTGGTGTCTATCACAAAACCATAAATAGGTCCTCAAGTACATACCATCTTCCCTTACATCATTTTCCTTTGAATGTGAATCCTGGAGCAACAAAAAACAATGTTGATGGGCCATCTTCCAAGGTTAATGATTTATCTTAGTGCCTAAAGAGCACTACCAAACAAGCAATTTGATATGAAAAATATACAGAGACCAATCTCACATTTTGAGAGTTGGCATCGCTTCCTTCACTTTCACTCTCACTTCCACTCTCACTGCAAGTTCCAAGTTACCTGAGATTAGGTTTTGTCGGAACTAAAGAAACTCATGATTTACCAAAAAAAACAGAGAAGAATAGAAAATAAAAAACCTGTGGGAGGTAATCCCATTGGCAGATGGAGCAGATGTTCTGCCATGCTCATTTTTCCCTGAAATTATGATCAGAGGCATAAATGTGAACTCGCACAAATAACCTTGATATTGACCTTGGAGAAGACTTACCATTAATTTCTGAAGCACCTGGTGCAGTTCCCTGAAAGAAGCATGTCAAGATTGCATGAACTGATGATCACCAAAAGATTTTTTAAAAATGTTTGTTTACTTACAGCAGTTTCAACATTCCCATTTGTCGGCATAGGGTAGTGATTAAATGGATGAATACCCTACCAATTAGTTAATAGTTCATACAAGCATGTCAATCAAACTTGATACAATGGGTGCAAGTACAAAGAGAGCATTTATTGATTTATGACTGTCAGGTAGAAAATGCATACAGGAGTTGAGGGATGTGCATACACAGTCCCTGGAGGGTACATCATATAAGGTGGTGGTGGTGTCCCGTAAGGTGGCACCATGGGCTGAAATCAAAGGGGCAATATTTTGAACTGAGGTACAAAAGAAAATGGTTATAAATAGCACAAAAATATACTGTAAAGGAAAGCAATTTGCAGAAGTTGCCTCACTTTTATAACCTTTTTTACCTCCAGCAGAATGCTTAGTATTTTGCATTGCACTCCACTACCAGATTTAACAATAGAACCATAATCTACATGTTGCAAACTGGCTAATTCTGCTGATCTTTGAAAGATGAAACCATCTACATTTTGATATTTCCTACATCTATATGCTTGTGGCAGTGAGTACTAAAGGAAAAACAGATAATATTTAGCAAAGGATTCAGTTATGTTGCCTCAATTTAACCTAGCACACTGTCGTAGTCCGGATAAGCCAGACCTAGATTCCAGATAGCACAAAGCTCCTACTGCCAGTTTTGCCGGAAGTTCAGAGAAAAGGCACCAAAAAAGTTTTAAGATACAAACTTTTTTGGTGCAATGTCAACTTTGCAATTCCTGCAGAAGACGGCAGGCCGCTTGCGGATTGGTGGATCACGACAAGACCACGTTTTCAGACAAGCTACAGGGCAGATTTCGATACCATGTTCATGTTAATCTGTTGGCTAATCTGGAAAGAGCGGAATGCCAGAATTTTTCAGCACGTCGCCAAAACGGCCAATCGGCTGGCGGACGATATCAATGAGGAAATCGCTGTGTGGAGGGCAGCCGGGATCTTTTCCCAGATTGGCGAGTGATCCCGATTAGAGGGATGGGGTCTTTTATTTCCAACCGGGCTTGAGTCTTTCTTGAGACCGGCGCAACATCTTTCATGTCGTTGTAATTAAAACTTTTACTCCTCTCTAATCTTAATGAAATTGGCCGGCCAATCTTTGGCCGTCCCAGCAAAAAAGTTTTAAGATACAAAGGATACCTGAGCTCCCCACATGTAGGGATGAGCCTGGGGACTTGCAGCAACAGGAGGCGGAAAGAACCCATGCGGTGGAATTGCCGAGTAGGCCTTTCAAGGTTAAAAAACAAAAGATAAAAGCACTGTAAGTCATTAATATTGAATTGAAAATCCAGTACAACAAAACTACAAGTCCATCTTAATAAGTAATCAATAACCTGAAAACCAGGCCATTCAGGGCAAACTGGAGCTGTGGTGCCAGATGTAGTGGCTGGAGACTGCTCCTGAGAATTTGCAAGCGAGAAACCGTAAAAAGAGGTAAACAATCTGTGAAAAAGAAACAGGACATGTGTTTTGCACTTCTATTGAGAAGGGATATTCGTTCTGTCAACAGAAGTATACTAGTCCATGCAAAGAGAAGGGTATAACACAAGCCAGAATATCTTGCTATAATAGTCCTAATAAGCTGCATAAAACTGAACGTGCACATTCTTTCCAATTCATGCTTTATCATAGATGTTCGACACTTTTATCAGTTTGGCAGCAACACAGCATTGTTCTCAAAAGAACTCAGTCACAGCATGTATCATAAGGCTATTGATAAATTCCAATTATATGGAGAAACATCAAACATGGGGGAAAGGAGCACTAGAAAACAACAATCAAGCTTATTGTCTTCGGCAAATATAACAAATTAAGCACAAAATGTTCAGTTAGAAAGAAGATGTGTGATCAAGTACCGGTTCTGATGCCTTTGTTGCCTTGGACGGCGTTCCAGGATCATTAGTACCCATCGGATTCGTCAGCAATGCTTCTGGGCAACCAAACTCGCACACTCAATCCATTGTAACACGGATATTGATCAACTAGGTTAAGATAAAAGGCCACCTGCTGGGGGGAAAAATCAATCCTTTGAACCGCAAAGAAGAAGAAAAAAATGACAGATTTTGCAATGACAAATCTCACTCTCTCGATCCTGTATTATCTTAGTAGGACACTAATATAAATTCCCACTAAATTTGAAAACACCCAAGTGCATTATGATGCACCAAAAGTCAAGTCTATAATAATTTACCGAATTCTATCTACCCCTCGTCAATATTCGATATAGAATCATACTAGTAGCTATTAATTGGGCATCAGGTTTACGAACCCACACGGCAAACTAGCTAAAATTGGAGGAGAAATCAGAACCACAATGCAAGCAAAGCAGCAAGTAATCCATCACCACACGCCATACAATCCACCCTCACCAGAACTTATCCTAGCTCGGCCGCCGAAGAGAAACGACGCGGGAGGCGGCGAGGAAACCCCCGCCCTAGAGCAGAGCGGCCCACGCGGCCGCTCGTCCCCGAGCCAGGCAACAAATGCAGCAGCGCCCTTGGTGCAGGCAGCGTCCGACGCGGCGACGCCGACGCCGGCGAGCGGATTGGGGCGGCGAGCGGCGAGGAGGTGGAGGAGGAGGTGGTGGATTGGGAGGGAGAGGAATCGAGGAGGAAGAAGAGATGGAGCTCGGGTTTGTGGCCGTGGACCGCGTGGTAGGGGAGGGAGCCGGTGGGTCACTGTCGGGTGGGCCCCAAGATGGGCCGTGGGCCTGGTCCATGGTGGACTCCCTCCTCGTGAGCCGGGGCCGAAAGCTATTGGACGATGGGATGATGAGATGGATGGATAGGATGGCCCACCTGGATCGACGCTGCAACAACCGTCGCCGCCATCTTGGATTCCTCCTGGCCATATCTTTTTCAACTAATTATTAATTTATTCATTAATCCAATCATTTGAGATCATCTGCTACTATCTTCTCAATTATTTTTTCTTAAAAATGAATTGATTGATTTAGTATTAATCCAATCATTTGAGATCAATATTGTATTCCCAATTAATTATTCTTAGAAAAACTCTAGTGAAAGTTACTGCCTCCGAATAATTGATATTAACACTATTCAAGTTTGTACCGCTTGTATTTAAAAAAAACTTGAAAATATATTATATTATGGAAATGTACAGTGCCATAAATATAGCTATATAACTTTCATTCATTGTAATATCATTTAAATTTATGATCAAAGTGAGACATACATAGTCTACAATAAAAGTTAAAAAGAGAAATCAAAGAAAGTCATCGATAAACGTCAAATTTAAGAAATAAGTTCCATAAAATATCATCATACAAGCGACTTTGTCAGTTTCGTTCATCCCACATCGTATTGATCATCCTATAGCACTTAACGGATAGATGCTAACAGAACCCTAACAACGATAACATTTTATTTTTGAAACCAAGTCTCTACACTTGTCGATGGTATTTTTTTGAAATTAGACGTTTGTCAATAGTATTTTTTGAATTTTCTCTAAAAGGTATTCAAGAACAGAGGAAGTAAATAAGATTGTGCCATGCATGTTCATGTTGTATAAGATTAAGTTGCGGGGGGAAATATTTTTCAAACAAGTTTACTGTGCTAGTGTGCTGCATAGAATTGTTTGGGAAACATATGTCGAATAACTTGTTTTTCTTCTTCAAACAAGAGGTATGTGTAAAAATTCTGGAGATGAATGGGACAACCAAGGACACAATACAACCATCAATCTGTCCACTTCGTGTAATGCAGCAAGGATTCAGTGGCTCTATTTGCAAATAAACATTCCCTTTATACTGTTCTAGCAGTAGCTTGTTTACTCTTGTAATTGTTCAGTTCAACAATGTACAACTACTGCCAGTGGTACAAGGGACCAAACCAGGCATCCCAAAACACTCAAATTTAAGAATGAAGCATCAACCAAGAACTCCAAAGATCCACTCCTGGGAGGCTCCAAGGCAAAAGTGCAAATCAAATTCTTGTGATCCTTTGGCCAAGAGTGATCGACAGTTCTTCTTGAGGCAACACCACGACATCACACTAGAACTCAAGCTTACATGACAGTCACACCCAACGCAGGCGCCCTTGGTACTCCAAGGAATGACGGATGTCGCCATCAATGACGGATATTTGCTTTCTCATTGCTAGAGCAGCTGATTTTGTATTATATTTCACTTGATATCTTCCAGCTGGAGTTGCATCATTGTTGATCGAGCTTTCTGGAACAACTTCATCCAAGAACTCATCTGCGACATCACCATCTTCATCAATTCTTAGCTTCTTTGTATACCACCTAAAACCCTAGTGGAATAAAACAGAACCAATGATTATTATGATAGAAGGGATGGAAGCAGCAAACCACAGGAAGTTAACAACATTGATGAGAATCCATAATTAATTCAAATATATAAAAAAGGAAACATATCAACGTGTTGAAAGCACAAACATCCAACAAAAACACTCAAAAGGTAAGACACCCATTATCTGCATCTTCCAATCCACGAAAAAGGAATGTCATTCCAAATTGAAATTGTTCTACTACAGAAAAACAAAAAAAATGCTGTTGTGATGGCCATGTGCTTGAAGAATTAAGAGTAGCTGTCTAGTACCATAATTGACAGCTGAGAGCTGACACTCTGCATGAAATATCTTAGCATGATAATATGTTATCATATAAAATGTCCTACACCCACTCCTTTTTTTAAAATCTACCCACACCAAAAAAATGTTTAATTTGTAACAAAACGGAAGGAGGAATTGGCACCATATGATATCAGTATAGCACTGTGCTTTGAATGTATGAATATCGACTTTACTAGCTAGATGTCCCTCAGTGTTTATTATGCACCAATAAATTTATGGAAGGTAAAGTTGGTGATAATATCACAGACAGTCAGGGGCTTGGGGCTATACATCATTATCGGAAGCTTCCAAGGAATAATTAGGTTATCAATAATGCCTGACTGGCGTTTTCAATCTCGTGACATTTAATATAACAACATTGTATACCCCATACACTGTGGCACAAGTATCGACTTGGGCAGTTCCCAGATAAGATACATTAAATATAACCTTTAAACCGACAATTAAAATGATCCTCAGAAAAATCTTGTTCTTTGTTTTTGCATGGCCATATGATGAAGGACATAACTTGTATCTGCAGAAGTTTTCAACAACAAAAAAAAACAGCCAGATCTGTGAGTTCCACTATGCATCAAAATTGCCTGAAATGTAAATAGGTATGGGAACTTTTGTCGGTTATATGCAACAATGGTATTCCCAGAGTGCTCCACTTGCAATATACAGTGCTAGGTCTTAAATTCATGGTTTAAATAACTTACACAATTAACATTGCTCTCATATTTGAATAGCAGATCACAAAGACTTTATCATGCTAACAGCACACCCACCAAATCCAAACAAGTATCGAATGATAAAATGCACAAATGGACAATCAGATGTAACAAGACTAGTTCGAAGAAAAGTGTGTACACCATTGTGAAGTAACCATGATTGTAAGATAGTGCAAGATATGCTACATCAATAAAAAGAATGTGTAGACCAAAGATATAACTTATGCACTCCAACTTTCTGAACAATTAATGTAGTGGCAGAAACCCAAGTCAAAACCGTCTATCATCCATAACAATGAAGGTGATCCACATTGCTTGTGTCTTAAATTAGGTGAGCTCCTCTACTCAAATTCATCCAAGGAAATCTGTCTCCAGCCTTTCTTCCATCCCACAAACTATAAATGTTAAGAATTCACCAATGAAATCTAGCACTCTCTACTTATCTATTGCATCTTCCTTGACATAACAAGAGACCCTAATAAAACACACCATTGTGTTAACCGATCACATATGCATTGTCTAAGATAATCATAAAAAAGAAGTAGTGTCTTTTGGAGCTGGACTAATCTTACGTTCGCCAAGGTTAAAAGAGGAAGGTAGAACTACCTCCACAAGAGGTGAGATCACCCAACAAAAATAACCGTAGAGACAATAGTCTCTCATAGAACAAAGTCGAAGAACTCACAACTGCACTCAAATCGACGTCAACATAACCAATCCTCTAATAACCTCACACATGTAAAGCTAACATCGAATGGGCATAGCCGAGACTAGATTAAATTGTGGCAGCACCATCTAATTGAATTGAATTGCATTGTATGACATTTTGGGGACAAGAAGTCCCCTGGAGCCTAAAAATAGATACTGCTTTGAGCTCTTCTACTGTTCTACATCGCAATTCAGGGAACCACTACAAGAAGGTCGCACATTTCAGCAAGCAAACTAGCATAAACATCCAACGAGGCGCTCTTCCGATAACCAAACCTCCCAGATCGTACTAACTCAGGTGCACAAACAGCGAGACCACCACCTCCGCACATCCGATTACCTGAACGCCGCCGTCGCCCTGGGGACAGGGCACGAGCACCGGCCCGGGCCCGGGCCGCTCGACGGGGACGGGAACCTGGACGCTGAACCCGCGCCTCTGCACGTTCCCGGCAGCCGCCGCCGCGGCCGCGGCCGCGGCGACCTTATCCTGCGGGACTTCGGCGGCGGTGGCAGAGTCCCCAGCGGCGCCGTCGTGGTGATGGTGGTGGTGGTCGGCGTCGTCCCTGGAGATGCCGAGGATGCCGGCGATCCGGCGGAAGAAACCCATCGCCGACGGCGGCGGCGGCGGCGGCGACGGCCAGATTTCTCCGAGGAGAGGGAGAGCGAGAGCGAGAGGAGGAGGCGGAGGCGGAGGCGAAGGCGAAGCGGTTGATCCGACGGCGGAGGGTAGAATTGTCAATAGGGTGAGATGCAGTACGAAGCAACTATCAGTGGGCTTCTCTTTTGCTTGTACTTTCGGGTTTTACTGCTGCACAAGGAGGCGTGATGCTTATTGTTTTTTTCTCTTCTCCTTTGATTTACTTTCATCTTAAAATATAAATATATATAGTAATCTATTCCCGAATATAGTAAATATATACACATACACATTTATTATTACAACTAATTTACTAGACAATTGTTGATAGTCAAACCCATGACCTCAGATACGATAGTGTACGACCAGTCAGATTTCATATTATATATGAGTAATAATGTAACTACATTATACGATGTAATTATAACTCAATTACACTATAAATTATACTTGAAAATTTTTCATAAAAAACCATCGAATGTTATAAATATTAAATTAGTTTATAAGTATTACTAATATGTATGGTTAAAGTTAACAAGAAGTTTAATTTATGACAAACCAAATCAACTTATATTGTATAAAACGGTGGGGATGTAATACTATATTAATATTGTTTTGTCTTGTGGTGCTTTACTTTGCCTTTTTTGAGATGATAAAAAAGCGGGATATTGGAAACTGAGTACTCCTGTTTTGTGTGGTCGGTGAGAGATTATGTGGTCCATGGATGAGCAAATAATCAAATCACGAAAGGTGATGGCAATTATTGTCGAGTAAGCATGCATATAATGAGGTAGATTATTGCATCTTTTCGTGAGAGAAATCGATCAGTGGTTGATTGACGCCAGGATGGGGCAACCGGTAAGGGTTAGTTTGGCGTTGCTGCATTCACCATATTCCCATGTGCCAACCATTAATTTAATCACGACTCAATAACTACTGCTTCATCTATTTCAAAATACTAACCAATAACCGATCCGTTACAACGAAAAACAATTTAGGTCTCTAACTTATTAAATTAATTAAACACTTGTTTAATTTATATAATACTTTTATATTTTTTTATTAAACAAAAAGTGATGGTTTTTAAAATTTAAGAATAGGATGTCAAAAACTCGTTGGAGATGTAATAATAAAGATTATGAGCTTAAATATTATTAGTGATAAGGATAATATGACATACTCGAACATCACAACAGATAAAATCAAATAAAATATGACACATCTTAAATAATATAAATTTGAACAAGTATATTTCATCATACATCACTATATGACTATATAGATACATCTCAAACAAGAACAAAAAGAAAATAAAAAATGCACACAACAGCTTGATCGTTAGTGGTAGTGGAGGGCACGTTGTAGTTTTACGCTGGGTTGACCTACCTAGTAAAAAATGTATGAGCTTAATTAACCACTTATCCTATAAGTTTATCTTACTAAATCTAAATATAAATATAATACTAATTCTCTTCTCTTTGAAGTCACGTCACGTAAATTGTTTTTTCAACCATCAAGGATGCAAATTACCTCTTCTCTCAAAATACCAAACAATACATATTAATCATTTATATTCTTTAAATAATTGATCAAAACACGATGTAGAAAGCATATGGAATATAGCAAATAAGAAGGTTAAGTCTACAACATATACCGATTTATTTTGTCAAATAATTTGTCCACAGCAACAAGTGAGAGGTTCTCATATAGTTACATAGTAATATACTGATGTTACCTCCAAACAGGTTAATCTTTGCATTCATGAGTCATTACTAATTGCAAGTAGAGGCAACGGCTGACATAACTAACAAACTAATAGCAATCAAAGATCAACAGAGGAAAGGAACTAAGAAAAAAAGATGAGTCTTGCGGCGCCACCAGACTTTGCTCTCCACAAGTGGGCATATTGGGCTGGGCCGGAATGAAAGGGTAGGCCCAGCTGCGCCGCCGCATCATCTCCGGCGAACACACCCACGCAGCATCTCCGGCGAGAGTCCGGGCGGGCACGGCCATGCCGTCGGCTGTCCTACGACATGTTCCGCTTCGGCTGACCCACCCCGACATCCCGCCAAGCACCTCCGGCGAGTCGAGCATGGGCGTCGCCGCGCGCGCCGCCGGCCGTCCTCCGGCAGGTTTCGCTCCGTTCGCCGCCCTCCCGGCCATCAACCGTGGCAGCCTCGCTCACGCAATCATGCGCAAATACTAGCTTGTACTGAGATCTTCACCAACCACATGAGCAGGACGGGAAGTAAGTTTTTGCAGTTCTTTACTTTCTGCGTCGAGAGCTGCACTGCACACTCTGCAAGTATGAGTAATAATACTGCACTGCTTGTGTTAGTCATCTTACTAAAATGCATAGATGATTATGTAGCCTATGAGTCATTCATGTACTAAATTTCACTTGCACTTAATAGACAGAAAATTTTGCTTACAGTCCAATTGCTGTATCATTCCTATACATTCTACAACAATATGTACTGTGATTTTGTTTACAACTCAACTAATTTATTTATATGATTTCTAAGTTTGAATTGAGATGATTATTGCTCTCTTTTGACCGAGAGGTGATTCCTATGTGCACATGATGTCCCAGAGGGGACCGTTGTTTGAATTTTTTTGAATTGTGGTGTTTAAAATTGTGAATTTGAATATGGTTGAATTCTATGCATTAGAATTATATTAATGCTTGCATCATTGTGGTGTTAATCTAGGTGTAAGTATATAGTGCATATTAAAATAAAAGAGAGAAAAATAAGGGCTGAAAAATATGAGCTATTGCTGGAGTTAGAGGCCTTTTTTAGTCATCAGCAAATGGGGCAGCCTCCATTTGACTTCTAGGAGCTCTAAAATATGGGGCTATTACTGAAAATGCTCTTACCCCATGTCTCTCCTCGTAGCCATCGAAATGTCGTTGGAAGATTTCACGGTGCAATAGAAGGAGGCTGGTATGGGGATGATCTCTGAGGGTATATTGCCGCTATTCTAGTTTTCTTTTTCTACTCTTTTTTTTAATTATCTTGATGTGTGTAATCAATTTTTTCTCTCTTGTTCTCATCTCTATTTATGGTGGATTCAACGGTATGATGTCTTTATCAATAGACAGGGTTGACACTAATTTTGTTCACTTATTTACATTTTTATGTCTATCTAGTTTTTTTTTTGTATGCGGTGTTTTATTAACAGTAGGGGCCATATGCTCCCTTAAGATCACGCATGGTTGCAGCCGCTTCTCTTTTTTTTCTATTTTTTTATGTGTGTGATTTTCTTATTATGCATCACTTTGATTTGAGAATTGAAGTCGATCTAGTGTGGCAAATTAGAGGGTCATATCAACAGAAAATGGACAATTGTTGGGCACAACATTGACATCTTTTACCAGGTATGTTCCTCATCGTGTTCACTGGACAATCACGGGGTACAACACCAGCATCTTTCTACGAGGTCTTTTTTACTGTCTTGTTCATTGTCATTCTCATTGGACAATTGCGAGGAACAATACCCCCATCCTTCTATGAGGTCTGGTCATAGCATTGTTCCTCATCATCCTCGTTGGATGACGGTGGATTCCTTCATGGTGACGATGGTGGATGTGGATCCGTCCGTGCTCTTTCTGAGAGATCTGGTCAATTGCAGCGGAAGGTGGAAATTTACTGTCGGGGAATGCATCCCCATCCCTGTTCCCGTCCTCGCAAAATACAAGGGGAGAACTTTGTTCCCATCCTCGCACAAGCATAGGGAATTAATTCCTATAGGTTTTCGTCCCGTTTAAAACAATATATACATGTGAAATTATATATGCAATTCAACACGTAAATATTTGCACTTTATATTAATATATCGAATATAACTACTAATTCATATAATAAAAACACGATATTTATCAAAAAAAAATTAAACTTGGACCCCTATAGGGAGGGGATGGGATGGAGTACCATCTCGTCCCTGTGAAACCGACGGGGACATAATTACTTCCATTTAATTTCTTATAGAAAATCAATTCTAACCATTCTTGCTCTTAATAGGTGAGTTCTCAATCTGAAAATGGAAAATAGGGCACTATTGCCATCTCTAGTTATATCACTGGATCCATTACTTTTATCCATACTCACGTTGTTTGTGAAAGGTATGGGTAAGAAGGAATTACCCATTTAAGTTTAGGGTAGAGAAGGGTAATACCCATTATTATCCATTTTATCATTATTATCTATTTTATCCATATATATTTTATAGTTATTACATATGTGTAAAACTTGAACCCAATTTTTTTTAAAGACACGTTTACAGTATAAAATCTTGTCAAATTCAGTTGAATTTTGGTGGGATGATATATTATATAGAGAAGTAACTTTGTGTAAATTTACTCATATCATGGAATAATACCTATTAAATATGAGTAAGCTAATTTTAAAAATTAAAATAGGTATGGATAGAATTAAATATGGGTATAGGTTACCCATACCGTACTCCCTAGTGGCAGCCCTATCTTCCCGCTCCCCTGTCCTCAGCGATGCACTGTGCTGACTATTTTTATAGGATACTGTAATAGGGGTGAAATCGGGTCGTGTTCGAACGACTACGTATAAGCCAGATACACACAATACAGGTTAATCCTTGCATCATCAAGTCATCACTAATTGCAAGTAGAGCCGACGAGTGACATAACTAACAAGCTAACAGCAATAAAAAATAATAAAGGTAAAATGCTTTAGTTATATGGGCCTTTTTGGGAAGTTGACATTCTATATGGGTCCAATTTGACGCAATATATGGAATGCGCCAAAGGCTAGGGGACAAGGGCCCAAGGTCATTGTACCCTTGTAACTGTAAATCCAAAGACTATCTATCCAAAGACTTAACACGATAATCCGCTATATTTGACCAATGACGATCCAACAATTTGGCGAAGCCACCACGCAGAGGCGGCGTTGATGAACAAGTCAAGTAAGTTGAGTGCAACTTGATCCAACTGCCATATGCATTTCAAAATATCTACCGATCCGAATAATATTTACCAATAAACTCTCGTAAGAAAGAAAGGGATTTGTTGTATATAACATTCTACAGAATTTTGGAGGGAAATCTATCAATTCGTGCTATGCGAGGGAAAGATAAACAGATTTAGTACCATACCAGAAATTCAATTAAAAAAATTTACATAGAAAATTTAAAATTTTTGAATTCTAAAAATTTTAAGAACATTGAAACACATTCTAGGGCTTAATTCCTACTAAAAAACACTTAGCTTTTTAGGACGAAGTCACAGCTAAATCCAAAATATAAATTATAAATCTTATATTAACAAATTTCAAGTCAATTGAGTTGGATTATCCTTAATTTAAAATTTCAATCATCTTGGTATTGTATTTCAACTTAACCAAAATATTTAAGTTAAATGTAAACAAATGGGAATGTAAGTATTAAAATATGTAAATTTAAATGGCAATAAGGTACACTAGGTTACATGTGCATTTTATTATTTTAGGCTTGTTTTTAGATCTTTTGTGCATCTCATTGTAGGTTCCATATGCATTTAATGACTAGAGAAAAATCTTAAAAATTTAATGGTGCAACATCAAATCCTACAAAAATTCTCACAAATACTACTCAACACCCTAAGCTCACAGCAATTTTAGTTTGAAGTTATCATATCTTTTGGTACCTCAATTAAATCACACAATTCAGCAAAAATCTAAAAAAACAGAATAATACTTAGCCTTATCAACACATTCACCAAATTGAGACCTTAATTCATTTTTTCAGTGTGCTCATACCAGATTGGTTAGCAAAGTGGGCTTAACCATCTGTAGAGGGCTCAAGTAAATTTGTAATTTAACCACATAAAATGATAGTCCCAAGACCCTGTTAATGCCAGAATTTGATAAGCCCCGAAATCCTCATCGGTTGAGTGTTCATATCGGCTCAAAGCTAGAATCGGCTAAGAGTTTTTGCGTTATCCGATGAGGGTTTTATATTATCAATATCTCCAGCAGTCAGGTTCTTATTGGATTCGGTTTGAAAAGATCTTATTCAGAAGAGACCGAGTTTAGGAAGGATGCGGCTTGTATTTATTAATTAGGAAGAGTTTATTAGCTTTCTATTTTATCTTTAGAAAAGTGTATTAGCATCCGATAAGGACTCGGTTTGTTTCCTTTTATCTTTAGGAAAGTTTGGATTTGTAATCTGTTAGGATCTCTGTTAGCCCATGGGTATAAATATGTAAGCCCGGGATTCATGTAATCTATCTTCATGATCAATACAACTCGGTGCATCGCACCCTTTTACCTTTTCTACTTTGTTCATCATCCGGCGAAACTTGACACCCAACGGGGGCTGCATCGGTTAGGTTCGATCTCCGACGAAGGGGTAAGTCCAAGTGTTGCCTATCTGGTATATCGTCTCTATCTTTAGTTCTATTACTGTTTATAGTTAAATCGGCTTAGTTAGGACTTTCTCAGTTAGGTCTGATATTCTGATCAAGTTGATGTTTCTTTAAACGTAATGTCGCTTTAGATAGATTTGTTATATCCATCACATTAGACAGATCTATCGGCTCATCGAGTATTAGATTATTATATACAATCTTGTGTTGTATCGGTTAAGTCCGACCTACTAGGTTGTTATCGATAATCTAAGTCTTGTTAAGCCGATAAGTTTGTCTAATGTTTCACCGGAGGGTTAGCCGGTCTTATCATATGTCTCTGTTAATCTAGTCCTAGTATCTCAATTTAGTTCTATCGGCTATCTCTCGCTTTAGGGTCTCCGTCGATACTGGCTAAATCGTTTGCTAGATTAGATTAGCCTAGACATCTACTGCCCTGAAAATCAGTCAAGGGCTTGATTGTCTAGATATTGTGTTTCTTTTCATACTTAGTGCTGCATCAGTTCAGTTCGACTTACTAAGTTGTGATTAGAACCATAATCTCTAGCCTGCTTGTTGGCTGCCGTTAAGGGTTTCATCGGGGTTTCAGCCGATGAGTTATCTAGACGTTGCATCGGCTTGTAAGGATTGCATATGAGTTGGTTTTTAGCCGATGACAACAGAGTGTTCTCGTTTATTGCTTATCTTTTGGATTTAATGACATCGGGCCTCCAGCCGATGTATGCTTTAACCATCGGATCATTATTTATTCTATCATACCATTGTCTGTCGATTGGTTTATTATCTTATTACATTATCATCAGCCGATTGTCTTTATATCATTGTTTACACAAGTGTTGGAATTTACATCAGACATATAGCTGATCATTCAAAACCCTAACTACATCGGTTGATATCAGCATCGGCTGGAATCACGCTATCGACTACCAACAGATCAGTTGTTGTGATTATCGGCCTATCGGCCGATATGCTTTATGTTCTATTGTTTTACATATCTTGTCAATGGCAGGATCAAACTAACTGGCACACCCGCGCTTCCATGATTTTAGGACCTGCACTGGAGCTAAGCAGATCTTCCAGGCCAGCATGTGATTTGACGTCAACACATCTTTTGCACCACGGCGATGGTATGGATTTGGCATCAACAGACCCATCGAAGTTTTGTTCTGCTATGAACAGTGACAGTAGGGCATCTTCACCTTTTTACCATTATAAATCCACCACACATCTAGACTTGCCCTCTTGCACAATTGAAGAACACACTCTCATCTACTCACATCATTTTTGGTTGACCTAATCCCCGTGGAAATAGATGAAAAGTTAAGTGGAAGACAATTTAGTGCAACAGTGTAAACACATGGAAAAAATGAAGCTTCTAGGCCTCCAACTCTTTTTCTTTCTATGTCATGTGGGGCCTAGCCCTTGTGGGACCCATCTTTCACCCACTTGGCCTTGCCACCTCCTCCTCCACTACAGGAATGGCTCCCACACTACGAGGTTCTTGGGGACTCACTAGAGGTCGCACATGGCCTGACGAAGCTTGGATGATGGCGACAACTCTGGGATCAGCTAAAGCTCGACATGCACTTGCATGTCGAGAGTCACCGCTGCATGAGCTATCGCCGTTGACGTTTCCGGTGACCTTGTCGGGTGATTCAACCAGCGATAGCTTCGCCATCCCTTGCTCTGCATCTCTCCTTTTGGTAGCTCCATCTGAAACACCGTCATACGCCGTCGGCACCGCCGCAAAGCTCGCCGACATCGTTGCCTCTACTTTCTCGGCCACCGTCTCATTGACGAGTAGGCCAGCTCAATTAAGCACCAGGACCTCATTTAGCAAAAGTTTAAAACTTGTAAGGTCTAAAGTGTAAGAATGCTTAGTATGACATATGGGCCTAGGACCAAGATGTAATATCTAAAACATTGAAGCACTCTTTATGGTTTTTCCTTATAACACATGTCGGGACTACAGATTCTATTTCTAGAAACCCTAGGGGCCTTTTTGCATATTGACCAGAGACTGACATGTGGACCCTTATAATTAAAATCTGGAAAAATATAAAGGAAATGACTAAAGCATTTATTGGTAAACTAAAAGTATACACAAACTTGTAAGATGCATATAAAATCCATTTTAGCTTCATTTTAGATGAACCAAATTTATGTGGATTCACAAAATTATGATCTTTAATACTGTAAAATAAAACTTGGCACTTGCAGTACAAGAAATGTCTCTAAAAGTTTGTATATGGAATAATTGACCTAAAACATATACTAACTTGTAAAATCCATAGAAAATTCATATTAACTCATTTTGAGATAAACTAAATTTTAATGTACTCATAGAATCATGCTCTTAAAAGACATGAACTAAAACTCGGCACTTTCAGCAACAAAATCATCAGTAAATAATTGTGTAGTAAAAGAATTACTATAATGCAAACTACAAACTATAAAATCCATAGATAATTCATTTAGCTCCAAATGAGTCAAACTAAAATTTTTAGTTTCACAAGAGTATGAACTTCAATTCTGAAACCTGATACTTAGAATAAACAGTACTCAAAATATCTCAAATTTTGTATAATGAGTTGGTGTAAAAGAATCTTATAAAAAATCTGAAATCCATATATAATTTATTATGACTCAAAATTGAATGATTAAAAAAATTTAAATTGGTAATATCATGAACTTAGTTACTATAAATTAAAATATGACACATACAGTACTAGAAACATTTCTAAAATTTGGTATAGATAATAAAGACTACAACATGTCATATAACTTATAAAATCATGATAACTCTATAAATGGTGAAAATAAATTTTTTGAACTCATGAGAACCTAATCTTCACTGTAGTAACCTAAAACTTTATAGAACTTCGGCATGAACTGCATCTAAAATTTAATGGAACATAATTAACCTATTGCTAGTATAAAACTTTAAAAAATAATAACTCACAAATGCAAAGCGATAAAATGAAAATTCCTTCACCATAAATCATGTTTATGCAGTACCTATCCACAGTAGTGAAATCATGCATTGTAGAGTATTTTAAAGTTTTACATGTTTTGGCATTTATTTGGTTACCATTGTTTTCATTTAGAGGAGTGAGGAGATTGGTTTTATTGCTGACCCTAGTGAGGATATTAATCAAGGGAAGTTGCCCCTCTCCCTTTAAACATATTGAATCCCATTATTTTGGGCAAAAATGTTGTTTTATAAAGTTGCATACATAATCATAACTATCGCCTATTTTCAAAATTTGTAAAATGGTAGTCATAACCTATTCATTGCATAAACACCCTTAGAACTTGATAACTTGGTGTTTGTAACTATAGAAATAATTAGAGTACCTTGTTATGCTCAAATAGATGTATTTATGCTTTTACAAAATGCAAATTGCTTAGCCTTGCTGAGTACTATATATCATAGTTATGGATCACTTACTTATGCTATTTGAACCTTTTTAAACCTTATGGACAGGTGATTCTCTGCATATTTGTGAACTAAGTGGGATAAAATATGAATTTTAGACTTGGATGGCAAGTGCTATGCATATGATGGTAGTTGCATACCGATAGGAAGAGTGTTCACCTAAGTCGATTAAGGACCGGACTAAATATCATCCACTTATGTTTACTGTACATCCACATGTGTTATTTATAGGGTAACATTGGTCTATTAAGTTGAATACTTGTCTAACCTTGCATTTGGGTGGCCGTTGGAGTATAGATTGAGGCCACGAGTGAACTACGGACTATCTAGAGGAGTTACCCATGTGTGTGTTTATGTTAGGACGAATGTACTGTTCCTAGTGGGCATCTAAAATTTTCCAATATAACGGTGAATGCCTCGTGGAAAGAGTCGCTTCACCACGATGTTAGGATCGGTAGGCCAACCATCCTGACGATGCTAAGGTTCTGGACTTAGTAGGGGGGTTTCATTCATCGTGCTCATGCAAGGTTGGAGAGTAGACAATGTAACAACCTCGTTATGACCTCTAGAACCGCACTCAACGTGTAGAGTGTGGTAGTGTTTTGGCTGACACAAGACAAACTAGACAATTTGTATCATGTGGTTCACGCTGAAATAAACTCTGCAGAGTCTAAAACTAATCCATTAGCCGTGCTCGCTGTCATGAGCGGCATAGTGAAGTGCCGTGGGTATAGCTTTATGTTTTATAAGTATTTCTGGAACTTGATTTTGAAATGATGATGAACATGAGAATTGTATTATTATTGGCTTGCTACCAGTTGGGTAGTAAGTGTGCTGTACTTAGTTATGTTGATACCATGTCATGCTATTTATGCTCTACACTTTACAAATATTTTTCTTTAAATACATAGCAAAATTGTCTGTGAAACAAAATTTGCTTCATGCTGAAAATTGAGACCATATTTAGCCTCTCTTTGAATTAGCTTACATGTATTTAGGATTGATTGTACTTTTGCTAGTACATTAATTTGATTAATATACTGACTTTTGTTTTGTTGTATGTTGTTATTTAGATTTTGCTGTAAGAGAGGAGAAACCACCTGGTGACGAGTATTTAGATGCGTGTGATGTTGGTTTTCAGGGTGGTCCTATCTAGGTGCCTACCCCTATTCGGTTGCATGTGGGAATATTTTAGGTAGACACGCTTCTAATGGACACTAACTATTTGGTCGGTCGATCGTATGTATGTAACTTAGTTATATGTCTTTATTTACATCTAAGTCATCTTTTATTATTTTGAATTGATAACTTGGCTTAGATGAAAATGTAAAGCTAGCAACTTCCAAGGGCTAGCTGAGCATGGGTATGGATTTTGAGCAATTGATATGTTGTGGATATTTAGCACTTTGAGTAAGTCTTCTGAGGTATGTAACACATATGGTCATCACCATTGAGTAATTGACGGTCACACGTTAAGTTAAAGTTGACTGTCAAACTGAATCTAACCAATATATCTTTTAATCATTATTAGACATTGTGGATTTTATATTGAATAACGTTAATTTGAGATCATGAATACATTGAGGTTTGAGTAGCTGTATGGATCTCACCCATTCGAAATTATGCGATAGTCACAAATGGTTTGGACGGTATAAAATCGACGTGCTCCACATTTGCTATATATAACATTTCATAAAAATTGAGAGAAAATCTAATCGATTTTTTAGCTGTTGGATGTGCCAAGATTTGTACTATCACACGACCCCCAACTCGATCACGCGTGTTCCCCTCTCCCACTGAGCTATGGCGGCTTTGTGTAGTTACATGTGACTTACATAATAGTGTAACAATATAGTTAAATGCAACTACACTATAATTATATATATAGTTATAATTATATATTATAGTTATATTTGATAAATTTTAAAGGGAATTTTTTATAGAATGTTAGATAGACAGTGAAACTGAAGTTAAAGTGGCATACATACCAAACTTTATTCTTATATTCCTCCAATTCCTTATGACAGCTTTCACCAAGCAAACTGGTGAGTGTTTACACATTTATTCCATATATATATATATATATATATATATATATATTCTTATTAGTATAGTAGCCACTAGTAATAATATTAACAGTAGTAATTACTCAATAAGCTGAGGATGATAATTAGCTAGCAAGTTAATTGGTGATTGGGATGAGCCTGGCGTGAGACTTCCTGTCGTTGTCCTTGGGGATGGTGATGGTGAGGACGCCGTTGTCGAGCGCCGCGTGGACGCCGTCGGTGTTGGCGTTGGGCGGCAGCCGGACGGTGCGGACGAACCGCTCGGAGCTCCGCTCGACGCGGTGCCACCGGTCGCCCTTCTCCTCGGCGGCGCGGGCGCGCTGCCCGCTGATCTTGAGCACCTTCTCCTCCTCCACCTCCACCTTCACCTCCTCCTTCCGCACGCCGGGCATGTCCGCCATGAACACGTGCGCCGTCGCCGTCTCCTTCCAGTCCATGATCGCCGTCGACGGCATGCCCAGCGCCGCCGCCGGCGCCGCGAGCGCCGTCAGCGAGATCGCGTCCATGAACGGCTCCGTGATGTCCACGCTCACCGGCTCGATCTCACCGGCGCCGCCGCCACCGCCGCCGGCGGTGCGGCCGCCGCCCTTCTGCTGCGCGTTCTGCTTCCGGCCCAGCATGCTAGTGATCATCGACATGGTAGCTAATTAAGCTACTATTTTGCTTAATTAATCGGTGTCTCACTTAAGCACTTGTTGGGCTAGCCAGCCAGCTTAGCTCGTCTATTTATAGAAGCCACTCTACATGGGCACGCATATCAAGGGCATCTTAAGCTTTTTGATGAGAAATGACCGAAACGTCATGTAATAATACTAGCTAATTAACTTAGGCACTGTTTGATCGATGGAATTGATTTCTGTTAGGCTATTTTAAAGTATTTAATGTAAATTATTGATCAAACTAATTCATAATCCACAGATAATTCACTTGACGAATCTAATGATCCTAATTACGCCATTATTTGATGATATGATACTACAATAAATATTTATTAATTATAAATTAATTAGTCTTAATAGATTCGTCTTACGAATTATTCTTCGATTCTACAATTATTTTTATAATTAATTTATGTTTAATTTTTTAAATTAATATACAAACATCCGTGTGCCGTTTTTTATAATTAATTTATGTTTAATTTTTTAAATTAATATACAAACATCCGTGACGGGACGGGGATTAATTTTAGTCCCCAACCAGAGACCAGACGTTTTTTATAATTAATTTATGTTTAATTTTTTAAATTAATATACAAACATCCGTGTGACGGGGACGGGGATTAATTTTAGTCCCCAACCAAACGACCGTACATTTGTTACAATTTTGATCACAATTAGTACCAATTATCCGAAGTTTTTTAAAAAAATTGCACTATTTGATGTGGAATAAGAATCTTCTAGGAGCTTGTAGACAGTGTAAATTCACTTGTGATTGCTGATGAGAGATACTCAGTGTGTATTATTATGTATTATGTATTTATTCTGGTTAGTGGTAATGCCAATGTACATGTCTTCACTTTCCTAAGCATGCATGGCTCTTGCGTAAATAAATACTAGTGGATTCGTTATTCGATCCATGGCCGATGGGTACAAGCACTGAGATGAGAATTTTTTTTCGTGGAGATGAGATGACACACTCCCGAATAAAGTGAATATCATATATATCAGATATGAAAGCTGGAATCATTCGCTTAGCTCAGGGACTTGCCATGCCCTGCTGCCTGACAAGGAAATGTGGGGGAAACACAAGGAAATATTTGTCTTTCCAAAAAAGTTTTTTCAGGACTTGTTATGCTTTGCAACAGCAATGGATTTCAACCATTTCCATCTGTGTGTCATACAACAGTAAAATTAAAGGTGAATTCCTCCAAGAAAAAGAAATTTCCCAGTTGTTTGGGGCAAGGGAGATATCTCTAACAGTAGTGCCATTTCTGAAATGGAAATCTGACAATTAAATGAGAAAAGTGAAGAGTGACAATCTGAGATAATGTTTCAATCCTCATAGTTCCTTTTGCACATTTCAAGGACGAATGGGTAAACATATCCATTATGGAATACCACATACTGTCTTCTGATCATTGGTTAGAAAATCTATTTGCTAAACTGGTTGAGCAACAAAAAACTTGTTCAGCCCTTTATTATTGCAGGACCCATCACCCATGATTCATGAGACTTCTGTTCTACGCGAAAATCAAGTCAATTGAACTTCGAGTTCCAGGACAGTATAGATCATCACACCATTAGCTGCGCAATGTCCTTGCGGAACACACCCTCAACGAAATCCTTCCTCTTAGCGGTGGCAGATGGGAATGATGAGTAGGAAATCCGCCTACACTGGCTGCTAGCACTAATTCTGGTGGGCTGCATCATTGTCGGTAGAACAGGGAAGGACTTGGGTCGAATATTCAGAGGTGAAAACAACATCTTTCCACTATCGTGTGGTGAAGTTTTGGATGTAGGCTTCTGAGCTCCTGTGGTCTTGCTTGTACTCGAAAGATGCCTGAATTGCTCTGAGCTGCCATTTGGTGGGCCTGAAGGATGGGGACGAATCTGTGCCGAGGGCTTCATGCGGTCAAGCCAGCGAAGGATCATGTTACCAAGGTTCCGACCAACTTCTAGGTCTCTCTGCTGAATGTTCTTGTGCACTGAGACCGCAACATTGAAAACATCCCGTGTTCGCCTGCACAGAAGAATTTTTTGGTCACGTGAAATCAATTGGAATGACTATTTAATATTGTGCACTACAGTAAATAATTAGCTAGAACTATTGAGAAAGCAACAAAAGAACTAAAGATGAAACTCCATTTAAAGAGCTGCATACAGGAATTATTTTGATCCATAGTTTTTACAAATGCAATTTGAACAGTTTTAGTAGAGTGGACAGCATTAGTGTTAGATCCACATAAGGAGAAGGTTGAAACCATCGGTGTGTGAGGTATGACATAAAACCAAAGAACTAGCCAGACAAATTACATGGATGGAGAATCAGGATTTATGTATTCAATATGCAGGTCAACTTAGTAATAACTAATAAATAGCTGTGTATCACAATGCCTTTGCTCAAGTCCAGCTGAACAGCAATGGACAAGCTGGAAAGCATAAAGTACAACATGTACATTTTAAAAATGTCAGCATAGCAAAAATCCAATTTCATGCTAGAAACACTGAATCATCAAGCTATGGAACCTCCAGGTCATATAATATACCACAAAACTGCAATACAACATTATGCTCCTCGTCGGAGAGACACGCCGAGAATTTTTATTTGGACAACAGGCCTACATGGTGCAGAGGCATTAGGCAAAGGAGGAGGCATACTTATTAATATAAGGTAATGTATTAGTATTACGGATATCTCAAATGAACACATACCAGAGTGCGGATGAAAGGCATAAATGGAGCGGGAGATTTGCCACATGCAGGTATAATATCTTGAATTGCAAAGTAAAGGAAAATGAACATGTGAAGATTGAGTAACACTTCCATGTCCAGCAATTCATCACAAAAACAGGAGCATTTGACAAGATTTCATACAGGACTTATCAATGACTGACTGAACACGGGGCATAATGCAAGTAGGTTTCATGGCTGACACGGTCACATCGGAATGAACATTGACAAATCGCATTGCAGCTGTGAGGATGCAGCAGCAATGCTGTGCTCTGGGCAAGCCATACGAAATACTGGCAATGTCCCAACCTACTGTCCCGTATTGTGCCAGCGACATTTCTGAGCTAACTGAAGCTGGTCCACATCACACAATACGGCCGTTTATCGCAGATTTCAAGGAAGGCTGAAGCAATTTCTAGCCAGGCGTAGTATTGCATATGCGATTTGCCCCCGAGTGATTTCCCCCAACAAAGATGAAATCAACGAATCCATGCGCGGCCGCGCGCCGCGCCCGGATTTGGGCGTCCCCAAGAACCCGTACAGATTCCTCCTTGGACCAGTGCGCACACGGGACGGGGGAGGGGAAGAGAGGGAGGCGGGGACAGCGAGGAAAACCTGTAGACGAAGTGGCGGATCCTGGGGTGGTTGGGGCCGATGAGGCGGCGCTGGAGGCGGAGCGCGAGGCGGTAGGTCCGCCTCAGCCCGAGGAAGTAGGCCGTGATCGCCGTCAGCTCCCACAGCACCATGTCGAGCACGCGCGCGCAGGGAGAGAGAGGAGCGGATCGTCGGCGGAGGCGGAGGAGGAGGCGGTGAGGGTTTTACGGCGGCGGCGGCGGCGGAGGAGGAGGAGGTGTTCGGGTAAACGAGGCAGCTGCTGGTGGCATCTGCGTGTCGTCGAGTTCTAGTATCTCCCGGAAGATGCCTTTTCCGTGCCGTGTCTTGGAGGAGGGGTTCGAGCTGCCTTGCAGGAAGGATGGACCGATGCAGTGACGTCACTCCCTTCGTCTACTTGTCTATCCGTGTGCTGCTTTCACTTGCTGCTCCGCTGGTTTTGCCATGACTTTGTACTGGTACTTGCTTGTGACTTGTACTACTACCACTACAGTGTTCCACGTCACCACATTTGTGATAATTTTCTTGCATCAATTGCAAGGGTTGTTTCAGTGTATTTTTTTTAGTTTAAGAAGTGTTTGGGTTTTTGAAGGGTATACCCATGTATTTTGGAGGGGCATATCCGTGTAAGGCAATGCCCAACGTGTGGTCTCATGCTCCACGTAGGTTTGGATGTCACCGTAAAGGAAAGGAGTGGTTTCGTAATGTGTGAGAGGAGCCTGTAGAGAAAAACGATGGTTATATGAGAGAGAAGTTGATTCATATTGTCTAAAAAATTATAATAAACGATGAAAATTCAGGGAAAGGAGAGAAGATGAACATGGAGACCACTGTCGAGAAGACACCAACATCGACATGGGTAGCGGACGCGAACAACGATAGTAGCCTAGCAAACACATGCGACATGGGCTGGAGGCGAGCACAAGGCTAGATCCAGTGAACTGGAGGTCATCGTCGCCACGAGCTAGGCGGCCCACGCCGTCAGGGAGGGAGGATAGGGACCTCATTGCAGTGCCCGGGAAGGAGTCCATCATGGTGGTTGGGAAGGGAGCCGTCCTCGATCCCTCAATCAATGCCAACATCGACGACCAGGAAGAGAGCCCATCGCGACGACAGGAGAGGGAACCATCCTCGATCTGCGTCGATAGCGACAGCCGAGGAGGGAACCGCTAATTTCGTTGGCTACCCTCCTTCGTCGTCCCCTGGTTTCTAGATCTCCAGCTCCGGCAACATGTCCACGGTGGCCTCCACTGCCTCCAAGGGGTGGTGGTCCGAGCAGCACCCGACGATGAAGTCGATGAGCTCCTTGCTGGACTCTTTCGATCGCGTTGGTGAGGGGCAACGAGATCCAGCAGAACAGACAAAGCCACAAGGAAGAACTCGGTTGAGACGAGCATCGGCCAAAAGAAGGAGACCACAAAGTTGAAACAGACTGGGCCTTATGGCCAAGATCAACACCATCGTGCCTGCCACTTGTGCCACCACGAAGAAAGAGGCGACGATGACTCTATATTGTCAATGGAGAGGGAAGAGAGCTCGAGCTCATCACCGAATAGCTCGAGCGCTGCCACACGAAGTTCCACACCGTCGATCTCGTCGCCCTCTACCTAGGAGCTCGTCGACCCACAAGGGTTTGATCTAGGGGCAAAGAGAAGGGTGAGGAAAATGAGTGAGAGGGAGCTAATATGTGTTTTTTTGTCATAGGATCCAAAGTATACAATTTTCTATGATTTAATAAAAAAATTAACAAGGGCTAACACGTAAAAACCTAAGGGCTGAAATGAAGACTTTTTGGGATTTTTAATTTTTTATTATAAAATTTTGATTTTGAACTTTTGATTTTGATTTTAAACTTTTGTAAAATTAGTCGTCCCCGCCCTCCGAGAGAACGTTTTTTAAAAATCATCCTTTCAAAGGACGATTTTAGTGACGTGACATACGACCGTTGGCCACCGTCTGCCGCACGCTGGCAAATTTGCCCCCTTATTGTCCTTTGTAAGGGCTTTTTTACTGTGCGTACTTTCATTATACTATACAAAAACGTCCTTTGTTGCCCGTGTGCGACAAACGATGGCCAACGGTCGTCTGCAACGTCAAAATCGTTCTCGGGAGGGCGATTTTTAAAAACACTTCCCGAAGAACGGTAGGCAACTAATTTTGCAAAAGTTTAAAATCAAAAATTATTTTTACAAATCTTTTAATAAAAAAATTAAAAAACCAAAAAATTTCTTGAAATAAACACACTTAGCAGTAGCCTTCATTGTAGGGTGGTGTGATTTATTCGTGGCGTTAGCCTGTGGTACCTTGCGATCTTCATTGTACTTGGCCTACAATGCTTTTCTGGATTAGGATATACCTCGTCGGCCCCGATTAAAGATGACCTGGATCAACCACCGGATGGGCCACTAGAATTAAGGCCCAGTTTGGAATTATGAGCCGAATTGGGTCTGGCTACTTTCTCCTACCCTCGTGGGCTACTTACGTTGGCCCATCGTGTTTCTCTAGTATTGATCGATGCTCGCATCTCATAACTCGGTGGCGCGACGATGAAGTGATGAACACACGACGCGGCGGCGCACGATCGGCAAGGACAAAAATGTAGTGTGTGTATATGACTATGTGCGCTACATGTCGGCCGCCCTGGTGGGCCTGGCCGGCCGGGAGCCGGGGCGGGTGCGGCGGCGGCGGCGGAACGCGAGGCGGAGGTGTCCGCTGCCCTTGAACCGGCGGCGCTCGGAGTCGACGACGTCGCACTCCGGGAACGGGACGGCGTACCGCACCGTGTCGTAGCAGTAGGAGTAGACCATGTTCTGCTCCCTGAACCGCCGCATGGCCTGCTGCTTCTCCAGCGTCATGACGGCGAGGTCGGAGGCGAGGAGCGCGTCCTCTGCGGCGGCGCAGGCGGCGGCGCCGGATCCGCCGGGGGAGGAGAGCATCTGGATGGGGTCGACGCGGCAGCCGAGGAGGGCGAGGTCGGTGAAGGATGCGACGAAGGGGCCGTACCGGTAGTTGACGCGGTAGCGGCCGCCGGAGGTGGCCCAGGTAGAAGCGTCCCAGACGGTGGCGTAAAGCGACATGGGCTTGGAGGGGAAGTCGCCGACCATGGCCGGCGAGCGGCGGACCTCGCGGACGGGGACGTCGTCGACGAAGAAGACGATGGCGGCGCGTGTCCAGAGGATGGAGTAGCGGTGGAACTCGGTGGTTGGGTCGAAGGGGAGCAGGTAGCGCTCCTCCCTCCCCCGGCTCACGCTGCCATTGCCGTATACGTTCGTCTGCACCCGCCATGGCTTCCCCCTGATGTTTCCCAAAAACTCGAAGTCCAGCTCGTCGTGCCGCTTCTCGAACACGTCGCCGTTCGATGTCTGCAACATAATTAATCAAATTAAATTACAGTTTAATTGATCAAAATGGAGTAAATTAATTGGTGGTTGTGCTTAGTTACGTACGTAGAAGGCGACGACGACGCCGGCGGGGTAGTCGGAGGGGAGCTTGATGGAGGCGCTGAAGAAGCCGTGCTGGTACATGGACGACGAGATGAACCCAGAGCCTGAGCCAATTAGGGATTTGAATTGGAATAATTAGGAGGAAGCCATGAATTCATTCATGGATTAATTTCTTAAGCGCAAATCAATCAATGGAATTACCGGTGGAGCGGTCGAGGAGGAGGCTGACGGTGCGGTCGTCGGCGGAGCGGAGGATGTTGTCGAATCCGAACAGCGGGGTGTACCCTCCTCGAACGCCACCGTCGTCACGTTGATCGCCTGCAGCGCCGCCGCCGCGCCCACCGCCACCGCCGCCGCCACCACCACCGCCGCCGCCGTTGCCACCAGCAACCGGCCGGCCATGCCAAGCTACCTAGCTACCTTGCTGCGCCCACCGCGATCTCTATTCTCCTCCTCTTCCTCTCTCTCTCTCTCTCAAATGCAACCCAAATTGATGTATTAATCCCTAGAAATCTGGCGAGCTCTCGATTCGATCGATGGATCGTTTATTGCGCGAGACAATGGATCGATTTAATTGAGGCGGAGATGCATGGAAGATTAAGAAAATGGGGGCGATTCCGCATGCGCGTGCGGCTTAATTAATTATAACCGCGACGCGCATGCATGCAAAGGGAGGGGGAAGGAGAAGCGGAAGGGATGAGACCCTCCAAGACCCGGGAAAGAAGAGAGAAGAAAACGCCAGCGTCTTGCTGGTTTTATTAACGCATGTAATTAAGCCCTTAGCCTAAAATTAGTGCGATTGGTAAATGCTAACTCCACAAGTTACGATGATAAAGATTCCCTAGCAAAAAATTAGTAAATTAGTGTTTCTGGATTTCAAAATTAATTTCAGGGCTTGTTCGGAAAGTAGGGTGTTCTTTGGAACGAAGAAAAACTTAAAAAGAATTTTGAAAGATTGAATTTTTTATACAAAAATTTTCTATATGCTCGGAACAAAGGAATAGGTCTTTCATATTCCTATGCAATGCACCATTCTATTGGAAATTTGGAGGAAAACTAGCATGAGGTTCTACCTCTTGTTTTTTTCCTATGGCATTGTGTTTTTTCTTTATCTCATCCAAACCACGGTTTTTAAAATATATGTGTTTTTAATTTCTATAGGAATAATTAACTGTGCGTTTTTCCTATTCCACTTCATTCTCGTGTTCTCCCTATTCCTTTTTGTGTGTTTTAATCATATGTTCCAAAGAAGCCATAAGATTGAAGAAAAACATAGGACTATGAGAATATGATATAGGATTTCAAGCATAAATATAGGATTAAAAAATAAGGGAAAAAATGAACACGTGGTGTTCATAAACAAAAGAGTTAGCTAAGCAGAGGCGAGACCATTCTGTTTCATTGTGAATCAAAGACGTTTTCGTCCAAGAACGTCTACTCATATCCAACCTCATGTCATTTTTGAACACTGTGATCAGCAAGCAGCAAGCGGAGGAGAGTAAGTCAAGTACAACACAAGACTGACGGAGTGAGGCGCGCCTTCTTTTTCAGGTAATCATTCTAAGCATTAAACTAAACGAAGAATTTGCTTATGTTATTCTTAAATTATAGTCACTCGAAGTTTAAAGCAGTGATTAATTTGCCTTGGACTTATAGCAAAGAAAAAGAAAAAAAGGTTCTAGTGGAAGTCTAAATTTCTATGTTTTTTTCTACGAAATGCATCACAAACGAAAAATTCCTCTTCACTTTTCCTATACCCAAATCCTCTATTTCGAATAAGTTAATAGTGCAAATTCCTATAGGAATTTGAATCCTCCACTTTTCATCCAAAAATACTTCAAACCGATCCCTCAGTGGTGATGAAAACGACGTTTGTTTCTTTTGTGGGGGAAACACCTCAATAATGCTGATAATAGTTTTTATCTTTTAAAAAAATATACTATCCTGCAATGCTATGCTGGATGATATTAGCTTTGAGAAGTACTAGCGTAATGCTAAAAACCTCATCCTGTATTTCTCAAAAAAGAATCTCCTCATGCATGAGTGCATGATATCATAAAGGAATAAGAAGTTTTGACTCTATCCCTCCCTTATGGGAGTTAAAAAAAAGAGTAAAGTGCATTAGCGGTCTCTAAAGTCGTCGTTGTGTCATCCCGGTCCCTAAAGTTGTAAAACGATCATTTGGGTGCCTAATATTGCATCGCTGTATCATCTCGGTCCCTAAAGTTGTAAAACGATCATTTGGATGCCTAATATTTGCATCGCTGTGTCATTCCGGTCCTTAAAGTTATAAAACGGTCATTTGGGTGCCTAATCTTTGTTATTGTGTCACTTTGGTCCAATCGGGAGTCGCCTTCCTCTGTAATCTTGCAAAAAAACCCCTCCTAACAGCGAAGGGCGATTAGAAGGCCACTCCGTTTCGCTTGGATGAAGCTCTCCCCATTCTTCTAATCGCCCTTCGCTGTTAGGAGAGGTTTTTTTGCAAGATTACAAAGGAAGGCGGCTCCCGATTAGACCAAAGTGACACAATAACAAAGATTAGGCACCCAAATGACCGTTTTACAACTTTAAGGACCAGGATGACACAGCGACGTAAGATTAGGCACCCAAATTAGGCACCCAAATGATCGTTTTACAACTTTAGGGACCGGGATGACACAACGACGCAAGATTAGGCATCCAAATGATCGTTTTACAACTTTAGGAATCGGGATGACACAACACAACTTTAGGGACCGCTAGTGCACTTTACTCTTAAAAAACTTCCTTAGTGCGTTGCGATGGATGATAACAGAAACGTACATAAATGTTATGATGCCTTTCTAAAGCTCTTGTGTACACAGTGTAAAACTAAAACCTATGTGAGGGATGTCATTAAAAATATTAACATTTCCAACCATCGTGGTATTGACAAGTACTTCTGTAAACTTTATAAAGTTGTTCAATACCAATATTAGAATACAAAAAGAAAGATCACGAATCTACAAGTAGAATACTTACTGAATTCTTTGATACGTCATATATTCAATTACCTTGGGGCATATATGAAATTATTTGCAAGGGGTTCCAAAAAGGGCGAAATGTGCTTATGATAAAACGTGATCTAAAACATTGCAATTTACACCATATTTACAATTGATCATCTAAAATCTCTTTAAGTAGTTCAAGTGCAAAGTAGTCATGTTTGTCAAATAGACATCTGCAATCTTTCTTGACAATTTTTTTGGTAACAATAAGCTTTCACTATATAATTGTTGTTATTTTTACAACCAATAGTTTTCTATAAACATGGTTCCTTTGGGATCGACACTTTTGCCAAATCCGAAGGCTAGGACGAAAATGATATCAAAAGAGGAGGGAAGGTTGGTAGCTGTGTGGCAAGATGGAAATAGACTGTGCATCAAGAGGAGGAAGCAATATTCACAATCCCGATACCGGATCGAAATCCGCTCATGGGCGGTATCATCAAATTTCGTGGAATTCATCGAAAAACCAACAAAAACCGATGAAATCCCAACAAATTTTGTCAAAAATTAAAATTCAGTTTGATTTTTGTTGAACTTGGAAAAAACCAAATGGTTTATGTTTTCGATCTGGTCTGAAAAATCCGGATTTCGTGAAATCTAACCCAGATTCAACTAGAACTGTGAACCATGGGAGGAAATGACAAAGACTACTGTGTAAAAGACACAAGTGAAGGGAACTATAGTCCTACGTGACAATATGTTTATTTTTCTCCTGAAAGTAAGTGATAGAGATAAAGAAATAACTGTGCCATCAGCTTAAAGAGGAAAAGATAGAATTGCAAATATGCTACTGGTTTTGCCCATAACTCGAAAAAACCATTATACATACACAAACTGCAAATTTGCCACCTAAGTTAGTACTGCAAATTAGCCATCGAAGTTAGTTCCGTTGCTTTAGGTTGCCATTGTCATTTGAACTGGTATGAATAGAAGGCCAAAAATAATTCATAAAACTAAACCTTAAAAACAAAAGGCATGACAAAACCATCGTATCTCTAGTCGGAATAGATCATCGCTGCCCTCTTTCTTGCGGCGTTCAGGCGGAAGGCGGGAGGACAACGTGCATATGGAGGGCGTGTGGACGGCCAATCGGTGGGAGGGCATGCCGACAAGTGTCGTGGGGGCGAACGAACGGCGGGAGGGCGGGGGTTGGAGCCCTTGTTACGACAGGCAACGGAGTTAGGAAAAAATATCACCTTTTTTATTGGCTAATCAGTATAGAGCACGTGTGTTGCAAAAATAAAAATAAAAATAAAAATAAAAATAAATTAAGTTTTTAACTTATTAAATCAATTAATAAAATCAATTTAGTCTTGTTACTTATAATTTTTATTACCAAATAAATTATTTTAAATTTTAAGAAAGTTAATAGTAAAATGAATATAAATAATAAAACCTAAAAATGATAAAGATTATGTAAAAATGAATAGAATTTGTACGAAAGATGCGAGAAAAACAGCCGCCGCGGTAGCGACAGCAAGCCAGCAAGCTCGTAAGGCTGCCAACAATGGCGGGCAGTAGCCGCGCGGGGAGCAGGGACATTCTTGCCCTATTTTAAAAAAAGCTATCTTTTTAATAATGATTTTTTATGTCGTGAATTTAAATGACAAGTATTCCAGGTTACAACCAATAAACATACAATAATTAAGTTTTTTTATAATGATATAATGATAAATTCACAGTACTGGTTCAAACCAATGACAAATATGCAATTAAAAAAAATAATCTACTCAAACCTCGCAACCATAACATTGCAAAAAATTACTGTACCTAGTTACCTACCTCAGTGCTTCTGCTCCCATCAAATTATATGATAGATTTTTTTTTCTTTTTGTTGACGGGGACTTTTATCCGAGTACAGATCACATGGCTACCTAAATAAACCCAAGGAAAAGGAAAAGGAAAAGGAGAAAACGATCTACTGGTAATGTGGTAACAAACAGCCAATCACCGTAGTGTCCTTAAAATCTAATCCGGCGGCTGGAAGTAAACCCCAACTTAACCCAAATTAAACCCTAGCCATCCACCGCCGACCATTCCCCCCCTACTCCCCCGATGCCGCTCTCCTACTCAGCCGCCGCCGCGGCGCCGTCCCCTCTCGCCGCGCGCAGCCGGGGCCTCCTCCGCCGCCCGTCGCGCTCAGCCCCCGTCGTCGTGGTGAGCTCCCGCTCAACCCTCTTTGCCCCGCTCTGGATGTGTTCTTTTTTTTAATCCCCTAATGCATCAGTAGTATGATGATTAGTATACAGTTATCGATAGGGTTGTAGATGTTGCGATGATTTGTGATGGGGCCAGGAGGTTAGGAGGCGTATTTGCGTCGAATTTAAGTTGGTTTTGGACTTTTGGTAGATTGTGTTGGCTGATTTGCGGGAGGGTGGTGTTAATTGCACAAAAAATAATTCGATTTTTGTTCATAGTTTGGAGATATGCGTGCTTCGTTTTGTGTTAGATTTGTTCACCTCAAGCAAAAGCGGATTCATTTGTTGCTATAAAGTGGCGAAGCAAGTGTGGCTGTAGTCATGTTGAATTCAGTGCATTGGATTGGATTAATGCACTCCTGCACAATTAAGCTGAAAGGATCTTTGATCGTGCAGAGGTGCAAGAAGATTGATCAACTGAGGACAGTCAATGGAATACCACCATACGCTCCAGTGTCTAACAGATCGTTGTTAAGTCCTGTGACGCTGCCAATTATCCGGGATGCGAACATCAAGAACGATACAAGGTTGCGTATCTTCTCGGGCACTGCCAATCCTTCTCTTTCCCAGGTCAGCTGAATCTCTCATTACTTTTTCATGCTTCGCATTCTCTTGATTCTAATTTGACAGAGGCAACAAATTGGGCTATGTGGTTTACTGCGGTTGTAACATCAAGATATTGAATTATTCAGTTCATCCATAACTTTCAGAAAACAGATTGTAAGTAGTGGTAGATGCAAAAATGGACATTAAGCATAATTAGGCTTCAAGAGGCATATAGCCATGAACTATGAAAAATGGACAGCTACTACTCAAAAGAAGTCTAGCAGTAGTATTTTAAGTGTGACTTGTTACAAGTAGCACATGTTTGACTGAGTGATTAATCTCATAGTGCCAAACTAAGTTCTTTTGTTATCTTATCTGCAGGAAATAGCAAGTTACTTGGGTTTAGAACTTGGGAAGATTAACATAAAAAGGTTTGCTGATGGCGAAATATATGTTCAGTTACAAGAAAGCGTAAGAGGATGCGATGTTTTCCTTGTGCAACCAACATGCCCTCCTGCAAATGAGAATCTTATGGAACTTCTGATCATGATTGATGCCTGTAGGAGAGCATCTGCTAAGAATATTACTGCAGTCATCCCTTATTTTGGTTATGCCAGAGCTGACAGGAAGGTAATGTTATCATACAGTTTTTTGCCTTTAGTGGTTTTGGGATGATTTTATTTTTTGAGTGGCATTTGTCACATGCATATAACAGTAGGCTTTTATATTATTGTTTCCACAAAGTGATGATGCACAAACTTTCTGGTGTAAAATTTAGTCTATGTGTCCATTTGTGAGGCATCTAGTCAGGAATCAGCAGCATTACATATTGTATTAACACCTGACTACCTGAGGAACTTCCTATTCTTGACACAAGAATATATTGTTGGAAGTTCTCAATTTCTCAAAGACTTATGGGTTATGGCACAACACCCTGGCTAGCATGACAAAACTAACAAAAGCATTTCCTGCTTTCAGTCTCAAGGCCGCGAATCTATAGCTGCAAAACTTGTAGCTAATATGATTACAGAAGCTGGTGCGAACCGTGTCCTTGTATGTGATCTTCATTCCAGTCAAGCCATGGGATACTTTGACATCCCAGTAGATCATGTTTATGGTCAGGTATGCACTGATGCATGTTGATTGATAACTGCTTGCATGTGATTTTGTTTATGATTATAACTTTGTCTTTCTTTTTGCTTCTTTGATCTGTCAAGCCTGTGATTCTTGATTACCTCGCCAGCAAGACAATATGTTCAGATGACTTAGTGGTGGTGTCTCCGGATGTTGGAGGCGTTGCCAGAGCACGTGCTTTTGCCAAAAAGCTATCAGATGCACCTCTAGCAATTGTTGATAAAAGAAGGCATGGACACAATGTTGCCGAGGCAAGTAGAGCACTCTCTGCTTTCTGGTTATAACAGGATAAACATGAATGAATGCAAGTAGGAAAAATAAACTATAGTTCGTTCTAAGTTCTTCTCCATAGTGTGTGTAATATTAACTGCAGGCTTGGATGATGTATAGAAGAAGATATTCTCTGGCACCTTTTCCTAGATTCAATCTGCATGAAATTTTTAGTGCTTAATGTGTTTTGAGATGTGTCTATCTTACTACATGTTGCATACTTGTTTAAATCTTCCATCCTTTGTGAGATTAAACCATTACAGTTTATCATATTCATTTTTTACAGGTAATGAATCTTATTGGAGATGTTAGAGGAAAAGTGGCTGTTATGATGGATGATATGATTGATACAGCTGGTAAGTTCTCACTCATGCAAGGCGGTTGAGAATTTTATTTTAGCATTAAATTACACACAAAACTAACTACTCTTTGCCTTTCTTTGAGATATTCCGCTTCCAAATATCAATATTCTAATGGAACCAATTAAATTAGGAACTATTGCCAAAGGAGCTGAGCTACTGCATCAGGAAGGAGCAAGAGAAGTCTATGCATGCTGTACACATGCTGTTTTTAGGTATGCTATATTTGTACCAACTATAGTATTTCCAGTAGATTTTGATGTAGTAAGCTAGCTGAACTTGATTTACCATGGAGAAGCTCAGAATCCCCTCTGCTATATTATAGACTTACTTTATTCGTGCTTTTGGTGGAACTCAGCTTTGTACAAGTTTTCCTAAACAATACAGAGGTTACAGTTTTTTACCATACTTAACTATGCGGCAATTATCAGTATTCTTGTCATTAAATTTGACTTATGCTTTGTTATTTTTATGTGGAAAGTTTTTAATTGTCTGGTGATTCTAATATTTGTACATTGCCTCTTTCAGCCCGCCTGCCATTGAAAGGTTATCAAGTGGTTTATTTCAAGAAGTAATCATCACAAACACTATACCTCTCAAGGAGGACAAGAGTTTCCCGCAGCTGACTATCCTTTCAGTTGCTAACCTTTTAGGCGAGACAATCTGGCGTGTTCATGATGATTGCTCAGTAAGTACAAAGTGGCAACAACCTGACAGATATCATGCAACTCTCTGCTCTTTTATGTGCTAGATTTTGGTGCTTCCAATTGATTACACAACTCATTTCTTAATGCTCACGTTACTATTGATAAAAAATCAGTTGCATTTTTCTTTTCATGGGCACAACTCTTTGAATATGCATAGACTGATGATGCGCTAAATTATTAAACCAATGCAGGTTGGTCATGAGCCATACTCTAGCTTGGACATTGACTGAAGCTCAAGGTGTGTCGCCCCCCATCCCCAATATTTGGATTATCTCCACCTTTGGTTTCGTGGAATAAGCCGTGTAATCTGATATTACTACTGGTGCAAGAACTTTTGAGTTTTTCAATGAACCATAGTACATAAGATGGAAATTTAGTTAGTTTGGTTTGCTAGTACGCTCAATGTAATGTACATATCGTTCCACGTGATCCATGTATTTCGTTGCAAAGTTCAATGCCGAATGGTTCAATTTATTTGCTATCTCTGATGGTACAACGTGCTGCTTCACTTGGTTAGTCCATAAAACTGAACTTTGAATCCAATGGTTTTTTTTACAGGTGTTGAGCTAATTGTTGGCAACAGATTGTTGAGTTTATATCTTGAGGTGTACGTTATAAGATGTTGTCAAATTATCAAAGGGTGATTTGGTTTGTCTGTTTTGCAGATCAATCCTTCCAAGTTCTAACATTAGTCTTTGCTATTTTACAACCCAAAGACCGTTAACATATATGAATGATTAAGCAGCAAAACAATCGATTGACAGTGTCTCGGAAGTTGTAATCAAAGAACGGCAGCTGTGGATCTGATGAGAGTTCTGCATAATATATACTCTATACTCTTTCTATTCTCGACTCAACTGCTATGTATTTCTCATAAGACGATGAAACATGCGAAAAATGAAAACTGAACTGCCAGAAGTTCAGAAAACACAATCCTGATGACAAAAAGCAATTTCGTAATAGTTAGCATGTAAAGAACTTAGAAATCGAAGGTTCCACTTGCAAAAGCTGGAACAGCCGGTGGTCATGAACAGGGTTTGCAATGCCGGCGGCATATGCCGTGCCGCCCCTTGGCGGCACGGTGAATTTCGTCGAAATTCGCGAAAGCCGACGGCAATGAACAATAAAAATTTGAATTTGAACGATTTCGCGCGAAAACCGCGCGAAATCCATGAAAACCGCGAAAACCGTGAAAACCGTAATTTAAATTTGAACTAAATCGAAATCCACGTCGTGCCGCGGATTTCGCGAAAACCGCGCCGTATACCGGGTTTTCGCGACAAACATCGCGAAATTTATATTTTTTGTGTTAAAATGAATTTTTTTAAATTTTTGAATTTTCACGAAATTATTTAAACGAAACCGCGGGGATGCCGTGCCGCACCCCGTGAAACCACCGAATTTCGCGGCTTTCGTGCCGAAATTCACGAAATCGGGAACCCTGGTCATGAAAAAGAATGACCATTGCTTGATATAACTTACAGATTGTTGCCGAGTAGCATATCACACATCTTACCTGATACAGATCTTGTACAAACTGCATTTATTCAACTTCTATTTTCTAGTGCTTAGCTTCCAGATGAAAAAGAATGACCATTGCTTGATATAACTTACTGATTACAGTGAGGCCCTAATGGTTGTTAAACAACCAAATGAAACTATACCGAATGATCGGATAGCCAAAACCTCAAAATTCTGGGCAGAAAAATATGATGTGATCGCAAAATTGTGTAAACTAGATTACATGTCAACTGATATCCTAGACGCATCTTGGACGCTGTATTAGGGCCAGGTGAGATGTGGTTCAAAGGGCAGTGATGTTAAATTCAGGAATAAACTTCCACAGGTACAGATCTGATGTTATCTGATCTTCAAAAGGAATGCCTGCAAACATCCAGAAACCGCACTGAATTACCTTGGCTTGGAAAATATAAAAGGCTAGATTAACTTGAACTTGGTCCATTAGATATTCAAATAGCCCAAAAAATAATCGCAACCAATTCATGTGCAGTAAATGGTTTTCAATCACCGCAGTATGAATTGTACAAACAAGATGAACTTGTAAGAATAGGATAGATAAATACGTATTTACATGTTATTAAGTAACTGCATGTGTGTTCTGATAATGTGTACTTACATGTGCGACTGCCAACTGAAAATTGTCATGTTTAACGGATTACGTCAGATAATGTTTGTGTCTAAGATAAAGTACAAAGCACATGGGAATGTGACTTGTGTTGTAAGAAAATATAGAAGGAATTACACAAGAACATAACATAAAATGAATCGCATCGAGTACCTTCTTAAACAACAAAAACCATAGAACAAAGTTCTGATAATACGTTACCTGTTTCAGTGAAGTCATAGGATCACAGCAGACCAACCCTCTACGTGGTGGCAGAGATGATTACTTATACAAATGAGATGACTTTATGATCATTTGATCGCAATGCTAAATTGTTGTATAACCTCATAGTGTACCACGTGGGATAGAACCCATTTCGGCGCATTGCTTCCATCCATCTCTCAGCCTCATCCCTGTCACCATTCTTGCAGAAGCCATGTATCATTATATCAAAAGTCCATCGATTCGGTTCATACCCCTTTCTGCACAGCCTCTCAAACAAGTTACAGGCAGAGTCCATCCTCCCCACCATGCTCAACCCTCGCAGCAGCATGTTATAAGTGTAAACATCAACCGGAAAATGCTTTTCTAGGTCCTCTTCTAAATCCTCTAAGTCATTCATGTTCCTAATACCACCTGCAAACATCATAATAAGTTCGCCAATCAAGAACCGTCCTGCCCCCTTACCCTGGATTTCTTCTGGTTCCACTGTTGCCTGCTTTGAATGTTTCCAAGCCTTCAGAAGGTCACGGCCTCTCAATGTGTGCAACAGAAGCACATTACACAAGAAAGCCGAAACAGGGCGGCCTGTTTCTCTGAAGTCATCAATAACCTTTACGACATTGTCATAATCTTTCACAGAGCACAACAGGAGCACAAGCTGTTCATAGCAGCTGATGCTCGGGACTAAACCCTTCTTCCTCACCTCCCTCCAGAGCACTATTGCCTGCTCTGGCTTCTTAGCTTGACATAGACCAGATATGAATACATTGTACAACTTGGTGCCAGGTGTCTTCTTGTCACGAATGAAGTTGAAGAAGCTTAGTGCGTCGCCAATACGCTTACTCCTCAGATAACTCATAAGAAGAAGGATATTGCTGTCTCCTGATGGTTCAAGACCAGCATACTCCATTTGGTTATATACCTCCCTTGCCATGTCAGCCCTCTTAGCGTGCCCAGCCCCAGAGATGAAGTAGTTGTAGCATACACGGGGGTGTAGTTCAGTCCGTTGCAGCTGGTTGTTCAGCAGCTCCAGAACCTCAGCATATCTGCTCACCTCACACAAAGCACAAACAACCGACTGATAGAGGTTTCGGCTCGGGATGTGCCCCATATCTTGCATTTCCAATATGAGCCTTGGCAGCACATCCACCCTCCTGATCAATATCAATGCCCGAATCAAGCTCTTGTAAGTTGACTCATAGCGATATAAGCCCTTAGGACTTTTGCTGCCTGTCATCAGAGGCACCGCACATGCTGCCTCCACATCCCCACTCTTGCATAATGCCACAAGGTACTTGGCCAAGACACTGTCTGTTGGGCATGCCTCCTGCTTAAGTGCTCTATCGAGAAGCACTCGCACCTTATCTAGCTTCCCCTCCTGACACAACACATTTGCAAACATGGTAAATGTTTGACGCCCAGGGAAGTACCCTTCTGCCATAGCCTGCTCCAACACCAGGAACGCCTCTTCTGTATCCCCAACCCGACAAAGAGCCCTGATCAAACTGTTGTAGACATCCTTGTTAGGGTTAACCCCAAGTTCCATTCTTGACCGATACAAGTGTGCCGCGACTTCCACGAGCCCAGCTTTGCAAAAGAAGCAAAGCGCGGCATTCATGGTTGGACGGCCTGGAGCAATGCCCTCCTCCATCATTTCCACAAGCAAGTCATACACCTCACCAAGCCTGTTATTGCGAAGCAAGCGATACGTAAGCTTGTCATACCGAGGTCCATCAGGAATATACCCCTCGGTTTCTTTCTTCTCAGAAAGGAACTGCAACGTGGTATCAAGTCTCCCGGCCTCAACGAGGCCATGAATCCATGCGCCGTACACATCTGCGGAGGGGAACCTGTCAACAATCTGAGCTGCATCATCAAAGCGCCCACGGCGGCACAAGTCTGTGATGATCGAGCCAGCTGCAGGGCCACTGGATGCTTTGTCGAAAGGGAGGGTGTCGAGGAGAGCCACGGCATCTCTGCTGCGGGCTTGGCGGCAGAGGCTCTTGATGCGAATGCAGGTCGACACAGGACTGGCAGCAAGGTGGCGGGCGAAGGAATCAGCATAGTCATGGAGCGACGCCTCGACGAGGGAATTGAGGAGAACGTGGGAGGAGAAGGCGTCGACGTCCAGGCCACGGAAGCGCATGCGGCCGAGGATGCTGAGCCCGCGCTGGGGATCGCCGGCGACGGCGTAGCCAACGACAAGCGTGTCGTGGAAACGCGACCTGGCGGGGGTCGCGGTGGTGTTGGAGAAGAGGCGGAGCCAGTCCACCACCACGGCGGAGCGGCGCGCGCGGGAGAGGAGGCGGAAGACGGCGTGGTACACGGCGCGCGTGTGGGAGTATCGCCCGCGGCTCCCCGACCAGTCGAAGAACCTGAGGCGGAGCAGCAGCAGCGCGTCGTCGTCGGGGAGATGCCGCGGGCGGTGGCGGAGCACGGCCAGCACGAGCTCCTGGGAGAGCGGGAGCGCGTCGAGCGCAGCGGCGTCCTCGGCCGCGAGGGCGGTGTAGATCGCGTCGAGCGCCGCGCGCGGCGCGGCGGCCCCGGCATCCCCGCGGCGGGACAGGAGGAACCAGTCGCGGAAGGAGTCGGCGATGGCGGACGCGATGGGTGGGAGGGAGGTGGCGGCGTCGGCTCGGCGGGGGAGAAGCGGGGAGAGCGCGGGGAGCGGCGGAGGGGGCGAGGGGACGCGGGTGGACGCGGAGAAGGTGTTCGAGAGAATGGCGAGGAGGAGGGGGCGGCGGCGAGAGCGGGGGGAGCGGTGAGAGGAGGAGGCGGGGCATGGCGAGGGCGTGGGGGCGGCGGTGGTCAACGGCGGTGGGGAGGAAGCCGCCGGCAGCGGTGGCAGCCGGCGGCGGCGGGTGGCATCTGGTGTGGGCGGCGGCGGCGTGTGCCCTCCTGTGTTGCCGCCGGGTCGGCGTGGAAAAGTTTGGGTTGAGTCGGTCTCGGTCGGGACACTGCCGTGATGTGGGCCGAGCGAGTCTTTGGGTCTTACTGGGCTATTCGACTCACACGTCGCACGAAAGATGAAAGGAGTTTGGGGGACATTTCCTCTCTTACTTTACAATGACACTAACAAAAATATCCATGTGTTGCAACGGAATGACGATGCGAGGAGAGAAACAGGCGGAGGACGAAGGTACAGGCGACGGCGCGGGAGCTCCGAGCAACGACGAGAGGAAGGGGCGCAGACGCGGCACGAAAGGGGCAGAAGAGAGGGACGCAGGATGTTTTTTCTTATCCAAACCCTCTCTTTCTTTTCAACATTAGGATTGTAGGTTAATTTTATAAACAGTCAAAGGTTTTCTGCTAAATAACTCTTTTTTCTTTTTTAGTTAGGTTTTTTTAAAATAGCTAGACGAACTGCGGGTTAATTTTGAAAAAAATCAAGGGGTTTTCTGCAAAATAGCCAGGCAAAACAAAATTTGGGTGGAAACACTACTTGTTTTATATATAGTATAGATATAGATATAGATTAACAAATATTATGCTTTGCTATAAATTAAAAAATATGTTATATATATATGCTATATATTTATTTAATTCAAATAAATATTAGACTGTTGTATAATATAAAAAATATAAAGAATTAATTTGAAAAAAATAGTGGTGGTGACAAAATCATTATAGTAATATAGATATTGATAGCCATTTTTAGTTTGCCTATATTTAGGACATAAATAGTGGTTTGAACGGTTGTTATTTACAATTTTTTATATCATGATTACTAAATTTTTAGATAAATTGTGATTACTAAATTCTTAGATAAATTGTGCAATAGGTTGTTTGCTTACCCTATCTATAATTTATATTTATAACTATATAAAGTATATAAAGTAAGTAGTATTTTTACCTAAAATTTTATTTGCGTGGCTATTTTGCAAAAACCTTTGATTTTTTAAAAATTAACCCACAGTTAGGGGTGAATATCGGTAATTATAATCAAAGAAGAAATAAGCTGGGAACTTCACTTAATTATCACACAAGAGTTACAAATCGCGGAGACACGAGCTTTGCATAAATGAAACGAACTAATTAAACACTCGATCGACGGGTTAAATTAACCAAACTCGAATTAACAACAAAACAATTAATCAACGGCGAGTGCATATGGAGATGGTCGATGGGCGCCGCCGCCGGCCGGCGCGGCGGCTACGGACGGATATGGAGATGGACGCCGGTCGACGATCATGCCTTGGGTGCCGCGGCGGGGCCAGCGCCATCCGCGCGCGCGGCGTCGCCGGCGCAAGCCTCCTTGCACATGGAGGTGCAGGCGTCGTCCGTCTTCCCGTTGGCGCAGCGCTCGTAGCAGTCGTCGTAGCAGCCGAACGCGGTCGCCGCCGGCACGTACGCGGCCGCCACCACGGCGGCGACGAGGAACAGCGCCACCACGGCCGTCCTGCTCATCTGCATGGTCGCCATCGTATCAATCGATTAATTTGGTAGATGCTGTAGGAGATGGAGAGAGAGATGCAAGACAGAGACGATCGCCTGTACGTGGAAGACGCGGAGGAGGGGATGGTGTTTATACGTGAAGAAGAAGGAAGGGGACGAGCATGTGAGGCTACGAGAGGTTCCCGGGCTTTGCTAAAAATATGGCTTCGTACGCTCGTACACACATTCGGTAATTAATTATCAAAAATCGCGAAGACACGAGGTTTGCATACAAATTAAACCACTAAACACTAAGACGTACGGTTAAATTAACCAAACTTGAATTAACAACAAAACAATCAACGGCGAGTATAAATGGATAGCCGGCGGCTATGGGCGGATGGAGTAGTGGAGATGGACGCCGCTCGATCGATCTCATGTCTTGGGTGCCGCGTCGGCGGCGCCGCCGCCAGCGACACCCCCGAGGACGGAGGCGGCAGCTCCAGCGCCAGCCTCGGCGGCTCCAGCGCCAGCCCCGGCGACGCCAGCGCCAGCCCCGATGGCGGCGCCGCCGCAAGCCTCCTTGCACATGGCGGTGCAGGCTTCGTCCGTCTTCCCGTTGGCGCAGCGCTCGTAGCAGTCGTCGAAGCAGCCGTACGCGGTCGCCGCCGGCACGGACGCCGCCGCCACCACCACGGCGACGAGGAACAGCGCCACCACGCCCATCCTGCTCACCTGCGCCATTGCCGCGAGCTCTGGCTAGCTGGATGCTGCTTGCTGGTGATCTCTGCGAGCGAGAAGTCGAAGCGAGACGATCGAATCGCGAACAAGAAAGAATTCGAGCCATCGATGTCGTCGTGGATGCGGTTTATATATATAGGGTGAAACGGAAGCAATGGCGCGCGCGGCATGTGAGTCGTCACGGGGTGGCATGCCTCGGCAACCGGCGAGCTCCGCCTCCCATTTCTTAGGTGCATTGGCCCCACAAAACTTGTGTCATTTTAATCCCCAAGCCCATGATCTTTCTAGCTTATTCATCAGATTATTTGCTCTGAACTTTAAAGGTTAAAGTTTTGTTTTCTTTTGAACTTTTTTCTGCGGTATTATTTAGCTTCAAACCACTTCTTCTAGGATACTAATATCATACTCATGCTAACGCTATAATAATATAATCGATCATTTTTTTAAATACATACAAATCTCAGATAACCCATAATTAAATCTATGCATGCATGCACATAATATGAAATGACTTTAATTTTCATTCGTTGGATTACGAGTGAGTAAGAGAAAAAAATTAGATCCAAACCGTTTAAGATGTATTATAAATGATAGCGAGTAGCGATTTATTAAATTTATATCTTAAAATTTTAATTTATTACTGTAATTGAGTATATATCTTTAAAGATATTTGTTAAATTTATTTCTCAAAATTTTTAGTTTATCACTATAATTAAGCAGATAATCCGCTCAGTAATTGAATCAAACTAGGCCTAAAAACGGATGAAACAAAATGGACAGACATTACTCCTTCCACACAAAATTAAAATAGACAACCAATATTTAAAACATAAAGTGATTAGTAGCACTATTTACTACTAGCACTCTGTAATTTGAGAGATAAACCATGAATAATTAGCATATGAAGTTGCGGAGCTTAGATTTAAACTAATTTATGTCTTGTCTGTTTATGACAGTCTTGAAGGAACATCATGAAGTCTGGCAAGTTAGCAGCAGGGTACAGCTTTCGAAGGCATTATTCAAAATTTTCTATCCTGAGATTACAACGGATGGTCTTATTGATCTTACAATACAGCTTGAAATAAAAAACACGACGATGAATATATATTTCTAAATGGTCAAAACAGGTGTGATACAACCGATGAAAGCATCTTACATAAATTTTAAAATTTCGGTGCCATCAGGAAAAAAAAGCATTATACTGCTATATCAATTGATTTGTCAAACTGCCATTGTGGCACAACTGACTAGCTTCGACATGTCACAAGCTAAAAAAGCCTTCGATGAGTGGAGGGCAAGATCAGGAGAGTTTCATGTTCTTCAACAGGCTGGTGATGAGTGCCTCCTTCGACGGTGCTCGTTGCTTGTAATCCTTCAATAGTGCCTCTGCAGCCAAGCTCTGCAGCTCTGAGCTTTCCTCTTCCTTATTCCTCCCTTTAGTCAACTGATTGATCGCCGAGGTACACTGTTGATGTTGAAGGTTGTATACATAAGAGGATTACTATTGCATAACAAAAGGAAGCAACTGCGATTCTTGGAAGTTGTGGACCAGTAGAGATGTCTTACCAAACACACACCGAAGAGGGCTCTTGTATTCTTGCCTCCAGTCAACTGGATTGTTGATGCATAATATTTTCTAGCTGTTTGAAGGTTTTCCAAACCACCCATAGTATACAGAACCTAAAAGACGTAACAAGGGTTGACACACCAATCCATCAAATGTATAGAGATGTTGGATGAGATCAATTGAGTTTCCAGGCTCCATAAGATGTAAACTCTGTAAGATAAAATCGCCATCCCATCCATAGGGTAATTCACTAAAACCCTTCTTTATGGTGGATCACTATTCACAACAATACAAGTTGGGTTCTGGCTAGTGATTGGTAAACATAAGATAAACAGTAACAGAGTCGTGAATTGTGGATTAACCAATTAAGATAACTCATGAAATTGCAAAATCCATGGTGCAAAAACGCAAAATGTTTCCTCAAATATGCACTGGAATTCTAACAACCATGTAAGGCTACTTATTCATTTGAATTCATTTCTCAAAAATACCATTATCTTGTCAAACACATCTGTTAAATGTGCAAGTAAATCACTCTATAGCATGAACAATAACTTCGCTGTGCTTAATTTTAATTAGCCTTTTGATGTTCATTGCCACCTTATCATGGTACTTGACCAGTTAGCCATTAGTTCATGTAGGAAGGAACAACCATTACTGATGCACTCCACAGGAAAATGAGAAACTCCACAAGTTCATACAGTCTTTTTGTTTGTTTTATTTTCCTTTGAGAGAAAGGGGGATGAGTTTGGCATAGTTCACTTACCTCAGCATAAGCTAGATGATAAAGTGGAACGGTTGGTTGTGCCAATATTAGCTCCTCATAACAAAAGGCAGCTTGTTTATACCTGATCCAAGAGGAATAACAAAATTAGCATCATCACAGAATCACATTCTAACAGATGTGAATGAATCGATGATTAAATATCTCACATTTGTAAGGCAACATATGTTTCAGCAAGTTCTCTCCAAGCATCGTGATCCGCCATAAATCTAACACCCAGGAAAATCAGTGTTAGACGCAAACACATATGGTTAATACCATCAGGTCGATGCCGATACTTACAGTTCCAAATACTTGTTGAGATACTCGACAGCTAATGCCATGTCACCCTGTGCTTTTGCAATAGCAATTTTTCTCTTGTGGACAATCTGCAAGCACATAAGGAAAATATTTAATATGCCTTGCAAACTTATCATCCCAATCATTTAAATGGCTTAATATTCCAAGGAATCAAATTCCATCTTGTACACCAAGTTCACAGCATATAAACCAGGATCAGCAGCAGAACCATGAATTAAAGTACCTGATCAAACGGATTGTTTTCAAGGATAAGCGCATAGGCCCTTTCAGCATCAGTCCATTCACCTTTTGCTTCAAACAGCAGGGCTTCTAATCGACCTTCATTTGAGGGCAAATTGTTTAGCACATATACATAAAAATATCCATAAGAATCAGCATCACATGTCTCAGCATATATCAAGTTGCAAACTCATACAAAGTATAGGGGAATTATACATTAGGTGTATGTGGCATTTATTCGTGTACAACAGAATTTTGGTAATTGATCATTAATTAACAAACATGTGGCACATTCAGTTGATCATCACACCGCCCTCCTACTTTAGATCAAATAATGCCTAGTCTGATAGGATTGCTATACTCCAGCTTACCACATCATCGTTCTATCTTGATATACAGAGTACTAAACTAGATGCAGGTATATATTTTCGAAGAAACCAGCAATCAGTTTCTGTAAGATTGGTTTAGCATCATATTGTACTATTGTTGAGCAATTCAGAACAACTCATAATAATATAGATTAATAGCCCTGAACATTTGTCTTTCTGTTTACTCAAGTTATTGACAGATTGGCCTATTGTCAACCCTAATTGTAACTTCACATAAATTTATAACACAGAATCGGGCATTTTTTTGAAGTTCTAGGCCAGATTGCTTTTATATCTTCCAACAAACTCCATTTCACATTTCAAATATAGTAAATCCCCGTGAACATATTTAGTTTGTCTCAACTATATGTAATTTTTAACTCAAGTCTTATCGGATGTGCATCCATAAGCAAAATTTAAGATCTACATTTGTTGACAAATGATGCTAGTCTAACTATATTATGCTGATCTCTGAAAGAACTTACCAACCCGCATGCTGCCAGGAAACTGCTTGGAGAGCACTCCAATACAATCCTGTAAAGTCATGAAAGAGATCACTTTATCAGAAATTTGGATAGCTAAAGGCCTGAAGTGTGAATTGTTTAGTGATTAAATGAAATTGCGTTGAATCAGAGAAACAGGAACTGAGCTCAAAAGGGTGCCACTGCCAGTACAACATGAGCGCAACCTCACCTTTGCCACATCGAGACGCTGGCAATCCATGGCAGCCACTGCCACCTGCTCATAGAGCGTCCACTCTGCATCAAAATAAAGCAAATCTCAGTTCACTACTGAACTAATCGCGAAGGGATCAATCAAACCTTGCAGCCTTGCGATCCTATTCCAGCAATTCTAACTGCAAAACCGCATGGGTTGCAGGAAACACATAAATATATATTTTAAAAAAGCTCAATTCTACAGATCCCACAGTAGTACAACTGCAATTTAACAATAAGGTTCAAGTAGGGCATCCAAACCCCCCGCGTCACATCCGCAGATGGATCGGGGCGTCGGGAGGAGGAGATCACGAGATCTATCCACCAAATCCATGCATCTACCGAGCGGAATTGCGGGAGATCAGGGAGGGAGGAGCGGCGGAGAGAGAGAGGAAGAGAGCACGTTACGTTCTGAGGCGAGGCGGGAGCGGGCGGAGGAGTCGTTGAGGAGGGCGAGGCCGAGGCGGAGGACGGGCTCCGGGCGGCGAGCGCGGAGCCTGCGGGCGAGGCAGAGGTACTCCCACGCGCCGCCGCCGCCGTGCTCCGCCTGCTCCTCCAGCCGCAGCAGCCGCGCCTCGTCCTCCGCGGCCGTCGCCGCCGCAGTCGCCGCCGCCGATGCCGCCATGGGGTTGGGAGGGTTGGGTGTGGTTCGAGGGTTCGATCGACTCGACCAGAGAGACCTGCTTTGTTTGTGTTGTGATTTGTGTTTTGTGTTGCCGTTTTTTGTGCGGTTTTTCGTTATTTCAGTTGCTACTTTGCTCTTCATATAAAAAGCCATGGTTTCATACTTTGCTCGGCACAGGACATGTACTTAGATTGTTGTTGGTAGATCATGTGAAAAACTAGAAAACATGGTTTCTTTAGTATTAAAAAAATCGTATATAAAATTAAGAGTATATTTATTTATTTATGAAAACCTATCTTAAAATAAAATAAAATAATTGTTCATGTCTAATCTATGTCTTCATACTTTTTTACACGTAGTATAGTGGTATAAAAGGCTTTGTGGCAAATTGAGAATATAAGAGATCTGATGTTTCTTTGAACTAAAATAATTTCAAAGGAAACGTTTCAATCAATAGAAAACTATTCCTGCGAACTATTTTGGAACAAAAGATATCATAGATAAAAAATCCAATGATTTTTCTCCCTATGCCTATGTATTTATGAGCTCAAATCCTTATATTTAACACATTTATTTTTTTCTTTGATAAGTCTTGCACACGCACTCTCTCTCCGTGTCTGTCCCAAGAAAATTTTACTCCAAAAATCCTATGTTTTTAGTTCGCACAGACCATCCAAAAGTGAATAAACTCATGAATTTTAAAGTATGTGACATTTTTTTTATGCTTTTTCTGTTTCACTGTTTAAAAAATCATGGGTTTCAAAGAAATCATCTGCAGCTCAGTGACGGGACATGTTATGGTATTTCAATGAAAAAGGTTTTTTACTTGCAAAATTTGTTGTTTATATATATATATATAGTTATACTAGCAAAATGTTCGTGCGTTACAACGGGATGACGACGCAGGGAGGAAAACAGGCGAAGGGCGACGGACCAGGCGACGGCGCGGGAGCTCCGAGCGACGACGGAAGGGAGGGACGCAGGCGTGGCGTGGGGCGCGACGCGGATGGGAACGGAAGAGAGACGCGAAGATTTTTTTCATCCAAGCCCTCTCATTCTTTTCAGTGGGACCACGAGTTAATTTTATAAACACTCGAGAGATTTTTCGCAAAATAACTCATTTTTCTTTAATTGGGTTTTTAAATAACAAGATGGACTGCGGGTTAATTTTGAAAAAAGAAATCATATGCAGCTCAATGACGTGACATGTTATGGTATTTTAATGAAAAATGTATTTTTACTTGCAAAATTTGTTGTTTGTAGGGATATATATATATATATATATATATATATATATATATTGCACGTTTTAAACACGGAAGTCTTTTTTTTCTTGCAAGCAAACAAAGCCAGCAAAATCCCCTGTTCACATCGAACTCTCCGCCTCCCTCCACTACACTGCAACCCCCTCCCCACCCATCTCCCATGGCCGCCGCGGTGGCCACGGCGACGGCGGCCGCCGCCCACCTGCACCACCACCGCCGCCACCGCCTCCCCATCCTCCCCTCCCAGCCACAGCCACGGCCCCGCCCCACCCTTCGTCTCCGCCTGCTCATCCCGACACCACCCCCGCTCCGCCTCCGCCTCCGCCTCCGCTTCCCGCTGCTCGCGGCCACCGCGGTATCCGCCGACGGCGGAGGCGGAGAGGAGGCTGACAGGAAGAAGGAGAAGTCCCGGCAGCTTCAGAAGCGTGTGCTCGTGGGCGTCGCCATCGGGGTGGGCGCGGGCGGCGTCGTGGTAGCTGGCGGCTGGGTGTTCGCGGCCGCCGTGGCCGCGGCTGTTCTCGCGGGAGCTCGTGAGTACTTCGGGCTCGTCCGCGGGACCGCCGGCGGAGGAGGTACCCCGCCGCCGCGCTACGTGTCCCGCGTCTGCTCGGCCATCTGCGCTCTCATGCCTATCCTTACCTTGTAAGCAGGCCTCGCGGTTACACCTACATTGGTTAATTTGGGTGACCTTTGTTAGCTAAACATTTGCTTCAATCAATTCGTGTGCAATTCATGTGTAGTTTAGTCAGGATTTGTCGTTTCAAGGTGTCATTTTTAGTGAAAGTAACTTTTAACCAGTAATCCTGTAAGGATAGTTGTACATAAAATTGCTTATGATCTTTAATTTTGTAAAGGGGAACCTGTTCTGACCAATGAAAGAGTTGAAACTGAACTGAACGGTGTCTGTCTCTATTGAATGAATAGAAGTCAGGGAGAGTCTAATCAAATGGTGAGGTTTCGGGCTGGGATCAATCAGCTATCTGATGGAAATTGGGGATTACTACTAGCCATCATCATAGAGTAAAGTCATTGTTGACTGTTGAGGTGCTGTAAACAAGAAGAGATGCGCTGGATCTCACTACTTGCTGTTTGGGGTGCTCAAACGCCCTACCATCAATATTGCAAAGGATAGTTCTTAAGCTTCTCTGTTTATCTAGTGGATTGATGTTTCCGTAAAAGATCAATCTACACTGTATATTTGAACTTCAGTAACCACCATGCATCTGTTTTAACTGTTGAGGCATGCATCACTTTTGAACAAAATATGGGAGGGGACTGGAAATAGATCTTAATGATGATGCACTTGTTAAAGATTCAAAATCGGAGGGAATTATGTATTGTACTACTTTCTTCGTTCTCAAATAGATGAAGTTTTAGAATGTGTAGGCAAACTTGAGACCTTAATTCACTAACATATGAAAAAATTGTCAAGTTTTAACATGCGAAACTCTGAAAATAGCATTAGTAGATTTGTCATGAAAAAACTTATGTGCAATTAATACACGTTGGAGATGGTGTCAATATCCTAAACTAGATAACAAGTAAAAGAAACGGAGGGAGTATTATTTGGTACATGACTATATTTAAGTTGTTATTTTCTGTAAATGTGACAATTTTCTGAACCTGATGTTTCATCTGTCTATTTGCTTAGGTACTATGGGCATATGGATGTTACCGTGACGTTTTCTGCATTCCTTATTGCAATATCATTGTTATTGCAAAGAGGAAATCCTCGTTTTGCACAGCTGACTAGTTCAGTTTTTGGTCTCTTTTATTGTGGCTATCTTCCTTCTTTCTGGGTTAAGCTCCGGTCTGGACTAGCTGCTCCTGCTTTAAATACAAGTATGTTGTTCAATCAAGTTTGTTTTGTCCTTTCTTAGTTGAGGTGTCTTGTTCTATTAATTCCTTTTCTTTCTAGTTTGTTAGCAAATGTAGAAATGGTGTGTCCATCAAATTATATGTTTCTATCAATTTACGTATAGTCTTAATTTTTCAAAAGGTTCATAAAAGGTTGTGCAGCAAAGTTTTTACCAGTTTAAGAGTTTTTACTTTTAATTTTCACTCTAGCAAGCGAATAGGATTCCTCTTGCTTATGCAGTATGTGTTTTGCCAGAAATTGCATACAGTTGGCCAATACTTCTTGGTGGGCAAGCTCACTGGACAGTTGGACTTGTAGCAACCTTGATTTCTATTAGTAGCATTATTGCTGCTGATACATCTGCTTTCCTTTGTGGACGGGTATGTTCTATTCTTCTATAATGTCCAGTTTGATTTCATTTTTTATTTCAGTGTAAAGAAGATATGACTTTCTTTTAAAATTAATATCTTTTGCAATGTCCATGGTAATGTTAGACTAAGAAACAGCTGTAACCTTGTGGTTTCTTGTAATTCTTACTCTTGTTTTGTGTGACTGAAGTAAATATTTGAGACTTTTGTGACTGAGGCATGCCAGTCATCAATCATAGTGCTATTAAGCCATCCAAACTAAGTTGAGTGGTATAGTTGGTTCATAGTTGATAATAGAAAACCATGCTGCTAAAAATAATTTAGATCACATACGAACTGTTTGAATGTTTTTCCTTTTCCTGCTGACAAGCTGCCAGCAGACTCTCATGTTTGTATTGTATCTTAATTTTGCTGTCTGTTTGTTGCATGAACAAGTATTCCTACTGTCTGTATTTTTGCATTCAAGTAGTATATTAAAGAAGTTTTTTGCACTTCAAATAAGGAAATCGTGTCATCATGTTATTTATTTTCCATTTCAGACATTTGGGCGCACTCCTCTTACTGATGTAAGCCCTAAGAAGACCTTGGAGGGTGCTTTAGCTGGTCTAACTGGCTGTGTACTGACCACTGTGCTTCTTTCAAGCGTCTTACGTTGGCCAAGATCGCTGCTGAGGTGTTGCTAATTTCTGGCTTCTAACTACTATTACAATTGTCTGTAGCACACATTACATCTCTCCGCTGAAACTTCTCGCAGACTAGTTTTTCCGAATGCCATTTACTGGTCAATGTAGGTTTCACCATTTAGGGTGTATCAGACAGTACCATAATGCGCGTAATCTTTTGCTTAACATATGAATAACAAATCACTGCTGCTAGTTCTTTATGGAAATGAACTACATGTGAGCATTGAGTGTTAGCCTGATTGTGCTCAAAACTTTGACAGGATTTTCACTTGCATGTTCACTAGTAGCAATTATTTCCTTAAGACTTGGTTTTGATAACTAACTATTTTACTGATATCAGTGCTACTGCTTACGGAATCTTGATCTTTCTGGGTTCGTTGTTCGGGGATCTCGTTGAGTCTCTGATCAAGCGTGATGCTGGTGTGAAGGACTCTGGATCACTCATTCCTGGCCATGGTAATCTTTGTTAACTCACTGCCTTATTCAATTGTAGTAATGCATCTACATATGCAATTGATAGTCTTGAGATTAAGAATAAATTTTAAAGGCCTCATTGGATGCATAATTTCATACCGTTCCATCTCAAGTTGTCAACTGCATTAATCCATGGAATTCTAATTTCTTATAGTTTTTTACTTTTTGTCCAACCCTTCTTTGTCAACTAAGAGATACAGATATTGCCTCAACTTACTGAGTTCTGACAACAGGACCTTCCACTATTTTTAATACACTTTGCCTGCTTTATAGATAATGTCAAACTCATATTGAAAGTTTTACTGTGTATACATCTGTTAAGTTTGTTTTCTTCCCTGAAGGAGAAATAAATTACATTTCCAGATTTCATGATTTGTATTTAAAGAATCATTTATAGCTTCTGCATGAACATAACACAAGGCTGCAATGCAGGTGGGATCCTTGACCGAGTAGACAGCTATGTTTTCACAGGGGCACTGTGTTACTCATTCGTCAAAGTAGCTCTACCTCTCTATGGAGTCTGATGCAGCTAGGACTGCCCTGTTCATGTACTTCTGCCTTCAGCAGTATGCTCGCCAAATGTATGATCGAGCCAAGTCAGCAAGTCCTGCTGAGTTGTCGAATACCAGTTTTCATCAGTGCAAAACATGGCTTTTGCGAAGAGAAAGTGATATCTGACTTTGAAGTGAGATAGAACCGTAGAATGCGGCTGTTAACTTTGTCAGGATTGAGCTGTTTTTTCCTTGCCATTGGCAACCTGTTACAAATATGTCACTTCTTGTGTAAATAGTTTGTTCTTACAGAGTGAAAAGGAAACACAACTGATTCATTACAAAAGTTGTTTAATTGTATTTGGGCGGCTTCTGGGAAAGGAAGGCCTTTTGGGATGAAACTGTACTTGATCACCATTTTTTCATGCTTCATGCCTTGCATTGTAAAGTGTCAAACTATCTGATACCCCTTTTTATCGAATGTTCATGAATCATGCATGCAATTGGATGGAACGCAATGAGATTGTCACTTGAACATTGTCCATAAAGGTAGAAAATTCCATTGAGTGCTGCACGATGATGAATGTGATATTTGAGAATGCACGATTGCATGCTAATCCTAGTTGTATTTTGAAGTGAAAACTTGTTGAACTGCAAAGCTTATTACCATCACGTAGCATACTGGTTACCATCGTGCTATCGAAGGTTGTTAGGATCAGAGTGAACTAGTGAAGGTAGATGCGTCAGTAATGTTCATCACAGACCACTGGTAAAGGTGTACAGTTGAAGAACTAATAACTGAGATTAATGGCACCCACAGGGTTTTTTCTGCCCCTTAGCAGCCAGCCACTCAGTCGTCGAGAAGAGAAAAGATATTCCCAACTGAACCTAAATGCACAAAGGATCAAGTATTTTAATGGCCATTTTTTTATCACAAAAAGAGCATCAGCTTGATTATATCATATTTACTCAGCCAGCAAGACAGGTTACTTTGGAAAGCAAAATTGCTCTCTACTGTACATGTAGGACAGGTTAATCTCCAAATACAAGGTATATATCAAAGGCAAATTGATGAAAGCTGAAGAATCCGATCTCTCATTCCCTCCTCTTAGCCTAACAAATGAAACATTCTACAAGTCTTATCGTGTCATCTGGTATAAGTGATTCCGTGCCAAGAGGGGAAGCCTTCATGGTGAGATTTCCCGGCAACAACCATCATTTCGAAAGCCAGTAAATAATCAAGAAGATGGTACAGGCTGCGATCACTGCTGAAAGAATGATAGTGTCCTTTGATTTCTTCCTCTTGATGGCACCTGCAGCAAAGAATGTGTAAGAAGGGTAGTGGTGTACTAACACAAAGGCTACAATGACTACGGTCAATGGAAAGGTTAGAACTCAGAAATGTTGGCGAATAATACAATAGAACATTTAGCACAGTGTCAGTTCAGAACGTGTAAGAAAGGACTGATGCAACATGTAAACATGGGATTGATACATTACCAAGTAATCCTCTAATAACAGGGAACTTTTCACCCAACTGCTTGACTTTTCCTTGAACATCCCCGAACAATGCTCTCTGGTTGGAAAGGGCTACCCTTGTGCTCTGAGCTTGGCCAATTACCTCATCAATCTGGAATGGAATGATAGCGGTTACTTAATATGTCATACAGGATGAGCTACTTTTTCTTACATTGTTGTGCTATATAAATCAAATATCCTCAGAAATGCATATTAGTAATGCTGAAGAAAGAAATACTCCCTCCATCCAAAAGTCTAAGGCATATTTCATTTTCGGTTTTTTCCAAATGAGATGAGCATATTTGTAGGCTCTATGTGCGAAATTAAATTGTTGATCATGACCTAAGAAGTCATCTTAGTACTCATTGGTTGCATACATGCACATAGTTTCTTGGTTTTGTCACATGGTGACTGAGTTAATTTATCCTTAGTCTTGGTGACAAAAGAAATATGCCTTAGACTTTTGGATGGAGGGAGTACTACAGTTTCCTTCTTTTTTCCACTCAGACTACCTCAATTACTCTAGTTGTTTTCATAACTAATCAAATGGTTGAATGATGTACCAGACTAGCAGTGGGAGATTAGATGGACCCTCCACCAAACTTCGCATTACATCAAATGCCAGTGACAGGTAGATTGGCATGATCAAGAGATAAGATAAGTCCAGCTAATGATGAACATGGCATGCCTATAAACATAAATTCTTCTAGGCAACAAAGTTTTCAAACTAGGTAACCATTTGATCAGTGAAGCCTTATCTATTTCCAGTCATACCTGATTAATGCTGCCATGAATCGAAGCCCTCTCCCGGAGCAAATGCACCCTCGGCGACATGCCGCCAGTAGCCTAGACAATTGCAGAGATCAATCAGCCCGGCACAACACAATAGCAATAGCACATTACAATCATTTCCGGAAGTTGAGGGTTTGCGGCAACAACCTTGGATTCAGTAATGTCGTCCCGCACGGAGCTGAGGAGATCGGCGTGCTCCCTGATGGAGCTCAGATTCCCTCTCGTCCTCCTGAACTCCTGTCGCGATCAGTTACAACCAGCCTGATTAGTTAGTTGGTGGGTTCAGCGAAAGGGAGAAGAGAGGGAGTTGGGGGGCAGGGCTAGGGTTTACCTGCGCGAACTCGTGGAGGATGTCGCGGTGGCGCGCGAGCTTCTGCGAGACGGAGGTGGTGGGGGCGGTGGAGGCGGCGCAGCGGCTCATGGCGTCGTTGACGTCCTGCAGCTTGTCGAGCAGCGACTGGATCTCGAACTCCATGGACTTCCAGGAGGAGCGCTCGCTAGGGGAGGCGGAGGCGGCGGCGGCGTCGGCGGCGGAGGAGGAGCGCGCGGCGAGGCGCGCGTAGGAGGATAGCTTGACGTCGAGGTCCCCCTCCAGCTTCCGGGCCTCCCGCCGCAGCTCCTCCCACCCGGACTCCTGCAGCTCCAGCGCCGCCGCCGCCGCCGCCGCCGCGTCCGACGCTGACGACATCATCGCCGGCGAGATCCGGCCCGATTCGGCGACGGGATCCCTACTGCTGCAGCTGCAGCTTCCGCGATTCCGCCCGCCTCGCGATCTGAAGAAGAAGAAGAGAGATGCGAGAGGAGTGGGGAGACGAGGAGAGCATTTGCCCGCAACTGATACGGATATGTGAGATTCTGCGGAGGCGTAAGGACCGTCCGATCGTGGGGTTTGACGGTTCAGATGGAAACATGAGGCATTTGTGTCCTGCACAAGCACTGAAGTTGCATCTCTGCAAACTTGCCCAAATATTATTTTCAATTTGAACTTTTTTTGGGCAACATCTGTACATTTGGTTTTCTATTTTTAGTTAATAAAACCCAAAGGCTATAGTTCTTACAGAGATTCTAGGTAGAATAATTACGAATCACAAAATCACACCTTGATTAAAACACAAAAGAAGTACTTCACTTAAAATAAAAACAGAGATAACATGTATCGCTTCATCTAGGATTGACAAACAAAAAATTACGTAACCGTTGTTTTGTGTGCAGCGACTTAAAATATATATGTAGCACTTGTCTTCATCAAGTGAGAAAATAAAATCTCCAAAATCAACGGTCGCTCGTTGATTTGACTATCCATTTCAAAACAATATGCTATGTATTATTCTATTAACCATGAAAAATCTAAATCTAGTTACATCTTTTCTTTTTCCTATAAGTGAATGCTTGTAATTTTTTTCTAATTTTACTGATTTTGAAGATATAGCAATACACACACCATATATTCCATTTGGTTTCATAGTTCTTTTTTTTAGATAATGGCACAGTCTCTGTTTCTATTATAATATATAAAATAAATTAATAAATTTTTATTTTCATTGAAGTATTTTGTAAGGCATATATATATATATATTGTTTTAATACATTTAAACTAAAATAGTTTTAAAGTTATTGATAATGAAAATTATAAAAATTATCTAAAACATAAAAAACAAATCATGTACCGAAGAGACCGAAGAAAGTAGTTTCGTTTATTTCACGGACTAAATTTTATTTGAATTAAAAAAATGATTTGTGGTACTCTGAGGCCATCAATGGAATCAATTAATGAATTTTCTACATTCATCTCAAATCATGATTGTGTATCAATCAATTATACTATAATTCTAAAAACCTTGAGAACCTTGAAAACTGCATATTGTTTAAAGATGTCACAGAGCTGTCTTTATATGACAGTAAGCAGTCTTGTAACATTGGCTCATTTAGAACATGGAGTATCATAATTTATAATTTAAAAAATACAGTAATTTAAAATGAAAAATTTCACTGTTTTCATAAAATTCATCTATTCTCTAGATAATAAAATAAGATAAAAGTCGTCTTCCCTACCGAATTTTTGTTTTTTAGCCCAAAACTTAAAAGATTGTCACAAATAGACCCACGCAATTAGAATTCTGGAAATGGACCCCGATCTCGGCGCCAATAGTGATGGCGTCGAGTTTGAACAACTCGGCGCCAATTCTATTGGCGCCGATATTTTTGCGCCACGTAGGAGTCGTGTCCGACGTGGCAAATCTCGGCGCCATACATAGTGGCGCCGAGCTAGGCGCCAGCTATAGTGGCGCCGAGCTCGGCGCCAGCCATAGTGGCGCCAACCTGGGCCAACAATGGTGGCGCCTACCTCCTGGACACATTCCTCTTCTTCTATTGCTCTTCATATCCGTCGTATTCAACTGTCGCCGTGTTCCCTTTACCTTTCGTCACGAATCGACATTTTCACGGCCGTGGAAAAGTGAGTATGAGCTATCGTATTTACATTGTATAAACAATCGACACGGTAGAAAACTTTTGTAGTAATACAAGCATAACTCGGCATATATTAATGATATAATACATGACATATGGTTCATAAGGAAAATTGCACGTAATTAAACCGCGAAATGTATGCCATGTATACACGGTACAAACTAATCGGACGACGAGTCGAGTCTCATGTATCATACGAGATGAATTCTATGGCTTTCGGCTTGTCTTCAATGTTCTCTTTCCTTCTCGGCGTTGTACTCTTTCGTGTTTCACATTCGGTTACTTTTAGGCCATTATATGGGAATGACATTGTCGATCCACCTAGTGAATCCGCACCTCCTTTGAATGCCACGGTAAAGAAACACATGTTATCGGTAGAGAGCCGGTAGATGGAAGACGTTAGCTGGATTGATAAAACGAAAGACGTACAACGAAGTCGTTGTCTAAGTTGGGGCAAATGAAATATCTCCGGCCATAGGTTCGTGGTTCAAAGGAGGTAGCCATCTTGCAACGATCCCTACAACCGCGCATGGGACGCTCCGACCATTTTGGGAAACCAAGTGGGTTGTTCCGCCAATCTAAGCTTGCGATTTCCACTCGACGTTCGTACTCCATCCATGCACGAAGGAATTGTTCGGTCGACTCAGGTTGCGTTACCGTCCGACCAATTGAAGCGAGTCTAACCGTATCGATCCACTGTTCGTATGGACACCGACGTACATCCTCCTGTATGTTCATTTGTGATGTTCGAGGTTAGAAAATGGAACAAGTGAATATGTTGAACAAGAAAAATCGGTACTTACGACAAAATCATCATCCACAATCTCGGGACACACGAAGCATCTTTGTCCTCTAGTTGCTTGTCTTATGGATCTTACCACTTGGCAACGGAGACCACAATGGCATTCTGGACGTTCCCGCCATGTGGGTAGTGCTAGCTGATCCATAGGCCAATCCAAAGCTTCAGCACCAACTCGACGTTGGTATTCGGTTTTCGCCGAAGGTAGTCGACATTGTTTCGCTTAGTGGGTAGTACCGTGTTCCATCGGTTCGTGGGTTATCCATATCTATCCACTCAAGGAAGTTGCGGACCCGACGATATGTCTCGCATGATGTGTTAACGTGATACACTATTAAAGTTAGCTTTTTCTATGTGAATATTTTGTAGAAAAAGCATTGCGGATCAGCCATACCCGATCAACGTTGGCGCATTGGAAAAATCGCCTTCCCGGGTTTCCGTGAGGAGGGACGACGTAAGTATGCAAGCATCCCCACAATGGCATAACGGACGGTCACACCATGGTGGAATGAAACCGCTCGAAGGATGGAGTCGCCGGTGGAGACGCTCAACGAAAGGACGAAATGAAGAGCTCATTGTATGTGTAAGTGTAGAAAACAGAATGAAGATATGAAGAGCTTGTATTCGGATTGAAGTAATATATAGTGGAGGGAGGTGAGTGTGGAATCCTTCACGCGCCGAAAGGTTAGTGGGAATCCTTCACGCGCCGAAAGTTCGATGGGGAATCATGAACGCGCCGAAAGGTTAGGGGAATCCTTCACGCGCCGAAAGTTCAATGAGGAATCATGAACGCGCCGAAAGTTGAGTGGGGAATCATTCACGTGCCGATTGTTGAGTGGGGAATCCTTCACGCGCCGAAAGTTGACAACGACATATCATACACGTCTTTCGCACGCCGAAATATTTATTTTGTCTTTTTAAGAGTATCGTCCAGCGAACGACATGAAAGGATGTGACAATACGTGCCATGCACGTCATGACTGTTAGTTTTAAATGAGTAAATTGTAATTGAAGTATACAGTCCAATTTCACACTCTAGCTGTTAGAAGTAATTCTAGGGACTCACTCCATATTGTACTGAATTTTTGACGGTAAAAACTTCGAGGAGAAAATTTTGGAAGAATTTCCCCGTTTATGTACTCAAAGCTTACACAAATATCAATCTAGCATATAACGATCACAGAATATATACCATATTTCAGATGGCAGGTACCTTCAATGAGTGAATCCTTTCAGTACTAAGATTGCTAACAGAAATAGAGAATAAAAGAAACTAAACCTTGCATGGCTCATATTAACACAACTGTCAATTCCCAACAGTTACAGGAAATATCAAAATGGAAGATAATATTTCAGTCTTGCACGTCTTTTCTATACTTTGAAACCAATGTAGCTTCAATTAGTAAGAATTTAGTACCTGCCCCTCCGCGACGAGACGTCCTCGGTGGGTCCCGATCCAGAAGGTGGAATTGCGCCATCCTGCAAAACGAAATATGTTAGAAAAATATGTAGTGAACTATAAAGTAAACAATGTACAAGCTTGATCCAATATTATTTACGTTCATAAAATGTAATAAAAGAACGAGTACGACCTCACTAATTTGCCAACGGCAAGTCCGTGAATTGTGGCCTAGTCTACCGCACTTTCCACGCTCGTCTTGCTCGGGGTCGGTAAGAAAAGGGGTCGATCTTGCACGTCTTGTTCTTCCGTATCGATCCATGACCATCCTATGCCTAGTCCTCTTCCTACTACCTCGCTTGTTCCAACGATAAGCTGGATCCGCAATGTACTTTGGACCGTCGTATGCAGGCCACTCTCCAGAGTCCCGAATAGGCTCGAAACGAGGGCTCCAAGTTTGCACAAGTGTGTCCACACTGAACTCACGAGGTATCCTGCTCTCAATGTCATAGTTGCGATGCCTAGCAGCTGCAATAAGGTGAGAACATACAAAGTGGTACTGCCTTGGTTTGCCACAGGTGCATGAGAAATCTTGGACCAGGGCCCTGGTGCCTATCTTGGACCACCGCTTTGATTGCATTGAAAAGTACTGGTAGCTGCTCGTAACCATCCTCCCAATCCCCATATATCATCTTCCACGCCCGCTGCTTAGCCCTCCATGCTTTACCGTAAGTTATCACATATCCCTGGTAAATCTCGCTAACTGTCCTGATAATTGTCCTAACCTTCATGTTGGGCTCTCCCTGCAATATTCCCATCAACCTTTTGGCAATGAGGGTAGATGTCAATTGGCCGATGCTTCGTGTTGAGTTCAAGTGAGGCACAAGTGTGAGGCCCCACAACTCTTGTTATCTTCCATTTTTCGCCGACCTTTGCTTCCTAGCACAAACCTTCCATGGGCAGCCTTCTTGTTCACAGACAACCGTGTACCGTCGCTCTGCATAGGAGTGCAGGACCTTGTAAGGCCTCTTTCGTATCACTGCAAACGCCTGCAACCAACGCTTCAATGCGGGAAGGTCATTGAAAACCCCGTCCTTGACAATTTCCATGCTAGGTCCCGCCTCTGGAGCTTCCATCGCTCATCATCACGTCCTCGGCAAACGCCCTGATCGGAAAGAGTAAGATCACCGAACTCGTGAACTCTAGGATCATGACGGCCGGGAAGATACGCCTTAACATCTCAATGTCACTCTCGTCGGTTCTCCAACCGGTCGATCATCATCGGAATCAATAGCTCTTGCGACCTCATAAGGCTCTAAATCATTCATAACTTCAACACTTGTTTGAGTCCCGAAATTGGGGAAAAAAGGATCGACCACATTGTCGGAATATCGCCCGCAACATATGCATAAATATGACGAATGCAAGATATTAGCGGTAGAACGAAGGGTGAATGATGACGAGAAACGATCACGAACAAACTTACTAGGATGATTCGTGTCAAAGGGATCTCTGAGGAGGACACGCCACATTTCCATCCAATGGACATGCATCTCCATATGTCTCAACAATTTCGACCTCATTGGGAGCAGATTGAGCATCCGGAACCGTACGTGCAGCCTTCGCAAGCGAAGTGGTTCCGAACATCTATGGCAAGGTATGGGCGATCGGGCATCAATGGGGAAACCTCACGACGAATTGGTTCAACCACCACCCGACGCACAACCACCTCCAAGCTTGGGAGTTGACTCTTCATAACGAGATCTCACATACTTCTCCCACTTATCGCACAACCTATTAGGGTCACCTTCTTAGGATGTTGGAAGGAGATACTACGTGAAGTACACCCTCAACTATTATGGAATCATCTCCGAGCAATGTAGCTCCTCCCGAGCCCTTTCAAGCAATTCACTAAATGTTGGCTTCTCATCAAATATAACGGCTCGCTTTGCATGTCAACAAAGTTGATATATCCATAACAATCTCTTGCCACGGTTCCTCCATGATATATGATCACTACGTTGTCCATCTAGTAGTTCGAAAAAATTACAAATATATTTAGTTCAGTCCAAATTAATTGCTATATACTAATAAATTTGTCCAAGCCACTATAGTTTTCAAAACATATAAACTTTCGCAAAAAACTCTAGCCCTTACGAAATTATCCAATCCTTTCATTTCTTCTTTATGAGATCTACCTTCGCGTAAACTAATCCAATCCCGAATATAATAGCGCATGAATCGATTGTCCGGATAAGTACGAGTTAATCGCAAGTATGATCGTAGTATGTACTAATAGTTGTTTTTTAAATCAAAAGTAATAGTGGACTAATGGTTTCCTGGAGAAGTGAAACTGTCCAAGTTGATAACGTTTTCTGCATTAGTAGTGACAAGTAGTAGCAAGTACTCCCGCTTTTTATGTGTACTTGTATGTCCAACTAAAGGCATAAATATATATATGTTACTTATGTTATATAGTGGGATATTTAGAGCAAAAAAATTACCTATATTACGTTGCATTCCAATCCGAAATCACATATGTTGCATTTCTAAATTTTATATATTTTCAAATTGTATCTACATTGTCTATTCTAAATTAAATGAAATTTCTTAATTTGCACATTATAAATTTTAATTTGATCCATATTTCATACTCGAAAAATACTTACAATGCTGTGCGACGGAATGTGGGCGTGCGCGACGGGCGGGGAGGCGGGCGGTGCGGCGGCCGCCGCGCGGGTCGCGGCGGCGGCCGCTAACGGCCGCCGCACGCGGCGCAAGGGCGGCGGCGCGCGCGCGCGCGAGCGGGCGGCGCGGGCTGCTGCGCGCGGCTGTCGCGGCGAGCAGCGGCCGCGGCTCGCCAGGCACGACGGGGGGCTTTGCGCGGCGGGCGAGCCGGGACTCGAGGCGTCGGACGCGTTACGAGGAAGACGGGACCCCACGTGTAAGCAAACCTCGGCGCCATCTATAGTGGCGCCGAGGTCGGCACCAAGATCTATGGCGCCGAGCTCTCGCGCCAAGATCTATGGCGCCTAGCTCGGCGCCACTATAGATGGCGCCGATGTTTGCCACGTCGCGGCCCCGTGTCGCCGACATTTGCCACGTCGGAAAACTCGGCGCCAATAGAATTGGCGCCGAGTTGCGCCATCACTATTGGCACCGAGATCGGGGTCCATTTCGAATTCTAACTGCTAGGGATCTGTTTGTGACAATATTTCAAGTTTTGGGCTAAAAAGCAAAAATTCGGCCTACCCTATCTGACTTCTCCGTCCATAGCGAGCATCCCAGCAGTAAACCCTTCCTGCAAACAAGCTAGGGTTTTTAGGCATCAGCTCGTCGAGGGCAGGAAGCGCGCGAACGCGACTCCGCCGCCATGGCGTCCACCAAGGTGCAGAGGATTATGACCCAGCCCATCAACCTCATCTTCCGCTTCCTCCAGAGTGTACGCCCTTTGCCCACTCCGAGCTCTTTCATCTGTTCGTGTCTTCCTGCAGCTTACCCTCTTCTTGATTTCTCCTTATTTCTTTTTCTTCCCTTGAGCAGAAAGCGCGCATCCAGATCTGGCTCTTCGAGCAGAAGGACCTCCGGATTGAGGGCAGAATCATCGTAAGTTCCCTAATCTCCCTTAGTTAAGGAAACATCAGGGGGAGAAAATTTTAATCTTGTCTGCGCAGTGTGCATGTTCTTATAGTGTGCGAGAAAGAATTTTGCCATAAGAAGGATGAGGGAGCTTTGTTATAGTTGCCGAGTATAACAATTAGCCCAATTCTGGAAAGTGGTTTGCTAGTGGTGAAATTTGGGATGTTAGATGATATTGCCTTGCTCAGACACTTAGTTTCGTTGTATGCTCATAGGTGTCTGAAGTAGCTTTTAAACATGAAATCCAGACTTAGCAATGACATTTCCTGTTTGATTTCTTGTTTGTAGTCTCGAAAATGTCTGGGATAGGGTTTGCGCCCTTTTACAAGGGTCTGTATGTATTTCTGGAAGAAAAGCTGGTTTACTGTGCTGCAAGTTATTGTAGTTTTGCGTTGGAGAGAGCAAATTAGGCATTCTTTTAGTTTTGTAGTAATAGCCACAGTGGAATAAAAAACTAGTGACCGCTGCCATAGGCACACTTTTAAGAATTTACAGTAGCGTATTTGCATGAATTCCTTTTCTCATGAGATTACCTGAATCCAATGGTATAACATATCAGCGAAAACAGAAGTAGCACTATTATTGAATGTTTGTTAATGCAATGGACACATACAACTGTCATTTTGTATGTGTTCATCAGTATCTATATGCTTTCACTGTGAAACTTTGCTGATTTGACAACTCGATTTGATATGAAAATGCTGCCAGTTGACCATTTTAATGCTTGATACTGTTATACTCGATTTATACTTAATATAAATTTTCTAGATGTATGTCAACTCTTTACTGTACCTTGTATTTATTCACAATATCTCATGGGATAGGGCAGATGACAAAGCTGTTGAGGATTTAGATCTTCTCACCTACCAAGCTATAGTTTACAACTATAATTGTTGTCTGTGACCTAGCTTGTGCATGCTAAGGTAGTTTTTTCATATGTTGCTGGTTTATTCTTATTGAATACTGTTCAAAAATATAATTACTGCAACAAGTTTTGTAGGGCTTTGATGAATACATGAATTTGGTCTTGGATGAAGCTGAGGAGATCAACATAAAGAAAGACACCAGGAAATCTCTGGGTAAGGAAATGCTGCACTCTGCTATTATTGTTCGTTTTGTTCACACCATATTATGAAATCTTCGTAACTAACTTTGATTTGTCTCAGGTCGGATCCTCTTAAAAGGAGACAACATTACATTAATGATGAACACGTAAGTGAAAAGCAAATCAAGTTCCATAAATTTTCTGTTAGCGTTAGCTTCTCTGCTTACATTTATCTATCTGTTCTCCCTGTTTGCTTTTCAGGGGGAAGTGACAACATCTCTCCATGCCCTCCTTGCAAGGACTACTGATTAGCTATCTATCCCGACCTTATATGATGTTAGAATTTGAGGCTGTAGTAGACTTTTTTGTCCGTTCATCTAAATTGATTGTAATATACAGTATCAGCGAGACATGATGAGTTCTGTGAAAGCAAGTGTTTTATCCAGGACATGAATTTGGTTACTATATCAGGTCTGGTTTTGCTCTATAGTTGAGCAAGGTATCGCTGTTCTGCCGCTGTGCTGTTACTTTACCCTTTCATTGACATGCACTTGTTGGCCAAATATTCCTCTTTTGGGGGACTGATGATTTTGTGTGAATTTGTGGGATGTTTCTAAAGAAACACGCCGAAGCAGAGGAAAGTTTGAGCGAATTTGTAAACCTGGCCATTGCTTGCTTGTCCAGACATAGGCATTTGTCGATCTTGCAGAACACACTTTGATGAGTTTTTTTTTTAAAAAAAACATTATTAATGTGGTTGAAGTTTGCTTGAGAGACAACCTTTGGTTCCATGCCTGACTTTATACTGCGACTCCAGGCTTAGCATATGCTTCATTTTCACAAATATGCTGAACAAAGATATAAAATTATAGAATGCACCACACTCATAGATGATGCAGCTTGGCAAAGGCGTATCCCGGTCTGTGATATTATTATCAGTATGAACAATAATAAAGAAGATTATAAAAAGAAACTGTATGTATATATTTGCAGGGCAGCAACATATATGCCCCCAGATTTGATCGTCATTCATCAATGTTATTTATAAACTGCCGACGCAATGTAGAAGATGAAGATGAAGATGATGAGATCAGGTGTGTCTGCTCCTCTGTTTCATCTGGACTGCTGTTGCTCCCATGATGGCAGCGAGAGTGAAGAGCGGGACGAAGAGGACGTTGGGGAGGAGGTCCAGCCTCTTCAGCTGCGGGATGCTTTGCCCTGTCCTCTTGAGCACGATGGCTCCCGCCGGCGCCGCCAGCCCGGCCATGATGAACAGGCTGTCGTCGACCGTCGCTTCCATGACGTTGGTGCGGATGTATTCCATGAACACTGCCTTCTTCTTTTCATGGTCTTCCTTGATCGGTTCCCACGTATCAACATAAAATTTCTGCAAGTCATGCACCGTTAAGGTAGTTTAGTTTTGTTTCTTGGACTAAATTTTCTGTAATCTAGGCCAAATAATTCACAGCGAGGTGTCGCTTATTGGGAAATGTTTGGGTAAAACTATATCCCCAAGGAAGAAGATTTGAATGACAGGATTACCTTAATTTTTTCGAGTGGTGGGGTATCGAAATCTTGACCGGGCAATACGGTGTTGAAATCTCTGCAGTAATTTGGGAAGATGAGATGTACAACAACTGACAACGAACAAGATTGCGCAGGCAATAGAAATTTAACAGTGAGGATGCTTACTTGCAGAACTCAACATAGGCAAGATGAAAATCAGTAAAGGTGTCCGTTTTCTTGTCCTTGAAATACTGATCATAAACTTGTCCGGTTGGTATACTGCTCCACCCTGGCAGGCCTGAAAAGAACAACAGCACAAACTATCAATTCAGAACATGAAAGGGAAATAAAAGCAACAAGCATGTAACCAACAGAACTCCATGATTGCATAATGTTAGCAATATCACACATTCCAATCAATGATGCATTTCTGAAGGAGATAAAACAGCTGTATGCAGATCGGTTCAACATACATGCGGCTCTTGTCTATCTCAAGAGATAAAAACAAAGAATGAACTGAAAGTATTTACCAAACTTACCAAAGGCACTAAATGCAAGACCCATGATTATTCCAACAAAGAGGGCAAAACAGACTGTTTGCTTACAAGATTTATGGGAACTAGTGTGTTTATATAGTTCAGGAGAAGAAAAGGAATGCAAGCTTGGAATGCATTCCTTCCTTTCCTTTTTTCTTACTAATGCCTTTTCTGCCCTTCCTCTCCGATTCCAACCCTGGAATTGAAGCTAGTTGGCCTGGCATTGGAGAGGCAAGAATCATTTCAGGGGAAAGTTACCAACTCGGTCTCTGCTTGTGGGCTTTTATAATGAGGATCAAGCTTTAACTTTGCCTTCTATTGAATGATATGCACAACCACATTTCCAGGTTAGTCAAAATCTGACCATAACATTTTTCGAAAACCTGTTAAGGGAGTTGCAACGGGTGGTATTAGGAATTCAGAGCTACAAGTCATGGTACTTCAATTTTATAGTGGCTCTGTGATCACCTTTAGCAATAAGGAGAAATCAAGCAAAAGATGATGCTAGGTATGCTTTTGCATATGTATACACTTTTGCTTGCATAAGACGAATTGAATAATCATGCTTTAGCTACTAAAAGAGAGATTCCTACTGCTAGTTCTTTTCTATGTCTTTTGGATATTATTAGCTAACCTTCCAAATAAAATAACCATTACTAAAACCTGCCCTAGAAACTGGATATTGAAATTGCGGTAGTTTCTCATACTACGCAAATTGACTATATCAATATATAATAGCCCTTTCAGCAAACTGCCTAATCTGATGTATTTTAACTGGTTTTGTCTATGAGATTAAGCGCAATTCTACTGCATATTCAATTCTTCTTTGTTGGAATGACAACTAGCAGTAATGCAGATTTCTGACGTGAAACTCAGTTCGGATTTAGCAGATCATGATCACAATAACAAAGGCCTAACCTGTGGAATTTCAGTGTCATTTCAAAAAATAACAGTCGCAGGTATAACATATAGGAAGAACACCATTAAAGAAAAGAAAGAAAGCATTTGTACCATCAGAAGTCTAATAAGTTCAAGAATTATTCAAGTTCCAGATTTTGAGCATCCGGTGTAATTATGTCTAGAAGGAGAAACCTGCAAATCAAATCCGTAGCACAAGTTTGTCCTGGTGAAAGATTCAGGAGGAGCTTTTTTTCTTTCCAAATCTTTTGAGTCATAAGAAAACTTCTGGCACATCAAACACTTTTAATTCGTTTGGTTCATCTCAGCACAGTTATCACTTATCACACTAACTAGGGCATCATGTTTCAATCAGAAGAGTACACGACAGAATGTTAAGATCTTTGAATTATTACGGCGGTTTGTAACCCACTGGTACACAGATGCTTTCAATTCATTGGAAGCATCACACGGCAGCAACCATTGGAAGCATCACACGGCAGCAATCACACTAAAGTCAGATCCAGTCCTGATGTACAAGTGTATATGCATTGTTGAACGAAGATAAATATGAGGTGACCAAAGCAAAGCCACGAGTGGTTTCACTTTCAATTCCTCCCAGCAACCTTAAATATGTGAGGAAAGAATAGGAATATACTCAAATCTGTTCCAAAAATACTCAATTGGCTTTCATTAACAAAAGCGACATTGCCTCCCCTTGCACCACCCGTACTGATTTCATGAAGTTATTTTAAGTCATATCAGGAACTAAGCTCAACCCATGTCAAGCCAGCATCCTTTTCCAACCCATTGTCCTTCATTACTTCCCGCAGCTGGTCAATCTCTTCCCACAAGCCAGCCCTCGCAAACAAATTTGACAACTCAACATAAATGGCGACATTGTTAGGCTCCAGTGCGATTGCCCTCTGAGCTGCCATTCTCCCGAGCTCAACATTGCCACAATCACAGCAAGCACTGAGCAAAGCAACCCATGTGGAGATGCCAAGCTCACCTCCACAGTCTTTGGTGGTCACAATCTCCCAGGCCTTGATCACCATACCTGCCCGACATAGCATGTTGACCACACAGCTGTAGTGATCTGGTGTCGGTGTCAACCCATGATCTTCATGCATAGACTCAAAATAGTGGAGCCCTTTGACCACCTCCCCAGCATGTTGGCATGCTGAGAGCACAGCCAGAATAGCCAGTTCATCAGGCCGGACCTCTAAAGCCACTATCCGGTCATATATCTGGATAACCTGTTTGCACATTCCGTGCCTCCCATATGCGTTCATCAGCGCCGTCCACAACACAACATCGACTCCAACAGCATTCACCTGCTGGGCAAGGTCAAACACACGCTTCGCGTGGCTAACAAGCCCGCACTTGGCATACATGTCCACAAGCGCGCTGGTCAAGAACACGTCTGACTCCACAACTCCCACCCTTCTGATTGCATGCCCATGGGCCTGTCCTCCCAAATCAGCATCCGCCAACTCTCCGCATGCTCTCACCACAGCCGTCATCGTGTACCCATCAACCTGCAACCGAAGTTCTGAAAATTTCCTTGCAAACTCCAGCAACGGTAACCACTTCCCCGCATTCACGTACCCAGCAAGAACAGCGTTCCCAAAGACGCCATTCCTGACAGGACTTTCGTCGAACAGCCTGCGGGCGTCCAAGAACCTGCCGGACCCGCCGTAGGCCGCGGCGATCGCGCAGGACACGAAGACGCTGCCGAGCCAGCCAGACCTGGCGGCGAGGGCGTGGAGTGCCTCCGCTTCCGGCGCGGAGGCGTGGCGGAGCGCGGAGCATAGGGCGTAGGAGTCGAGCGGCCCGGCGGCGGCGGGGCAGCGGTGCGCGAGCGCGAGCGCTGGGAGGAGGAGGGAGCGGAGGCGCGGGTGCGAGGAGGAGGCGGCGGCGGCGAGGAGGGAGTTGAAGGAGAGGCGGGGCGGGAGGCCGGACGGGGAGGATTTCAGCAGCGCGGCGTGGATGATGGCGGCCGGATTTGTCGCCAAAGGCGGCGGCGGCATTCAAGCATGCGTCATATATTGGAGTGAAATGACGAGTAATATTGAGGATCCTGCTTGTAAATATTCATGATCAGGGCTCTGTTTGTAAATATCCACAGTGATACTGATAGGGCTGAGTCATAAGGCCCCCGTCATTTGACCACATATTAACAAAACAATAATAATTTATAGATAAATTTTTTATATATGTGTTTTTAATGATTAAACTGCCCATGCTGGAAAATAAATTTCGATGAAAAAACTTTAAATCTACACCAAAATTGAGTTTAAAATTTTAAATTTTGGCAGCGACTGATGATGTATAAAGGATACGATGGGGATCATAATTATATCTCCGAACAAGGGATGAAAACGGGCGGTTTGGTCGGATCACGACAATCTCATATCCTAACCCATACTTTTCTTCAAATTCGAAACCAGGTACGGTTAGTGTCGGATAAGATATCATTCACCCGTATCCTATCCCATATTATTTTCTTCGAATTGGATTTGGAAACGAATATTTATTTGTATCTCTAATTCATAGATATTAAATATAAAAAACAATTAAAGTGTTAAAAGATACATCAAGAAAAAAATTATACAATATTACACGTGAGCTCGTAAATGAGTATCGATATCTCATTTTCTCTCCCATATTCTTCTCGTGAGTCTCGGGTCGGGCGGGCGATCGCGAAATACCCGTTCCGTTTTCACCCTACTCCTTTTTCACCCTACTCCTTGTTTTTGTTTTTCATTAGCACGGTTCCCAAACCATCAAATGATATATTGTGAAAAAAATTCCATATAAAAGTTTTTTAAAAAAATCTAAAAATTATAATTAATACTTAATTAATCGTAGAGCAGTCCTATTTTGCAGCCTAAGGCACACTCGAGGAAGTCAGTTTCTCTGAAGAAATTTGGAGTGTCATTTTTGGCTAAATTTTGCAGTGTCAACAACAGAGGTTGAACTGAAGACTAGTGAGCAAAAAGGGCATTTCTAGCAAATGGGAAACTGAGTTTCTCAAAACCTCAAAGAAATCAACACTGCAGAGACAAATACCCAAATAGATTTGGAAGCTGCTTAGCTCTGAACTAGTATTACATCTGCTAGCTAGCTAGATGGCCTTGCAATATCACATCGTACACAATTTCACATGATCATGCAATGGAAAGGTCTTGCTATCCTAGGCAACTTTATTGCGATGAATACGTGCAATCAAATCATACATATACAGAATTATGTACAAGGAGGAGAATATGGAGACTAGAATAGAATTTCTGCTTGTAACAATTTTTTTTTTTAAAAAAAGATATGTATATACTCCGTACTACACCGAAACTTATCTCCATGCTGCACACGGGACCTGGATGCTAAAAACTCAAGACACCCTCAAACATCACATGGCACGCGGACACCTTTACAAGACTAATAGTGTACGACGTATCATCTCCCCAGGTGAGCCTTCGCAGTTCACAGAGGTTGAGGATTTGGAGGTCCTCTTGGACTAGGAAGGTTGCTCATGCTCGCTGTCCGCAGAAGCTTGCGGAATTCCGACAAGCTTATTCTCCCATCTTTGTCGATGTCGGCCTCCTCCAGCAATGGCTCGATGGAACCCTTCAAGCCAGTGTGCTGCACCTTGAAAGAAAACCTCAATGAGAAATACTACTAGTTTTGTTTCTGTCGCAGTCCAAACATTTTTACAGGATTAATTAGTCAGAATTAATCTCGCTCTAATTGCTGAAATAGCACACTGCAACACTGGTCTTCGATGTTGCACAAAGGAAAATGTTTTTCAATTTATCAAACAGGCCTCTTATACGTATGAAACAGGCCCCTTTTATGTGGAGCATCGACTAACATATGTGAAAAATCTGGGATTTTCTTTCTTGGTGTAAGAAATAATATTTTGTGTCGACAAAATCACTTCATTCACTAAATATGAGGAAGCTGCATAAACCAACATGGACACAGAACAGGAATTGAAACTTACCATTCTGAGTTCATCTGGAGTGATGTATCCATCACCATCCAGATCAAATTTGCTGAAAGCAGCCTGGCAGCGTAGGCCCCACCTTTCAGAGTCAAGCTCAGCCATTTGATGTATATGGAGGGTTGCTGCTACAAATTCTTCAAAGTCCACAAGACCATCAGTGTTGCTGTCGATCTGCCATAGAATAATATCACAGTTGAAGTACTGTCCTCTGATAGATGGTAAGCTAGTTGCTCCGAAAATAAGGGGGAAAGAAATAAAGAAGGCCCGACACTTACTGCTTGGATAATCTCGAGAACACGGGGGCCCTTCAATCTCCAAGGAAGATCCTTTGCAAGGGCCTATTGAAACATATACAAAGACAATCAGTGACTTCAATTATGTGCCAAAGTGCATTTTCATTAAGAATATCCAGTAAGAACTTACATGCCGCATTTCCTCAATACTAATTGATCCACTTTTATCAACATCAATTGCATCGAACTGGTCCTTCAGATCTGCTAGTTCTTCCTCCTTTAGTGTACTTGCTAAAGCCTGACCATGAAAGAAACCAACATCATTAGGAACATATAGTGAGAAAAGATATGTAGGATTAGTTGCAAACAAAATTTACCCTCAGAGCAAATTGCTTAAAACGGCTGTACTTGACAAACTGACGCATGTTGGACAATACAGATATATCAACAGGGATCTCAGATGCTTCTCCTCCTTCTCTTACCCATGGATGCGCTAAACATATCAAAGCATAAATAGGACAGTAAGGATTGACAGCCGACGAAGACTCATTACTATTGTATTAAGACTATCTTAGATGTAGGAACTTACAGAGAGCTTGAGCAGCAGTTAATCTTGCCCTTGGGTTCTTCACAAGTAACTTTTTAACGAAATCTTTAGCACCTGAACTGATGCCTGGCCAAGGCTTCTTACGAAAATCAGGCTTGTTTCTTAGTACCTGATTATTAGAAGGCAAGGGAATGCAGAAGATTATGTACACCACAAGATGTCTATGTTGATTTAAATGCACAAAGATAATCAGCATTACAACAAAATACTGGTTGATTGAAGAGGGAAACCATACTACCTAAGTAACTAACTGCTCTCACAGGTTGAGTTGAATGTCTATTTTCTATGTATGGTTATTTTCTAATCCAACAAATAAAGTGGAAATGTTCTATGCCGTGGCATATGCTGGCAGAAGACACGCGGCAAGATGACGGATAAGACTGAGACTGTTCTCCTTCTGTGTATACACGTAATTCAAAAAAAAAATTCTAGCATAGTCTGATGGGAATAATGGTCCTAGGAGGATTCTACACTCAAATGGTGCCAGCTGTCTAGAACTAAGCACTGGAACATTGGTTGCTAAGACTGTTGGAACCACAGGTTACACATTCATACTAATTGGAAACTAAAAGTGAAGTTCATTTTTGCTACTCACTCTAACAGTCATAACATTAGCATTCACAAAATATGATGATGCTGTACTTTAGACAGCTAGTTCAGATATCACAGCCTGACCAAGTAGCCAAATGCCCTACCGTGTGAAAAATAATACAACTTGTTTAAAAAAAACTGACACATCGTTAACAGGGTAACAATGCACATAACTTAAAGAAATGTAGATAACACTGCTGCTCCATCACATAAGCACACCGACAACAGAGTAAAAGGTTGGCACTCTCACCAAACACATTTTGCTTCAAGCAAAAGCTTTGGAACAGTTCATTACCTCTCTGAATATGCCATCCTCTGTCTTATTCCAAAAAGGCCGTCTCCCACAGAGCAAAATATAAGTTATGACTCCTATGCTCCAAACATCTGACTCAGGGCCAGACCGTCGTTTTAAAACTTCTGGTGCTACATAATAGGCACTACCAACTATATCGTGAAACTTTTTCCCTACAGTAATGAAAGAAAACAACGAATGAACCAGATAAACTGCAGACTTGTATGTCCTACTCAAATCAGAAGCAACAATTGGAAGCACATAACAAAGATGCACATAAGCAAAAGCTCTTGAAACAACTACCTGGTTTTATGAAGTCTGACAGACCAAAATCTGTTGCCTTTAAAGGTGAATCCTCCTTAGATGATTTGAAAAGGAAGTTCTGGGAAGGAAAATAGGTACATTCTTACATGACCTGGCTGAGAAGTAATGAAATATCACCAAAATGTACACTAAGTGCCAAGACATTGAAAGCGTTCAATTTCTACCTCGGGCTTCATATCTCGGTGAACTAGCCCATGCAGATGGCACTCGGCTGCCACTTTGAGCATCTGCCGCACCACTACTGCAGCATCTTTCTCACTATAACGGCTGTTCTTCCTGACAAAATGGAAGATGCCAATAAGTAATGGACTTATGGCCCTAGAAGCTGTAGGGGCATGGAAACTAAAGAATGATGACAGAAAAAGAGAGAAGAAAATGTATCAACTACAGAAGAATAAATGGAGGATATATCTAATCTTACTTTGCCAAAATCCGGTCCAATAGTTCACCACCCTCACATAGTCTGCAAAAATAGAAAAGAAGCAAGGTTTGGTACTGTATGACTGGCAATTGAAATCATATGTGGTCATGCATACTCTCTTTAGATAATCTTGGAAACATTGGGGCATAGCAAGGGGAAATGGTAAAGCATACTAAGAGTTCTGACAATATAAATGGTTATTGCCATGAAGACATGAATTCAAGATGTGATTTTGGAATAACTGTGTATATACTCATATACTGTAAACAAATGATAGAGAATGCAACTGGCAGTAAAGACATATTAGGATTTAGGTAGAAATAAAATGTAAGTGCAAGGAGTGCATATAGCAAATAACATGTGCATATCTGGGACTATGGAAACAAGATATTGTGATTCTTTTTAATACAAGTATGGCGAAAGGACATCGTAAAATTGGTAGAATATCAAATCATCAAAAAGCTTGTTTTAACAAAAACAAGTTATGTTAACAAAGTGCTAGGGATTTCTGATCTATTTTATCATGGTTAGTTGACCTTGATAGAGAAGCTAGTATATAACCACTTACTCCATCACAATATATACATATGAGTCATCTTCGAACGCATTGTAGAAGTGAACAATATTCTCATGGCCTTTAAGTTCTTTAAGAATCTTCACTTCTCTCTTTACATCCTCCACAGCAACAGGGCGAACCATCTGCCATAAAATATCAAAATTCAAATCACCTTCAATCACATATCCTAAAGATAATGTAGAGTAGACAAATGTAAAAGCATCTATACAGGGCATGCATCCAAGGCTCCAACCATGGATGAACATCACAATATCTACTGTACAGATAGGTGATTGCATGTGCTACTCTAATTTAAATATAAACAGATTATCTTCACTTAATTATGCAAACTCATTCATGCATAATGATTATTTTATCCACATCCCACAAACATCAAGAAGCAAGCCTGTGGTAAGGACACAATGTTATAAAATTGTGATCATGTGCGCAACAGAAGTAGTAGATCAATTCAAGCTGCACATCACACAGCCTAGAGCTGCCTGTGCCCAAGGCTATGCACAATCAAGAAAACGAGTGAATCAGTTATACCAAATTGTCTACAAAGGTTATTATGTGAAACTAGAATATAAACACAGTCCAACTAGCCTGTTCTATTCTCATTGGTATAGTTTGAAACATAATAGCAGTTACTCTCCTTAACACAGATGTGTGATTTCACACAGGTGGAATTGCCTCTTCTGCGATCAAGAAGTGGAGACCATTGACCACATTCTGGTGCAATGCCCCAAGTCCTGTCAGGCCTGATGGGTGATCCTGACTGCCTTGCAGATACCACAACACCTCCCGGTCCAGCAAGCAGACTTTGCTTCATGGTGGTTTAACACGCGTCGAGGACTCAACAAAACCCAAAAAAGGGTATTCGATTCAATCGTCATCCTGGTGGCTTGGGTGATATGGAAAGAGCGCAACATTCGGGTTTTCAATCATACACATAGGGATTGGGCGCAGCTCATCCAAGCTATCTCGAGGAAGCGCAGCTGTGGGTAACTGCAGGGGTCAGGATCCCGAGGCTGAGTTTGAGCAACATGCTGCTGTCTCTCCTAGGTCATAGCTGATGTCACGAGGAATCTGTTTAATGCTGTGGCCTGCTACCTAGCATGGCCGATTGTATCAAACTCTCTTTCTTAATACAAAGATGCACAAAACTTTTTGTGTTTTCCCCCCAAAAAAAAATCACACAGGTTAACACAGTCACTTAACCTGCCACAGGCAAAGTTGAGCATTTAGATCTGATTCTACTACAAAAACTATCTGGGATTAGTAAGTGGCCGTTTCTTCCATAAATTTACATTTTCAGAAAAGCATTAATAATGAAATGCTTAAATTTCAACCAAAGGACCAAAGTATTTTTGATGAAATCAACGCCGTGTTGATTGGTATATGTATTACAAGGTCAAGTTGAGTGGAATGAAGAAAATGCCATCCACCAATACAAATATACCGTAGTAGAATCCAATGACACGTTTTCCAATACCAGTTGGCAGTGGTTGGCTTTCCTGACTGGTCTTATCAAGAAAAAAATCTAGGTACACTATGAACACCTAGAGGAGGTATCTATCACATTATGAACACCTAGAGGAGGTATCTGTCATGATCAGAAATCTCTCCATGAAAAATATTTAAAAAAATCAGATGAATCTGGAGACACCAACAAGAGCCACAAAAACTAGTGCTCTATGTGAATTACCTGTTAAGTACATAAAATGGATCAAAGTTGGCAGGTTTACTAAAAAAGCAGGCGCCAAGGAAGAATCAACGATCAACTGAAATTAGTATGACAATGCACCAGCTTTGGCGAGTAGTGTGCAAATAGCGAAACTGAAAACATCTTTACCGTTTCAAGGAGAACTACCCTTTGCCATTTCAGGAGGTAAATGAACGAGGTGAAATCCCCCAACTAAACCTAGTGATAAATGATATGATTAGGACTTAGGAGGAGTGTAGGGCCTCGCCGACAGCTAAACTACCCCCAAAACAACCAAAATATCGTTGATGAATCAGAATTTTACTTGAGCTAAACGCCCAAAATTCGAGAAAACCATCTAAATAAACCAGTTCGCATCTAGCTTAATCCGAAAAGGAATACCCAAATTCCCGCCAAGCTGCACTGAATCATCATCCAGAAGCCACCAATTCATCCTGCGAAGCGCGCACACACAAGTGTCTAGTCCAGTAGTACCTTGGCCTTATCGATGCGCTTGACGGCGACGCGGTCACCGGAGGTCCGGTCGGTGGCGGCGAAGGTGTAGCCGAACTGGCCGTGGCCGAGCAGCCTCCCAACCTGGTACCGCCCCTCGAAGTCCCTCTCGTACCCGAACTCCACCCGCGCCGCCGTGGCCTCCTTGTCGCCGCCGCCGCCATCTGGGACCTTCCCCTTGGGATCCCTCCGCCGCCGCTTCCCGCTCCCGCCATCGGCGGCGGTCGCACGGTGGGGGGAGGAGGAGAAGCAGGCGCCCATGGGAGGTGGTTTGGGTTGAAGAGTTAAGCATATGGGTTGGGTTTGCGCGTGCAGGGGGAGGTGGGGTTGAGGTATATAGCGGGGGTTGGAGGAGAGGAGACAGCGCGGCGGAGACGACGACGAGGTGGAGGTGGAGGAGGAGGTTGTTTGGTTGGGAGGAGGAGGAAGGTGGAGAGGAAGGTGAGGGAGGAGGTGAGGGAAGGGGAAGGGAAGGGAAGGGAGGAGGTGAGGTGGCGGTCAAGTGGGGCCCGGTCAAAACTGTCTATTGTCAACACACTCACACACTGTCACGCCTAGACTTCTCACTTCTCTTATAATCTTTTTAAATTTTACTGTTTAAATCATTGTTTAGATAATCATTTATATAAAAAAACTTTAACAGTTTACTCTCCAACAATTTTTTTATCTCATGCACACTCTAAAGATCCATTCTCATCTTCTATTTTTTGCTAGCGAAAAATTCAAAATAAAAAATAGTTATATTTGGATGACCATTTAAAAAAGCGGTTGAAGGATAGTTTCTCACTAAAATTTTTATTTCTAAAATTTAGATATAATATGAAGAATCTTTGAAGATTCTCTTATGTGCTAATCATTGTTGATTTTTCATCTCCATTGTGTTCTCTGGGTGCATGTTCGGATTGATCTTATTTTAGTCCGTAATTTTGTTCGGTAAAATTGACGGTATTTAATTTGTTAACAAATAGTGGTTATGGTTATGTTTATGTTTAGATAATTTGATAACATCATATTCATTTTATCCTTGATAGTGTTGTTAACTTGTCAAAATTTTGACACTCTTAAACTTTGAAAAGATTATCTGGACATGTGGTCCTAGGATTATATATATTTGGTATAGTGTGTTATATTGGTACGTTATGTCATTTATTTTGATTTGATGTAAATTGCTAGGCATGGTCAACTATACAAAGATACTTGAGTGATATCTTATATTATTTGGTTTCTAAGGCACCAACTGTTTTTTTAGGAGTTGATCTTGTGTCTATATCAAGGGGTTATTGTATTAGCTAACTACTTAACTATATTTAGCTTATATGGTTAGTGTTGTTTTTTATGTTTGCATCCCACTGTTAGAATCAGTTAAGGTGATCAAAAAACATACAGCAATATTGTAAAAAAATTATAGACGACTGTAAAATTGAATACTGGTAACTTATGCTAAGTACTATATATGGGCTAGTATTTGATAGATAAAATTTTAACCATATTCTTAGTGATGCACATACACTAACAAGTTTTATAATGATTTAGATCACCAATTTCTTCCTAGACTAGGACCATCCATCCATGGCCTGCGTGCTTCTCTACCAGCAGCCACTTAGTTCCATTTTTCCTCATAAACAGATTACACAAACACCAGTATAGAATTTATTAGCTTGACAAAGCTATCAAGCTTGGTCAATTCTCCACTGCTGCCAATAGAAGAAACATGCATGAGTGCCGAGTATATTAATTAAAACAATTCGTTTGATTTCTTCTAACTCACTACCAATCATGTCAAGATACTCTTCGACGTATTCAGCATCTTTTCGTTGTGGTTACGGCCTGTTTTGACTTCACAGGCTTCCACGCTACCACAATTTAGATTCCTAATTGGAAGTAGTCTTGGTCAAAATATACATCATTATCTATAGCATCCGACGCTATAGTCGATTTGGATGAAGAGATTAAACCTTAGTCCATATCACATCGGATAGTCCATATCACATCGGATATTGGAAAATTAATTTAAAAAACTAAATATGAACTAATTATAAAAATAATTTTAAATCGAATGATAGTTCGCGAGACGAATCTATTAAACCTAATTAATTCATGATTAATAAATATTTATTGTAGCATCACATCATTAAATCATGACGTAATTAGACTCATTAGATTCGTCTTGTGAATAATTCAACAATTATGAATGAGTTCTATAAATAATTTATATTTAATACTTTAAAATAATTTTAAAGGCTCAGAGGTAATCCAAAACAGGGGCTATACATATAATGTGTGAACGTCAGGGCTAACTAAATCTCTCTCGTAGTGCAAGATTAACTGTACAGGGTTTGTGTTGTGTTTTAAGCTAATGCACTGATCAATGATCAAGCAGCCATTGAAGAAATATTATTGGCTTTTGGAAATGGCACCATCTAGGTATCCTCTATAACGATGATGTAACTTGTAAGATTTGGTTTTGTTCTTTTCTGGTTATGGTCATTCGATTATCATTGACATGCTTACTGAACTGCTACACGATACAATTTATTTTTAAAAAATAAGTTTTCATCACCATTCTTTAGATAACTTTTTAAAAATTCACTTATGAACTTTCTATTATGGGATAGTTGCCATAGACTCCAGGTTCATGGAACGGGTCATAAGTTAAAAAAAATTTCGCGAACGCGAAAAAAAAAAAAATTGTACGTCAATTATTAGAAGAAAAAGAGTTTAAACAAACGCAAAACCATGCCGAAGGAGGGAAGGCAGGAATAGCAAAAAAACGAAAAGCTGAACAAAGGTAGGGAGGGGAGGAGGATTGCAAGTTGAAAATTTCTATGAAACTCCACATTCATGTATATTGATTGATGAATACCAGGCAAAGAGGGTAATTAAGTTGAAAATTGTCCAGGGCTGTGACCAGTGGAGGCTTGATGGGACCAACAGCATTGCATCAAGTGCATATATAGAGCTCTTTCACCAGTCATGCATCAGGTTCTTAAAATGCTGACCTGACCAAGTCAATACAAAATCAAAAAGGGTTAAGTGCACCTTTCTTTGTCATGTTTTTAATCTTGTTTCCATGCTTCCCACTGCTGTCCTCCCTGAAAAGAAAGTATCATCACACTATCCTATTCATCCTCGTGGCAAAATAGTATAATCTTTGTTTTATCCACTAGCTCTTTCCAAGCTGGAGGCACTTGAAAGAGCTGAGGTAATCTCTTTGCTCTAAGTAAATATAAGGCACCACCACTTCAACCAAAAAGTAAAAATCATTATTATTTCATTGTTTAAATTACACTAATAAATACAATACATGTAATCAATAAAATTAGAGATCTTGAGATGAAGGATTTTAAAAATAATAATAATTTAGCAATGGGGATGTGTTACTTAATTGCATATATGCATGCGTGTCTTGTATTATGAAATATCTTGTGTTTTATATTTATATTTTGATATGAAGAGAGTAATAATTTTCCATAATTTCTTTTCACAAGTTGCATATATAAGGTCACGTCATTTACAAACAAACCTCCTCACGTTTAACATAACAACGCAACATTATCAACGACTCCTCATAGCCTCGGCTATACAACAACAAACAATGCCCCACAAATAAAAACTTTAGAGCTTTTCTTGAAAAAATGAATGCTTTAGCAAAATCCTACTCTCTCAAAATTAAAAATCCTAGCTAGTTGTACCGATGAACACACGAGGATTTAGCTAGTACTTGTATAGCTCACATGCACGATCATTCATTCCGACACACACGTGTGTATAAGATAATCTAGTAAGAGGGAGCTCTATATGTGAAATAAGTCAAAAATAAAACGAAATGATCATGAATAAATTATGCGTCAGCCGTCAGGGTTCAGCGTCCGTGTGTACGTACGTATATGTACTAGTTGAATGCGCGTGTGTTTGTTTGACCAAAGAAATAGTATTAATTAATGCAATTGAGCTTGTTGCCTGCTCATATCAAACTCAAAATAAGTTCGTTTTGTTTTTGACTCATATCACATGTATCAATAAAAAATCAAAAGACTAAAATACTTTTACTATCTTAAATCTCAATATAATCTCAATATGTAACTATTCATTATTTTATATAATCCTAATTTAAATATTTTATACTTTCATAAACTTTTTAAGAATAAAGTTATTTTAAAATAAATATAAAAGATTAAAAATAAATTTATTATAAGATAGAGTGTCGGAGTAAGTACTAGTACACACGATATCCTACTCGGTTAGGGAGTCAAGTCATGAGTCAGCCAGCAGGATTGGCTCAAAGCTGCGAAGCTTCTGATCACCGCCACTGCAAACTGCATTCTCTTCTGAATTAATCCTGACGTCGCTGCTGCCGATCGCCTTGTTGGTGTTTGGTGTTTCCATCGATCCATCGTTGTCTCTCTCCTTTTTTTCTTCGCTGATCACGTTTGATTTCTTGAACTAAATTTTATTATATATATCAATCCTTTCCTTTTTACTCAAATTAGATCACGTTTAATTTTTATATTATTTTAATATATTAAATATAAACTATTTATAAAATTTATTAATAATCGATAAATTATTCACGAGACGAATCTAACGATATGATGTTATCGTAAATATTTGTTAATCATGAATTTATAATTTGTTTATATTTAATTTTTAAATTAAAATTTAAACCTTTGGTATGACATAAATTAAAATTTAGTCCGTGAAACCAAACGTCTACTTACTTTTTAAGTCTGTCTCAGACGATCCACATTCCTGCCTAGCGGCAGGAAAGGCAGTCCAGTCCAACTCCGCGTGGAGAAAATCAGACAAGCAGCTACGAGGAGGAGACATACTCTACCTGGATATGTGAAGGTTCATACTATTGTATCATATCGCCGCCTATGACCCTTGACGCTTTCAACGAGATAATAATGTGATGAAAAATACACCGATACGACTATATATATACGAGATGTTGGTAGATGTCACTGCAAAGTATCCCCTCCGACTTTTGATTTTTGTCACCGTTGGTTTTTATATATACGTTTTTATCATTTTGTATTTTAAAAATTATGTCATTATTATTTATGTTAATGTTGTTGTGACTGGTTTTTTTATTAAAGGTGCATGACTTATACAGTATATAACTTTTAAACAATGTAAAAATGTAAAAATGATCAAATGTATATTTAAAAGTTCACAGTCTTATCTTATTAAAAAGATGGATGAAGTAATAGTAGCATATGAGGATTAACTTTGATTGAAACTCTGAAAGTTAATTACATGCCCTTTCACTAGGCGGTTTCAGAGATAGTAGTTTTTCCAAGGAATTTTACTGCCATCGAGAGTACAGGAAGCATGAAAAGGACATTACATTTGAGTCGGTCTGATCGTTTGAGCTACACCAAATTAGCGCTGTAAAAAACAAACAAAATAATCAAAAAGAATTATGAGTAAAAACATTTATTTCTATGCTATTAGCGTTTAAAAGCAAAAATAGACTAGGATAAAAAAACCCTAAACAATGTTTAAGTGATTATAGCTTTTAAACTATATACAACCAATTTGTGATCCATTTGAAACTATTATATTTATTTGTTTACATTAAAGCCCATTAAACCGTGTTTCAGAGTAAAAGAAATATTATATGTTGGACTCACGTTACATAACACCACTATATTAAAGATCACCATAAAAATTCTCACTAAGATGAAAAAAATAAAAAAAAAACTTATTTTTTATTTAAATGGTAGTGATAGGTTGTTAGACATATACGCACTGCCTTTACCAACTTACCCACCGAGGCACCGACCCTTCCCTCACCTCGCTTATCCTATCTCTTGTACTTAGATAACATTTAATAATTTTCAAATTATACAACTATTTTGTATCCATTCACATCGTTATATTTTTTATCTAACTATATTTTTAGTTTATAAAAAGTTATTATTTTAGGTCGTATTTTTCTTTATTCAGCATTCTTCGAGAATAACTTATCCCTTTTCTCTATCTTTTAAATTTAGATCATAGAGCAATTCTTTATCTTTGATAAATCTGTCGTAGTTATACTTTTTACCCTCTTTTAATATAATTTTTAACTGTGAGGGCTTTTCCTATAGTATTTTCCTAAAACAACTTTTTAAATTATACAAATATTTTTTATCCATTCACACTGTTAAGATATTTTAACCGTTTGCATTGTATCTAACGGGAAAACACAGATTAAAATCATATATAACTTTACAAACATGCATTACTAAACTAATCTATAATATTTGAAAACAAAGTTTACATCATTATATTATTTATCATTAAATTGACATTTCATGATCGACTATATTTTAATTTGTAGAAGAAATTATATTTTAGATTTTATTTTAAATCTTGGCATGAAATCCAAACATAGAGTATATCACTATATACCTCTATGATCAGTTCATAAATATGCACGATTAAAATAGATTTATAATGTCAACAAGTAACATGTCCTGTCTTAGCACTTTGCATGATTCAACAATTATGACAAATCATGAAAAAATTAATGATATGTTAATAATGTCATATAAATATGCTTATCATATAGGGTCCAGTCTATTCGGCCTACACATTACAGAGATATAACCTAAAGTAACACTCCTATTTACCACCGTTTAAATTAATTAAAAAATTTATAACCAACGTTTAAAGTAATGCCATACAAAATATTGATAAAATAGACGAAATCGTTTCCTTGTTGAGTTCTTTCGCATTTCTCGTATCGTTTTTCATGGATTAGCATCGGATCGAATTGTATCCGAGGAGCATAAAGATAAAAAAAGTAATAAGATAAACGCACGAACCAATCAATCGTATCAGTCTTATGAATTTGGAATGAAAAAAAAGGTAATGCTTCATACACATAAATATTTGTAATAAAAATTCAAACAATATTAAATAAGATAGCATTAAAACAATATTAAATAACATGCGCGGACTATCTTTGTTAAATTTTAAAATTCAAAATTTTTACCGTGGTTGATAAACTAACAAGTTTACCCTCTCCTAGTAAAAATCAACTTATAAAAAGAATAAAAATTAAGTTTTTTTATGGAGAGTGTATCAGACGATAAGAAGCTAATGTAGCTTTAACTTTACCATGTATTTGTTTCCTCCAAGAACCGGTTTTATTCATGATTTTTTTCACATTTCTCCAAATTCCACATTCAAAATTTGGAGCCTAAACAAAACTTTAATGTCATTTGGCATTTTTTTTATGTCATTGGTGGCTCTCCCTAATTGTAGCCATTCAAACCTCGCGTACATGCATGCGTTTCCTCTTCTTCCTGCTCGCCTCTCTTCCTCCCGCGCTTTTCTCCCACATTTGCAAACTTCCCGGCCGAAAAATCCCTGATCGTGATCGATGCTTCAATCGCATCATCGCTCCTCCGGCCATGATCCGTGCATGCGTGCGTGCAAAATAGCTCCCGCATTTCGTCAGTTCTTCGAGCTTTCCGTTGATCTTGATGCGTTCTTGATCTCGATCGCCGCCGCGGCCGCCGTCACCGTCGCCGGAGGAGGAGGAGGAGGAGACTAAGCATGAGGCAGACGCGGTACGGCGGAGCTCAACACCGATGGTGTCACTGAAGCTGCGAGCCATCCTCTTCCCTTTCCAGATGGAGCCTCGCCGCGAGATGCTTCTCCAGGAGCTTGGGGTACGTACGCGACCAACGCCGTGACGTGACGTCATCAATGGCGACACGGCGGAGCTCAACACCGATGGTCTCTTTGCGTTGCAGGAGATGTGGGACGAGATCGGGGAAGCGGAGGAGGATCGGCGAGAGACGCTGCACGCGCTGGAGGAGGATTGCCTCAACGTGTACAGGGTGAAGGTGGCGCAGGTGAAGCAGCACAGGGCGCAGCTGCAGCGGGAGATCGCCGACTCCGTCGCCGAGGTCGCCGCCATCTGCGCCACCATCGGCGAGCCACCGACCACCGTGCATACAGCGTGCTCCTCGCTGCAGGTAAGCAAACTAACAATGCATCGCCATCGATCTCTCCTCTTCTTCTTGATCTGATGGCTTGCCGCTGATCGATTGGGGTCAAATTGATCAGAGCACGGGGAACCTCAAGGAGGAGCTCGGCTCGATCACGCCGGAGCTGGAGGAGATGAGGAGGAGGAGGGAGGAGAGGCGGCGGCAATTCTCGGAGGTGACGGAGCTCATCAACAGGATGGAGCAGGAGATGAAGCCGAGCAAGCAGCTTCATCTCACCATGGACAACTCTGACCTCACCATCAGACGCCTCGAGGAGCTCAGAGCTTACCTGCAGAATCTGCAGCAGGAGAAGGTTCAGACAAAATTTTTTTTGCATAGAACACAACGTGTTTTGAATTTCAGCGTGGTTTAAAATAATTCAGATGAATTTTGCATGAATAAAAGAATTGCTAGCGTGATTCTTGTTTTTAACAGGAAAGTCGCGTCAGGAAGATGACAGAGCTGATGGGTTCTCTGCATTCTTCCTCCTTGGTTCTTGGCATGGATTTCAGAGAGACCAACCTTCATCATGATGATGAAGGAGACATCAGCGACGACGCAATAGCAATATTAATTTCCGAGATCGGGAGATTGAGAGAGATCAAACGGAACAGGATGCAGAAGGTGAGGCTAGCTTGAATTGTACATTCCAATAACTAATCATGGAGAATTAAGGATCAATTCATCGTTTTGCTGTGATTAAACAGCTGCAAGACCTCGTGGCCACCATGCTGGAGCTGTGGAACCTGATGGACACGCCATCGGAGGAGCAGAAGAGGTTCCAGAGCGTGGCGTGCAACATCGCCGCGTCCGAGGACGAGATCACCGAACCGGATGCTCTCTCCATGGACTTCATCAACAATGTTGGTGCTGATCAGATCATGTCATGTCATGCCGGTGGTGAGAATTTTGTTGATCTGTTGATTCTGAGAGTGAGATCTTGCAGGTGGAAGCAGAGGTGGTGAGGCTGGAGAGGCTCAAGGAGTGCAGGATGAAAGACCTTGTACTGAAGAAGTATGATGAGCTCAATGAGATACGACGGCGAGCGCATGTACCCGTCGAGAACGAAGATGATGCGATGATGATGTTCGATGCCATTGACAGTGGTAATAATTGGCTAGGAGCCCTAGTTTCTGCGCAGCTGCAGTGGTAACAATTGCACAATGTATCTAGTGATGCATCTGAAGTCTGAAGATTTTGCTTTTAGTTGTCACTACAAAAAAGGCATAAGCACATGAAAAGACAAAAAAATTTGCAGCATTGTCAGTAGCATGCAATGCAAGATTGTACTACTTCTGTAGAATCGATCTATTGTAGTGTTCAGGGCATGCATGACAAATTGTTTTGCAGATGCCGAACGGTCTCTAATCCTGGAGCGACTGGAAGTGCAGATCTCTGAGGCAAAAGATGAGGAGTTCAGCAGGAAGGATGTTCTTGAGAGGATGGAGAAATGGCAGGCTGCACTAGAAGAGGAATCTTGGCTTGAGGAGTACAACAGAGTGTGACTTCTGAATTTTTCTCTGCTCTTAAAGGATGCCATATTAGCATCTACACCTCCAAAACTTACAAATGTGGTTTGCATTTTCAGAATGAGAACAGATACAATGTGGGCAAAGGGACTCATCTTGTGCTGAAGCGCGCCGAGAAAGCGCGCGCCTTGGTCAGCAAAATGCCAGGTGATTGATCATGTTCTTTGGCTATTCTTTCTTTGTTTCATGTCTCTCATAGTGGAAATTGAGAATATTGATCATTGAACTTGACATGGGTACAGCAATGGCAGAGGCCTTGATCACAAAGGTAGTTGCTTGGGAGAAGGAGAGGGGTGCCAAATTTGAGTACGATGGTGTAAGTCATGTTGCTCTCCATGGACGTTCTTTACCTTGATGGGAATTTGACCAAACTGACAAAGGAGATGGTCCAAATGTAGGATGGCCTCCTGGACATGCTGGAGGAGTACAACAATACAAGGAAGGAGAAAGAGCAGGAGAGAAAGAGACAAAGGGTACTTACTAGTTGCATACACATATTTTAGCAGAGTGCAAAGATCGTTACTTTCTCTGTCCCAAATATAGCTACTTTATCAGTTCAAATTATATTTTGAGACAAAGGATGTATCTACATTGTTGTTGCAGGATCAAAGAAGGATGTTGGGTCAGGGCACGGTGGAGTCGCCGGTAGTGAGGCCTCCACCCAAGAACATCAAGAACGTAACGAGGACGTTGTCCATGGGTGGCGGTAGTGCAGGAGGCAAGAAGACGTCAGTCTCAATGTCGTCAAGGCCAAGCACGCCGAGCTTCCTCAAGTCACCGATGTCAGCACGAAGGAGTGACGAGGGGCAGATGTTATTGTCACGCACAGTTGAGGAAGATGTTTTGTTATAGCCAATTGATAGAGTATTGTTTGCAATAGAAAGTATTAGTGTTAAATTTTATTTGTATCTTTTTTTAAAATTGTTTTTAAGCCTCTTTTTGTAATAGAGCCCTTAATGCAAAAGTTTTATCCTTTGGAATCGTGTAAAAATTCCTATATGAGCACTTGATGTGAAAAGACTTGTTGTTTTGTTATTTTAAGGTGAAAACTTTTTCCTATGACAATTTGTGCAAAGTCTTTTTCATCACGTTTACTATTCAAACACCTAAAATCCTCAAAAATCTTAGTTGAACTTGCTACAGTATTGAGGGTTACATGAGTGGAACTTGATGATATGTACATGGGCTTAGAGGGATGATCTGAGGATGCAGTGGCTCGATGGGCAACAGTGAGGGTGGAATAGGTGGCGACGCGTGCACTTGGCCATCGGTAAGTACGAGTGAGGGGGAGATGTTAAAGGGGAAGCTTGTTGTTGGAGACTTTGAGTGATTAGGGGATGAGGTGGTGAAGATGAAAAATTCGACAGTGGAAGCCACCAGAGATCTTGCTGGAGTTGAAGAGATGTAGCGAAGATGAGGAGAAAGAAGGGAGGAGCCAGCGGATGGAAGAAACGACAAAGAAAAAAAATAATATGAGAACCAACCATCGGATGGCTCCTACGTGGACGGGAGCACAGATGGGCGCATTACATAGCAGGCCGACTCGTCCCGTGTGCGTCACTGGTTGCGTGTGGGATTTTGAAGGTGGGTTTTGTGGTTGGAGGATCAAGTTTTGGCCATGACGTCTACTAAGCCTGGCGAGGCCAGGGGCGGATGTATCATTGATACATGGGGACAGTTGTCCCCAAAAATTTCTGAAAAAAAGTATTAAGGTGCATATGTATTTTACATTAATAAAGTTTGTTCACTCTCTTGTGATTTCTTTCGACATGTAATATCATTAAACGCTTTCAAGCTATGGCCAACCGTCGTATGAAGCTTTAGATTATATCATAATATAATTTGTAAGATTTAGTTGAAAACTTGTAACAGAATTATGGAAACATATAACTTGCTTCATCTATATATATCGCAACTATTTTATCATCATTTAGTGATCCTTAATTATGTCATTTTCATGTTGATGAACTATATCGTTTTCGTTCGTACTCTCAAAATTAAAATTCTAGATCCGTCACTGGGCGAGGCAGTCGGGGCAGTTGAGATGAGTTAGGGTTGGAATATCCAAGTCGTGCAAGGGCTGAGATGCAACGCCATAGATCTAATCGATTATTTACAGCAATTTTTCTGGGTACCAATCCAGATCTAGACCCAACCACATGAGGGCATCTCTCGTCCGCCTCCTCCTTGAGTCCTTGTGGTGCAGCCGGCCATGGCGTGAAGGGAGAAAAAGAAAAAAAAACGTGGCACGCACAAGCCCAGCTTAGCGACGACACCTTTTGCTCCCATAGGGCCGGCGTACGTAGTCATCGACAAAAGTCACTAAGTGGCCGGAAGCCCTTTTAGTCATCAAAATCAACAAACATTTAGCACTTAAATTCATAAGAGGTATTACGAGCCGCTTCGGGATTCTCAATCGCATCACTACCGATAATGACATGCAATTTAGGAGCGATTTGTTCGGAGACTCTATTGTGAAGACATCGAAATAAAAACTGTGTTTTGCCTCACCTGCTCACCCCGAGAGTCATGGGTAGGTAGAGTAAGCAAACACAGAAATCTTGAGAGGCTCATTTTTTATTACAACACTTTCACACTATTAAACATAGAGTTTCGTGAAAAATTTATATATACCATTTATTTTTCAAGTTTATAATAACTAATTAATTAATCATGTGCTTATAGTTTTTTTCCTCTAACGTCATCTTTATAAGAAATGAACATCATCATTTTTTCTCTCCATTTCTCTCACGAATTTAGACATATAAATGAAACATATAAAACTGTTCAAAACCTAAAGCGGTTTTATAATATGAAACAAACAAAACAAGGGAAAGGAAGTATATTTTTTCCTCTTAACCATCCAAACTTAACCATCCAAACACATGCTTTCAGCAGCAGTCATGTGCTTTAATCACGTGTTTCTCCCATTCTCGTGTTTTAATAGTTTTCCTTTCCAAAGGAACCATTAGATTTTCTATTGAAGATTAGTAATGTGCAGCCCGTACACATATTTAGAATACACGGATGAACAATATGAAAAATACAGAATAGCTTACGATTTAATTTACAAAATACAGTAATGAAAAACATAAGAGACAAAGTACTATGAGAAGGGTTACTTGGAACATAGGAATTTAGTAACCAGTAAAAACACTACTCCAGATATGGTCTTACACAGAGTTGGGTGTAGCTTATACAAATTCATATACAACATATTCATATCTTGTATTAAGATGATTGATCGCCTAACAATCAATCAAAATAGAAGAGTTTTTGAGTTAGGCATTAAGAAATATCACACAATTACCCAACTTTATTGTTTGCTAGCTTGCAAACAAAATTTAAACTTTAAATTTTAAAACTTAATTTTAGAATTAATTTTGGCTTTTTCTTTGTGGTTTATTTTCCATTAATTGGTTTTTAAATCGCTAAGATCACATCACATGTATAAAAATTTTACCCACAAATTCTCTTCGCAAACCAATCATAACCTTACTCTAATTAATTTTGTCCACCTATTTTCTCTTCTTAACTAATTACAATATTTTTTCTATTTAATTTCATTTACTTTTTTAATACCCATATCTAGTTTTTAGTGTCGAACTTTGTTGGATAAATAGGAACCGGGGTCCCTGTTTCTTTGGGGACATGTTGCACCATGGGCCTGCAAGATGGTCATGCACATGCAAAATGGTCACGCACATGCAGAATTTATTGCCAGTAATAAACCACCAAACTGGATAATATCATTACCATGTCGAAATACAAGCCTAGCCGCGCCTGTCGCCTAGGCTCGACCACCAAACCGGATAATATCATTACCATGTCGAAATACAAGCCTAGCCGCGCCTGTCGCCTAGGCTCGACCGGAAACCACATCAACAGTGCACATTGCCCCAGGCTAGGCGGAGATCTCTTCCTGGCCGGCTATGTAGGGTTGCGGGCCCGACAATGGGATGGCGAGTGGTGGCATCAGGCCATAGCAGAGCGGTGATCAAACAATTACAATTCAAGATTACAACTCAGTTACATACAAGAAAGAGGTGGTAAGGTATGGAATGATCAAGTTAGCTGTGTCACCCGAAAGAACAGGGCCAAGACAACACGCCATGCACCGGCGAGTGACACTTGGCGTGGCTGCATGACGTTAAGAAGGGTGGACAATCCCCTGTGCCTCGCCTGGGCCCACCAGGATCGCCTTTGCAACAGGTGGCGCCAAAAGCTTGTGCTGTCCCACGCCCTCCTGCTTAGCCTCTCGGGGAACAAGCGCATGCCCTGTCAGCGATAATGAATACATTCAGACTGATGTGACAAGAAAGACATTGATAATACTAGACATAGTCATGTCCCCGTGTAAAATGTAATTGCAGGCTCCCTTTCAAATTATAAAAAGAGTTATGCAACTTAGCAAAGGATTGGATCATTAGAAGAAGAGGCATCTAGTCTAGTGTCGGCCAATTTCTTGTAATATATTACACATATAGTCCCAAAACACAGGAGTTTTTTTTTTGCACTTATGCGGCCCAATCATGTATACTTGCATGGTGTTCTTGTTTTTGTCATCTTCTTGCTGAGCTCAACTCGCTCTCTGGCCAAATCTTTAAAGGGGAGGTGTTCTCTTTCCCATTGTTGGGAATCTCATCTCCGACAAACATCTTTTATCTATCGCTTTCACATGTAGTGTTGCATTTACTATATAGTATATTATGTTGAGTTTGATGTGTTAGTATCTTGTTTTCTACTACTCTGGCTGTACGCTGAATTTAAATTTTAAAACCTAAATGTGAACTTTTTGGGGTTTGTCGTTGTAGTCTATTTTTTAACATTGGCTTTTAAGTTGCGAATAACATATATATAGAAGTTTTGCCCATATATTATTTTTATTACTTATATACCATTGTACAACTGATCAGCTATAGGCCAAGCGAGCAGTGGTTAAGCGAGCAGTGGTTAGGATTGGCTCCTTTAGATAGGAATATTGTGTAGAGTAAATTTTACATTGGGGCAGATATTATATTTTAACCAAGGTTTTATAATGAACTAGGGTAATGTCAAGACAAGAGAATATGCGAGAGAATTTTATATATTTACACGGATAATTATAAAAGGCAAAACATATTATGTATTTGTCATGATGTATAAAAATTATTTTGTGTCACTTCTAAACATGTTCACATCATTATTTTATTGTGATTTGCTGAAAAAAAGCTTTGTACATTCGCTGGAAACGTTACGTCTTACAAGCTTTTTACGTGATAAATTGTGAGGTTTGCTACAGCTAACCCCATCTACTATAGTCTATAGGCCCATCTATATAGATCACTTGGTACATTGCTGGTGCCCTAAAGGGGCTGATTTTTTTTTGGGTTTTTTTTCTGGCAGTGGGCCGACGCCGACGCCGCCTCCGCCCCGCTCCACCCCGTCGTCTCCAAACGCCGCCGCAACTCCGCCCACCTCCCGGCGGCGGCAAGGCAACCGCTCGCGCCCAACCAGCGCCTCCGTTCGCGCGTGTCCGCGCCATGGCCTACAAGCTCTACTCCGGTAAGCGGCGCCCGACCTCCCTCCCTTCCTTCGTGGCTCGTCTCCGTCTTCTAATCCCAGGCGTCTCTCTAACTTTGCCCCTTTTTCTCGTCTCGTCTCCACCGCGCCTGCGCAGATGACGTCAGCCTCGTCGTGGTCGTCGTCGACACCAACCCCTTCTTCTGGGCCAGCGCCGCCCTCCCCTTCGCTGACTTCTTCGCCCATGTACGCCGCGACCTCCGCCCTCCTCCAAAACCCTATTTCCCTTCTCATTCCCTGCTTCCCGCTCGATTTCTAGTTATTTTTTTTACATCTATGGCCTGGGATTAACCACGGAAACACGATCAGTCTCTAGTTGCATTCACGCTGATATAGCAAGTTTGATTTGATCCTGAATCCTCCATAGAGGAGAGGTTTTACACTTAATACTGATGCAATTACTGTGTGTATGTAGCTGATCCACTTCGTGAACTCGCTCCTGCTTCTCAATCACCTCAACCATGTGGTCGTCATCGCCGCGGGGCTTAGCTCTTGCACCTACATCTTCGACTCTAGCGATGCTAGTAGCTCTGGTGCTGCAGACGTTGCGGTCACCTTCGCAAAGGCGAGCCGCAAGATGGACGAGTTCATTGCAGACGACGCCCGTGCCACTACCAGCAATGGCTCCGTTGCTGATGGCAATGCAGCCTCTCTTCTCTCAGGCGCACTGTCCCTTGCTTTGTGCTGTATCCTATGATTGGTAGTGGTTTCTTATTGTTAGTGCATTTGCCATCTGTGCTTGTATTTCTTAACATGGAGGATGCTTAGATATACAGAGGGTTTTTCGGTCTGGGACTCGACATCCGCAACCTAGGGTGGGTATCCTATCTGTGTTCGTTATTAGTTACCTTTTGTTCTGATGCCTGTTGACCTATGGAACAACATGGAAGGGAGCGTATCAGTTAACATAGATGTTTGCAATTCGCATGATGTATGGACAAAGAGACCTCGTAGACATCTGGCTCGTCATTAATGATATAATTATTTAATTTTCTTTGTCTTTTGAATTTTTCTACTCAGTATTCTCACATAACTTATTCTAGTAGCATCCTGTATTGTACTAAAACGAAATACAGATTTTATGCCTGCAGGGTTCTCCAGATGGACCTGAACAGTACGCACATTCATCAATTTGACTATGCAATAATTTCTGGAACATGTTTTCACTTAACGAGATGCTGCGCAGATATGTAGCAGTCATGAACTCAATATTTTCTGCCCAACGTTCCATGGTATTGCATGAACTTTCACTATTCTGAATAACATTTGGATTAATTCTTCAATTCATTTTATTGATACTCTTCAATTCATTTTATTGATACTCTTTAATTCACCACTTCACAATTGTGGTGGTTTTAGTGTGTCCCAACTGCAAGTAGCACTACCTCTAGACATGTTTATATGACTATATCCATCACCAGTTTAATTGCTTAAAACATTCACTAACAACTTTGGTCCTTAATAATTCTTTTTCCATAAAAAAAATTTAGGTCCCAATCGATTCATGTATAGTGGGAACCCAAGACTCTGCTTTCCTGCAACAGGCAATATTCTTCAGTGCCTTCTTGGTCTTTCCATTTATAACTTCTTTTACATGTCTGCCCCATAGAGTTTTCTATTCCTTGCTGATCATATACTGGTCTTTCGTTTGCAGGCTTCATATATAACAGGTGGAGTTTATTTGAAACCCCAAGAACTAAATGGTCTATTTCAATACCTTGCTGTAAGTCATTCTGACTCTTCTGCAGCAACACACATTTTCTCATGTAACCATGTTACATCTTTATAACAGCATGGTGCATTTATATAAAGCTTGCTGTATTGTTTCTTGTTGTGGAAACTTCTCCATCTCTTTTGTCAAATAGTGAAAAAAATAGAAGGCCACTAACTGGAATTGCGGATCAGCCCTTTTTCATCTTATGGAAAAAAACGTATTCAGCTTTTATCCCTCACGTATTGATTTTCTAGGCTCTTCTGTTATTCTGCGTTTGCTTGAATCTTGAATGTACTAGTAATCTTTGGGAACTTGTGCATCTCTAGTGTGTATGGCTTGTTTAAAGTGCACATTTAAGTCAAGCATAATATTTTCTATATGTCTCAACTCTTAATCTGGGAATATCAACACAATTACATCTCTGAATTTAGTGTCTAATGATTTTGGATGCTACTAGTAGACTACAAATTTGAATGACCTCTCAAAATTCATCTCCTATGTCAAAATTCAATATTTTCTGCCTCTGGAGCGGGGCACATAAATGCTATCTTCCTGCAAAGTATATCTACTTGTTAATCTACAACCAGATTCACATATATATGTACACTGCACTAATGGAAAACAAGGGAACCATCAGGTTAGGGTGTGATAGACTGTGTCAATTACTTCTAACCTAAATCTATTGCTTCGATATCATCTTACATTTTACCTGGTTTGGAATATATATTAGTTCGAAAGTTGCTCCGTTCTGCGTTTGTGTTTGTCTGAATTCTATCTGAGTAAGAATACTTCTGTTTCAGATACATTGATTGGTTTGCTTGACTTTAATGACTCATTTCTGCAAATATGCAGGCTGTATTTGCAACTGATTTACACTCTAGAACCTTTCTGCGCCTCCCCAAGACTCTGGGAGTGGATTTTCGTGCTTCGTATGTTTCTCTCAGTTTCCTCTGTTAAGTTCTCTAGGCATTAGGCATATCTCTGTTTCTTCAGCATCTTGAATGCCTCGATGACATAGCTATGAGATGCTTGCTATAGTTTTTTTTACGTGAAACAGCAGGAGAGGCTCCTACTGTGCTATATTATATTAAAATAATAATATTTACAAAGTATGTGATTACAAGAAGTAGACTAAACATAAATGCATATAGCTTTATCTGAGAATATAGCACAATACCATGGACAATTTTAGAAAAAATGTTAGAAACATACAGCTACTTTTTTTTTGTGAAGTCCTACCTCACCAAAGGTCTAGTCAGGATTAGCAGCTCAGCTTTTTTTAATTTTATTTTAAAGTTCCTGTTCTGTTTGTCTGATATTGCTGGCCTCAACTGCATCTAATCTGCTATATTGCTTTTCAGATGTTTCTGCCATAAGAAGACTATTGACATGGGATATGTTTGTTCGGTTTGTTTATCAATATTCTGCAAGTATCATAAGAAGTGTTCGACCTGTGGGTATGCTATAGTTGCTTTGTGTTTCTATTCTTTTGTCTTTTTCCTGAGAGCTTTAATTTGTTTCCGTAAGAATCAGATTGTTTGCTTGTTTAATTTTATGTGCTCCACAGGTCAGAATTCAACCGTATCATGCCCGACTTAAATTCCATACCTGATCAAAGGCAGTAGTCTACAGATGGCGAAATATCAGACTGCACACTTCTCTGTATGTTCTCCACAGGTTCGTGTGATGTGCCTTATAAGAAACTTCGGTGCCACTTATCTGCTATAGTTAAAAGATCTCATCTGTGAAATATAGACCACTTCATCTGCATTAGCTGACTCCAGACATGCATTATGCGTTAATGATGATGACATGCACATACAGTGCACGCCATATCTAGTCTAGTTTCAAATTTTAACTACCTTGTGTTCTTATGGTGGGTAGATTGTACATGCCCGTTCTTTGTTCCATTCTGAAATGTGGTTCATTTTCCAGGAACATCTATCCTAGCATTGTAGCCTCAATGACATGCACATTTATTTCTTAGATACTATACCTGATGCTGGATCATCCTGTCCCTGATTTTGACAGGTTCAACTGATACAGAATGGGCATTGTGTGGAAGCGGCGTCAGTTTAGCAAAAACTAGGCAAATGGGTGTAGCAAATTTGTCAACTGATGAGGGAACTCACGCCCGACTTTTGGAAATAGTTTGCCTGCTAGTTGTAAACTTGGCAACATGAACTTGTGAATTGTGATGCACCATTTGCAAATGCTCTTGTTGCTTACCGAAAACAGGACAACAGTTCAAGCTAGTGGATGGCAAATCATTTTTCTTGTCATGGTGACACAGGTTGCTAATGTCTAGATATATCACTTCGAGCTCCAAGAACAATTTTGATTTTTAGTTTACTATAACGGCTGTGTGCACTGCCGATGGAACTGTGCAGATATGTTCTAGCGCGTCCGATGTTAAAAAATGTTGCCATGTTTACACACACATATATATAAACGTGGTCAAAGTGAAGGAAGTTTAAGTTTGACTTAGAAAAAATCAAAGCGTTTTGTAATATTTTATAATATGATGAAACGGAGTAGTAGTAACTAGTACAAGCGATTCTCACAAAGAAAACGTTCGACCAAATAACCCGCAGCAACGTTAACCTCTAGCACAGAAACGAGTTCGTACTTTTTACAAGACGTCGTAGGTATTAAGATCATCAAAATGTACTGAGCCTCCTAATAAATAGGGAGAGAAAAGGGCTGCAAAAAAAAAAAGGTGATACAACATAGGGAGCATTCAGATTCAGATTCAGATTCCACTCCAGAGCTAATTCTTTGGCTGAGAAGGGGACTCATCTTGCCAGGTTGCCTGCCATTGCTTGTCGTAGAACGTCGTCTCATCGATGAGCTTCTTCACCGTCTCGATGTCCTCGTTCTTCCTGACTAGCAGTACACCAGCCACGGCAACAAACAGCAGGGTTTTGCAGAAGAAGTTGCCCATCTGGTCGACAAGCCCCACGCCGGTCAAGCTATCAACAAAGTATGCCATGAAGAAGCCAATCATGGCAGCACGCCCTGCAGACATTGGTTGTGATGTTAGAAGAAGTGATGAATGCTTCTTTCCCATATACGTGGTTTCTTTGCACATGTAGCTTTGATGCAAGTAAAATCTTTTTGAATTTATAGTTTTTGAAACGAGAAGGATTCAAGAATAACCATTTAGCTTCTCGGCTTCAGGAAGATGGAAACGCTTCATCCATGCCCACCACGGTATAATTGAAGTATCGAAGACAACAGCCTCGTCAGGGCTAGTTGCCTCTGGACAATCTTCAAGCCATTTCCTTCTCCTGGCCTCTGCAAACAAACAAATTTGAAATCAGATGATTGCAACATTTCCAAGGAGTTGCGACAGTCGGCCTCATTAGATAGGAAGGAATCCCATTTTTGTTCCATTCACTGCAGCACAATGACAAGTGCCAAAAGTTTACACATCATTGACAGGCATCTTGTTCGTACCAATACATAAAAAAAATCACACTACTTACAGAAAATGTGAACCCTCTCAGTTTCAGAACATAAATAAACTGGAACTCACTTCAGTTCAAACCCTAGTTGTGCACACGACAGATCTCTCTTCCCTATCCAACTTAGCACTCCAGCGCCACCCATGTTCACCTAGCATCTTGAACTGTGAAGGCAAGTACACTGTACCTAGCAGCTCACATCATCTTCTTCATACGTTATCAAGCAAATTAATGGCGATACGCTAGAAACTCCATCCTTTTTTTTTCGGAACCTCATCTAGATGAGGCTATCCATCTAATCATGCTCCACCGATTATTGAAGTCTTTTTTTAAAAAAATTGTGGGGGCACTGATAATTGAAGTTGTACAGCCATAGAGAACAGGAAACTAGATGGATAGCACTGTAGGTGTTCTTGTCAGCAAGCTGGTTCCTCGCTTCAGCAGATGGAAGGTCACTGTCACTATCACTGAGACTAATGGGAAGTAAGCTCCAGACTCCAATACAAGCACAAACAGATCCAGGGGCCAGGGCATAGCAATGGGGTTCATCAAAGCACAGTAGCAACACACTGGAATTGAAGTAAGCACTGCCAGTGCTTAGCTACTAGATTATGAATTCCAACTTTAGTGTGCTGCTAGCTAATTAATCAGCAGGCAGCAGCAGCAGCAAACAGCAAACTGAAGCATAGAGAGGAATATGGACGCAGACAAAACTGAGTCTCACCGGCGTCTATGACGGCGTCCCAGTCGACGGCGCCGCCCTTCTCGAACTGCCTGAGGTCCCACGTCCCGTTGACCCACCTCGAGTCCCGGAACTTGGGCAGCGGCGCAGGCGCAGGCGCAGGCTTCTCGGCCTTGACGGCGGCCCCGTTGGACGCCGCGGGGGACGGCTCGGCCTCCGGCTTGCTCGGTGGCGCCTCGACCGTGTCGACGGGGGCCTCCCCGGCGGCGGCGCGGGCGAGGCGGAGGCCGGCGCAGAGGCGCGGGGAGGAGAGGGTGAGGAGGTAGCGGCTGCCTGTTCCCGGGTGGAGGCGGCGGGTGAGAGAGAGCTGCGAGGCCGGGGGGGTGAAGGTGGAGGTCGCCATGGCCATCGGCTTCCCTTGTCGCCGCTGCTGCTGCCGGGATGGGGAGGTGGGGAGTGAGTGAGAGAGAGGCGGAAAATGAGAGGCCAGCGTGAGCGCTTGGGACTTCACTTTGGGTGGGAGTGTGCTCTTCTTTTTTGCCTACGTGGCAGGTCAGGGTGGGCCCTCTTGCCGACGTGGCTGGGGTGGGCGGATGGGGTCTCGTCCTACGTGTGCCTTTGATTGGCTTGTGGCCGAGATAACACTGGCATAGCACGCTTTCCTTTGGTACAACACAATAAAACAATATAATCAGCCCAATAATCCACCTATATAATAATAATCCACTCGTATAACAGTTAAAATAAATTTAATAGTATAATCAACCTAATAATCTAATCATATATATATATATATATATACTGTATCATTAATATATTAATATCTAATCAGCAGCGGCAGCTGGCCAGCAGCCCAGCGATCGTCTAATATACAAAATGACTTCGTTTTTTTTAAGAAAAACCTAAATGACTTGGTTTTGAAACAATGAAACCCACAAACAATACTAGTAATCAAAAATCCATTTCCACCCACAGGTTTGTGCGTGCACTTCCGAGCTACCAAAAATCTCCACCAGCTGAGGCAACCGGTGAACGAGTGCACCAAAATTCCTACCAGGTACTAGTACGTACGTAAGAATATTAACAGCGAGGCGGGGTGAGTATATAAGTGCGGTGTGAGCTCAGTTTGCATCTCGCATAAGCATTGTGTTGAACATCACGGGAAGGAGTTGCTGCGCTTGAGGACGGGGGCGGAGCGGATGTGGGCGTCGTCGGCGAGGGAGACGGCGCGGAGGTTGGAGGGGTCGTCGAGGAGCATCTTGGCCACCAGGTAGCCGGCGACGGACCACGTCTGGAACTTGCGCGCTTGCTTCCCGACGTACCTCCCGGCCTTCCCGTCGTAGTACTCCGGGAAATCGTCCTTCACCAGCCGCTTCTCCATCACCTCCACCGCCCGCCGCGCGATGTGTGGCCGCCCCAGCTTCACGCTCACCGCCACCAGCAGCCACAGCAACACTGATCGATCATCATTCCAAACACTTTCAATCAATTAATTGCCATCCACAACAACAGCTGCAAATGCACAGCATTTGGAGCTTACTGTGCTAGTACGTACCTGGCCATGATCCTCCATTGTGGTAGCTCCATCTGGTGTTCTTGGGGTCGCACCCGGTGACGATCTGCCACTCCTGGTTCTCCATCGCGGGGTAACACACCTTCATGGGCATCTCTCCGATGAGCTCCTCCCAGCGCTCCTCCACAAGGTCCAGGATTGCTTCAGCTTGTTCTCCGGTTGCCAACGAGGAGAGGATCGCGATGAAGTTGCCCAGGCAGAACCAGCGGAAGTCCATCCTCGCAGGGCTGACGTTGCCGATGAAGTACCCACCGCGGCTGGGCATGAAGTCGAATACCCAGTCAGGGATTGATTCTGGTATCACGTTGAACTTGTTCAAGGCTGTCTCTGAGTACTCCTCTGTCTTGTAGCGGTATATCTCATTCAGCCTCTGGAAGTCAAGCCAGTAGTAACTGTGCAGATGGTAGCTCAAAGCTTTGATTCTCTTTGATATTTGGTACACAAAGTCGTCGTTGTGATCTTCTTTCAACAAAGTAACGGCACATCTCAGAGCCATGAAAAACAGAGCCTGGATATCAATTGGATAGCCATATATACCCTGCACATGCACAGATTGCAATCTGTAAGGGAAAGATAACCACGCACAAATATGTTCACGCTGACAAGCAGATACTTTGCTATCCCAAATTTAAGAGCATCCAATTGACTGATATGTAACAAGCCGATCTTTGACAACATAAACATGTATCAGAAGGTACCACTATAACCATTCGGCATTACGTCTCTTCCGTTAACAGCCCAAATATTTTTTTTAAAAAATACTGATATCAATGTCTGGATTAACTGAAAAGAAAACAGGGTCATACCCAGAATTGTAAATAACTGTTTTAACATATACATATTGCTCATGTCCACTAATAATAATGCTCTACCCTGTCCCATTCTTGATGTTTCTGCAGTCAAGAATAAACCGTATAGGCAGGACCTGACAGAAGGCAGTTCCTTTTAAACCCAGATTGAATAAATTCAAAAGCATCAGTATATGTTACTACAACAAACGTAATGCAGTTTCAACTTTGATCAAGATAATACTTCTGGCAACGCATCAAGACTGTTAACACTCTAGTAGGAAAGTAAGCAAACAGTTAAGAGACATACCACCGATAACAAAACAAAGCGATGTTGGGTTTAAGTGGTTTACCATTCTTCGGTCGATCATGGAACAGCCATCAGCACAAAGCAAAGCTGGAGATGTATCAAACCCTTCAGAGAGACACAATTTGAGAATAAGGCGCATTGCCCTTTGGCATTCAGGACTTTCAGCCAGAGAATTGTCCCTTGTCCATATGGTATAAGCACGAAGAAGAATAATCCACCATAAGCCAGAGTCCACAGGAGCAACTCTTCCGATGGCAGTTTCACCAAAATCAGCAAGCAGGCTTTCAGTTTTGTGCTTAGAGTTGCAGTGGTGCACCTTGAAACTAGCTGGCATCACACCCTGACCAAGCTTAAAGAGGTCAACCATCTTCTCTCTTAACTGAAGGCGAGCAGTTTCTAACAGGAAATTCTTCACTATTGTTGGTTCTCCTTTCATCAAGAAAGCCAATGCACTAGGAACAAAATCCCTCATGAAAACCTGCTCCAGAGTGACAAGAACTTTATTATTGTCAATTGCATTGGATGTCCAGGTATAAGGAGAATTATGAGTTTCTGTTTTTCTTTACAGGAAGAGAAATAATCACACCCATCATTATTTTACCTATCTGAATATTCTAAGAGTGGCACGTGCTGAGTGTATTTGGTAAGGTTATATAGAGATAATAGTAACAATATTAAGGAACCTTTATGGCTAAAAGGTCGTATCCATGGTTCAATTGTAAAGGAAATGCTAACCTGGTCATAGTTGAGTGCTCCCTGAGACTTGTCTATTGCAGCAACAGTTCCAATTGGCTGGCCTCTGAAGTGAACTATTGATTTCTTTAGGGCCTCCCAAGCAGCATCTGCAACCGTATGCCTGTGTACTGTGTTGGTGTCTGCAGTTGATTCTACTGAAGGAGAACACCCAGATATTGGGCTTTTAATGGGCTCAACTGTTTGGTGTTGATGACGATTTTCTACCTCAGATAAGATTGCTTGACTCACTTCACACGACCTGTGGCGCTCAATGGCATGCAGTCTTGTCTTTTGCTCCATCATTGAGGACTCATATGTAGACTTATTTGCTATCTCCGTGATCTTAATTTCAGGGGGCTTTATTGGGGGAGGAGGATCAGCATAAAGTACCATATTTCTAGTTCACCTATTCCCAGCTAGCAAAACCTCTGATGGTTAGAATAGGCAACCAACAGTTTAAGAGAATTCAACAGAAAGCTAAGATTAATTGTCTAATCCATTTCAAATTTAAACCTAAACCTAAAAGGAAATGCATTACAGTATAATAGAATAGGCAAGCGTTACTCTGCCACTAGCTCTCGCTACTTGAAATGGTAAAAGTGATGCATCACAAGTTCACAACATGCATTTGTGATGCAATCAAAACGAAATAAACCTAACATGCAATATTAATTTTTATGAGTTGATTTGATCAATCCACATGTGCTAGTTTCTTTGTCCAGTACATACGTAAACTACCAGTATGTCCTATATAAAGCAACTTGATAAGAAGGCACAATTATGTCCATAAAACATGCAGGTCGAAACATATGCAGCTTGTTTGAAGCTGATAGTGTAAAAATTCAGTTGCAGGATCATTGGCCCAATGCAATAGAAACAAAGCACAATTTACTTGACTAGTTCTCTAACAAAATCGTCACATGATATTATTACTATTTTTAAAATAGATATGAGCTCCAAAATGACTACAAGTGTAATCCTCATGACTTTGTTTGGCTGATGATCACAAGAGTTAGTGTGAACTCAGAAAAAGGAAATAAATTGGAATTTTGCTTATTACTTGCTGGTGTGATAATTTTGGAAAACTTTCCAATTCTGAGTAGGTGTGACAGTTGAGGTTGCTTAAATTCATGAATAAAAGCATGGTTATTCCATAAAATAAACATAAAAGCATGGGTTCTGCGTAAATCTTGTGCGACACAACTTTTGTGTGTGAATCTTGTATAGCATTCAGACCAATACTGCTTGCACCTGCTCACTCTTGTCCACAATAATTGGTGATTTCAGTGCAAATACAGATTATTCTTGAAAGAAGATCACCAGTTGAAAAGTATTACAGGGGATTGATCGAACATTGCACAGTGGCAAAACAGAATATCATTAATCTCCAAGCTGTTACAATGTGTTACATTAACTAGCATATCAGAAGTTCTATCTGCAGTGTATAACGACCAAAATATACAACAAACTACACTTTGTTTTACAGAACAGAGAAGAAACAGAAGGTACATTTGGACCGGATAACCCTTTGCAAAAACCTTAGCTAAACAACCTTTAATATGGCCAACTGAGATGTCAGAACAATCCAACTTTCTAGATCAAAATTATAGATAGGTCCCAAAGTGATCACTCAGAAATCTTCTAAATGATCAAGCCAACCATTTCCACCCAAATCCAAAACCGTTCATCGCATTCCATGACAGGAAGGTCTAGAGTGGAAAATGCTAACGGGAACCAGTGGCGGATCTAACATGGGACATGGGGGTTCAGTTGAACCCCCAAACTTTTTGGGAACAAACAAACTGTTATTAGTATTAAGGTTAAGGCAAATTTCTAGAAGAGAAGCTGGGTTAACGCAAATTCGAGAAAAAGTGCGTGGGTAGAGAGAGATAGGGAAGAGGATGTGCGTAACGGATGCGGCGGAAGCAGCAGGACGAACGACGGCGACCCTGCTCGCTCGCTCGCGCGATGGATGGAGATCGGCGCAGGCGGCGAGTGGCGGAGGATGTGCTCACCAGGATGGATGCGGCGGAAGCAGAAGGACGGACGACAGCGCCCTGCTCGCTCGCGGGATGGATGGGGATCGCCGGCGGCGGCGGCGGGCAAACTGACGACTATGGCAATTGAAAGCACACTGAAAAACTATGGCAATTGAATAGAGGTTTGGGTTCGATCAAGCCGGTGCAAGTTAGGGAGGAGGGAAATGGGAGACGAGATCCCTCACCTGGGGCACCGAACAGAAGCTTCCAGATGCTTCTAGAAAATTGCGGGAGGTGGAAGGAGGTCGCGGGCCGGAGTGGTTGAGGGAGGCGCTCGATAGAACAAGGCGGTGCTGCGGTGGTGCGTATATTTATAGCAAGGAGGAGGCGGGTGCGGGTCACCTGCTGCTGCTGCTACTCTGGTAGGCCCGCGGCGCCCGCCCAACCACCTCCTGATGCGATTTTTTCTTCTTTTTTTTCTTTTCAAGAGTAAAATTACCCATCAAAAATACATTTTGCAAGAGTAAAATTACCCATCAAAAAATGTTTTGCAAGAGTTGTGAGTCCTAATTCTTGCACTAACTAAAATATTTCTACCTAGAATAGATACGAAGCGAAGGATACTACTGTGTGATTTGCATCCTGTCAGTTTCACTGTCTTCTGCTATGAAGTAAGTATCCACTATCATTTGGTGTATCAGGTTTTTACTCCTGGGAAGTTGAAATTTTGCGACAAGATGCCAGGTAGCTCCTGGTAACAAGTGCAGTTCTACTAATGGTGTATATATACAACTTACAAAGCCCTTTCTTCCGACATGGTAAAACTTCTCCATACAGAAATGGGGAGCTTCAATGAAGTTAAAAACTAGACTAGATTACTACTACGGCGTACCCCATTGGTCCCATAAACAACCCAATTCTAGCCGCGAAGCTGAACACGTGTTCAGATTCATAGCTAGGATTGTTTTTTTGATGGAGAAGTAGAATTTAACACAATTTAGGATTTGCTTCTGTTAACTGAGAACTGAACAAACAAACTACCATATTTAATTATCTAAGCATCTACTGGAAGCACAGCCGCTTCATCCTCTCCCACAGGCACCTGGTGGTCATTGTTTGACACAGGTGCAGTTAGTTTTGCTTGCTTACAGCCTGTATCCTCTCAACCGCGGTAAGCTTGAAGATCCATATCGAACAATGTACGGCTGATGGTCGCGGTATGATGGCAAGTGATCCCGGTTTGCTGGATTGACATGTCCAGAGACCAGAAACTTTGGGCCAGAATCAAGGTTGATGTAGCTGCTTCCAGGAGGTGGCTCTTTATTGCCCGATAAGATCTCCTGCAAAAATGAAAAGAATACATTCAGCAACGGCATACAGTTTCAACAATATGGAAAAAGATTAAAACATGGATGACATATCATTTGTACAGGATAATGAATCTTATGGTAGTAATAACCGTTTTCCGGTTGGTCCCCAACTCTCCATACAAACTCTGAATGCAATTTGCAATTGTGTTGTCCAGTTTCTCATTAGTAAGCTAGCAGGTGCTGGATACCACTGCAACACATTCTAGTTGGCTGGAACAGGGAGAAACTAGTTAGGGCTTAGGAACCAATCAAAATCACCATAGGGAACAAGTGGCTCTATCTAAGTCCTATCTTGAAACTGAAGTGGCTTTCTCAAGTCTGTCCAGCTCCAGACTAGAAGGACGGAGGCAACCATCATATGCTATGGTTAGTGCATATACCTGAGACTGCATTCCCTTAACTAAACTAAACCTGCTGCAAGACAACCCTATGGTTAGGCCTGTTCAAACCCAGGTTATATGGGTTTGGTCAACCCATGGTGACAGCAAATAAAAAACACGTGCAGTTTAAATGGGTTGGCTAGAAGCAGTATAAACACCCTACGGCCCTACCTCTGGTACATCTAGTTCTTTAAATCAACTCAATTTAACCAACAGGTGGCAACTAGTTTTGTAGGAGGCTGAGTTTCTGGGCCCTGGTTCCGACAAGACTTAGTCTACTAAGAATAAGCATAACTAGAGGCTCAATTCTTATGGCATCTTAACAGTAACTAGGATACAAGAGCAGCAGTGTGCATCACGACATAGGTTATCAACCTGTACAAGTTGATGTGCAGTTTGAACCTGTGAAGAACTGCCTTTGATCATAACTAAAACCTCATTCGGATAATCCCCACTTTCCTCAAGATCAACAACAGCCCCACTGACAGAACGTATATAAGAAATATTTTGTCCCCTTGCACCAATTATCTCTTCAGCAAGTGGCAACGGGATCTGCATTGTTTGTGTGATCTGAAAGCAAAAACCATTTTATAAGAAAAAAGTCTGCAGCAGCATTATAATTGGAAAGATGAGTACATCAGTTCATTTTTTTTTAAAAAAAATAAATGGTATAAATACATATCAAAAACAAATTGGAATGTAACAGTTCAAACTCGAGCTAATTGTTACAAGCAAAATGAGAAAAAAATTGTATATTTTGTAACTAGAGGATTATAAGATAAAGTGTTACTGAATTTAGACCTGTTGTATTATGGCATTGGCTCGGTGACTGGGAGAAACAGAAGGGTCTCGGCCATACAACAAATATCTGCTGAATTTTGGGCTAAGAGGAGTTCGATGGTCAGGTAACAATATGTCCTTGTTCACTGGAAGACGATAATCACTGGCAACCTCATTTACTTGATTTTCTTTAGAATTATCATGAGCCTCACCTACTGCTTGGTTCTGCAGATGAACAACACAAATATCAAATGCATGAGCAGAATTCATGTTCATGCATAAGAAAGCATGCTGAAGCACAGGAAGCATTACCTTTCTTTCAAATAGGTGAAGCACACCATGATCAACTAGGAACTTCCTGAGAACCCCGAGTACAGATTTTAGGGCATGGAGAACTTTGAGGGTAGCACCACGTATGTCCACGATTCTTTCATCCACTACATCATAACTCAAAAGCTCAACTACACACAATAGCAAGTGTTACATCCAAAGAACTGCACTAAGTTCAGGCACAGCAAACTGGACTGAAACAAGGAAAAAAGTGGATAAATTGGTCGAAATTGTCAATGTATTGAAATCATTTGTTTGCTTTTTAAAAAATATCTCACTGTTGAAGTGCTGTTGAAATAATTGCCACTTTCCAGTTAGTTTTTGAACATTGTAGCTGAAAGAATCCTTATGATATTACAGGCTATAGGATACTAAATAAATAGAGGAACAAAATGACAAGTGGTTCGAATTGGAAATATCCAACCTCTGAACGTTGATTTTAGAAACACAGAGTAACCACATTTCCAATTTTCTTTTAACTGAGCAAATTCCAGAGAACATTGGACCACATACCTTTATCTATAATCTTTACGGTAGCACCGGTAATTTCTTGAATTGACTTGATCCTGACTCCTTGCTTGCCAATTAAGTGTGTGGCTTGTGCTGAAGGAACTAATAATTTAGCAGAACATTTTTCTGGTGCAGAACCAGATAATGTATCATCACAATTGATCTTCTCTATATCATTTATATGCATGAAGATCTTAATTGCAGCATCCATAGCAGGAGGTAACTCTGCTTGAGATTCTTCTGTTGCAGATATTAACACCTGAATAATACAATGGCAAGAAAATAAACATATTGAATGGATAAAAAATAATACCAGAGACTAGTCTTTCCTGCACATAAATATGGAACAGGAGCAACAAGTTTATGAATACTCGATACGAACTTTGCTGTCTATGGCTCTGATAAGGAGTACCATCTGCACATCTTGCACTAGTTTTCTACCATTTCAAAAGTAACCTTAGCTAGCTATCAGTGAAGTCATTACTATCAGAATCAACCTGACACATGACACTAATAGGTTATTGTGTCTGATGTTGACAAAGAATAAATGACAAAAACAAAGCAGGAATCAAACATATAGGATGAACAGCCTCGCCTAGCTATTGAACTCTTAGAACAAAGAGAAAGATAAAAGAAAGAAGACCATGCAATGTGGTTCCACATATTGTTTATCAGCTTCTAGAACCGTGACATAGCTACATAGAACCCAACATGGCACAGAAATGAGATAATTTGCACTAATTAAACTGTTACATATAGAAGGCTTCTAATAAGGCAGTTTCATAATGAAGAAAGTGTTCTCAAACTTTATAATATCGTGAGTCATCATGGTCTCTGAAGCCTTCCACTTCTTCCCAGGAATTTTCACTAGTGATCAGGACGCTGCAATCTCTGTTTAAACTTCAAGAGCATGGGTGCACCCTGTCAGAGTATAAGTGCATTTGACCATATGAAAAATATCGCCAGCCTTTATCCTGGTCTCTGAAGCCTTCCACTTCTTCCCAGGAAGTTTCACTAGTGATCAGGATGCTGCAATCTCTGTCAAAACTTCAAGAGCATGGGTGCACCCTAACAGAGTAATTAAGTACATTGACCATGGGAAAAATATCGCCAGCCTTTATTGTCCTTAGCAGAACATTGCATAGTGTAATCAACATGGCAAATGTCAAAACGCCCAAGTTCATAGAGACCAGTGAGAAATCGGTTATGCATGTCACCGTGAAACTAGGGCGATGCTGAAGCTGCAGGACATTGCTTACACAGAACCATGACAATAGCACGGTCCAAATCAGAATTAACAAGCAGAAGCAGGTGGCAATACACTGAACATTTGCCATGTATTGCTTACGGCAACAAAGCCGACAAGGTGAGAGCTCAGGCCGTAGCAAGTATCCCCGATCTCAAACGAAGAACGGAGTAAGCATCAACATGTTATTTCCAAGTTCTAACCACCGTACAACGAAAGCCCTAACTCCAATCACCCAAAATGTGCGAGGGAGGAGTCTTACGATCCGGTTGGCGGCACCGGCGGCGGCGTCGAGGACGCGGACGCGTGCGCGTGTCTCCTCGCAGAGCCGCTTGATGGTGTCGCCCCGCCGCCCGATGAGGCCACCCACCTTGTCCGTCGCCACCACCAGCCGGAACACGCTCGCGCCGGGCCACCCGGGCCATCTCAACGGCTTCCACACCTCCCCTTCCTCAAACTCCCCCTCCTCCTCCTCCTCGTCTGCCTTCACCGCCGACACCGAGGTCGCCGGCGGGGGCGCCGACGGCTGCTGCTCCGCCTCCGCCTCCTCCGAGTCGGGTGATGAAGGGGTCCACTGCTTGAGCGCCGGGTGCTCCGGCTCCGAGTCCGACGAGGACAACCACTCCACCTCCTCTGGCTCCTCCTCCTCCTCCTCAACCTCGGCATCGGCGGCGGCGACCTCGTCGGGCACAGCCATCGCTGTTGGGTTTTTGTCGCTTTCGGGGCGGCGAAGCGAAGCCGAAGCGATTTCCAAGCGAAGCGAGTGAACTGACGACGCCATCTGGCACTGGTCGCGTGGGTTTCTGACGAACTAGTCGTACAGCACGACTCGTACTAGAGTCTGATGACTCAGTCACACGATGGGCCGGATTTTATTTCCCGGCCCATTCATGGTACAGGCCAGAATAAATGGGCTGGGATTTTGGGCTTCGGAAAATCAAATCGATTTTATATCAGGACTCAATTGATTTTTCCCCCTCGTTTATGAATGATGTGGAACCTCTACAGTCAGATGTCAGCCTACTTTTCCAGAGATGTTCAGAGATGTTTATAAAATAGTTTATAAAATAGAATATGGCCTGTTCGTTTGTTCGTATCAGTCGCAGAACATCAGTAGTTTAAACGGTATTTTTCTGCATGACAAACCGGTCGACTTGTCTTATCAGTAGAACATAGACCAGGTCGAACACGTCCATGTATATATGTGTTTAAAAAGATGAATGTGTATTAGCCTTTGTGTTTGTACCGTGTTTTAGAAAAAATGTCTGCTCTATTCTCTCCACCTCGGCGGGCCAAAATTTAAATTTAAAATAGATTTTGATTTTTCTCATCATATTTATTTTCACTATTGACTTTTAAGACTCTAAAAGTACGCGTATAAAAGTTTTGTTCATAAATTATTTCTTATCACTTACGGCTTATAACTTTTTCCTTTGTTTCTCTGTTTTTTTTCTTTCACCCTGCTTAATATAACACTAGTTAAGTCTGGCTCGGTTTCTTTTATAAAAACTTTTTTTCTTCTTTGTTGTGTCAGTTAAGCATTCAAGATGATCATCTACGGGTTAGCCGGTGCGCATGCAACATCTTGCGATTATACTCAAAATGATCAACGACAATGACAGGCAACAACCAACAACAGCTCGTGAGTCGTGAATCGTGATCACTGATTGCCACGAAACAGATTTGGGAGAGAAGAAAACGAAGAAAGAGATGAAAGAATTAATCACAGGAAAGCAATGGCCATTAATTATGGCTTCTTCTGCCGTGTATGCCGTCATTGGGTGATCTCTACAACAACTCTGTGATTAGCAGCCGTGAGCAGCGCCGATCTGTCTACGGCGGTGACCTTGCTGGTGATGCCGTCCTTTCGTCGCGGCGACTGACGCTCCTCCCTCTCCTCCGGCGACGGCGAGGACAGCGGCGACGGCTGTGGACCGTCATCCGCCGCCATCTCTCCCTCGAGCGCGGCGCAGTAGGTGGCGAAGGTCGCCGGCGTGACGTTGAGGCGGAAGCGCAGCGCGAAGAGGAGCTCCAGCTCCAGGCCGTTCATCTCCGCCACCTCCACGCCTCCCACGCGCGCGAAGTAGGCGTTGTTGTAGTGTCTGCAACATCAAGAAAATACTAGTATTAGCAACGGATTTACCAACCAATTTAACTAAACTAACTGGGTAACCACTAATTAATACAGAGTGCAGCTAAGATTAGTACGTAGTTTAAAGTAAATTGATTGAGAAGTTCTCAAAAGAAAAGATTATTGGTTAAGAAGTTAGCAGATGTGAGGTAGGTAGGTGAGCAATCGGGTTCAGCACTGATCAGCTGTCGTGCTGTCTGTGAGAGGAACAACCTAGCCGATGAGCTGGACATCCCAACCGCACCTACCAGCCGGCCATGTCGTCTCGTGCTTAGCTAATCAATCTCGAGCACCCAAAAAATTACAACACTGAACAGATTAAACATCTTCAGAGAAAGGAAGATGCAGTCAGTTAGAACATGCGTTTCTTGGCTGCCATCAAGCTCGATCAGTAACCAACTACTGCAAGCAGTGAGCACTGGATAAGATTAATGCCACATGAGTAATTAAGCTAATGGCCTAAATGCGGCATAATAATAGCTGCTAATCCATTCTAGCACCGGCTAGACTTGCCTTTGCCGACACACAAGGCAGTTGTTGTTGTTGGTTCTTTTTTATCCTCTCCTCTGATCTGCTTCTGCACTGCACCGACAGGTCACAAATAGATCGATATCTTGTTCGCTCGATTGCCCATTTCACGCCTGATGGCACGCATGGCGCATGGTTTGTGTAATGCAAAATGTTAGCTGCATTGGTGTGTTCTTGCTAGTACTGGGATTTATTGGTTCTTGCTGCCGGCCGGTCAACTTTGGCATGTGCCTGGTGTTAAATCCTTCCGTGCTTTCGGTTTTCTTTAAGAGTGGGAGGCAAGTTATGCTATAGTTTAATTTGGTATTGTTCGCAAAATGGCAGTAAATTGGCACGAGTTGAGGCAAATGCGAGCTGAGTTGACAAAAAATGGAGAGGGAGGGAGAATGGAATTTTGGATGCTCACATGTCGTCCATGAACTTGGCGGCGACCATGACGCTGGTGATGAGCAGCCGGTGCACGCTGTACGAGTCCACGCACACCGCCGGCGGCGGCGATGGCGACGACTCCCCCTCCTCCGGCGGCCGCCCCGCGAGGCGGTCGAGGTAGACGCGGGCCACGACGAAGCACGCCGGGCTGCACCCAGCGTACCGGTATATCCGCTCCGCGTACCGCCGCACGCTGATTTCCGGCCTCGTCCGCCCGCGGAACGCCGTGGCCGCCGTGGCCGCCACGGCCGTGCTGCCGCTCCGGGCGTCCTCGGTGGTGTCGGCGTCGGCGTCGCCCCGCGCCGCGGCGCGCTCGAGCAGGCCGGCGAGGACGGCCACCACCTTGGGCGCGGGCTCGGCGGCGGCGCCCTTGCTGTTGCTGCCCCTCGTCCTCCTCTCCATGCCGTTGCGTATGGTGGAGGGAAGGTGTTGAAGTTGGTGGCGCGAGCGGCGGGGAGTGTGCTCTTTCCGCTTGCTCTTATAATCTATCTACCTCTGGTCGTGTAGTGGCAGTAAAGCTTTGGCCTTCGGATTGGTGGAATTGAAAATTTTAGTACTAGCAAGTTTCATGTGAATAATAGAGCCCAGTTTAATTTAAATTATTGAGCAAATTATTACACATTATCCAATTAATTATAAAATACTTAAATATTTTGAAAAAAATTAATAGATATCTTGAAACAAATGTTGTAAGTATAATATAAGATTGTTTATTGAGAAAACATATTTTTTTAAAACGTAAAACAAATAATACATTCAAATAATTTGGTGAAGCTGCTATATATAACATAGTATAGGGAAGGGCCATCTTAAACTTTTGATATGTTGTCACTGTGTTTCACCGAGATATACACTGATTCACTGACATCCAAAAGTTGAAAGAAAAGATTGATCAATTTGACCGACTCCCACTTAGTTACCATAATCTTTTTTTAACGAAATTTGCCGCACGTTACCGGACGTCGAGATGGGGTAAATGAGGACACGAACCGTGCAGTGTCATTCGTAGCATTCCAGCCCGCGGGCTGACTTGCTCTACGCATCAAATGTAACACGAACCAACTGTGGCCGTGGCACCGGACGAGAGCACACAATTCGTCGGGGTTTGATTAAAAACGCAAATGTGGTCGTACCAATCAAAAGGGAAACAAATGACAGAAGTTGGGGAGAGGATCATCATCAATCACCAAAAGGCAAACAAATTAGTCGCAAATGATGATGTGTTTACAGGTTTTTTGATCAACGCGATCATTACAGAAAGATCCGTGTCATGTAGCATGCTAGTATTTGCAAAGCTACTACCACGACAAACTTGAGCAGATTCACACCGTATCAACAAAATGCAAAAGAACTTTTCGCCACAAAACCCAGTTGAAGTGCGGCTGGGTCAAATACGTAGAGGCAGTAGCCGCGGTGGTTTGTTCTATGTGCAAGGCGGGAAGAGAAGCGTTCAAGACCTCTTCTTCCTCTTCTTCTCCTCCGACTTGTCAGACGCGTTCTTGAGCTGCAATGGAGACATTGTTGGGTGTTCATCGTCAGGTCAGCAATTCAAAAGCCGAATCAAACCGAATCACGGCAATGTATATGGAGGATGATGAGGAATTGAGCAGTAAGCTGAGCCGTGTACTCACCATGATGACGAGGATCCGGACAAGGACGGCCACGAAGTCAGTGAAGAGGGTAAGTGCGTGCTTGATGTAGTCCATGTCACCGTGGTGAGCCCTCTCGATGATCTCCTGCGTGTCATACACCATGTACCCCAGGAAGATCAACAGGCCAAAGTAAACCTGCAGAAGACCGAACATGTATCATTGTTCAGCCCAAGAACGGGTACATGTTTTTTGGTTAGGATTGGACAAGACCATGGCTCCCGTATCTCACCTCAAACATAAAGCTGCCGGTGGAGTGGCCAAAGATGGACACGGCAAACTGCAGCCAGAGCAGGATGGAGAGGCCAGAAGAGAGCAAACCACCAAGGTAAAGATACTCCCTCCGCTTGGCAATGATGGCAGCACAAGTGAAGCACCCGAACGCAATGGCAGTTCCAACAAATGCTGTCACTAGAATGCTGGTGACACAGAGCAACAGACATAATGTCAGTCAGCAGAAATACATGCCAGTGAAGGTGATCAACAAGAGAAAAGCTCCTAGGACAGTTACATTACAAATTTGGCAGCCACGACACAGAGACAGAAACAATGAAATACTACATAGTAGTATCTGTTAAGGTGGTACTCAGACTTCATCACCATTCAGAAAATAAAAGCATCTCAGGACAACCATGAAAAAAGGCCCAAACCCAAACAAGAAGACAATATCCACAAGACAAAAAAACACCACTGGTTTTCCTGGCGAAAAGTTGGTTGTGCGGTCCTAGCAACTCCAGAGGAAGTATCTATTAGACTAACAATATTAGCTAGGGATGCGAGGAGCATCATGACTAAGTATCAACAGATATGACGGAAGCAAAAATGTGAAAGGGCCTATCTAAAAATACTGGTACTAAGACTAACTAGTAGGATCAACAGCATACCCTGAAACTCAAAATGACTGCAGTAGTACTGAATGTTAAAACCTTTCATATCATGAGTACATCACAAACATCAGCTTCAATTTTTAAAACAAATTAACTAATGATAACAACACTATGCACGATGCATTTACCAAACTATAATACCACTATGCAGAACACCCAAGCCACAGTACCACTATGCAGGATGTATTTACCCAGAATTATAATACCACTACTATCATCGTTGACAAACTTCTGTTCTTGTAGAAGCTATTTATGGAAAAAGATAGGATATAAAAGTCCAGTTTCACAAGCAGAATTTGACCACTGTAACACACTGAACTCATTTAATGCTTCCGAGAACAACCAGACTAGAGTAGACAATGACACTTAATTCAAAGGCAACCGAGCCACAGTAAATCCCACGAGCATCATGTCACACTCAATCCTCGACATATTGTCCACCATTATCACCAACTTGGTTGTCCACCATTTCATTTACTTTTCCAAGTTACTTCTAAATCCACCAATCATGATCAAACAAAACGAACCATTGCATCGCTGTATAGCAATGGGCCATTTTTTTAAACAACTAGGATAAGCTCATTTACCTTGAGTCAATGTCTACAGCGAGCTTGATCAGAGGCCCAACTGAAGCCCCTTCCAGTAGGGCAGCGGCCAACAGAAGCCCAAACCTCTTCCTCTGCTCACAGGGTAAGACATAAAAAAGTCAGCACACCATGTATTTGACATTGTCAGTAAACCAAACTTCCAGTGAATTGCTACAGAGGAAGCAATCGAGTTATCAAGGTCAGCAGAAGAAGGCGAGACGAACCTCCTCATAGACAGGCACCGAGAACAGCCAGGCGATGCTCCCGACGCACCCGAGCATGGTCAACATCCCGCCGATGTTCAAGGCGACGTGCAGGTATGCGCCCACCGCCGACGCGGCCAGGGCGATGCATAGTGTCAGGTAAACCTGCAGGCAGATTCAAGTCATTATTGCAACCATTAAACCCAATCTGATAAGGATGCATGCATATTAAGAAGCAAAAAAGCAAAATCTAGTTGTATTACAACCTAAGAAGGCATGAGAAGCACCCAGGTCATGGGGCACAAGCATATTTCGTGCATGAACTGTGTATAATTCTATAGGAAGACTTGCAGTGCTACCTGCAGCGTGGAATCAACAGTAACCTACTCATAGACAGCTACCGAATCAAACAAAATCTGTGAACAAAAATTATGCCCAATCAAGTAGCGTTTGTCGAATTTTCTAAACAGATAGCGTGGATTGGTACGTGTCACGTCAGGAATTATCAAACCAACCAATTCAATCTCTTAAATATAATCCTCGAAACTAACGAAGACTAATCTCCATGGCTTTTCCCCAAACTAACGTGACTAGTCTTCAAAATCTGATTACATACGCCGCATTTCATGCACAAGCGCCGGGATTCCCTCGGCACGATTTGCGATTCACAAATAAGGCACAAAAACTACCAAGCGCAGGGAGCCCAAACCAGCATGGGAGAGTATTAACAGTCCAACAAAAACCGCATTACCCAATTTTTCCCCCAAAAAACACGAACCATGGATTCGAGAAATTGACGCCCAAATCCATTGTCGCATCCCGAACCATGCAAAACCTAAATCCATTGTAGCATCCCACCACGCAAAACCCAGACCAGTGGCAACACCCGCCACGCCGCGAATCAAAACCGCCCCAACAAAAAATCCCCCCCAAAAACACAGCGAGCGGGAGAGGGAGAGGAGAGGGGGGGCACGGCACGTACGAGCTTGAGGTGGGACTGGACGGCGGGGGAGATCTGGCGGAAGTTCTTCAGCGAGTCGTAGCCCCAGCCGCTCGCCGCCGCGCCGTACGCCGACGAGGTCGAGTAGAAGGCGTCCATCTCTCTCTCTCTCTCTCTCTCTCTCTCTCCCCTCTCGAATCGAACGCCTCGCACGCAAAGTGTGTGTGGAGTTTTCTCCCCTTTTTTTTCCTTCGCTTGTGTGGCTTCGAATTTCGAATCGTCGGATAAAAGTATGCGAGGGCGAGGTGGGGGTTTATATACTGGGGGAGTGGGGGGGCGGTTCGGGCGGGTGGGACCGCGCACGCGCGAGTGGATTCGCGAGCAAGGAAACGGGACGGTATTGTTCGCGTAGTTTTCGCGAAGGCTCGGTGCGTTTTAACGCGGGTGCGGTGCGCCGGTGCGTCGCGCGAGTCGCGACCGGTCCGGAAGCTTCTACAGTTTCGCAAGCATTGACGCTACATATATATAGCACGTATTGTATGAGACCACTGCTTTGCCCCGATGGTACAAACATGTACGCGTACATGGCATTTTCGTTGCACAATGTCATCTGCTACATTACTTTTCATTTTCTTTTAAGATATAATAGATAAATCCGACTTGCTTCACACTTATATTACACAATTCGTTCAACAGGGAGCCCGTATGCAGCGACTAATAGTCCACTATGAGAACCTATTATAGTCTATTTGTAAATCTTTATTCAAGATTAGCTAATATCTGGATAACTGTTTACTTGTTTCGGTATATGGTATGTATTAGTTTATTCTTTTTGTCGCATCTTTGTGATTAGAACTGAAGTCAGTATGTTGTTTTAAAAAATATTTGTGTATAAATGTTATTAAGGATTTGTCAAAAACCAAACCATTTCTACTCGTAAACTCAAATATAGCAGATGCTTCCTATAATAAGTTTCTTGGTTTCAAAACAATACCCACAAGCTAATTTTTATATATATGAGAAGTATTGTTGAGAGGTCAAGCCAAAATATGTATAATACAGGTACTACTGATATGCATGTGTGTTTTGTTTGTTAGTACATGTGATTTTGCTAGAATGTGAAAAATATGAATTAGTTAATAACACATGTCATCTCTGTTTTAGACTGGTATTTCACGTAGTGTTCTTGATTTTAATTAATCCATAATTATTGTACTTGGTGGTCCTCTGACCCGTAATCCTTGTAATGTTCAACCGTAGCTTTTTAAGCAAATGTTGGAATGAATTTACTTATTTTAGAAAATATTTATATGAATATTACACCATATTATACGTTTGGAAATATTTAGTTGTGTATTCTTCTATCTGTCTGATTTTAAATCCTTATATCAAAATTGCGTGCATATTGCATATTTTTTAGACTTCTCGTTTCAAAATGCAAGGCGTATGCCGTGCAACGCAACACACATCTAAGTGTTTCTATCTTGCTCACAAGTGTCAGAAAAAAAAGTCATGTACACTGTCTCGGCCTACATGGGTCCCTTGTTCACTCCTATCCTCCTATCTCCACGTAGCCACGCACGTGAGCGAAGAGTGGCCGACGACAACGACCCCTCCTCCTCCTTCCTCCAGCGAATTGCTTCGACAATGGCGCGACGCAAGCGAGCGATGGTGATGGCGACGGCGATGCGAGCGGAGCGGGCGACGGCGACGCCTCTCCGAAGAGTCCCATTCCTTCTTCGTTCGGCCAGGTTAGTTCTGTCTCCACTCTTCTCCCTACCCATCGTATTGTCGTCTCGGCCTCACCAGCCCCGAAAGCGTTAACGTGCCTGGCGTGGCCACGTCCGCCCGACCTCTTCCCCTTCCTTCATCTCGCTTTGCCCCGTCACCATCGTCGGCCCACCACCTCTTGCAACCCCACGGATTCAACAACACCGCCGCTGCCTTGTCGCCTATCCTTGTCCTCGTCTAACACCCACCACCGGTCCATTGTCTCTCAAACCATCCCTCTAAACCTGATCCTCCATTACTTTCTTCCCAACACCATCCTTCTTCTCTCCACCCGAAACCCTAACTCTAACCTTAACCCCATTACCCAAGCTTTGTCCGATAAACACGCGTGACTTCTCTCTCTGACACGCGTGCCTCGAATAGGATTCCTGCGCGCATGCATCTCTGTTCCGCGGGCATCCACCGGCCTGGACCGTGCATGGGCGATCAGCGATGACGCAAAACCGGCTCAATGCAGCCAATGGAGGCGTGCCACGTGGCGTTGCGCACGTAGCAGAGTTCCAGAGGAAGCTTCATGGGAGTGGGAGGTCGCGGGAGTCGTCCGGTAGACTCTAGGGTCTCTAGCCTACAGAGTGCATGGGCCTCCCTCGCGTCCTCTTTTAGATCTGGCCCCACCTGCCAGTGAGGCAACCCGTCCATGAGTTTATCTGTTCTCTCTCTTGGCTTTGCCGTTAGTTTCTCAGCTGGTTTTTTTTCTGTGTTCAGTCAGTATATATAATTGTATATATGTAGCTGAATTTTTCCAATATGACTACACCATCTTTTTTTTTCTTGCGAGCACCACCATTCTCCGTAGAAAAATGCAGGAAAAATGGGCCAAGAAAAGGGATAAGAGAAGCATCGATGATGTAGTTTTTTTTTTCTTGCGAGCACTACCATTCTTCGTAGAAAATGCAGGAAAAATAGGCCATGTAAATTCAAACGTACGTGATGAGAGAACCGCACATGGTGTGGCGGTGGGGTCGTATTCAACTCATTTGGAGTTAAATTAATTATAGTACTACGAAATATTATACATGCATGGTCTATCTCTTTGAGTATATTGTATATGTATGTACATCTTCTGTGTAATTGAAAAGTATATATATGTCTTCCGTGTAACTGGAAAAGTAAATGTGATGAGCATTTCTTGAACAGAAGTCTTTTAATACGTAAAAAATAAAAGGAGCTGTCATTTGGAAACGGAGGAACTGAACCTATTCTGTTCAAAAAGAATAATGCAAATATATTGATCATTGTACGCATGATGTACTTGGAATGCATGCAGGATACGATATGTATAGTTTCTATGTAATTGCATTTCTTTGCTTCTGCCGGCATTCTAGCTTTAGCAGCCGTCTGCTATAAGGATAGATAGATCGTGAAATTAAATAATATTTCTATGTTACTTTAGTGGCTATATACATATAACCAACTGTGATATATGGACCAGCATGCACTTTAGTATTTAGTAGAGTACTCCATATACTAGCATAACGATTGCTATATAGTACTGTGCATCATTCACTTGATTTTACTACATTTTATATAATACCAACGACCAATCGAATGTGTTCCCAGGCCAGTAGAAAATTTACTACATTCGCGCGGATATATATTCCCTCTTATATTTATTTGTAGTTCATTCATTAAACGACCGTGCAATTACACATTTTATAGGAAATCCTATATTTTACGCATTTACACAATTAAACGACCATACAATTACACAATTACACATTTTATAGGACATCCTACATTTTATAGCAAACTAAATCATAAATCATTGGTTGCACGCATGCTGAAAACACTAATTTATTAGTTGAGTAAATTTCAGATTACCTCATATATATTTTATGTCGCACTTATATAAAATCAAACATTAAAAGTTGTGGCATATAACCAAAGTTTTATATATGGTCTAAAGTTATCATAGAACTCTATGTTTATTCAAGTCTTAATTTTAGTATACCTGAAACAATATTATTCAAAAGAAAAGAGCGAAAGGTTTAAACCAGCCACCTTAATAATGAAATCAATAATTAAAAATTCCATAGATGCTTATGTTTTAATATTTTAATTAAATTGCTTGCTTTCCATGTATATAAACGAGGTTACATTAATAGTACTCGCTACGTTTTATATATTATAAGTCATTTTGGGTTTGTTCTAAAAATCAAACCGCTTCAAGTTATATAAAAAATATACTAACATCTAAAACACTAAATTACTTTTATTAAATTAATATATTTTTATAGTATATTTAGTTTATGTTGGTAATATAACTATTTTTCTTCAACCTTGAAGATATGCCAAGTATACCTAAGGTTTTATACAATTTTAACAACAAAAATATGGAGTTTTCTAAAACTCGCTCTTATTAATTTGTCTAGCTAACACTAAAGTAATGGATGCTGATCCGATCGATGAGGGGTGAAAATTGACTTGATCCCTAGCTAGGTAACAAGAAAAGTATCAGTCTCGTTTTGTTTTGCAGCTGAGACGACGCAGACACCCAGACGCAGGCCGGCAGTAGCTTCATATTAGCTATTAGTAACTATCGATGACTAGCTTGCATCCACGCACACAAGACTTGAATGATATTATTCAAATTTCCTACTGAATTGCGCAACGGATGATCCATGCATGCAGGCAGAAGCTAGCATGTAACTTCGCTGGACTTGCATTCTACTTTTCACAGCTTAGTTAACTAATTAAGTGGCAAGATTATATTTAATTGGCTAACAATCGAGTTCAACTCCAGGCTGTTGCGATGATGCTGCCTGGACTCTTTATCTTAATTTCTGATCTTTTTCTACTATCTATGAGTATATAGAGAGAGACTTTTCGTGTCATTTCTTCCTTTTGTCACATATAATCTATATATTTAAATTCAATCTAATATCACCTATAAAAGAAAGATTATTATACCTTGGTAAGCTAAGAGAAGGAATGGATCGTCTTTTTCGTTGTTACTCTTTTCGTTTATATTATAAGTCGTTTTGACTTTTTTTAATTTTTAAATTTTAATTAAGTTTTTTAAAAAACGTAGCAATATTTTTAAAAAAACATATTATCCAAATATATTTAATATTATATTTAATAAAACTAATTTGTGTTACTAAATTTTTTTATAAACTTGATTAAACTAAAAAATTAATAAAAAATCAAAACGATTTATAATATGAAAAAAAAGTAACAAAAAGTAACAAAAGGTAGTTCAAATTTCGTCCAAACTAAATACAAAAGAACTTTGGGTAGCTGCATATATGCTAGTCGTCCAGTCCACAGATGCTAGCTAGCTGCAGATCTCTTCTTTCTTGTGGAATTTCTTCTCTTTTTCTACTAGCTGAGATCGAGCTGCTCACGTACCTGCAGAATTTAAGGTTGAGTGCTTGCTCGGTTACTAATTATTCCAGCACCTAGAAAGAAAATGCTTTTTTCAAAAAAAAAAAGAAAAAAAAGCTGTGCACTTGGATGCAGAAAAGTCCTAGCTATAGCTAGATCGAGCGAGACATTAATCGATCGGCCGTTGCATGCATGATTCAGCAATCATCTAACCAACCAAATATTTCCCGTACGTTAGGTCATATCATGCCCAGATGAGCTAGCTAGGAACTTCTCCGAACATGCATCTATCAAACCGATGGTCGATGGATATATATCGATCTAATTTTATCCGATGGCTCGCTATTTTTTCTTCCTGTTTCTCCATCGGTGAGCATAGGTTCAGTTCTTTTCCTCTACTCTTATATTGTAGGTTATAGATTATCACGGACACGCTTGCTAAGCTTTCAAACTATGCGATTTTTAAGAATTTTCCATGTGTAAGTTTCTAGCTAGTTTCCATTTTTTTTAACTTCGCAATAGTTAATTTATTTGTTAATACTCTAAATATTATCACAAAATCAGATAACATGTCGTCCATTCATTCATTTAGGACAAAAGTAACTCGTGCAATTGTGTTTGAAATAATGAAGATAAAACTTGGCGCGCTCGGTTGCCTGTGCTGCGGCTTGCAATCCCTAAGAAAAAGAGCCTAAGAAGAATTTAAGCTAGAGAGAATTCTTTTAACGATGAAATTCAATCAGTCTCAGCATCAAAAATGCATATTGATTTGGGTTGTAAGAGATGGATGGTATATTATTCTTATTTTGTGACTACCGGCCAATAATATAAGTGGTTTAAGAATAAATCACGATTGGTTGAATAGGTGGATTGAGAGTAAAGTATGGGCTATTATGGATTGACTGGGTAGGTAAATTGTGAATTGAGAGAAAGAGCGATCATAAAGGTGGTTACGCACAAATGAAGGAACACATTGGTGAGAAAGAGCCAGAAAAAGGACGACAGCGCTTTTAATTCCTAGATTATTCAATAGCACGCGACATTCTAATCCTGTCTGTCTGTTTTTATTGCTGTATTTTTAAAATCCTGTGTTTCAAAACAACCTATGGTCTTTTTGGAACAGACAAATTTTCTGAAATTTTTAAAGAATTTCTCCATTGAGAAGAAGGCCTAAAGTTTTAGCTTCTTCCTCATTGGGCTGGATTTAAGTGGAGTTCAGTTCAAAGACGTGCCACCTTCTGTTGCTGTGACAGTGTCGGTTCAATTAGATAGTATTCCCTTCGTTCAATATAGCAACCCGATCGGACGAGAGTTACATAATGTTATGAATTTGGACATAATTTTTTTAGATTTATAGTTTATTTTGAAACGAAAAAAGTAGCAGATATGAACTAACTGCATTTACTATAAACTAGTAATATACTCAGCTAACGCTACAGTAATATAATCAATTACTTCTTTTAAATTCAAACATGCATACAAACCAAAAAAATAAATCTCGAACAATCTGTATAGAAGCCAGAAAAAAGCAGATCTTAGATAATCTCTCGCAATTAAATCCATTCATACATGCACACAATAACAATATAAAGATCATCTCTCGCAATTAAATCTATTCATATATGCACACAATAATAATATATGAAACAAATAAGTGGACTTTGATTTTTGTCTGAGATTATGAGCGAGTAAAAGAAAAGGATTAGATATAAATCGTTAATCGTTGCTAAGGTGGAAATAGAGATAAACAGTGGAAATAGAGATAAACATGTGATGTGAACATCGCATGTAGGAGTAGCGACAGCACCTGCATGCAAGTTGAGGACATCATTAGCTCACATAATCCTAAGCCTAACAGATACTCGTACCACGAGAGAATTTAATTATATTTTTCCACCGTCCCTGCCTGATCATAATTTAAGTACAGATTAATTGGATGGATAAACCAGTCCACGAGTAATGGTGTGATAATTTCTTCCACTAACATTTAATAACAGCATCACTGATTTAATCATACGGGGGTTGCTGATGATCTGACGACGACTGATCGATCGATGGTAGTACGAAAATTCTCATTCTCTGCACATGCATTTCATTTCAGGACCTAACAAACTGCAACACGATGCATGCAACGCAAGCTTCGTCAGGCTCCGGGGACTGGGACCTTGGCTTCCGACGACGGCGTCTTCGTCCTCGCCGCCTCCGGCACCGGCGGCGCCGGAGCCGTCCAGTTCTCCACCCTGAACGCCGACGTCGAGTTGGCCTTCGCCGCCGTCGCGGCGCCGGAGCGGTGCTGACTGCCGCTGTAGGAGTCCTCCATGTGGTCGCCGCTGGAGATAGTGAAGCCGATGGTCGGCGGCGGCGGCGGCACCGTCGTGATCTCTATGACGGACTTCTTGGTGGCGTTCTGGTCCAGCTGGTAGCTCGGCAGGAAGCTTCCTACCACAACCTGACAGAGAACAGCAATCACTCAACTCAATCAGGTTGTTGCCAACAGCAAGCATGGATGAGTACGGCATTGTTGAGTAATATAAAGTACAGCACATTCTTTTTATCATATAACGGATGGATGATGGATTATCACGGACATTCTTCACAAATCTCTAAACAGTACGATTTTAACAACACTTTTTTATCAACAATTTTATTTTAAAAAAACTTTTATAAATCTCCCTTTAACTCTTCTAATATTTAATTCATTCATTTGTGTCCTCAAATAATTATTATACACTCATTTTCATCTATCACCCATCAAACACTTCAGAACGCACAACCCACGGAGCTGATGAAAGCTGATGGATATTAAGCAATTCAGTAAAATAGTTTTTTGAGAAAAAATATTCTTAGAAACAAGGAGCAAATAATCCATTACAATAACTCGATGGATAAGTTGAAAAAATGGTTCACCTGAACAGGGCTTGCTGCCACAAGGAGGCCAGCAACTCCGCCTCCGATGACACGGCCATCCGTAGCCGCCAACGAGACGCTCATTCCACCGGAGCGGCTTCTCGTTCCGCCGCTGTCAGTTGGCGTGAATGATCCGGATAAGGAGAGCAGCTCAAACCGGCCCTGATTAAATTAACAGCACATTGATCAGTTAGGAATTTAGAGAGAAAAGTTTTAATCAAGTTCTTTAATACAAAAATAGACATGGCTATATGCACATCTATGATCAAAAGATCGAAACAAGTCTAGCTGCACGATGAAGAGTGGACAATGCATACATATATGATCGAAATGAACATTCCACAAGGATTTGTTTAGTTGACAGTCATTAGCACGAACAGTATATAAACAGAGGTTGTACTGCAGGCTGGACTTAAAAAGATAGTACATGTGTGTGTGTGGAAAAGCTACGTATTGGAATTTTTCCATTGTCTATATATAATAACTACGCATACTTTTCCCGCTGTTAAGTACTGACAACGTACGTCTGGATCCATATGTACATACTATGAAATACACACAATTTCTATGTAAGTTCTTCAGGTGGCCTCCTGTTAGTTTCCACCTAATTTCCTTGCATTTTTTCCCTTTCATCATGTAGTAGAGTGGAGAAACAAAGATTGTTTTGGGTCATGGAGAAGTCCTGATCATGACTAGTACAAGACCCACATACTCAAGTCAAATAATGTGAATTGTATCTTATGACATGTAACAATTTTGATTTTTCAACTGCTCCTTTTCCTAAGAAAAAAAAACATGCTCTTGAGGCGGTTGTAACTCCTTGAAAGTTGCCATATATTTACTGGCCTTCATGAGTACAGTAGTCTATCATGCTTTGAACTTTGAGAACTGCTATTCATTGTGCAATTTCTCCCTAGTTGAGAGACTATTGAAGGCCTAGCCATTCGATACTTAGACTGTTTGGCACTCCACTGGACTAAAACACACTGTTCACTATGCACAACCTTAAATTATTCATCATGGGCTACCAGCAAGACTGATCTTATTTTTTTTAATCGAAATTGCACATGATAAATAACCAAGAGTCCAGGGCTGCGAAGAGGAAACCGTGTCTTTACTTATTACTGTACCTTACTGGAAGGTTAGAATGTCTCCACATGAATCATTTTGGTTGTGTTTCGGTTTCTTTTTTGCGAACTGATCATGTTTAAAACTACAATCACCCCCAAATTAACTAGAGAGAACTAAGATTGAATAGTAATCAGTTTTCACATACTATAACAGGGACGACTTGCTGACAACCAAGTGCTTACAGCTTCTGTTTAGCTTACAAGCTCATTATAAGCACAGAGATTCTCAATATGCCATACTCAATATACCAACACTTTTTATGCCACTCAACGTATACTGCATATCAATCGTATGATCAACAATATTTTTTTTGCAAACCATTTCCTTCGTAGTTTTACATGTTACATGAAACATTCATATTTGGCAAGACCACAAAGTCACCATAAGACTATTGAAAATATGGTGGTGTAAAAGGTTTCTGCAGCAATGTACAAAAGCAATAATATGATGCCAATTCCCAGAACAAAAAATAAATAGCTGAACATAAGTATGCTTTTTGAGGGGACAAATTATAATGAACTTGAGAGACCAATATATAATTGCTAGACAGTGTAATATGGCTAGTATAACAAAATTCAATCTATTGTCCTTTTCAGTTCATAAATAAAGTGATTTATCTTGTCTTGCATATTGTAGAAGCAGAGTAAGCAAATGCAAAAAGGAACATGAATATTAATTTGGAGGTGAAAAGAACAAACCTCATAAGTCACTGTACCACCTAAAGTATCTTGCTGACGCAATGTAACATTTGAAATCACCCCATTAGCAGACAGAATGCAAATTGCCCTTGGACCTTGTTGGGAGAAAGATATGACCTTCATATTAACATCCTGGCATAATAAAATTAAGTTGGTAACACCATACAAGCAAATTTAGTAGGCAAAGCTATTAAGATTGGGAGAACAAGAAGAGGAAACACAAACAACATTTGACATCTTACCTCACCCGCAGCGACGTTAATGATATGAGGTGTGAAGTTTGCACCAGAAGCACATGCTACCAATTCACCTGCCCATCAACAGAAAGGTTCTCATTGAGAAACAAATTTTCAGGACATCGTGCAGTTCGCATATTTGCAACCGTTGCATCTTTATCAAGTATGGAGGCAAAATTCTATCCTTGAACTTTTTTTTGAAACGATCCACACAATTTATAGTAGGTTCATGCCATGCGCACATGAACATACAATTACTAGTAAGTAGTAACAACTCTGTGCAACTAATGCATACAAAATAGTAGTAGTATTTTTTCCACATGCACACCTTATCACTTAAGTAACAACTTTATTCAGCTAATGCATAAAAAATAGTATTTGCAGTAGAACACACCAGATAAAACTAGATTCAAAACCAGCAGCGTAATGTCATCTCATCCATGGTCATTCTTGCCACCCTAACCAGTAGATAGGAACAGACTACATCTCATCACAATTCACAACTGAAGGTATTTCCACCAAGACGTCTGTTGCAGGTTTTCAGTTCCACACCACTCAACAGAGGTTCTAAACAGGCATGATAAGTTGAAGTTTTGACTACTGTTTCCCCTGAAAACTCTGTTTCCCCTGAAAACTCAAACTAAGGCTTTCTGAAGAGTGATACCTACTAGTAACTTGTCTACAAAATTTATCAAGTTTTGCATAACTAGGTTGAGATCACAACTCATAACCTGAAGTATGAAACCTCAGATAAGACACTCATAACCCTGTAACCCAACCATGAGTCCATGAGACCATGACACAGTAGGCAGAACAAGGTACTAGTAGCACCTGGTACTGGTCCAAGCAGAACAACCTGAAAGCTGCAGGCCTCTTTCAGTTTCAGTTCACCTACCTAGACTAGATCAGTAGACAGTCCCTGTCTGTCTCTCCTCTAATCTTGTCTCTCTCACAAGGCTTATCTTTATTATCCTAAGACGAGTAAAAAGTTTTAGCCTTTCACCTGAATTAGACGAAATTACGGCAAAATTTCTCTAAATTCAGGGGTGAGGTGTTGAGCTGAGGCGCGAGGAGTTCCATACCTAACGGCCCGAGCGGCGTCTGGGTGTGGGTGGCCGGCGACGACACGACCACCGCGGAGGTGGGCGTGGCGGCTGTCACCGCCACGGCCACCGGCGACGCGCGGCTGACGAACCCCACGGGGCGGCCCCTGCCCCGCTTCATGACGGCCCCCACCGCGGCCGCCGGCGTGTACTGCCCACCGCCGGAGTCGTCCGGCACCGACGCCGAGATCGGGGTCGCATTCAGCGGCCGCAGCGGGCTCCCGTCCGGCCCGTACTTCCTCGGCCTTCCCCTCTTCCTCTTCCCGTCCCCTCTCCCAGCCGCCGGCGCACCTGCCACGGCGACTGGAACCGCCGGCGCTGGCGGCTGAGAGGTTGCCACCGCCGCCACTGCCACCGGCGTCGCCACCGACTCCGCCTCCGCCGCAGCCGGCGAAGTCGCCGTGGTCTCCGTCGCGGGCTCCATGATAATTACTCCTATCTCTTCCCTTCTCGGCCCGTGACCATCAGAGATCACTCTGCTTCTTCCCGCGAGTGCGATCAAGAACAACTCAGGAAATCCTAATTCAAACCCGAGCTCGAGCCACCGCACCAGAATTCGAACCACGCAACCTGGGGTGCAAACTCAGAGATCACCGGAGAAGTTCTCCGGTGAGGAATTCAAGAACAGAAGAGACAGGGGAAGGAGAGGGAAGGAAGAGGGAGGATGGAGATGGGAAATGCAAGATAGGAAATAAAAGGGATCGATTGGTTTAATTTAATTTAAACAACTGGAAAAATTGGCAAATGGGTGGAATTTTTAAGAGTTTTTGGTTTGTTTGGTTTGGTGATTGGTTTAAATTAATGGCATTTTTAAGAGGCGAAATAATGGTGGGGCTTATTGTTTAATCCTTTTCTTGTTTTGTTTTGTGTAGGGGAGGTTTTTTATTCTAGGTGGTGCTAATTTCGAAATATGCGGTGTGACAGGTAACTAGTTTATGGTTTTTTTGATGGTTTTTGTGGCCAAGTCCCTATTAACTATATAAATTAGATATTAGAGGAGAATTTTGTAGTGTTTGAATTTTTCTTGCAATTAATCTACCAATGTGTGCAACGCTTGTTGGTATATATAGACTCTGTCAAACACAGTTTTTTCAGAATACTACGCATGTACGCATGTTTCTTGTATAATTTTATTATAAAGGATTTACTGTACATATTTGACTATCAATATTTCTAAATATTTTCATAAAAAAATAAAATCCACAATATAGTGTATAAGTACTTTGTGATATATACGTTGTACATGGTAAAAATGCTACATGTGAGGAGTCCAAATGCTACTCAAATTAAACCTGTACCGTAAAAAAGTTGTAACATCCGGAAAAGACGGTATCGGTTACTATGAAAAGAAAATAACGTATGCGTGTGTTCTAGATGAAATATTCTTCAATCAATAATAACCATAGGTTTTTTAGATAATGAAAATTTTATAAAACCCGGCCTCTACACCAACAAGGTGTACCACAGAAATGATAACCATAGTTACAAGCAATTAATACTTAATTAATACTTAGAAAAAGTATTAAAAAAGCTATGCTCTGATGCTCGTCGTTTATTATTAAAGATAAAACAATATTAATAATTTATTAATATAGTGATTAGAGGTATTTGTTATTTATGTTTTTTCTGGTTAGATCGATATGTGATCCTTTATTGTTATGTAGTCGCTCATATTCCGTACACCTCTTCATACTTATTTTTTTACAATAATACATCTGTACGTTTATACTATCATTATGTTTATACTATCATTAATTATGATGATAGTATAAATAGATCGATTTATATTTTTGTAGAAAGCATAGTGAATAGTGAGAGGTAAAAAACATGTGTTAAGTATTTATATGTTAGTAAATAAGGATATTCATAAATCATTTTCCTAAAAGGAATCTGCTCTAAATTACCTCTAAGAAACATTACTAGTAAAATTGTTTAAATGTATATTTGGACATGGCTGATGTAATAGCAGTCGTACATGTAGTTAATTTATTCTTTTACTTCCTTTTTATATATTCAACCTAACTCAACAATATGGATCAGAACAAAAAATTGAATCCCACCTCTCAGCAGTCGTCGTGCCAGTCCTCCCTAAAATTGCAAAGTATTCAGGTGTCTAATTACAAAAGAGTCTTTTATATTGTTATTTCTTTTTCGAAGGCAATTTTCTAATCTCCTTCACGATGGAGGCATTAAGAAATGAGCCCAAAGGAAAGACGTGGAAAGCAAAAGTATGACTTTAAAGTTTTAAATTAAAAATGTACGAATTTTCTATTGAAATTTAATCAGTGGGCCTCTTGCCCACTATTGACTACCTCTTGTCAGAAAAAAAAAAGAGAAACGACTTGTTATATAGATGTAGAAAATTAACCATGATCTTGTGAGGTAACTACGCACTTACCCGTCCATAGTATAACAAATATTTTTTATGTCTCACAAAAGGATAATATTCTCAGATGATAAACATTACAAGCATAGTTAAAATTATTTCGTTTTCATATTCAATTTCGAACATGTTATCAACTGGCTAAAGTCAAGTACTTGGTTTTGACCATTAGATATATCATTGTGGCAGTTGGATATGATGATCTATATTATTATTTTGATTAGCTTAGATCGATGATAACACCTTGTAATAAATATATAATTCAGCTTTGCACAAGAAAGGTCAGTACATGACAAACCAACTTTAGCACAAGTGGCAAGCCATTACATGATACCACAAGTGAATAACCATATTTCAACCCTTTTTTAAAATAAAACAAAGGGACCATGTTTCAATTCTCACACAAACTTTCAACTGTTCTACCCTAATCAACTCCAGTTGTCTCAAAAAGGAGGCCGATTAAGCTGAAACTAATGCCGTTATATCAGGTGCTTTGTCTGCAGAATACTGACCAATGCATTCGTACAAAGGAAAATGATAGTAATGAGTCAACCCCAAGTCAACTCAAAAACAGACTACTAGTGAGAATTTATTCTTGTATTGAGGTGGAATTTTAGTCCTGTACACATGGGAAATTTGTAGGATTTGTGTAAGAACTATAGCATTTCATTTAAATTTCTACTAAATTCTATCAAATGTTTGAAACAAACATGCGGTGCATGATGTCTTTGTGAAAATATAAAAAGGAATTCAGAAAATTAAGTTCGCGTCACACTCTTTCAAATAATAAATCAAATGAAGAACTGTAATAATTGAGTTGTTTTTAACCACAAAATACGTGACCAATTTAGTCTACCATATTATGTATTTAAATATATTCTCCAATGCGTATATGCCTTATTAATTTATAATTTATCTGGGAAGAGTGTAGAAGCACTTATACTTATAATAATATAACTACGATTTCCAAAGTGTTCACATGCATTTGGGGCCATTTTATTGTGGCTATATTATATTATTTAGCACACAATAAGATATATCGTAGTTATGGAGACATAATTTGACTGAATTAGTTTTTTATTTGGGGGCACATTTTGACTTATATGATATGGTGTATAGGACAAAGAGCAGCACGCTGTTTTAAAAAGAATTATGGATATGTGCGATCTAGCGCAACAATATACTATACAACTTTAGTTGGTGTGATGTAGTATTAACGGTATTAAAATATTTTACGATGGTAATTATATCGATTGCGTGGTATTGTTGCCATGATGATAAGTTTAGAGATGTGATCCGTCCAAATCGGCCTCTAACTCTAATATTTTTTTATAGAGGTCATTTTAGCTCGGTATTAAAAACTCATGAAAATAATATTTAAAAGTGTAAATTCATAAAAAGTTTACTATAAATGGAAATACATTCTCATCATCAAATCTTATCTTCAAACTTATTTTTATTTGGGAGTAAAAATACAAATTTTGGATGAATATTAACAGGATAATATTCATCTAAAATTTATTATTTTTGTCTCTCAAATAAAGTTGAGTTTAGACTTAGAATTTGGTAAGAATGTATTTTATATCTACATCTATCTCTAGTAATTTTTTATTGATTTACAATACTCTTATATATAATTTTTAATAATTTTTAACATTTAGCTTGTTTTTACATAATATTTTATCTTTTTTGTTGGATCACTTTTAATTGCCTTGACATTCACAGTTTTATATGTTTCTTAGCTAGCAATATAGACAAACAGTCGGCTTTTCGAGTGGCTTTCAAAAAGCCGAAAAGGTTTCGAGAAAATGAATGAAAAGTGAAAAGTTGGTGAAATGAGCTTTTCTGATTTTTGATGTCTTGAGAAGATAAAATTTATTAAAAAGTTTATAGTAAAATATCATCACCAAAAGCTAGCTTTTTAAAAATCTAGCTTTTCAAAAAGCTAGCTTTCGAAATTTTTTTCTAAAAAGCTAGTTTTGAAAACTGAAAAGTAGAATCTTAAACAAACACAACCTAAAGTTTGACAAGCACGATCTTTCACAAATAAAACAAAAACAGTGAATTATTAATGTATAATTAATTAAGTAAAAACTTAAAAATAAATTAATATAATTTTTGAAGCAAATTTTTTATAAAAAAATTTAGAAAAACACCGTTTAGTTGTTTAGAAAATACACACGTATAAAATAGAGAAAATGATAGAAGATGGAGAAAAGAAAACAAACCTATGACAAAGAGGATAGCAGTGCTTTTAAGGAGAGAGATGTAGGAAATGCACGAAGGCTCTATCTTAAAAGACAAATGAATATGCATGAAGTGATCTAACTAATATATTTGTGCAAATACAATATTTATATAGGGTATTTTAAAAAATTGAAAACTAGCAAATATCATACACCGTTTTATCTCCTATTTGACATGTAGAGGTGCTTGGTGTCCGCTGGCTTCTGTATCAAGTTATTCAATCACCATATGTTCATTATGAAAAACATAAAAGCTTGACGGAAGGGAGAACATGGTCTCCTTCCCTTTTTTATGACACTTTTGACCATACATACAAAAATAGACAATTATTGTATTTTCTTGATATGACTATTTTGCCCCCTAATATATTATTTAGTGGTTCGGGTAGCAAGTGGGTGAGCATGTCATAAAAGAACTCTTGTGGATATAATATATTTTTATCGTTGAGGTAAAATGGGAAAGTAAGCATTGTATTTAGTGCAATGTTTAAGTATTTGTAAACAATTTCCGGTCAAAATTGTCGATTATCACAGGATAAATTGGAAAACTAGAAAGTCAATATTTTCTTATAACAGTTTGTTTGATGGCCTTGTCATAACATTCCCTTTCCCTCTTTTTTTAGGGGACATGGGCTTTTGACATTTGATCACACAAGTAGATTCCCGTTGAGGGAGACAAGTTTTCCCTCAACAAGTTTATAGTTTATGGTCTTATGTTTGGTCAAATACGAATAATATAATTAATAATATAATTAGCAAAACAATAATAATTTATAGATAAAATTTTTATATAGCAATGTAAAAACAAACTTTGATAAAAACTTAAAAACAAATTTAAAATTAAATTTAAAAATTCAAATTTTGGTATATACTGAAAAAAGACGACGACGAGGGCTATATGTCGATTTGCCATCGCCATGCCCCCAGCCTCTACTGCTGTTGAACAGTGAGAGAGGAGGAAGAACGAATAGAAGAAAGAGAGAGAAGATGAGACGAGAAGAAAGTCATCGATATGACTCAACGAGTCAACCGTGGTCAAACATATTATGTCAATAAAAATCACTTTCAAATCATTCAGTTGATTTATGTTAGTTTTGAAGATAAAGGATGCATTATATATGATGATTTTATGTATGATTTTATGGTTGAGAAAGATAATTCGATCAGAAGCAATAGATAATAGAGGCAATATAGACCATTTATGTATTTCTTTCATCGCCGCCTTGCAATAGCCCATGAAGAACTCTCCTTGGGCCTTATGATTGGTCTACGATCTTGCTGAGATCAGAATGAAGCCCAGTTCCTCTTCTCATACCGAAACCGACATGGATCGATGGCAAAAAGGGCCGGATTGGCCACGAAAGCGGGCTTACCGCCGTCCGATCTCCATCCAACGGTTGATATCGCACAAGTCACCACCCACGCGGCATTGTGGCTCTCCTTTCCCATGACACACATACGACGCCAAAATCCCCGTGCCTCCCTTGACCTCACACAGCAGGTGTTCGCCATTTCGCCGCCCCCGCCGCCGCCGCCGCCATGGCCTCCATCTCCGCCGCCACCGCCGGCGCAAAGGCCGCCGCCTTCGCCCACAAGGTTCGCCCCTCGCGCCCCACCCCCTCTACCTCTCTGGTATCCGTCCCCTCCCCCGCCCCAAGCGGTTCGCGATGCTAATCCCCTTGCTTGCTGGTGTTGTCGCAGAACGAGCTCGCCGCCGCGGCGCCGGCGCAGCAGCAGCAGCAGCAGCGGAGGGTGAGCGGGAGGAGGGCGCGTTCGGGAAGGGTCCGCGCCGTCGCCACGCCCGCCCGCGCGCCCCGCGCCCCGTCCTCCACTGGCTCGGTACGGCTTCTCGACCCCCGAATTTGGGACGGACGGCGGCCACCACCCAGGCTGCTGTTCTCGATGTGATTCTCGTGCGGATGCGGATGCGGATGAGATGAGACTCTTCGTGTTTGTACGGTTTCAGGTGAAGAGCGCCATGACGATGACGGAGAAGATCCTGGCGCGGGCGTCGGAGCGCGCCAGCCTGGAGCCCGGGGAGAACGTGTGGGTGGACGTCGACGTGCTGATGACGCACGACGTTTGCGGCCCTGGCACCATCGGGATCTTCAAGCGGGAGTTCGGGGAGGACGCCAAGGTTTGGGACCGGGAAAAGGTGGTCATCATCCCGGACCATTACATCTTCACCAGCGATGAGCGAGCAAACCGGAATGTTGATATCCTCAGGGATTTCTGTATGGAGCAGAACATTAAGTACTTCTATGACATCAAGGACCTGAGCAATTTCAAAGTATGCCGATCCATTTCATTATCTTTTCTCCAATTGATAGCTTGTTTGTTTTGTATCAAACCTGTTTTCATGTTCATTCTGAAGAAATTTTTAAATAAAATGCATTTTGTGCTGTTTGCAGGCAAATCCAGACTACAAAGGTGTTTGCCACGTTGCCCTTGCCCAAGAAGGCCATTGCAGACCAGGCGAGGTACTTCAGTGACTGTGCTAATGCTGGAATCTTGTGGTTTCTCAGCACAAGATTAACCTGCTTCAATTGTTGTCTAGGTTCTCCTCGGTACTGATTCTCATACATGCAATGCTGGAGCCTTTGGCCAATTTGCAACTGGGATTGGAAACACTGATGCAGGTTTTGTGATGGGCACTGGGAAGGCTCTTCTTAAGGTATGTAGAAAGTTCTCATTACTGCGTCTAGAATTCAAATATCAAAAAGAGGTCTATATATTGGTTAGTGAGTGTGAATAAAAATGTTGTCCTGCATCTCATTGATGTGTTAGTTCTATGTATGTTTATGTAATAGTGGCATTGTAGCAAGCTGCATGGTTTTGATTGGGGATGAAAACGGAGCGGATTGTTTCCGTCTGCTCCGGAGAAAAACGAATACGAATATCGTTCGGAGCGGATAATTCTTGAATAGTTCGGATACGGATACGAATACGGATATTTTTCCTGGATACGACTATGAATATGGTATCAGAGTTTCCGACGGATACGGATAATAATACGGATATCCGATGAACAGTGCTATTCGGATATCCGTTGAAGGCATAATACATACTCCATTTCTTTCTATTCTAGACCTTCAATCTACCTCTTTAGATTTTAATAGTAGCACATCTCACAACACTAGTCCACACTATTAATATTATTTAAATATTTTTATAAATTATACTTTATTTTATAAACTATAATATCAGTTAGACATGTATTTATATCAGTATTGTTGTACATGTGAAACCTAATTAGCATTGTTTAGTTCATGATCAAACTTATTATATAAAACGAGCTAATTATATATGATGGTATTTGTTTATATTAGAAGTTGAGGTAGTTTTCATGTTCTAAGAAATATTTGTTTCCGTATTTGTGTCCGATCATCAGTGGCGGAGCTAGAAAATTTTTGAAGCCTAGGCAAACCTAGCAAAATCCTTCACGCACAAACATGTCCAAACGCCGGGCCTGGTAGCCCGATGAAAGTTTCCCACTGCCGATGCGTTTGAATGCTCGACCGAGATCTTTGCCTCCGTTTCATTGTATAAGTCGTTTTAGGTTTCCCTACATCAAACCTTTTAAGTTTGACATGTTTATAAAAGTAAATTTCACCTTGGGTCACCTTTTATTACCATTTTTTCATATATCAAAGCAATATCTAAATATATACCTGTGGGTGTTCATTGATGAGTAGAAGCTGGGGTACTCGAAATCGTTGATATGTTTGAGAAAAGAGTTGGGGTGGACTAAAGTGGAATAAATGTAAGATTACCGGTCCAAAGTAAAAATATAGGTGAAAGGGTGGTCTAAAGTGAAACATCAGTAATGAAAGGTGACCCTAAATGAAATTTACTCAAAGTTAAAATATCTATAGCATCAATTAGTTCATTGAATATATTTTTTAGTATAAATTTATTTTATGTTGAAATTTGTTGCTATATTTTTATATAAACTCAGTTAAGCTTAAAAATACTTGACTTACGACAAACCAAAATGGCTTATAATATATAAAACAAAGGGAGTATTAAATTGTTAAGCTGGATCTTAACTCTTAATCTCAACGCCCTGGGAGGCAAGTCACTTCGTTTGCCCTCGTGGACTGGTTGTCCAAGTGGAACAATGGGCCATAACCCCATCTAATATTTGTGAAGGAAAGCAAATTGACTAGCAGCCAATGCCTAATAGCCAATGGCCGGCCCAAGAAGCTGTAGTCCGCCCGGAAATTTAGCAAATCACCACACGAGATGCCGCTACGCCTCAACGGCTCGCGATCGTGAAGCCCGGGCAGCCGCCCGTCCTGCCCGGGAGGTAGATTCGCCCCGTATGCGAGATAATCCGTATTTGTTTCCGTATCCGAGCCATTCATATTGGCAAAAAATACGAAAACGAATATGGTGTGAACATTATCTGTCCGTATCTGTCCCGTTTTCATCCCTAATTTTGATCACTATAAATCAGAACTCTAGATTTCTGGTGCTGACAGTAGAATTTTTTATTTTTGTGTACATACTGCGTCATCTGAATATTATTTCATCCAAATGTAGAATAGTAGACATATGGGATATATCATGTCAATAGCACTAGCCATAGGATAGTTACATTTTTAATGGGAATTCTAGGATTCTTGGGTTCCTTATATAATAGTCTTAATGTGATCTATCAAAATTATTTTCAGGTGCCTCCAACTATCAGGTTTGTATTAGACGGAGAAATGCCACCTTATTTACTTGCGAAGGATCTGATTTTGCAAGTAAGACTACAAAATACTTGTATATTTTTCTGTACTTTTCTTTCTGTCAGCATTTTCTAATAGCTCATCCTCGACAATTGCTAATTGCAGATTATTGGTGAGATTTCTGTATCTGGTGCAACATACAAATCCATGGAGTTTGTTGGATCAACTGTGGAAAGTCTAAATGTATGCTCCATGCTCATAACTAGATTAGTTAATTATTTTCATCTTGCATGGTTTTTAACCTAATATTTCCTCAAACTTGGTAGATGGAAGAGCGAATGACACTGTGCAACATGGTTATTGAAGCTGGTGGAAAGAATGGTGTTGTGCCTGCCGATCAAACTACATTTAACTATCTTGAGGTATTTTAATGGCCTATAAAATGCTTGGTAGTAAAATGAGTGATTTTTTTATGCAAATAAAATGCCCCAACATCCTTAGGCTTCGAAAGAAGAAATATTTACAAGAACAAATTTCTAACTTTTACATAATGATGATTGTGACGCCATATCTGTTATTGTGGTACACTGCAGGGCAAGACATCAGTTGAATATGAGCCTGTCTATAGTGATGCTCAGGCCAGGTGATTATTGCCTGTACCTTCTCTTCTCCTTTTGACTATGCAATACTTCAATGTGCTCACAGTACAGTTTTTAGGTTTTTTTTTCAATACAGAACACCATTTTTGTTGCAAATTAATCACTTTCAAACTTCATAAATAAAATGCTGGATGCCGATCATTCAGCTAGTCTATTCCTACCATAGACATCTTTTAGCATTTGCTCAGCAAAGGGGGGTTTTCTGTTGAATGTTGATCTTCTTTTGAGAGAGAATGCTTGCTACTAGGGTGACAAGCAAATGCATTCTTGTCAAGAGGGCACTACCGTAGGAGAGCGGAGAGTTGAGAAAACTTGCATGATTTGATTTAGCAATACTGCTATTTGCTGGTTTCACACTGATGGCATATCATAGTAATGAAATCTAACTGATTGCACTGGAGATAAACAAGGCTCTCAAGTATCAAGATCATGTTACTTCAATCATGTAGAAATACTATAGCTAAGTTTGGATGTTGAGTAGTTGAACTGAAAAAAAGAATGTTATATCACTGTGTAAGGAGATAAATAATTTTGAAGTAACTGGTTCTTTGTTTGCTTTGTCGTCTTCAGCTGATCACAATGATGTAGAGCCTACTAGGGGGTAATTTGTGAAATTAGGTTGTCCTTGTGCAATTATACACTATTTTTTCCTTTATGATAGTTGATCTATAAGCTTATGTAGATAAACTGTGGTCCATTTTTTTCTGATATATTGTGTTTTAGAAGATGATTAAGCATATGTACAATGGTTGGAATGCTGTATATTTGTCATCCAGTATTTTGTGTCATGTTTCCAGTATTTAGTGCCCATGTTTTGAATAGTAAATCACATAAGCATAAGCTGTTGATGTCTATTTTCCCCTTATACTTGATTTACTACATTTTTTCAGATTTGTTAGTGACTATCGGTTTGATGTATCCAAATTGGAGCCAGTTGTTGCCAAGGTTTGTTTATATAGTTAGTGTTGTCTTTTGCAATCTCATCAATTTCATTATACAAAAGAGTCAAAGCTGTTATTTTGGTGGACCTGCAGCCACATTCACCTGACAATCGTGCTCTAGCAAGAGAGTGCAAAGATGTCAAGATTGACCGGGTCTATATTGGTTCTTGTACTGGTGGTAAAACTGAGGACTTCTTTGCTGCTGCGAAGGTGTTCTTAGCTTCGGTAAGAATCTTGAGTCTTGTTGCATGGTGACATATGACCAGCGTCATTTTGTTTATTTAATATGTTGGTAGATAATGAGATACTATGTTTTAGAACTTAGAGGAGGATCATGCCAATGGTTTGTGCACATATCCATTTGTTACTGTCTAGGGTTGTTAGGTTCTGACTCAAGAGTATTGATGTGAACTAGGTTTCAGTTGACCTCATTGGTCGATTGCACATGAGCAGCTGAAATCAATGCAGAGAGGGAATAGTGGTTTAAGTAGGCACATCTAGAATATTTTGAACATTGAATGCTGAAAGGGCTAATGTGCTAGGGTATTATACGATCAACTTGGGTTGGGCTTTGGTTGGAGTTGAATATGTTTGAGTTATTGTGAGGAAGTTTGTGTGTTTATAGGAGATGGTGAAGTTAATTTCTGCTAATCAATTGTGATTATAATGATCTAGTATCTGCCTTACTGTGATAGACATCCAGCTTGATTGACTCATGTGACTGAGTGGTTGCAAATTATAGCCAGCACTATTTGTTGAAGCGTATTGATCCATCCTGTTTATTTAAATCTGTTTCTCTATATACAAACTTAAATCGCATGTTACAGTAATTCTCAAGTCATACTACTCCATGGCTGCTTGACTTACTAAAATTGCTTTCGTTAATGCAGGGGGAGAAGGTTAAAGTTCCAACTTTTCTCGTGCCAGCGACGCAAAAGGTGATTAATGCAGCAAACAGCAAACACATACTGAAACGATCATCCTGTGGTTTGGATTTAACAATAGAGAAATAAGAATGTTAAATCTTTGTAGGTGTGGATGGACATTTATAGCATCCCTGTACCAGGAGCCGGTGGCAAAACGTGCTCACAGATATTTGAGGAGGCTGGTTGTGATACACCGGCTAGCCCTAGTTGTGGTGCTTGTTTGGGTGGTCCTCGTGATACATATGCTCGCATGAATGAACCTATGGTAAGTGCTTCCAAATATTTCTGTAAAACAGTTCTGTTTTGTATGAACTTTATGAACCTACAACTTATAGATGTCTTCCTTGAAAGATAAGCTATCATGAACCCTGCCATCCTTGACAAAATTTTGCTCTCTCCATTAAAGGACAATAAATTTTGAACTACTTTCACATTTTTGGTGGTTTTTACTTGGGTAATCATGGGCATTGTAATCTTGGTTTTTCCATTTTTGGTGGTTTTTACTTTCACATTCTGTTTTGTTGTTTTGGGGATTAACTATGGTAAACCTATAAACTAAAATACTCCCCGAACATTTTGTGACAACTGATGAAAAGAAGTTCTTAATGCAAAGGGAATTGCAAGTGTTCTCCAATCCAAATTGTATCTTGTTGATGCGAGTGGTTTTGTTGATTAACTGATTTTCAAAAACGTGTTTGTTTGGGTGCAGGTGTGCGTGTCGACGACAAACAGAAATTTCCCCGGCAGGATGGGGCACAAGGAAGGGCAGATCTACCTGGCTTCGCCGTACACCGCGGCCGCTTCAGCCCTCACCGGATACGTCACGGACCCCAGGGACTTCCTGATGTAATAAACAGTTAAACACAAAGGAGTAGTTGGATGCTCAGAGCCATTGGCGTCTCGTACAACTCTTGTTTTTCTTGTTCAAGGTGTAGTGTAGGTTTGTCCCATCGAGTAATAATAACCAATAAGTTATGTTACTTTCCTTTTCATGTCCTAATTGTGTACTGGGATTATATATATATTTGGACGCGTGATTTTGCTTGTGGACAGAGCGCATTACAGCAATCTACAGAGTGTGCGCTACTATCAAGAATAATGAACAATAGGGTGATACTGATGCTACACAAATTTTGGATTTCGTATGAACTGTGTCGAGGCACACTTTTGAGATCGGAATCAGAAGCAGAGAGGCACGCCAGCTGTTCTATGTGGTTCCGTCATAATTACGCAAATTAGCTCGCTAATTACGTTTCAGCCTAATTAGCATCCCTATAAATCAAAACGTTCTGGTCCATAGTACAGCAATTTCTTTTGCTCACCATGCTTCTACTAGTTCTGTCTAGATTTTGTAGACATTCTATAGATGAGAATATACTCAAACTACAATAAAATATACTTACATAAAAAGTTCATGTTGAGAAATTTCCTACATATGAATAAAAACTTATGTTCATAAACTTTCTACGTATCTATAACACTTTGTTCCTAAACTTTTCTACGTATAAACTTCCTACATAAAAACTTTTCTATATAAACTATCAACATATGAGTTTAGAAGAGAAAAAAACATTCAGTATATTTTCTGTTGGCCCAAATGGGCCCAATTGAAGGCTAGGTCCGGAGAATAGGCATGCTTAGCTATCATTCGATCAAGCCCCGCGACCACAATACAGTTACTCTTGATTCTCTCACGGAATACTTATGCCAAGGAAACTATTAACCCACTTGAAAGTTAAAAAACTTCAATTACAAAGGTGATTAGGCCAGCACACATCAAATTATTCAAACGAAACGATTGCGTGTAAATTTCATGAACAAAATAGCAATACAAATTTATGAACATGCTCGCTGAACAAACCCCAGGAGTTAGATGAGCTGAACAACAAGAAGTCAAGAAGTACAAGAGAACTAGCTAGAGACCAACTAGACACCGATGACAGGGAGTTCCAGAGCTCGTAGCTTCCCCAGCCGCTGAAATGGTGATACCTCACATAATAGGGTAGAACTTATCCTGCAACTACTTGCCTCAAGAAACTGAATTTATCAATGATCCTCTTGATCACGCTATGCATTTTCTGCGAAACCGTATTGCGAAATTCTAGATTTGAGCCTTTTCCATTTGCCTCTGATTGCGCAATTTGCAATTTGCGCAGTCCCATTGCAATTTGTGCAAAGCCTCTGAATGTTGTCTTGTGTATTTACAGCGGTAATAGTCCATATTCTAACCATGGAAAATATGAACATTTATTCTCTAATCGTTCCAACCCTATCTCTCATTCTTTTATCACCTGCAAATAAATTGGGACGTGTGACGATTAGACAATATGTACCTTTCCAATCTTCCAAATCTACAGTGAAATGTAAATATGGCCAATCTATGGTAAGGAAAAAGGAGAAGAAATGAAAATAAGATATTGCAGAAAAAAACTTTTAAATTCCAAAGATCATAAGAACAGAGATGGCATTGATGTGAAAGAGCCATGTACAGAATTACTAGTTGGATATATGATTGCTGGAGGCAGTAAGGCTCTGATACAAAATTGGGAGAACTATAGGACCAAAATTCACAAGACGAATATATTTGAGTCCAACCTTTGTGCAGCCATCTAGCTATTGCTTTTCTCGCCTTCGAAGTACTTGAAGACACCATATCCAACCGTACCGCCCAAAAACAATATTACCGTGGGAGTAAACGATGGATAAAGAAACTTCACAAAAAAGCTGTCCCATTCTTCTGGCAGGAAACCTGCATGACATTAAGATATAAGGCTCAAAGATGTTTACTAAGCTCCACAATTCTAAAGCACTAAATTTCAGATCATCTTCAGCAAATAGTTGGAACTTGGAAGAGTTCAGAACCACAGTTCATGTACTATTTGGGTCACTTGTTGATAACTACAATAACTCTGTTACAGCATATAATATCTCTTGTGCTACTTAAAAGTCTTATTTAGAACTCTGCATTCCCCTTGTTTTGTGCATCACCATCATCATGTCACACATCAGTTCAGATGGTTACTCCAATATACTATGATTCGCATGGAAAATGCTTCCACCAATTCAGAAAATGTGCCGATTTCTCCATTACAGCATTCCACATTTCCACTCTATACTCTACAACTGACTCATTTATTGAATGATAATTACTGGAATGCGATTTGTTTTTAGTTCAAGATATTCAGTTTTAATTATTCCTACAAACTGATGTTGTTCAGTTAAGTGAACTACTAAAAATGTAAGGAGAGGATAATAATTCATGGCCTCATGGGAAAAAAAAGTATGCTTGCTTACCGGAGGCGGCGAGAGCGAGGCCCTCGGCGAGGATGATCAAGCCGAGCCCCAGCCAGGCGAGGAGGAAGGCGTTCTCGTTGGCCTGACGCTGCCGCAGCTCCTCCTCCGTCGGCCCCTTCCCGCCGCCGCCGCCGGGCGTGGACCCCGGCTCCGGCTGCTGCTGGAACACCGACGCGCTCCCGGCCGGCGCGCGGCGTATCACCGCGGGCGGAGGCTCCAGCGCCTTCTCCTTCCCCTTGCCGCCGCCACCGTCCCCCTTGTTACCGGCGCCCTTGGACTTCCTCGGCTTCTTCTTGCTCCCCGACCCCGAGGAGGAGGCCGCGAATGCGCGGAAGAGGTGGAGAGGACGCGGACCTACTCCTAGGCTGGTCGGGTAGGCGAGGAAGGTGGCGGAGGAGCAGGCTGCTGCCATGGCCACGGCGGCGGCGATGGCTCGCGGTTTCTGCGGCGACGACGGCGCGGCTTATCTCACAGGCTTTCACAGTCAGTTAGAGGATGTCAGTTGGGCAGGCTAATGTGTATGCGTGAGTGGGGACCACCAGTCAGCTGGGCATGAGCAGTGGGGTCCACCTGTCAGAAGGCCAGTTGGGCAGCATACAGAATTCCAGATGGGAAGAAAAGCTGACCTCACGAGGGCGGCCATGGCGGCAAGGGCGGAGCTCCGGGGTGTCCAGGAAGGAATGGACATGATTTTTAATACCTGGTTGTAATCGCACCCTTTTTTAAAAAAAATTGATAGTAATGAACACAATGATAAGTCTACTCATAAACATACAAATCTAAAATCGATACATAATTAAAGAAACAAAAATAATAAAATAATACGATAAACAAATAAAATTAATTAAAGAAACAAAAATAATAAAATCATACGATAAACAAATAAAATTTGTTATTTTTTTATGTTTAGATTCACTATAGAAGAGGACAAAGGTACCGGTTAGAAAACCTGCCAGTTTCTCCAACCAAGATAAAGGTACCGGTTGGGAAATTCTCTTATAGGTCTTGGCTTCCCCAACCGACACCTATTGGTCAAGACTAATGACTCACCAATGACTTTATGACTAAAGTCATTGGTGTCGGTTCTTCAACCGACACGTTTTTTAACGGCACCTATTTAGACGAATAGGACTCACCAATGACCAATGACGTCATTGGTGTCGGTTCTTCAATCGACACGTTCTTCAACCTAGGCACCTATTTAGACGAATAGGTGACACCTATTTTTCCGATACCTATACGGACCGAACCCCATTCAACGAGATGCTCCTAATTTCTTCTTATGGGCCCACTCTTTTAGTCGGACCCACCAAATTTTTCCACGCAACTACGTACCTTGATGACGGGCCCTCTTTCGCGCCCGCGAGTTAGAGTTACAGGCACGAGCGACTGAGTCCAGCTGACCATGCGCATGAGAGATGTATATTTAAGTTGGTGTTGGTCTTGTTCGGCAAGCGGTATGGTACTAATCGAGGAAATAGTGTTTTTCTGAGAATAGGTGTCAGTTCTTATTACGAACCGCCACCTATAGTATAGGTGCCGGTTCTACTATTCATCCGACACCTATTTGCGAAGAATAGGTGGCGGTTCGTAATAAGAACCGTCACCTATAGTATAGGTGTCGGTTTTATTATTCATCCGACACCTATAGATATAATAGGTATCGGATTTAATTGAACCGACACCTTTTGGACCGATACCTATGAATTTTTTTAGTAGTGATTGGATTTCAATGGTTTATATCATCTTTATCTATCTTATCAAATTTTATAAAGTCTTTAGATGACATGTATATACCTAGGTACAAATACTTTCTCATCCAGAATCGGTTTGGAGATTTTTTAAGCTATAATTTATTTATTTTTATCATACTAGCAATTGTGTCCGTGTGTTGCAACGGGTGAAATCGAGGCGCGACGCGGATGGGGACGGCACGGAGGGACATGGGAGCTCCGAGCAACGATGGGAGGAGGAGCGCGTCGTGACGCGGGGCACGCGCGAGATGGGGACGGGAGGGAGGGCGCGGGGAGGAGGGCGAAGGGGGTCTTTTTTAATCCAAGCCCTCCTTTCTTTTAAGCATTGGGACTGCAGTAGGGGCGACAAAATACTCGTGGCTCGCTAGCTCGTTCGGCTCGTGGTTGGCTCGGCTCGGCTTGTTGAGAAATGCTAACGAACTGCGCTAAGGGTTTAGCTCGTTAGCTATAACAAGCCGGCTCGAGTCACTCGCGAGCCGCTCATAAGCTCAACGAGCCGATGCAATGTACAAAGTAGGGCCTAATGTTTTGCTTGTTTTGCTATTCTTTTACTTGTTTTGTTGTTGATGTAGTAATAAATCAATAATTTTTCTGATTTTGTGATGATCAATATGGATCTAATATTTTAGATTATAATAGTAATAATATCTAATCTAGTTGTATCATTACATTTGCATGGATAATTATCGATGGACAAGTGTTATTCCGTTAATTATGGACTTAATATATCACTTTTTACTCTTTTCAATTGTATATTTGCATGTTTAATAGACTCAAAAAATGAAATGTAATGTGTACATAAATTGCACTGTATTAAAGTGACTCGCGAGCTAAACGAGCTGGCTCTAGCCGGCTCACGAGTCGAGCCGAGCTGAGATGAGCCGAGCCGAGCCGAGCCGAGCCGGTATCCACCTCTAACTGCGGGGTTAATTTTAAAAAACTCAAGGGGTTTTTTGCAAAATAGCTAGGCATAACAAAATTTTGGGTAGAAACACTACTTGCTTTATAGATAGTTATAGATTATAAATATATATAACTTTGAAAGCAAGGGTATCTTTAACTTTATGTACCACTGGACCTTGATTAAGAAATAGTATCAGATAGACATTTAGTCTAAGTTAATTTAATTTCACCAAATTAAGTAAAAAATATAATGAAAATAGATATTGACTTTCGATACTTTAAACCGATTAAAAATTTGGTAAAAGTTTAAAATATTTACGACTCGGATATTATTAGTTAGAAAAATATATTGATGAATAGGATAAGTTGCATGTATATCGACGACGGCGCGCTAGCTCACGTGTGCAGCGTGTGCTCGGCCGCCGCTCAGGGCAATGCACGGCGACGCAGGAGGCACGTGAGTCGGGCTCGCCTACTGGAGGTGAGGAAAGTGAGGTAACAATGGAGCGAGAGGTTATACGGATCAGAAATTTTATAGATTTGGACGAAAAAAATGATTTGATGATCAAAAAGTTATAGATTTTTTTAAGTAGTTAAGATAAGCTCTATCGTACGTATAACTAGTTTTTTAAAAAAATAGTCAGGCGGATTACGAGTTAATTTTGGAAACATTCAAGGGGTTTTCTACAAAATAGCCAGACAAAACAAAATTTGGGTGAAAATACTACTTGCTTTATAGATAGTTATAGATTATAGATTATAGATATATTCTGTCAGATAAATTTAGATATTTGTATCAAACTAAACTCGATGCAAAATCAAATAAAATAAATGAGTGAAATCTTTCTCCATTTTATTTTAGCTCTGCCCTTACATGGCGGCACCATGACACGGACGATTCCATTCTCGTTCACATTGCGAGGCCTCGGATCTGGCATAGCTGTAGGGGTGGGCAATCGGTTTAAACCGCAACTTCGGTTTGGTTTTTTTTTCTACGCAAAGTTCGGCTTGGTAAAATCGTAGAACCGATCGGTTTTTGTAAATCGTAGAAACCGCGAATTTCGGTTTTGGTTTTTCGGTTTGGTTTTCGGTTTTTACCAAAAAACCGAACTCTGCACAGCTCAAAACAAATACATCTAGATCAACATTTTCAGCAAATATTTCATAGTAAAAACAATCAATAGCCAAACAAATGGTGCCAATTTAACATAGTCCAAAGTAAAAACATAGTACATAGTCCAATTTAACATACAAGCAAATATGCAACACACATCCATAGCCATAAAAATTCACACAAACAAATGGTGCTGCTGCTTGCTTGTTGCCATGCCATGTGTGCTGCTTGTTGCTGCCTGGAGACTCCTAAAGCCTGTAGAATAGAAACAAGCACTTTAATGCAATCAATGGCAAATGAAATTATTGCAAACTCGGTTGCATATAATAAATTTTCAGAAAACTCATGCATGGTGCAGAGGCAAATTCCAAGTGCAAATATGAGCCAAGATTGATCATGCTCATGCATATTGTTGGTGCAGAGGAGAATTTATGTACCTTGCATACTACAACGTTTTCAAGTAAGAAATACACTAAACATTTTAGGCTTCGGTAGCATTAGTGTCCTTTGTAATGTCTTGGCCAACAAGTTCTATACACAAAAAGAAACACAGTTAGTATAAATAATAAACTAACATAACAAGTAAACTAATTCCATCTTAAAATGTTTTACTTTTACCTTCCTCAAGCTTGGACAAAACTTCGACATTTTCTTCAACACTAATAGATTTGGAACCACGAAGCCAATCATTTGCACAAATTAGGCGCTCAACCATTGTTGGTGTTAGTGAGCTCCTAAAGTCATCTAGTGTTCTTCCACCTGCACTAAAGGCTGACTTTGAAGCGACGGATGAGATGAGGATTGCTAGGAGATCACGGGCCATGCGAGATAGCAATGGAAGCCTAATTGAGTTGTCCTTCCAATACTTAAGGATGTCAAATCCTTTTGTATCCTCCTCATTATCTTCCGAAAAGTACTTGTCCAGTTCAGATTTGGCAATGCTCCTCATAGCTCCATTGTTGCTCATTTTTTGGGCAACTATAGACCTCATGAGCCTCTTGCTTGTTGATGATGATTCTTGAATATCATTAGGTGTTGTTGCAGGCTCATTAGGAGTATACATTTCTTTGTATTCTTGAAATAGGGAATGAAAGGAATTAACCACTTTTGTCCACAATTGCTCTCCTATTTCATCACCAAAACATGACCATAGTTGCCATCTTAATGTAATTGTTAAGTTTATACCTTGGATCCAATGCTACACAGAAGAAAACAATTAAATTCAGACTTTGGACCCCCGACCCTATCTCTCCCCAATATTTTTGGTACTTCAGTAGCATTCTCTTACCCATCTTTGCACACAACAAATCCTCACTGTTGCACCATTGTCTCAACAAAACAAGTACATCAGCAATTTCATAGAAGAATGTGTGAGATGTTGGACGACTTGTTGCTGAAACACGAAGAGTCAGTTCATAGAAATGTTCAAGAAATTCAGCCATCTTCCTAGCTTTATCCCAATCTGATTTTTCAGGAACTCCTGGTCCATCATGACCTTCTAAATCTAGCTTGTAATATGGATCTTCATCACTGTACCTTTCAAATGCCTTCTCATATTGCTGGGCAATATTAAGCATATGGTAGGTTAAGTTCCACCTAGTGCAAACATCTAGTGTCAAAAAGGCTTTGGTATGTACTTTGGCCAACTCGGCGCATTTCTTAAATTTTGCCAACCTAGATGGTCCGGCCTTGACAAATTTAACAAAGAAGACGAACACGACAAATGGATTTATCGATTTCCTTCAAACCATCACCACTATCAAGATGATAATATGTGCAACATATCTCATATGAAGGAACTTCCCTTCAGCAATGCATCCTTTTGATTCATTCAATACCCTCTTCATGTACTTAATTGCATTATTGTTAGCACTAGCATTGTCAACCGTTATTGACAAAACTTTATCAATTTCCCACTCAGACAAGCAATTCTCCAAAGATTTCCCAATATCCTCCCCCCTATGCCCCTTTACTAGGAAGAAACCTATGATTTTCTTATGGAGCTTCCAATCATTGTCAATAAAATGTGTAGTGACACACATGTAGTTTTGGTTGGTGTTAGCAGTCCATGTGTCTGTTGTAAGGCTAACTCTCTCACAATTTTCCTTCAAAAATTTCTTAAGCTTCAATCTTTGCACATCATACACTTTGATATATGCTCTAGTGGTAGTTCTTCTAGATGGCAAAGTAAACCGTGGACATGCTTTAGCCAAAAACTTCCTAAGACCAGGACGTTCACTTAAGACAAAAGGTTGTTCATCTTCAATTATCATTTCAGCAAAACTATTCCTTAAGTCTTCAAGATCAAACTTTCATGTGGAACAAGTACCAACACTACTACCACCACCTCCGGAGTAATTTGCAAAGTGCCTTGGCTATCAATTATTGGCTTGTTAGGATTTTTTTGCAAATTCTCAAGTGACTTTTCAAAGATGATGTACCATTTGTCCTAGGGTCACAACGAAACAACTTTTGACAATATTTGCACTTAGCTCTCTCCTCTCCATTCAAAATTTTTACCTTGCTGAAGCTGTCCCATACATCAGATCTTGGAGCGATAGCCTTTCTTTTTTTCCTCTTCCTCCGTGGCTGCCTGTTCATGCTCCGTGGCTGCCTACTCCTGCTCCTCTTCATCCTTGTGCTCCTCTAACCATGCAGCAACTTCCCTCTCCACTGTCTCTTCCGTGTCCCCCATCTACAAAAATGTTTGGTAGCGCACAGTAAGTAACCATGTCTAGGCAGCAGCAGGAGTGACAGCACAAAGTGCATAGCTCAAGGAGTACAATACATTGGATTGGAGGCAACTTACATTAGAGGACTCCTCGTAGTTGCCACCGTCGTATAGGTCACAGCAGAGGTGGCCGAGCGTCGAGGAATGCGGGGAAGGCGGCGGAGGCTCTGGGACAGGGAGGCGGCGACACGGCGTGGCGAGGGCGGAGGCGGCCGGCGCGACGCGTTGAGGAACGGCCGGGAGGCGGCGCCGGCGCGCTGGCCGGCGCAGGGAAGACGTGGGCGCCAGGAGAGGGCGGGGCAAGCCACAGGAGACGGCGGGGCGGGCGTCGGCCGGCACGGGGAAGACGGCGGCGCGCGTCGGCCGGCGCAGGGAAGACGGCCGGGCGCGCAGGGAGACGGCCGGGCGGCGCGTCGGCTGGGCGCAGGAAGACGACGGGCGCGCAGGGAGACGGCGGGCGGCGCAGTGAGACGGCCGCTTGTGGTTCCTCCCTCCGAGTCGACTCCCGAGCCTCGAGCTCCGAGGCGGCGGCCACGGCACCTCCGGATGGTGTTCAGATCGGGTTCTAATCTCTAGGGTTTGAGTCTCGTTTGTTTGACCGGAGTGGACCACACACCACGCAGTTTTGGAGAAAGATCGGTTAATTCGGTACTTCGGTTTTCATTTACCTAAACCCGAACCCGAACCGATCTAGTCGGTTTTTGCAACACCATAAACCGAACCCGAAACCGAAAACCGAAAACCGCAAAATTCGGTTTGGTTCGGTTCGGTTCGGTTATTTTTTCAGTTTTCGGTAAAAATGTGCCCAGCCCTACATAGCTGGCTGGAGAGGCGCTGGCCTAGAGTTGTTGTCAAGATCGGTCATCGAAAATAACCATCATTCTCGTTCAAGAAGAGAACGAGATCAATTCAGAAATGTGACATCCATTTCAGAATTTTGGAGCATTTTGGTTTTTATCAAATGGCATCTCTAGTTTTCTACTCTACTCAGTAAAGGACGCATCGTTTCGAAAAGAAAAATATTCAGTAAAGTAGATACTTTTTATCTGAAGATTCACGTATGATTGATTGTCCTATATACGGCGTATTATGCCGCTTCAGTTCTAATCTATGATTCGAACTGATCATTTGGGCTTTTGCATATTTTTCTGCGTGCTGTGATTCCGAATCGATCAGTCAAAGATCATAGATATAGTTCGAGCATAGACATAACTCAAATGCGCGAGTTATATATAGTTCTGCATTTTTCTGCATGCTGTGATTCTCAGTCAACAAATTAGTATGTTTAAATAGGCGGTTAATGTCGAAAGCTGTGTCTTATAGACGAGTGGTTTCTTGATTTCCAAAAAGGAAGTAACACACGTGTATCAGTTCTGATCACTGGTTCACTGAACTCTAGCTCGCTCATAGTAGTCTTATGATATGCATGGTCAGCAAAACAATTGGTAGGTGGTTGGTGTGCATATACAGATAGCAATTAAGCCGCGTCGTCGCGTATGTTATTAGTACTAATTAATCACCTTGTGAATCGCATGATTAAAAGCAAGTTTTGTAGAAAAGGTTAATACTACCTTCAATTTTATGCATATCATATAATAATAAATTTAAGGGTAACATGTATTATTATAGATTGTCTCTAACACACTCTCTAATAACTCAACACTTTTATATTTTTTAGAGTTTATGTAGTGATTATCTTTTAAATAAGAGATGATTTTTTTCTCTTTCTTCTTTTTTTTTCTTCAACTTATCATTTAGTCCTACGTGATATTTTTTAGTTTGTATTGAGATGTCTATATCACATCACTTGCTCTAAGTGGTCTGGCAACGTCGATAAGAGATGATGAATATAATGCTAGTGATCAGCTGGCTAAATTGCATTGGAGATCTAGCTTACTAGTAATATTTGCTATCCAATCGAGAAGGAATTGAATAGTACGTAGTAGGTGGTAGCGTATTGCAGTTTGATCTACTCTTTGGTGCTCATAGCTTAATCAGTTTCATATTGCAAACGTTTAGCACACTCAAGGGCTAACTAATTAGTACTAATTAACACACAGCTTTTAGGTAGCCCAGCTAGCTAAGCTGTCCCTTCACATGAGACATGCATATAGGTTGTTGCATGTGAAAATTAACAAATAAATAATGGATGATTTTGCTCTTCTCTGCAGATTGATGCATGGGGCCAAACTCCCCTACTTATCCAGATTGCTGGCACCACAACGATGGATGAACTTAGATAACTAGATAGGGTGGGTGATAGGGTTATCTGCTCGAGCAGCATGCATGATGCATATACACACCATGGCAACTGAAAGAAGCATATGCACTGAAGAATTCTTAACATTAGAAAGAAACTTGTAACCTCTGTTATATTTTCTAAAGAATGGAGGAATGAGTAATGCGACATGCTTCGTATAAGCTCTTAAATGGGGTGATTTCCGTAAAACTTTTTAAAGTATGGATTTCTTAAATAAACTATTTAAATTTATTTTTAACTTTATAATAGTTAATGAATCTGTATAAAATCATCCATCCATCCAGCTATTTAGAAGAAAAAAATGACCATGTTCGCTTGTTCGCTCACCGTTTATCACCGCTCGAATAAGATTTTTCTTCACACCAAACCAAATTTTTGTCTTATTATTCTTATACGACCAAATTCGAACACCCCCATGTCTCTAAGTGAGTGAATGATACAGCTCAAATTTCTGACAACATAGCTTCACTCAATCAATTTGATTTTTTTTTAAAAACACATAAAACAGTTCTATTCATGGGCGTGTTCACTGGCCTATGGACCGATAAGCATGTTCTACCGATTCATGAAAAATACTGTTTGAACGGATGATAATCCCAACTAATACAAACAAGCGAACAGAGTCCATATCAAAACTATGGTCTGAACTGAGCGATAATACATATCACTTGCAGTGCCAGCTGACAAAGACAAATTGAGAAACAGTGTTAGGCCCAGGCAGGAGAGGAGAGTGACGCATGCAGCTGCAAGAACAGCTCTGCACTCTGTAGGTGTCCAGTAGACACCAGCTACAGGAGTGCCATTTGGCAACCGATGAAGATGATAGCGATCAATTAGTAACAAAAGCCTCTGCCTTTTCATTCTTCTTCCATTAGTAGTTGATGACTAATCATCAATTGGCATAGTTGTTCAGGGACCAATAGTAGCACAGCTTTTGTACACTGCCATAAGCTAAGCTGGTTTGGTTGTTTGGCCAATGGCCACTCATCTCACTCGGGCCAGCTGCAGTCCACGTGGCGGGCTGCGGTTGGTCGGTGGGGAGATTTGGGCCCCCACAGGAATCGGAAGGCGCTGCCCCCAACCTCTCCCCCCAAATCCGGAAAGTTCCACCTTATCACTTGTGGCTCAGCCCTCCACGTCTCTAGACCTGGTCCATACCACTCTCCCATGGACTCAATGGCTCAAAAAACATTTGAAAAGGAAAAAAATGGCTGAAAAATGGGTACCACTATGAATTGATAGGTACTATACTAGTACCATGTCGCGAGTCACGAGAAGAGGAAAATGGGTTCCGAGGATGAGTCTAAGGATATTTATGGACTATGTGGTTGGGTATTTTTTTCATGAGCTTAGTTGGACTAGATTGAGTTTAAAAAATAATTAGTAGGTTAGTCGATTTATGTTATGATGTGAGATTGTAAAGTCGGTGAATATTCAAAATCATCTTTTTTTTATGTTGAAAGTGTTTATAAAGGTATACTCACTTGAGTTATAAAAATCATGTTTCAAGCCACCCCATATATATATATATATATATATATATATATATATAAATACGTGACTCAATTGTAATGGTTTACTTGTTGTTCTTTCATCATAGCAAAAGGTACATGATGCATTTTTATTGTAGCTCCATGGAGATGCTTTATGTACTTCATTTTTTAATTGTTTAGATATCTTTAGGCTATCTTTTGCGGATTCAAGGAACAAGCAATGAGAGCACAACACTCTTGTGAAAATGACTTCCTAACCAGAAATCAACTAGGACTGAAATCATTATTAATATATGGGTCAACCAACACCTTAAGAAAAGCTAAACTCTTCTAGGAAATATAAACAATTGACCACCCACCATTGCTTTGTTAAAACATCATCTCATCTCACCTTACCTCATGGTGCCATTCATTAGTCTTTCTCAAAAAAAATCATTCACATCTACATTGAAGACCTTTAAAAAATCTCGTTAAAAAAAAGATAATGGGAGATGAGAGGGAGATGCAAAGTCCATGCACCATGTCCACACCTCAATGACCCCATCACTACTCATACACCACACCTTTTACTTCTCCAAAGAAGCCCCAAAATAAATAAATAAATAAAAAGAGAGAGAGAAAATAAAAATCGAGTCTTTAATCCTCTCCACGACTCGATAGGCCACAAAGCCCATTCCTTTCTCCTTTCTCCCCCCACCCGAAACGCCGCTCAGCCACCGCCGCCGCCGCCGCGTCCGCGTCCGCCGCCGATGGGGTACGTGCTGTCGGCGGTGGCGAGGGTCCTGGAGCAGCCGACGGCGTGGGGCGCGGCCTGCGAGATGGCCGTGCTCGCGGGCCCGCTCTGGGCCGCCGCGCTCCTCGGCCTCCTGCTCGGCTGGGCGTGGCGCCCGCGCTGGGCCGCCGGGCTCGTCGCCGCCGCCGACAGCCACCCCGCGCCGCCGACGTTCGCCACGCTCGACTTCTGGAGGTCCCAGCTGCCCGCCCGCATCCGCGCCCCGCTCACCCAGTACATCGGCGCTGCCGGCGCGGCGCGGCCGCAGCTGCAGCAGCAGCAGGGGGACGACTCCTCCCTGCTTGGGTACGTAGGCCCGCGAACTGTTCGGTGAAATGCACCCCCGTGTTCATTGTGTTGTACGGTGGTCAAAGCCGTATTGTTGAGTGGATTTGGTGCGCGAAATTGGAGTGGTCTTTGACCGTGTCGGTGCTTCTTGGATTGGCAGGTCGTCGGAGATGGCGAACGAGGAGCTGGCGGTGGGGAAGGATGACCTGGTGAATCTCTGGAGGCTGGTGGAGGGCAGGGACGGCGGCCCGGCATGGATCAAAATGATGGAGAAGGCGCTGCCCGCCATGACCTACCAGGCATGGAGGAGGGATCCACAGGTGAATTCCACTTTCAGTGGACTGAATTCTTTGGTTCTTGTTGGTCTGAAGTGGTGAATGCTAATTCTTACTAGTTCTCGAACGACACTTTTGATGCAATCAGACTGGACCTCCACAATACCAGAGTAGTACTATATTTGAGAATGCAAATCCGGAGGAGGTGAGGGACTTCTTCGGCGACGATCAATTCCGGATGTCCAACAAGTGGGATGATATGCTCATCTACCACAAGACCTTGGAAGAGTGTCAGACAACAGGCACGATGAAAGTGCATTGGGTCCGCAAGGTTGATTGTCTTGACACGACAGTAAATTGACTGAATTTTGCTTGTACTTTTCCACTGGTCTCATGCCTCTGCATTTTTCTTGCTGTTGCAGTTCCCCTTCTTCTGTAGTGACAGGGAGTACATCATTGCCCGTCGGATATGGAAACTGGGAGGCGCATACTATTGTGTTACTAAGGTAAAAACAAACTTTGAAAATTTATTTTGGGTGTTGACTGTGGGGGTTATAGGAGGACTTGCACTTGATCATTAGCATATGAATATCTGATGTTCGTAGTGAATTTGTGTGCATCACACTATACACTACAGTTGCCAACAATTCAAAACCATATATGCAATTTGTTTGGATGAATTCTGGTCTATAGTCTTCCTGCTTTAACGTGTATGCAACAAAATGATCCTAACAAATTAAGTTATGCTGTACAGTTGTACCTCTTCGCTCTGCTCTGTTAAGAATAGATGGAGCTAGGTCAATTCATTGCGTAGCGTACGGCACAACTGTACCTTTTGTGATACTGAGAGGTCACATATAGAAATTCCAGCTTTTTATTTCTCAAATGTGCTGATATTTTTGAAACACTATATTTATCTAATGATGTTGACCTCAGGCCATTTCTCCATCCTTGGAACACACTTACGAATACAGACTTGTAGCATCATCGATGTCTTGATCTTAATGTTGAGTTGTTGACAGCAGAGATTCTCAAATCTACTTTTTATAGTGGGAACACCCATGAGCATTAATAAGGAACCACCAAGTAAAAAGCAAGGAGGAACTGGGAAGTAGTTGCTAATTTCCTACATCATTGTCAAACTTAGAAGTATGTCAAATATCTATTCTGGTTATCGGTTGTAATTTATTGGACGATGCCTTCTGTACCTCATTAGAGAACATACGATCTCTTCTAGCTTTAAATTCAGTACTCAATTCACATTTTCAGAAGTTTTGGCCTGCGTTCCTGAATAACACAGGTTTTTTTGAGTGGGTTGGGGCTATCGTGTCCTCTATTAAGTGATATTCTTGCTGATGTTTGTTTGATGTACATTCTTTTGGATTCTTTTCCTCTTAGCCAACTTATTGTCATTTCAGTCCAACAATAAGTTTGTTGTTGCTACAGGAGGTTTATTTTGGAAGGCTATTTGTACTTATTAATGACTTAACCTTGGTTCAAGATTGTCATTTAGGATATTTACCCTGCATAATTCAGTAAACCTTGATTATTATCATCGAACCAAGGTTAAAAGGACTTTTTTACAGAGTAGTAAAATAAATTGTTGATTATTCATAGTTTTGCCTAGGCAAGTTCAACTTCCATTGCACGAATCACTAGAATGTACATATGAACGGAGAGTTGACTAGCTCAGCAATTTACGTGTATGTGTTCTGTGCATTGTGCAGGGTGTGCCATGCTCATCCATCCCACGTCGTAACAAACCTCGTAGAGTTGATGTATACTATTCAAGCTGGTGCATCCGTCCAGGTAAGCCAATTTCCTTGACTATTCTGTTTACCTTTGGGCCTTATGAGGTGAAATAAATACTGTTTTGAGTAATGGGTCTGAACAAAAAGGAACAATGCAGAAGAGGAGAAATGGATGAGTAGACATATTTCTCTGTTCTTTTTTTTGTGGGCTGTTTGGTAACTGAAAAATGTCTTCCATTTATTCTTTGAACAGTGGAATCAAGAAGAGGGAACAATGGATTGACGGCCTGCGAGGTTCTCCTGTTCCACCATGAGGACATGGGTATTCCGTATGAGATTGCAAAGATTGGCATTCGGCAGGGAATGTGGGGGTGTGTAAAGAGAATTGAACCTGGACTTCGGGCATATCAGAAAGCGAGAGCTGCTGGGGAGCCATTGTCTCAGAGTGCCTTGATGGCACATATCAATACCAAAGTCGGCAACAGTTTTGTTCGTGGATTGGAATCCAATGATGATCAATCAGATATCGTGGAAGCAGAAGAGAAACCTGCGAAAAACCGTGTAGCAAGGTTCCTTGTGCTCGGTGGAGCTGTTGCTCTGGCTTGCACTCTTGATCAAGGGCTGCTGACCAAGGCTCTCATCTTTGGTGTTGCGCGGAAATTTGTAGGGCAGAGGAAGACATTGTAGCACTTCCTGATCTCTGTCACAAACCCTCTGAGCCAATCTGCTTACTGGATGAACCTTGACACACTCACTGTATTGGAATGGAGGAATTGAGGAGGAGATGATCCAATGGCTGACTTTGGCCTGTGGCACATGCCATGATGCCATTGAGAGCAGATGAAGGACTTCGATGTATATACAACGCCGGCTGTTGGATAATGAGAAAGAGGCAATGGAGTTAAAAATCTGTACTTATACATTTGGAAAAGGAATTCCAACTATATATTACGTTGAGCCTTTGTTTCATGTAATCTGCTACTATGTAGAGTAAATCAGAGGACTCGCAAAGTCATATATAAACATTTAGTTTTGCTCTTCACGGAGAATCGAAATGTTGTAATGTTGAAAACAAATGAAACACCGTTTCGATCAAATTCATATACATGTTTCAAATCTAAACATGAATTCGAATTACGGTAGATTTTGGAAGCTCGAAAGTTTGATGTCTAATGGATAGAAATGTCAAACCGAGCGGTGCACAGTGGCGAAGACTCTGCTGCTTGCTTCTCGTCGAGTCCGAATCGAATCGGGATTCGGATTCCGGATATGGCGCCAATGGCCTATTAATTTGACACGGGCCTTCCTCCACTGCCAAGCGCGTCCACCGCTTAACGCCATGCGCCGGCGAGGCGGCGGCGCAGCTCACTGACGCTTCCGACGCCCTCGTCTTTCCCTGACACCGAACCCCGCGAGCTCGAGGAGGCCTGCGTCTCCACCTCCCAAGGCGAGGACCTCGACGCGGCCGTGCAGGCCAGAGCTGACGCGCAGGCGGCGCGGATCACTCGCGCGGCGCGGTGGGCGGCGGCGACCGGCGACGCCGACGCCAGGAGCCGCGCGTCGTGGGTCCTCGGGATGATCGAGGCCGCCGTCGCCGACCGCGAGGATGCGCGCGGAGAACGCGGCGCTGAGGGAGCAGGCGGCGGCGGTGGAGCGCGACACGGCGGCGCTTGCTCGCGCCGTGCTGGCGAAGCAGGTGGAGATGGAGGAGCTGGAGCTCGCGCTTGCGGCCACGAGGAAGAAGGTGGCGGAGCTGCAGGCGCTCCTCGTCCGGCGCCGGCGAGTGCCGCTTCCAGGCGCACCTTGGCCTCGATGTGCTTCGAGACTTTCCATTGATTTTGTCGTTTTTTTCCAGAGGAAATTAACCCGTTTATAAACGCTAGGAAGTAGGAACAATGCAATGAAGTCTAAGGTGATTAATCGAATGTAAATGCATGTTTATTTGTTTAATCTTCCCGCCAATGCTGCTCCCGCAAGACTTGTTTTGAATACGAGTGCTTTTTTGTGTGTGGGTGGGTGATCATTCATCAAAAGTTTCTTCGTGATATTTGTTTAGATGAATAGATTGTTGTGAGATGAAAATATGATATTGCTGGGCAAACATCACAAGTTGCAACGCTGAACAATATTTTGCAACAACGACAAGTTTAATAACGAGTTCTTTTCCACTCAGATTTATGGATTATGCATACCTCGGTTGTCAAGCTACGACTTCTCAAAAAAAATTCTACTTCATCGTCATTGCTTAGCTAACTCATTCTAAGCTACTCACTCGTCCCACGTCCTAAAATATAAGAAGAGATTTCGAATAAAGGTGATGTACTACAAATTGATGTCCTGATTCGAGCTTATCCTAAGGTTATCCTAAGTCGTAGTACCAAGTTTATCCTAAGTCGTAGTACCGGGATACGTCTTATCCATTTAAAATTCCTTATATTCGTATATTTTAGGACGAGACGAATATAAGGAAGGAAGAAAGTATTTCTTAGGCTTATAATATATAATACTTAATTTATACCTATAAACGATTGTCCATAATCTATCAATCACATCCATAAAGAACAGAGCACTGTGCATATGTACCAGTGTTGATATCACTGCTCAGTTGATCAAAATCATGCAGCAATTTATTTTAGTATCTCATGCTATACATCGCCGAGCTCCTGTGTACCTCACATTTTACACAAAAAGAAAAGTCGAAAGGCAAGAAAGTCATGTAATGCTAAGTGTAAGGATGGTGTCACGTGTTCGCTATGTACAGAAATCTTTCATGATGAATTGCCCCCAAAAAATATATTCTATTGCATTAGTTTCTTTGTGTTCTAAGTTGAAAGCTTCTCAGGTTCACCTGATCTAGTTGCCCTTCTCCGCTCCCGCCTTGCCTCTTGAGATCAGCAATTCATCTCCCCAGCTGAAAGATGACGAGATTAGAAAAAAACACTACGAAAAAAAATGCATTGACCAACTGAAGAAAAAAAAATTTATCCATTCCAAAATAAATACAGTTGTGCAGATCAAATAAAAAAACACTACCAAAAAAATGCATTGACCAACTGAAAGGAAAAAAAACACCCTCCGTCCCAAAATAAATGAAGCTGTGATAGTTCAAATTTGATATACACAGCTGCATTTATTTTGGGACGAATAGAGTAGTGACCTGCAACAAATGTGCCGTGACAGAAGAATTGCACTACTCCAAACAGCCTTAATGCATCACCAAGATGAGAATTGCGTACCGAGGAAGCAGCACGACCCCACTGGCAAATCAAGGATGCAGTTGAAAGTTGAAACATGATGGCTTGATCCCAATCAGTTTGTATCAGTTCGAATCTGGTTTTCAGCAGGGAACCCAAAAAAAAGGTCATTATCTAGCAATCGAGCAAATTTTTTACTTCGAAGAAAAATAGAGCAAATCGATAATGATTGTTACGTGTATAAACCAGTACAATAGGAATTGGATTGATATTCCACCTATAGTTCAAAAACACTGCATGTGAATAAATCTAGACGGCGCTATCTATTTTCAAGCTTATTCCAGATCTAGCAATTTCAAAGCTTATATCACGTGCTTTCATTTTTGCATGCCTATATTGATTTCCAACTTCCAGGTGCCCTCTGGTCACATTTTCTATTGATCATGGTGATGATGAGGGCCCTAAATAGTTCTGATAGGTTTAACATAGATGATATATTATTCTTATTAAGTTACACAAAAATGTAAGGTTCAGACGTTCAGTTTGTCTTGAATTGTGCTCTGCTGTGTTACACTGTGGGACCATGAAGATTTGTTAAGCAATACATTTGACATGGTTTTCCAAAGAACACAAAATGTCAAATTAGCTTTGAATGGATTCAAAGATAGATTGCAATAATGATTCCGTGCAAAAGAAAAAATAGACAAAAACCCTATACCAACAAGCTACCACTTACCATTGTAAGAATTGTCAAATTCATACCATATTATATTTACACTATCGCACTTGATTATTCTGAGAACCTACAGCAGAATAAAGAAACATAAATAGAGCAAACAAAATTCAAAATGAATGCATAGAATGCCATTGTTATTTATTGAATCAATGTGAAGCACAAACTCACTCAATATGCTTGACTTTGGCAGAAGTCGGTTCCCTGATCTTTTTGATCTTGGTTCCTTCATTTGCCATATTCTCTGGGGTTTTTCAGTTCTAACTGAATGCTTGCTGGATTCTCCCACCGAAGTTGTTCTCTTCTGTATCTTTTCATGATATATCGCTGGTGGTGAAAGCCTCAATGGAGGTACAATTTCTATATGCAAATTCTGTGGCCTCTGAAGATGATTCAGTATTTCATACTGCAAAAAGGAGAACCGATTTGTTACAGAATTACAATACTGTAGAATTACAGTACTGTAGCCTGTAGACCATGTTCACTTGGAACCAGTATCAGCTTAAATGATACAGTAAATTTAAAGTACTAAAGTGGGGTAGATTGCCATATTCATTACAAGAGTACAAGGTTATAACTTGATCAAGGCTTCCAAGTATCACTGGAATCAGTTCTACTCATTGGAAAACTGTGGATGCAATTGACAGATGTATGATACAAGTCGAGAAGATATTATTACCCGTGACATCTGCTGAAGCCCACGAGATCTCTCGACATAATCTGTTTCATGAGTATGATAGGTGCCATGTGATACCTCGCTTTCAGCCCCACAATGTTCCCCTAGCCCATTCTCAAATATAGGTGATTTGTTTTGGGCTTGTGTATTACTAGTTGAAAGACAAATTGGGCATCCATCTTTGGAATCCCTATTGGATGACTTGCTTTGTTCAGACTCACATTGGAGATGAGTGGCATGTCCACAACTAAATACTCGTATTGCTGAAGCAGCACTTTCTTTCGAAAGAGAGCAGTTGCATATACAACATACAAAAGTCTGTGGAGCAAATCCATGACAAACCCCTCTCTTTAATAAGCTCAAGGTATAGAATGAATCATCTTCAATTACTGACTTGGCTGTTTCCTGCAGGCAGGTGCATAAGGTATCAGAGGAACAATATATATCTTCAGACTTCAGCAGGTTCCACCCCTAAAGTTTCCCTAAAAATGGCTATCAGGTGAGCTAGAAACTCTTCTCTATCAAATAAAATATAAAAGGCCATTTACCCCAACAATTGTAGTAGCAAACAAGCGTTCAATTGAAAAACCTAAGGTCTGTCAACCACTGTAAGCAATGTGTACTTCAGGATAATAAGGTAACAAGTCAACCGACTTAATGCAACAGCAGCATGGAAGTGCCTAAAGCATGAAACTGCCGGTCTCTATAGCAGCAAGTAAATTGCATATGGAACAAAATCAATATGGACATACCAGTATTCTTTTTTCATAAAGATACATAGACAGCATTCTATGTATAACAAGCTTAAAATCACCAAACTCTTGACTCCCATTGTCAGATAATAGCTTTCCCATGATTGCTGGTAGGGGTATATGTCCAGCCATTGCCTCAATTATTTCTCCAACAAACTGTGAAAATACTCTCCGCAGTGCATTCAAGCACCTTTGGTAAGCTGAAATCCTTTTTTTATGTGAGAATCCTTTGTCCTTTGGCTGTCTATTCAATGTTTCGCTCCCATTGGGCCTGACACCTTTTTCATTTACATCATTGCTTCCGTACAACTTTTTCAGGGGCTCAGAGAAACTGAATTAATAATAACATAACAATATTGATCAGAACACAAGACGGGTATTTTTGTATGACCATAACAAGCCACCAACATGGCAAAGCAGATGACTATAAAGAAAGCCTTACGTAATTCCACAATTATAGGTTGATGATATCCTTTTAAATGTGTCAATTAATCTAATAACAATTTATCATGAGAAAATATTTAAGGTCTTGTTTGATTTCTGTCTGAATTCACAATAATGGACAATTTGATGCCACTGATCATGCTACTATCTGTTATGACTATTCACAAATTGATGCCACTGTAGAACCAGTTCAATAGATACAATTTGGCATCATCAGTTCATATCCAACACTCTCAATGCCACACCTATGTATGTGGACATCATATTCGGATCTAAAGTATACATGGTAACACCCTATAAGTGTTTAAGAGCATGTCTCAATGAGAAAACTGAACGGTAAAATTTTCATGAAAAAGGATAGAACAGCAGGCAACACAGCTTGCAATATGTCATGAGATCATATTCCTAGGAACTTACGAGTCAAGCAGTTGGAACCAAAGGGACTGGGACTCCTCTGGGTTTAAGCGTTGTGAATTCCTTTGACACAATCCGATGGCAGCATGTAATGCATCAAGCACAGGATGAGCCTTCAAAACAGAAAATGTTGAAAATGTTACCTACTTACCATGTATACAATAGAGGTTACAAATCAACGCAAGCATTTAACAGGCAAGATTAAAAAAATAGAGAAAGACCTCACTCATTTTCAGAACAATGTCTGGTTGCTCTATCTCGGATATACTTTTTGATGCAATCCCAGAGAAAGCATTTTCCACGGAAGATATAAATAGGCTGATTTTCTCATCAAGACCAGCTAGAATAAGTGCCAGTGCACTCCCAACATCACCAACCCTCTCTTGCAAGAATGCAGCAGCATCTGTAACTCCATAATCTAAACAAAGATGCAAACACCGCTCCAATCTATAACTGTCAAAAGTCTCCAGAAACTTCAAAACCGACCTTCGCTCATACTGACACAAAAGCTGTGCAAGAAGGGTTTTTTAGTAACAGTTAGGATAACACACAAAATTGTTATGGTCACTAGAAAATTTCAATTACGTACCACAGACAATTACTATTATATATCAGATTAGTACGATAACTTTTGCATCTCTTCAAAAATAAAGAAAAATTGTATATTCACAACAAAATGCAGAACTGCAAAGTACTGATTTTATGAACAGTTATAAACGTAATCAGATTCTAAACCTTCAAGAGAATTAACCCCCATCTGCAAATATGATGGACAAGGTTTCATGTTACCATGCACACTGCCTGTGGTTATGCTCTACAGAGGGGAAAAAAGCAGATATGGCCATAAAGAACACTACTTTTTCCAGCCATGACATGTCACCAGACTCCTTTTCATTTGTAACAAGCAATAAAACCTAAGACGTGAACATTTAAAAAGTCCTTTGACATACTTGGTTTAGAATAAATCAATATATTTACCTCCAGATAGAGTTCAACTAACTCGTCAGTCATAATGACAGGATTGCGGTCCAACAACTTGGGAAGATTAGTAAGCCTCTGAATATAAAATTCAAGTTCACGAGATGAGTATTGAAGTTGAACTGTGCTACTGTTTCTGGCACTGAGCTCACTGAAATTCAGTTTTCCTGATAAGTGCACTTCAATTGCAGTTTTCAAGAAAAGAAAGAGGCTGTGGTGATCAGAATGAAGCTCTGACATTATTTTCTGGATCTCATCGTGGAAATGATCAATGACTAAGACAAACGCGCACTCCCTGAGAAAGGCACAGGGAAGAAAATGAGTGCTTCAGTAGAAAGGCAAACAAGCAGGCCTATCTAGTTGAGGAATATGATCTACTTGTTAGATAAATTAGCAATTTCACCTGCTTAGCTTGACTAGCTCAGGAAAATGAGATATTACTGAGGAACGAAATGAGAAAGCTTCATCATCTGTCAATTCGGATAGCTTTTTGTTGATGAAGATGAAAGCATGGAAAGGTTCCAGTGTATCCTTCATGTAACTTTCTAAAGCAGCCAAATTTTGCTTTCTGGTCATATATATCAATCCGCAGGCCTGTACAGTAACAAGATTATTCAATCGTAGGCTAAACAGTATTTGTGAGCATGTGCCATAGCATAGAAATTAACTTTCAAACAGAAGTTCACAAACCTGGTGAAAGTGAGCGTCTAAGCAAATATGCAACACATAATCAGAGTTCCAATCAGTTTGAGGAACTGCACCGAAGAGCTGAAGAACTTCCTTTTCTTTTTGAGTTGATGTTTTCTGATCATCAGATGATAGGATAGTGGATGAAGTAAGATATCTGAGAATGTGCCTAACAACTCTTTGGGATGCTTTTGCCCTTTTGTGGGAAACAAAAGAAGACACAAACTCGATTAGATAACCAAAGTCCTTCACTGAAGGCCAAATTTCTGACTCGGCATCTCCAAGAACAATTGAGTGAATAGCCTCATTTTCCAAACCAACAATATCCACAATGGCGTCCACTACATTCTGTAACATAACATTTTCACTTGGCCTTCCAATATTAATATTGTCTCCATCCTCTGAGGCACGTGTATCAGGAGTGCTAGATGGGTTATCTCTAGGTTCAGATCTCTCATGTGCAAAGGCACATTTGAGAACTTCCAAAGCAGCTTCAGTATCCATCCATAATAGATAGCATATGTTTGGGCATTTCCCACAGGAGGATTTGAAGCTCTTGTATACATCAGTACTGAAAGTCTTAGACTCCTCAAGCAAAAATTGCAGAAGTTCATCTCGTGCTGAATGAAAGCGGGATTGGGGAATTGTCCCATGCCCTGAAAAATAAATCATGTGGGAACATCTCATCAAGATCTTCTTTTTTTTAATATAAGAACGTTCTATACAACAACTTCATGTGTATCCCTGGTTCTACAAGTAAACTTGACAGGGACCAAGTGGACATCCTTATGGGAATAACACAGTACCTACATCTCATGGTAGAGAGACCCAAAAGGCCTACTCATGGTAGAGTTGAATTCTCTAGTTTTACAAAAAACAGTTAAGCTTTTAGCATATAGTTTTATTAGTGCATTTTACAATTCACAAGTTTCTAGGCCTAACAAAAGACAGCAGTATAGTACAGGGAAAACATAGTTTATGGTCAAACTACTAACCTAGCACGAATTCTTTTTTTCTTTTTTTTTCTCGAACACACCTAGCATGAAGTCCTTAGATGGTAAATTGTTTTTCACAAATAATACAGATGCTAACCTGGAGGAAATGCTAGGCCCTGAAAGCAATACTTCAGGTAAACAAGCATCCTGTAGCTGTTTCAACAAAGAATAATTATAGGGTAAGAGATTAGCTATATGTGCAGTACTAGTAAGGTGTTACAAAAGTATAATGATTTCATGTATAGGACTTGGGAGTATCTATACTCCTTATAAAAGAGAGTGGTGGTGGTGGGGGTGGGGTGGGGGGGTTCTGCCACCACCCCCACTACCAACTCCCAACTTTAAGGAAAAAAATGACGTATGGGGCTAGAGGGCTCACATGTCAACTATTCCCACCAACTCTTTATTTTTGTAGGAAGAAAAAATATTAGTATGAAGCTAAAACGATTCACCTACGATTAACAAATATATACACAATTAAGAGATGTTAATAACATGTTAATAGTAATTTTCTTTAATTAAAATCCCGTTGCAAAGCATGGGCAATATGCTAGTCTAGCAAAACTAAGCAAGTCCAACCACATAGTATTGTTCATCCTTGCCTCCTTCATTTGCAAGAAGTTAATCTTTGTCATTACATACTATCAGCCATTTTGTGCATGTTCATGCATAAAGGAATTTTTCTAAAAAAAGAACACCATCAAGACCATCAAGTTACATCCTGAATCATTCATGTAAAAAATAGCAAGGTAATTAATGCTATTATTTGACTGATTAATCCAATTTACTCAAACGCAATTTTATCATAAACTTCAGGATGATGAAACTATTATGTTCAAGTCACACACGTGCCACTTTCTTTTTTAAAAAATAATCTTGCCTATGATCATGGTGTTTACTAAGATAAAATCACTCATCAAATCATTTTTTCCCTGGACACATATTTATCAGGAATTGTGTTCAACTAACATGCCAAAAACATAAGAGCACACTACATTATCATCTTATCCACGAAATATAGTTTTATTGGGCTTTTATACAACTACTGGCCACAAAAACGACATACCCGGTAGAAGCGCCTTCTTTTCTACTAATGTTCTGAACAACAGATAAAAGCTCCTCTAGAGGCGTGCGGAAATCTTTCAGGCCTTGGTTAAACAAATAAATTAGTGCACCATATAACCCGTGTTCACGACACAGCCTGACTACCTGAATACAACAGAAGCATGACAAATCGAGTCAGGCATAAAATAGTTATTCAACACAACAGTCCGAACTCCAAACTACAATAATTGAAACAAAAGAAGTTGAAAAAAATTATGAGGCATGTTATTTTATCGGTCAATATATGCAATAGAACATGCCTGATAAGCCAGATGTATTTCTTACACTTCTTAAATGAAAATTATGTACCTGATTAAAATCCAATGAAGAAATATCCATATGAAGAATGCATTGTTCAACTCGCTGCAACCATCCTTTGCTACTATAATGCTCTACTAGTGCTTGCATAATCTGCAAATCAGATTGGCAGAAATGTTTATTCATTTGAAGGCTTCTATGATAACATTAGTAAACCCTTGATGTTGCTCACCTCAGGTGGCAAAGAGCCAAGCATATCCTTCAATATATAGGGCTCTAGCACCTCCAGAAACATACCTGTTATCAATGTCATGTCAGCTTTTTCAAGTTATAGCAGCAATTTAACAGCGAAAACATGTACCTGCACTATCTAATCAACCAGCACAAGACATATGCAAACAAATAGGCAATAAATTAAGGAAGATAACAGTAAGTATCAAAGAAGATCTAGATACACTCAAAAAGAGGGAGAACTGCATCAACTTCCATGGGTGTTTTACAAGGCCTGAACAAAATAAACTTCAGAGCTAAACCAAAAGGAAAGAAATCAGTCCTTATGAGTAAATTAAAACAAGCTTACCTCCACTTTTTGCAGCAACAAACTTAGAAAACACTGTGTCGAAAAGGATGTCGTTCCGTCCGATATGAACACAATACTCAACTGCAACCCCCCCTACACGTGCATACTGTTCCTCTCTCTGTGTCAGCAGGGACCTATCGGCATCTACCATGCCATCTGATGCACCCCCTTTTCCAGTATGGCTTGACAAAGCAATTGAAATGTATTCAAATACATAATGTATATATGACAGCAGCAACTCTACTAAATATGGCATTATGGCTTCTCGTATAGAATCAACTGTCCTCGGGAGATCAACAACACCCTGGGTCTGGCCATCATAAAGTTTCATAGCCATATCCAGTGCACCCATCCAATCACCAGCTCTCTTTAGTGCTTCAATCCGCTCTTTCCATGGAAGAAGTCGGGAAACTGTGAGGAAATTTGGCCCAAGAATATAAACCGTAGCACCTCTTACTGCTACCGAATTGTTAAAATGCCTTTCCGGGTTACCAAACCTGTTAGAAAAATGTGTATGGTATAGTATGCTGTCATCGAAGACAAAACCATCAAGAACAAATACAGTCCTGCGAAGCTCATTGCCATCTTTGGAGAACAAACAGAGCTGCCCTCTCAAATTAAGGACAACCAACATCTGAAAAAAAAAACAGTGATGTGATTTTACACCTAAAGAGCATATGCTAAATGGATTGAAAGTTAGATTTTCGCATACTTGATCATCTAACCAGGCAACACCAATCGCTGCACTATCAATCTTCCATTCTTTATGTTTAAGCATCTTTGATTTAACAAACTTTGCCACTTGAACTTGACGATCCCATGCAAGTGCAAGCCATGATACTTGTTCTTCATCTATCGTGTTAGTCATATTAGTCCATGAAAATACAACATAATAGAAAAATAAAGCAGCAATCAATGCCCACAGATAAGGGTGCCTAATCTTACCTATTGATGATGACACACTCGAGGATGTTGTGTATTTCCATGCAGCATATGCAATGGAGCCCTCTCGTGCTCCATCTGGTCTAGAGAAGGTTTCAATATGGTCAACATGATCAATATTTGTACGGAGCCTAACCTAACAGGAGAAATACAGAACATCGTAACTAAGAAAGAGATCAGATCGTAATGAACTCATATGATACATATGGAAGAAAAAGAAATTATAAAATGTTTCTAGAATTATATAAATGATTTGTACCACAAGAGCATGTTGGTGCATAATAAACATGACTACTACACCATCCTCCATTGGAGAAGAACCTTCATTGAAAAACTTCCATCCAGAATCAACTCCGACTACACCTCCAACAACACCTCCCATCATGCTGCTAAGACCACCACCAGATGAGGTTGTCAGGTTTCCCTGGGTAGATGTGTTGCTAGAGCCAAATGATTCATCCACTAGAAGAGGACAGGCTGAGAGAACAATTCCGGTGTTTCCATCAAAAAGGCGCTGGCAAATTGTAGCAAAGTTTTATCAGGCCAGACATAAATTCAATAGGTGATCAAGTAAGTCAATATATACACGCTGGAAATAATGATTCATACCTGGGTTCCCTTGATGGTCAAGCGATTAATTACTGGGATAATGGAAAATGTGTGCAACAATACTAGCCCTTTTGAATCACCAGTGATGGCTTTAGATTGGCGGATAAAGCAAGCATGCACTACAGGTGCTGTGTGCTCACCATATATGACTTTTGCAGTTGTACCTTTCTGTACATCCCAGATTGTCATATGACCATCACCATATCCTACTAGAAGAAGATCACCTTGCTGATTGAAGCACATGGCAGTCACCGGTGATTGAGTTTTCTCACCTTGGTTCCAAAAGAAAAGCATCTGGAATCATGGAATCAGTGTTTATGGTAACATTGCTTACGAAACTTCAGAACCACTAGTATAGGATAGCTATCCTTATTTTCAAACCAAAGGAAGATAAGAATTCCAATATTTCTAGCAATAAGTTTTACCTAAATATTCATCTTTAGTTCCACGTAATACTGAACCGTCTTAAATAACATTCCACTTATAGCATTAACCAAACAATAGTTATTCGAACCAGTATCAACGACTAACCTTTGCATCTGTATCGTCAGCTCGGTGGATGGAATATTTGCTTGGTATAACAATGACAGATCCTTTAGACATTCCCAACGCTATATAGCTCTTATGAACTGTCATCACCTGGGGAGAGCCATGGTCCTGTCCAAATGACGGGGAGGACATGGCACGAGTTATAGGGTTGTCAACCTCAATCTGCATGTAACCAATAGCTGGTTGGCCCCTTCCAATTCCCTCCAGATGCATGGGTTGTGCTGCTGCTCCTTCCTCCCAATGCTGCCCAAAAGAAGCCTGCCTCTTCTCAAGCTCCTCCGCCTGCTCCAATGGTTTCATTGACACCTTAGGCTTTTTCTCCACGATCTTCTCAGCTTTCCTGCTAAGCTCCAATCTCTCTTCGATTGCCTTATCAATAATGCTCTCAGATTCCAATTGCTCTTCCAGAGAGGTTTCGGATCTTTCAGATTCTTGATCATCATCAACATTTTCCTTGCAAGCAGCCCCAACCTGATCCTCAGCATCACCAAATTCTACTAAATTTTCATCAGCAGTTCGGTCTTCTACATGTTCGTCATCATTGGGACCAATTTGATCCACATGTCGATCAGTTTCTACCAAACTTTCGCCTCCAAGTTGTTCATGCTCATTGATATTCTCGGCAACAGCAGAATCAGCAGCAACTTCTTCCACCGACTCAGTGGACTCAGATTTTTCTTCGAACCGCACCCCTTCTCCATGCTTGTCCGCTTCCAATTCTTCATCACCACTCCCACTGGTAGCTTCCTTGCTCACACCCGCATCCCCTTCCGCATTAGCCTTTTCCGCTACTTCCGCTTCCGAATTTCCAACGGAAGGGAACTCCTCAGAGACTTCGGAACCGGAGCCTTCGTCTAGAAGCTTCTCCATGGGTGCGGAGGCGGAACGCCGGGACTTAATGGCAGCGGCATGGGGGGTGAGGACAGCGCGGGACGCGGCGGCAGCCGCCGCGAGAGCGGCGCCAGGCTTGGGGCTGGGCCGGACTCCCCGGAAGAGTGAAGGGAGAGGCTTCGAAGAGGATGCCGAGGAAGACGAAGCGGCGTTGTTCGAGAAGGTTCTCGAGACGAGGGAGGACAGCGTCGCCGATGGCGAGGTGGATGTGGATCTCCTGGGTGAAGGGGATGGGGAAGGCGAAGGTTTAGGGGACGGGGCCGGAGCTCGGATGCTGGCTAGGGTTTTGAGCTGGGAGCTGGGGCTCGGTCTAACCTGTGGCTCGTCGGTGTCGGAGTCGGATGACGAGAGGAGAAGGAGGAGGTCGTCGACGGCGCGCCGGTGATCGGCGTCGCCGTCGCCATCGTCTTCCGAGACTGAGGAGGAGGTGGGGGAGGAGGGAAGGAAGGCGTCTAGGTCGAGCTCCTGCGACGGCGGCGGCGGAGGCTGGGACGGCGCCATCGCCGGCGACGACGTCGACATGGAGGAAGAGACCGGAATTGTAAACTGCATCCCCTTGTGTCATAATAAGAGTATTGGAGAAGAGGTTACAACCGGGCCGAAACCTCATGGATCTATATCAATCTTTGGGCCTAAACTGCACACAGTTGCGCAAGCCCACCACCATTTCTTTTTGAAAAAAGTCGATATAGGCCTCGAGCTTCAATCACATCTCTTAACGAAATAACCAAACATGAGACACCCTTATAAAGACTTAACTTGTTGACGTAGTGTGTTGACCGATCGCTGTCCTAACCGACATCTATTTGGTGTTTACAATTAAAATAGTAAGGACTATATTTCATTGACTTTTCTCTCTTTCTCCTTTGCTCTTTTTCTTCTCTTCTTGATTTTTTCCTTCACAGCAATAATATCTATCCGTTCATATATATAAGATAGATGGTTCTTTTGTGAAGTAATATATATCTATATTATATTAGTGTATTGTATTTATTTTTTAAAATTTTTTAATAACTATTTAGATAACATATAAGAAATAAGGAAATAGACTCTCGAGAAAAAAATCATGAAAAATAAGGCGACACAACACCATCTGAACCCATCTACCCAAAGGTCATAAAAATAAAGCCAGAGAATCATTCAAAACTGAGGCTGAAATGAGGCCACCTGAAACAAGAAGCTCACACCGAGAACCACGGCTAAAAACAACAATAATTCGATCTCTCTCACTAGGAATGGTAGCCGACTAGGCTTTAATGCATTGAGAATTAGAATAGACGGAGGTGGCCACCATTGCACCCACCATTTTCAGCGAAAGAATTTAGCACGCAAGGAAATTCCACACGAAGCGCACGAGAGGGAGGAACAGAGCCTTTTCGGACACGAGCTCCGCGCGGGTCAAGAAGCCAACCAAGCGTCTACAAAGGTGGCGGATCGACGGTCGGCGACGGTCCTATGCGTGGTCAAGCGGCAACTGCAGTGGCAGATCGACGACTTGGCCTGAGTGGCAGCTCGATTTTCGTTCGGGATTATAAATTATTTAATAAATTATTTCCTAGAAATTAAATAAAAGTAAAGTGAAACTATTAAGGAAATTAAATTTTCCTTTAAAAATTATGGCTAGAAATATTTTTGAAATTTTTCGTAAAATTTTGGAGTTTCGAAATAATTTTAATAACACAAAGAATACTTTAATAATCATTTAAATAAATAAATTAATCTTTAAATAAGCTAGAGATATTTCTATTAAATATTTGGGTGTTCATCTATTTTTAGGAATTTTCCGGAATTACTTGAACACTTGGAAGTATTTATAAAAATCAAAGATCATTTATGGATTAATTTAAATAGAAAACCAAATAAAAATCCTCCCTATTGAGGCAACGTATCAGTGCACACGCACCCATCGTGTACACACGCACTCCATCCGATCTCCATCCAATCTCGATCCTACGGCTCGTATTCCACCAAGAGGCAGGGGGTATTCTGCAAAGAGGCAAGTGCAGGTGGCGGGCGGTTTTTTGTAAAATTTCCACACCAAGACAGTAGCCGTAGGATCGAGATCGGATGGATCAGATTTGGTGAAGTGCATGTGTACACGGATGGGTGCGTGTGCACCGATACGTTGCCCCTATTGATCCGGGCTAAACGACCCAAAAGTCCGCTTTTTGCTCCTTGCGGCCTAGCCCGGCCGACGGCGCCGCGCCCCTCTCTCTCCTCGACCGGCCCAGCTCACAGCATGTCTCCCTTCCGCGTGCACGCCGAAGTCTACTTTGCCTCCCCGTCTTCCCGAGCCGCTGACCAGTTGGCCCCGCTCGTCAATCTCGCCCCTCTCTCCCCGAGCCGTCGATAGGTGGGCCCCACCTATCGGGGTCGTCTCCTCCCTCCCGTCCGCATCCTCCGGCCGCTGTCGTCGATCTCGCGCCCGCGCCGCTGTTTCCCGGACGCTCCCGTGCCGCCCCAAGCTGTGCAACCGCCGCCCGCTTTTCCCAGTACTTCACGCGCACTCGCCCGTCGCTGCGTGCGCAAATCGCCGAACGGCCGATTTGATTTTCCGGCACCGGCGTAACCACCCCGCCGCTTTTCCCGTAATCCCGCCGGATCCCCGCGCCCGAGGCTATTAAACCCCGCCCGAGCTCTCCTCTCCGTTTTTCCTTCGTGTCGCTCGAGCTCCCCGTGAACCCTAGCGCCCTTCCCGCGCTCCTCCTTGCTCCGCCACTCGCCGCCGAACTCCGGCCATGCGCCGTCGCCGCTCCAAGCGTCGCCGCTGCCGCACACCGAGGCCACCGCCGCACTCCGCGCCACACCGAACTCCGGCCGCCACCTCTCGCCTACGGGTCATAGCGAACCCCCCGCCGTGTTTCCCGAGCCGCGCTACCCCGCCCGCCTCGCCGCCGTTGCGCCGTCGTGCCGCTTCCCGAGCATCGCGGCTTCGCCTCCGGCTGCCGCGCTCACCGTCCTCGGCATCCACTCCCCGCCTCGGCCGCGCCGCAGCCGCTCGAACGCCGGCAGCTCGCTCCGCCGCGCGCCGCCCCCTCCCCGCCTTTGCGCACTCTAAGACCCCTACCTCTTTTCCCGCTCCTCCGTCGCTCTCCGCCGCACCGATGGCCGCCGCCGGCGACAATCGGGGTGCACGCGTTGCCACCGCGTTTCCGGCCGGCCGGCCGCCGCCGCGCGCCTGCCACCCCAACCGTCCGATCTACCGAGAGGTAGATCGGGCCGTTGGTCCCGTGACCGTCCGATCCCTTCGGGCGATCCGACCGTCCACGTGGTGGACCGATGGACCGGTCCCGGTGGACCGGGTCCACCATGGACCTCATGCGCCGCCGCCGCCGACGCGCCCTTGCTTGCGCGGGCCGACATCGCCCCTACCTCGCCGACGTCGGCATTCGGCTTGCTGACGTCATCCCGTGCTCGTCCTTGCTGACGTCAGCCCTCGTTTTGCTGACGTCACCCCGAGCCTTTTTCTTTGTAAAAATAATTAAATATTGCGCAATAAATTGTCTTAATTTCAGAATTCATTTAAATGGTCCAAAACTTTTAAAATTCATATCTAATACATACGAACTCCAAATTGGACCATTTAAATTGCAAAATTTATCTAAAATTGAGCTATACATGTTTGTTTACTTTTTATGTACTGTTTATTTGGTTTTTATTAGGTTTTTCCTCGTTTTGCGTGCCAGCGTGTAGATTTCGCCGTTTCCGGAGTTCGCGCTCGTGAGGAAAAGAGTCCAGAAGTTTGTTTGAAGACGCAAGGTAAGTCACACTTCCCTTGAAGCATATGATCATATTTTTATAATGTTTTACATTTAGTTATAAACTTGCATTGCTTTGCTAATTACATAAGATGATGGATTACCTATCTCCTTGTTTGAGTCTTATTTACTTGTTATCCGTCCTTTGTTAACCTTGGATGTTAATTTGACTAGGTTTAGCCACTAATGTTGATTTTAGCTAGAATTATATGCTTAGTCATGCTTAATTACCACTAGCTCACTAAATGGGATAATTACACTATTTATTCTAGTCTCTGATAAGCTACAAGCTCGATACACCTGACCATGTCTTATTGATCATAATTACCTCAACTAAAGTATGACTTAATGATGGGTTGTGGATGCATGGTTTTGGATTGTCGCACCCATGGCAATTAAGGACCGGTTCATGGGAAACCCTAGAAGAATTACAGCGCTTACCACAAGCAAGAATGAGTAACTGCTTGACTCGTAGTATAGCTTTTTTCTGGCCAACGTACCCTAGTGAGGGCGGGCATGATGGAGTTGGGTCGGCTCCGGTTTTACGGGTTGATCGGCTTCCGGATTCACCGTGGCACGCGGGGGTGCTGCCCATTACCCTTAGGGGAGTAGGGGCGAAACCTTGGTGTGATATCGCTTGGTTAGGGGGAGTTTTGCGAAAGGTCTTGTCATGATTTCCCCCTTTGCAGTATCATGGTGGTGCTTTGGAGTATGGTAACATATGTGGAATCGTGTCTTGTGGGTAAAGTTGTGCACCTATGATCAGAGTAAAACTATTAGAATAGCCGTGCCCACGGGTACGGTTGATCGACCAGATTCACTATGATTAGTCCCACTACTGAATAATTTGATTTAATGGAACTAGTTTAGTTCAGGTGGAATGGTTGGGCCTATTCAACGTGGGGATAACGTTGTCCAGTGGAAGATTAATATTGCCTTAGTTACTCAACTGTTTTACCGTTTCTAAACAATTAAATGTTTGTAAACCACATTTATGCAAAATAGCCCCAAGCCACTTTTGTCTCCCCTTGCACGTTTGTATTCCTAGGTGTGACTTGTTGAGTACGGTGGTTGTACTCAGCCTTGCGATTTTTCCTCCTTTCAGAAGTGTAGTGCTTCTGAGTTGAAGATGGAGTTAGAAGACCAAGGCTCAGACCCTAGTTGAGTTTGCATGTGGAGTGGAGCTGAAGATTCGTTAGGATCGTCTTTTCCGCTGCAGTTATTGGGTGTGAGGACTAAGTGTCTCTTTAGTAAGTATTTTATTTTATGCTTTTTTTTACATTTGGATTTGTGTATTAATTTGTCGTTTTGTGTACTCTGGTTGATTCCTTGACAGAGATTTAATACGCAAAATAGTCTAGAAATTTGGGATGAATTTTCGGGCGTGACGCTGAGCTACCGTGGCTGTCGATGCGTGTGCTCGACACGCGGGGACCTGAGGGACCCCTTTTTGGTTCGGCACAGGGGAGCGGTGAATCAGGGTTCGAACTCGCGGAGAGGTAGAGGGAAGGTAGGAAGATGGAGAAAAGTCGCAATCGCAAAAGACACAGAAGGGTTATACAGGTTCGGGCCGTCGGGGAGACGTAATACCCTACTCCTGTCTTTGGTGCTATGTGGAGAATGAATTACAAGGATTGGTGGTTGTTCTTCCTTGGGGAAGCTGGAGCTGATGACTGAGGTGAAAAATGCTTAAAGCCTAAGGTTCCAGAGGCTGAATAAAAGACCAACCTTCAGAACCCCCTCTATCATGGACTTGGGCCTCCTTTTATAGTGCAAGGGGACACCACAGTAGTCCTTGCTTTCTCTACTCCGCTCCACGTGATGGAGCGGCTCTTGTCCTGTCTTGTCGAGAGGCTACCCGTATTCCTGTTCCTGTTGCCACGTTACGGGAGTTGGTGGAGAAAAACGGGTGTCGTGGTTGCCATGCTACTGACGAGAGGTGGGGTCAACCTACCTACTCCAATGGGGCCTACCGATCAGTGGCTCTCCACTTGGAGAGGGGTCGACGTGACACCCTCAGCACCCGTATTCTCTCTCCCACGCGGCCGCCCGCGCATTTAATGCGACTGGACGGGGCGTGGAGGGAGGCGTGCGTGGAATGACCGTGCGGCCATACCGCGGTCGCCGTCAAAGACTTTCTCCCCTCTTTCCCGCGTGACGGACAAAAAGGGTGATGATGAGGGGTTGACAGACATGCCTCACATCGCAATAAATGCGATGGCGCAGGCGTCTGGCCTCTCTCTGATCTCGCTCCTCTCCGAGAGAGGTGCGGGTCGATGGGCGGGGGTCCGGGTGATCCCGAACCCTACCATCCGGGAAGCGGCGGCCTCCGGGCAGCCCCCGAGCCCAGTCCCCTTTGGGATGGCCGCGTGGCCGTTCGTGGCCCGGACCCGCATGAGCCGTTCAGGGCATATCTTTGGGGTGTCCTGGTGAGCGAAGGCGTCTTCCTTCTTCAGATATCATATTCTCGTTATACCCCCGGGCCCATATCACCGACAGTGACGGTGGCAGATTGGCGACAGAGGGTGAATCGAAGAGACTCCTCTAGCCACAAGGCGACGATGCTAGGAGCCGTCTCCGCCTACAAAGAGCACGAAGCTCCGCTCCTATTCTCTTGCCTCACGTTGGCAGATGTGAACTTCGACACTATCTCTGTTGTGGTAGGGTTGAAAACGGACGGAATTTTTCCCGTCCCGACCCGTCCGTTTTTCTACATTTGATCCGACCGTTTCCGTATTTTCGGAAAAATCTGGAAACGGAACGAAAGTAGAAATGACATTTTTCCGTCCGTTTTCGCGGAATTATGTATTTAATCCAAATATTTATGGATTGTATCCGAATTTAATCCGAATTTTAGGTCATCAATATTTGTGTCTCGAAGGCCCAGCTGTGCTCATCTAAATAAAACTTACCTTATCCTCCATCCGTCGGGATCCTTTTGATTTAAAGTGGATGATTGTGTGTCATCACAGGTTGTTAATATCAATTATCTTATAATTCCGACTGGTTGGTAAAATTATCTTAATTATCTTGTTAATTATCAAAAGAACGAACAAGACGTAGTTAGAAGATACGTAAATTCCGACTTAAGTTTTAGGTTCCGACTATTTCTATGTATTTCTATATCCTGATTTCATTTGTGAACTAATATTTTCCGAACCAAATTTTATTTTTACTAAACTAAATAATATAGAAACGAAAGTAAAAATAGGGTTTTTTTAATCCGTTTTCATCCCTATGCTGCGGTGGAGAAAGCTCGCGTCGTCTTCCGTCTCGGTGCTCGCTCCCTATTCACTGCCATTGTTGTGATGTCATGTCTTCCTTCCCTACAGACCAGCGTCGGAGGGAGTCATGGTGTAGAGATGATAGAGAGCAAAGACCGAGCCATGTAGGCGTCATATCACCTAAAAAACCGGGTCAACGAGTCAGCAAAAAATGACCACCGTGAAATTTTATATTTTATCTATTTTTATAGTTAGAGATATGACTAAAACTCGACAAGAGACGTAAAAATGGACCTTTTTCCTCGCCACTTGCCAACCAACGAGCCTAACACTTGTTTGAAGTATTTGAAATGTAGGAAGTCAAACGGTTTTTGGGAATTAAATCCTATGAGAATATTACAAATTTCTTATATTCCAAATGAATCCTAAACTTCGTTGGAACTTTGATATTCTTTCTCAACGATGACAGATTTTGAAGATGTTATTTCTTTTCCTCCTCTGTACTTAGGATCTACACATATAAAGTTTGACTCTCTCTTTTTGTTTTCAAAACATAAGCAAAGATACAAAACAATCTTAAAATAATAAAATAAATGCTAAATGGGTTTATTTTATTAAGTATGAAGTTTTTTAGGCATTAATTGCAATGACAAACGGACATGAGCGATATATCTTTTTATGTATCAAGTCCATTCACTCTCTCTTCAACAATATCAAGTCCATCCTGCATAGTTGCATACTACGTAGAGTAGTTAGATTGTGCTCGTTTGAACCAGTTGGGAACTTTTTCTCCCGTATGAAAAACAAGATAGTTTATTGGCACATAATTAATTAAATAATAAAAACTTAAAAGATAAATTAGTATAAATTTTGTAAACAAATTTTCAATAGAATTTTTTTGCAAAACTTATGTTATTTTAATGGTTTGAAAAATATACGCGTAGAAAACGAGAGGGAGTAAAAGTTGAAAAACGGCCTGTGTTTATTTTCCATGATTAAGGAAGATTTTTAGTACACATGGTACGGCAAAGAAAAGCTTGATTAATTAAATATTAACTTATTATAAATTTAAAAATAATTTTATTTGATTTTTAAAACAATTTATATATATATATTTTATAAAAGTACCTCAGTTTAAAAAACGTGATTTCAAAAAATAAGTTGAAGTTTCTCATATATTTTGACGGTAGCTTGGCTAGGAGATGCATGCATGCGGTGACACAGGGCAGGAGGAAGCGCGATCAATGGCTAGACGTATTAGATCTAACGGTTACAATTGGAGCTTGATATTGATGTAGTGCTTCAAATAAATAAGATAATGTAGCTGCCTAGAATCATAGCTAATGGAGATAATTATAGGAATAGTAGACGTATTTTTGTAGCCATGATAAATTAACGAAAGGACACATAATGCATAAAATTAGCATACGTCAATTGAGAATTTAGACTTGTCATGTCCAGTCATCACCAACCTTGAATTATTTCCTGACGAATATGCTTTCCAGCAGATAGCCTGCACAAACACTCACAGATTGGCCGGCCTCTAGCTGAGAAGGGTAACATGACAAAATCATGCAATACACACCCGTGACACACACCAAATCAATTTTACACCAAAAACTAATCAAATTACGTACCAAAATGCAAGCTCATTATTGGCACCTTCGCCGTCCAAAGTCAATTTAATTATCTCAAATACAACATTAGTTTGCATTGCATGCGGAGACGTGAGGCAAGGAACACCATGCAAGGTTCAGTAGTGACAGCAAGGCGCGCTGTCCATGGCAACCTCGTCGCCGTCGTGGTGGTGCAGTGCCTCCTCGCCGCCGGCGCCAGTCCGCCGGCGGATCCCGTCCAGTGCGCGTCGGGGACGGCGCATTGCACCGTGACCAACGCGTACGGCGTGTTCCCCGACCGGTCCACGTGCTGCGCGGCCGCCGCGGCGTACCCGGCGTCGGAGAAGGAGCTCCTCCGCGTGGTGGCCGGCGCCGTGGCGTCGGGGACCAAGATGAAGGTGGCGACGCGGTACGGGCACAGCGTGCCGAAGCTGTCCTGCCCCGGCCGCGGCGACGGCCGTGGCCTCGTCATCAGCACCAACGCGCTGAACCGCGTCGTCGCCGTGGACGCCAAGAGGATGGCGATCACGGTGGAGAGCGGAGTGACGCTGGCGGAGCTGATCGACGCCTCGGCGGAGGCCGGCCTCGCGCTGCCGCACTCGCCGTACTGGCTGGGTGTCACGGTCGGCGGCCTCCTGTCGACGGGCGCGCACGGGAGCTCGGTGTGGGGGAAGGGCTCCGCCGTGCACGAGTACGTGACCGGCATGAGGATCGTCACGCCGGCGCCGGCAAGCGAGGGGTACGCGAAGGTCCGGGTGCTCAACGCCGGTGACCCGGAGCTGGACGCGGCGAAGGTGTCCCTCGGGGTGCTCGGGGTCATTTCCCAGGTCACTCTAAAATTGCAACCAATGTTCAAGAGGTCGGTGGCGTTCCAGCAGTGCGGCGACGGCGACCTGGCGGAACGAGTCGTCGCCTTCGCCAGCGAGCACGAGTTCGCCGACATCCTCTGGTACCCCGGCCATGGCAAGGCCGTGTACCGGATCGACGACCGCGTGCCCAACAACACGTACGGCGACGGCGTCTACGATTTCATTGGATTCCGGGCGACTCCCGCGCTCTCCATCCAGGCCAACAGGCTCGTTGGTTCGTGATCCATGCACCATGCATGCATCGAACAGGAACAAATACTCCAATTTTCCAATGCTGTTGCTGACATGCTGTTCTTGATGTTTGTTGCATGAAGAGGATGGCCTGGAAGCGACGGGGAATGCCGCCGGCAAGTGCCTCACCGCGTCGGCGACGAAGTCCATCCTCGCCGGCCGCAACTACGGCCTGACGAGGCACGGCTTGCTCGCGCCGTTCCCCGGCACGGCGGTGGTCGGCTACCAGAACCGCATCCAGTCGTCGGGATCCTGCCTCGCGGGCCCTGACGACGCCCTCCTCACCGCCTGCCCGTGGGACCCGCGCGTCGAGCACGGCACGTTCTACTTCCAGGCGGGCATCAGCGTGCCACTGTCCAAGGCGGCGGCCTTCATCCGCGACGTGCAGCGGTTGCGCGACCTCAACCCGGACGCGCTCTGCGGCGTCGAGCTCTATGACGGCGTCCTCATGCGCTACGTCAGGGCGTCGACGGCGCACCTTGGCAAGACGGAGGACAGCGTCGACTTTGACATGACCTACTACCGGAGCCGCGACCGGGCGGCGCCGCGGCTGGACGAGGACGTGGTGGAGGAGATCGAGCAGATGGCGCTGCGCAAGTACGGCGGTGTCCCGCACTGGGGCAAGAACCAGAACGTGGCGTTCGAGGGCGCCGTCGCCAAGTACGGCGGCGCGCGCGCGGCGGCGTTCATGAGGGTGAAGCGGGCGTACGACCCCGACGGCCTCTTCTCCAGCGAGTGGAGCGACCAGGTGCTCGGCGTCACCGGCGCCGGCGGCGTGAGCGTGGTGAGGGACGGGTGCGCGCTGGAGGGGCTGTGCGTGTGCTCGAAGGACGCGCACTGCTCGCCGGAGAAGGGCTACCTCTGCCGGCCGGGCAGGGTGTACCGCGACGCCCGGGTGTGCCGGCGTGTCGCCGACGATCTCTAAGCACACGACGAGTGTATTGTGTCCATGTAACGTGAACGCGTGATAAAATCAATCAGGGACTGTAGAGGAATTGTTCGCTCGAGTTTTAAAAACATGTTTCATTTTCAAATCCACGGCGAAAAAAAGAGAACATTCAAATGCTCAACTCAACTCTTTCAAATTTTGTTCAAGAATAAATAATTGTGTGGCCCAGATGAACTCCGGTGGCCTGGCTCAAAACTCCAGCAACTAATGGGCTGACTTGTGGACCTAACTGGACTCCCCAACGTCTGCGTTTTGTTCCCGGTTACTTAAAGGAATAAGTCCGCTTGGAGTCCCTCAAATATAGGTTCAATCTGATTCGTATGCCTCAATCGTAATACCAGATATCTTTGACCATCTAACTATTCAAACTAGTACAAAATAACTCCCTCGATAGTTTTGTGAGCGATTTACACTGACATAGCTCGTTTACCTGGTCCAACCGGTTGAGTCAACATGTGAGACCCACATATAAGTGTCCTATTTTTTTCTCTCTCTCCTCTCTTCCTGGAAGCGGTGGACAACATCACCTTGGCACGAGCGGTGGTCGAGCTCGGCGCCTACAGCGAGGCCGTGCAGATCCTCGACACTAGGTAGGAGGCGCTGAGCCGGTCGACGTCGGTGGTGTCCGGTGATGCCATGTACACGGCGCTGGTGGTGGCGCTAAGGGAGCTGAGCGAGCATGTGGCAGACGAGCGAGAGTACGCGCAGATGGGGCACACGTGCATGCTCGTCGGCATGAGCTCGCACCGGTAGCAACGTGCCTCGTCGGTGTGGCTCTGTAAGGGGAGCTTTGTGTATGGGTGTTCGTCGGTGTTCGCGTCCCTGGCGATGCATAGGTGTTAGTGATATGCCCTAGAGGCAACATGGAGATGTTGGATATCACGTCAATGTTTATGTATAAATGAATAAAGTGTTATTCAGTTCCATGAAATAGACATCTTGTATTGATCAATAAGTACGTGACTTATTTATGAGACTCTATATGTATGAATCTATTTCTAAACGATCCCTGATCATATGTCATATTGTTGGAACAAATATGATTCTAAGATCGGCATGTTTATTGATTGATGATCATGTCTCATAGATCATGGGTATGGAGATACCAAATCAATAAACATGGACATATGTGTTGAAGAACACATTGTTGGATAGACCCACCATGAGACACTACAGGAATTAATGTGCCATTAGTTGGTCTCATGTAGTGTTGGTACAAAGTCCTTAGACCTCGAGATCACCATGGATTCCAACATGTGTAGTAGCCTACTTTGGGACTACCAAACGCTATTCGTAATCGGGTAGTTATAAAGGTAGTTTTCGGGTTTGCTATGAAACATGGAGTGGGATGTGAGTGATCAAGATGGAATTTGCCCCTCCTTTGGAGAGATATCTCTGGGCCCCTCGAGGTAATGGATTATGGAAATGCATGGCCATGCTAAGTTGATTGAGGAGTCAATCAACGGACGGATAATCCAATACGGTTCGAGTGAATGGTTAAGCTATTGAAGGGATGGCACACATCTTGCCTATAGCTTAACCGGTATCGTGAGGCAAAGGGATTTGTGTACACATTACGGTTCGAGCCGATATTATTCTTGTATACTATGGTGTCAATATGTGCTTGCTAGGCGCCGCGTTGTGTGTCGGCTGAGTTAGACTCGAGCCGACGATCGGCTAAGTTAGACTATAGCCGAAACCGAGTATACCGAACCTACGGGGTCGCACGCTTAAGGGGATAAGAACAGGCATTCGAGTTGGACTCGGATACGGCTCGATCGGATAGGGATCCGATCGGATAGAGTCCTATGGGCTTACGACGTGTGGGCGGCCAACTCTATGAGATACGGATGAGATCCGATTCAAAATAGAGTCCTAATCGGCCACTAGTCCCAGTCGGCCAACTCTATATAAAGGAGGGAGGGGTGGAGAGTTGCGGGATGTCAATTGCATCGCGTGCAACGTAAGTCGCCGAGATCAATCTCCACGGAAACCCTCCCCACTTTCGAGCCAAACCCTAGCCTTGCATCGCGTGCTAGCACACGGGTGTACGGCGTTTGTCCCCGGACGTGTGGATACCGGTAGAGGCGCTGCTACGTTGCGCGCCGTTGATTGGCTTCGGATCGGCTACGGCATCCGTGAATCGGTTGATTGGCGAATCGGCCGTCCCGGTATCGGCTGTCGGCTTGCGAGAATCGGCTACACTTGCTCCGGATCGGATAGCCCCGATTGGTTTCTACTTGCACACTCCAATCGGTAACGATCTATCGGCCCTTACTTGCAAGTGTTCCTGGTTTGCGCGGTAGAAATTTTTGTTTTCGGCTAGCGTAGCTTCCGCGTAACCCTTCGGTGGTATCGAGCTAATCTTGCTTAGTTCGGGTTTTAGATTGGATCGGAACAAGTTTTGCGCACGGGTTGATTTGATCAATCGGTTTTACGGGATCGTTGAGGAGAGTTAATGGTAATTGCGTTCCTTGATAGTGTATCGGAACGGCGTAATGTGATTACGTCGAAGCAATTTCCATATAACTCGGTTTGAGTCGGCTTCGAGATAGCGTTCCTTGATAGTGTATCGGAACGGTATAATGTGATTATGTCGAAGCTATCTCGTAGTCCGATCTTGTTAGCCCTCGCGCTGCGCAAACCATCTCCCTTGATAGTGTATCGGGACGGCATAATATGATTATGCCGACATGGTTTCCGTAAGCGATTTCATAGATTGGATCTATGAATTTCGTGTGGTGTTCGGCGCTGCCCGAAGCCCGCGGACCGCCGTGTGCGTACTCCCTTATAGGTCGTCTCGATGCCGTAGCTCTGCGATAAGTAGAAAACGTTTCTACGCCTAACTTGTTTTTGCAGAGAATGCTTTGAGATGGTATGGCCCTATTGTATGTATGAGATGTATGAGATGCATGTGATGCATGTAATATTCTTTCATATGTGCAATCCCTGTAATATTCTTTCATACGTGCAATGCTTGTAATATTCTTTCACGACCTGCGAGTCGATGTAATCTTCAATTAGAGCTTCTATAGTAGTAGCTTAGTTTGAAGAAATCAAGCATTCGGCACTCGAAAGAACGGTGATGAAGATGGAGATCTCTGCACCCATGGAGATGGAGATCACCATGTGAAGGGGGCCATACTATTTCATGATATTCTACTTGCTTTCATATGTGATATGTTTGTTTGATAGGATAGCATCCCTCACAAAATTAAGTAGTAATGATGCCCTTCCAAATGTTGCACCCGTCACCGTTATGCTCGTCAATGGTGGGTCCGCCAAAGCAGCAGTGCCATTCTCTATCATAACACGAGGGGTATATGTCGACATATACACGGAGCATTTGGTTTACTTAACAAGGCTATCAAAACACTTTTGGGCCTTGGGGCATAGGTTGGGGCCGGGCATGGAGATGCCACACCAACAACAAGAGTCACATAGAGATGTGATTAGCAAGGAGTTGCTTACCGATGTTATTAATCTTCTAGCGGTGATGCCAAAGCTCACTAGAAAATTAATTAACATGTGGATCTTGACCCAATACGTAACCTAGAGGGAAGGTGGAAAATACGTAATGGGAGTCTAATGTTAAATTGTTTAACAATGGACATAGCATAAACATTGTGCTAAACTTTGCTTTTTCTGTTGTAGAATAAATGGCGGCTAATACTACACCCAAGGCTTTTAATTTGCGATCTATTCTCGAAAAGGAAAAATTAAATGGAACAAACTTTATGGATTGGTATCGCAACTTGAGAATTGTTCTCAAGCAAGAGCGTAAGGAGTATGTTCTTGAAGTACCCTATCCCGAGGATTTGCCAAATAATGCCACCGCAATCGCACGGAGAGCTTACGAGAAGCACACTAATGATGCCCTAGACATAAGTCGTCTCATGCTTGCTACAATGTCCCCGAGCTTCGAAGCAATATGAGAGCAGATGCTCACACTATTATTCGGGATCGCGTGGCATGTTTGAGAACCAAGCTCGGGCCGAGAGGTTCAACACCTCGAAGTCCTTGTTTGCGTGCGGCTTGTTGAGGGGAATCCCGTCGTCCGCATGTGATAAAAATGATTGGCTACATTGAGAGTCCGGAAAACTAGGTTTTCCCTTAGCCAAGAGTTGGCTACGATGTGATTCTCCGCCGCTCCCTCCGAGCTTCGAGCCATTCATATTGAATTATCACATGAACAATATGGATAGGACCTTGGCTGAATTGCATGGGATGCTAAAGACAGTGAGGAGAGTATCCAGAAAACGGTCATCATGTGATGATGATGCGAAGGCAAAGCGCAAACCACTGTCAAGAAACTTTGTACCAAGAGGAAGTTAACTCCCGATGAGATCGCGAGTGCCTCTAATGCAAAGAAGGGCAAGAAGGGGTCGGCGGCATCGATGCCGTTTGCTTCTATTGCAAGGAGACAGGCCATTGGAAGAGGAACTGCAAGAAGTACATGGAGGATCTCAAAAAGAAGCAAAGTACGACTTCGCTTCGGTATTAATGTTATAGACATTAATCTTGCTACTTCACCTACTGACTCTTGGGTATTTGATACCGGATCGTAGCTCATATTTGCAAATCGTTGCGGGAATGAGAAGAAGTAGAGGATTGAGAAGGGGCGAGGTGAACTGCGCGTCGGCAATGGAGCAAGCGTTGCTACGCTTGTCAGCTCAGACAGCACCACTTCATCTACCTTCGGGATTAGTTTTGGAATTGAATAATTGTTATTGTGTTCCAACACTATGTCAAAACGTTATTTCCGCTTCATGTTTGCAAGCGGAAGGATATGATTTTAGATCATTGTTTCCGCTTCATGTTTGCAAGCGGAAGGATATGATTTTAGATCAATGGACAATGGTTGTTCAATATATCTTAGAGATATGTTCTATTTTCATGCTCCATTGGTGAATGGATTGTACGTTTTGAATCTTGAAGCGTCTCCCATCTATAACATTAATACGTAAAGGCAACTCTCTAATGATATAAACCCCACGTTTATCCGGCATTGTCGCTTAGGCCATATAAATAAGAAACGCATGGAGAAGCTCCATAAGGATGGATTGCTTCACTCTTTTGATTTTGAATCATTTGAGACATGTGAGTCTTGTTTACTTGGTAAGATGACAAAGGCACCTTTCACGGACACAGTGAAAGAGCAAGTGACTTGTTGGCACTCATACATACGATGTATGTGGACCAATGAGCTCAACGGCCGAGGTGGTTATCGCACTTCATTACCTTTACGATGACTTTAGTAGATATGGTTATATCTACTTAATGAGGCATAAGTCCGAATCCTTTGAAAAGTTCAAAGAATTCCGAATGAAGTACAGAATCATTTAGGGAAAACAATCAAGTTTCTACGATCGATCGTGGAGGGAATACTTGAGCCAAGAGTTTGGTAATCATCCGAAAGATTGTGGAATTGTTCCACGTTGACTCCGCCAGAACTCCACAATGGAACGGAGTGTCCGAACGGAGAAATCGCACCTTGTTGGACATGGTGCGGTCGATGATGAGCCAAAGTGATCTTCCGTTATCCTTCGGGGATATGCTCTTGAAACACGCTCACACTAAATAGAGTTCCATCTAAGTCGGTTGAAAAGACACCATATGAGATATGGACAGGGCAACCCCTAGTTTGTCTTTTCTCTCAAAATTTGGGGATGTGAGGCTTATGTAAAACGTTTACAATCCGACAAGCTCACACCCAAATCGACAAGTGCTTCTTTGTGGGATATCCTAAGGAAACTAAGGGATATTACTTTTATAATCGGGAACAAGGCAAAGTGTTTGTCGCCCGACATGGTGTCTTCTTGGAGAAAGAGTTTCTTTCAAGAAGGGTTAGTGGGAGCAGGGTGCATCTTGAAGAAGTTCAAGAAACACCGTAAAACGTTTCGCGACCACGTAACCACAACAGAGGAACAAAGTGTTGCGCCACCGGTTGTAGATACACCACCCCACGGAGGTCGAAAGATCACGTCGTGCGCCCGAGTGACACAAAGTGCGGAACAACGTGACATATTGTTGTTGGACAACGATGAACCTAAGACCTATGAGGAAGCGATGGTGGGACCCGATTCCAACAAGTGGCTTGGAGCCATGAAATCCGAAATAGAATCCATGTACGACAATCAAGTTTGGAACTTGGTTGATCCACCGATGGTGTCAAAACCATTGAGTGTAAATGGGTTTTTAAGAAAAGGCCGATATGGATGGAAATGTTCACATCTATAAGGCGCGATTGGTGGCGAAAGGTTTTAAACAGATTCAAGGAGTTGATTATGATGAAACCTTCTCGCCCGTCGCAATGCTTAAATCTATTCGGATTATCCTAGCGATTGCTGCATATTTCGATTATGAGATATGGCGGATGGATGTCAAAACGGCTTTCCTAAATGGAAACCTAAGCGAGGATGTATACATGATACAACCTCGGGGTTTTGTCGATCCGAATCGCTGGAAAGATATGCAAGCTACGTAAATCCATTTATGGATTGAAGCAAGCATCTCGGAGTTGGAATATTCGTTTTGATGAAGTAATCAAAGGGTTTGGTTTCATCAAAAACGAAGAAGAGGCCTGTGTTTACAAAAAGGTCGAGTGGGAGCGCAATTGTATTTCTAATCTTATATGTGGATGACATATTACCGATTGGAAATGATATCCCTATGCTTGAATCCGTCAAGTCTTCATTGAAAAATAGTTTTTCCATGAAAGACTTAGGGAGGCAAATATATATTAGGCATTCGGATCTATAGAGATAGATCCAAGAGGCTAATTGGATTAAGCCAAAGTACATACATTGACAAGGTGTTGAAAAGGTTCAACATGCATGATTCCAAGAAAGGTTTCTTGCCCATGTCACATGGCATTAATCTTAGCAAGAATCGTGTCCTCGACACATGATGAGCGGAATAAGATGGGTATGGTTCCATATGCTTCGGCAATTGGATCCATCATGTATGCCATGCTTTGTACACGCCTGCATGTCTCGTACGCTTTGAGTGCTACGAGCAGATACCGCCGATCCAGTGAAGGTCACTGGATCGCCGTAAAGAATATCCTTAAGTACTTGAGAAGAACTAAGGATATGTTCCTAGTCTATGGAGGTGAAGAAGAGCTCGTTGTAAGTGGTTACACCGATGCTAGCTTCCAAACAGACAAGGATGATTATAGATCGCAATCGGGTTCGTGTTCGCCCGAACGGAGGCGCAGTCACTGGAAGAGTTCCAAGCAGATACCGTTGTCGATTCTATAACGGAGGCCGAGTACATTGCCGCTTCTGAAGCCGCAAAGGAGGCGTTTGGATCAAGAAATTCGTTTCGAGCTTGGTGTGATGACTAGTACGACCGGTCCAATGTCTCTCTATTGTGACAATAGTGGAGCCATTGCGCAAGCCAAGGAGCCGAGGTCACATCGAAGTCCAAACACATACTTCGGCGATATCATCTCATCCGCGAGATTGTGGACGAGGTGATGTCAAGATATGCAAAGTGCACACGGATCTCAACATAGCCGATCCGCCGACAAAACCTCTCCCTCACCGAAGCATGAGGCGCACACAAGAGCAATGGGTATTAGATACTTACATGATTGACTCTAGTGCAAGTGGGAGATTGTTAGTGATATGCCCTAGAGGCAACATGGAGATGTTGGATATCACGTCAATGTTTATGTATAAATGAATAAAGTGTTATTCGGTTCCATGAAATAGACATCTTGTATTGATCAATAAGTACGTGACTTATTTATGAGACTCTATATGTATGAATCTATTTCTAAACGATCCTCGATCATATGTCATATTGTTGGAACAAATATGATTCTAAGATCGGCATGTTTATTGATTGATGATCATGTCTCATAGATCATGGGTATGGAGATACCAAATCAATAAACATGGACATATGTGTTGAAGAACACATTGTTGGATAGACCCACCATGAGACACTACAGAATTAATGTGCCATTAGTTGGTCTCATGTAGTGTTGGTACAAAGTCCTTAGACCTGAGATCACCATGGATTCCAACATGTGTAGTAGCCTACTTTGGGACTACCAAACGCTATTCCGTAATCGGGTAGTTATAAAGGTAGTTTTCGGGTTTGCTATGAAACATGGAGTGGGATGTGAGTGATCAAGATGGAATTTGCCCCTCCTTTGGAGAGATATCTCGGGCCCCTCGAGGTAATGGATTATGGAAATGCATGGCCATGCTAAGTTGATTGAGGAGTCAATCAACGGACGATAATCCAATACGGTTCGAGTGAATGGTTAAGCTATTGAAGGGATGGCACACATCTTGCCTATAGCTTAACCGGTATCGTGAGGCAAAGGGATTTGTGTACACATTACAGGTTCGAGCCGATATTATTCTTGTATACTATGGTGTCAATATGTGCTGCTAGGCGCCGTCATGGATGTGTCGGCTGAGTTAGACTCGAGCCGACGATCGGCTAAGTTAGACTATAGCCGAAACCGAGTATACCTGAACCTACTGTGGTCGCACGCTTAAGGGGATAAGAACAGGCATTCGAGTTGGACTCGGATACGGCTCGATCGGATAGGGATCCGATCGGATAGAGTCCTATGGGCTTACGACGTGTGGGCGGCCAACTCTATGAGATACGGATGAGATCCGATTCAAAATAGAGTCCTAATCGGCCACTAGTCCCGTCGGCCAACTCTATATAAAGGAGGGAGGGGTGGAGAGTTGCGGGATGTCAATTGCATCGCGTGCAACAGAAGTCGCCGAGATCAATCTCCACGGAAACCCTCCCCACTTTCGAGCCAAACCCTAGCCTTGCATCGCGTGCTAGCACACGGGTGTACGGCGTTTGTCCCCGGACGTGTGGATACGGTAGAGGCGCCGCTACGTTGCGCGCCGTTGATTGGCTTCGGATCGGCTACGGCATCCGTGAATCGGTTGATTGGCGAATCGGCTGTCCCCGGTATCGGCCGGCTTGCGAGAATCGCCTACACTGTTCCGGATCGGATAGCCCCGATTGGTGTTTCGCTGCACACTCCAATCGGTAACGATCTATCGGCCCTTACTTGCAAGTGTTCTGGTTTGCGCGGTAGAAATTTTTGTTTTCGGCTAGCGTAGCTTCCGCGTAACCCTTCAATAGGATGGAGAAGCTCTCGGAGATTTAGCGTCCCTGGCCCTGGACCACATGGTGGACGACCCCCTCCATCCTCACCGCCGTGGCCAACTCAGTGCTCGTGACGCCCCCTTTCCCGTCTGACCCTACCGCGCGCCTCCTCACGGCATTCCTCCGTCACCGTGTCGCTACCAACTCAGTCTCTCCTGTCGCCCTCGACTTGTTCTAGCTCCTCGCATCGCTCCCTTTCCCAGCCACTCTTGCCATCCCCACTGTGGTTGCCGCCCACCTCGCCATCATGACCTACCTCGTCGTCTCCACGCTCAACTTTGACGCCGCTGCGGGGGCCCTCTTTGTGAGCCCCGGCGGCTGCACTCGCCACGCGATCGAGGGGGTGGGAACACCGCACTCGCCTCAGGTGAGGCATCCACCCATCAAAACAGTTTGAGGTTGTCGTGGGGAATTCGCTCTCATAAACCGTGCTGAGGGGCCTGTAGGAAGACCGAGCCACGGTGGAGGAGCAGGAGCTCCTCAGCTCCTTGTTGCCGAGGTGGAGAGAGAAAGAGGAGGGAGGAGAGAAAATAAAGAGAAGGAAAAATAGTAGGAGGTGCTGATATGTAGGATCCCATATGCTAACTCAGTCGGTTGGACCAGGTCAACGAGCCACGTCAATGAAAATCACTCACAAAACCACCAAGAAGTTATTTTGCACCGATTTTAATAGTTGGAGGATCTAACATATTTGTTATTGCTAACAAATGAGGGACACAAATTTGATTAGACCTATATTTAAAGAAGTCAGAGTAGACTTATTACTTACTTAAAACAGAGTTATGTCCAGATTTTATTCAACAGAGTTATGGCCCTATTAGGGTTGTGCTTTAAGGCTGGTTAGACAACTAAAGCCCATGGTTGCTTGTCTGAGTTATATTCAACCAGGAGAGTGAAGGAGTTGCTTACACAATGTGCGCACACCTTGCGCAACGAAACATTCTGTAGACTTCTTGAAGTTAGTGAGAGACATACTTTTGTTGAACCGTCAGAAAATATGAGTGACAGTGTAATGGCTGCTACAAAAGATCTCAGTAAGAGCAACCATAATATGGTAGTAAACCAAATAGCAAGCGATGAATGCACTTTTCCTACCAAGTATTATAGGACGAAGTAACAGTTACTACTAGAATTTTTTTGCTATTGCCGATAACGACCAAATAAAATATAAAGATTCTCACAGAAACTAAGAGATAGAGGTTAGAATCGATTCCTTTTCAGGTGGATCTCACCTTATTTACCGCTATACTCATGTAAGTATTATGGAGTATGTCGCAACATACTACCATGTGACCACTATCGACATACATACATTGTGTATGTCCTAAGAGTGAGTACCAAAAGTCTTTTTATGTCATCAATTCATTGGAGATCTGGAAGGTTTTGAGGAACAAGCTAGGAGCAGGTGATGCTACCCTAAGATCAAAGAATAACCCATCTCTTTTCTTGCTTGTCTTGCTAAAGTCCCTGAGCCTTGATCAGCTCACCATGATGTTTGACCTTTAGTGAGAGGTGATGATGGTGCACGCATGGTGACTGGTAAGCCTGGTAGAGAGCTTAGACAAATGTTTTTTTAGAAAATGGAATATATTAATATCCCAGCTTCTGTATCGATTGATGCATATGGTTGTTCATTATTACAGTCTCATACCACAAGTTTAGAAATCCAACATGACAATAAAAACACACACCAAGCACAATTAAAAAGCAATTCTATGACTAAACTGCCAGCCAAAACTAGCAAACACTTTCATCACAGCCGATTCAATAGCTCTACAACCCTTCTTCATGAGCAGACGATCCTTCTCCTTCTGTAGTAGAGCCCAATGCCTTACCCAATGAGGTTCCTCTGAAGATAACCTGTAAATAGGAAAGTGCTTTCACATTATCAAACACAACTTCATTTCTAGTTAGCTACAGAGACCAACAAATAGCACTTGCCCCCACAAGGATTTGCAACCTCATTTTCTTATCTAATCTCTGTAGCCAACATGTGAACAAATTATGTATGTTAGTTGGAGGTTTCAATTTAGCGCACTATGGACAATCCTCCAAACAAATTTAGCATAATGGCAATCAAAAAATAAGTACTGTATAGATTCTTGGGTAGAACAAAAAGAACACCTCCTATCACCCTGCCACTGTCGCCTGGCAAGATTATCCTTGGTCAAGACTACACTCTTATATAAATACTTCTTTAGCGGAATTTTAACTTTCCAAATTAAACTATTACAAGGCAAGGCAAGGCTTCCCAATAATGCTTTGTACATCGAATTTACTGAAAACAAACCATTTTGATGTAGCCCCCACCCAAAATGATCACTTTGGTTTTAAGGCAAACATTAACAACCATGGCTATAATTTATACCAAGCTTGTAAATTTGCTCCCGACAAAGATCTCCTGAAAGCTACATTTAACGGCGTTGTGAACAACACTGTTCTGACAGAAGCACTTTTCTTTCTCACATGTTATATGATGATGGGAAAAGCATTCTAAAAGGTCGTGTTGTTATCCACGAATCCTCCCAAAATTGCACTTGTAATCCATCTCCTAGATCAAACTTGCCCAAAGATAGGAACTCACTCTTAACCTTCATGAGGCCGGCCCAAAACTGAGAGTCTCCTAGCATGTATTAAACCTGAGTTAAAGATTTGTCCTTTAAATATTTATTTTCAGCAATTGTTGCCAAACCTCATCACCATTTAAGAGTTTGAAGAGCCACTTGCTTAAAAGACACTTATTTTGAACATCTAAATTTAGAACTCCCAGCCCTCCTTGTTCTTTTGGTGTACACACTACATCCCATTTTGTCAATTTATATTTCGTCTTGTGTTCATCACTTTGCCAAAAGAAACGAGCTCTAAAGTAATCCAACTTTTTCAAAACACCTCTAGGAACTTCAAAGAACAATAACATATACATAGGAAGACTACTTAAGACTGAATTAAGGAGGACTAGCCTTTCACCCACCGATAGCATCTTACTCCTCCAACCATTCAGCCTCTTCTGAAAACGATCTTCCACATGTTTTCAATCCTCATTCCGCAATTTTCGATGGTGCATAGGGATTCCTAAATATTTAAAGGGGAAAGCTCCTACATCGCATCCAAATAGCTAAGTATATTGTGATGGCATACCATTCGCTGTCCCAAAACAAAAAAGTTCACTTTTATGGAAATCAATTTTGAGTCCCGGTAATTGCTCAAAAGCACATAGCAAGAGTTTCATATTCTTGGCCTCCTCAAAATCATCATCCATAAAAATGACAGTGTCATCCACATGCTGAAGAACTGAAAGACCCGTTTCAACCAAATGTGGAACTCCATGAATTTGTTCAGCCTCTTTTGCGCGTGAAATTAGTATGGCCAACATATCTATCACTATATTAAACAAGACTGGAGATAACAGATCTCCTTGCCGCACTCCCTTTCTTGTTTGAAAATAATGGTCTAAATTATCATTAATCTTTACAGCAACACTTCCCTAGACATAACCTTAGAAATCCATTCACACCATTGTGGTGAAAATCCTTTCATCCTAAGGACTTGTTGAATAAAAGGTCACTTTAGGTTGTCATATGCTTTCTCAAAATCCAATTTCAGCACAATTCCATCTTTGTTCTTCCTATGTAGCTTATGTAATGTTTCATGTAGAACTACCACCCCTTTCATTATATTTCTCCCCGGAATAAAGGTTGTCTGAGGCGGTCTAATCAGTTTATCTGTCATTTTCAAAATTCTATTGTTTAACACTTCTGTAAAAATCTTGAATGAAACATTTAGGAGACAAATGGGCCTATACTGTTGTATTCTAGTTGCATCCGTGATCTTAGGCAACAAGGTGATTATCCCAAAATTCAAACTATGAATAGGCAATCTCCCCAAATAGAATTCATGAAAAGGGCTCAACAAATCATGCCTAATAACATCCCAAAAGCATTGATAGAACTTTGTTGGAAAACCATCCGGTCCGGGTGTCTTATTGTGTTCCATATCAAAGACAGCCTTCTTGACCTTGTCTTCACTGAATGGCGCCACCAATACCTCATTCTCCTCTTTGAAACTTGAGGTATGTCAAACCTCAAAGTCTCGTCCAATGAGAAAGAATTCTGTATATGGGGTCCAAACAGTCTTTTGTAAAAGTTATATAAATCTCCAAATTCGCATCACCCATAATAATACCTTCTTCTTGTTCGAGTTGTGTGATTTTTGTTTTCCTATGTCTTCCATTCGCCACTATATAAAAATATTTAGTATTATCATCCCACTGCAATAACTTTGTTGTTTTCGATCGTTGAAGCCAACCAATCTCCTCCTCTCTCAACAACTTAGTTAATTGCCCTAATAGACAATATTTCTCCTCAATCTCTTGAAGTGATAAAAAAGAAATCTTTGCCTTTATAATAAGGAAATCAATTTTATTCAACAAATCTTGCTTATGCCTCCTGTCTTGAGAAGCCAAATTTCGAGCCCAACCTTTAAGAAAACGGCACAATCTTCTAATCTTAGATTGTCATCGTTCTAAAGGGGTTGACCCCCTGTTCTCAGATTCCCAAACCTCTTTTACCAAATAAAAGAAACTTCTATCATTAACCATCTTAGCTCAAATTTGAACATTCTAGAATTCCCTCGGTGTGAAGGCTCCCCAACATAAAAGTGGAGTATGATCCAAAAGCTCGCGAGTCAGAGCATGAATGGATGCCAACGGAAATTTTTGTTCCCACTCAGTTGTCATCAAAATCCTATCTAGCTTCTCATACGTTGGAATCTCAGCATAATTAGCCCAAGTAAACTTCATGTCCGTCAACTCTAGCTCCCTCAAATTCAGAGTCTCAATAATAGCATTAAAAAGTAAAGGCTACTTATCATTATATCTAGAATTATTTTTTCCCGAGTGACTCCTGATTATATTGAAATTCCCTCCAACTAAAAAAGGTAAATCTTCGTAGCTAGTACAAGCACATACTAACTCTGCTAAAAAGTTTTCTTTGTGCTCTTCCCGTGCTGCTTCGTAAAGACAAAAAGGCCCAACAAAATCATCTACCTTGTTCCTCAGAACAAACTTTATAAGAAAACTTTCCATAAAAAACACTTTGCACTTCTAGACTATCTTGTCTTACCCCATTAATATTCCCTCAGACATACCCCGGGGACAACGCCAATGCAAAAAAAAATCAACTCCCACACATAAATATTGTAAGCACTGAGTAAAAAATTATTTTTATTTGTTTCAGATAATGCTACAAAATCAAGTCTTTTATCACCAACTATATCATAAAGAAAGCTATGTTTAGCTAGGTGCCGTAGGCCCCTGCAATTCTAAAAAATCTCTCTCATTTAAACAATTTCTTCTTTACACTTTATCTTCCTATGTTCAGCTTAGACGAATATTGTTTGTTTTAAATTTTTTTGAGAGGAGTGCTAATATAGTTTTCAACTCAACAGTTTGCAAGAGTTTTAAAGCACTGGATTTTCCAATTTATAAATTCATATCAGTTCTGACTTCTAAGCCCAGTACTCGTCTTGCCTTTTTCGTTTCAACTGTAGCTTTGTCAAGACACTTTGGACGCTGGACAGCTGGTTTTGCACGTATACTTTTGATATCGATCAAGCTGCCACCGTTTTCTTCCGTTGTGTACTATTTTTTTATGTTCATTAATTCTGCCTTGTTCTGCTAATTAATGTGTTTTCAGTAATTAATCTTGTGAAGTTGTAATTCCGCATGCTGCTTGTCACAGTATATATAGTCTCTTGTACTCTTGTTACTAGAATGTAATAAACATGTTCTAAGTATTGATATGTTAGGTCGTTTTACCTTTTCAGATCTTTTTTTAAGCAATGTATACACTACTAGAAAATATGGCCTTTGTGAAACTACGACCCACTATATAACGAAATGGGTCTCTGAGATCAAAAATCGTTTTTATATATTAGTAACAACAGCACTGGAGTTAATTCTAGATTGCCCATTTCATGTTTGTTGGTATGTCAGGTCGATAGCCAGCAGGCAGCCGTGTCATCTGCTCGAGTAAGATAATATCCTTCTTGTTTTTTTTGGGGCGATTGATGCAGATCGATCGATGTGCAACAATCGTGGCACGTATCTCTGAACTTAACGTGCACATGCGTAGCAACAGACATATGTTACGTGCACAAATTATAGAGAATTATTGACTAATAGACGTGCGTATCACATCCACGTTTTTTTTGGCGCTTTTTTTATGTTAAGATCAGGTAGGAGAGTAATTGGAGCTTCTAATAAGATGAAGTCTAAGTGAATTTCCTATTTCTCTAATCGCTGACTTAAGTTGTTGCACGAACTAGCTGGTGCACGTTTGCAACCCCTTCTATTTCACGCGCATCACCGAACTTTTAGATGAAATTAATGAATAAAATCATTGATATATGTACTTATGTTGAGGCCATTAATGACATGACTATGGTATTTGGCAGCCAAAGCTCAAAATCTCAATTTCGTGAGCAACAGCCCTGTTTGGATCACTCGATCTGCTAAAGGTTGCTAAAGGTTAAAGTTAATTTCTAACTCTAAACTAATCGAAATTAGCTTTAGCCAAAGAGATGTTTGGATATAAGGACTAGTTTGACAATAAATAATCACTTATTGGTTGACCCCTCCCTCTCTCTCCAAACTAATCTAAATAATTACTCCTTTAGAGGATAGTTTTTTGGATGGGCTAGTTGTAAAAAAACTAGCTCTAACTTTTTTATTTGAATACTTTTGGTTAGTTTGGCTCAAACCCCTTGGATCCAAAGAGGGTCAATGTTGTCTTGATAATATATTTTTACGACATATATATATATATATTTATAATTTATAATCTATATATATAATCTATATAAAGTAAGTAATGTTTCTATCCAAAATTTTCGTTCACCCTTATTTTGCGAAACCCTTTGAGTGTTTATAAAATTAATCCGCAGTCTCAATGCTGAAAAGAAAGAAAGGGCTTGAATGGAAAAAAGACCTCCTGCGCCCCTCTCTCTCGTCCCCATCTACGCCGCGCCCCGTTCCGTGCCTATGCCCCTCTCTCCCGTCGCTGCTTGGAGCTCCCGCGCCACGCCTGCGTCCTTCCCTCCCGTCGCCGCTCGAAGCTCCGCGCCGCCACCTGTTTTTTGTGCGTCATCGTCCCGTTCGAACGTACGGACATTTTCATAAGATATATATATATATATATATATATATATATATATATATATATATATATATATATATATGCGCTCGCATATGCTAAAAAGATTAAGGCGTAGAAGAAAATCACTCGCTACACGAATCCAGAAAGCAACCTGCACGTGTGTGGGTAATATTTGAGATGTTTTATGTCCGATAGTCTTTAACGTACGTTTTATATATTGCTGCATATATTCCGTATTTGTCCCTTTTCAACGAAGATCGTGCTGCAATGCTGTACGTGATATGAAATTAATTTATGCATCACAAAATCTCCAACTCCAATGCAAGAAAAGGGAAGGACGCTGCGTGCCTTTAAAAAGCCAAGCTCCATGCACGAAATGGTGCCCCATCAGCAGGTCTCAGCTAGCTAACCTAACCATATTATGCAGACGCGAGTTGGCCGGCGAGGTGCAAGAGATCATCACTGCATCATGCACGGCGTTCCACTCCTCGTCGGCGTCGTCGCCGTGCAGCTCATGCTCCTCGGTGTTCACTTCGCCGGCGCCAGCCCGCCGCCGGGGCCGGTCCGGTGCGCGTCGGGCACGGCCAACTGCACCGTGACCAACGCGTACGGCGCGTTCCCGGACCGCTCCACGTGCCGCGCCGCCGCCGTCGCGTACCCGGCGTCCGAGCAGGAGCTCCTCCGCGTCGTGGCCGGCGCCGTGGCGTCCAAGACCAAGATGAAGGTGGCGACACGGTACGGACACAGCGCGCCCAAGCTGGCCTGCCCCGGCGACGGCGACGGCGGCGGCCTCGTCATCAGCACCGACGCGCTGAACCACGTCGTCGCCGTGGACGCCGGCAGGATGGAGATCACCGTGGAGAGCGGCGTGACGCTGACGGAGCTGATCGACGCCGCGGCGGAGGCTGGCCTCGCGCTGCCGCACTCGCCGTACTGGCTGGGGCTCACCGTCGGCGGCCTGCTGTCCACTGGCGCGCACGGGAGCTCGTTGTGGGGGAAGGGCGGCGCCGTGCACGAGTACGTCGTCGGCATGAGGATCGTCACGCCGGCGCCGGCGAGCGAGGGGCACGCCAAGGTCCGCGTGCTGGGCGCCGGCGACCCGGAGCTGGACGCCGCGAAGGTGTCCCTTGGCGTGCTCGGGGTCATTTCTCAGGTGCAACGAGTTCAACATTTTAGCCGCTGGTTTTCTTCTCTATTCGTTGTTTTATTACACGAAAAATGCATACGCACATACATATCGACACACACTTAAAAGAGACGAAGATCGGTGAATTCGAGATTCGCTTAAAATTACCTCAAGAAAATATGAAATCATCATCGAACACTTCTATTTAGATGCATTGACCACTTTTTTAAGTAATTAATTAAAGGAATTGCTTTTGTCGGGAGTTTTCTCGCCCAAAAACAGCCACTTTTTATTCTTTTTTAAGTAATATTCGAGCTTCTATATCCTGTGTCCATGGAAGTTTAACATGTTCACACCATCAGGCTGTTTAGTGCTTTTTGCCCTTGTTTAGCGTGAAGTTCACTCATAAGTCATAAACTATCTCCTTCTCATTAATGCCCAAGAATTAAAGTCAGGTCACATCAAGGTAGATTTAGAAAAAGAATACGCTACAAATACAATGTAATTAAGACTAGTAGACCAAAAAACTACTCTTGATCTTACAAAGTTACATAATAAAAACAGAGAAAACTTAAGTGTACGATGTCTCTAATTTCGAGTACATTTTGTATCTGATTAATACTGTAAAAAATGTTAATTACAAATAAATTATGTGATGTTTTCTAGTCAAGCTACTACGTACTAACTTGCATGTAATTATTTTTCTATGCTTGATGCCACTTTGATCTAATGATTTGGTGTTAATCATATGGTTTGGAGGAATAAAGTCCGTGCTACTTCCCGATTGACCAACGGCCGTACTATGCAAATAATAAAGTCCGTAGTTGGAGCTGGAGGCACTAAGCTTGGTTGTTGGGTATGGATCATTGGATCAATGCGGCTGAAATTAAAAGATCCGACTGATGGAGGCACTGTTTTCGGTCGAAAGTTTTTTCTTAAGATAATACTTCAAAAGATTGAAAATACAACCACTTATTAGAGTTCTTTAACTGAATCAAATCAAAAGTGCTTTCATTATGAAAGATGATAAGAAAATATTTTTAGACTGCCCCGACCCAATAGAGGAATATACATTATTAAATAACGAATTAAATTTGAAAATATATTCTTATATATTTGAGCGCGGTCCCGCTCAGCCAAACATCAACACGACTTAGTAGTGATTAATTAAACTATTAACAATTCTAATTAAAGAAATAACAATAATTAATTACTAATGATGCTAATTAATCTATTAATCACGTGACTTTTTACTGTTTAGGAATATGAAGTCACGACGAGTGGTCTCGCGCCATCGTTGTGCGATATCATGCGGTGTGAAGCACTCACCACATGAAGTCGCACGGTAACGCGCGAAGTCGCACTTACATTTTATGACAACGGTATACTTATGCAAAACTCTGTGTATATTTACGTAAAATCAGTAAAAAAATGTATATTTCAAATTTTTTTATTAAATAGCTGTCATCTTACTAAATTTTCATTCAAAGTTTGGTGTATATTTTCATGACAATTATCTTAAAACTTTGGCATGCAAAATGTAAGAGATCTTTGTCCTCTATCACATTGTAGCTGCGCCTAAAACCGCAACCACTGAGTTACCCTAAAAAGTGATCGTATATAAGATTTAGTAGGAGCTTTGTCCAAAAAAAACATATCTTTCTTAAGCCGTAAAAGCCAAAGTATAGCCAATGTTTCTATCCAATGCCACCAAGCTAACTCATAAACAAATGTGAGACATTATTTGGTGGATGAATTATGGACACGTCTCCAAAGAAATTTAGCGAAGTGATAATCAAATAGCATATATTGGATAATTTCAATATGCATAAAGCAATATTTTTACTACCATTCAGTTCTTTCATGTTGAATTATCATTAGTTAAAGTTACCCTTCAAACAAACAAATATTTTTTATACTGATAGGCCTTTTCAATTTTCGTGACACTCTATATATCATTATTGGTGATTAAAGCTAAATACATGCATCGAATGGACAGAAAACTGTCCATTCTGATACAGATTATACCCAAACTTATATTTTGCCTCATTTTAATTAACATGCAAATTTTTGGCAACTAAGTTATGCCAGTTATATATGACATGAAACGAGATTCTAGCCCACTATGCTCGCGAACGTGAAAACCCACTAAGGCAATTCTAAAAGATGAACTAAGTGGAACAAAAGTAAACATAGTTGCAGTTGATACATCTTCCCTACCAACGATGTTATATAAATAAGGTACTTCTCGTTAAAAAAGATTACTCAACAACTCACGTCACATGTTCTCTCAAAGACATGCCGATGAAAATTAGCTAAACCTAAAAACCATACCTAAAAATTTTATAATTTTTTAAACAAATTAGATAGATAGGTATAAAATATATTTTCACTAAATTTTATAGTGTTAAAACACTATTCATCTAAAATTTATCTTTTTTAAATGAAGTTAAGTTTAGACTTTACATTTAGTAAAAATATATTTTATATCTATATTTATCTTTAACTTTTTATAAATTTACATACTTTTAATATGATTATTACGAGTTTTTAACTTAGCAGATATTTCCTCGACTTCTCTCCATCATTAACAACAAATATCCTTATACTCAACAACTTGTATTTAACCTGATTGTTTCATAAGGGCATCTCTAGTGTTTGCTTCGACCAGTGCATCGACGTAGGTGAACACTTTTTCGGTTTGACCGCTACAACTTAAAAATCGACATATTGGGCCAACGTGAAGACAATCTCAATCTCACTGCTCTACTCTCACACGATCTGATGAAAAAATCGACTTGTATTTGAGAGTCGCTAACCGGATGGTTTCAACGTGTTTTTATAAAAAAGCTGGCCAATCATCAAGGATGATTTTTACATACTCTGTGACTCTTTCCAGCAAGGACAAACCAGTCTTCAACCAATTAATAACTCCTTCATCATTTTGATCCCGAAAAAAGATAACCCCGAGACAGTCAATGACTATCGGCCTATCTCCTTGCTCAACTCCTCCTTAAAAATAATAACCACAGTCTTAGCAGATCGGCTTCAAGGAGTTATAAAATCAGTGATCCATAAGAATCAATATGGCTTTATCAGATAAAAACAATCAAAGACTACCTTGCCTGAGCCTTTGAATACATACATCAATGTCATTGATCCACAGAAGAAGTGATCATCCTTAAATTGGACTTTGAAAAGGCCTTTGATACCATTGAACACTCAACCATCCTCCTTATGATGCAAAGTCTTGGGTTCTCAGATAAATGGCTGCAATGGGTTCAAGAAATCTTATCCTCCGAAACCTCCTCTATTCTTCTCAATGGAATCCCTGGGAAAACTTTCCGCTGTATGAGAGGTGTCAGACAAGGAGACCCCCTTTCGCCTTTGCTCTTTGTGCTGGCGACTGAACTGATCTAGATTTTAATCAATAAAGCCAGGCAAGAGGGCCTTCTTCATTTGCCAATAACACAGCCGACAGAGGATTTTCCAGTAGTCCAATATACGGATGATACCATTATCATCCTTCAAGCAGATACCAGACAATTTTTCTTCCTCAAAAACCTTCTGAACACAATCCAAACGACGACTGGACTCAAAGTGAACTACAAAAAATCAAGCATGTATCCAATTAATCTCAGCAATGATAAGCTTAGCCACCTGGCCAACACCTTTGGCTGTGATGCGAGCTCCTTGCCGTTCACCTATCTGGGTTTACCACTTGGGACAACTAAACCAAAAATTAAGGATCTAGTGCCGCTTCTGAACAAAGTCGAAAGGAAGCTCTCTTCATGTGCGTCTTGGTTGTCCTATTCAGGAAGGCTCGAGATGATCAACTCGGCGATTACCCCAAGATCTCGAAAGGTATCATAGAAGTCATCGACAGGGCAAGAAAACACTGTCTCTGGAGGGGAAACAATCTAGAAAAAAAAGAGGCAACCTGGTAGCTTGGAATCTAGTAACCAGACCAAAAGCGAGGGTGAACCTAGGGGTGCTCAACCTCCGCCTACAAAACGATGCTCTGCTCATCAAACAACTCTCAAAATTCTACAACCATGAAGACATCCCTTGGGTGGAACTCATCTGGTTTAGATATTATCAAGACAAGGTCCCCCATCATTGTAGGGAAATGAGATCCTTCTGGTGGAAGGACATTCTTAGACTCAATGATCTTTTCAGGATGGTGGCCACATGTCAAATAGGTAAAGGATACTCGGTAAGCTTCTGGGCGGACAACTGGAATAACTTAAATATCCCATCCAATTTCCCCCACCTCGCCTCGTTTGCCAAGAAAAGCAAGGCTTCGGTAACACAAATCATGCAAGCTGAAGAACTGGATTCAATCTTACACCTACCGCTATCCGACCAAGCCTACCAGGAACTACTTCAGCTTCAACCCCTTCTTCAGGATCTACCCTATGAGGAGGAATCTCTTGACAGCTGGTCGATGATCTGGGGAAAGAATTACACCTCAAGGGGGTTCTACAATCACGTCTTTGACTCCTTTGAGGGTCACCAAAGCTTTCAGTTGATTTGGAAATCAAAATGCCTTCCAAGAATCAAGTTCTTCGCGTAGCTTCTGTTATTAGACAGATTAAATACGAAGTCAATGCTACAAAGAAGACACATCAACATTCAGGATGACAACCTTTGCATAATATGTGACATGGGAGAGGAAGAAACTGCTGAGCATCTTCTCTTCTCGTGCCCCTTTGCGACCCAATGCTGGTCAACTCTACAGTTACAATGGGACACCTCCTTACCCATCATGGACAGATTGCTGCAATCGATCTCCACATCAACACTACCATGTGCCACAGAGATAACCCTTTTGGCGGCTTGGGAAATATGGAATATTCGGAATGACAAGGTGTTCTAGAGAGTAACTCCAAATCCGCAGCTCTGGAAAAGGAATTTCAAACTTCAGTGCTCATTCCAAGTTTTTAGGCTTAGGATAAAAGACAAGAGCTCCTTTTGCGCCTGGCTTGATGCTTACAGTTAGTTTTAGAGTTTACCTAGTAGTCGCCTCTATAGTTATGCTAGTGGCTATCGATAGCAGCTTTTTTAGGACATCTTCGTCCTTGCCTCAAAAGATTGTATTCTAAACTTTTAACCCTTCTCCCTCTATAAAATTTGGCTCGAAACTGTAGGGACCTCCCCCAGTGATTTACGGTAAAAAAAACAATCCAGTCTCACAGCGTGCTCGGTTCGATTCAAGCTTCAATTTTAGCGCTATAATGGAGCTGCTCTAAGTTTTTTTAAGATAGTCCCATTAATTAACCTGTTGCGTATGTACATACCACTCCGCTTTGAAAGTTTGAATTTGATCAGGTAACTCTAGCACTGCAACCAATGTTCAAGCGCACGGTGGCGTTCCGGAGGCGCGACGACGACGACCTGGCGGAACGAGTCGTCGCCTTCGCCGGTGAGCACGAGTTCGCCGACATCCTCTGGCTTCCCAGCGAAGGCAAGGCCGTGTACCGGATCGACGACCGCGTGCCCAGCAACACCTCCGGCGACGATGCCGTCTACGATTTGATCGTCTTTCAGTCGAGTCCCACGCTGGCCATCCAAGCCAATAGGCTTGGAGAGGACGTCCTGGAAGCGATGGCGAACACCGCCGGCAAGTGCCTCGCTGGGTCGGCGACGATAGCCCGCCTCGCCGCCGGCAACTACGGGGTAACGAGGCACCGCCTGCTCCCGCCGTTGCCCGGCACGCCGTTGGTCGGCTACCAGAACCGCATCCAGTCGTCGGGGTCCTGCCTCACCGGCCCCGATGACGGCCTCCTCACCGCCTGCACGTGGGACCCACGCGTCAAGCACAACTCCTTCTTCTTCCAGTCCGGCATCAGCGTGCCGCTCTCCAACGCGGCGGCCTTCATCCGCGACGTGCAGCGACTGCGCGACCTCAACCCGGAGGCGCTCTGCGGCCTCGAGATCTACTACGGCGTCCTCTTCCGCTACGTCAGGGCGTCTACGGCGCACCTCGGCAAGCCGGAGGACAGCGTCGAGCTCGACCTCACCTACTACCGGAGCCGCGACCCGGCGGCGCCGCGGCTGTACGAGGACGTGGTGGAGGAGATCGAGCAGATGGCGCTGCGCAAGTACGGTGGTGTCCCGCACTGGGGCAAGAACCGGAACGTCGCCTTCGATGGCGTCATTGCCAAGTATCCGAAGGCCGACGAGTTCCTCCAGGTGAAGGACACCTACGATCCCGAGGGCCTCTTCTCCAGCGAGTGGAGCGACCAGGTGCTCGGCGTCGCCGGCGCCGGCGGCGTTACCGTGGTGAGGGACGGGTGCGCGCTGGAGGGGTTGTGCGTGTGCTCGAAGGATGCGCACTGCGCGCCGGAGAAGGGCTACCTCTGCCGGCCGGGCAGGGTGTACCAGGAGGCCCGAGTGTGCCGGCGTGTCGCCGGCGATCTCTAGGCGTGCCGCGCGCGGCAACACAAATATATATGGGCCCATTGGATTTCGGCCCGTTTGAGTATGGTTCTTGAATAATGTGGCGTGGCCTATTTTGGCCCACCTAAATATGTACCCGATTTTTTATACCAAACTTTATTTCCTTTATTAAAATCAAATATACATTAACAAGAAATCAAATAATTAATTAAGTTCGCTGAGGTGGGAGTAAATGGTTGCATATTGGAATAGTAGTTAGTGTTAATGGCGTTATGGCGATGACCGGTGATAAAGTCTCATGTAATTTTAATTTATATTTTTTTATGTCTTCACCTGAGATCTATTCTTCGGCATATTTGAAATATTAAACATGCTTGCGCGAGTGATTTAAATTTAATTTAATTTAATTTTGATATCAAATGTGAGTTTGTTTTTTCTATTACAAAATAAAAACTAAAGCTAGCATCAACTTTTCTGCAAAATATAGCTAGGCGAACTACGGGTTAATTTTATAAACACTAAAGAGATTTTCTGTAAAACAGTCGGATGAACGAAAATTTTGGATAGAAACACTACTTGTTTACTACTTGTTTTGTTTTGTAGATAGTTATAGATTATAGATATATATAGAGAGATGATCAGAGTATTAATTAATTAAGCTGAGCATGCATGCATGGATGCATTTGCTGATTTTGGATTGGGCGGCATATCACGCTACGTACACACTATGATTAGTAAGACAACTTCATCATCACAGGAAGCATGCCTACTTGTATTTAAACCATAGACATGATCGATCGTTCGATCAGGCTCGCAAGATTACTATTTATTTATTTATTTATTAGTGGTATTATTGAGGAGAAAGCTATAGCTAATTAAACGAGTCTGATCCGATCCGGACAGTATAGTCCATGGCTATAGCCGACGACTGGCGTCTGGGCGACGGTGGCGGCGCCGTCGTCGCGTCGTTGAGGAAGACACGGACGCGCTCGCCGTCGAAGCCCGGCGGGACGCTCTCGCCGACGGTGTGCGCCTCCACCTGCACGTCCGGCCGGTCGCGGTGGATCTTCATCACCGCCGACATGCCATCCCACCACCACCGTCTTTATGCTCACTATCTCGCCGTCGCCGCCGCCGCCCTCCCGTCCTCGCTAGCTCTCGATCGCGATGTATGTATAGCGTGGTGCTTGATTAAGCCTGTAAGCTCGTAGTTGTGCTTATATATATACGTGCAGAGGGCACAGAATCACATCGCCTATCACCGGGATTAACGTCGTCGACGACGAGACGATGCATGTATCAATTGTGTTTTTCTTGTTCGATCGGTCAGACAGATATTAACTAGCTAGGCTTGCAATCTCTGCTCATGCAGAAAATATGGCCCCTTTTTTTCAGATTACATAAAAGATGGGCTGGTATAAATATAAGTATAGATACAAATATTTTTAATCCTTTTGACAGATTTGGCATAGGTAGATGAGTATAATTAAACCCAAGAGAGATAAGAGCTACGGGGGTTTGAAGATTAAGGTTAAGAGTTTTAATCTCCTAACCTTATTAAAATACTCACTACTATTTGACGCAGTGTTGCAGTGGTGCAGTGGTGCTTAACTGACGAAGTTTACCGCCACGTGGGAGAGAACGGGAAAGAGAGAGGGAAGAGAGATGAGGAAAAAAAAAGAGATTAGGATGATTGATATGTGGAGTTACTATTTTTTTTATTTTTTTCGTTGACATGTAGTTTCATGAGCGGTCCATAATAATTAAGTTAGGATGAGTTTGTGACTTGTAGCAACACAACTTGGGCCATGCTTCATCCCGCGGCCCAGGCCATGCGTGCACAGTGTCCTCGTCTCGATGGTCATATACGAGAGTTTTACTATTTTTTTACTGGCATAAAGCTATCTTGCAGCAGAAAATAAATTGAGTTCTGACCTAAAGCAAATGGGTTATAACAGAAAATAAATTAAGTTTCTACCTTATAAAATTAATCAATAAATATTTATTTAGTCTAAGTAATACTATGTTTATATTTATGTTTTTTTAAGTAGCTGATTTTAAAATTTGGGAAAACCTATTAGTGAAATGAAAAATGACTCATTGAAAAATGATATAATAGTATAGATTATGAGATTCACATATTAGTGATAGAGATAGTGTGAGAATAGACATCATCATTGCTGACATTTAACATTTTAAGTAGCATAAAAAAATAGTAAAATGGACTTTTTTTCTCTCTCGCTCTCAGGAACAAGGTAAATAAAGAAGCAGGCTGCTTAATTATACGTACAACGGTAGACCAATACATTATACAGTACTTGTACAAATTACACACATAATTTTTCAAACCATGCAACGCCGATCAAACTAGATCGTACGTATTTATTCACAAACACACTGTATATATTTGCATACTTTGACAGATATATTCATGCAAACTTTTCAGCTATATATTAGCTGGATTGGTTCACCTTGTTTCTTTGCTTCTTTGACCCAGTTAGAGCTATGGGCTGCCACCGCCGTTTGTAGGGACAGAATTGTAGCCACTCCTTCCTGCAGTATCACCAGGCCATATGTCAATTGTAAATGAAAAAGTTAAGATACATTTGAGTTTAGTTTTCTGCACAAGTTAATTACTAAGTGCGGGCTTAAATAAAAAAACGAGTTTAGTTCTGCTTTATCACCAGGACATATGTCAAATGTAAATGCAAAAATAAGATACTTGAATTTAGTTTGCACAAGTTAATCAGAGTGTAGGCTCAAGTTGGGTATTCGAGTCGTCCTCGACGCCTCGGTTCGTACCATTGGGATTGACTGAATTGTAGCCACTCCTCCCTACAACAACAACAAATTAAAATTATTCAGTACATACATGTAAAATTTTCAAAAATAATTTGAAAACAGCTTTATATTTTGCATTAAGTATTGGGGGAATTTTTAGAGAAAAAACACATCAAGAGGCTGCTTTATTTGATGGGGTTTTCGTAAATACGGTTCACACCATTTGGATTGACTGAATTGTAATCACTCCTTCCTTCAAGGATAACAAAATTATTTAATATACATATGAAAAATTATCTATATCAATATAATAATCTATGTGTTATGGCGGAAAAAACGGGGAAATTTTTGAGAGGAGAACACATGAAATGCAATTATTGGGCGGTTAAAATTAAGTTGACATCACAAACTGAGCTTAACTCAGCTGATGAGTTTTTTTTTGTGAATCCTGCCTACTCAGGTCTATTTAAGTTTGGTTCGATGCACATAAATTAAGTGGATGATAGCTTTAGTTGGATTTTCGCGCCATCGTTAGCTCATACCATTGGGATTGACTGAATTGTAGCCACTCCTTCCTACAGAAACAAAATTTAAACAGATTTAGTATATATATACACGTGCAACATTTTTTTAAAAAACTTAAAAACATATGTATATATGGTGTAAAAATGTGGAAAATTTCAGAGGAAAAACAAATCTAAGTGAAGGCTTAATTAAGTCAGTTTTTGTACTGTTCATACCATCAGGGTTCACTGAGTTGTAACCACTCCTTCCTAAAAAACAATAATTAAAGATATTCAGTACACGTGCAAAATTTCTAAACAACTTTAAAAACCTATATAAATATGGTGTAAAAATGTATAAATTTTTATAGGAAAAACATGTCTAAGTGGAGGCTTAATTAAGTTGGTTTTTTTCGTAGTCCATAGTCTATACCATCAGGATTCACTAAATTGTAACCACTCCTTCCTACAAGAATAAAAATTAAAGATATTCAATACGCATGCAAAATTTCTAAACAACTTCCCATGTACATATGGTATAAAAATATAGAAATTTTTAGAGTGGAAACACATCTAAGTGGAGGCTTAATTAAGTTAGGATTTTCGCAGTTCATATACCATCGGGATTCACTGAATTGTAACCACTCCTTCCTGCAAGAATAAAAATTAAAGATATTCAATACGCATACAAAATTTCTAAACAACTTCCCATGTACATATGGTATAAAAATATAAAAATTTTTAGAGTGGAAACACATCTAAGTGGAGGCTTAATTAAGTTAGGATTTTCGCAGTTCATATACCATCGGGGTTCACTGAATTGTAACCACTCCTTCCTACAAGAATAAAAATTAAAGATATTCAATACGCATGCAAAATTTCTAAAAAACTTCCCATGTACATATGGTATAAAAATATAGAAATTTTTAGAGTGGAAACACATCTAAGTGGAGGCTTAATTAAGTTAGGATTTTCGCAGTTCATATACCATCGGGATTCACTGAATTGTAACCGCTCCTTCCTACAAGAACAAAAAATTAAAGATATTCAGTATGCATGCAAAATTTGTAAATAACTTCCCATGTACATATGGTGTAAAACTATAGAAATTTTTAGAGTGAAAACACAATCTAAGTGGAGGCTTAATTAAGTTGTGATTTTCGTAGTTCATATACCATCAGGATTCACTGAATTCTAACCGCTCCTTCCTACAAGAACAAAAATAAAAATTAAAGATATTGAGTACACATGCAAAATTTCTAAACAACTTTCCATGTACATATGGTGTAAAAATGTAGAAATTTTTAGAGTGAAAACACATCTAAGTGGAGGCTTAATTAAGTTGTGATTTTTGCAGTTCATATACCATCGGGATTCACCGAATTATAACCGCTCCTTCCTACATAGACAACAAAAAGATATATTTAGTATACACATACAAAAGTTCAGAGATAAATTAGCACGTTCTAGCATGCATGCAAACATGCGCGGCTAATTAATTACCTGCTTCGACGGAGATGGTGTTCATGGTGCAAAGCAAAGTGGCCGCAACAAGCAGGAGCATCAGGCAAAGAGTGAAAGAATATTGCTTCCTCATGATCTCTGATACTCTGCAATGCCTCTGCAACTCTACAGGTTTTTTTCCCTTTAATTCAGGTGAGATCTAGTTGCAATTTTTGCTGTTGCTTATGTTCCATTTTGGCTAGGGTTATATTTATAGACTCGGGAGGAGAGACTGGACTTGCATGCACGGTACCATTTTTCTCACGCCGTCACAATTTCTTATTTGTGTTGATTTTAGTCCCCTTTTTTTTTCAAAATCAAGGTCAATATCATATCGACCATCATCGTCAGAGATACAAGTTTTTCCTCGTTCAAATCATAGTGTTTATCTTGCTTTGTCAGCAGAACTCTAGCTGGGGAAGTAAATATGTGTATACAAAATCAATAGAGGCAAGTCTTTATGTATGTACAACTCACTCTGATTTTAAATATAAGCATTTTTAAATTATTTAGCAAAATACTTGTTTAGGTCAAAACATTCATGTTTAGTCATTTTGGTGGTCAATTTTTTTAATTTTAAACTGCTTATATTTATTTTCGGAATATTGATTGGCTTAATTGTTAAGAATTGTGAAAATAAGTGAAGAATTGTGAAAATAAGTGAATAAATGTTTATATTGTATACAATTTGAATCATATAAATTCTTATATTTTAAAACGAAAGGACCTCTCGCTGACTAGAGATCAGAGATTATGAAAACATAATACTCGTACGCAACTAATGCCATTCGAAATGCTCCACTGACCTTGTCAGAGAAAGAAGACTTTGTGTGCTCTTTATCACTGTTCAGATAAACATTAAACCTAACTTAATTTGCAGATTGTTTGTGTTGGGTCAGCACAATCATATCACAAAACAAGAGGGAACATGTACAGAAGTATGCAGCCGAATACCAAGACCATGTATAATTGTCAAGAACGCCGCCACTTAGTTGACAATTTCGGCAGAACAACAAGGAGACGTGTACTCAAAATTATGTTTGAATGCCGACTTATTAATTTTCATATTAAGTACTGGATGGGAGGAGCGAAAAATTCAACCTCGTGCGCACGGTCAAGTAATATAACGTACATGTTCCCACTCACCGTTCTAAAATAAATGACGTTGCATTTAAACGTTCGACTTATTAAAAAACTATATTATGTTTTTTACTTGTTTGTATCATTAAAGATATTTTAATATGACTTATGTTTTTTATATTTTTATTAAATTTTTAAATAAGATAAATGATGGTATAAAAGTAAAAAAACATCACATTTTTAAAAGCATAAAAAGTAGTATTTGGTTACATTTTTAAGAAGAATTTTTAGTTTTGCACCCATATTTATTTCAATTCAGAGGTTCAATGAGGTACATATTGCGAACTAGATGGTGTAACAATTTATTAAATATAGTAAAAAATTACAAAGCTAGCACCCTGGAAAGCACTAATCATGAAAAAAGAAAAATAATCCACCACCACACATCGACCACTCTAAACACAGAACCCAGGAGAAAGCTAGCATCGAACCGGCCATTTCTAGACAAAAACAAGCCATTTCTAGACAAAAACAAGCTACAGCTAAGCCGTCTAAAACCAAACCCTAACGACCGAAAATTGTAGTCAACTCTATCCATGCCTTTGGGATTAAGGGTGAGAAGGTGAGAGAGAAGAATGAAACCATTCTATCCCACAAGGCCCGCTAACATGGCCAACATACATTAGCTAAGGCATCGTCACAAAAGGATAAACATCTAGATAGAGTACGCACAACCTATCTGGGAGAAGATTTGTGAGGGGTCTTCTAGACGACAACGACGAAAAGCAACGTCATCGCCTTCCGTCGAGGTCTTAAAGAGAGCCAAGACAAGGTTTTTACCCGGCAACGCCACCACAAGGAGAGGGACGACTCGACAACACCCCGAACAGGGAAAACAACGCCCGAGGCACCATCGTTTTCGTCCCGGCAAGACCAGGCGAGGTTTATACTGTTAGATGACATAGGATATAAGAGGTGTAGTTTGTTACGGTTTAGTTGCTATTCTTATCTCCTGTCAAATCTTTGTGCGGAGTCTGTTATCTCGTGCGTGTAAATCAATCTTTGTAACAGCCACGCCGGGGGCTATTCCCGTGCTATTTAACACATAAGCGAGCCTGGAGGAAGGGCATCGTTTCTCCTCACATGGTATCAGAGCCACATCCCTCCATCTAATCTATTCCACGGTTATGGCGTCGTCTTCTACCTCCGGCGCCGCGCCATCATCCCTCAATGCGCAAGCCATCTCTGAAAAATTGACCAAGGCAAATTTTGTGCTTTGGAAAGCACAAGTGCTCGCAGCTCTGCATGGTGCGCAGATGGCAGGCTTTTTGGATGGGAGCAACAAGGCACCAGACGAGTTTCTCACCGTCACAAAAGATGATGGCCGAACGGTGGAGAAGGTAATCAACCTGGCGTCAACTCAATGGAAAGCACAGGAACAACAGGTTCTCAGCTACCTGTTGTCATCATTCTCTCGAGAAGTTCTCACCCAAGTTGCTACTCTCAATAGAGCGACTGAGGTGTGGGAAGCAATCGAGAGCCTGTTTGCGTCGCAGTCTCGGGCACGGGTGATAAACACGCGCATGGTATTAGTGATATGCCCTAGAGGCAACATGGAGATGTTGGATATCACGTCAATGTTTATGTATAAATGAATAAAGTGTTATTCAGTTCCATGAAATAGACATCTTGTATTGATCAATAAGTACGTGACTTATTTATGAGACTCTATATGTATGAATCTATTTCTAAACGATCCCTGATCATATGTCATATTGTTGGAACAAATATGATTCTAAGATCGGCATGTTTATTGATTGATGATTATGTCTCATAGATCATGGGTATGGAGATACCAAATCAATAAACATGGACATATGTGTTGGAGAACACATTGTTGGATAGACCCACCATGAGACACTACAAGAATTAATGTGCCATTAGTTGGTCTCAGGTAGTGTTGGTACAAAGTCCTTAGACCTGAGATCACCATGGATTCCAACATATGTAGTAGCCTACTTTGGGACTACCAAACGCTATTCCGTAATCGGGTAGTTATAAAGGTAGTTTTCGGGTTTGCTATGAAACATGGAGTGGGATGTGAGTGATCAAGATGGAATTTGCCCCTCCTTTGGAGAGATATCTCTGGGCCCCTCGAGGTAATGGATTATGGAAATGCATGGCCATGCTAAGTTGATTGAGGAGTCAATCAACAGACAGATAATCCAATACGGTTCGAGTGAATGGTTAAGCTATTGAAGGGATGGCACACATTTTGCCTATAGCTTAAGCGGTATCGTGAGGCAAAGGGATTTGTGTACACATTACGGGTTGAGCCGATATTATTCTTGTATACTATGGTGTCAATATGTGCCGCTAGGCGCCGCGTTGACGGGTCGGCTGAGTTGGACTCGAGCCGACGATCGGTCAAGTTAGACTATAGCCGAAACCGAGTATACCTGAACCTACGAGGTCGCACGCTTAAGGGGATAGAATAGATATTCGAGTTGGACTCGGATACGGCTCGATCGGATAGGGATCCGATCGGATAGAGTCCTATGGGCTTACGACGTATGGGCGACCAACTCTATGAGATACGGATGAGATCCGATTCAAAATAGAGTCCTAATCGGCCACTAGTCCCAGTCGGCCAACTCTATATAAAGGAGGGAGGGGTGGAGAGCTGCCACATGTCAATTGCATCGCGTGCAACAGAAGTCGCCGAGATCAATCTCCACGGAAACCCTCCCCACTTTCGAGCCAAACCCTAGCCTTGCATCGCGTGCTAGCACACGGGTGTTCGGCGTTCTGTCCCCGGACGTGTGGATACCGGTAGAGGCGCTGCTATGTTGCGCGCTGTTGATCGGCTTCGAATCGGATTGCCCTGATTGGCTATTCCGCTGCACTCTACTCCAATCGGTAACGATCTATCGGCCCTTACTTGCAAGTGTTCCTGGTTTGCGCGGTAGAAAAATTTTTTGTTTTCGGCTAGCGTAGCTTCCGCGTAACCCTTCACATGGCGCTGTCCACTACTCAAAAGGGCAATCGGAGTATTGCCGAGTACTTTGGCAAAATGAGAGCTCTAGCAGATGAGATGGCGTCTGTCGGGAAGCCACTTGAAGACAAAGATCTCGTCTCTTATATCCTCGCCGGACTGGATTTTGACTACAATCCAGTAGTCTCATCGATGGCCGGCCGATCTGAATCTATTACTGTTAATGAATTATATGCTTTACTTGTCAGCTTCGAGACACGTTTGGAGTTGCTGCAGAATGCCTCGCACCCTTTTGTCAACAGCGTGTCACGTGGAGGGCGTGGTGCAGGGCGCGACGGCAGGTGGCGTGGCAATGGGCGCGGCACTGGTTATGGCCGCAGCCGCAATGATGGAAGACCGAAGCCAGTGTGTCAGCTCTGCGGCAAGATGGGACATGTTGTCGCTAAATGCTGGAAACGCTTTGATCACTCTTTTACAGGGGAAGAGAGGAATGCCAATGTCGCCGCAACAAGCTCCTATGGTGTGGACACCAACTGGTACGTTGATAGCTGAGCCACTGATCACAGCACTGGTGAGATGGAGAAACTCGACATAAAAGACAAATATACTGGCAACGAACAAGTCCACACCGCTAGTGGAAAAGGTATGGATATTAATCATGTTGGTCATACCACTATTCATACCCCTGCTCACAATCTTTTGTTAAAAAATGTTCTCCATGTTCCTGATGCCTCAAAAAGTCTAGTTTCAGCTCACTGCTTTGCCAGAGGTAATAGAGCCTTTGTTGAACTTCATCCTTATTTCTTTTTGGTCAAGGATCAGGTAACGAGAACACCACTTCTGCGAGGCAGGTGTATATATGGTCTTTATCCCCTTCCAACCGATAAGATACCCAGCTCCACCAACAAGCAGGTCTACGGTGTCATCAAGCCATCACTGTCTAGGTGGCATAATCGTTTAGGTCATCCATCCCTTGCTATAGTTAATCGAGTCATTAGCTTGAATAATCTTCCTGTAACGAAGGACTCTAGTTATGAGTTAGTTTGTGATGCATGTCAAAAGGGCAAAAGTCATCAGCTGCCCTATCCCAGATCTAGTAGTGTCTCTTCAGAACCCTTACAACTTGTGTTTTCAGATGTTTGGGGTGCTGCTCCCAGTTCAGTTGGCAATAAAAGTTATTATGTTAGCTTTATTGACGACTTCAGCAAGTTTACTTGGATATATTTGCTCAAACACAAATCAGAAGTTTTTTCCAAATTCCATGAATTTCAGAGTCTAGTTGAACGGCTCTTGAATAGGAAGATTAAATCCATGCAAACCGATTGGGGTGGTGAGTATCAACGTCTCAACACCTTCTTTAATCGTATTGGTATTGAACATCATGTTTCATGTCCTCATGCCCATCAGCAGAATGGGTCTGCTGAACGTAAGCATCGCCATATCGTTGAAGTAGGATTGTCTCTCCTAGCTCATGCATCTATGCCACTTAAGTTCTGGGACGAAGCTTTCACCACTTTCACATATCTCATTAATAGAACACCTACAAAGGTTCTTAATTTTGAGACACCTCTTCAACGTCTCTTTAATCTTCCTCCTGATTACTCCTTACTCCGTACCTTTGGTTGTGCTTGTTGGCCCAATCTTCGTCCTTATAATTCTAGGAAACTTGCTTTTCGCTCTAAGCAATGTGTATTTCTTGGCTATAGTACACTTCATAAAGGTTTTAAATGTCTTGATGCGTCCACTGGCCATGTTTATATTTCCCGTGATGTCGTATTTGACGAACATGTTTTTCCCTTTGCTAACCTTCATCCTAATGCAGGGGCTAAGCTTCGCTCCGAACTGTTGCTCTTGCCTCCGCAACTTGTTCCTTCGGTGTTTGATCAAGGGGGAGAATTAGTGGCTAATGATCAACCGCTGGTTAATGACCATACTAATTACATTAATGAGCACACTGTGGAAGATGCAGGACAAAGTGCAGGGAAGCAGTTTTCAGGAGGAAATGGCAGCAGCAGTGGCACGCATGCAGGTAGCAGCACGCATGCAGGCAGCAGTAGCACGCATGCAGGCAGCAGTGGCGCGCATGCAGGCAGCAGCACGCATGCAGATAGCAGCCGTGGCACGTATGCAGACGCACATGCAGATGCTGGCACCAAAATTGAAGCAAATGATGATGCCTTTGCAGGAACTAATGATGTTGACTTTTCAGATGACTTATTTAGCTCCGGCGGACACCAGCACGCTGGAACCAGTTTTGGCACCGATGCACAGCCGGCTGGAGATCCCGAGGAAGTGCCTGACAGCCCCAGCGCAGCAGAAACTAGTCCTGGTGCAGATCTCTCACAATCGTTGCGGTCAGGTACAGAGACAAGAGCTACTGATTCTGAATCTCGTGTGGCTGATGATTCTGCATCAGAGGTGGCCAAATGGGCCGTGCCACCGTGGGCCGACCCGGACACGGTGTTCCTGTAGCAGGCACGGCCCAGGCACGGCACATGGCTTAACGGGCCGGGCTGACACGGCATGAGTGGCCGTGCCGTGCTTGGGCTGCCGGCCGAGCCCGTGGGCCGGCACGGCACGGGCCGTTACTGTAGCGAATGCACTGTAGCAAATGTACTGTTGCACAAATACTGTAGCAACTGTGCTGTATCGTGGGCTTTTAGTGGGCCAGAACAGTGCAAAACAGTAAAAAACAGTGTAAAGTAGTGTTACGGGCCAACGTTGGCCCATAGGCCTTTAACAGGCCCATGCCGGCACGGCACGGCCCGGCGACCCCATGGGCCATGCTTGGGCCGGAGGCTCGGCACGCGGGTCGTGCTTAGGCACGGCCGCTACGGGCCGTGCCTGCGGCGCGTGCCCGTGTGCCGGCCGGGCGGCGGCCCGTTTAGCCACCTACGTTCGCATTTGGTTGTTGAACAACAAGCTACGGACCCGGTCCCATGACAAGATCAAGGATGGGTATTCATAAACCGAAAAAATATACGGATTGCACTATAAGGTATGCTTGTTTAACTGATACAGGAGAGCCAAGTAATTTACAAGAAGCCCTAGCCAATGCAAATTGGAAGTTAGCTATGGACAAAGAATTTATGGCTTTAATCCATAATAAAACGTGGCATATTATCCCCCCTCAAAAAGGAATTAATGTAATAGACTGTAAATGGGTTTATAAGATCAAAAGAAAGGCTGATGGGACCATCGATAGATACAAAGCTAGGTTGGTAGCTAAAGGTTTTAAACAACGGTATGGAATTGATTATGAGGATACTTTTAGTCCTGTTGTTAAGGCTGTAACTATCAGACTTGTTTTGTCTTTAGCTGTATCACAGGGATGGAGCTTAAGGCAGCTGGATGTTCAGAATGCCTTCCTGTATGGTTGTCTTGAGGAGAAAGTATACATGAAGCAACCACCGGGTTATGAAGAGTCGAAAACACCACATTATCTCTGTAAGTTAGACAAAACGTTGTATGGCTTAAAACAAGCCCCTCGAGCTTGGTATTCTAGGCTAAGTAAGAAATTGATGGAGTTTGGATTCACTCCATCTAAAGCTGATACATCCTTATTTTATTTCAATAAGAAGTCTTACAATATTCTTATTAGTGTATGTTGATGACATAATTGTTGCTAGCTCTTCTTCCCAAGCAGTAGTGTCACTACTAAAGAAGCTTGAGAAAGACTTTGCTCTTAAGGATTTGGGAGACTTACACTACTTTCTTGGCATAGAAGTTAAGAAATTAAACAATGATCTGCTTTTAAATCAAGAAAGGTATGCAAGAGATATCATTAAGAGGACTGGTATGAGTAATTGTAAAGTACTTCTTTGTTAACAACTGAACGACTGTCTGTTAATGAAGGGGAAATGCTAGGAGTAGAGGATTCTACTCAATATCGTAGTATTGTTAGAGTATTACAGTATCTGACTCTTACTAGACCAGATTTATCATTCTCTGTTAACAAGGTGTGTCAGTTTTTACATAGTCCTACTAATATACATTGGGCTACAGTGAAAAGAATAATTAGGTACATACAAGGAACAATTGGACTTGGAATTAAAATCGAGAAGTCTCCTATAAATGTTGTAAGTGCTTATTCAGATGCTGATTGGGCTGGATGTCTAGATGACAGAAGATCTACAGGAGGGTTTGCAGTATTCTTAGGATCAAATTTGGTATCCTGGAATGAAAAAAAAACAACCAACAGTATCTAGATCTAGTACAGAGGCAGAGTATAAAGCTTTAGCAAATGCAACGGCTGAGATAATGTGGGTATGTAAGTTATTAGCAGAAATTGGTATTTCTCGTCCTGAACTTGCTCAATTGTGGTGTGATAATATTGGTGCTACCTATATGTCAGCGAATCTAATGTTTCATGCAAGGACTAAACATATCGAAATAGATTTTTATTTTGTCAGAGAGCAGGTGGCACATAAACAGATGGTGGTTCGTTTTGTGTCAACGCAAGATCATGTAGCTGATGGATTCACCAAGCCCCTTCCTGTTAAACAACTGCAAATATTTCGGAATAGTCTGAATTTGGGAGATTTGCAGTTGAGGGGGAGTGTTAGATGACATAGGATATAAGAGGTGTAGTTTGTTACGGTTTAGTTGCTGTTCTTATCTCTTGTCAAATCTTTGTGCAGAGTCTGTTATCTCGTGCGTGTATCTCGTGCGTGTAAATCAATCTTTGTAACAGCCACGCCGGGGGCTATTCCCGTGCTATTTAACACGTAAGCAAGCCTGAAGGAAGGGTATCGTTTCTCCTCACATATACCTGTCGCCTCTCCCCTGATGATCTGCAACTATTCTGCAGCTATCGCTCCATTGCTCCACCACCAGCTATCCTCTGTCAACGCGTAGACAACGCTGCACCATCCCCTCGCCGGCTCTGTCAACGCGTAGACAACGCTGCACCATCCCCTCGCCGGCTAGCCTCCACATGCCTCGCCGCGGCACACCCATTGCCAGCCTCCCTGTCGTCGTTGCGTCGACTCGCGCCGTCGGCAGGGTCGACCTCCCGCAGCCGCCTTCGGGCGCCACTCGCGTCGGCCTCCCGCTGCCACCGTCCGCGTGACGCCGGCGAGGGCACGCACCCCTCCTCGCCTTGGCAGCTGCGCGCCTCCTCCACGTCAGTTCCACGCGGCCTCCCTTCCGTGGCCGCACGCCGATGCGTCGCCATGGTCGTCGTCACTGCCGGTAGGGAGGACGGCGGATCTGGCCAAGGGGCGCCGGATCCAGCCGTCCCCATCACCAGACCCATGCAGCCGCCGCCGTCCCCGCTTGTCTCGGCCCCTCCTGGACTCCATGCTACCGTCGCCGATGCGCTATCGACCCGGCTCGAACCGTCCCCGCCGCCGCCGTCCCCGCTTGTCTTTGGTGGCGGCTGTTCGAGCGGCGGTGAGGCAGATGAGAGGAGGGTAAGGGAGGGGGCGGCGCTCGCCGCGCCGCGTCGCCACTGGGTCGGAGCGACCGGGGGCTCTTGCACAATCCATAACTATTCTTCGTACTGATTTCAAATACAACACAAGTTAATTACATGCAAATCACGCATGGATATCATATCGCTGCACGAAACAATAGCATTCACCCTCCAATTAACCGAAGTGACACCATCGTCACATCTCGTAGCGTACATGCTTAAATGTAACTCAAGCTAGCTAGCTAGCTAGTTGAATATAATCGACCAGAGTTCATCATGGCGTGAAGATCTTGTGCGCCCCCGCGAAGAAGGCGAGCGCGCCGACGAGCGGCGCGTTGGTGTAGGTGGACGGCTCGGCCTGCGCGTAGTTGTCGCGGCTGTCGGTGAAGCCGTCGCCGCCGTCGGGCCCGCCGACGACGGCGCCGACGAGCACGTTCCTGTCCTGCTCCGGCGAGTGCAGGTACCGGAACCCCTCGTCGCAGCCGATCCGCCCCGGGTGGTCGCGCACCGACGGCATGGACGCGCCGCGGTGGTGCACGTGCCGCGGGTACCTCGCCCCGAACCCCACCATGTATGACATCCCCGCCGGATTCGCCCCAAGTATGTAGTCCACCTGGACACACAGAGATGAGTAGTTTTCAGTCTATGGTACTAGTGTTTGTTTGATAAAATCGAGTGAATTTTGTCAAATTCGAGGGAATTCTGAACAAATTCGAGTGAATCTGTTACCTGTTTCTTGGCGAGGGAGATGAGCGTGGAGGGGGAGACGGCGGTGGAGGCGCACGAGACGGTGGCGGCGTTGGAGGAGAGGTACTTGGCGTAGGTGAGGAGGAGGAAGGCGGTGGATGTCACGTACTGCATGTTGCTATCGCCTTCTTTGAACAGGAGACCCCCTGCATTAGTTAATTCCATTGCATTGCATTACATTTCCAGTTGAAAATGACACCAAATGACCATGTTAATTAGGTATAATGGTGCGTACCTGGCGTGTACTGAGACTGGAAGCCGTTGGCTCCGGGGACAAGGGAGCAGATGTAGTTGTCAGTGTGCGCCTTGTACAGCTGCAGCCCGTCTGCTTTGCTCTGCAAGAATCCCTGAACACAGAGTTGCACAAGTTCAGGTCACTCTGTAATTCTGTAATTATACACTAATTTAATTTATAAGCATAAGCGAAACGATTAACGTGCCTTGGAGAGGAGCACTTTGGTGGCGACGCGCTTGTCGTCCCAGCTGAAGGTGAAGTCGTCCTGCTCGGCGCCCAGGGCGTGGCCGTTCGAGCCGATGTACGACAGGTACACGTCCTTCTTCTCCGGCGACGGCGGCGACGCTAGGTGCAGCCACGACGCCGCCCACAGCAGCTCGTCCTGCACGCACATCCCAAGACTGCACATCACACTATGCTCTGCTTTGACAGAATTCAGAAAATTCAGAGAAATCTGTATGTGCAGGGAGCAGCATGTGTCCACTGGCGTGCCCTGCTTTCTACGGGTCGATCGATTCAGACAAGACTTGAAAAAAAATAGTTGGCCGGGAGCCCGGGACGATGCATCGCCCGTGCATGAGTAAGACAAATTGCAATGCATATTCTGATCGATTGAAAAGAGTAAAGAGACAAGAGAAAAGGTCCAAGACTAGGAACAAATGATCGGTGGCTGCGAGCTGCAGGTTGCGTAGCTTACATGGTAGCCGGAGTAGGAGCAGTAGAAGGGACACACCACCGAGCTGAGCGAGTCGCTGTACGAGCCCCTGTATTTGTCCGCGAAATCAAACACCTGCATGCATGCGCGCCAATGCACCACACAAAAATCAATTTAATTTAAAATCAAGATGAATGTGACAGCTAGCTGTGCCTACCTGTTGAGCTGCGTCGAGCAGCTTGGCGGAGTAGGCGGGGTCGGCGCTGCGGAAGACGATGGACGCGGCGGCGAGAGCGGCGGCGGTCTCGCCGGCGACGTCGGAGCCGGGGCTCTGGGGCGTCACCTTGTACACGCTCCGCGGCGTGTCCATGTCCTCCGGCCGCTCCCAACACCGGTGGTCCTGGTACGGGTCGGCAACCTGGACGTACAGGGTGTCCGGCGTCGCCGTGGCCGCCTTGAGCAGGTAGTCGGCGCCCCACCGCACGGCCGCCCTGGCGTTGTCGAGCTGTCCGCCGCCGCCCCCGAGGATGCCGCCGAGGAACGACGACCAGCGCGTCGGCATCATGTCGCCGAACTCGATGACGCTCCACGACAGCATGGTCACCGTGAACGCCATGGGCAGGCCGAACTTGACATTGTCGCCGGCGTCGTAGTAGCCGCCGGCCAGGTCCACCTGGTCGACGGAGCCGTCGGACAGGCCGGAGTCGGCGCGCCACGTGACGCGCTGGCCCGGTGGCAGCTTGCCGGAGCGCTGCGCCTCGAAGAAGAGGATGGCCTTGTCGAGAGCGTCGGCGTAGTTGAACGCTGCCGCCTCGCGGCCGGCGAGGCAGACGACGACGGCGAGGAGCAAGCAAACCCTGGACATGGAGGAGTACATGGTGGCAGATCAGATAGATGCTACGTGACTGTCTACGTCTTGTATGTATGTATGTATGTGCACAAGTTAACATGCATGTATATATAGGAGTTAGTGGTGGAAAATTAGTCTAACCTCTTTCTTAACATGATGTCTTATTTAAATGATTACAATTTTTTAAAATCAAATATACGATATATCATTTTATAAAGATCAAATTTAACTTTTACATATCACAACAAAAAAATTAAATTTAACTACCTATAATTTAATTTGATTTTTACAGTTTGTAAAAGTTAAAATTTTAAGTTTTGTTTGTGAAGTGACGTATCATATGATAATATTTTTAATATTTTTAAAAATTTATAAATATTTAAGTAACATATAAACAACAAGATAATATTTTTTGGAGAGTTTAAAATTCACAGCCGATTAGTGATAGTTATTGTTGGTTGGAAGCATGAATCATGCACTGCAACGGAAAGAGGGGCGTCTGTTACGGGGCAGATAGCTAGCTAGTGGATTGGATGCATGCATGTTGGTAAATAATCACTCAAGTGAAATTTATTAATATTTAATATATTACTCATAAAATAAAAATTCAAATTCAATTTTTATGATTGTCAGTATGCGGGTTTAGAGTAATTTTTCATGCTCGTTATAATGTGTAAAAATTAAATTTAAAGAAATGGTATATTAAATATTGTTTTTAAAAATTTTAAATTTTATTTGTGAATATCCATCGGATGATTAAAATCCTCCCCATATACATGCTTGCATGTGGTCAACCATTACATATGCTGCCACGGGTCACGGACCGACTTGTGCTGACTGACAGTTGTGGCAGTTACGCTAGGCGCTAGTGCAGTGCGCAAGCCACGTTATATATGCAGATCAAGCCGGGACCATGTTATATATATGCAGCTACCATTTCGTATCAATCAAATTAAAACACATCGGAGCAAATGAATATGACTGGGAGATGATTTTCATTTCTCCAGAGGACATCCGTTATATATGTCACCTAAAATAATATTAATTTTTTTAGAAAAATACCAAAGGAGGTTAACATTTTATGTGTCACTATACAAAGCATACATGTTTAAGTTTGGCATTCACGAGTAGAAAGAAAAAACACAAATTTAATTTTTTTTCTTCTGATTGTGCAGGTCGAGTTTAAACTTATGACATATTTCATACTGATTTATTATGCTAATTTTTTAATACAAAATTTAATGGCAATTTAAATGACATGGAAAACAAGGGGATATTAATTCTCTTAAGCATGAAAATACTTTTCCCAAAGTATACTACACTATATGCTACTACCTTATAGTTCAATTCAAGAAGTATATATGCATTAATTAGTTGAAGTCTTCATGTGGTATTGGCGTATCCAAGAAAGATGGGAGTGATTGGCAAAGCAACATGCATGCATGGTGTGTAGTATGCATTCTCGGCTTGATTTACTGAGATATTTGGAGGGCTTTTTCTTTGTTCGCTTGGTTTTATCTTCACGAATTTAATGCTGCCGTCTCTACCTATATGTAGCTAGAGTGAAAGTCAATGCAATTAGTCAGCCGACAAAATATAATGGCAGGGATTAAATGGCTGCTTATAAATTGCTCTGTCTGACGACGACGACGACGTACGACATTGATTCCGTTCTCCGGCCGGCCGGCCGGCCGCCTACCTGAATGGACGCCGCATTTCCATCGATTCGCCGGCCGGCCGGCGCGCGTGAATTCAGCCTCTCATCCTGCTCTGCATTTTCAACTCTATCGATGCGGCCGTAGTTAGTTGTGTCGCTAATTACGGCCGGCGATGCGGCTTCAATTCAACTCGATCACGGGCGGGGAGGCTGGTCTCGATCGGTTCCTTCACGTGCACGTCCATATATGTTTTCAAGCTAACGACATGTTTTTTAATAAAAAAATCAATATATATTTTTATAATTAATAAATCTATTTTTTAATTTGTAATAATTAATTGAGTCTAATGCTTTTTTTATGTCGCCAAAAGTCTGGGCCAAAAGTCTAAGGCTTAGTTTAGCCTGGCTAGCGAGATGTCGTAGGTTTTGTTTTTGAGCGAAATGAGGTGTGCCTAACTTTTTTCATAGCAGCATATATAGTTCTTAAATAATATTATGTTAGATAATTGTGTATCCAATAAATATAAACATTGATTCTTTGACTGATGACAATATACGACAAGAAAGTGCATATAAAAATATATAAACTACTTAGTTGTTAACGTCAAAATTTGGGAAGTCCCGAAGTCCTTATCGGCTAAGGGTTAGTTTCGGCTCGAAGCAAAATCGGCTGAGAGTTTTGCGTCAGCCGATGGAGGATTCATATCTTCAACAGTCGGATTCTTGTTAGATTCGGTTTGAGAAGATCTTATCCAAAAGAAACCAAGTCCAGGAAGGATACGACTTGTATCTATTAATTAGGTAGGGATTGTTAATTTCCTAGTTTATCTTTAGGAAAGTTTGTTTTGTAATCTGTTAGGATCTTTGTCACCCTACGGGCATAAATATGTAAGCCCGGGGTTCATGTAAATCATCTCTCTCGATCAATACAATTCGGCGCATCGCCACCTTTTATTCTTCATCTTCGTTCAACATCCGGCGAGACTTGGCACCGACGCGGGCGCATCGGTTTCGATCTCCGCAAGGGGTAAGTCCAAGGTCCCACCGTTCAGCAATTGTATTGGCTACGTCGGCGTCGTCCAAGGCTACATCAGTACATTCGACCTCTTGGATTGCTTCGGTTCGTTGATATGTTCGCCTGAATATTTATTATATGTCTCTATTAATCTAATCTTAGTATTTCAGTTTAGCCCTATCGGTTGTCTCTCGTTTTAGGGTTTATGTCGCTATCGGCTAAACTGTTTACTAGATTAAATTGGTTTAGGCATCTAACACTCTGAAAAATCAACCAAGGGCTTGATTGTCTAGATATTGTGTTTCTTTTCATACTTAGTGCTGCACCAGTTTGAATCTACTAAGTCGTGATTAGAACCGTAATCTCTAGCCTGCCTATTGGTTGCCACTAAGGATTTCATCGGGGTTTCAGCCGGTGAGGTATCCGGATTTCGCATCGGCTTGCAAGGAATATACACAAGTTGGATCTAACCGATTGCAGTAGAGGCTTCGTTGAATATTTAATCATTTGCATTTAATAACATCGGACTTTCAATCGATGTGTGTTTTAACCTTTAAATAAGTATTTATTATATCATGTGATTGCTTTGTGCTATATTACATTGCTATATCATCATGTTATCATCGGCCGATCGCCTTTATATAAAAATTTGCTCGCGTCTGACCAATGGAGTCAAACCCTAACGCCATCGGCTGGCGTCGGCATCGGCTGGAATTGCACCATCGGCTTATTAACCGATCTGTTAGTTTTTGGGTATTGGTTTATCGGCCGATATGATTTATATTCTGCTGTTTTGCATAACTTGTCAGTGGCAGGATCAAACTGACTGGCACACCCGCGCTTCATTGATTCTAGGACCTGCACTGGAGCTAAGCAGATCTCCCAGGGCGGTGTGTTGATTTTTCTCGTCAACATTAGTGAAACGCTAGCTAATAATATTTGTGAAGTTGATAATATGTCATCATAAAAAAATGTGTCGACAGGCTATATGTCGATCACAGTCTTTGTATGGGGATCGTTGAAATCAGGGTATACGCGAGATTGAGATAAAAGAGACGGGAGAGAGGGATTTTTTACAGTTTTAGGTCCCTTAATTAACATGTAGTAGCCTACTTGTAACATCCTGAAAATCGAAGGAGTAGAATTCGGAACGTGAAAATTTGGACTCGCAAAAACTTTTTGGAATCATTGCTTCTTATCGTGTTTTTCAATTTTATTTGCCAATTCGGTTGCGTAAGAATTTCTTCGAAATTGCTTTAAAGTGAAGTTGAATTAAACCCCTAAGCTTTGAGACCCCTGCTGGGGGAAATAATTCAAAATATATATATATATATATAAATTTGAAGAAGGGCAAACATATTAATTTTGGAGATTTACAAAAGATTCTTGAAAAGAATATATTTTGGTTTAAACCCTAACTGGTGGAAGAAAAATAATAAATATTTGGATTTGGGATAAAAATATTTTTGACAAGGAAATATGAATTAAAAAAAATAATCAAAGATCCCAAATTATTGATTTTAAAAGAAGAAATAAAAATATGAAAAATATATTTTGAAAAATAAAAAGGGGGAAAAAGTTTGAAAATATAATTTCAAAATTATTTTGGAAATATTGAAATTTATTTTGAATTTTTAGAGTGGAAGGAAATGGAAATAGAAAATAGGATTTCAAAATTCGGGAAAATAGAGAAAGTACACTGTTCATGCGTATGCAGTGTTCGACGACGTCCTCGCGCTTGCGCCGCGTCGGCACGTGCGCCGCGCCATGCCGTCGTCGTCGCCTCGCGCGTACCACGGCGCGCGCCGCGTCAATGCCGTCGCGTGGCCGCGTCGCCCACGCCGCGCCGTACCACCGTGCCCATTCCGTCCGCGCCGTAGCCATGCCCACCGTGCGTCGACCTCACCCTCCCATCTACTCGCGCATGCGTCACCCTAGCGCTGCTGCCCTGGCCGCCGAGTTCGAGCTCGCGTGGTCGGCTATATATAGCCTTCCTCGGCCGAAGCTCACAACACAAAATTTGTGCTATACCGTCTCATCTAGCTCCTCTCCAATTTTCCCCAAAATCCATTCACCATAGCGCTAGAATTTCGCAAGAGATCGGAGCCCGGGTCGGAAGAACCCTAACTCGGCCGCCGGTGCAAACCTCAAAATTCGTCGCCCTCAATTGATTTCCTCTTGAATTAAAGGTACGTCCATGATCTACGTGCTCTAAGCTATATTTCTCCTAAGTCTCCCGAGCCAAATAGCCACCAGAAATCACCGACGACGAGCGTCGCCGAACCCTCTGTTTTGGCCGCCGCCGTGCGCACGTCGCCATACCACCACCGCCCCTTTCCGGCCAAGCCGCCCCTAGATAGCACCCCGTGTTCCGTAGATTCTCTAGGACCCCTTGGTTCGGCCGCATTGTCACCGGAGTGCCGCCGCACCGTGCGCCTCGCCGCCACGGCCGCCTCGTCGTCGCCGACCGCTCCGCCGCCTCCCTAGCCCAGTGTGCCTTGAAACGGACTCCCGCGTCATGTAGATGGTGTAGGGCTAGCTAGATGCGAGCTCCGATCCCCTCGCCGTCGTTCGGCTATGCTTGCACCGTCGGCCTCGCCGGGAAAGAAGGAAGGATGAAAAGAAAAGAAAGGAGTGAAGGGAGCGAGAACGGCTCGGCCGGCTCGGTGGTTTGAGCCGAGCCGAGTGAGGGGAGGGTGTCTTGGTTCGATCCCCGCTTAGGCTAATTTTTGAAAATTTTTATTTAATTTTTCTAAGGAGATTAAAAATAAGAATAAGCTTAGTAAAAATCCTAGGAAAATATTTATACTCTTTTAAACTATTCTAAAACTCTATTTACAAAGATTTTGCATCTTTTAAAGGGGTTTATTTAATTACTTTTAAATTTCTTTGCAAATAATTATGAAGTTTATATTTACTTAGACTTTGAACTTTTAATCTAATAAATTTCCAAAATATTTATATATCTTTGTGAGGCCCATTTATTCACTTAGTTTATATTCACAAATCAAGAATCTTTTCAAAGAATTATAAACTATCTCATATAAATTCCGATCAACCCCTTTTGCGACATATACATTCGATATTTAATTTGCTTCGTAAAATCCTCCTCGTCCTATTTTAATTAGACCACGACACCAAGTACACAAGAATTCAACCAGGAAATCAACATAAACACTCTCGTTACCCTTTTGTCAAATAGACATTTTGGATCATCTGTTATAATGCCGATAAACTTACATTAACTAGGGATAAGGCCATCCCATCTAAATGAAATCGAAAGAGAACACAAGAGTTCAAATCATTGCAACTCACTCGTTTCGACTCGGACTTTAGCAAAACCCGATCATTGATCCGTTTACGACCATAGATTCGCCGTAGGTACCGCTTTGGCGATTTATTTGTTTTTGTTGGTTTTTATTTGAATTCTAATCGAATTCAATTGGATCTTTCGCACGTATGTATAGAATCCGAGGAGGCCGTTGAGTACGCTGAAGACACAAGTCAAGAAGGTCGCGAGCAAGGCAAGTCTTCATACCCTTTGAACATATTGATCCCAATTGCGAAATGATGTTATTTTAAACTCTAAACATGCATGCTTTACCGAGTTACCTATACTTGTTATGCCATACCTTGCTATTGTTTACCTTTAGAATTACTCCTTGTAACTCGCGAGGTGATATGAGTAACCGAAGCATAACTTCGGTAAACTGCTTAGCCATGCTATACTTAGATTTATGCATACTCATGACTTTATAAAAAAAAGCTTTGTGCTTGGGCAACTACCTTAGGGAAGGTAGTTGGGATTCGGCATGTGGAGACATGAGCGCCACATGACCATGATGAATTGAGTTCGATGAAAATTGAAAGTACTAAACAAATGTTTTAGACTGGGGCGGCCGGATGATTTGGGTGGATTCCGGAAAAGGCAAGCGCCGACCCTGGTCAATTAAGGACCGAGCCATGAGATAGCGGAAACGAGCCGCACAACCGTACTTCTCGAATGGGTATAGACCTAGCCGACTAGATAGCCGAGCGGAGGCGGTATCCTTGCATAGATGGTTCTCTATGATGTGGTTATGGGATGAGGATGAGGCTGCGGCCTTTGTTATGAATGGTGGGATTAAACTAATGTTAATTAAACTTAAAGATTGGAAATGTCTTCCCTTACCCCGGGTGCGCCAGAACTCCTCTCACTGCTAGAAAAGGACGGCTAGAGTGCATGAGGGCTTAAGTTCATGGAGCGGGTACTGCCGAAGTGAGGCTATCGAAAGGCTTTGCCGTGGCCGTCTCATGTGTTGAGACGTAGGCTTATTTGTTGGGCTGTCGCGGAGTACGGGTAAAGTGTACATCCACTGCAAGTGTGAGTGAATCACTCTATTCGAATAGCCGTGCTCGCGGATATTGAGCATCGTGACAAGACTTTCGCTTGGCTAGACTTTGAACTTAAAAATGCTGGGATGGGTTTGCATGATGATTTTGTTATTTGGTGGATCAACTTCTCGAGCATGCGAGAAGGGGTGGACTCCCGAAAAATCATGACGCACGAGGCGGGAAGCCATCCTTGGAATCACGATGGATGGTAGACGAACCGTCACGGGTTAATGAACTATGAAATTAAAACTTGATTTGGCTAGACGATAGGCTTGTGAAAAGAATTGTGAAAACTAGCTTTACGCAAAAATAACCCTAGCCATGTTCTTTGAATAACCCTATCATATGCATCAATTCGTGTTGACTTGCCGAGTACAGGTTGGTACTCACCCTTGCTATACGCACAAACCTCCAAATGATGGAGTTGAAGAGTCGGAAGATCCATATGCTTACCACCGAGGACGAGGGAACGGCGCATATTAGACTTTAGCTCCGGTCGTTGCCTGTGGCAATGGACAAGCCGCTGCCTCTTTCCGCTGCCTTATCTGAACTCTGTTTTTATATTGTATTCGGACCATAAGGTCCTGTGGGATGAACAATGCCTTCGGGCCTACTTATGTAATAATGGTATTGTAAGACTATTCGTGCATGCGCACTTGATTATCCAGCACTGCATTCGTGGGTACCAACTACTTGATCCAGGGAAATGGTACTATGAACACGAAAGATTCCCGACTCAAAATCGGGGGTCCACACTACTCCTGTTGGTCGTAGTCGTTATTGTCTTTATATATTATTATCACGTGAGTATAATATTTGGGATAAACTAACCTAGTCAACGTCGGCTTGACGACATGGAGTTTTTGCACCTAGTCGACGGCTAGCGTAGTCAACTTCCTCGAATATAAACTCAACGAGACTAGGGATAGCTCTAGATCCCTCTTGTCGGCTTTGTAGCTTCATATTGGGTTTGTCCATATCTATCTTGATGTGTCCCCTCTTCTCCTGAAGGTTTTTGTATTTATACTCTTAGATATTAGTCCTTGTAGTGTACGAATAAGACTCCGCTTTCTCTTCCTTTACCTTCCGGAAAGAACTTTTTTCTTTATCCGTCATATTTTTTAGTTTAAAAATATTTTCTCGTATAAACCACGAACCCATGTATAGAATTCATGACTTATCTTTTGACACAGACAAAATATGATGCCATTGTCTTCATTATTTGGGACTGACCTGAAAGAGAGAGACACACAATTTAATTTTTTAAGTAAAAAGTAGGTCATGAAATCATTCACAAATACAGATATTTGCTTATCGAAATTGCCAACTCGAGGAGGATTTCTTACAGATTTTGAACCACCCGATTTGTTTAAAGATTCATGCGCTCAACTTCTTCTTCATCTCCAATGACCGTCGGCAGACAAGCAATCGCCTAGAGATAGAATAGAAATTGGTGAATATCTACTACTCGTGATACAAAGCATGGTATAAATTCCTATTTGAGATATCCGTATGCTTAGAACAACTACATATTTGGCAAACTACTCTATATGGGTAGGCCCCATGGCTAATTCATAGTTGTAGAAAGTGCCACAATGTTAGCCAATAAGGTGGTCCCACCAGAGATAAAAAGAAATCATTTGCCCCTATTTCTAGTTGCATTCAGGTGAGTATTTTGAACACAATAAGGTGGATCCCACTAATAGCACTATACAACTATGATTTTTTATTATCTTATGGCTTGCCCATAATAGTATGAGTATCTTATTATTATTTTCATATAAACTAGTTACACGATGATACTACATGGTGGAATGAAATATTATGTTAGTTATGGACTACTTTTGTACCAATTAGGTATGGACTACTTTTGTGGTTGCTCTTGCTATATACAGTACCTTAAGTAAACCAATCCATACATGGCTAGGTCACTACTACAAACGGGCTTTTGCTAGCGGTTTTTGCAGACGACCATGCTAGCTGCCATCGACCATAGGCAAGAGAAAATACACAATCTTTATAGGCGGGCTTTTAACTGCTAGCAAAAATTAATTTTCGTTGACGACTAGGTTAAGTCGACCGCTAGCGAAAATTATTTTTGCCAAAAAAAAGAAAAAAAAACCCTACAGCTCCCTTTGATCGCTTGCAAATATTATTTTTGGCAAACAAAAAATGAAAATGCTCACATGCAGCTACATTCCCAGTTTTTACATATAAAACCACAAATCAAGCAAATATGGGAAGAAGAATTCGTCACAATTCTCAATAATCAACAAGAAGCAGAGATAATCCGTTCACAAATTTTATCTCAGATGTACAAGAAAGATTAGAGCGAAGAGAAGGCAACCTAGCTGGCCTTGGAGGCAGCTGTCGTGGTCGTCGTACCACGGACGTAGCCACCCCCAAGCCACGGTCGTTGCCATCACCGAGCCATGCGTAAACACCGACGCCGAAATCGGTGGGCTTCGTGAATTCGAGAGAGGAGGGTTGGTGCCATTGGATCTGGAGTGGAGGCCTCGTCGTCCTTCTCCTCCTCCTCCACCGTTGTTGCTCCTAGGGCCGGTCCTGATAATTTGGAGGCCCAGAGCGAGATAAAAATAAAGACTCTTAGTTCTGATATTTTAAAATTTTTATTTAGACCATATGTAATATTCAACTGTACTCTCTCTATTTTAAATTAATTATCGTTTTAGGTTTGTTATAAGTCAAGACCATTAATTTTTAGAAATATATGCACTTTAACACCATATGAAATCTTGTAATGTAAAATTATATGGGTTTATAGAAATTGATGGTGAAAAATATTAAAATGTTTGATTTATAACAGATCTAGAATGAAAAAATAATTTGAAATGGAGGGAGTATATAGTTTAAATTTTTATAATTAGCCACACTAATTTTTTAAAGTACTATTGTATAATTATCTTTAAAGCATTGTTATAAAATATATAATTTTGATAATCCAATCGACTCTTTTATCAAAGTACTACTGTAAACTTTTAAGCAAAGTCTTGCCATGTTATGAGCATGCTTACTCCTCAGTAAAATATCTTTTGCTAAGTTAATGATAAAAACAATATTATACATATATTATGTACATGCATATACGAGACGGGGCCCTCGGTGCCGGGGGCTCAGGACAGCCGCACTGCTTGTCCTGCCCTCGGTGCCGGGGGCTCAGGACAGCCGCACTGCTCGTCCTGTCCCAGGGCTGGCACTGGTTGCTCCCTCCCTTTCTTCTTCGTGGATTAGGGTTACTAGAGCTCGGAGATAAAGGTTGGAGCTTTATATGGATTGGAGTTAGGGATTAGTGGTCTTTGACACTTTTGCTTGGACCATGCTTAATTGGGCTCATTTATAAGGGCCGAAATGAAGGCCCATAAGTGACATGGGCCTCGTTCTGTCCCAACACGACATCGACCAACTGCTTTTCCGGCAGCCCACCACGCGGTTTTTCGCTTGTCTTCTTTTTATTTTTATGCGGATGACGTGGAGCAACATCAAAATCGAATCAATCCATCTGCGGTAGTAGTAGCAAGGAAGGGAAGCATCGAATCGAAGAAGAATCGATTCCATCGGCATCGGCGACTCTCGGGGCGCGATCGTCAGTGTATATTGGTTGCCGTACTTAAAACGAAAAATATAATTAATCTATACCTATATATATAAAGAAAGTAATGTTTCTATCCAAATTTTGTTTTTTTATTATTTTCGAGAAAACCCCTGAGTTTTTCAAAATTAACATGCAATCCGTCTGTTTCCACCCAAATTTTGTTTTGCCTGGCTATTTTGCGTAAAACCCCTTGAGTTTTTCAAAATTAACATGCATCGTCCTGCTATTTTAAAAACCCAATTAAAGAAGAAAAATATGTTATTTTACGTAAAACCCCTTGATTGTTTATAAAATTAACTCGCACCCAATGTTGAAAAGAAAGAGAGGCTTGGATGAAAAAAGACCTCCTACGTCCCTCTCTTCTCCTCCCATCCGCCGCGCGCTTGCGCCTCTCCCTCCCGTCGCCGCTCGAGCTCCGCGTCGTCGCTGGACCTTCGTCCTCCACCTCGCTTCCCTCCTCGTATCGTCGTCCCGTTGCAACGCACGGACATTTTGCTAGCTATCTATAAAACAAGTAGTGTTTCTATCCAAAATTTTATTCTATCTAGCTATTTTGCAAAAAACCCCTTGATTTTTTCTAAAATTAACCTGCAGTTAGGGGTGGATACCGGCTCGGCTCTCGGCTTGGCTCGGCTCGGCGGCTCGGTAGAGAGCCGAGCGAGGAGGCTCGGCTCGTGAGCCGACTCGTTTAGCTCACGAGCCACTTTAATACGGTGCAATTTATGTATAAATTATATTTTATTTCTTTAGTCTATTAAACATGCAAATATACAATTAAAAAATATAAAGTGATACATTAAGTCCATAATTAACGTAATAACACTTGTCCATCGATAATTATCCATGCAAATATAATGATGCAACTAGATTAGATATTATTACTATTATAATCTAAACATTAGATCCATATTGACCATCACAAAATTATAAAAAATTATTGATTTATTGTCACATCAACAACAAAACAAACAAAAAAATAGCAAAACAAGCAAAACATTAGGCCCTACTTTGTACATTGCATCTGGCTCGTTGAGCTCACGAGCACCTTGCGAGCTGATTCGAGCTGGCTCATTATAGCTAACGAGCTAAACCCTTGGCGCAGCTCGTTAGCATTTCTCAACGAGCCGAGCCGAGCCATCCACGAGCCGAACGAGCTAGCGAGCCACGAGTATTTCTTTAGCCCTACCCGCAATCCCAATGCTGAAAAGAAAAGGAGGGCTTGGATGAAAAAAAAGACCCCCTTCGCTTCTCCCTCCCTGCGCCCCTCCCTCTCGTCCCCATCTGCGCCGCGCCCAGCATCGTGACTACGCTCCTCCCTCCCATCGCTGCTCGGAGCTCCCGCGCCCCTCTGTGCCGTCCCCATCCGTGTCGCGCCTCGACTTTACCCGTTGCAACGCACGAGCACAATTGCTAGTCTATATATAAAGCAAGTAGTGTTTCCACCCAAATTTTGTTTTGCCTGGCTATTTTGCAGAAAACCCCTTAAGTTTTTTCAAAATTAACCCGCAGTCCGTCTGACTATTTTTAAAAAGCCCAATTAAAGAAGGAAAAAATGTTATTTTATAGAAAACCCCTTGATTTGTTTATAAAATTAACCCGTAGTCCCAATGTTAAAAAGAAAGAGAGAGCTTGAATGAAAAAAAGACTTCTTACGTCCATCTCTTCTGCTCTCATCCGCGCTGCGCTTGCGCCCCTCCCTCCCGTCGCCGCTCAGAGCTCCCGCGCCGCCGCCTGGACCTTCGTCCTTCACCTGCTTCCCTCCCTGCATCGTCGTGCCGTTGCAACGCACGGACATTTTGCTAGCTATCTATAAAGCAAGTAGTGTTTCTATCCAAAATTTTATTCTGCCTAGCTATTTTGCAAAAAAACCCTTTGATTTTTTCAAAATTAACCCGCAGATTAGGGGTGGATACTGGCTCGGCTCGGCTCTCGGCTTGGCTCGGTTTGGCCGGCTCGGTAGAGAGCCGAGCCAGGAGGCTCGGCTCGTGAGCCGGCTCGTTTAGCTCGCGAGCCACTTTAATACAGTGCAATTTATGTACAAATTACATTTTATTTTTTTAGTCTATTAAACATGCAAATATACAATTGAAAAAATAAAAAGTGATACATTAAGTCCATAATTAACGTAATAACACTTGTCCATCGACAATTATCCATGCAAATGTAATGATGTAACTAGATTAGATATTATTACTATTATAATCTAAAACATTAGATCCATATTGACCATCACAAAATTATAAAAATTATGTATTTATTGTCACATCAACAACAAAACAAGCAAAAAAATAGCAAAACAAGCAAAACATTAGGCCCTACTTTGTACATTGCATCTGGCTCGTTGAGCTCACGAGCAGCTTACGAGCTGATTCGAGCTGGCTCATTATAGCTAACGAGCTAAACCCTTGGCGCAGCTCGTTAGCATTTCTCAACGAGCTGAGCCGAGCCATCCACGAGCCGAACAAGCTAGCGAGCCATGATTATTTCGTCACCCCTACCCGCAATCCCAATCGAAAAGAAAAGGAGGGCTTGGATGAAAAAAGACTCCCTTCGCTCCTTCCTCCCTCGCGCCACTCCTCTCGTCCCCATCTGCGCCGCGCCAAGCATCGCGATCGCGCTCCTCCTCCCATCGCTGCTCGGAGCTCCCGCGCCCTCTCGTGCCGTCTCCATCCGTGTCGCGCCGACTTTACCCGTTGCAACGCACGGGCACAATTGCTAGTATATGATTAATTAAGTATTAATATATAAAAAAGTTAATAAATAAATTTATTAGATTTTTAAACAACTTTATATATAAAAAGTTTTCGTACGAAACGTATCATTGAAAAACGAGAAGAATAGTATGGACATAATGCACTCACGAATAGGGCCTTATTCCTCTCCTACCCACGCATCCCCGCGCCCTCCTTTCCGGCGACTCACCGGACTTGCGGCGGCACGACCGCTCTAGCATCGGCGACGACGACAGCTAGGTCTTCCTTCCCTCTTTTTGTTGCCCAAAGGAATTATGCGAGGGGAAATCGATGCTATTATAGGGCTTGAGTGCTTTTCCGGCTTTTGATGTTTTGTCATCAGAATAGTTTGGGTTTGAGAAAAGATAGGAAATTGGTCTGGTTGATTAATTAGTCAGAGAATGAGTCAGCATGGACATCCTGAAAGGCTTTCGAACTGGATGACAAATAATGAATTTTTTTCTCTGTCGTGCGTGAGTTTGGAAAAAGAAAAGGAAATTTGGTTTGCTTCATTAGTCACGAAGCGAGAGATTCTCATTCAACAAGTTTACACACCATGACATCAAAAATTTGAATATTAAATATAAAAAATTAACAAATATATATATCTAATAATCTAGTAGTGTTTCCACCCAAATTTTGTTTTGTCTAGCTATTCTATAAAAAATCCCTTAAGTTTTTTCAAAATTAACCCCTAATCCGCCTGACTATTTTTTTTAAAAAACTCAGTTATACGTACGATAGAGTTTATCGTAACTACTTAAAAATCTATAACTTTTCGATCATCAAATCGTTTTTCGTCCAAATCTATAAAATTTTTGATCCGTATAACCTCTCACTTTATTGTTGCCTCGCTTTTCTCACCTCCAGCAGGCGAGCCCGACTCACGTGCCTCCCGCCTCGCCGTGCATTGCCCGAGCGCAGCAGGAGCACATACGCATGCGTGAGCCGGCGCCGCCAGTCAAACAAGAGAGAGAAGCGCATGTGAGGCGGGATGCCTCCCGACGTCCTCCTATCGTCGGCGGCCAAGGCATGGCCGAGCGCCGTCACCTTTCACATGAGGACGGGAGGAAAGACGACATCCCATAGCTTTTGACGACTTTATATTTTAGTCTCATATTTATGGTAAATCACAGACAGGTCTTAGAGGCTACATCACGTCCCATTGGCTGTGATGTTTGACCGTAGTTAACTGGGGTAAGTAAATTATAAGAAGATGCAAGGGGTTCACCTGTCTGTTGATGATAACATGCAACTTATCCTATTCATCAATATATTTTTCTAAGTAATAATATCCGAGTTATAAATATTTTAAACTTTTACCAAATTTCTAATCGATTTAAAGTATCAGTAAGTCAATATCTATTTTCATTATACTTTTGACTTAATTTGATGAAATTAAATTAACTTAGACTAAATGCCTATATGATACTAATGCCTATTTGATACTACTTCTTAATCAAGGTTCAGTGGTACATAAAGTTAAAGTTAAAGACACTTTTGCTTTCAAAGTTATATATATGTATATATATAAATATCTATAAAGCAAGTAGTGTTTTATCCAAAATTTTTGTACGTCTGATTATTTTGCAGAAAACCCTTTGAGTGTTTATAAAATTAAACCCGCAGTCCCAATGCTAAAAAGGAAGGGAGGGCTTGGATGAAAAAAAAAGACCTTCTGCGTCCCTCTCTTCCGTCCCCATCCGCGCCGCGCCCCACGTCGCGCCTGCGCCCCTCCCTCCCATCGCCGCTCGGAGCTCCCGCGCTGTCGCCTGGACCTTTACCTTCCGCTTGTTTTCCTCCTCGCGTCGTCGTCCCGTTGCAACGCACGGGCATTTTGCTAGTTACACATAATGTACGTAATTATGAGACAAATCTTTTAAACCTAATTAATATATGATTTGACAATAAAATAAAATACAATAAAATACTACCGTAACATTTATGCTAATAACAGATTAATTAAATTTAATAATTCGTCTTTCGATTTATGTAATTTGGTTTTTGTTAGGATTCAAATACCCCATATAATAACATCCTATATACACCCGATGTACTTCCGCCTATGTTCTGAAAAGGACTACGAATTGGATGGCAAATAATGAAATTTCTCGTCTCTGTCGTGCGTGAGTTATCCTGACCCCTCCTCGTCAGTTTGCCTGCCGCCGCCGCCTCCGCCTCCGCCGATCCCCATCCATCCCGCGAGCGAGCAGGGCCGCCGCCGCCGTTCGTCCTCCGCCACCGCCGCCGTTCGTCCTCCGCCACCGCCGCATCCATCCTGGTGAGCACATCCTCCGCCACCGCCGCCTGCGCCGATCCCCATCCATCGCGCGAGCGAGTGGGGTCGCCGTCGTTCGCCCTGCTGCTTCCGCCGCATCCGTTACACGCATCCTCTTTCCCATCTCTCTCTACCCACGCACTTTTTTTTCTCGAATTTGCGTTGACCCTAGCTTCTGTTCTAAAAATCTGCCTTAACATTAATACTAATGACAGCTTGTTTGTTCCCAAAAAGTTTAGGGGTTCAACTGAACCCCCATATCCCATGTTAGATCCGCCACTGATTTGTACCAGTTCTATGCAAATATTTTACAGAAATTCCTATATAGGACTGCAATTTAAGTGAGAAGCTTCCAAGGCTTCTAGTGAGTAATAATTACTGATCTCCAATGGCACAACCTTCTTCTGAGAAGACACTGTCAGTCTATCTTTACATCCCTAATATCATTGGTAAGATTCTGTACGATTTCTTGTTTAATACACTATGCTATTACTAAATGTATTGGGATTTTTTTTGTAATAATAGCAACCCCGGAGAACTAAAAACACAATATTTGGAAATAACATAACAGAACACATATGGTTGAATAGAGGCAATGGGCAATTTTTGTCTTACAAACTGTTATCGGCATCTTGCCTTCATGCAGGATATTTTAGGATCATCATAAACTTCATTGCTTTTGCCGTATGTTATTCCAATAGGGTGCTCTTTGCTATCTTATACTTCTTCAGGTGAGTGTTATAAATTTATCCACAGACTACTTGCCTTCTTATGCAATTTGTTATATCTCTGGAAATTTAACATCATCAGAATCTATCAGCTTTTTCTGCGATGGCTTGGATGGTTGGTTTGCACGAAAGTTCAACCAAGGTAATAACTAATAAGTATTCCTTATGTGTTCAAAGTCATGTATTCATGTATTTTGCCCTTCTGCAGGAAATATTATTTCTAATTTTTTTTGCCTACTGCCTTGAGACTTTGTAGCACTAGTTATTCAATGAAGAGTAAATTATATGATGAACTTCTAAAAAAACTATTGTTGAAATACTGCTCAACAGTTAAATCTTGGTTTATCCTTACTCATTATCTGACCAGTTAATGCCATTCTATGTATCAGCATCAACATTTGGAGCTGTGCTGGACATGGTAACAGATAGGTACTCCTCGAACCAATCATTGAACTCTGTAATATGCAGGGTGAATACATTCTGCAGCCTGAAATAATTTCACTATTCACATTGCTCTTCCTTAGGGTTAGCACTGCCTGTTTATTGGCACTTCTGTCCCAGTTTTACAGGTAAATGACAGCAGAAAACACTTCAATTGTTGTACCTTGGATCTAGATACCCGATACAGACTGTATTTGCATGTTTCTTTGCAGACCTGGCTTAGTTTTCTTGATGTTGCTTGGCTTGGATATTACAAGCCATTGGTTTCAAATGTACAGGTTAGTTCTCTATACCATTTTTTCAGTTAGTTCCACTTTGTAGTTTTCTTCACCTAGTAGGTTCATCCTCTTCTGGAGGGTATTAAAGGGAGCAGAATAAATGTATCACTTACTGTCCTGTTGTTCATAAAGACAGAATGCTTTTTTTCGTGATGCACTTTTTTTTGTTCATAGACAAGAGTTATGCTCTATAGTTTTGTGATGCATCTCTAGTTACTTCTACATGTTGCTAACTACTTGATGGTGGCTTCTTTTACTAGTTCGTTCCTATCAGGTAAGACTAGCCACAAGGATGTAAAGGACACAGGAAATTGGCTTCTGAAATTATATTATGGACATCGACCATTCATGGCCTTCTGTTGTGTTGCTTCCGAGGTACCTAATTAATCCATATTTTGCTATATCTACACGGGTGTTTGGCTGGTTGCATGCTGGAGTATGAGCAACATGAGTGATGTGTTGGATGGTTTTCGACTATTTAGCTGAATGATGGGGATGAATTGAGTAGATGACTTTGGAGGCCTAGATACACGATGCGTTTATGTGCCCAAAACAATCCTAACGAGTCTTATATCTGCCCATGTAACACTGAATAGTCATTTGATATAGTTGATGGTCACCATCTCAGTATGTCCAGCAGACCAGCACCCTTACACTGCTGGCTAAACTGCACTTAAATGTTTCACCTTCTAATATAGGAAGTTTCCAAAATTACAGGTTCTGTACATAATTCTCTTTCTGTTCGCCGATGAGAAATCAACAAGCTTGCTTAATGTAAGAAGACATCATCTCCACAGTTGCCTTATCCAATAAACAGTCTTGTTGTGGTAGTTAATATCTGGTATTTCTGTATGTAACAGGTGTGCAGAGACCTTCTGAAGCAAAGTCCTCTCACTGTCTTCGTTTTTATTTCAACCCTAGTTGGTTGGGCGTTGAAACAAGTGATCAATGTTATCCAGGTACAGAAAACAACTTTAAAATTTCTTGCAGTTGCAGGCGTTTGATATTTGGCCATCTGCAAGTATTGAGTTGTAATTATGACACTAACACTAGGTTTGGTCTCGAGCTGAAGAAAAAATGTCGATGCTGTGGTTAGCTCATATGTTTAACATTAGGGTATAGCTAGCCCAGGTATTTATCATGCTCAAAATGTAGGTTCATATATGTTGCTAGAAGCCTAGGTCAACTGCTAATTGTACATTGTATCTTTCATTTAGAGTATTTATATGATTTTAGCAGTACTAATAGCCACACATTATAATAAGTTGTTTTTTAACATTCATGTATCTTCCTTGAGTGCAGATGAAAACAGCCACAGACGCGTGCGTTGTGTTTGATTTGAAGCGCGGCAAGTGAGCAGAAATGCACAACGATTTCGTTTAGCTTGTGTTTGGCATGTCGAAGAAAATATTCCATGAGGCTTGATGTACCAAGGCACATATAAACCTAATGTAAGATTTTGACATGTCTTTGACCTGAGGGAGGGCATGCTGTGCATTAACAGCATGAAAAAAAAAGGGAGATCAGATGTATCGAGGAAAACAAGGTTTTAGTCAGATTTTGTATGTTTTTACTACACCGATGAATTGGCGCGATCTTTGTTTCTTTATGAGCTTGATGATGTTTGTTACCATTAGTTTTTTAGCTGGTTGTGTGTGAATACATTTATCACCTCTAAAAGTTTGGAGGGCATGAATCCCCAGATCCATTCATTCAGCATTTTCCACTCCGTTGTAATTTGTTTACACGGATCTCTAATGGAATGTATTCACATTATCTCCTCTATCTATTGCTTACTTTTACATTTACTTCTGTATAGATATAACCAACCCCACAAGTTCACTCCAAACCAGGTTTCTAATTCTTGAGAACTTCAAATCAATCTGCGCTTCTCCCAAATTTCTCTTAGTTTGGAATGGATTTATCTTTTACTCCATTCCAAAATATAAACATTTTTAAACTGTTTATCGGAAATTCCCTTTCAGTCACCTCAATTGCTTAAATCCTCTCCCAGACATCTTATTATTGGCTGAAAATATATGAATTTCCGTGCATCGGAATTAGTGCCTAAAAATACTGACTTTATATACCTATTTTGAATCTTATAAATATTCCTTTCATCCTAAAATATAGCTATTTATTTTAGATTCGTGATATGTTTCATCTGATACTAGTTGTGGAAATTAGATTGGGGCTCACCTCAGCAATGGCCATCGCATCACAGTGTTGGAATTTAGTCGTGTCGACTAACGTGAATTAATTATAAAAATAATTAGATTAATTTATAAGATAAATTTATTAAGTCTAATTAATCCATGATTAACAAATATTTATTGTAGCATCACATCGTCAAAATCATGTCATAATTAGACTTATTAGATTCGTCTCGTGAATTAATCTTCGATTATAAATAAATATTATAAATATCATATTTAATACTTCAAAATAACATCTAAAGGTTTATTCGTCTCACGAATTAAACTTCGATTATAAATAAATTTTATAAATATTTAATATTTAATATTTTAAAATAACATTTAAACTACGTGAAACAAACACCGCCGGAGAGGTGAAACAAACACCCCCATAGTTGGAGAGAGGACAGTGGCGGTGCATCACATCAGAAGAGGGACGCACTCTTCTTCTTCTTATCGTCTCCGACTCCAACGAGGCGGCAGCGGCAGAGGCAGAGCAGAAGCGCGGGATGGCGGCGGCGCCGGCAGCGGTGGCGCTGAGCAGCGGGCGCGAGATGCCGACGGTGGGGCTGGGGGTGTGGCGGATGGAATCCTCCGCCATCCGCGGCCTCATCCACTCCGCCCTCCGCATCGGCTACCGCCACTTCGACTGCGCCGGTATGAACAACCCAACCTGGCTACTACTAGCTTGATTGCTTCCCTTCCCTTCCCTTCTCCTCCTCCCGCCTGCACACCCATCGAGCCGAGCCGGAGGAGTCGCTACGAGTGGGCCGGTTCCATGATTGCCAATCTGTGTGCTTTGTGCGTCACTGTGGAAGTTAAAATCGGCGAATTTTGTCTTGTTTTGTCTCGTGTTGTTTGGAGATGTAAACAGATCAGCTTAATTGTGGCAAGTATGAAGTTTGTCTTGGATAAGTAGCGGATATGTGAATCCTTTTCCAATTTGTGAGTCCTTTTCCAATTCTTGCTGGTCCTGCAGCGGATTACCAAAACGAGGCTGAAGTTGGCGATGCACTTGCTGAGGCATTCCAAACTGGACTTGTCAAGAGGGAGGATCTTTTCATCACAACCAAGGTTATTAAGATTAAACAAATTATAGTGTCTTCCTTTCAAACCATGAAATTACTACTCTTTTCTTGCTTTGGAAAAAATAAACTCAAAAGGATATAGTACAATGTTATGAATCCAATTCCCATGACTCATACGGGCGGTTAGAATGGTTAGCCTAAATGTTAGTGTTACATTCTGGGATTCCATCATGATTTGTTGCAATTTTTTCCTTTCTTTGGAAATTGCTATTGCGCACATCTGATGTACTTGGGACTATGGGAGCTGCCCCCCTGATGTCGTTTCGAATGAAATTACTATCCGTTGTTTTACACCTGATTTTCACCTAACAGGTGTACTATCAGAAAATTAATTAACCTTTTTTTTCATCTAGTGCACTCTTTTCTCCACATTTATATCTTATTTGATTGAAGATTCTGTATCTTTTTTCTGGTTGTAGTTGTGGAACTCAGATCATGGGCATGTGGTTGAAGCATGTAAGGATAGCTTGAAAAAGTTGCAGCTAGATTATCTAGATCTCTACCTTATCCACTTCCCAGTAGCAACTCGTCATACTGGTATAGCCTTTGTTCTTGTTTTATGTAGTATAGTGGAAGAACATTGATTCATTTTCATTGGGTGACTGACAACATGAGCATTTCTATTGTTTACAGGAGTTGGCACCACTGCTAGTGCTCTTGGTGATGATGGTGTGCTAGACATTGATACCACTATCTCATTGGAGACAACATGGCACGCTATGGAGGATCTTGTTTCCATGGGACTGGTTCGCAGCATTGGGATTAGGTGAAGTAAATCAATGTTGCTAATTGTTTTCTAGTTACAATCATAGTTTAGTTTATGTAGTCATTGGAACCATTTATACAAATATTTTATTCCTCCTCACACTGTGTTCTTAATAGTCCAGTCTTCATATTATCCAGGTTTTGTCATCCAATATTATTGCCTTTCCTTTTAGTAACCACTATGGATGCTAGCTCCAAGGTCTAGGAGATAATCTCAATCACTTGAGCTATCCACATTCAGATAAAAGTCAACTTCTTAAATCTAATCAATGAGTTATTATTCATGCAGCAACTATGACATATTCCTAACCAGAGATTGTTTGGCTTATGCTAAGATAAAGCCCGCAGTGAATCAAATCGAGACACATCCCTACTTCCAGCGCGAATGTCTTGTTAAGTTCTGCCAGAAGCATGGGATCTGTGTCACTGCACATACCCCCCTGGGTGGCTCCACTGCCAATACCGAGTGGTTTGGCTCGGTCTCATGCCTCGACGACCCTGTCATCAAGGTTGTATGACATTATAAATCATCACTACTGTTTTTGCACGGTATCACAATTTCAGTGTCAAACATTGTGAAAACCAAATAATTTCTCAACTTGTATGCCGGTGCAGTCTCTGGCTGAGAAATACGGCAAGACACCAGCGCAGCTGGTGCTCCGGTGGGGGCTCCAGAGGAACACGGTGGTGATCCCAAAGACATCCAAGGAGGAGAGGCTGCAGGAGAACTTTGCGGTGTTCGATTTCGCCATCTCCGACGAGGACATGGAGAAGATGAAATCCATCGACCGGAAGTACCGCACCAACCAGCCTGCCAAGTTCTGGGGAATCGACCTGTTTGCTTGATGAATTATGAGTCTATACAGCACGATCAATAATGGGGCTTTCTACTGTCCCTGAGAACTTGTGTAATCATTTTTCTTTTCCTGAACTGAAGCTTCTTGTGCTGAAGGATGAAATTGTTGGGATAGTGCTGTCAAGTAAATGAAGTTGGTTTTTGTATCTGTATATTTCCTATTTGCACTTCTGCAGCCCACCCAATAAATAAATTTTTAGCATCCCTGTTAAGTGTTAAGTACTCAGGAAAGGTCATATTGGATTTGACTCTTTTCATAAACTGCTAGGCTACAAGAAATTTTCCAGAGTACACCTTTTATGTATTCAGAATAACTATGAAAGATTACCCTGGTAAATTTGTCTCGTAAAACCGTGCAGAATTCAAAATTATTCACAAATCGTGCAGATTGGTGGTCAGAATTTAAAATTATTCACAAACCGTGCAGAATTCAGTTCGAATTTGTTGTCGCGAGTCTCAACTCAACAGCGTCAGCGGCGTCGTCGTCGTGTCAATCTCAAGTTCTCAACTCCTCTCAACGAATCCCCCACTCCAATCCAATTCCAAACACCCGCGGCTGCAGCCATGGCGACGCCGCCGTCGGCCGCCGCCGTGACCCTCGCCGACCTCCTCGAGTCCGGCACCTTCGCGCCACCGTCCCCGCCGCCTCGACCCCCCGCCCCGACCACCATCCTCTCCGCGTGGTCGCACATCCGCAACCCCCCTTCCCCCGCCGCCGCCCTCGCCGCCCTGGAGACCCTCCACCTCCACCGCCGCTCGCTTCGCCTCTCCTCCGCCCACGTCGCGCTCCTCCTCCCGCTGCTCCCGGTCCTCCCGCGCCTCGTCTCCCCGCTGCTCGCCACTAGCCCGCACCTCCTTCCGGCTTCTCTCCCCGCCTCTCTCCCCATCTCCCCTCGCCTCCTCCTCCTCGGCGCACTCGCCTCCGCTAGGAGTTCTAAGAGTCTCTCCAGCCATGCCAATTCGGGGAGCACGGCAGCGGAGGATCCCGGCGGCGGTGGTGAGTCCGGCGATGGCCATGATGACGATCCTGTTGTGGCTGTAGGTCGCATTCTTGATGACATGGATAAGGGGAGCGAGAGCTGCCATGATCTTGATCACCTGGCTCTTGCTGGTATTGGTTGCGTGTTGGCATCTGCTGACGAGCTGCAATTTAGAAAAAACATTGGATCCTTGCTTAGGATTTGCGGGAGGATCGGGAGCCTGTCTGTTGGTGTTAGGATGCTTAAGCTGGTGGAGTGGTTGTTGCTGGGGTTCATTGAGTCGAGGAAGATGCGGAAAGTTCAGGTTCTTTTCGAGATGATTTCACCGGAGTCGTGTCAGAGCCAGGGCTATGTTCTGTCTCCGGTGGTGATGGTAGCTTGTGGTGCACTGAGGGCATTGAGGGTTGCTTCAGCAAGATACCGGCTGGATTTTGATCCACGGTTGAAGGAGGCGCCTGAGCGGACTATCCGATTTGCAGCTGAGAAGGCAGTTTTAGAAGGGAACCATGTGGATGATAGGCGTTTACTTCCTCAATGTGTTGCATTGGGCTTGACGCGGTGTGGGCAGGTCACTCCTCATGAGTCAGTGTTGCATTGTGTCTGTATGGCACTACTGGAGGAGCTTCTTCCTCTGCCAGATTTGCTCAAGATATCTGTGCAAAGTCCAGATGGGAATTCAGCTGAAGTTATCAAGAATCGGGTCAAGCAACATCTGGATAGTGTGCTTTTCAAGGAGGCTGGACCTGTTACTGGAATTCTCTGTAATCAGTATTCATTTGCCAGTGATAAGGCTAAAACTGCTGTTGAAATGTGTGTATGGGAATATGCACAAGTGATGTATTATCATCTTCGTGCAGCAGTAATTTTGCATCAGGGGAAGCAGGATGATTTGATCACAGATATTGAGAAGATCGTGGAGGCTGCATTCCTTATGGTTGTAGTCTTTTCAGCCGGGGTCACTAAACACAGGTTGAATGCTAAGTCCTCAGAGGGATTCCAACCAGAGGTTGCTGTTAAGATCTTGGTGTCGTTCTCTTGTTTGGAACATCTGCGACGCTTGCGCCTTCCTGAGTACACTGAGGCAGTCCGGCGTGCTGTTCTTGTCAATCAGGAAAATGCGGCAGTAGCTGCTTTATTCATTGAGTCAATTCCTTCTTATGCTGAATTGACAAGTAAACCAGGTTATTTTTGAATTGGCATTTGTCTCATTTTATCGTTCTGATTCTGATACTGTTCATTAAGATCCCTTTTTGGCATATTGTAGATTTATTAACCTTGGATGGAACAAGATATATCTGGCACAGAGATGTGGTTCAGACATCACGCATATTGTTTTATCTGCGGGTTATACCTACTTGCATTAGCCTCATTCCAGCCAACATGATTCAGGAGAAGTTAGCTTCGATCATGTTCTTGTATCCTTTCTAACTACAGCTTGATTCTTTTTTTGTCTTGATATTTAGTTTGTTCTTGGCTATCTAGATTTTCAGTATTAAGAAAAAGTGCCCCCTTAGCATAAAATTGTCAGATACATACAGCATTCAAATGAGAAAGTAACACGTGCCTCACACTCAGTGGTGGTATCTTTCTTGTCATCCGGCAATGATACTGATCCGGATGATCGAATGGCTTTGAAAGAACAACTTGCATTTTACTATATCAAGAGAACTTTGGAGGTAACTCATTGGCTACTATTTCCATATTTGATTTCTATCTGGAAGACTAATTTAGTTGGCTAGTTTCTTTTAACTTGATAGGCATATCCTGGGGTAACTCCCTTTGAAGGATTAGCATCAGGAGTTGCAGCACTCGCCCGACATCTTCCTGCTGGGAGTCCAGCCACTCTTTTCTGTATCCATAGCCTTGTTGTCAAGGCTAAAGATCTTTGCCATACCTCAAAGGTACGGGACAAATCCTTGTGGAGGTCATGGGAAGGTAGCACAGAACCTTGTAAGAAAATATTAGACCTGTTGCTGCGGCTCATCTTTCTCGTGGATATTCAGGTAAGATCTCTTTCTTAACCAATATTTTTTTCACGTGTAGAGTAGTATTTATTTTCTGAAATATTCATCTGTTGTTAACCCCATGGTTGTATTCAGGATGGTACTTAGTTTCTAGGACGATAAATTTTTACTGCAGAATCATGGAATCACAAAGAAATTTATTTCTCACATTACAAACTTCACTAGCTAGGAGAATCTGTATCTCTGGTGATTGAATGACTCGAACCACTGTGTTCCATGCTCGGTAGCTAGGTTTCAACCGGCTTTATTGAGGCTATCATTCAATTCCAATGTTTTTCATCTCTTGAGTCATGAGAGTGCATAAGCCTTTGAAGTTGCAGATACCAAACACCCTCTTGTGCCCTCTCTGCAGACATTCCCTTATCTGCTGAAGGAGCTGGCGCAATTCGTCAGTCTGCTACCGAAGGAAGGCCAGGATGTGCTCCTTGACGACATGCATGCTCATGTTGCAGAATCTGACGATGTCACACGGAAGCCGGTACTTGTCTCTTGGTTGCAGTCCCTCTCCTACATAAGCTCACAAGCTACTCGTCATAAATCTCTCGATAATGTAGGAAGCGATGAACTAAGCCTGAACAGAACTATGGCAAGGTTGTGAAAACAGCTTGCCTTATGTGCTATGCTTTTATTTTTCTTTACAGAAGTCATACTTGTATTGTACATTGCCACTACAATGGTATAGAATAGAATGGAAGATTAGAGATGCAATCACTCATTCATTATCTGGTTTAATAACATGAGACATACACCAACATTTCTGACAATCTCATATATTCATAATTTCGCATTTCAGACAATCTCATATATTCATAATTCACATATCTTGCCCTCCAAAAGCATAGGATCTGAGCTAACTCAAATGCCATGAAGCTGATACACAGGGAAAGCAACATCTTGAGCACATACACAATGATGAGCATTCTTCTCATCGATCACCTGAGGTGAAATTTCTGCCAGAAAATGTATACAATTACAGACAGCAATACAGCAGCAGCATCTCAGATTCTGAGTACAATGCAACAAGAATTCTTTTTTTTCCTTGTAAATATTGTTTGGATGAATGGCCAAAGTTAAGACATCAATGCATCAAGTGGTGTAATTATTAGGCAAAAACAACAATACATGTATACACAAAATCATCAGGCGAGACAAGGCAAGAATGCGACACACAGTTTCAGCTGGAGAACTAGAATCTTCAATCTATTCAGATGCACCAGGAACTACTAGAATCACAACATTTGTGCAGCTGCCAGATGCAGTGCACAATAGTAATACTCCTTCGGGAAATCATAATATTGTTTCAGGCGTTCAGCCATGGATCGTCTTCATGTTGTAATTTCAACAGAACTTAATACCAAAGGGATCCATCGCTCATTGCATTTCAACAAGCGCAATCACAATTTTTCAACATTACATTCGGTTCCGATCAACACATAATTTCCAACAATTTAATTAATCACATATGCGCAGAGATAAACAAGGTAAATTTAGCATAAAGCAGTACAATAACAGCAGAAAATAGTGCCAGCATGATAACAAATATAGGGGGGAATACATAATCCTCACTCCCATGGTACAAACCAGAGAGCTCTTTGTCCAAGTGTTCGACAAATTTAAAGTTTTAAACTGTAAGCTGCAACGAAATTAAGAAACAAGCCCAGGTTTAGAACAGATGTGACTTCCAAAATGCCAGAAACTTGATTGGTGCTTCAGAACTTGCAAAACTTTGCGCTGAATACTATCCTGGAGAACTAGTTCTCTAACCTCTACCAGCCCTGTTCAGGCTCACCATGCGTGCACCGCCCTCACCTCCTCTTGCCATCGAACCAGACTGCGTGCGAGACCTTCCACCATCCTGGAAGCGTGAACCACCACCATAGCCTCCACGGGAACCCTGACTGCCCTTGTCCCTCTGGTAGCCACCACCACCTCTTCCAGAGCCTCCACCTCTGCCAGAGTATCCAGACCTCCCGCCACCTTGCCGCCCTTGTGATGATACGAAGTTCTCCTGCCACTTACCCAAGTTGGATGAGTCCTGGGCATCACCCCTACGCCTGGGTGGTGCTCCCTCAAGGGTACCACCAGTTTTAGCCTCATATGCCCTCTCATTGCTCTCCACAAGGACCGAGAGCTTATCAGCCATCTGGAAGAGTAATCCCTGAAGTCTAGTTTGATCGACATTGTGGAAAATGACGCACTTGGTTGGTTGATCCCAGCTTGCATGAAGCTCCTCATGCATCATCATCTTGCTAACAATGCTGTGCGCTTGTTGCTCACTAAGGTCAAACATTGTAGTGAGCTGGTCAAGGCTCAGGGACTGGTAACAAGAAGAGTATGAAAAGAGATAGGTTCTAAGAGCTTCTTCTTTGATCTTAAGTTTCAGCATCTCAAGAACATGCTCCTTGTTCCTCAAAAGCTTCCAGATCTCCAACGAATTAATGACATCGAAAGCCTTCTGGTAGTCACCCTTGCTGAGGGCCCTTGTCGCAGCCATTACATGGTCCCTCACATTTTCTGGTGGTCCAACAAAAGTTTGCCTCTCACTGATTTCAAGAAGCCTGCGGAATGTTCTGTTCATAAACTTCCTCTTATCATAAGTACTGGCAGCCATATTGGGGACCTCAATCAGCATGGCGCAAATCAAGTGTGTGGCTTCCAAAAGTTCAAGGTTTATATGCATATGGTAAGGCATCTGCCTTCTCCTCTCAAGCCTTTCCTGCAGGAATTAGAGCAATTACAATATTAGCACTTTGATCAAAAAGTACAGAAGATGTATAGTACCTCTTTAGACTACTGTGAAAGAATAAATAATCATACAAGGGTGAGATCAGCTCTGGGATAAACTATAGCCTCAGCATATGTACTGAAATTTCTAGGTCGATAACAAAAATAAAAAGGCAGATAATGATGGAGACACTAACATTAGAAGTGATACAGCAATCAAAGCACTTAATGCTAAAATCAGTATGTGGCATATCCTTAAAAAAAACAAATATGATAATAGCAACAATAAATAAATCAAAAGATGTAGGAAATGCAAGAACATAAATATGTTAGAATACAGTCAACTGAAAAGTAATTTCAGTGCCAGATGTAATTCACAGTGACCTCTTTCCAACAAAACAATTGTATTGTGAGGCGAATTGCCACGTGTGCAGGTATATTTACATGGGAAAAAAGAAGTGCATATTGCAGAGAGTTCAGAAGTAAACCTGTTCAGGAGTTTTCTCATGGTATCGGCTTTGTTGCACACCTTGTGCAAGTAACTCCTTCACTCTCCCAGTTGAATATAACTCAGACAAGCAACCATGAGCTTCGATTATCAAACCATCCCTAAAAGCACACAGCCCCAGCTGGGCCATGACTCTGTTGAACAATATCTGTGACGATATGTCCATGAGTTGAACCCCATCTTGCAAATGGCTCATTAAAAGCAAGTCACGAGCAACAGAAAATTCATCAGAGATAGCATGGTGATAAATGTCACACAGCATTGCCCGGGCTTTGGTCCTTTCATCTCCATAATTGTAAATCACAGACATCAATGCATCCATCAAAGCTCTGCCACTCTCTGGGAAAGTAGGCTTCCTAGGCACGACCTCAGGGATCACAACAAATGGTGGAGGACCCCTATTGTTATCAGATACTTGACGCTCCTCGTCAGCCTCTGTGTCTTCATCCTCCCTACTATCTTCATCCTGCTCTGCCAGCTTTCTCATTGAATCATATACTTCTTGAGGTTTGTAGTATACCAATTCAACACGACGCAGTGCGACCTTAGCTTCAGCCTTAAAGTTACCAACACGTTCCTGGTAATCTTGGACATTCTGTGCAACAACCAGAAACAAAGGTTCATCCCTGAGTCTCTGAACATAATCTTTCGTATATGGATCAGTGCACTGCAAACTCTTAAAAAATTCAGAATCCAGTCTCTCTAGGAACGCAACCAGGTCACCCGTCACATGGATTTTTCCATCATAGTCGGCACCCTTCTGAGTTTCCTTCTCATCAGGCTCCACTGAGGTGTCTACTACAATATTAGGATACTGTTGCAGTATATCAAGCACAAGAAGCATGTTATTAACACACTTCTTCCACATGTTGACTGGCATGTGACCAAGTAAGCTAGGGTTCACATCAAATTGGGCAGAAATCACATGAAAGAGAATTTCAAGCTTCTGAGCAGGTGTTTTTGCCACACGGGTCAAAAAGGTTAGCTGCTCAACACGCTCAACCCTCCCTGTGCCTTTTTTACCCCTTGATGCCACAATCTCCTTGAGCTTTTTATCAACAATATCCCATGTAATTTCACTGGGGTCTTTCAAAAACTGCTTGTCCATAAGCTTATCTTTCTTATTCCTATGCTTTACCCAGTCTCCACCATCCTGGTCATCCTCCTCATCTTCATCTACTTCTTCCTCTGATTCAGACATTGCTATCTTTTCAGGATCCTCCTCTGCATCACTATCCTCATCCTCTGTCTCATCGTCCACATCCTTGTCTTCCACATCATCATCCTCAAAATGCTCTGGATGTTCTCTGCATTCCTGGATCAGATTCTCATACTGCTTGTTGTTCTTCTTTAGTTTTTGTTTCATTGCATTGAGTGCCTTTGCATTGCTGCTGCTCATCTTCTTCTTGGCCTCTTTATTTGCAAGTGCCTCAGCAAGGAAGTCCTCCAGTAATACAAGAGCCTTGATATACATATTTGGAACTGTGGTGGATTCATTAACACGAACCACCTTCTCAAGCTGCTTGTTGAGCTTCTCGAAACTCTCTTGTAAGTTCACCCAGTCATTGATCTTCATTGCATTGCGCATCTGATCAACGGTAATTTTCAACTCTTCATTGCGCTTATCCTTCAAAGAGCGAACCACACGCTGACCAGAATCGGACTCATCACTGTCGCTTGCATTAGTAGTCCTCAAATAGCGGTTCTGGTTGCCGGAACGGCCCCCAGCATCACCGCCTTCATCTTCACTTTCGCTTCCTGCTTCTGACTCAATCTCCTGCTCCTCCTCCTCGGAGTCGCTGTCTCCCTGAAGTTGGGTAGATCCATGAAAGAATATTAAATCATTCCAACCAACGAGAAAAAGGTTCATATCTGTTACTGCAATATTGATACAAAGAAGAATCACTGCCAGTACAAACGGAAAGGGCGATTACCTGTCCCCAGAAACGGGATGCCATGGCTGCTGCTTGGTCTTTTCCTTCAGATGGCTTCAAGCTCTGCTGATTGTATCAAATGGGAAACAGTTATAATCAAGAAAAATATACAAAAATATAATTAATCTTGACTTAAATTTTTTTAAAAAAGGTGTATGAACAGAAAACAAACACATAAGCTAAAAGATAGTAAAACAATTCCTACAGAACAAATTTCCCCTAAAACGTGAACCGTTCACATATGGAAACGCAAAGGGGCAAAGCACCACCAAATCGTGGCATGGATCGAAGGGCTAAATCAAGTATAGGGGGAAAAATCGCATCAACCTGCTAGAGAGACCGAGTGTTAGGGGTCCCGAATCGAACACAAGAAATCTACCAGTGAAACATAAATCTAGATCCGAGCTCTACAGCCATGGGGCGGAAACCAACCAGACTAATCGCGCTAGAAGCGGAGGCGGAGCCCTAGAAACTACCGATCCGAGCTCTGCGCAGGACTGTACCTTCGAGAGATGGGGGAAGAAAGAGGAAGGGAAGTCACCTAGGCGCGGGAGGGAGTGAACGCCTGTCAAGCGGAGAGGAGCGTCGTCCGGGAGGAGAGGCGAGGCGAGGCCGCGGGGGAGGAGAAGAGAGGAGGGCGACGACGACGGCGGCGGCGGCGGCGGCGCGGGAGTTGTCTACTCGATGCTTTCTCCTGCGAGGAAGTGGAGGATTAGGTTCCCAAGTTGGGCCTTATGAGGAGGTTAGGCCAAGGGCGGTGCATCGCACTATGGGCTACGGCCCATTAAAATTGGGCCACCTTACTCCTCTTCGTAATCGGAATTGCATCAAAATTAAGCTCTCACGAATGTTTTTTTGAACGATCCACACGACAGCACGATGATTGAATAGAGTAAGAACAAATTACAAAGGTAACACCCTAAAAAGCAAGCTAAGAAAAGAAAAAAACCACCATCACAAACACCTACAAATGAAGAATAAGACTAGCACCGGACCAACCGTTAATAAACATGATCGGTTGTCGCTAGACCAACAAAAAAGCTACAATTGAATCGTCCAAAATCAAACCCTAACAACCAAACATCGTGCTCAACTCTATCCATGCCTTCGCGATTGAGAGGGAAAGGGTGAGAGAGCATAATGGATCCGATCCACTTTTCTCCACAAGACCCATCAACATAATCAATTTGTATTAGCTAAGGTGTTATCGTAAGAGGATAAAACAAGAGAAAGCACGCACGGTCTATTGCATGAACCCATATGTTCCAAACAGCGAATGTTGCATGAATCCATATTTGAAATATTTGCTTTGTAGCATGAATCCATATGTTCCAAATAGGGTCTTAGCAAATATTTGAGGTCTCCTTTCGGTTGAAGGATTTTTTAGGATTCGCAAAGAATTCAAATCCTTAATATTCTATTCATATAGTGTCCTTTGGATCGAAGGAATGCAACTTTGAAAATCCTATAGATTTGGTTTCCTGTGCCTTATTTTCTAAGCTTGTGGTTTATTTTTCTTTGAGAAGTCCCATGCATTCTCTCTTCTCTCTATTCTCTCTCTTACCCAAACAAATTTCTTCCAAAATTCCGATGTTTTATTTCCTTTGAACTATCTAAAGAAGTATTCATGTGTTTTGAAATCATATGTGGGTTTCATAAGAGCATGGCATTCAATTTTTTACGTTTTTTCCTTGCTCATCAGGCGTTTTGAGAATCTTTCGTCCCAAATAAGCCCTGAAATACTTGCTTAGCTTTTATGTACCGCTCTGCCATATGGTCTCTAAGACTCTCTACGGACCCATGGCTATATGAACATGATACAAACATTTATTAGTAGTACAGAGAACAAGCATGGGCAGTTTGCAGCACAGAATCAACAGTTCATGAAAAACCCAAGCAATTTTATCATGGATTTGTTCTGGTTCCAGTATGTCCTGCATGGTAATTGGTAAATAAATACACGGTATCATTGCAGGGAGGGATGATGTGCCTATTCTTAATATTACACCGATATACTAGTATAGTTAGATTCTCAGCTGAGCTGCCACTAGAAGAGAGTTTACAGTGGCAGCAACTTAGCAGCCCAAGACATCAGGTAAGGAATGCCAAATCTTGCTAAGGAAATGGCATGTACAGACAGGATTAGGATCAAGCTCAAAACAAAACCCATCAACCAGATCACACTGAAGCACAAAAGGTCAATCATAGCAAATCGTTAAGGAAGCTGTCAAACATCTGACTGCTTTGTCCGTATCCATCCTTATGAGCCTGATGTGTATGTATACCGCGTCTGAGCTCCCTCCACTAGCTCCACGAGCTTGCCTGCAATGATTGAGCATGCAGAGCTTATGTTACAAAATGTTTCCTCCTTGAATTTGTGTAAGAAAAGAATTCTACAGATATGGAGAAGGTGCGCATACCTGTAAGGAAACCGATAAGAGGCACTGGATTCAACACTTTCTCAGCCTTCTGGAGATGGCGCCTGTCATCAAAGAAGTGTAAGAGCAGGAAAAAAAATGGAAAATCAAACCATGCTACTGTTATCATAGGGTTTCATGTTCATTACTTGGTGTATCTGGCAAAGAATGGATCTCTCATGACGTAAAGGGCCCACATCATCTTTCGCCTTTTCAACTGATGAAATTGAACCAATGAAGAAAAAGGTAACTCAGAAGAAGAGATAACATGATCAAACAAAATTGAACAACGTAGAAAACGAAAATAATATTGCCTCGTCCCTCTCAGCAGATGAGAGCTGATGAACTTTCCCGCCTCTTTGATGTAGATCTGTTGCACGTGAATGGATGCCAAGACTAGTGATCTCCACAGCTAACGACACTAACCATGGGGTCCATGATCTGATTCCAAACTTTTTGATCAAAAGTACATATAGGAGTGGTCGGAATATGTGGACAACTTCTCCTAAGAAAAATAAGCGCCCTGAAATTCCTTTAGCAGACCAAATACTTGCCAAAGTTGGCTTCTCAACCACCATAACTGCACAGCAGACAACAAATAACTCGCTATTAATAGAGAAAAAATGATTCAGAAGGTAATATGATGCAAAGATCAGGACACATGACACTCCAATAGGGAACCATTATTTTACCAGGAGGATCAGGAGGAGGCAGGGCCTTCTTCATCCACATGGGATCTGACGTCATCTTTGCATTCTGACCAAACTTGTTAAGAGCAGCTACTGCTCTTCCCTCCAGACTCTTTGATACAACTCCAGCCTTTCCATCAAGACCATTAGATGCAACCCCATGACCATTTTGGAAAGGGCCATTCATTGGATAAATGACTGGTACTCCATTACTTTTGGCTCCAAAATTTTCATCAAGAATATTAATCTCCTCTTCGTTTGCCACCTCTCCTCCTTGTAAGAGCATCTTGTAGCCACTCTCCCTGAAAGCAGCTAACCTGACACCTGCTCTGAAATGTTGCACAACCATTATCATTTTTCCGAGGAATGCTCGAAATACAGACTAGTTATGAGTGATGCAACCAAGAAAATGATACGTAAGTTATCATCTTACTTCACGGCTTCTGTAAGAGCAAGAAAGCTCCATTTGCGATCATCTCCAACAAAGTGCTGGGCAGCCACCTCAACAACTGCCTCAACATCCTTGAGTACAGAGACAACAAGGGACCACGGGATAGATTGCTCTTTGGAGGCCAATGTCTGACCGTCAGTTGGCGTGTCAATTATGTGCTGATTGACAGAACTCACGATACCCAGAAATGCATATACTGTTCAGAAAAGCAAAGATGTCTTAATGTGAAATGATCAAGCTTGTAACACCCAAAATACATCATTTAAATAAGAGAATAAAACAATACCCAAGAACAGGCCATCATGTGTTTGTGAAGTGAACAAGTGTTGCTTTGTTTTCTATGGCATAAAGTATCCTTGGAAAACCTTAGCAAAATTATAGAGCTGGTCTCTATAATGGTTTGATTTAGAATAGTAAAAAAACTGGAAGGTAAATAGCTCATATTCCTAAGTTAGTAAAAAATGAATTGTTTTACTCCCAGCGCATCTAACAATACATATTCGCCAGACAACAGTATCTGCAAAACACTTGCATATCTTTTCAGAAGGTGAACGTGCTCAAGATTTTGTGGCTGAAGACTGTCGCCTTATTATGCAAAGTTAACTAGTGTTTGGAACTCCCGATGATCAGTCCAAAGAAAAAAGCTCTAAGGTTCTTTCAGTGATATAAGAATTTGTCTACAAAGCCGTATACAAGGAACAGATGTCCAAGATTTTTACTCAATAATGGCTATTTATTGGTAGCAGTGCTGCAAAAAGCAGGCCTTTATGAGCTATAAGATATAATCGATACAAGGTGGGTGACTGCAGGCATGCCTCTCAGCCCCTGTGACAAGTTTCCTTGACAAATGTTAACATAAAAAGGGGGGAGAAGAAAAAAGGAACCCAATTCTGAAACAAGCTTGGTTACTTACTATGGAAGTTGAATAAATAAATTACGAGATGATAGCAAAGAACCATATTTGTTTCCTCTATATGACTCCTCCTCGACTAGTATTCATTATAACATAAAAGGACAAATCTAGTAAGTAGGTGATTGTATTAGCACTAAGTAGTTAACAGTATTCAACTGCTAGAGGATGGTCAGAAGCAGCGTATAACAGGCTATTTTTGTGTCAAGGATATTGATTATCTTGGCCTGATCTACAAAAGGTTCATGATTTCTTCCGCCTTCATTGGCATGTGTTATCCAAGAACTAGGAGAGTGGTTACACTAACATCCCAACAAGAAGCAGTTATGCTAACACCCAGACACAAGACATAGTTGGAAAATTAGGTGTCACAGGAAAAAGTACATCGTGATGGACCCATGGGTATATCAATATTCAGTCACATGCATCATATGGTAATGGCCACTGTGCATCACATGTCAAAATATAACGCCCAAAACTGACATTTGAGTTTTCATCATCTCAAAACTTCATTAAACATACACCATCTACATCTTATTATATCATAATTATTCCAATATACTCTACTTTCTAGCATCCAAAAATATCAGTTACCACCATGCCAAGATATGTGTACCCTATTTTTCATCTGAATAACACATGATAGGCAATTAGCGTTTTATGCTTGCAAATATAACACGTTAGTGTGGCTCAAAGGTCAAGCACATGACAAAGCAGCAAGCGTATTAAATAGTGATGCAGTGATGCTAAATGTTACTCCTACTCAAGGATCATTTACCGAACCTGCTTCCGGTGCGATCTCAGAGTTGGCGAAGCGCTCAGGAAGTATCCACGTCAGCCCCTGAAAATACTTCGGATGAGTGATATTCTTGTGACCATTCTAGTAATGTTATTACAATAAATATGCAACCCTAACAAACTTCCATGACGCTGGAGTATGAATCAAGATGAAAATTTGCAGGAAAATAATGGACTTGAATTAATCCTCTCGTGTTGTGCTCGACAAGAGAGCACAGACCACACGAATTCGCCCAAACCCCGGCTGAGTCGACCCCAACTCCCGGTCAACTACCACAGCGCGCAATTCAGCCGACTCCAACCAAAACCCACACCCCAACAAGAGCTCCCTACGGATCGACAAGCTCCACTCCACACGAACTACGGATCACGAACTCCCGAAGCACCCACGGCGCGCCCAACAAAAGCAAACAGTTGATTCGATTCAGGGTCAGAGGTTACGATTTACATTGGCCAACGACTCGAGGGAGCGGACGAGGTCCCGGTTCTTGCGCACCCAGAGCTTGTAGGCCTCCATGGCGACCGCGCCGCATCCACCGCTTCCTCCTTCTGGAGAGACCTAGCTAGGGGAAAGAAGAACGCGACGGCACCAACTCCTCCTACAGGATGACCGGCGCTGAGCCCGATTTGAGCCCCCGCCCGCGGGAGGCGCCTGATCTGCGGCGGCGGCCGCCGCCGGCGAGGTGAATCGAGGCGGCGGAACAGGTGGGGGAGGAGTGTCAGAGCAGAGCGCTATCGGGGAGGATTGCTTTTCTTCCTGGAAGCCGTCGTTGTATATACTTCGTGCGAATCGCGTGCGATGCGATGCGACTCCTCCGCCTCCCCGTCGCGGCAGCGTGGCCGTGGCGTGGCGGCTTTGGTTGCTCCCCTGACAGGTGGGGCCCGCTCGTCGGTGATTGGGAATATTTTGTCCAAATTCGTACGGTTGTTATGTTTTGTAACTGGGGTTAGTAGAATTTAGAAATTTTTTATCCGAGATCTTTCAATCAAACAGATCAATGACGAGTAATGGTGTACTTAGCATTGTGTATTGGACGATTATGTCAGCACGAAACTATTTCTATGTACAAGAATTTTCAACGGTACGTATGCAAGGATACTGTGATGTTTGTCTTTTTGTCAATTATCATTTATTTTGTACTACTATATTGATCAAAGAAGATAGTATGTGTTTGATATATGAAATTGAGGTATTTAACTATTTGCTACTTTACACTAAAAATTTCAATTCCTCTCAACGAAATGGTAAGTTCTTTGCCACTCACCTCTTCAAAGTGGCAAAAGGTTAAATATTGCTACAAAATTATGATTAAAAGTATCAAAAATTTAATATAAGCAGGACTGTCCAATACTTAGGTCATGTTTATTTTAGCTTTCTGGGTAGCTTTAGCTTTTAGGAAATCGAAAAGCTAGTTTTGAGAAAATGAATAAAAACTAGAAAACCTGGTTGAAATGAGTTTTTGCTCGACCTATAGTATCTTGAGAAGATAAAAATTTATTATAAAAACTAATAATAAAAGATCTTCTGCCAGTAAGCTAACTTTTCAGAAAGCTAGCTTTTCTGAAAAGCTGGAAAGCAGAAGTTTAAACAAACACAGCCTTACAACATCATCCACTAGTAGAGTCCAGTATTAAGATTTGTATTAAAAGAATATCTTCCAAATCACTGATAACTGCGCATATGTTAATTGAGGATTAAATATTAGGATGACCTATATAAACTTTTTTGACATAAAGCAAGGGGCCGAATCGTTAAAACCATTGGATCACCATGCAAAGGCCCATATTGTATTCATGGTCTCATATAAAACCTAGCCACCACTGCCGCCATGTCTCTTCCCAATCCTGCCTCACCGGCGTCGCTTTCGAATCTAGCGATTCTGTTGATGAACCCTTCCACAGCCATCGTCGCCCATCCCTCATCCTCCGGCGGCTTCCTCGTCCACCATCAGCGCTAGCGCCATCTTCACCCCCTCATGTGCCCTCACGCCACCATCTTTTCCATCTCTGATGAAAAATTCAAACATCACCAACTCTTCCCATTACTAACCCCATGACTTCCGCGCCGTATTACAGTTCCGCGTCTCCACAGCCTACTGTCAATGCCAAACCATGCCTTCTTACCCTCCTCCTTGACCTTAACCTTATCCCTAACTAATCCAGGCCGTCGTCAAAGAGTCATCAGGATCGTTCAACTTAAAGAGGAGGCGTGGTGCATGAACCTTCAAGTAAATCGGATGTCTCAAAATCTATAAGTTTTCTCCTCAATTTTCTTATTTTCTATCATTAAAATCCGTGCCATGCTAACTCCTAACAAATTTTGATCAAGCTATGTTAACACACCTCTCTATGCGAACTGCTAACCAATCTTGATCACCTTATAATAAATAAAGGGACTACCTATACATTTGTCGATAAATTTTCTCTAAAAATTTTGACAAATGTAAATATAGTAACTTATACGTAACTTTTAAAAATCACTCGGTTACTTACCGTTTTTATGAATCAGAGAGCGAATCCTCTCACATGTACGCACGCTGTAATTTTTTCCTTCCTCATTTGCTCTTGAAGTAAATCTAACGATTCAAAATTATGTAAAAGTTACATATAATTTTGAAAAGTTACGTTGTAATTACATATAAGTTACAATATAATTACATTATGATTATACTGTAATTACACTTGTCAAATTTTTAGGAAAAAAATTTATCAACAAATATATAGAAAACCGATAAAGGAGAAGCAAAATCTCATATAATCCATAAAAAATTAAAATCCTGTCCCCACATAAACGTGCAAGAACATTTTGTCACTCCACCTGTCCGTCCAAACATGTCACGTGTACGTAAAAATATCTCCAAGTAAATATAAACCGATAGATAATTTTCACACATATTCACGTCACTGCCTGATGAAACGCCGTCATGTCCTCTTCGTGACACTGCTGCCAGCCTGCCATTGCACACGGCTTTTTAGTTTTTACCTGTGCCTCCCTTATGTTTTACCTTGCGCTACACCTGCAACAGTAGTGTCCAACTGTTTTCGCTGCTTCTTGGGGACACCATTATATCTTGCATATTAACTCACTCCTGTTGAATCTTGCTCTTGCATTTCTACTGCAATGCCTGCACAAGAACATCACCCATCTCTTGCATACACACAGATTCATTGACATTGGTCCTCCCATCCATTAATCCATAGCACCATTCGAGTGTGAGGCCACATGCAGTAGTAACTTTCTTTGCCTCCACTCCAATGGTCCATTCCCATGAACTTAGATTCCAAGATTGAGATGATGGCAATTGGAAGCCTATTCCAAGTGATATGTGTCGAAATCCTTACAGCAGATACAGGAAACATTGTTGCATCAGTTTGAAAATGTTGGCAAAAGAGTTTAAATTAACTGGTTGAATGACTGAAGTCCATGCCACGTTGGCAGCTTAAAATCCCAGCAGTCCTGGAACTCGATTAGGCAAGACAGCAAAATTGCAATGTAGAGCTCCCACAATAAGGATCTTTCAATTGGCTTGAGTTACACAGGGGGGTAGCCAGGAGGTACCTTCTGTTCTCATCTCTACACAACCAAAAGGGCAAAAATAGGAGTTGGGGGAGGAGCACACCAACTTAGGTTAAGGAAAGCCAAAAAAGAACTCGGCTGAGCAAACAATGCAATCTTAATTTACAAATGGACAAGGTAAGGCATAATCTACGCCACTTCCAGGTCCTTGAAGTACTCGTGCTCGAGGGCAGAACGGGCATTGATCCTTTTGCTTGGATCTAAACGGAGCATTTTCTGCATGAGGCGAACATAGCAGTCAGCAAGGTTATGGATGCATATAAACTGACAACAAAGTGTTCAGGACAGAGAAGTAAAGGATGCCTAGCTAATAATGTCACTGATAGAATATAATCTAGTTAATATAATCTAGTTATTGGGAGTGAATGCTCTAATGCTGATATGTGTGATTTGGCATATAGTGCTTCATACAACTTTTAAAAAATAATAATAAATTCATACGCAAATTGCAGCCCAAATGCAAGACTTCTAACATTCATACACCAAGCAATGCAATCTTCTGTTTGATGTTCAATGTAGATGGTGGTACAGCCATATAATGAGGATGGAGAAACTGCCATATCTATTCTAGAGGCTTCCCTTCCCTACATATAACTGACAAAGTGCACCCAGACCAACATTGCAAGAGAAATGAATACATAGCTACATCCTGACAATCAAGCTGCGCCCGCTATCTACTATACTGCTTACACAGCATGGAGGCATGTATTAAAGAGAAGAAACGCATACACTTGTGTGCCTTAATTAATTTGAGAACTCAATTATAGAACCCTGCTATAAAATCCCAAGAATTCACTAAACAACTCAAATATCAACAAGCTGAATATATAGAACACAAACTATGGACTGTCTCTAGGGAACTCATATGATAACATGAGTTGCATAATGGAATCCAAAAACATTCACAGGTCACTTACAGAGAGAAGATCAAGTCCTGAAGAATCAAGTGTTGGGACCACGGTTGCAAGATCCTGCATCATGGACACTATGTTAGAACCAAAAACATCCAGAAGCCCAACAAAGAAATGGTGCACTGTCATAATGTGATTGCAAGGATAACAGTGAATGATTTTTTTTGGCCTCTATCCACATATTCAAACTATATTAACTTTTAAGAGTAATAACAAAAGTCATTCATGATTTACCACAGATGGCCACTTTGGGAAAGTTGATATGTAGTCAGGTAATGAAGCAACACCTGGCCAAGTTTCTTCATTTGGGGTGCCCATAATACTTCATTAACATGAACACATGAAAATGTATAGAGCATGTTAGGTCTTTCTGTCTTTATTCAGAAACATGGAAAACCATGAACCAAGACTTCAATAACATTTGAAAATTAAGACCTGAAAATCTTAAAGAGTTCATCAATTTCAGAATCTCCGGGAAATAGTGGCTTCTGATTCACCATTTCAGCAAAAATGCAACCAACTGACCACATGTCAACAGGGGTGGAATAATGCCTTGCACCAAGAAGAATTTCAGGTGCTCTGTACCACAATGTCACCACCTATCAAACCAAGGTGGGTTATGTTAAAGATGAAATGATGTAAACATGGAGGGGCAGGTGTACATCACAAGAAGACCTCGTTGATACTTATGCCTGCTCCAGTCAAACCTGGCTCTAGGTTTGCCTCAAGACAGAAGGGTTCTCATTTTGTTCTCTGTTATCTAGATTAACAACAGTTTAAACTGCGTGTGCAGCATTCCAGATTCAGGAGATGTAGAAATTGCTCTGTATCTATTCTGGTTAACTGATTCGGTTCTTACAAATGCCTATGTTCTGTATGCATTCATTCATTTTCGTAGTTCACCTTTCTAAGTTCATCAATTGCATTCTTTTTCTTTTTGCAGGAGTTGTCATAATGGTAGTTAGGTAGAAATGGATGGTGTACGCTACAGAAAAAGGTCCAGGTATTTGTGCTGGTTTACAGGTTTCACCAGATATTGCCATGAGAGTAAAATTCAAAGGTACAAAGAAGCACTATGACAGCAGGGTTGGAAAATTATCTACCATTGATTCTTAAAACAGTTGACAAAGGCAATAGAGGGAAGAGAGATACAAGCAGTCTTAAGATGTACTGCAAAAACAGTGAGCACTAATGGGTGACATTAATCTTCAGTTGGCAGTCATGACATAGGGTCATAGTCCACAATTTGAACCATACCTCCGTGACTACATGCATGATATTCAATGAAACAGACAGTAGCACAACATATAGCAAAAAGAGTACACATGTGGCCTACTTAATAGAACACCTACAAAATGCATTGCATTGAAGGAGGCAAAGTTAATTTTTAGAGGTACTCATCTAAAGTAACTGCACGTTTTCACCATTAGACAGCTCCCCTCTTCTGTAATATAATGTGCAAGGACTATAAATCAGTGTACCAAACGAAAAACGTGTCGGGCTGAAAAATGTACCTCATGAGTAAATGTCCGGACAGGAATGCCAAATGCCCTGGCCAACCCAAAGTCCGCGAGCTTCAATGAGTTGGTACGCCGATCTATCAGCAGGTTCTGGGGCTTCAAATCTCGGTGGAGAACACGGTGTGAGTGGCAGTACGCAATGCCCCGGAGAATCTGGTAGAGGAATGACTGCACACAGCGCACAGGACAGCATCACATTTGCCGTTTCAACATAACCATGGACAAAAATGGAGCAATGGCTAGCTCATTCCACACTTTCATTGAAAGTTACTATCAGTGAATGGCATGATAGTTGCATCAATGAAAAGAGGAGGTTAGTGTCAAACATCTTACTTTGACTATGCGGTGGTTCTTGAAGTCCGGGGATGAGTCCATGTGCTTTTTGAGGTCAAGGTCAAGGTACTCGAAGACGAGGTATATGCACTTCTCGTTGTGCACCACGTTCTGCAGCCTGCACGGCACAATCCAAAGCATTCACAATCCATCAATCCACCCACCCAACAGCAACCAACCCGGACGGCGGCCGCGGAGAGGGAGAGATGGAGCAGGGAGGTAGGTGGCGCCGGCGGCCCGGCGGGGGTGTCACCTGACGATGTTGCGGTGCTGCATCTCCTTGAGCAGCGAGATCTCGCGGATGGCGGTGGAGGGGACGCCCTCGTCCTCCTGCTCGAGGCGGATCTTCTTGAGCGCGATCGTCTCGTTGGTCTGCCGGTCCTTGCCCTTGTACACCACTCCGTACGTCCCTTCCCCGATCTTCTCCACCTTCTCGTACTGCGCCGCCGCCCACACAGACCAAACACAAACACACTCATCATCAGCAACCATCTCCTCCACCCGCTCGCGCTCCAACCGGGCGCGGATGGATCATCGGATACAACAAGAGCAGCGTGATCGGAGAGGTCGGGGGCCTCACCTGCTCCATGTCTGGGCGATCCGGGCGCCGGCGGCCGGATCAGGGCAGGGCGGCCGGTGGCGGCGGCGTGGGAGTGGATGGGTTGGGGGGAGAGGAGTGGCGAGTGTGTGTTGGACTTGGGGAGGAGTTGGGTTGGGCTGTGGCATTGTCGCTCTCGTATAAATCATAATGGATGGGGCGGGGCGTGCGTGCCTCGTGCGCGCCTCCACACGAGATCTTGGTGATGACGGGGAATACGCATTGCCACATCGGCCGTAGTTCACAGCTCTATTCTCGTGCACTCCGTATGTACTAATAAATTCTTTTTGCTCGTGAGGATCCTTGGTATATTGTTTGGATGAATAAATAGTATTGGTGTAAGGAGAGTCGACATTATTTCTGTGTGGCGTTGTCATATGATCACGTAATAATCGAGATCCAACCCTACAGAGTGATAGACATAGCCGACCAGATCATCAGCCAGTTATCGTTGAAATAGCTATGTAAATTTTTTAATCCCTTAATAAAAATTGACCGGCTGATTCCTGAGCCGTTCCGACAAAAAAAAATCATCGGCCAGTGCTATTGACATGGCATTGGCAATATGGCATATACCATTATCATGTCAACCCAAACAGGTGACTCGACTCGAGTCTTCATTTATAGTGCGCTCCTTTTGAGCTCAATCGCGGGAAGCCACTCATTAGCGCGAAAAAATCGCGGGGTCAGCCGGCCAACCCCCACGTTCACCCTGACTTCCATGCACCCTGTCCACCAATGCCACGACCCTCCCGTCTCAGTATCTCACGTGTCCTAGCCAGGACAGGAGACGCGCGGTCCACGTAGACCGGGTGTTGCGCGTTGGGGTCTCCGTGGACGCCGTGGAAGGTTTGACCTGGTCCATGCTAGTTCGGGCGGGCGACGTGGTGGCGCGGGAAGGAGGGGGGGTGCGGTCACCGCTGGCAACGCGAAAAAATTTCGGGCTCGTTTCGCGCCAAAACCGCAGGAGCGTCGTGCGGTTCGCGTCACCGAGCGGGTGACGGGATCCGCGCGAGGAGTCAGGTCAGGTCAGTCAACGCGGCCGTGTTACCATCAGGGATTTGGCACCGAAGTGGAGCTCATTAAGCGCGCGAAATCTGGCTTCTTGTTGGAAGAAATCGCCCATGTGTGCTTCGCAGACCAGGGTTTGAATTTGAATCGATTTTAAAATATTTTGTCATATCATAGTTTTCATCTAATCACATAAAAACCATACAAAAACCGTAAAAACCACGTCAAAATAACAGTAACGTAATTTAAATTTAAATTGGTGTTGTGCCGTGATTTTTTTCAAACCACACGAAAACCGTGTCACATATTTTCACGACGAATGAAACGAAATTTATTTTTTGATAAAAAATAAATATATTTCTATGATAAAATATTTTTTTTGATTTTTTGAATTCAAACGAAATTATTTTACATCCCCGTAATATGCTCGCAGTATCGGTAACCATGTCGCACCATGTCGCCGACTGCATAGTAAGCTAAATGATAGGATTTGATTGCATTTGCAAAAGACTTGTTGAGCCCATGGCATTGACTTTGGCTTCAGCTCTGGTTTAGTTAACCCGAGATTTAGTTAGTGAGACAAATGCCTCAAGAGACTCATAGTTTGAATATTTTTGCCGCCAACAGTCTGTCTCCCTGTAACTTGGTTGCTTGAAATTTTGCAAAATGAAGTGTTGTGATATCTACTGTTTCACAGATATCTTTTCTTTTTTAATATATTAAGAATCCCAGTCTTACTTCAACAGAAACTAGAAAGTAACTTTGTTTTTTAACATACGATGCCATTGACTTTTGTTTGATACGTTTAATTATTTACCTTATTTAATAAAAACAGGTAACTTTTATTTTTTACTGTGCATTAATTTATCATTAAAGTTTCTTTAAGCGTGATTTATTTTTTTTGTTGTCATGAAAGTTTTGAATAAGAATAGTGATCAAACTTAATATAAAAAAATCAATGATATCATATATTAAAAAATAAAATCAATGACATTATATATTAAAAAATAAAGATAGTAGTTTACAGCTTATAAGGCTACTAAAAACAATTCCATAAGATCACAAATAATGACACACACTCCAGCATAGTGAGAGATAGGTATTTCCTCCGGTCATATTTTTTTATGTGGTTGACTTTGACTACAAAGTTTTGATCATTTATCTTACTAACAAATTACTGTTAATATGTGAATATATATATATATATATAGTTATGGTTAAAATACATTTAACAATAAAACAAATCAAAAATGGTACTCTATAATCGGAGAGAGTTACATAATAAAAAACATCCTGTTTCTAAATTTTCATCGCTAGGTGGCATAAATCTTTATAACCGTCGTCTACACAATTAACTATATAAACTCAATCTACACATTTAGGGAAAAGACTGATTCATATAATTACACAATGAGGAAAAAGAAAGGAAATTTAACATAAGACTAATGCATGATATGTGCCTGTTTTAATGAAATTTTGTCCATACGTGAGTGGAATTTATACTTGATAATTTTAACAATGTACTCTCTCCATTTTATTTTTTGTTTGACATTGGTTAGTTTAAAGTCATACATTTGGAAACAGAAGCAGTATATCCATTGAATCAACATCGAGAAAAATACTTTTTAGAACTGCTAAATCTATTTAGTGCGTAAGCACTGGTTAGTCTTAACGCGTGATGCTACCATAGGCCGTCCGATTGGCTAGGCGAGACGTGAGAGATGAGAAGGCCCATGTGGAGATCCCCGGTCAGGCTAGACGTACTAGCCCACGTGGGCTGCGCGACGTTAGCTGACGTACGAGGTTAGGAATTTTTGCATTTATAATTTTTTTTAAAGATTTAAAAAAAACTTGCGAGAATGAAAAATTTCAAATCTAATCTCCCGCCCTCCGGGAGGCGTGAAGAAAAACGCCCTCCCGGAGGGCGAAGAATCCGACGTGGTGGACGCGCCCGCGCACGTCCGCGCGCGGGGTCATTTTGCGGGCGGCCTTCCCGCCCCTTGGGAAGGGCGTTTTTCACGTGCACGGGGGCCGCCGCAAAATGCCAGGAGGCCGGCCTTTTGCAGCGGCCCCTTCCCGCCCTTGTAAGGCGTTTTCACCGTGCACGTGGGCCGCCCGCAGGCGCCGCCGCCCGCATGTTTGCGGCAGCGCCTCTTCTCGCCCTTAGCAAGGGCGTTTTTCACCGTGCCCAAACCCTAATTGCCCGATCGACATCGACCCACTCTCTCGTGTTGTTTGAGATGTAAAATGTTATCGTCGTATTTTGTGGTAATATAACAAATCCATTGGATTTGTGGTATTGTTGCAAATGTAACCGTCTTCGTGATTTGCCGTATTGTTTGAAATGTAAATGTTATCGTCGTAAGGATGCAAATGTAAATATTGTTGCAAGTGTAAATGTTCGAGGTATCGTACATATGTTGTTTGCATTACTGTGAACATATTATTTTAACCAAGTTAACTTAGTTGCAATGGTTAAGCTTGTTTGTCACGTGTTACATAACCCATTAGGTACGGATGATGCAATACAACTAACTCATCCCCCACGAGTGAAGGCTCGGCTACCTACTAACCGTTCAAGGGCGATAAGCTTGTCATCAATTTTCTCTTTCCTTCTCGGCGTTGTACTACTTTTGAGTTTCACATTCGGTTACTTTTAAGCCGTTATATTGGGAATGACATTGTCGATCCACCTAGTGAATCCACACCTTCTTTGAATGCCCGGTAAAGAAACACATGTAATCGCTTAGAGAGGCACTAGAGCGAAGACGTTTGCATAATTGATAAAATGAAAGACGTACAACGAAGTCGTTGTCTAAGTTGGGGCAAATGAAGTATCTCCGACCATATGTTCGTGGTTCAAATGAGGTAGCCATCTTGCAACGATCCCTACAACCGCACATAGGACGCTCCGACCATTTAGGGAAACCCAGCGGGTTGTTCCTCCATGCTAAGCTTGCGATTTCGACGCGACGTTCATACTCCATCCAAGCCTGAATGAATTGTTCAGGACTCAGTTGTGTTACCGTCCGACCGATCGAAGCGGTTTAACCGTATCGATCCAATCTTTGTATGGACACCGACGTACATCCTCCCGGTTGCACATTTTTTATGGTAGGAGTTAAAAAATGGAACAAGCGAAAAGGTTAAAGAAAGAAAAATTATACTCACGACAAAATCGTCATCCGCAATCTCGGGACACACGAAGCATCTTTGTCCTCTAGTTGCTTGTCTTATGGATCTTACCACTTGGCAACGTAGACCACGGGGCATTCGGACGTTCCCGCCATGTGGGTAGTGCCACCGATCCATAGGCCTCCAAAGCTTCGCGCGAACTCGACGTTGGTACTCGCCCTTCCGTCGAAGGTAGTCCGACCTTGTTTCGCTAAGTGGGTAGTAACGTGTTCCGTCGGTTCGTGGGTTCTCCGTATCTATCCACTCAACGAAGTTGCACACCCGACGATATGCCCGCATGAGGTGTTAACACGATGTACAATCAAGTTAGCGTTTTCGCGTGAAGATTTTGTAGACGAAAGCAAGTGCGATAAGCCATACCGATCAATGTTGGCGCATTGGAAAAATTGTCTCCCGGTTTCGCGAGGAGGGACGACGTAAGTATGCAGCCATCTCCACAATGGCATAACGGACACACACCATGGTGGAATAAAACCGCTCAAAGGATGGAGTCGCCAGTGGAGACGCTCAAGGAATGGATGATATGAAGATCTCATTGCAGAGTAAATGTAGAAAAGAGAAAGCAGATTTGAAGAGCTCGTATTCGGATCTAGGCAATATATAGTGCGGGAGGTGACGGTTCGCATCTATGTATCGTTTATGTCGTCACGAGGCAACAATGATCGAGACGTATCGTGTAGGATTGTCACGGGGCAAAAGTTGATAGCGACGTATCGTGCGGGACTATCACGGGGCAAAAGTTGATAGCGACGTATCGTGCGGGACTATCACGGGCAAAAGCCGATAGCGATGTCTCGTGCAGGTCTAATCGGGCCGAAAGTTTTTTGTCGTTAGTAAGAGTATCATGCAACGAACGATACGGAAGGATCTCGTGACATGTGAGTGCGACGAACATACATAGATATATACGAACATCAAACACAAAATAAATATTTACAAGTTGTACAAACCGATGCACACAGCAGCCTCGACGAGGCCTCTTACCCCTATCCCTCCTAGGGCGTGCTCGACGTGCCCCCGAGAGTACGTCACTGTCCGGGGCACGCCACGACTAGCACGGACATCCGGCGCGGCGTCTCCGTGGCGGGTCCCGGCTCGTGGTAGAGGTGCTCCACCGAGCCGAGAGGAGGCGAGTACGTCCCGATCCGGGTCCTCTAGGTCGTCGAAGTCGTCGCCCGTACCGACCCCCTCGTCGCCTCCCGACCCGCCACCTGCGTCGACGAAGTCCCCGACCGGAAAATCCCCGCCGAGTAGAATCCTCCCGTATGTAAGCAATGTGAAGCATCGTGACTTAAACTAAAACGTGTGAACTAATCATCGGACGACGCTTGCTCACCTCCCGATCGAGGGGACGAGGAACGGAGGATCCGCTCGCTCCAAAGAAAGCTCGCAGTCTGGGCCGAGTAGCGAAAGGCCGAGGAATCGACGATCCACTCGCGCCGCCGTATCCCCGCTCGGTAGCGTCGGACCTAGGCGACATTCGGTTTGTTAGATCGGGTTGTAGGGTTGACACAATGAAAATGAGTGGAACTAACTCGTGGAAGGACCGCCGTGTGGTGACCATCCGGCATCTGGACCGCGTGGACGTGGACTGTAACACCCCGTGGAGGTAGCGCGTCGACGGCAGAACGACACGAGAAGATCCGCAAGATCTTCCGTGCCGTCGTCTCGCATCCGCTCGAAGGTCATCCTCTGTTCCACCTCGTTCGGTGAATGCTGCGTCCAGCCTCGGCATCACCGAGTCGATTTCGGCATTCAATGCCCGTGCGGCGTCGGCCTACAAAAAACAAAACAAGTTAGGTTTTTCGGTCCAATTAAAAAACATAATGACGTACAAAGGCTTTAATGCGGACAAATCATGACGTACCCCAACGAAGTAGTCCCGGTCTCGGTGCAGGGTAGGTGTCCGTGATCGCCGCTCGGTGCGGCGCCGCGACCGGTGGAGGTCACGCGCGGACGCGTCCGCGGTAGGTACCACCGAAGGTAGGCGGTGTAGTTCTCCTGGAGTGGGCGTAGATCTCGCCGATCACCTCCTCGGTGGCTATCGGCCGTCCCGCCACGTATTGCTGCATACGTGGTTCCCGGAGGAGCCTCCCGCTGTCCCCGTCGAGACAACTGCGTACACGCAAAGGTCGACTATAGTTCCATTTAATTTGACACAATAGTAGTACATTTCAAAAAGAAATACTCACTGGTGGTCCTGGTGGGGAACGGCAACCGGAACGTCTACCGGGAATCCCTGGCGCAGTCCGAACTGCCTCATCACTCGGCCTGGGCAGTGAGGCTCGACGGTGATGTCGTACACCATCGGGATCAACGTCATCCAAGAGGCCGAGTCGCGCGTGCACAACGTGGAGAGGCCTAGAGGCGCCCGAGCCGCGACCGCCCGCCGCGTGTACGGCTCCCGCACAACGTCGTACACCTGAGACGGTCCAACTCGAACACGAAGTCCGGTAGCTCCGTCTCACCCGAGCGTGGGCGTAACGACGCTGCGACAATAAAAAATCAAGTGGTTACAAGTTTTGTTCAACACAATTTAAATATTTGAAACAAATATGACTTTGCACTTACGTTGCGTCGAAACCAAGACGAACCCATCGTAGGCCCGTCGGCCGGTTCTCGAAAGCCGGTGCTACGTCGTACGGCGAGGTGTCGACGACCGGTCGGCCGATCGCGGCGCTCCGCACCACACAGTGTAGAGAAAGGGGACACTGTGAAGATCGCTCCCGGATCTGTCTTCGTGCACGCGTCGACAAGCCACGGTAGGTGGCTGCGAGCACGGCCGAACCCCAACTCCACCGAGGCACGCCGCCTATCTCCGCGTCCGCTATCGACCGGCGTAGTGGATCGTGCCCTCTTTGCGTGTTCCCCGACGTGTTGGTGAACATCACCCACCGAACAACCAAAGCAGTACGCCTCCAACGAGCGTCGCACGGAGTACTCGTCGGCGTCGGGTGGAGCTTGTCACCTACAAAGGACAAAACCATGTTAACAAACATCGATCTTATGAAAAATATCGAAGTCTTGAAGTTAACTTACCGTGAACCGCAAAATCCAAGTCTTCGTAGGCCGGTGGTCACGTAAGGGTAGATCGATCGAACACTGGGAGCCCCGGTAGCCTCATCACCCGAGCAAAGCGCGCAGTGATGTCGTCCCTCCATCCACCAACTCCGTCCACAGCCCGACACCTCCCGGCTAGTGGTAGCCCTAGCGGTAGGAGACGTCGCAGGCGTCGGAGCCATCTCCCCACAAGGAAGATGGAAGGTGTGCGTCTCAGACGCCACCGATCCACCAAAGCAGCTATCGGGGACCGGTCCGCATCGAACCGTCGGCTCGGTCGTGATCGTGGCCACGCGCCTCAACGAGTCCGCAGAGAGCGATCGTGCCGGACTCACGTAACCGCATATCGGACACATAGTGTAATATTAGTATCAAGCATAGTGTTCCCGCAATAAGTGATAAGAGTTTGAACGTACCGCTCGACGTGTCGCGGATCGACACGCAACAACTCGCGCGACGGCCGTGGACGAAAGGTGGTCACCGAGCACCATGCACCGCCGACAAGTACGACTCGTGCGCCTGTCCACCTCTCGCCGAAAAGCGCCGGTGTATCGTCCGCCATACCCGCATGAATACATGAAGCACACAAGAAGCAATTTATAAGAAAAATCATAACAACATGATTACATGACATAAATGGTCCATTAATTCGAACATAAAAAAGTTCACGTCTTAATTAAACCTAACAAACACAACATATAAGTATCACAACAACAATAAACCACTTTACGTCTCACAATGATAAATATTACACGTACGACATATGGCGACAACATGACAAATAGTACAAATATCGATCACCACTACGTTGAAAAGGAGCAAACAAAAAAATCAAGCCATTGCATCTCCAGTGGACGACGTAGTCGCTGCACGAGCACGTCTAGGACGTGGTCGCCTCGTTGTTGTTCCTTCTCCGATGGACGCCTACCATCGGAGGGTCAGTCCGGAAAGTCCCGAACCTTCGACGGTTGAAGTTTCGAATTCTTCGGGCATTTTTGTATGTATGTCCGCGCTCATCGCATTTGCTGCAACGTAGGGTCCTTCCCCGCCTCGGACTCGTCCATGTCGTTTCGATGCGTCTCGACGACGACGTCCCTTTTTCATCCTTAACTTCGATGGATCCGGAATGTAGAACACTTGTGGCCGCAGTGTTGTGTACGATCCGATATCCCAAAACCATATATCTCCTCCTTCCACGTATGAAAAATTGATTCTTTCCGTAGTACCGTGACACATAAATATACGGAACTATGCCGCAGCCCAGTGCGGCAAGGACGTGTGAGCAAGGCGGATGTCTAAGCTTCGGCTTCATACAGTGCAGCTACAACCACCATCCGCATGAAGCACACATTCCCGCACGCTTGAACACGGTTGATGCCTCGCCTTCTCCCGTCGACACACATGATCTCGCATCAAGAACTTGGGTTCCTTGGGGGATTACTCGTGCTTCATAGCCTTCGAATTTTGTCTTGCATATATTTCGTCACCACGTTGCCAAATACAATTTTGTTATCGACCATTAAAGGGGATATTTTCTTAAATCTATCCCTAAAATATGCTCCGTGCCATGAAGGATAAATTCCACAATACCCACCAATGGAAGCCCCTAACTCCTCGCATCACCCACTTGTACACCTCGGCCAGTTCGTTGTCATTATACCATATCGAGCTCCGTCGTTGTCATACAACGAGACCACTTTTCTTTCGGTTCATTCTCTATCCAAGGGGAGAAATTACGTATTGATGGTGCAGATCTCCTTCTCATTGTTGGCGGGTCATTATGCAATGGACCAAGAGGTACAGCAGCTCGTCAACTCGTGGCAAACGAGATTGCTCGTCGGTTTGCTTCGTTGTCGCCTCATCCAACCTTTTCCACATCTCATTGAATTTTTCTCTTGATTTTGACCACATAGCCTCTTGAATAGATCCATCAGTGCTTGTTCTTGAATTGTTTGTAGAAATTGGCTCCCATATGACGCATGCACCACCTACTCCGAACATCACGCCACCTAGCCGGAAGTCCCTCTCGGGCCAACCATTCTCAAGGTAGTCGATTGCCCTCGGCATGCCTAAGATGACGATCATGTATGAGACAAACATTGGGCCTCATACGAACGACTTGGCATCGAACTCTCTCCAAGAACCAATACCATTTCGGTGTTCTCACTCGACAAATGCAAACGCCATAGGTAACACCCGGTTGTTCCCATCCGCTCCAATCGCCGTCGCATCCGACCTCGTATTTCCAGTCGAAAGGTTCCATCTATGCACAGACAGGGCGACAGTGAACAAATGCGTTGATGCAAGCACCAATCGAGAAAAGGCTCTTTGCAGACGCTCTTGCTCGAATCATTAGATGACGGAAATGTCCGAATGTCGTAGTAGGTATTGGGGTTTCTCCGAGCAATGGTGGCTAATAGACGAGGTAAATTGTCATACGATGCTTCAAATGTGCCATACCTCATCTCCAATATCTTTTGTTTCGCCCTCCAAGCCTTCGCATAGCTAATAGTATACTTGAATTTGTTCTCAATGTGCTTAATAATGGAGCTCGGTTCAAAATCCATGTTTTTAACAACATGGTCAGTACATCTCACCGGCAACAAACGCCGAGGTGATGTTGCGGTGGTACTTATCAACCCCCAGAATGCATGTGTGCTCACCAACAATGCTCACTTTCCAATAGTCATTCCATTTTCCCTTGTATGCATGAACGCGCCACGACAATCATCCTTCATACACTTCACATCATACACATAGTTCGTAGACTTCACCACCCTAAACTCTCTATGCAAAGACACCGCCCAATGCTTCACGCCTCTTTCATGTCTTCCTTATGAGCATACCTAGCACCCTGGATGACCTCGTTATCTTTGTATGCAAATGAAACATGCCGCCCTTCCGAGATAACAAGCCGAGAGAAATCGCTTGTTCCCAATCGACGGCATGACATCTTCTTCCTCGTCCGATGATTCATCGTCCTCCGCCCGCTCATTTTCGAATCCTCCCTCTCCATTTCTTCAACAATTGCTTCGATTCTCTCTCCCTCGTCCGCCACGCCAATCGCCTCCTCTAAGCTTGCTTCATTGCTTGGACCTTCGCCATACTCTGTTTGCATTGTATTATCGCTATCGATTTCGTGCAAGTGCAACAAAAATAACAAGGGGCCATGACCTTTCAAGTGCCATGTCCACATAACGTCTCCACGACTCGGTGTTATCAATAGGCATAAGTTCCCAATAATATCCTTCGTTGCACGACTAACTACAACGGATAGAGACATTGTGTTCACTCTTGTATCCACTTTAAATCCACGTAGCAACCAACTATACACCGACTCAAATGTTTTCTCGCCCGGCCTATCGATGCCCTTTGATTTCATCCTAAATTCGACAAATCTACACCTTCGGACCGTATCTAACGTTGCCTTCACCGTGAACTATCTAAAATATGATCTTACTTGCCATAGTGCCGACAAACAAATTGAAACCGAGTTTATTCCATACTACGAATATATTTCCTAGATGATTCTCGTGCCTAACTTAATTTCTTTAACAATATGTTCTCTCGGTCTACATCTTAAATTTTCCCAAATCGATTTGTTCGTTCCATCTACCGCCAATCTTAAATCGATCATTTCAGTTGCCAAATTTTATAAACTAAATTTAATTCACTCGTAGTTTATATCTAAACATATTTTGATCATCAACAAAATTATACGTACGATTTTCTATAGTGCTTACCATCTCGCTCACATAATTTACACTTACATCCAAACACATTCTACCTAAGTTGATCTATCTATTCTACCTATGTTAATGTCCATTAAATATCCTTGTTGATCTATCTATTCTTCCTATGTTACTGTCGATTAGATTATCTACATTGATCTAAATTAAACCATCTGTTTTACAAATCTATAACAAATTATTCAATACCTATTCAAATATTACAAATTTATATTTTTTCTAATATTTCATTTACATACTAGCTAACAAACAAAATAATGCCGAGATATTGCATTTACCTCCAATGAAGTACGCAATCCAAAGGGGCTTGCCGCGCTCCTCCTCTTCCTCACTTCTCTCTCTGTTCTTTTCCGGATCCGGAAAGGTGTAAATGAGGTGAAATGATTGAGAGTCGGCTTATATACGCCATGGGTAAAAACGCCCTTGCAGAGGCGGGAAGGGGCCGCCCGCAAAATTGCCAAGGCGGCCGAGGCAATTTTGCGGCGGCCCCGTAAGCACAAGAAAAACGCCCTTGGTAAGGGCGGGAAGGGCCGCCGAAAATGTCGTGGCGGCCGGCCTTTTGCGGCGGCCCCGTGCACGTGAAAAACGCCCTTACCAAGGGCGGGAAGGGCCGCCCGCAAAAGGCCGCCTCCGGCATTTTTGCAGCGCCCCCGTGCACGTGAAAAACGCCTTCCCAAGGGCGGGAAGGGCCGCCGCAAAATGACCACGCGCGGCGACGGCCGTGCGGGGCCGTCTGCCACGTCGCCGATTCTTCGCCCTCCGGGAGGACGTTTTTCCTTCACGCCTCCCGAGGGGCGGGAGGAGATTAGATTTGAAATTTTTCATTCTCGCAAGTTCTTTTTAAATCTTTAAAAAAAATTATAAATGCAAAAATTCACGAGGTTAGATAGTTGTCTATTTAGTACTTTTGACTATTAATATATTTTAAACCGAGTATTATTTTTAAAATTCGTCGAAATCATCGCAGACGGGTTCGGTTGGTCTATAAACCGGCTATAAACCGCTGGTTTGTTGGAAAAGAAACAGGGACTCAACTTAAAATATATAAAAAACAAGACCAATATTAAATATATTTAAAAGTAACTTATACGGTTGCAGAAGTAATTCAAGATAGAAATTGAAGTAAGCTTTCATGATGGCATTATAAGTAAATGGACTCAAGAATAGTTAAAGCAGTTAACTATGTGAATGAAGTAAAATATACAAAAGGTTCACGAGTAAATATATGCATGGACTTTTTTACGTTTAGTAATAACCATATTATTTTTTAAAAGAAAAGTAATTTGCGTCATATAGAAAGTAACGAGTCTTCACGGTATTACAATTTACAAGTAAGGGGTATACTGCTACAGAGAAGTAATTATAAAAAACTAACTCTTCATCATATGAGAGGTGACTACGGTGTCAGAAGAAAGAAGGAAGTAACTTTAAAAACAACTCCCACGGTATTAAAAGCAAGACTATTGGAGGGAAACAACCCTTTTAAAAATATAAGTAACTCTTCTTTACAGTAGTATAAGTAACTACATTATTAAAAAAAATAAACTTTGAAAGAGCAAAGGCAAAAGTAACTCTTGATATTAGAAGTAACTGCCATGCTAAAGGATGCAGCTCTGAAAAAAAATAAAAGAAATTCTTCATGTTATTAGAAGTATCTTAAACTTGTTAGAGGAAAGTGCTCTAATGCTAAAAGAAATAACTTTTCATTGTAATAGAAATAACTAACACTGTTACATACAATATTTGAAGCAACCACGCTTCTAAAGGGGTTATAAACAAGAATAAAAATTAAATATATTAAATATCAAACTTATTCAGTCATATATTTTAAGTAAAATACGATGGTTCAAACAAATCATAAAAACAATATAATTTAAAAGATATAAACCATTAAATATTCTATTAAAAGGAATGTTTAGCCTCTATATGATGTGAATTGACTTACTATGATCTACAATCAGATGGAACGAGTCTCTTTTTTTATGTTGTAATGATATCTTTTTGCTGGAGTAATTGTTTAACTGCTCATGGGGTGGATGGCCATGCATGCACAGTTCAGTAGAAGCGCATCCATGAATGACACGGAAGAAATATGTGATGCTACTTTGGAAAAGACGCACGGAAAATAAAGTTGCGATGTGCTATTTTTAGCGGGGTCATGTGTCGCTGCTGGTTAGGAGGACTAATCAGAGAACATACGTAGTGTAGTAACGTCCTTTCAGAACTATTGCAACTATTTGCACGACATTTGGGATCCGAAGGCTTTGCACAATGTTTTTTTAATTAAAAAAAAGTAGAGTACACTGGCGATCCTTAAAATTGTGTCGCTGTGTCATTTCGGTCTCTAAAATTATAAAACGGTCATTTGGATGTTTAATCTCTGTATTGTATCACTTTGGTCCAATCGGAAGTCGTCTTTCCTTTATAATCTTGCAAAAAAACCAGCTTGGATGAAGCTCTCCCATTCTTCGGCGCGAGCGCGAGCATAGTGCGGGGATGGGTGACGCCAGAGGACGGCGATGGCTACGATGAAAGTGGGGAAGAATACGACGGTGGACAGACTGGAGTGCGGAACGAAGGGGAACGAACGGAGCGGAACGGAGTTACCCTCTAATCACCCTTCGTAGGAGGTTTTTTTTGAAGATTACAGAAGAAGGCGGCTCTCGATTGGACCAAAGTGACACAATAGCAGAGATTAGACACCCAAATAACCGTTTTACAACTTTAGAAACTGAAATGACACGACGACTTAACTGGACCGCCGATGCACTTCTCTTTAAAAAAAATACAGAAACCATAATTTCTTTGTTTTGGGCCCAAGAATAGCTCTTCCGAGCTGGGCCGGGCTGGGCCGGAACAGAACGTAAAAGATGTGAAACACGGCAAAACGGGAAAAGGAGAAGGCAAAGCGTTGGAAAATGGTGGCGCTTCCTTCCTTATCCACACCGCCACCGCGTCCTTCCCCGTCTCCGGCCACACCTCGCCGCCGGCCACCGCCTCCGCCGCCTCCGCCGCCTCATGCTGCCTCTTCACCGCGCGTCCGGAGATGGCCCGCCACCGTCATGTCCGCCGCCTCCGGTGTCACCGACGGCTATCACTCCACCATCCGCTCCCTCAACTCCCGTGGCCGCCACATCCCCCGCAAATCCCTCGGCCAGGTAGGTCCGGTCGTCCTCCCCCTCCTAGGGTTCCGCGAAACCCTCGGTTCGATCGTATGCCGACGCGACCCTTCGTCTCCGTGCAGAACTACATGCTGAACTCGAAGGTGAACGAGGAGCTGGTGACGGCGGCGGGGGTGGAGGAGGGGGACGTCGTGCTCGAGATCGGCCCGGGCACTGGGTCTCTTACGGCCGCTCTCCTCGATGCCGGCGCCACCGTCTTCGCCGTAGAGAAGGTCGGCGGCATTGCTGGTCATTGGCTTGAATTGGGCTAAGAGCTGCTGAGACCGTGTCATGGTTCCTTCTCACTAGTTTATTTGGTCCATAATCTGCAATTTCATATATCATGTTTGCTTTGGTGACAGGATAAGCATATGGCCACCCTTGTGAATGATAGGTTTGGATCCAAGGAACAATTGAAGGTAGTTTCATGCTCTTAGACGAACAGGTTGGATTGTTTCATCCATTTCTTTGACTATTGGTGTTTCTAGAAATGGTTACAGGGTAATCCATGATGTTGCTTATTTATTCCTCCTAATAACCACCATTAATTTATAACTCTGATTATTTTCCCAAGTCCAAGTGCAGAGCCACTCTTGTGCAGATAAAAATAATACTTATCTACACATGCTGCATCATGGAAAAGCTGTGAAGTGTGAATTCCTCTAGTTTCAATATTTTCCTGTCCAGCATTCGTTGTACACAGTTTCCTGCTGCCATAGCATCATGCTCTTATGATTCAATACCAAACTGTGTGCTAGCTTAACCTGCTTTACATTCTAATAACCAAATCAGGCATGTCCTGTACATGGTAATAAGATGCACATATTATGGCTTCTTGTGACTTATGGACAGAATAGACTTAAAGCAGGTTTTACTACATAGTCTAGTTGGGTCTCAAGACTTGAGCATATGAACAAGTATATGTTGTAACAGATGGTTGTAGTAAGACCTAAGTTCTTAAGATTCTTATAACACTTTGCTCTTGCCATGGTCAGTAAGTATTTTTATGTTTCTGTAGTTGCTCTTCTTGATGCCCAATATGAACAACACTGCCATTTAAACTATCCACTCTTCTTCTAGTCATTGAAATTGATATGTGGATAATCCTATTACATATTTTATGAAAATATAAATGCGAATGTGGTATGGATAATATGCTGTTGCCTTTACCAAAATTTAGTCTTCATCTGATGTGTAACGATCTTAAGAATACAATGCAGATCATTGAAGAAGATATCACAAAATTTAATGTCCACTCCCATTTTATTCCTTTCCTGGAGGAAAAATCCCATCACACGAGAAAATATGCCAAGGTTATTATCTATGTTCAGAGTTGATGTTTTTTCATTGAACTGTGTACAGAATTAGATAACCGTTGGACATAATGAAGCTGGTCTATGGTGAACATGACACTTTGTACTTTGCAGGTGGTGTCAAATTTACCATTCAATGTAAGTACTGAAGTTGTCAAACTGCTTCTCCCAATGGGAGATGTCTTTTCTGTCATGGTGCTTTTGCTTCAGGTGTGAACCTCCTCTCATTTTACACGTGTATTAACAATATATCATTTCCAATTAACTCTTGTTCAGTGACGGTTTGGAATTTTTTTTAGTTTTGGATGTTTGCTCTAGTATCAAGTGTTTAGGTATGGTTTGTGTTTTACAAGTCTCACCGGTTTTTGTTTATCTATCTGTTTCGATACACAAATGCTTTTTATCTTCTGTGCATTCATGCTGTCGCTTCTGATTAATTTTTTTATTGGATGTATAATTCTTTAGTCTTTAATATGGACCATAGTTCGTTATACATGTAGTACCAAAATTACATAACTAAAATTTCATTTTCAGGACGAAACAGCATTGCGCCTTGCAGATGCTTCAATACAAACACCAGAGTACCGACCTATCAATGTGTTTGTGAATTTCTACTCAGGTAAGCTGTTTACAATGTTCTGTTTACAAGATCATATGAAGTTGGCCAACTTCATATGATCTTATCAGCTAAGAGGCCACTAAGTTTACTATCTTTTTTCCTTCTTCTGTTTCATAATAATCAAACTGTGCAAGTTATCTCCTCTTATCTCTGTGTGACAGCCTCCAGAGGGTCACATCTGTATTCAGCTCTTCTTCTAATATATTGGCCTGCAAAGCTCTTGCGTGTTCGTGAAAAAAAATCAAACTGAATAAACGTTCATGCTTCTAAACTGTTTTGTCTTCTCTGGTTTCTACTTTTGACTTTTGGATGTGCATAGGCATGGAAGTGTCTTTTAAATGATGAAACCCACCTCTTATGATTCTATTAAAAGAGTTTCATCGAATTCTTTTTGGAATGCGTAAAAAAGTTTGCCTAGATAATTAATGTCATATGCACCAGCGCAATTTTTGTAAGGCTTTGCATCCATGCCTTAAACAGTAAAGGAGTCTTCAGTAAATTTACCTAGTTAGTTGCACATATCATAGCCATTATTTTGCATCTAATCGCTTGTGTACTTCCTTTGTTCTTTGTAGAACCAGAATACAAGTTCAAAGTTGAGAGGATGAATTTTTTCCCTCAACCGAAGGTAACCATTTATGGACTAATGTGTTACTCATTGCTTAACATTTGAAAAAAGCTGATGTATTTGGTTCTGTAAACGTTACTTGTAGTCTTATAGCTGATTCTATCTTCAGGTTGATGGTGCTGTTATAAGCTTTAAGCTAAAGAATTCAGGGGATTATCCACCAGTTGGTTCTCACAAAAGCTTCTTTTCAATGGCAAGTCACATTGCATATAAAAGTTTCCTGTATTTTTGCCTTCTAAGCTTGTTGATCCCCTGATGTCCTTATAAGCTAGTTGCCTTATAATTATACTTCAATTTAAGGTGAATTCTGCTTTCAACGGGAAGCGCAAGATGCTTCGTAAATCACTCCAGCACCTGTGTTCTTCCTCTGACATTGAGGCTGCTCTGGCCAACATTGGTCTTCCAGTTACAGTAACCTCTCTCTCTCTCTCTCTCTCTCTCACACACACACACACACACACACACACGAAGAAAAAACATGTGTCTAATTCTCCATCCTGGCAGGCTAGACCTTCTGATCTGGTGTTGGATGATTTCGTGAGGCTGCACAATCATTTGACAAAAGCATGAATATTTGGTGCCTTCGTAATGCCCATGGAACTGTTTGTTGGTTTGCCCGCTGCCCTAAGCATAAAACCTAAGGAATTTTGTCCCCATAGTGGTACAATACCGGCTGCAGGTAAACCATATCCTAAAAGATTCAAAGTTGAATGGCTCAAAGCAGAGGTAACAATAACGATATATAACCATTTCAGGTTCTGTTAGCTGCCACTACCAGTGCTTGCTCAATTTTCTCCAGTGATTGCACGGCCTTCAGGCTTCAGTTGCAACAATAGTGGTGATGGTACCTGTCTGAATTCTGAAGTGCCCTTGCATCATTTCATGGATGAACTTGATGTTTGTGTTCCAACTTCAAAGCAGTAGCAGGCTAGCAGACCTGCATGTGACGATTTGCTAGTTTTCATTTGCATGAGAATTATCTGATACTCCTCTTCTGACATCTTCACAACCTGGATTCGACAATCCGGGCAATCCAAATTACAAAGACCAGAGATGTTGGAAGGAACGGTGCAAAGTCCACAGTATTCAGCTATTCAACATTCATAAATAAATTGCAGATAGTATCTAGGTGAAGATAGAGGCATCGATGCTGTATTATATAGATTTTGGTCTTGAACTTTGTTCATAAACTGTAGTGAAGTCTGAAAAATGTAAATTCTACTCGTCATGCTTGATGCCCCTCTAATCCTCTATGCATAACCAGACAGACATGTATGTACCTGTCACACCCTGGCACGTTAATAAGGCATAGTTATATTTAGTTCATTTCCTGGTAAACATTGTTTTGGCACAGGGTTTTGTTTTGCTATTCACAAATTCACAACAGCTCTGGTTCAAATTGGATGCATATGATTGGCCGATTGCTTGAAAATGGAAATATATGGCATCCATCTTCTTGGTCATTTCATTTCTTATCACTGTAGTGTATTGCTAACTCTTCTTTTTTTCCTTCTTCAAAAAGCCAGGGTTTTCAATAACAGGGTTTACCAGCAGTGCAGTGGTAACGGAAACCACTCGATATTTTGATTTGATGAAGTTCGAAAGGAATTAAACAAAACATTAAAAATTTTGGTAAAATTTCTTCGTTTTTTTGTTGGTAACTGATCGGTTACAATTGATATTGACGAGTGGCGGTAACCCGTCCGATATTTGGTATTGAAAAGACTACATAGTACATATCAAAACAATTTGTTTGTTCATCGTAGCAGGTTCACAAAAACAACCTTTCGCGAACAGGAACAGTTTTATCGATTATCGTGAAAATCAGTAAGAACCATATTGGTTGCCCTAAAATATAAAGTCAAAGCCAATATTTGAATTATGAAACAAAGTTGGTTTTAAGATATTTTTGACGTAGTTTTTTTACATTGACTTTTAAGTCACTGAAAACACATAAATAAAAATTATACACAAATTATTTTCTGATCATTAATAAACCATTAATAAACCGTTATGCTTATATAAGCTTATGGGCGATGAAGTCATAAAGTACTTAGAAAACATATAAAAAAGATAAAATTTTGTTTGTAAGTTGTTTTTCTTAAAAAATGACAGGTTATATGGGCAAAATTCCGTAAAAACTGGATGTCTTTTGTCCCTTTTTTATCCAATACAAGCATAATCCTATCAGCGTAACCATCACACGTCACCACCAATCAACACTGGTGGGAGCCTCATTGATTGCCCTCGTAAATCAAAGCCAACCCAAAATTTAAATTTTCATACTTAATTTCGAAATTGATTTTAAAATATTTTAAAAATATAAAAGTTTTAACTATAAATTATTTTTTATTTCTCAATAAATCATTTATCTTATTAAGAAATATGGACAATTGATAAAACATAACAGTTCTCCCTGGGCCCACATCCATTCAGCGCCAGGGGAAATATCTACTCCATCCACCTCATCCACCCCCTGTCCATGTCGTCGCCTATAAAAACCACACTGCGCCCGCACGGACCAATCCCCTCTCCCCCTCCCTCCTCTTCCCTTGTCCCGACCCGACCCGCTCCCTTCGCCGGCGCCGCCCGAACCAATCGCCCCGGAGGAGGAGACCTAGGGTTTCGTCGTCGTCGTCGTCCCGCGCCGCCCGCCTCCCTTCGGCTCTCTCCGGAGGTACGCACGCTACACGGCGCGCTGTGTTCTTTTTTTTTTTTTGAATTTAGGGAGGGGTTTGGATCGGGTGGATCTGGTGCTAGTGTACACGGTTAGGTCTCCCAGATCTGTCGCTCTCGAAGTTTCTAGGGTTAGTCCCTCCTTCGAGCTTGAGGCGCGGTTCCGTTTGAGTGCGACAGGGTGTTTCGCTCGGGGGCTCTGGTGGTTGTTGGTTAGGCGGGGTTTGGTTGTTGGTTGTCGCTTGGATGCTTTAGTAGTACGAGCCGAAAGCTGTTGTTGAGAGGAAATGAGGGATGCTTTAGATTCGGTTGGTGTTTTGATCCTGATTGCAAAACCTTCGTGCCATGGGAAGAGGGGAGGAGTAGGGGGAGAGAGGGAACAGGAGCATAGAAACTCGTATGCAACCCAAAGTGTTAATATGGATTGTATGATTGTCTGCATAGATGCTGGTTTCAGTTTGGTTTTGGGCAGCTTGATGTTTGCCTTGGTAAGTACTGACCTAAATGTAAGAAGTTTTGAGTTTTTAGGGTCGACTCCAGTCTCTACTGTTGCATATGCTTAAAGTTAAAAGGTATGGACTGAGTCGATCCCAATTCTTGACCAAATTACCGACCGCACTTCGTAGCCTTTTTTTGGAGAAGTTAACCTAGCATTGGCTATGGCCAAAAAGATATGTTTGTCTTTTGCAAAACTACGAGTGTTTCCCATGTTCTTTAACATTTATTGATTACCACTTTTATGTTAGAATATTGACTTTATATCAATTTCACGCTTGTGTCTCCATAACTTAACTGTTTGTTTTTTCGGATAGGTTTGAGAAGAGTTGCTTGTCCTAAAATGAGGCCAGTTTTCTGTGGGAACCTTGACTACGATGCTCGCCAATCTGAGATTGAGCGCCTTTTCAGCAAATATGGAAGGGTGGAACGTGTTGACATGAAGTCAGGTAAGGCTGATGTTCTTGATTATGCTCTTAAATTTAAGCTGCACTGTTTGCAACTTTGTTTATCCATATTGCACCTATCTGGTGTTTTGCATAAAAAGAACTCGACTGGTCAAGCCAGCACCGGAAGCTTCTAAAAAAGTCAGCTAACAAGTGGCTTCTGACGAATTTCACACTAAATTGAAAATTTTCATCTTAACTTTTCTATTTTGTTCGCTAAACTGTTATTCATAAGATAATGCTTGTGGAATCGTATTGTTCCAAACACTCACTGGTTCAAATGGTGTAAAGATAAAAATTGGCATGTTTCTCCTTTTTTTCACTGTTTGATTATTAACCTGAAACTGTTTGTTTAATAAGTATATACTGCTTCGTAAGTACATGAGTTTCAAAAGCGACTGTGTACTCCATCTGATAGCAGGGGTGTTTCACTGCTATATCCTTGATGCGAGACTGTGACTTATTTCGTTCAGCACGCTCCCTGGTGCAGGGGCCAGCAGCTTGTTGCAAAATGTGATATGCATGATGCTGTTTTTGCATTCACTGTGAAGCAAAGAAGTTTCAGCAGAACCAGATTATCTTAATGTTAATTGTCAAGTCATCGGACAAGTGCACATCAGGGTACATTTAGAAAAAAAAAAGTTATTTCTTAAAGTTTAGGTCCAGTACTCAGTTATTTCTTTGCCGCAGGGTATCATGGAGCATCTCTGCTCTTCCTGGTTGATGGACTGGGCTCTACCTTTCCTGCCTGAGCCCTGCTCATCTCTTGTCCATCTCCAGGAGCTCAGAGTCCATCCTGGCACCTGTTCACTTGGAAACAACCACCTCGTGAATGATGCCTTACTTTTACGATCAGCATTGCACCCTCATCTGCGTTGCACTCTCCTCCCCCGTCCGATTACAATTTCCCACGCCAATCCAACCATGCCAACCACACGGCCGGCTGGAGACGAGTGGAGGTTGCCACCACCACCTCTTTGATGTACCACGAACGTTTGGATTATTGTACACTGACATCATTTAGTTCGACATATGCAAGGTCTGTTCCTGTTTATTCTGGCGTATTAGTTTGTAGCCTAGTGAGGTGATCTTAAAATCTTTTCAGTGCAGGGATTTTACTAATCATGATACATCCTAGAGTTTGTACCATTATGACATCTTCTTAACAAACTAGCTACTTTATCATGTTCAACATGGCAGGGTTTGCCTTTGTCTACATGGAAGATGAACGTGATGCTGATGAAGCTATCCATAGGCTTGACAGAGTTGAATTTGGCAGAAAAGGGAGGAGACTTAGGGTTGAATGGACAAAGGTGTGAGCCTGTACATGAAATATTTCCAGTCACCTACCACTACCAGACATATTACCTATTTATGCTCAATTCTCATCTATTGTTTGTGCAGGAGGATCGCAGTGGTGGTCGAAGAGGGAACTCAAAGAGATCTCCAAACAATACAAGGCCAACCAAAACCTTGTTCGTGATCAATTTTGATCCAATCAACACAAGGACAAGAGATCTGGAGAGGCACTTTGATCAATATGGCAAGATCTCGAATGTCAGAATCAGAAGGAACTTTGCCTTTGTCCAGTATGAGTTACAGGAAGATGCTACTAAAGCACTGGAGGGTACAAATGGAAGGTACTAAGACTTGCTTTCTTGTCACGCGCTTAGCGGGAGTATTTAAGTTGTGGCATTTTATTACCGGATCACCTTTAGTAACTATGTAACTGTCATGTTACGCCTTAACTGCTTTCATCATTCTTGTGGCAGCACTCTTATGGACAGGGTTATCTCTGTGGAATATGCACTTCGTGATGATGATGAGAAAAGGAATGGATACAGCCCAGAAAGAAGAGGCCGTGATCGATCTCCAGACAGGAGGGACTATCGTGGGCGGTCTGCAAGTCCTTATGGCAGAGGGCGTGAGAGGGGCAGCCCTGACTATGGAAGAGGCAGAGAGAGGGGCAGCCCGGACTATGGCAGGGGTGGTGACAGAGGTAGCCCTGATTATGGCCGTCGTGCCAGTCCACAAGGGGGCAACAAAGTTGATGAGAGGGGCAGCCCCCCTAACAACTACGACCGTGAACACCGTGAAGCCAGCCCTGGCTATGACAGGCCCCGCAGGTTAGTATGCTGAAATTCCATGGCACTATCGCATCTCTCTTTGAAACTGTATAGAAACCCTCACGCTGAAAACTTGTTTTGCAATACACTTGTGCAGTCGCTCACCTGCGAGGTACGACAGAGAATGAAGCTGCTCCACATGCCTGCGCTGCACCTTCCTGCTTCAGATCAATGGGCGCACGATTATGTTCTGAACTACTGATGTTCTCTCTCTGAAAGTTGTACTAGTAATAGGCAGCAGAAGACTCGTGTACTAGCTAGCTCTAGAACAATGTTTTTTTTTTTTGGATCTCAACTCGTGTTGTTAGCTTAAACTTTTTCCCCCGCTTTGATATGAGGTGCTTGAACTTCCAGTATTGACAATTTGGCTAACAGCCTGACACTATGGTAGATTGCTGTACCAAAACAAATTTACTCGTTGTCTGTTCAACATTTTTCCCTGTCCTTGTTACATGCTCTCTTCTTAGAAGCACGCTCGCTGGCGCTCTCACGGTGGACTGCCTTCCTCTTGCTGCTGTTACAAATTGTACTGTCAAATGAGCTGTGCCATATGCTCCGGGGAATGCAAGTATGCAGCTACAAACAGGGTTCTCAATTCGTGCGGTAACCTTATGGTTATCACATATAATAACAATTTTATTTTTTTAAATCATGGTATACATCACGTATAATAATGATTTTAGTTTTTTAAATTATGATAGACATCACGATAACTCTACGGATGATGGTAATCTCTTAAAAACGGCAATAACGTATCTCTTAAAATCGGTTTATGAAAACCTGGCTCCAAATCGCAGGCTGACCTGACCTCAACACTGTACAACTCGTTGGTGAACTGTGAAGGGTAGCACATGCCACAATGACATTTTGCAATCTTCATCCTCCTGTCTCAGCTTCGCCTCTCCAAAATAAATCTTTACTCTGAAGATGATGACGCTCAGAAAATATATTGTTGCATAAACAGCACCTTTACAACACATCAGGTAACAATCCCACACAAAATTATAAAATTAATTCTACAGTTATTTCTTATTGCACCAGATGCTAAAAATAGGATGTCACATTTTTCACTTAATTTCAACCACTTTTTTCCCTATGTGATTGCACTCTTATATGTAGGTGTGCTCCTATCTCTCCTATCTTCTCTTCAAATAGATAATAAATTATTTTTTATCTTGATTCTTTTATGCATTGTGTAAATATTGAAGTAATTACAAGATAACTTACAGTGGAAAATATGGCGCCGCTCCTTTTTATTGCGCAGTGAGAAAACTGACAGGTAAAAGACCAATTAATAGATGGACGCATCTGCCACTGCTTTCCTCAGATACCGTTCCATTGGATACATACACATTTCATTTCAACAAAAGAGCAATGCGATTCTCTTTCTTCCCAGGTCAATATTCTGATTTCACAAAAATTAGATCCCCATCTCTTGGGGATGGATCATGGATCACCTCAACGCATTCCTTTTCTTCCCTTTTGTAACTACAAAACACAAATAACCTGCAAGCTAGACTGTTCTAGCGGTCTAGAAATCCTCATTGCCAAACTGACCACCAATCAAAGAATTTTTGGGGTTCATACAAAATGGTGGGTTGGATACTCATGCTCCGACCCATTGTAATCGTAGTACAGCCTCTCCCCTTTGGAGATGTCCCTGTTCGCCACCAGGAGCACCCGGCACTCGCCGTCGACGTCGTAGCGGACGCACTTGAGATTTTGCTTCTTCCGGCCATCTCTGCAAACACAAGATGTTTCTTTCAGTCACAATGATCCCAATGCTACGGCTGCTCTGATTTGTAATGTGGAAATTCTGCAAGGTGTGAGATGCTTACGGCGTGTGGTTGTTGATGCCGTTGATGAAGCGTGCGATGTTGCTCCGCTTGTCGGGGCAGATGACAAGGCTCCTCGACGGTGTGGCCGCCGACAGTAAGGTCATCATGCTGTCGCCGTCGTCGTGCTCGCGGCTGGTCAGGTAGTCGACGTCGCCGACGTACTCGGTGATGATGGTGAGATCTTTGATGAATCTGTCTGCCTCGACGGTGAACCCCTCGACGGGGTCGTAGACGACGAGGAGAGGTGGCCACTCGCCTCTCTCCATCATCCTCTTGCAAAGATTCAGTGTCTCGACGTCCTCCTTTGGTAGCACCTGACGAAAATGGCGGCGATATTTAGCTACGAGGCGACGAGATGGGGGGTTTGGATTTTGTGTGGGTCGGAGCTGACCTGCATTCCGCCGGATTCGAGGGCGGCGCGGTTGGCGGAGCGGGGGGCCATGCCGGGGACGTAGGTGAGCTCGTTGCTGAAGACGGCGCCGATGGTAGTGAGCGCCGTGGCGAGCGACGCCATCTGGCCGAGGCGCCTCGCGGGGTCGTCGCTGGGGTTGAAGGGGAGCAGCTTCCTCTTCTTCTTCTTGGAGCCCAAGCGGATGCCACCCGGCTTACGCTTCCTCTTCTTCCCCTCCGACGAATCCGCCGCATCCAGCGCCGCCGGGCCCCTCTGAATCTTGAAGAAATCCACGATCTTCGTCTGGACCAGCGGGAACTCTGCAGGAAAAGGAGAGAAAATTCAAAAATCAACCAAAACTTAGAATTCGGCGAGAGGAAATGGATCCGTTGCATCGGCTACTCACGCTTGGGCTTCTTGGCGACTTGGGAATTCTTGGAGTGCGGCGACGGCGAGGAGCAGGAGGGGCAGAACCAGTCGCCGGCGGGGACGCGTGGGAGGATGGGGCGGAGGCAGAAGATGTGGAGGCCACGGTCGCAACCGTCGCACAGCAGCAGCTCCGCCGCCGACTCCCCGGACCCGCACGCCTCGCAGCGGACGTTATCGTCGTCGTTGGCGTCCTCCGCCGTAGCCGGCCGCGCCCTCGTCCGGCGACGCAGCGGCGTGGCGGGCCCCATCAGCAGTGGCTTCCCGCACCCGGGAGCGAGAGGGGGAGAGATGGCGGAGGCGAGGAGGGAGGCGGAGGCGGCGCCACTGTGGAAGAGGAGGTGGCGCGCGTAGAGATATAAAAAAAAAAACAGGAGGCGAGCAGGCGGCGGCGGGAGAGGAGCGGGGATTTGGCGCGAACAGGGATTTCGGCTTCGCGGGAAGCCGTAGCCGCTCCGAGCCGGATGCAGCGGCGCGCCAAGTTTTCGTGTTTTTTTTTCCTTTTGGCGCCGGATCCGAATATTCTGTGGGTGGGTTGGGCTAAGAGAGTATGGGCCTTATTTCTGGTCGAGTGGGCTGGGCTGAGCTGTTATCCGCTCTCCAGGCCTTTGCTCCGTAGACATGTCCCATGTCCGTTTGTTGGACCAATTGCCTTTTTGAAATTTTGAGGTTTGCACAAACTTAAAAGCACAATTCAACTGTGCCTTTTGTTTTCTTTTCGTCAGTCAAGTTGCTTTTTACCGCTGTAGTATTACCTCGGATCTGTTTGGGTGAACTTAATTCAGCTAATGGAAATTCAGTTGGTGAGAATCTTGAGAACCCACGAAAATCAGCTTTTAATTTATTAACTCGATTCTATAACTTTCTCACGACTTGGATGAAAAACTGTATCGTTTGAAGGGGCTTTTTATTCTAAAAGAAGCTCTAATTACCATAAGCTCAAACAAACGGGCCGCTAGCAGTATCTAGCGATTACAAAAGTTGAATCGAATCAGTGACAAAAAAATTGTGCATAATTTATCTCCTGTTTAATTTAGTGGTTAGGTTGAGCTCATGCAAAGAACCATCGATCTGTACAAGTCAAATTAACAAAGATAGTAAAAGTAAAACTGGCCGTGCCGGTGCTGATTAATCCTGCCATTGTACACTGACCTAACCTAACCTATCTACGATCCTACCAAAAAAGGGCATACTGACATAGCTGCTACTGTAGTCTGTAGTATAGTATATTGGTGGAGCTGGTTGAATGAGATGACCATTCCATCGATCGGATATGATCCGTTAATGTGAAGCAGATCGACGATGGTTGCTACCTTCTCGGAAGCTTCCTTTGACAATGACAATGCCAATCGATGCTAGCTAGGTCCTCTTGCATCAATTAATCACAACTTGGTAGGCAAAACCACCATACTATATTATACGCATCTTCTCTTTAAGTTTGCAACACACACAAAATTCACTCTCTTTTTTTTCTTGTACTCAGGTATGAAGAGATCGAGAGATTGAATTTGAATTTGAATTCGTTTTTCGTGTGAAAATGTTTCAATTCTCCGTCCGTGTGTTCTTCAAAAAAGAAGGTTCTATAGCGTGGCCATTGCATTGGGGTTAAAATTAATTAGTAGATTAAAAAAACTTTTTTCGTCCGTGCATGATTGATCATGAGCTAGTCAGGGCGGTGGGATGGTTAGGATTGGGACGTGAGCTTAGCTACCAAACGAAACCATGCAGAGATATCGCCAGTCAGATCACCTGAAGCTTCCTGGAAGCTCTCCTCTGATGCGATCGTCCTAACGACGCTTACATTGTCTCCGAATGAGCACTCTCGTCTCGTTAACCTGCTCTATCGACCGTTTTGTAGTTTTCACACATTAAGCATTACTAGTCTTTGGTTGGGGAAATATATAGAACAATTTGAAGGCGTAAGAATTTTACATGAATCAGTTCGAATTTCAATGGAATTCTCGCAAGGATCTTTATTCTAGGAGAGAGGGAGAGTGGAGACCCTAATATAATACCACTGAGCTGTCGATCATTAATAGTTTTAGATATGTTTTAAGTCAGACTTCTAAAGATCTTTCAAATATTAAGGCTCGTTGCATCATGTACGCACATTATACGTGTAGATTTGCGAAGCGCCTGTTTGGTGTGGTAGCGAAGTATGGAGAATATGCATGATTTTCTGAAGTACACACGGATATATTTTCAATAGGATTTTACATTTTACCAAGGTTAGAGATCTACCGCTACCCTTTTAACTCTTTGATCAGTTAAAAGGGAAAAAAGATTTGAAAAAAATGACATCTCTTCAAACATTCTTTTTTTAAAAAAAATTATAATCATATAAAAAATTAAATATAAAACCTTATGATTGAAACCTTACATCTCTTACATTAGGACATCTCAGTTAAAGAGACACATTTATGAGAGTGTGATGTAATTGAGAATAAATTGATATCATAATATTCTATTTTTAATTGGTTCTCCACTACTATGCAGTTTAATTTTACGATGATAATAATAATAATAATAATAATAATAATAATAATAATAATAATAATAATAATAATAATAATAATAATAATTTGGGTAGTAATATCACTGTCCCTGATCGTCCATGGAAAAGCGTGGGTGCAGCACACCACCGCCACATTATCCCCGTGCCGTCCAAACGCTCTCCGTTTAAAATATATATATACAAAGCAACACAAAACGCCCGCACAAAAAATGTCAACACGAACAGAACACCATTCCTCTTCGTTTCCCTCGCCGACCGGCAGCATGAGCCAGCAGCAACAGATTCGATCGACGGCGGCGGCGGAGCAGCAGGAGGCGTCTGCCGGCGGCGGCGAGGAGTACGAGGACCTGATGCCGGTGATGGCCGGGCGGCTGGGCGCGGAGGGCCTGCTGTCTGAGCTCCGCGCCGGGTTTCGCCTGCTGGCCGACCCGGCGAGGGGCGCCATCACCGCGGAGAGCCTGCGGCGGAGCGCGGCGAGCGTGCTGGGGTTGGGGGGAGGCGGCGCCGGCGGCGAGATGACGGTGGAGGAGGCGGCGGCCATGGTGCGGGAGGGCGACCAGGACGGCGACGGCGCGCTGAGCGAGGCGGAGTTCTGCGTGCTGATGGTGCGGCTCAGCCCCGGCATCATGGGCGACGCCGAGGAATGGCTCGAGGAGGCCATCGCCGAGGAGCTCCTCCGCTCGCCGCCGCCGGCCTAGACCGGCGTCATCTGCATGCTAATCCTGCTTGAGGTTAAAGGATTAATTACAGTGTTATTAATTACCGCGGTGATCCATCGGTTACATTTATACGACTGATGATTGCAGTGCATCTCGATGCAAATATATGTATCGTTGTTTCGTGGTAATAATAGTAAGTGGTAACACGTGACATGCATGTAGTGCGACCCGTTTACGTTTAATAGGGTTTTTGATTCATTTTCTGATTCTAAATTCTTCTAAATTAGATTCTGGAAACAATTAGAATCGGTATAATAAAATAATAATTCGGTATAATAAAATAATAATTAAAACAATGTAATGTTTTAAGTGATTTTCTGGTGATTCTTTGGAGAAATTGATTTCAGATGATTCTGAGAAGAAACTGTTTTTAGATGATTTTCACTCTCTATATAAAACTGTGAAATCATTTGAAGTGATTTTTCTCAGAATCAGTTGTAAAATAATTCGTTTAGCAGAGATTTGATTCTGTTGAAAATCAGGAAGAAGAATCCCTACCAAATGTTGGTGGGTTCGTGTTTTATTCTGTCTGTTTCTCATCAAGTCATGATCTTTGCATTCTGAATTCCAATTTTGAATTCCAAATCCATCCGTCATTTTCAAAAAAACGAATGGTGAGAAATGTCGAGGCCCAAAAATTTCCGGCCTCGGCTAGTCGGAGGAGAACATACGGCCCACTAGCCGGAGGAGAACACACGGCCTAATAATAGGCCACATGGAACGTAACGTGCGGCCCAAAGAGCTATTGGGTTTGGCATAAGGTGATCTCCTTTTGCGTGGTTGGACCAAGGGGAGGAGGAAAGAAAATAAGTTTATTTTGAGTCCCCTAACTTGACAGCGAGAATGGTTTTCGTCCTTGAAAATACCCCTTAACTGTCAAAAACCGGTGATGGATGGTTTTGTCCGACGTGTCAATTTGACCGAGTCGACAGCGCTTAATAGGTGTGAGACCCACGTGTCAATTAAGTTGAGAGGTGGCCGGCGACGAGCAGCTCGTTCCGGCGGGAGAGGCGTGCGGCGGCCGACGGGGAGAAGCTCGACGGCGGAAGACATGGTGGATGCGGACAGGCCGGTGGGAGAGGCGCGCGGCGGTTGGCGGCTCGACGACGGCGGGCGTCGGGAGAAGTGCGCGGCGGGTAGAAGCTCGACGGCGGCGGCTAGCGGGGAGAAGGGTGACGGCCGGCGAGAGAGGCTCGCGACGGCCCCTTCCTCTTCCCATCGGCACTACAGCCGCGCGAGAGTCGCTCGAGGCCGCGGAGGCGGCTGCGGCACGCGGGGCGGAGGCCAAAGGCGATGCCACGGCGGTGGCGGAGAACGGCCGCGCCGTGGAGATCCTCGCGACGAAGGAGGCCGAGCTGGCCGCCGTCTCCGCCAAGCTCGCTGAATCGGAGGCCATGGTGGCCCAACTGAAGGAGCAGAGCTCGCAGCTCCGTGCGGAGAGGGGCGAATTGGAGAAGCGATTGGAGGAAGCGAAGGCGTCGTCTCCCCGCGTTTACACTCACAAGGCAGAGCTGGAAGAAAGCTTCGAGGAGAAGCTTGGGGGGAAATCTGGGGAACTGAAGCTTTTGACCTCCAGTAAGACAGAAATGGCGGCGAATGTTGCCTCTCTCGAGGCGGAGCTGTCCGCGGCCATGGCTAGGAACTCAAAATTGGAGCCAGAGATCGATTCGAGCAATTCAGAGCTAGCTGCAGCGAAGATAGAGGCAGAGAAGCTTCGATCTGAGGTTGCCGAGATCAATGAGAAGCATCACATGGCGGAAGCCAAGGTGAATGAGCTCCAGATTAAGTTTGAAGAGACGATGAAGACGAAGGATGCGGCGGCCGCGACATTCGAGGCCGGTAGGACAACAATGGAGAAAACATTGGAGACACTGAACATGCAGGTGAAGAAGATTCACCTTCAATCTCCGAGCTCCGCATCCATTGCAACGATCTCACTGATCACTCCTCTTAACAACGAGAAAGCCGAATCCACCAAGCTGAGACAGAAACTCAGGGAGCTCGAGAGCGATGTTAGCGAGAAGGACAATGAGATTGGGGTTCTAAATTCTGAAGTTGAGGACAGAGAAGGGATGATGGATGCTTGAACAGGCAGTTTGAGCAGCTACGGATCGCGGCCGCCGAGGCACATCGGAGGGGCAAGAATTGGGTGTGGACATGGATGCGCCATCCGGCTACCACCACCGTGTTCGCTGCTGCTTCTGTCGTCTACGCTGCTAGTAGACGGTGAACAGTTAGCTATGATACTGCGCTTTACTAAGGTCTCTTCTTTGAGTATATACTATATACTACCTTTAAATAACCAGGTCGGCCGTGAGCCTCTTCCTCGGAACGCGCCGCTCATCGCCGTCCGTCTCCGCCGGTTGCCAACCAGGGAGATGAGGGTCGAGAGAGATGGGAAGAGAGTGAGAGAGAGTGAATTTAATTGACATTTGGGACCCTCGATACTATTGACTTGGGGTCAAATTGTTATGTTGAACAAAATCATCCACTGTATTACCATGGAACCTGCATCGTAGAGGAACCAATTATATGTTTAAGGACAAAAATTGAATTCATTGTCAAGTTAAGTTAAGGATCTATAATAAAATAAACTTAATGTCGTGACGTGAAACCAACCACCTTTTCTAATCGAGTCATGATTCCGATCCAACCGTATGAAATTTTCTTTTTGGAAAAAAGATTGATAAATTTTGATCAGAATTTGGTCAAATTTTACTGTTTCAAATCAACCCATTTGAAATCTACTTTCGTCTCTCCGTTAAAAGGTTTTTCATGGTTTTTCTATCTTAAATCATAATATAACTAAGGGTGATAATAGGTAAAGGCCCATGCTCCTCTCAAAACCCTATAATATATTTTGTAGGCTAAAATGTTATACAGTATAGCTAGATTCTGGTGGATGGATCGTTGGTGGTCGAAGAAGGAGGCGTGGAGAGAGACCGATGCCTTGTTCGAAGAACTTAAAGATTTAAAGGTTTTGAGAAGTAACTGATCGATACTCAGCTTTTGACTTTTAATTTATTTTTAATTCTACATCTATATCTATAACTATATAATATAATATATATCTATAATCTATAACTATCTATAAAATAAAATAAGTAGTATTTTCACTCAAATTTTGTTTTGTCTGTCTATTTAAAACCCTTTGATTTTTCCGAAATTAACCCGTAATCCACCCGACTATTTTTAAAAATCGTTATACATATGATATAGCTTATCTTAACTACTTAAGAAATCTTTTCGATCATCAAATCGTTTTTTCGTCCAAATCTATAAAATTTTCGATTCGTATAACCTCTCGCTCCATTGTTGCCTCACTTTCCTCGCCTCCAACAGCGAGCCCAACTCACGCGCCTCCTGCGTCGCCGTGCATTGCCCTGAGCGGCGGCCGAGCACACGCTGCATGCGTGAGCTAGCGCGCCGCCATCGATATACATGTAACTTATCCTATTCATCAATATACTTTTCTAACTAATCATATCCGATTTTCTAACTAATCATATCCGAGTCGTAAATATTTTAAACTTTTACCAAATTTCTAATCGGTTTAAAGTATTAGTAAGTCAATATCTATTTCCATTATATTTTTGACTTAATTTGATGAAATTAAATTAACTTAAACTAAATGTCTATTTGATACTATTTCTTAATCAAAGTCGAGTGGTATATAAAGTTAAAGATACTCGTACTTTCAAAGTTATATATATGTATATATATAAGTATCTATAAATTAAGTAGTGTTTTTATCCAAAATTTTCGTCCGTCTAATTATTTTGCATAAAATCCCTTGAGTGTTTATAAAATTAACCCGCAATCCCAATACGAAAAGAGCTTGGATGAAAAAAAACCTCCTACGTATCTCTCTTTCGTCCCCATCCGCGCCGCGCCCGCGTCGCGCCCCGCGCTCTCCCGTTGTCGCTCGAAGCTCCCGCGCCACCGCCTAAACCTTCGCCCTCCGCCCGCTTCCTCCCTCGTGTCGTCGCCGCTGCAACGCACTGACATTTTGCTAGTAACTATAAAACAAGTAGTGTTTATACTTTTGTCTCGGCTATTTTACGTAAAACCCCATGAGTTTTTTCGAAATTAACCCATAGTCTCGCCTTAAAGAAGAAAGGGGTTATTTTGCGAAAAACCCCGAGTGTTTATAAAATTAACCGCAATCCGTCCGGCTATTTTACGTAAAACCCCGAGTGTTTATAAAATTAACTGCAATCCGTCCGGCTATTTTACGAGAAACCCCTTGAGTTTTTTTAAAATTAACCCGTCTCGCCTATTAAAAAACAGTTAAAGAAAAAAAAGAGGGTTATTTTGTAGAAAATCCTGAGTGTTTATAAAATTAACTCTAGTTCAATGTAAAAAGGGAGGACTTGGATAAAAAACCTCATGTTCCTCTCTTTCGTCCTCATCCGTGCCGCACCGCACCTCTCTCCTCTCGTCGCCGCTCGGAGCTTCCGCGTCATCACTTGGACCTTCATCCTTCACGTCTTCTCTCCCGCGTCGTCGTCCGTATTTTTAAAATCTAAATGAAAAATCTGATATTAGGAGCAGCTAGAAACTCCCCCGGCCCCCGAAACGCGGGGCCGTCGGCGTGACCGATCGAAACGTCGCCTCGTCGTCTTTTGCACGGAAAAAGCGGCATCAGCCAACGGAGAGAAACTTGGACCGCCACGTCCTCGAATGCTGGATGCAACCACACTCTTTTGTTCCCCGCCACGCCGGCTTCGTTTCCACCACTCCGCTTTCTCCCCTCCTTATCCCCGTCCTCCTGCCTCCTGGCCTCCCCTCCCCTCACCAACCACACCTCGATCGCGCGGGAACGCACCACACTGCACCGCCGCACCACCGCGCACACTCCGCCCAACCCCACCACGGCGACCATGATGGCCGCGCCGCTCACGGCCGTCCGCGCCACCCTCCACCCCGCTATCACCTGCTCCGCCACCAAGAACCACCCGAGGCAGCAGCAGCAGACGACGACGACACGTGACTCGCCTGCTGCTCTGCTGTCGGCGCTGAGGACGACGGCGGCGGTGGCGGTGACGGCGGCGCTGGCGCTGCCGCCGCCGGACGCGCTGGCCGCGGGCGGCGAGTTCGGAATCCTCGAGGGCCGGAGCGTCGCGCTGCTGCACCCGCTCGTCATGGGTGGCCTCTTCGCCTACACGCTCTGGGCGGGATACCTCGGATGGCAGTGGCGCAGGGTGCGCACCATCCAGGACGAGATCAACGAGCTCAAGAAGCAGCTCAAGCCCGCCGCCGCCGCCACGCCCGCCGCCGTCGGCGCCGGTGACTCCTCCTCCCCGCCTCCCCCTCCCGCCGCCAAGTCGCCAGTTGAAATCAAGATCGACGAGCTCACCGAGGTAACCAAATTGCCCCCAACAACTCCACCCTTATCATCCAGCCAGCTCAAGCTTGGCCGTGGCGCCATGGACTGATCGATAAAATGATGAATATGCATAATGCAGGAGAGGAAGAAGCTGATCAAGGGATCGTTCCGGGACCGGCATTTCAACGCCGGCTCGATCCTGCTCGGGCTGGGGGTCACTGAGTCCGTCGGCGGCGCGCTCAACACCTGGTTCCGCACCGGCAAGCTCTTCCCGGGGCCGCACCTCTTCGCCGGCGCGGCCATCACCGTGCTCTGGGCCGCCGCGGCGGCTCTGGTCCCGGCGATGCAGAAGGGAAACGAGACGGCCCGGAGCCTGCACATCGCGCTCAACGCCATCAACGTCCTCCTCTTCATCTGGCAGATCCCCACCGGCCTCGAGATCGTCGGCAAGGTGTTCGAGTTCACCACATGGCCATGAACAACAACACAGCAGTGCAACGCTGCAATTCCATTCTCCTCTCAACTAGGTTTTCTTTTGACTCCATAGCCGATCTTGCGTGTGTTCAGTTGCTTCACCTTCCACAGTGTTCATTGGTTCGTCTCTCTGTTCAAATATACGTTACAACAAGAAATGAATGACATGAATGACTAGAGTTCAGATGTGCAAACAGTTTGAATTCTTGACGGTTGATCCAAATTTGATCCTAAGCTTTATTGAATATGTTTTGAGTAATGTGAAGATATTGAATAATTTATCATGTATAGTCGTATAAATATTTTGTACATTCTATTTTTCTTTTCTTTTTCTTTTTTTAGAGCTATAATTTTCTTCTACTTTATTTAATGAAAATGCACTATTGAGCTGTTTTTCATTAAAAAAATTATATGCATGATCATTGATCAAATGATTATTATCTGCAAGATCTTCAAGACTTAGAATCGGTGCTGACAGCAGCCCATAAATAGAGGGAGATTGTTTGCTAACTAGTAACTATCTACTGCATAGGCTATACGAGTATCAAATTACAACACACTTGAAAATAAGGCGTATATATTGAATCAACCTTGATTCTTAGTGGTGTTTACAGATTTTGGAACTGTGTGTCTCGACTCTCAAACTCAAATTGCAAATCGTCGAATTTTCCAGTGGCATTCTCCAAATCACAGTGCTTCGAAGCGGCGTACATGTTTGTCTGAGATGACCGTGTAACGTGGATCACTGCAAAACTTTCTATCATTGTGTAATTTTCTGTCGAATACTGTAATAATAGAGTTTCAGCTGAACATCATGAAACGTAGAGGTACAGTGGTGGAATCGTGGGTACAGTACTTCAGTAAATCATTGGTGACTGTGATTACGTATACCAGGTGCATTTTTTTGTAGAGATTAAGCGAGTCACATATTTATTGCTGGCATCTGTATCTTGAGCTTGAGAAATAAATTCTTAAGGGCCCTTTTTTCCTTTATAGATTATGGATTACCACGAGCACACTTTTTCTAGTTTTTATAGTGTAATTGTTGCAAAAGTTTTCTATATATAAGTTTCATACAATATTTTTTAGAACAATATTTGATGATATTTCTAGAACACCATCATTTTAAACATGGGGATTTGATGGTTTGCCATTTTTTTAGACTGGGGATCTGATGATATTCCATCATAGCCCAACATCATTAACTTAAAAGGGGCCCATGTGTCATTGTCACGTGGTGACATGGTAATTCTAAAATGTGTCAATCATTAAACTTGCCTTTAAACAAACCAAAACCGATTACAAACTTTAAACGAGCCTTCCACTTCCACACCTGACTCCACACCAGTCAAAAACTTGACTCATAAACTAAGGCCCACCTAGGTTGGTTTATTGGTTTAGACTAAGTCAGCTTTTTAGCTTATATAATTTTATAAATCGATTGATTTAAAGTCCTAAATTCAAAGTCATCCCTTCATTTCACATAAGCAAAAAAAACTTCTTTAATATGTAAAAGAATCAAATGGAAAAACTTTTTTGTTTATTTGTTTATGCTTAAACTTTCCAGCTCATAAGCTAGCTTATAAATAAAGCCTCAGCACTCATCTTTCCTCGTTAGCTTATTAGCCATAACCAAAACTTAAAATCCGATACTTTATTTTATAGTTAATTTTGTATTTCTTATTACAGTATATTTTTACCATTAAGTTTTAAATATTGGACCTAGCAATATTGGTCTTGAAATTGGTTTTCTAAGATTGGACCTTGCAAAATCTCCCAAAGCCCTCAAAGTCATACGGCGAATTAGCAAAGGTAATTTTTTATATATGTGTTTTTCAAGCGACTTAAACATTAACATTAAAAATAAACTTGGATGAAAAAACTTTAAAATAAAGTTAAGATACAATTTTTATCATCTGCTGATGCTGAATATAGAAAACAGTGAGGCCTGGAAGGCCATAGCCAAGCCAGCTCACCCAGCAACAAGAAAACAAGAGCAGCAAGGGCCAAAGCCACTCCCCCTCCCCTTCCTCCACTCCTAAAACCCCTCTCTCTCTCTCTCTCTCTCTCCCCTCCACCGCCGCCGCCGCTGCCGCCGCAGCCGCGGCGGCACAATGGAGGGCTTCCACAACCTCCTCGCCCGCCCCAACTCGGCGCCATTCGCCTTCTCCCTCCCTCGCCCGCGCCGCAGGCCGCCGCCTGACCCCTTCGCCTGCCGCGCCGCGAGCCGCTGGGCCGACCGCCTCTTCGCCGACTTCCACCTCCTCCCCACCGCCGCGCCCTCCGACCCGCCGGCCCCGGCCGCGGCACCCTCCGCCTCCCCCTTCGTCCCGCTCTTCCCCGACGCCGCCGAACGCTCCCTCCCGCTCCAAGTCGATTTCTACAAGGTGAGGCCGTAAAACTTGTTTCTGGCCGTGAATCTGCTTGCGGTTTGTTCGTTATTTGGACCTAGGAATATCATCACGTGGATCAAAAGCCCACGATTCTTGGTAGGCGATGATACATTGATACTGCTAAATCGTAGAAACGTTGTGAGTATTCTGCTCATAGATTCTACCTGTAAGCCTTTTGCTAGGTTACTGATCCCCCAATTCCATGAAATCAACCTTTTTGTTATTTCCGTAGTGTCACTTCACTAGGTTATTAACTGACTACAATGTCGAATCCATCGCATTTGTGATCCACTACATACTATAATATGAGTTATGCCTATATCCATGTGTGTGTGACTGGTGAGAGACCATGCCTTTGATTATTTCCGAAATGTTTTGCTGAATCTGGCTTTGCTCAGGTTCTAGGGGCAGAGCCACATTTCCTTGGCGATGGCATCAGGAGGGCATTTGAGGCACGGATAGCCAAGCCACCGCAGGATGGCTACAGCACAGATGCTCTTGTTGGTCGTCGACAAATGCTGCAGATTGCCCATGACACTCTCATGAACCAGAACTCCCGCACCCAGTATGATCGTGCGCTTTCAGAGAACCGTGAAGAAGCTCTCACCATGGATGTTGCTTGGGACAAGGTGAGGTTTTAGGGGCAGCAAAGGGTGTGTTTGGATCTTGTCAAATAGCACTAGTGTATAATCTGTCTCTGCTTATAATATGTTGTGTTTCTTGCGAAGCAGGTTCCAGGTGTGTTGTGTGCACTTCAGGAGGCTGGGGAGGCACTTGCGGTGCTTGCCACTGGAGAACAGTTGCTGCTGGATAGGCCACCCAAGCGCTTCAAGCAGGACGTGGTACTAGCGATGGCTCTGGCTTATGTGGATCTATCAAGGGATGCAATGGCAGCAAGCCCTCCGGATGTAATTGGCTGCTGTGAGGTGCTCGAGAAGGCTCTCAAGCTCTTGCAGGTGAACTATTTGCATAGGATAAAGATTAGACAACTTTGAGATTAGTTTGGAACACATGGGCTATACTTTTTTTATAAGCAAGGTGATTTCCTTGAAGCAATATTAACAGGAACTTCATACTGCAGGAGGATGGAGCAAGCAACCTCGCACCTGATCTGCTTCAACAGATTGATGAAACTCTTGAGGAGATTACACCTCGTTGTGTACTGGAGCTTCTCTCCCTTCCTATTGATGCAGAGCACCATAAGAAGCGCCAAGAAGGGCTTCAAGGTGCGAGAAACATTTTGTGGAGCATTGGCAGAGGAGGTATTGCTACCGTTGGAGGAGGATTTTCTCGTGAAGCCTTCATGAACGAGGCTTTTTTGCGGATGACATCAACTGAGCAGGTTTGTATATGTTTGTTTTTACTGAAGCAGCGGCTTATTTATGTTGCCAGAACACAATTTTCAAAACATGTTAACTCCCTTTCTGTTACACCTCCCAGATGGATTTCTTTTCAAAAACACCGAATAGCATACCTCCTGAATGGTTTGAAATTTACAGTGTTGCACTTGCACATGTCGCTCAAGCAATTATAAGTAAAAGGCCGCAATTCATCATGATGGCGGATGATCTTTTCGAACAACTCCAGAAGTTCAACATAGGTTCTCATTATGCTTATGATAATGAGATGGACCTTGCATTGGAAAGGGCACTCTGCTCACTACTAGTTGGAGATATTATCAAGTGCAGAATGTGGCTTGGAATTGATAACAAGTCTTCACCATACAGAGAACCCAAAATTCTAGAGTTTATTGTGACCAACTCTAGCATCAATGAAGAGAACGACCTTCTTCCAGGGCTGTGCAAGCTTTTGGAGACTTGGCTTATCTTTGAGGTTTTCCCTAGGAGCAGAGATACTCGGGGTATGCAGTTCAGACTTGGAGACTACTACGATGATCCAGAAGTTTTAAGCTACCTAGAAAGGATGGAAGGTGGTGGTGCTTCTCATTTGGCTGCTGCTGCTGCTATTGCAAAACTTAGTGCTCAAGCTACAGCTGCACTTGGTACCGTGAAATCAAATGCTATTCAAGCGTTCAACAAGGTTTTTCCATTGATAGAACAGTTAGACAGGTCAGCCATGGAAAATCCTAAAGATGGCCCTGAGGGATCTCTTCAAAATTTTGGCCAGGAAAATGCACCTGCACATGATTCAAGAAATGCTGCCTTGAAGATTATTTCTGCTGGCACATTGTTTGCACTGTTTGCAGTAATTGGGGCCAAATATTTGCCTCGTAAGAGGCCCCTTCCTGCTATTAGGAGCGAGCATGGATCTGCGGCAGTTGCTAATATTGTCGACTCTATTGATGGTGAGTAAATGCTTTTCATTTGCTAAAGTAGTCAACAACACTGGAATTTACTGCTCACGTGTTTAGTGGGTATCCCTGTTAGCTGATTACTCTATGTTCTTGATCTTATTGCTTTGCATTAATGTTTTAACAAAGCTATACATCAAATATTTGTCTCAACATACATAATGCTACTATAATTCTGTAATGTAATCATAGAGAGTTAACTTTTGCATGATGAATGATGAAGATCCTGCACTAGATGAAGATGCAGTACATGTTCCCAGAATGGATGCGAAACTGGCAGAAGATATTGTTCGCAAGTGGCAGAGTATCAAATCGAAGGCCTTGGGACCAGAACATTCAGTTGCATCATTGCAAGAGGTGATGTTTAAAACTTTGACTTTTCATGCCTCCTGGCTGGCCACTGCTCTTACTTATACCTACGCTCCTATACAGCAAGAGTTAATTCAGATATAACTCTCCTATAGGATATATTGGTCACGCGATAACCTTTTACAAGTTTGATTACAATAATCTTTCTTGTTTGACTCACACACATGCTTCAGTTGCAACTGAACGCTTTTTCAAGAACTATTGCCACTGCATGATATCCCCGTGATAATGGCAGTCAAATGCTGGTACTGATTTTCCATGTTCTTATAGGTTCTTGATGGCAACATGCTAAAAGTGTGGACTGACCGAGCAGCGGAGATTGAGCGGCATGGGTGGTTCTGGGAGTATACACTATCCGCTGTGACGATTGACAGCATCACTGTCTCCCTAGATGGTCGACGTGCGACTGTGGAGGCTACGATTGAGGAGGCAGGCCAACTTACTGATGTTACTGAGCCCAGAAACAACGATTCATATGACACAAAATACACTACCCGGTATGAGATGGCCTTCTCCAAGCTAGGAGGGTGGAAGATAACGGAAGGAGCAGTCCTCAAGTCATAGAACAGTGTGCAGCAGCTTGTCCTTTCAGTTTGGTTGTGTAAATAGACAGTGTAGATGTCTTCATTCTTTCTGACAGTTTGGTTAGATGAGTGCTGAGATCCCCCTGTCTTCATTTTCGCAAAGAATGTAGGTGTATTTAGCTGTAATAACTATATTATTGCTAGCTCAGAACTTTTGGAGATAAAAGGAGGAAACCTCTGCAGACATGCTGACATGCACAAATCGATTTATCACAGTTCTGCTTCTGAGTTTCAAAAAGACAAAAACAGGGAACCGACTAATGCTGACATGCACGAACTGATTGAGTTTTCAGATTAATATTTGAATTGTTTAACCAAATTCTCTTTTCTGGTTGTAGATCCTGTAAAGCTCTTTGTAGGATTTTGAAATTGGGATCTTGTCAAAATGACAACTAAAGAGCGCTATATGGTCAAATCAAAAGGAAAGGAAAAACGAGAAAACTATCAACTAGTAATACTATCTCCATTTTAAAATAAGCAAATTTAGTACATAAACTTATCATTATCAACTAGTAGTACCATATGTAACACATGTAAGTATCACGAATCTAGATAGATCTACTGTGGAGTACATCTGCAGACACAGCTGATACATCTAAAGAATATAATAAACAAATTTGCTATTCAACCAAGAACTGTTGAGCATGATTTTCCTTTTCACATTTCCGAGGATGTACATGTAGTATATCTCAAACTGTCCTAATTTTTGCAGATACAACATTTTACACATAAATGAAGGGCCAATTTGTATAAAATCACATAATAACAAAAAAATAACTTAACATAACGCTTATCTTTTTTTATTTGTACCGTTTATTAAAAAACAATTTATAGATAAAACTTTTATATATGTGTTCTTAACAATATAAAAGCAAATGTTATAAAATAATCATGATAAAAAAATCATAAAATCAATTTTAAATTAATTAAGTTATAAAATTCAGAAAGTCAGGAACAAGCACGCAAGCGTGATACCGTAACCGTCCCATTTTTAGAGATGAAAATGGTCGAGAACGGTCGGTAAAAACCTTAATTATTATTGTTTCTGTATTTTTTAGCCGGAATCAGGAACAATAATAGAAAAAGCGGACCAGAAAACGAGTTTGGTAATACGGGATATCGGGAACGGTCGGGAATTGATAAAAAAAGAAAACATCGTCACACATGTAACCACTATAAAGAGTTAACTCGATGTAATAATTACAACCATGCATAATCCAACGGCATTACAACACAAGTCCAAATTAAAAAGCAACATATCACAACTTAGGCCTCGTTTGGTAGGGATTCTCCTCCACGATTCTCAACGAATCGGTAGAATCCCTACCAAACGGTTATTTTACAACCGATTCTTAGAAGAATCACTTCAAGTGATTTAACGGTTTACATAGGGAGTGAGAATCACCTAAAAACAGGTTTCTCCTCGAATCACCGAAAATCGATTTTTCTCAAGAGCTACCGAAAATAACCTAAAATATTATTTTAATTATTATTTTATTATATCGATTTTGATTCTTTCCAGAATCGATTCAAGAGAATTAGAATCTAGAATCATAAAATCACAAAATCGGAGCCTTACCAAACGAGCCCTTAGTAACTCACAACTCACAAGTTGACTATACATAATTGACAATTCAACAAAATTACAATACAAGTCCTCTAGCTAAGGTCTAGAACGTTTGCTACTGTGCCGACAGGGGGTGACTAGGTAGGGTGTGGGCGTGTGATTGTGTGGGTCGAAATTGGTTGAGAAGACATGAGAAACGACAATTTCTCGCGATAATTTTCTCGGACAAATATGAGATCCGTGAATATGGTCAGAAAAATATCCCAACCATTTCCATTCCTATTTTTCTCGTGGAAATAATATTCGGTCGGGATTTTCGGTATTAGTGTCAGGCAGTACGGCATTTTCCCGTTCCCTTTTTCATATCTACCCGTTTTCACGTTGGTTCATCTCCACCGTCCGATTAGAAATCAACGGCGCGACCACCAACTGCCGCAAGAACTACAAGAGAAAAGGGAAGCCAACAAGCAAAACCAAAAGGCCAGCGAAGCCAACGCGTCACCTCCTCTCCCCCAACCCCAACCCCAACCCTCCAGAACCTTCCGCCTCCCGCCGCCGCCGCCGCCGCCGCCTCGGCCGCGGAAACCCTAGCGCGCGCGCGCCCGCTCGTCGGCCACCTCCGGACTCCGCCTCCCCCTCCTGCTCCTCGTCTCCGACCCTCCGACACCGTCGACCGGTCAGATCTCGACGCCGTCAAGCCGCGATGGAGGACTGGGGTGAGCTCCTCTTGAATCTCCCTCCCGATCCGTGCCTCTCGTTTCAGTGGAGTCTCCGCGGAGCTTGCCATCCGATGCGTACGGCTCGTGCTCCAGGGGCGCGGTTCGCGACGGAACGCTTGCGTGATGTTAAACTTTCGCTGATTGTTAGGTCGCCATATGTTATTTTTTTTGCTTGCAATTAGGGTTCTCCATCGGATGATGGTAATACGTACTCTGAACCCGTGAACTGCTACATCGGAATATACTTGCGATTTGTGGGTTGTGAACTTGTGATTGTGATGGTGGTTAGTTCAAGGTGTTCGCAAGACTAAAGGCGCGGTTGCTGGATTACCTGGCCTACAGTTAAGATTTTGGGTTGGGGGTATTGTGGTATTGTTCTAGCGATTAATTTCAGACGCAAAAGAACTTGCGGGTGTTGATGTGTTATATTATATCATGAAAATATGCAAGTCGCTGGTGATTTCACGCTCATGTCAAATACATTTGTACCTGTCAGTAAAAAGACTTTGAAAAGGACCGAATCTGCAACCAGATATATGAACTGCTGCTGAAAATGATTTGGAGCAATTACAAACTGTATAGCTGTGTAATCTTGTCATGCAAGGCAGAGCGCAGATCATATAGATATAGTATGCACATTCACCTGCTACCAGTTCTGTTAGGCTGCTTTCTTGTTTGTTTACACCTTCAATGTTCTTATTATTACTTGAAAATTGCTGTAAGAGTTTGAACGTATCTAGTGACTCCACTGTCTGCACACAATTACCTTTTTTTTGTAGTTTATTTTGGGAGGGTAAACTTATGTTACAATAGTAAAGGTGGTTGTAGTAAAAGGAGATATTACCTTGTTCTAGTCTGACAATATGAATGCATCAAAGTTTCTGCAGGCTGCAGTATAACTTTGAATTTATTAGGCTTACTGAATTTCATTATGAGTTCTGATGTTGGGTTTACTAATACTTATGTTTTCCTGTTGGCATATTTTGGAACAAATCTATCACAACAGATTCCGAAGACTTTCAGCCCGCAGCACCTAGTGCAAAAGCTGAGCCACTTAAAAGTAAGTGGGCAGATGAAGATGTGGAAGAAGATGATGTAAAAGAATCATGGGAAGAAGAGGAGGAGGAGGTAGGGTGAAAGATCCACAATAGTTTTTTAGTAGACATTTTTGTTTCCCTTCATGGCATTTCCTTTATTATTCTTTTAGTTTGCATTTCTGAAGTAGGAAACGTCCTAGATTACTGCAATCATTTCATTTTAATTTGAGTGAAATTAGTTCAGTAACTTTGAAGATTTGCAATACATCTGTTCACGTGCTTTGAGCTTGCATTTGTTATGTAGTCGTTGATCTACTCTATTGTATCTTGTAGAAGAATTCTGATCTTTGTGAGTGTCAACCGGTGGCATACTTGTTGTAGTAATTTGACATGGTGCACGATTATTAACATTGCTTGCTTTGATGATTATCTTATATAAAGTAGTCAGTCAAAAATATTTGGCTTTGGGAGAACTAAACCCAGTTCTCCCAACGTCAAATAAATTTGACTGGAGGGAGTGATTTATAAAAGTAGTGCAATACTGATTCAGCACTGGTGCTTGAATACTTTAATGCAATGCAGAAACCTGAACCACCACCTGTAGAAAAGACTGCACCAAAACCTAGTGGGAAAGGTGCTGCGAAGAAAGGAAAACAACAAGCGTCAACTAGCACTGAAGTAGTTCAAGATGAGGCTCTGGATGATCCTACTCTAGAGAAACTTCGTCAACAAAGGTATATGCTGTTTTTTTAGGTCTGCCGAAGAACTTTCTAGGTGCTGCTTGCATGCTTGCTTGCCGCTACCATGTTTCCCGATTTTAGTCTATACTGCTGTCCAATTTTGAGTTTTGTGCAGCACCCTGCCCTTTAAATCTCCATGCATGTATTTTGCTCACCTGATGAATACATATTGTAGGCTTGTGGAAGAAGCTGACTTTAAGTCAACTACGGAACTTTTTGGAAAGAAGGACGGCAGTGAAAAGTCCCTAGATACCTTCATCCCAAAGTCTGAGAGTGACTTTGTGGAATATGCAGAGCTTATTGCAAACAAACTGCGTCCCTATGAGGTTTTGAACATTTTGAAGGCTTTTATCTGCGTTTATTGGGGAATTGTCTCTGCAGGATCTGACCTTCATCCCTGTCTTCATGTGTACAGAAAAGCTTCCACTATATGGGTCTACTCAAGAATGTCATGAGACTTTCCATGACATCATTGAAAGGTGCAGATGCGAAAGATATATCGTCCTCCATTGCAGCAATTGCTAATGAAAAGATCAAGGCTGAGAAAGAAGCTGCAGCAGGCAAAAAGAAACAAGGTGAGGTCAAAGGCGTGATGTCAAGCTGTAAGCTGTTTTTTTTTGTTCACATGCTTTTGGTACTGATGTTTGCAACGAAATCTGCAGGGGCAAAAAAGAAGCAGCTACACATTGAGAATAAAGATGATGATTTCATCCCTGGAAAGGGTAATTTTGATGACCCGGATGAGTACGATTTCATGTGATCGGCTGTGAGGGAACCATCATATTCTATGTATACCTTGGCAAGCAGAGATTAGAGTTTGCGGCATAGTTGGTATTTTCATTCAGAGGCACCTGAACACTTGAAACGATTGCATGGGAACAATGCCCATTTGTTGGACGTTGATTTTGACTCAGAGAATAGGAAGAACACCTGTGTGCTCGAGCTCGACACATAGGCGTTTCTTCTTACTCTTAATCCACATTGTGTTTTTGGTCTGTTCATGGGTTGGGATCTATTTTTTTTGGCCAACTGTAGTTAATGTGTATCTGGTTTATATTGGAGTCATGTAAGTGAATCTTGGTGGTTGCCTCGTTTGTTTTCCGAGCTATTCCTGATCGTAATATGTTGGTCACTGATATCCCAAGCTTGCAGTTAATCTGTGTGCTTCTCAGGTGCTCGGAGAGTGCAAGGACAAGTGGATGAATTTTTGATGGTTTATGTATTGGCAAAATTGCGCTACTTGCTACCCAAAAAAAATCGTGAGTTCAGCATTTTCCATGTATAAATCTTTTCATCTGCAATGTCGGAATTTTGTTTGAAATGAAACTGATTGGTGTGAAATGGAACTGCGTATATACCTCGGCTCTAGCAGCATTGTATCTATCAGAAAGCTCAGAACTACACGTCTTTTTTGCTTGTCACTGCCGAATTAGAGGAAGCCTCTAAACATTTCGTTGGTTTTTGTTATACATGATATTTTATATTTTTAATTATTTTTTTATCATATATATATATATATATATTTGTTACTCAAAGTAACCTTTTTGCTTTTTGCTTTGCTCGTTACGTCTCGTTGATCCATCCTCATTTGAAGTCCTAAGGACAAAAAATGATCAGCTTATAGAAAAAAAAATATATTTTAAATAAAAAAGTGATTAAAAATATTAAATAATATGTATAACAAGAAACCAATATTTCTAAGGGTCGAAGCGAAGTCGATGTTTGAGGCTAGCAAAAGCTGCCGGACTGGAGCAGTAGGCACAGGCAGTAGGCAGTGATTGCTCGCCTACCTTGGTCGTTGCTCCCAGCCTCCCACTAAGCGGCTTTGCTGCGAGTGACGGCGAGGCGCGCCATGTCCGCTCACCTCCGCCTCCTCTCCGCCGCGCCGTTCCCGGCGCTCCTCCCCACCAGCCCCCGGGCCTCTCTCCCCCGCCTTTCCGCCGGGCCCACTCCCGCTCTCGCCGCCCGCGCGGCATGCCTCATCCTCAGCCGCCCGCTTACCGAGCCACCGCGCCTCCCCCGTGGCGCCGCCGCCCGCTGCCGCGGGGTAGCCGTGGCGGGAGCGGATGGGGATGAGGCGGCGGCGGCGGCTGGAACGGCGGGGTTGTGGGAGCAGGTGCGGGACATCGTCGTGTTCGCCGGGCCGGCGCTGGGGCTCTGGATCTGCGGGCCCCTCATGAGCCTCATCGACACCATGGTCATCGGCCAGACCTCCTCCCTCCAGCTCGCTGCCCTAGGTACAGCGCCTAGCTCCTCTCCCCCGCTACCTCCAACTAAATTAGTCTATGTCAGCTGCGTTTGCTTGCTGCTAATCGCCAAAAAAGAAACTGAGATGCTACCGTGGAAGAATTCGGAAATTCGCAAGTATCCAGGCGATGTTGGTAGCGCGTAGGCACAGCATTTTGCTAACCGAATTAGCTGAATATGATGAACTGCGGTATATGGATATGGCGTGCAAAGGCTAGGGTCTCTGCAGCTCAATGTGATGTGCTTATTGCTCCTTTAATTTCAGGTCCTGGGACGGTTTTCTGTGATTACCTCTGCTACATATTCATGTTCCTTTCAATCGCGACCTCCAACATGGTGGCCACCTCCTTAGCTAAAAAGGTGCACCTTCCTCTTTGTTAGATTAACTGTGGGCAAGGCATGCTACGTTCGGCGGTTATCAAAGGCAGATACTATTAACTTAGTTAATATGATTACATAGCGTTTCTCTGTCAGAGTTTTAGTGGTAAAACAAAATTTAACTTTCCAATTTCTGTTGTATCCAACCTTAGCTACTTAGCTTTATGACTTTAGTTCAATGTGAAGAATCTCTTCCCCCCTCTCCTCTATAAGACTATGGAACAAAAGTACAAAACAGCTCAATAGGAAGCTGGAATTGAAACCTTTCCAAGTTAATGTTTTTAGTTCCCTTGCATGAATCCATGAACTATACATTTTTCTTACTACAAATGAAAACATTACAGCAGGACATACATATGTATGTTACTTGGCAATTTGCAGACCACTTGGAAATACAGAAGCTAAACTGTTTTCAACTGTAAGACTCTTTGTATGATGGCGAGAATATTGGTGCTTGGCACGTTACTAGAGTCCTACTTTGTGGAGATTAGTGATTGTTATAATTTTCTGGAAGGTAGTGGTTGTTATTATTATCGGTGAACATACAAACTTTCATGTTTTATCTTCACACTTTATTTATAAGCGCAGTTACTATATGCAGGATGAAGAACTAGCACAGCATCAAGTGTCTATGCTGCTGTTTGTTGCTCTTACTTGTGGTATAGGAATGTTTTTGTTCACCAAGCTTTTTGGGACTCAAGTATTAACTGGTAAGTCTTTGAAAGTGAACCGCGCTAAGCCGCTAACGGGATGAAACTGTCATCTTGTTTACCATACTTTGAAGAACCTGACTGCATCTTGATGGTGAAAACCTGGTGGATTTCTTTCGCCACTGGATTATCTCCTTTGCTGTTTTTTTTTCCTGTTTGGCAGTACACCTTATTTCTGTTTTTCCTTCTAATTTGCTTTTCAGATTGAATGCCCTTTTATCTATCATTCTATCAGTATAGAGTTTCACATGCCTCATGTCTGAGTCCACCTACCTTCTTCTTAATTCTACTGCAACTCTGCTTTTGTTTGCAGCGTTTACTGGATCGGGGAACTATGATATCATTTCTGCTGCCAATACATATGCACAGGTTTGTATAGGTCAGCAGTCTTCTCATTAATTTCACTGTTAGGCTGTTTTCATAGTTGCCCTAGTTGAATGAATAAGAGAAATCTTGTTTGTTGATAATTTTGCATTGTTTCTTTCTTTCTTTAATATAACTGTATAAAGCAGTCAAGATTTTTTTGAGGATAAACGGATATGGCTAAAAGTTCAATTCCATGCTATCTATGAAATAAACCTCATAGAGCTATACTTTAGCTATACATATACAAGGAAGTGGAAACGTGATGAAGTTTTCTAGTATCTCTGTATGGTTATTGTTAATAATGAATGATGAGGCTTGCTGGTTACATTTCCTGCATTGAAGTACAACTACGAGGATGATCCTGACCGCAAATTTATTGATTTCACAATGCAAATCCATGGTTGGTTCTGACTGCAGGCATATTGCATATCTTGGTCTGTGTAGTTTTAGGATAATTCTATACACTATGCCGTAGGATGTAAATTTTTGACTTCCCTGTTTTATGTGAAGTACATAGATCAATATGTGTACTCATTCACTTTCAGATTAGAGGCTTCGCATGGCCTGCAGTTCTTGTTGGCTTAGTTGCTCAAAGTGCTAGGTAAAAACCATGCTCATTCTTCTCTTCTTTTCTGTTGCACTGAATAAATTTTGTTCTGGAGAAGTGCCTGCAAATCTATCATGTCTTCTTTCTTTGACCTTTTATTTTGCCAAATTACAGATGCATCTGTTTTGAGTTGTCTTAATGTCTATTCGAAATATTCATATTGCCATTTGAACCAGCTCGCATGGGGCTCCGTAGTTATATGGTTGTGATGATTCAGATAACAATAAACACTTTGAGCGCTTCTATTTGATTTCACATTACAACTACCTTGATTGGATGCTTCTCATATTATACTGTATGTTTGCTATAACTCAGTCTAGGCATGAAAGATTCTTGGGGTCCCTTGAGGGCATTGGCAGCTGCTAGTGTTATAAATGGTGTTGGGGATGTACTTCTTTGTTCTGTATGTGGATATGGAATTGCTGGTGCTGCCTGGGCAACTATGGTTTCACAGGTGGGCATACTTTCCAATCACCTCATCATACCTCCTTTCTTGCACATCTTTACTTGAGCATGATTCTTCAAAGCTGGCAAGATGTGGGTTGCTACCAATGCTTAGCCTTAATAAACACACTATCTGATTTTGCTCTGAAACTTGAATTGGATGAAACACCGCATTCCTAACAAAAACAAATGTTTCTTGACTTTCTAGGAATGTATGCTACCTAGTTAAGATTTAAAGCAGTCACTTATCAAATGTAAAATGCTCTGTTTTCTGATGGAACCACATGCTCTATATTATGTCCATGTCCTCATAGGATTTCCTATATTTCTTTATGATTTGTCTACTTGATTGGTGCGCCAAACAGTTGTCCTTCACATTTAGCTACTTGTTATGCTAAACACAAGACCATTTATTTACACAATTGAGTCTTCTGACAACATATTATTTTCATAAATTGCTATTTTTTGACACACACTCAGATTGTTGCAGCTTTCATGATGATGCAAAATTTAAATAAGAGAGGATTTCGAGCTTTTTCATTAACAATCCCATCAGCAAGTGAGCTTCTGCAGATTTTTGAAATTGCAGCTCCTGTTTTCGTAACAATGACTTCCAAGGTATGCTTTCATTCGGTGTAGTATTCCATGTCCTCTCCTCAACTCCACTATAACTAATTATTTTGAAACCATTCAGGTAGCATTTTATGCATTACTTACATATTCTGCAACTTCTATGGGAGCAATAACACTTGCAGCCCACCAGGTTCATACCTTTTAACTTTTGGTATGCTTAGCCATGATGAGAACACAGTTCTACTATGTACATTCTTCTGTGAATGACGTAAAAAATAATCTATGCTGTGAAGGTTATGGTTAATGTCCTATCCATGTGCGCTGTCTGGGGTGAGCCCCTGTCACAAACTGCACAGTCATTCATGCCAGAGTTGATATATGGAGCTAAGTGCAATTTTATGAAGGTAACTATCTAAAGATCTCAATTTCATGTGAATTTCAGTACTGCATTATTATTGTCCTTAGAGATATACTAATCCAAAGGAATCATGTGTAAAGTTGTGCTTGATGATGTATGGTTGCACACTTTATATGTTTTTATGGTTCTCTGGTTAAGAACTCAGGATAAACCGAACTGATATGCAAAGTCTCCTTCAACAGTGTAATTTTCAGTAGAGGCTCCTCCTCACATTTGTTCTACATAAATGCTGAAATTGCTGATATCATAAACTAGGCTTATTAAATCATTTAGAATCTTGAATTACATCTGATGCAAAACTATCCACAAATAAATATCAATTTTATTGGCAGTCAAGGTAGGCTGAATTTAACTGGACAGAAATTATAGCTTTGATACACAACGTTAAAAGGCAGAAGGTAAAAGCAAGATGTCAACTGAGATTCTTGTATTCATCCTGTTCGCTGAAATTAACAAAAGCTTGATCCCATCACTTATTTGCTGTCTCTTAAGACATGAGGCATCTTTATGGGTTACAACTACCATTGGACTAAAAGAAATATTTGAATCCGGACTTGTGCATTTGCCATAAAGGGTTTGTATACATTTGGTTGCCATACACATACCTTGTTTTCCTGTACTAGAGTAACAGTTGCTTCTGCTTGTGCGGTGTACTCAGCGTCATTACACATACTTGATGCAACCTATGATGCACTGATGATGCTTTGATTGACTAATGTAGTGCATGTATTTTACTTTAATTCTTTTCTACATTAAACTGTATTTATATTTAAGTTCATTGCAAAGATACAAAATTCTAAAGGTACCCTTTTTATCCAGGCAAGGATGCTATTGAAGTCACTTGTCATGATTGGAGCAATAACTGGAACAACTGTGGGGGCAGTAGGAACACTTGTTCCGTGGCTTTTTCCTAGTCTCTTTACTAATGATCTAATGGTCGTCCAACAGGTTTGCTCTATTACTTTAAAATTTTGTGCATACTGTTCTGGAAGTGCATTTGATTTTGATTGCTTCTCACCATGCCAGAAACTATCAATACTACCATTTCTTACCTATCAACAGTACCATTTACCTGTCTAGAATCTAAATCAGTTGCACTGTTAAGAAAATAAAATTGAGATCCTATATCTGATCTGGTGTTAGTCTAATTTGGCATCATCTGCTCTTTATGATACTTTGGTTGTATCGTTTGTGTACACTATGGATTTGTAAATGCTTGCAGAATCTGCTTGGTGAATTATTGCTAATCCTGATGATGATTATAAAAGGTTGATTCTGACTCATTGGTCCAGTTAGGGTGGTCCTTATGATCTTAAATAATTATTTTACCTTCAATTTTGTATACATTTAGTTTCCTGTGCTGTATGGAGAAACAGAAATTTACTTGCATATTATTATAATAGAAATTGACTTGCATATTATTGTGCATGTCTCCTATGATATGGCCTTGGCATAACTCAGTCTGTCTGAAGAAAAAAAAGCTTTATTTTCACGACCCCAAGTCTCAAATGCTTTTGATGTTGTCTAGAACTTACTGACTGTCCATTACCCTGTTAACAGATGCATAAAGTGCTGATTCCATATTTCTGTGCATTATTGGTGACACCTTCAGTGCATTGTCTTGAAGGAACATTATTGGTAAGCTGATATATTTCATTTGGCTGACTTCTAAAGAATTTATCCTGGAAAGTACACTTGGAATCTGGGATAACCTTGTCAAAATGAATTTACTTGTTCCAAGTGCCATTACTTCCGTAATAAGCATGGCTCGAGGCACTAGGTTTTCTAGCAGTTAAATACCGGAACCATCCATTATGTTTTATTGAAACCTAGTGTCAATTTAAGATAGATAAAGAGCCCATTAATTTAAAGTCAAATATGGCACGTGCTGGAAAACGTGATGACATCCCTGGTATTTTCCCATATTCTCAGGCTGGAAGAGATCTCAGGTTTTTGAGTCAATCAATGGGAGCATGCTTTGGCATCGGAACCTTTTTACTAATGGTATGACCGTTTCTTTTTTTCCTTCTGTTAGGTACTGATGTTAGATAGAGTTTTTCTTAGATCGATGTAAGAGTTTTTGTCCTTACTTCAATTATGCTGAATGAGCTCGAGGAAAAAAAGTAGCGTTGGTACTGTGAACCTTGGACCTTCTACTCGCTTTTGAATGCTGTCAGTTCATAAAGCTCTGTGATGGATGTCTAGCAAGTAAAAGAACTTTAATGTGAAAAAAAATATCCTTTAATCTTGTTTGTTGTTCAAATAAAGATAATAGCCTCCTAATGATCGACTTCCCTTTTCTCGTTTCTTCTTAACAGATCATTCGCAACAAATTTGGTAGTTTGCCTGGATGCTGGTGGATACTTGTCTTGTTTCAGTGGGTATGGCCATCTGACTATCTCTATATATTAAGTTCTTTTTCCCATACGTGTATCCTGAGTTCCATTACCAAAGATAACAGACAAATCGTTTCGAGCCTTATTTTTTTTGCATTATCTCACTTCTCACTATATAATAACATGCCTCACTACTCCAAATGTTTCTGGCCACGTTTCAACACTGTTTCCATTTTTGCAGAGTCGGTTTGGAAGTGCTTTACAACGGCTTCTTTCTCCAACGGGCATGCTGTATAACGAAAACTTCAATAACCATCATGATGAGTATGTCAAGGTGAAGGCCACATAAGAAGGATGCGATATGTTTTTGTAAGGCGACATCAAAGATGCAAAAGATCTGCGTAGGACTGGAAAGATCATTCTGCAATCTCTGCTCATCACCGGGCACCTCTCATACAGAAGCTGCAGTTAGTTCATATGATCTTTGGAACGAAATTCACGACGTGATTGATGGCCCAGAAGATTATGATCAGGGAAATCCATTAAGTTGTAGGGTAGAATATCATCCTCCTGCCACGATGTATTGTATAGTTTAGCCCTATACTTGCAACATTACTGCTACGATTGGGAAACGTTTTCTACTGCCAAACGCAAGGCCGTGAAAGAGCAGTTTCTTTTTGACCGAACAGTGAAGTCTAATCTAACCTAATAACCTAGTAGTTTTACGTTTCATCCGTCGGCGTACTTGTGTATGTCCCATGCGGACGTTTGTGTCGTGTATAAGGCCGTCTCCCGCGGTGCTGGGCCTCCCGTCCGCACTCCGAGAAATCCGAGCATCCTGCCGGCCCACACCAACCGGGAGGTTTTCGCTCCGCTCGTTCGTGGGCCCCAAAACTTGGGCTGCTCGTGGATTTTGGTCCGTTGGCCAGCAGCTGGGCACGTCAACTACGACGATCATCTCGCCCACATATCACTGGAATTTTTTATTATTTATTTATTTTTTAAAATATTTTAAAAAGGTTTTGTAGAAATATACTTCTCTCCTATCCTCCTACCGTAGGGCGGGGTAGGAGCATATAAATCGTCCAATACTCAAGCGAGAAATGTGACATGACAAATAATGGAGGGCACACCATAAAAAATTTGTTGGCAGCCCCTTCTTAACCTCTCGTTGGATGATTTATTGCCAGGAGGGGTCACCTGTAAAATTTTATAATAGATTGCCCTAACAAAGGGGCCGTCCTACGAAAGGACGAAAAGGGGCCGCCGCAAAATTATCACGGCGTGCTCCTCCCTGCCGTCAGTTACGTCTCATATCCCGCTCTATGATAGAAAGATTTATATGTCATGCCTTACCTAGGACGAGAGAAATATTTCTGCAAAACTTTGGAATGATAATTTATTTTTTAAATCTTTAAAAAAGAAATAAAAAATAAAAAAATTCATATAACTGCATCATGATTAGGTAGAGGTGCAACTATCCAGGTATAATAACCATCGTACGTTGTTGATGGCAAAATCTAGGGGGTATTGGGGGTTTGGATGGAAATAAATTTTTTTAAGTCCCTGTCATATCGAATGTTTAGATGTTATTTTGGAGTATTAAATGTAGACTATTTACCGAACCCATTTATAGTCGAAGGCTAATTTGCGAGACAAATCTAATGAGCCTAATTACGTCATGATTTAACGATATGATGTTACAGTAAACATTTTTACTAATCATAAATTAATTAGATTTAATGGATTCATCTCATGAATTAGCCACTAATTCTATAATTATTTTTATAATTAGTTTACGTTAAGTCTTCCAAATTAATGTTCAATATTTGATGTGTGACAGACTAAAATTAGCCCCAATCCCAAACACCACCCCAATTCCAATCCCAACAATATTATCTAGAATTGGGATCTGTTGTCTGGATTTTCCAAGTCAGTCAGTAAATTGTTCTGTGCTAGTAATAATAATCAAGATTCATAATCGTAGGGCTCAAAAAGAGCCACACAAGGGTCATCGTCGTACTGCAGAATGGTGGCAGCTCGCTCAAACTCCTCCCTGAGAACCCTGATCGTCTGCCTGTCGACCACACGGCCGAGGTCATGGCTGATCTCAAAGGGATCCTCAATGCATATCAGATGGCGTTCGTTTCCAACGCGAGCCGTCCAGTTCTTCTCCTGCTTGCTATCGACCAGAGATCGAACCAAGTTAAAAAGAAGCGAAAGTTCTTTGAAACATACGTGACATTAGTTCAAATCGAAATTTGAAGTTTATCGAGTTTTTGAGAAACGCTTGTTGGCTATTCTCACCTGATTGTGTTCCCCATGCGGACGGAGATGACATCGTTCCTGTAATCGTGACGGAATGCCCAGTAATGGAAGAATGCCCACAGTAACTCGGCGAAGCTCTCCTTGTTTTCAGCACCAAAATATTCAAGCTGGTCAACTTGGTCGAAATATGAACATTCAGTGCCATCAACAACCGTGGTATATGTTGGCTCCATCGCCTAGAATTGGAGTGAGTCCAGAGGATAAATTGCATCAGGGTAAAATTTGACCAAAGCAATTCATGAATTGAAGCTGAAAACATAGAAGAATTTTGGTGCTCCTCCTGATTTCAGTTGAACAATTCCAATACTTCATTGACTCTAGATGATGTCATCATATCAATAAAAGGGAGCATGAGAAATGGATTCACTACAATGGTGAAAAAAAAGAAGAGAAATAAAAAGAAAATTGACCAACCATAGTTGTACGCAGAGCCATTCCAAAATATAATCATACATATATGAATGGAGAATGTGAAACGAGGGAAATTAGGACGATTCCACCAGCAAATAAAAGAGGCAGAAGTAAGTTTCTGAAAGATAAACAAAAATATATTTGAAAATGAAAAGAAAAAAATGTGTGGAAACCATTGTTTAACCTGTGTCAACATCATGAGTCTAAACTGTGTGCATCCAAAGTATCAGTAGTTCAGTAACTCTTGTATTTGCATAAACAAGATAGTTCATATGAAACAAATTGGTGAGATAAAAGTAAAGGTATACAACCTGCAAACATGGTAGAATCTTGGGCTCTCTTTGCTGCAAGAAGCTAATGCACATAAGCACGTATCTGCAAATTAATATGAACAAGATCAGGCTCCAGATTTTCAGCAAGTCACATAGCTGTAAAAGGGGGGAAATCATGAACACGTAGTTGTTTAACTCACGCATAGCTCGAAAGGGTTCCATGATATGTTTCATTAACGCCCCTTAGTTTGGCCCAGTGCTTTACAATGAAGGCCAGCTGAAGCAACCTCTCATCTATCTGGGCATAATCCTTGAGAAGCTTTGTGTTAGCAACAGCAAAGAGATTGTTGACACAGATATCACATGAAAAGCCACTTCCTGGATCTGCAATCTTCACAATTGGAACTCGAGCACTGGTAATAGCCTGCATGAATTTGACAGACATTAGAAGATGAACAGTCTCAACCTGCGTCAATTAAGAAGCTGTTTTTCAAATACATCAATTAGGAAGAATTATTTTTTCCCAGGCCTAATTTTTTTTTCGCCGGGACAAATATGAAGAATTACATAAGGCAACTAGCTCTTCACATTCCAGACTAATTATGCAGCTAATATTAAATTTTCAAGTAATGATGAATCATTCAAATTATGGCAAAGCAGCAAGACTCACTTTGGAAGAGATGCTTGCTTGCAAAATTGCATATATCTGGAGAAGAATTAATTACCTCGACATGGTCGAAATCATCCTTGCGCAATGTCTCTGCTAATGCGAGAAGAACCTCAGCAATGTTCTCTTCTGCAGCAGTGTCAATTTCGAGACAAACATCGACATCGCTATGCGAAGTTCCGAAGGAATTAGCACACGATCCATAGAGATGCAGCTGGGCGTTGGGCCACTCTTTGCTCACAGACTTGGCGAGGGAGTCGATGAGCTGCCTCTGCTTCGCCTTGTGCTCCTCTGATGGCTGGAGGGATTCGTAGAGGGAGAGCAATCCGGGCGTGAAGGCGTCGATGTCATGGCGGCGTTCCACCCACCACCGCCGCGTTCCGACTCGCTGGCGCGGCGGCGGTTGATCCGGCGGCGATCCGAGGTGCTGAAAAGGGAGGAAGGTGAAGAGTCAGTTCATGGATCATCAGTTTGATGAGAGATTCATAGCATGAAGCGTCGGAGAAGTCTCGATCGAGTTTTCCACTACCACTATTGGTTTGTCGCCGCCGCCATTGGGGAGGAGGTCGTGATCGGCGGCAATGTCGAAAGGATCCTTGGCGTCGCCGTCGTCTTGTTCGTCGTCGACGTCCACCTGCTCGTCTCTCTCATCTCCACCCGCATAGCCCGCACCAATCGCCGCCTGGTCCTCATCTCCGCCGCTGCAGTCCTCGCCCTTCTTCTCCACGGCGACCCACACCTTCTTCTCCCTCTTACGCACCACCGCCCGCCTCTCGCCGCCGGCCTTGCCTGCATTCGCTGTTCCGATGAAGCCTCCTCCCACCCTCCGCCGCTCGAAACCACGACGTCCACCATTCCCGACGAAACCTCCATAACTCCACCCCACCGGACCACTCCGGCCGCCAAAGCAACCACCAGCATTGCGCACTCTTGGCTCGACGCCGACCCGCCGCGGAGGGTAACGAGTTGACGGCGGCCGCGGCCGCGGCGGCGGGGCCGTCTCCGGCGGAGGTATAGATAGAGGCGGGAGCCAGGAAGGGCGCGTCGGGGGAACGATGAAGAGCCGCTCTTCGGGACGGGGTGGCCGGGGGAGCGGCATGGGTGGTGCGATGAGGCGGTGGGGCGGGACGAGGAGGGCGGCGGGAGGGGAGGAGGTGGGCTTCGGCGCGGGGAGGAGGAACCGGAAGATTCCATCGTCTGCGAGAGGCCGCTGCCGCATGGGCTCGCCGCCGGCCATGGCGCCGCGGTGGTTTGCTCTGCTCTGCTCTGCTCCGCCCGCGAGCGAGGAAGGCGTGAGTGAAGTGAGGGGAGAGACGAGAGGATTTTTCAAAGCGGAGTGGTCAACAAGTCAACACTTTTTTAGAGGTGGACTGAATTGTAAAATTGCATTTTCCTTTGAACCGAGGGTGCAAACTACAAAAGTTTATTAGGGTTTTCTTTGCTTCTCTCGCATCCCCTTCCCTCTCTACTCTCCGTCTCCGTGAAGTGATCGGCGGCGGCGCAGGCAGAGGCGGCGGAGCAGGTGAGCTAGGTCAGTCGCTTGCTGGTCGGTGATTACCGGGTACAAAGGGGACTAGTAGATTGATTCGTACTAGCTTTCTTCTTCCTCGGGCAGAGCAGGGAAGATCTCGTTGCGATGGCAGGAAGGGGCGAGATGCCGATGCGGCCTGCGCGGCCAGGGCCGCCGATGCAGTACCGGGGGCCTCCTCCCATGGCTCGCGCGCGCGTCGAACCCATCGATCGCGAGAAGGTCAGGCCTAAGCGAACCCAATCGATGCACTGGAACATTACCAGATGCGTCCTACCTTGCGACTCGACAGCATTGTGTTTCACTTCGATTCTGTTAGGTTAACCATGTCGATTGATTTGTTTGCTTACTGTTTTATCGGGTTCTTGTGCAGACGTGTCCTCTCCTGCTCCGGGTTTTCACAAAGGTAAACTACTGTTATCTCGTACTGCTAACTTTGTTCATCTGTATGCTTGTATGATAAGTTCACGTTATGTAATTTACACTTCTGTTTAGTGTGGTTGATTGTTCAGAGCATATGTTCATTTGTTCATATACAAGTTAAATAGTCAGAAACTTTATTATGCTAGTTATTTGCATCGTGCAATCTTACCGAATCATAGGTTCTGGTGCCTTGATGGAATTGTAAAGTTCATATTGCACTTCTAGTTGAATTGCACTTCAATACAGTATAACTTGATCAAGTAACTCACAGTAGTGTTGTTGAAAATTAAATCCCAAGTCATTCATTTAGGACAGACTTCAGATTCTTGAGTAAACACTCAGTGACAGAAAGCTGATTGTGGTGCTGGTCATTTATTTTCAGGTTGGTGGCCATCACCAAAATGAAGAGTTTGCTGTGAGAGGAAAGGAGCCGAAAGATGAAGTTCAGATATACACGTGGAAGGATGCCACACTCCGAGAGCTCACTGATCTTGTAATTTTTCTAAATATTGTGCTTTCTTGTCCTCTTTGGGGAAAACAATATTTTACCTACAGTTTTATACTACTTAGCAAACTGGAAATCAACAAAATTTGACTAATCTGATGATGATAAGTGGGGTTTGGCCCTACATTTGACTAAATGTTTTTAGATGGAGATCTGATCAGCACGATTTTGGTTATGTTCCAGGTGAAAGAGGTTGCTCTTGCAGCAAGAAAAAGAAATGCAAGGCTTTCTTTTGCTTTCGTGTACCCTGATAAGCATGGTCGGTTTGTTGTCAAAGAGGTGAGAGTTTATCCCCATTGACCATTTTGACTATTTTTCTGCTCATCATGTTTTTCAATTTCAAATCCCAAGCAAAACCAGTTACTGTGTTGGATGTGGACCATTCCTTTTCTTCCACTGATAACAAACATGGAAAAAATGCAGAGCACTCTGGTCTTAATCTGAATACGGAATGAGTGTTATTATCATGAATGAGTTGGATTTTGCTTTGACTGTCGCTATACGATGGCTATTAGTTTTAGTTATGATTACTATTTTGTGAGCTTATATTCATGACATGCTTCCAATGACATCAAAATCTCTTTTTTTGTAAACAATTGTTTCTCAGGTATGCATACCTAACACATGTCATTGGTACACCACTAGGCCCACTTACCAGTAGCTACTTCATTCACATTGTGATAATTGTCTCTGTACTAAAACATAGCTTGTTACAAGTTCTATCTGTGCAATTAAACCACTAAATATGTCAGTAAATTCCCTTGTACAACCCATGTTCCTTTATATTCCTAACCAGTAATTGTTCAATCTTTGATAACTTATATAATTGGATATTGATTTTGAAGGTGGGTTCAACCTTCTCTTATGGTCATGGAAGGGGAGATGATGCTAAAACTCTTGCAGAGCTGGGATTCCAGGTATTCGTCAGAGCTGTATTAAGTTATTACAATGTTTTCTTCTGAGGCACAAATCAATTGATTCTTGCTATGTTCTTTCGCAGATAGGAGATTACTTGAGTGTTGCAATCTATTGAGTGATACTGCTTCACGAAACAGTGTGTTTCTCCTGCCTACCGTGCTGAATCCAGCTTACCTGTGGCGGTACTGAAGATTAAGGGGCAAGTGATGGTGAATATCTCTGTAGAACTAGGGACCTGATACCAGAACTGTTATGGTAGTAACCTTGCAATTCACTCAGTATTTCGAGTGTGTTGAACACTTCAAACGTTTGATGTGATTGCGTGTTACATATCTGTTCGTGGTTTCCTTGGAACTCTGAGATCTGAACATCATGCGTTTTCCATTGATTCTCTGCGCCGAGTAGGATTAAATGTGTTATGTGCTAAATAACTGGGTGAAGGGACATAATGTCAATGTTCTTATGATCATCCCCTACTTCTCACATTTCAGTATTTCAATTTCCAACTGAGTTGGCAGGATACTCTGTAGTCTGTAGTTCTGTGCTGAGCCCCCAAAGTATCTGAATGTATGCACATAAACTGAGTCGTGCACATACTTTGCCAAATTAAATAAAACCATGGAGACACGGCTATCACAATTCACAACTCACAAGCAGCATCAAAACTGGGGCTATCACAATTCACAACTCACAAGCAGCATCAAAACTGGGGCTATCACAATTCACAACTCACAAACAGCATCAAAACTGGGCAACGACAATATGATATTGGCATCAAAGCTGGGCAACGAATTTTGTAGTATAATTATTTACGTTGAGACACATTAATCAATATTGTGGCAACTGGAAAGGAAACTCCTGTGTAAAGCATAGGAATATTTGCTAGTCGAGCCCAGGTCACTCATCTGTAAAGCATAACCTGTCTTCCAAAAAAAATAATGCTTGATATAGAAATTGCCTCAAACTTACAGGTTAAGCTCCGTGAGGAATGAGCGACAGATGCACTTTCTGTCAGATGAAATGGCTATGCATGAACAATTGCACACTGATGCTAAGACATAGCCAATATTTCCTACAATGCTGGGCCTTGGTAAACAAAGTGATGGCATTATCATTCTTACTTTGATATGAAGCGTAAACCATACCTTTTCTTCTTTTCCCTTTTCTTGAGCAAAAAGGGCAAGGATCTCTGCCTCATGCATTTTAGGGTAGGGGGGAGCAGTACCTTTTCACAATATGTTTCTTTCAGCCGGATTCTTTGATCTCCCTCAACTACTGCCCTTCAAAGTCCAGGAGCAGGGTACTCTTGTGATCTGGTCTTCCCCGCACTTCCTTTCCTCCCAAAGATCCTTGAGAAGAAATGATCCACATCGGTGATACTATAGTGACAGAGAGAGTTGGCTTGACTGTTTGGCTATACAAAGTACTGATTAGACCATTTTTAAGGATATCTGCTAAATTACTCTGCATTCTAACATCATCGAACAGTCCTCGATGATCCATTTCTTATTGGACAGTGTATCAGCCACAGTTTCAGCATCCTGTTCGTTCTTTTAAGTTCACACTTAGTCCATCTAATGTGTACTGAGTGTTTGGAGAAGCAAAGGACATGCAATTGAAATGCTCCTTGGGACAAAGCAACCCACTAGATTCTTTCCCTTATTCTGGCACTTGCACGTCTCATCTGTTTAGCAATAAAATCAGCTTCCTTCATTTTCCCGGATTCCTCCAGTGCATGATGAAGTGCAACTAAACTACGAGGTGCAGCGACAGAAGCCAAAGCACTTCTGTTCTCAATGAGTTCATAGAACAGCCGGAATGCTTCTGAAGCTCTACCAGTCATGCAAAGACCATCCAGAACCATGCTTGGAATGGCTACATCCAAATTCTGGGACTTCTCCAAGCTAAACAAAGTAAAATCTGCAGCTTCTATGAACTTCTTTTCCTTGCAAAGGTTTGCGATTAACTTTTCCATCTTGATGTAATAGCCATGGTCATATAGAGATGTAACAATCTTGTAAGCACGGTCATTTAGGTTGTCCCTGAACAATGTATCTACCAAATTTGTAGAAAGATCAACATTTTGGCGGATCTTCCTCTCTAGCATTATCTCAATCAAATCAGCTGCTTCTTTTGCACAACCATCTTTGTTCAAAAGCCCCAAAAGAACTGAGTGAAAAGTACTTGTGCTAGGCCGAAGACCGCTATTCAACATCCTGTGCAAGGCTTCCCATGCAAACTTCATCCTTCCCCTCTGTGAAAACCCTTCAATCACGGAAATGTAGCATTCATCATCAGGGACAAGATCCCGTTTCAACATTGAGAGCACCAACGCATACCCTTCTTCGAAATCACCCTCTCTGCAATGCCCAAGGATCAATGTCTTGAATGCAGGAACATCGACCTTGCTCCTCCGGTCCAGCAGCTGCCCAAACAGCATCCTTGCCTTCTTTGTCTTCCCATGCTCACACAAGTACACAAAAACCGGGTTGTACGCTGCAATGAGCGGCGTGCAACCCCCTCTCTTCTTGAGGACCTCCTTCTCCAAGAGCTCATCCACAAGCTCCTCTGCCTGCCCAAACTCCCCATTCTCACACAACACCCGGATGACCATGCTATAGCTTGCAGAATCACGTCTTACACGGAGCTCCACCATCTGATTAAACACCTTCATAGCATCCTCGAGCCGCCCTTCCCTACAATGCGTGGCCACCAGAGTGTTGAATGTGCAAGTGTCTGGCTTAAACGAGTCCATCTCCAACACCTCCTTCACTAGTTCCATCCTGCCGGCATCGCAGAACCCCTGCACCATCGTGTTGTACGTGATCCTGTTCGGCGCCACACCATCCGCAACCATTAACTTGAAGATCGCGAGAGCCTCGTTCACGAGCCTCTTGGCGCAGTACGCCTTGATCATGGTCGTGTAGGTGATAACGTTAGGAAACGAGGCTCCTCTGCCTTCTTCTCCGACGCGCATTCCGTCGAACAGCTTGCGCGCGGTGAGCACGTCGCCGGCGCGGCAGAGAGCGGAGAGCAGCGAGTTGTACGAGATGACGTCCGGCGCGAAGGCGTAGGTGTCGGGCAAGAAGTGGAAGAGCCTGAGGAGAGCGGGAGGGGATGGGTGCGGGGAGGCGGTGGAGAAGCCGTGGAGGAGGGTGTTGAGGGTGGCGGCGTCCGGGGAGGCCGAGGGGGAGCGGAGGAACGCGGCAAAGAGCGCGAAGGCCGCACACTGGCGACCGCGGCGGAGGAGGGCGGCGAGGAGGGAGTTGAAGGAATGCGGGGTGGGGGAGGGGATGCGGCGGAAGAGGACGCGGCGGCGCGGAGGCGACCGGCGGCGGCGAGCGCGCGGAGGAGGGCGTTGAGGGCGTGGTTGGGGAGGAGGGTGAGCGGCGAGGGGAGGGTGCGGAGATAGGAGAGCGCCGGGCGGAGGTCTCGGGAGCGGAGGAGGAGGTGCAGCTTCCGCGCCGCCGCCACCGACGCGTCCTCCGGCGAGCTCGACCTCGCCGCGCGATTCATTGCATCGAACTTACTTTCCTACTACGACCTTGCTCCCCACTAATATGACAGGCAAACATTTTTTTCAAAATACAGTGTAAATAATTACTAAAGATTTTTAGGGTAATTATTAAAAATTTTAGTAAATGATCATGTACACAAAAAAATACAGTGCAAATAGTTATGAAAGATTTTAGCAATGATCAAGTATACCAAAAAAATACTGTGCAAATGGTTATAATTTTTTATTTTTTGTAATGATCATTGACACCGAATTTTCAGAATGGGAACAGCATTATATGTTCATTGGGCAAGGTTTCAATTGTCTCCAACCTTCCTTACAGCAGCAAAAGAAGAAGCTCAACTGGAGTATTATTACAATTTACAAACAACGTAAACTCAGAGTGAATATTGCACGCATGGCAAGCATTTTTACCAGGAGAAAAACGAATCCATGGAATTCCACAAGGCAGCAGAACAATAAAGGGTAACACTTAACATAAAACATCATATCTCACAGGGAGAAAAGGGTCGTCGCACGTTTTGATTATTATTCACAAGTCTACAAGCATGGCAAGATGTTATTCCAACTGCTCCTACAGTTGCATTGCAAGGCAAATTCAAATGCTGAGATAGCCACAGAAATATATCTCATTGGATAGTCACAGAAATATCTCTTTCTTTTTTTCTCATCAGTGCAGGCTGCATTTCTCTCAGACATCAAACATGAGGCTGAACTTGGTGGCGAGAGGAATGGATATAATGGCAGCACCCAACGCGGCACCAAATATACGGTGCGAGATAGAGAATGTAGCACTCAGCTGCGGCTTCTTCAAAGGAAGGTGGGGTGACAGTGGGCGATTAGCAACAGGAGCTAACAGAGGACGGTTTGTGTGCAGGGGTCGGCATCCAGATGGGAGCATCTTTGGTCTCACTGCTCCTAGGGGACGAGATGTGTAGCCCCTAGCTTGCTCAAGGCTTGAGGGGTGTCTGAGGCCATCAATGCTGGTGAAAGATGAACCTGAGTTACCAAGGGCACCTGAAAATATGGAGGCAACAAATGCGAGGAATTCCTGGTTGTGTGAAATGAACTGTAAACAAAAAAAAACATCCATAGAGCAAGAGCACACAAAAAACTTGGGGTTTGTTATTGCATTTTACCAAATCTGATTGAAGACATTGTGAACTATACATGTATGCATAGAATTAGCAGTTGCTTGCTAAATATTCACTAGAGACGGTTGTTTCTCACTAAAACTACACATCAATTATTCACTTATATCCAACCTGAGGTGATCAAAGTCATGTCAGACACGCATAAACTCTTGCCCCCATAAAAGATAACTCATGTATGACCAGCAACAGCTTTTTGCATTCAGATAATAAATGACCAGCGCTACACGGCTGTCTTGATCATCTCTTGAGCTATGCAGACAATATATATATGGTGATAAATCAGCAAAATATTAGACTTGGCTCAACTGAACCACTATTGGCAGACTGACACTAATGTGGTTTCCAACCTTGACCGCCCTAACTGTCAGTCCGTGGCACATCCTACATACAAGAATATACTTAAAATGATGTATGCATGTCTCCAATATTACCAATTCAGTGTGTCTGTGGTGTAATTGTGTGATATCATGTAATACGTTAGAAGGACAGATAGCATACCAAATCACTGAAAATTTCTTACCACGGAGAGCAAATGGAGCATCTCTGAAGGGAGCAAATCGGGAGTTGCTGTGATACTTCTCCATTCCTGCACAGAAACAACAAACAATCATACATCAGCATCACCAGAAATTTGACCCAAAAAAAAGAATACGATTGATTATCTTTTCTCAAGTGAGTATCATAAAGAAAAGATTAACATAAATGCATCTTGCAAATATCAAAATGACTGAAACTGTTGGCCTTCATTTTGCAGATCATAGATTGAGTAATGCATTCCAGGAAATTCCATGTAAGATACAATGTTAGTCACAGGCTGGAATGCAGAAAAGATGACAGAAAATGCTATGGTTCACAAATCCACGATGATTCACGATTGGCGAGTCAAAATTAGACCACCTTTATATCGCCATTCAGTGTTGAAAAGATTCAGAAGCCGATGATGACACATAGAACATTAGCCTGTGGATTACAGTTACACCTAAAATTTCTAACCACTTCACACATATCCAGGGCCTCTCTAAAATCCACATCATACACAAAAATAAGCCTAGGCATGGGTTCCATAGTATTCTACTGCAGATAACTATACCATACCTATTCACATCTATATCAGATTATCAGTATATCACTAACAATACAGAGGATATTTTCATGATGGGCCATTTAGGGTGAATTATGCAGCAGAGAATGTGAACGACTTTAGATGTTTATGATACAAACAACATTGAAGAGCACAATTAAAAATTTTCCACACCAGGGAAACTTCACCAATCTGGGTTCTGCAAACCATGATTAAAGCATTTCAATCCAATAGAGTGGAATCCAACATCAACACAGGAACGTATGAAGAAAAATACTCAACAACATACAATCTACTTCCGCATTCCGAATCTATGGTAAAAAAAATCGTCATACTAGACGCGGTGGGGACTAAACGCGGGGTGGGGGGAATGGAAATATAGCTGCGAATACCAGTAGATAATTGAAAGTTTGAAACCAAAACAAATCGGCGGGTGCGCCCGCTGTCCAAGCGAGATCCGGTTTGGATTCGAGTCATCCAAGCAAGGTAGGGCTTCCTTGCCCTTGAAAAGGAGAGCGCGCGAACCGCGAAGGAGGAGAGATGGTCACCTGCTACGGGTGGATGAGGAGGGCGCCGGCGAGGAAAAGCTCCTGGTGTGGCAAGGAGGCTTGATCCGACGGTGGTGCGTGTGGGGTAGCCGGCCGCCGGCGAGGTGGGTCGCTGCCGGAAGCCAGGATTTCGCACGCACGCGTGCCGGCGAGAGGTGAATTTGGGATTGACAGCTTGGCAGCAAAGGCCCGTGGCCAGTTTGACATGTAGGACCCACCATGGCCCCACATGTCATCCTCGTATTTATGTTTTTTTTTCAATTGTAGTTCAACACCAACTTTATTAGAGCATGTTCAATAGTGTTAAATAAATCTCTATTTTTATTTTGGAGAATTTATTTTGAAAAATTGGCTTCAACAGAGACTTCATATGGATCTCTAAAATTATAGGTTCTCTAAAATCAGGATCTCGTCTTCGAGAATAGAGTCCTGATTTTCTAAAATAGCTCTCGCCATCGTGTGGATTATTTTAGCACGCATGCGGAAGAAACAAATCGATCTATGTTGCACCGCCTGCGTCGCTGCCGCCTGCGCCGTATTGTCGTCCCTGCCGTGTCGCATTGCCTTCTCTGCCGCGCCGCTGCACCGCCTGCCATCTCACCGAAACTTTCCCGCACTGTCGTCGATTGCGTCTGTCAGGCCTACGTCTGCCCCTTGTTTGCACCTGTATAGTACGGTAATCATCTTGCTTGTTGCTTGCTTTTACTGCATCAACTCTGCCTAGCATAATACGATAATCACCTTGCTTCTTGGTTGCCCTCGGTAATAACCTTTTTAATCTTATCGGCTTAGTGAAAGAATAATACCTTTCGTTTGGAACTATTTATCTGTCTTAACAAAACCAACAACTAGTGCACCCGCCAAAGCACTCGTTGCATGCCCGCCGTCGCCCGACCGCCGCCACGTGCGCCGCAACACGCCCGCTTGTCGCTTGCTGAAACTAATTTGTCGTCACACTGGCCAGCTACAATGCCCTGCTGCCGCCACTACACCAGCTGCGCCTTGCGCCGTCGCCTGCACCAGTCCACGCATTAGCTGCCGCGCCTCGAAAAGAGATTGATAACATAGCGGTTGATGGGTCCCGGTTAGTTAACAAATATAGAATTAGTTTTGAGAAGGTCAATTATTGATTTCATTCTCTAAAACTTTTTAGGATTTAAATAAATTTTTTTGAGAATTACTTTTTGAGAATTTATTGGGCATGCTCTTATACGCTAGTTTAAATGCAAAATTTCTTGATAATTTTTCTTTGTATTCATTATCCAAATACAGGCCCATAATTTTTAGGAAAAAGAAGTGCACGTCCCTATGTTCCATACTACAGCCTACAGGACGTGAAAGGTTTGTTGTAAGTTTAAACTTCTTTCAAGCTTGATCAAAGTTATGAAAAGACATAGCAACATCTACATTTCTACAGCATCAATTTATATTTATTAAATCTATCATTAAATATATTATTATAATATGTTTGTTTTGTGTCAAAAATATTTCTATATTTTTCATAAAGTAAGAGTGAATTGCACCTTTAGCCAAGTTTTATTATCAAAGTTTCACTCTAAACCATTTAGCTTTATATTTGTTGCACTTTGGATCATTCCAACTTTTTCTCTAGCCATGTCTAAGTCTAACCACTCTGCCAACAAAAAGTATGGCTTGAGCATGGGTGAAGGAGTTTATTATTGTGCTAGAATTGATATGCTTAAGTTTGGGTGGTCCAGAACATAACAAATATATAACTATTTATAAAGCAAGTAGTGTTTTTACCCAAAATTTTCGTCCGCATGACTATTTTATAGAAAACCCCTTGAGTGTTTATAAAATTAACACGCAGTCTCAATGCTTGAAAAGAAAGGAAGGGCTTGGATTGAAAAAAAACCTTCGCACCCTCCCGCCCGTCCCCATCTGCGCCGTGCCCGCGCCGCGCCGCACCCTCCTTTCCGTCACCTCCGAAGCTCCGCGCTGCGCTGCGCCCTCCTCCCGTCCCCATCCGCGTCGCGCCCGATTTCACCCGTTGTAACGCAGCATAGTTGCTAGTTAATATAAAATTACACGATCCAAAATAAAAATATTAGTAGTTCAAAATAAAATTTGGCAATAAATTAAATACAACCCAAATTCATTCAATTTAAAAGTTTAACTTAAGAAAACAAATCCAAAACATCATACAAAACTTATAATATACTACCTTCATCACAAGATATAAGAAGTTCCAGGCTTTACACGGATATTAAAAAATAAATAAAATTAAATAAAAGAATGTTGTGATTGGTTGAAAAAAGTAGGTGATAAATTTAAATAATGGAAGGTTGTGATTGATTGAGAAGAGAATATAAGTGAAAAAGTTGTTATATTTTAGAACAATGACGAAAGTGGAAGAAGTAAAAAATCAACATATTTATTTATTACCACACAGTACAAAATCGACCGGTACAATCTCCCTCACTCAACTAACTAATCCTATTTACTCCTACAAAGACCTAATCCACAATCTCTACACGCCATGCATGGATGATGAGGTGCAGTGGCGGAGCTACAGGGTGGTCCGTGTGGGCCACGGACCACCCTGCAACGGCCCAAACCACCCCCCTCAGTGCACAGGAATCAGTCAGCGATCGGCATCGTATGCGGTGCGATTCGATTTCTATTCGTTCGCCATATCACCAAGACGAGAGCCGACGCCGTCGTGCCTGACCTAGACCTAAACGAGACGAAGACGGGAGTCACAGGAGAGCTGGCCGGAGGAGGAGGGCAGCGCGACCGGCGACCGCACGCGACCAGCCAAGCGACGGCCGCCGACGCCGCCGCGCCGAGCCAAACCGAGAAACGGAAACCCTAGACTTAGACCGTCCGTCGTGATCGTGACTTCGTGAGTCGTCCATTGACCGTCGCTGGGCCAGGCGCTGGCTGTCTGCGTCGCCGCCGGCGTCTTCGGCGTCAGTCGAGAATCCGGTCGATCCGCCGGCAGCGCGCCAGAGTCGACTCTGACGCGTGACGCCGCCACCGTCGAGTCGACGTCGCCGCCGAGTCTCTTGAAGACTTCAACGTCGCCGCCAGACGCCAGCCGCGTCGGCCCAGCCCCATTCCCGCCGGCGCCCACTCGCCCAACGCCATCAACAGCAAGGCAGAGCAGAGGCAGCAGCCAGCAGCGACGGTAATGTATGCGTCTAGTGATGATTACTTCTTTTTATACCGAGATCAACCGTAAATCCTTACTTTTACAAATTTATATCAACACTCTCATATGTGAATAGTTTTAGGCACCACGTTGATATAGTTATATACTCACAGTTCCATCATAATCTATATATTTGATGCTTCTCTAAATTCGAGTTCTTTATGGTTATGAATATTTTTTTGTAGAAACAAGAAAAGGTCCTATATGACTTAGGGCCTCATTGTTTGCCTAGTAAAGAATTGATCGTTGCTAAAATTTAAATTTTAATACTTAATTTTAAAGCTAACTTTAGAGTATTTTTAACTTATTTTATTTTCGGCATTGGCTTTTAGATCGTTAAGGACAAAGTTCTACCCAATATATTTTTTCACTAATAAAACTATTTTGACATATAGTTAGTTCATGGACAACCAATGGAGCTGTTAGTCATAAATACCTTATACACCATTTGAATTTACATGTTTTCCATTCAGTATAGTATATATATTAGTTCGGTACAATATATGTATAACATCTTATAATTCTTATGCAGATTTGTTAAAAATGAACAGAAGTGGTGATATTGCTTCTCTTTTCCAGAAATATGAATCTAAGAAGAAAGCTTGTTCTCAATCTTCTTCGGTGGCTGCAACTGTTCCAGAAGAGCAAATAGAAGAACAAGAAGATGGACAAGATCAAGACAGAGTGATTCAAGAAAATGTAAGTCCAACTCCAATGCCTGTACATGAAGATAGAGTGGTTGTAGAAAATGTAACTCCAAATCCAATGCCTCCAAATCCACCTTCAGTTGCCCCAAAAGAAGCTATTTATGATATCAGTCGGCTACCACTTGATCCGGATGAAAGACAACCCATTGCAAATTATCCCGTCAATGATCAAGATACTGTTTGACGATCATATATTATTAAAGGCCCATTGCAACCCTATGCACATAAATTTGAAAGTAAAAAAATTGGAAATAGGGATCGACAATTCAATCCCATATGGTTTTATAAATATCCTTGGATTGAATATAGTGTCAAGAAGGAGACAACATTCTGCTTTGTGTGCTACTTGTTTGCAAAGGGAAAAAGTATAAAATCAGCATTTGTTGAAGGTGGTTGGAGAAATTGGAATAGAATTGATGCACTTGATTTACATGTGAGTGGTGTGAAAAGTGCTCACAACGCAGCCCAAGAAATATATAATTTATTTATAATTCCACATGGAGCAATTGATGATAAAATTATGAAGGCGGATAATGAGGAGCGTCGTCTCTACAAGATCAGGTTGACTTATTCACTTAGATGTTTCAGGTTTCTTTTGCAACAAGGATTAGCATTCCATGGGCATGATGAAAGTGAAGAGTCTAGCAACAGAGGAAACTTTATTGAGCTTTTGAGGTGGCTTGCTACAAATAATGAAGAGGTGGACAAGTTTGTTTTGAAGAACGCTCTAGGTAATTGCACATTAACTAGCCATGACATACAAAAAAATTATTCAAAGTTGTGCAATGGAGACTAGAGATCAAATCATTCAGGAATTTGGTGATGATTACTTTACAATTTTAGCTGATGAGTCTAGTGATGTCTCTCATAAAGAACAACTAGCCCTTTGCTTGCGTTATGTTGATAAATCAGGCAAACCATGTGAGCGGTTTCTTGGAATTGTTCATGTAGATGATATTACTTCTTCATCACTTAAGAAAGCAATTCAATCTTTACTAGCTAGTCATGGTTTGACTATAACTCAAATCCGTGGACAAGGCTATGATGGGGCTAGTAACATGAAAGGAGAGATTAGAGAGATTAAAGAGCTTAAAACCTTGATCATGAAAGAATCACCATCTGCTTATTATGTTTATTGTTTTGCACATCAACTCCAATTGGTTCTGGTTGCTGTTGCCAAAGACAATAGTGATTGTGTATGGTTTTTCGATCGAGTATTTCTCTTACTAAATATTGTTGGTAGTTCTTGTAAGCGTCATGGAATGCTTCGACATCAGCAATATGATAATATCATGAAAGCACTTGAGTGTGGTACACTAGAATATGGTAGTGGGTTAAATCAAGAGATGGGGTTGCCTAGACCTGGTGATACTCGGTGGGGTTCTCATTATAAAACTGTGGTCAACATGATTGCTATGTATCCCACAATTCGTGATGTACTCATATCTCTTGGACGAGATACTTCACAAAGAGGTGATTGGCCAAAATACATACTATGGTTAGAGTGTTTGAGTCATTTGATTTTATTTTTAATGCTCATTTGATGTTTGACATTCTTAGACATACAAATGAATTATCTGAGTGTTTACAAAGAAACGACCAAGATATTCTTAATGCAATGTCACAAGTCCGTTTGGCAAATAGTAAAATGCAACAAATGAGGTCCGATGGGTAGGTTTCATTTCTTGAAAAGGTTACAATGTTTTGCAACAAATTTGGCATTCAAGTTCCTGGAATGGAAAATAATTATGTGACGTATGGAAGATCAGCACGTTTTGCTCCAGTCCAAACAAATGATGATCACTTCAGAAGAGAAGTGTATATTGGAGTCATTGATAAAATTAGCTAAGAGCTTGATAGTCGATTTGATTAGTTAAATATAGAGTTGCTTACTTGTATGGCTGCTTTGAATCCAGCAGATTCTTTCGCTTCTTTCGATGCAAACAAGGTACACAGACTTGCTGAATTTTACCCTAATGAATTTTCAAGCTCTGACTTGCTAAGACTCGATTTACAACTTGAAAACTTTAGTAATGACATGAGAAAAGATGAATTGTTCAAAGGCATAAACAATCTTGTTGACCTCTCAGTAAAACTTGTTGAAACAAAAAGGGACAAAGTTTATCATTGGGTCTATTTAATTATCAAGTTGGTATTGTTTCTACCGGTGGCTACCGCAAGTACTAAAAGAATATTTTCTGTAATGACTTTTATCAAAAACAAGCTGAGAAATAAGATGGGTGATAGCCTTCTGGATGAATGTCTAGTGATTTTTATTGAGCGGGATATCTTCTTACAATTGAGTGAAGAAGAGATCATCAACACTTTTATGGCTATTAAAAGGCGCATACCTGACAAGAAGAAATGACATATTGCTCTTTAACTATTATGGGTACGTAATATTTAAATTATATCTTAAAAAATTAGTCTTATTTATTTTATGAATCTTTATATATTTTTTTATCTTAATTGTGTTTTATAATTCAGTGAAATGTTGATTTACCATGTTTAAAAAGTTTTTAGACAATGGACCACTATATTATAAATCCTAGCTACACCACCTATGAGGTGCATCATACATGCATATGGATGAAATTAACGTTCAGGATGATGGAATTAATTCAGAAGAGCAGCATCCTGACGTAGTCATCGAGGACGGGGAGCCTCCGCTCGCCGTCGTAGCCGTACATGACGCCGACCATCCTGGCGGCGTTGACCGCCGCCTGCGTTAAGCCGGGGGAGAAGGCCACCGCCGACGATCTCCTGGAGCAGGAGAAGCACTCACGGTTGAGCTCCTCCCACTCGCTCGCGATCAGCCGCCGCACGTGCTCCTCCGCCTCGCCGGCGGCGAGCCCCGGGTTCTCCTTGAGGTATAGCTCCTTGTACGATCCGTCCAATCCTTCCTGTGCCTCGTCCTACATTTTTTTTACATATTTCATACATTTTCAGTTTACGATAGTCCCAACATTAATTGAAGATCAATCTCCCATACAACTTTAAACCTTTTTTATTTATATCTTTACACTCCTTAGAAGATATCAGAGACACCATATTACTTTGATATATGTGCATAGGCGCTGATTTAAAACATGAGAATAAGAATTCAAATACTGTTATAAGATTAATTTGCTAGGTGTGTAGTAATTACTCAGTCCGGTTTTTAATATGGATGATGTTGTTGACTTTTAATGTAGATTTTACCATTTATTTTGTAGTAATTACTCAGTGCGGTTTTTAATATGGATGATGTTGTTGACTTTTAATGTAGGTTTTACTATTTGTTTTATTAGAAAAAATTGTGTAAAAATGTAAAAATATAAGTCATATTTAAAATATAAACAAAATCATAATAAAATGAATAATGACAGAAGACAAATGGTCAAATTATGTTTAAAAGATAACGATGTCATCTATATTAAAAATTGTTGGGAGTGACATGTTTGAGTGAGGAAAAAGTATAGGCATTCTGACCTTGGCACTGCCCAGATCATCCCAGAGCCTCAAGATTTTTGCTGGGCAGGAGATGACAGGAGGGATGTGATCAACAAACTCTGCTGCATCTTGGCTCACATCATGCCCTAGCATGAACAACAGGTGTACAAATACAAGTGGCACTCCTGAGGTGACAACGCCATTTCTTAGGTAATCCTCAGAGTCAGGAACCTGGCCAGCAGACAACCATTTTGTCTCTGTCATGAATCCATCAAACAGCATTGCCCACTGCACAAGATACACATGGTAGAAAGAAAGTTCAGTCTTGCATTGCATGGTCAGTCTTGCTGCAAATTCGCTGTGAATGAGAAAAAAATTTAATTATTCTAACACAAAGGAAAAATTACGTACAGCTTTCTTCAGATGATTGATAGGGTTTACTCCATGTTCTCTCTCGACCATATCTGCGATGTCATTTGTAACGGTGTGTAGAGCCCTGAAGCATGATCTCATGCAGCTAGGCAAGGAATCGGCAGCTGCAAGGTCCCATCTGTATGAAAAAAATGCAATATTAACTGTTTCTTATAATCATATAACAATTCAAATTAAATCAAATAAATACTGAAGACTCAGATTTTCTATCTTAAATTCAGACTTAATTACATTTTGATTGCCTGAGTGAAGCATGAGAGTTCCTCATGTGTGCCAACAAGATCGAAAATATCATCCACAACATAGACAAAGGAGACGATCTTTGTTAGCTCAATTCGGCATCTTGACAAGGAGGCACCCTGGATGGCTGTCATCATCCATAAAAACCATTTCTGAACCTGGTCCCTGGCAACTGGTATTTCTTGAGCCAATCCCAGGTCCATCCACCATCTGAATCATCATTCATGCATGTCATTTTCAGGCACTAATCAAACTTTAATACATCAAATTAATTAACTCTTAACCACAGTTGTGAATCACTGTGTTTGATACAACTGTTCAACTAATTAAGAAGGATCTCTGTTGTTTCAATTAATACAGCAAATTAAATTATAGCAAGTAGCTGGCATGTAAGTTACTACGAATCGTACTGTTGTTTGGTATAACTGTGTTACAAGTAATTAAGAATCACTGTTGTTTCAATTAATATAGCAAATTGAATTATAGCAAGTAGCTATGCATGTAAGTTACTATGAATTGTACCGTTTGTTTGATACAACTGTGTTTCAACTAATTAAGAATCACTGTTAACTGTTCCACTACAACAAATTAAATCATAACAAGTAGCTAGCTAGCTAGCTAGTATGTATCAATGATGCAATGTGTCTACTATGTACCTTTTGATCTCTTGCATCTCCATCTGATGCAGCAGCTTGTTGAGCTGGAAATCTGCAAGTGCGAGCTCCTCCATGGCAGAGCACCTGATGGGCAAGGTCTGGAGGTAGTTGAGATGGTGCCTGGCCTTGTACTGGTTCAGGCTGACATGGTAGGGATGATCAAGCGACTGCCTCACGTATCTTGCAAGGTTTGGCTCGAGGTAGTCGATGGCGGATTCGAGGTTTCTGGTTGAGAACTCCTTTGCCTTGCAGAGTAAGGCTTCTTCTCCAATGTTCATGTGTGATATGTCTTGCAGGCTGAGCAGTCCTCTGATATCCTTGCTGTAATCGAGCCTGAATTCGCCATTATCGTCTGTGAATCTCCCAAGAATCTCATCTGTAATCAACAGTAGTTAATCATGGTTAGTTGATTGGTTAATCTGTAACATATGATATGATCAATGGTACGGGTGATCACCTGCTGAGACATGGTGGCCAGCTTCTCTCATGAGGCGGAAGGCGAGGGTGGCGTCGAGCAGGTCGCCGCTATGGGCGAGCTCCTCGAGCAGGCACGAGGCGTCCATGGCGTCGTCGACCTCGTCTTGGAAGTAGTGGTCGATGCAGAGGCGCCTGAGGTGGTCGACGGTGGCCATCCGCTCCCGGCCGCCGCCGCTCGCCGTCTTCTGGTGTCGCCGGCGTTGATGCTGCAGCATCTCCTGCACGTCGTCCGTCAGGGTTTCGTGCCGCTCCATCAACACCTACAAATCAAACACAAGCTTAGCAACAAGAGACTTGATCGCTATATATGCTAATTAATCCATGCTACATCCATTTTAACATACATCAACTTTTATATTCAGATAAATAGCTATAAATTATTATATTTGAAACGAAGAGGGAGTATTAATTAGTAGCGTCATGATGCATGGTGTTAATAGCTACGTAAGTTTTACTATTAGATAGCGCCTGCTAGCTACGTAATTAATTAAGTTGTACGTACGTTAGTATATATGTACCTGGATGTCGAAGTCGGTGGGCAGCATCGATGAGTGGGAGGCGAGCTCTTGCCGGCCGGGGTATATCGCCGGCGAAGGGCGGACGTGGGCTGCACGGCGGCGGCGGCTACTGCCCCGGCTCGCCGGAGAAGAAGAAGCCGAACTAGCAGCAGCAGCTGGAAGGAGCAATGGCTCCAGGAGACGAAGGGAGGAGGAGAAGGACGAGAAGACGTGACAAGCCATCGATAAGCTAAGTTAAGCTTAGCTGCTGGATTAATTAGCGCTGTGGTTAATTAGCTAGTATCTAGGTATATCTTGTAAGCTTTGATCTGTGTGGCATCGAGCGAGTTTAGATGGGATGGAAAGTGGAATGCATGGCCACTCCATTTATAGGAAGATGGGAATTGTACTTGCATGGGACCCACACATAAGGCGCTTCAATGGGCAGCAGGATTCTAATCTCTCGATGAACGTTCATCCGTTTCCGTTTTTTATATGCAATATTTTTTAAAAAATGTAATAAAATATATTAATATATAATATATCACTTTATAAATATGTAAATTTAAATTTAACCTCTACATTAAACTCTGACTATGGCTAGTATATGTATATTTTACATTCAAATTTGTTATTTTTTATAATTTATTAATATATAATATATCACTTTATAAATATATAAATTTAAATTTGACCTCTACATTAAACTCTGACTATGGCTAGTATATATATATTTTACATTCAAATTTATTTTTTTATAATTTATAGAAATCGAATTTTAATTTACATATTTATGAAGTGAATATTTACATATTAATCTTTAAAAAATATATAATCATTTAGTTAACATATAAGACTTGGGTGGACATCCCCCGAGTGCTTAAAAAGTTTCTCGCTTGAATGCTGACTGATCAGGTGGTCATATGAACTCGGAGGGAATTTGTGGTTTAGTTATAAACTCCATAACAAAATAATCATAAATAGTATTTAAAGATTTTGATGGTATTGAGTATCTCATGTCATCTATCAAACAAAAAAAATTCTAACTCAAAACTCAATCTACATATTGAGAAACTTATATTGGTAAGTAACTATGGTATTATTGTATAACGCTATGATTTTTGTGTTGTCAATTTTTTCAAGAAAAAATTCATCACTATTTGGTGAACTGTTGTACAGCGTACGTTATTGTCTGACTGGGATGGGTTGTTTGGTTTCATGTTTCAGTTTGCTAAACGTTTTGAGCTAAGGCATTGCTTTACCATAATTTGTGTGGCTAGGAAACCCAGGCGGACTTTAGGAAGGATTTTGTAGCATGCCACAATAGTATGACAATAAACCAAACGTTAGACTAGATTGGTTAAACTTTGCTTAAGATTTGGTCAAATGTGGCTATGAATCAAATACCCCTGTAATATTAAAGCCACTAGCATGGATACCCAGTTCTAAGTGAATAAGATACCATCGATACGATCTTTTTCAATAAAACTATCGTATAATAAATCAATAAAACCTAAAAACATTTCATGTTCTCCTTTTAACTTACCTCAATAAGGTGCAATATCATAACGATAACGGATTCATAACGCCAACGGATCTCATCAAGAAACCAAACATCCCTCTACTATTCATGCCAACAACATCATATATTTATACTCCTTTCATCCATATATATAAGCATTATTAGGTTATTTAACTATATATTAAGATCAAGAAGAAAACACCTTTGTCGGAGCTCGAGCTCCAACAGCAAGGAGCAGTGGAGCCTTCTTTTTGGGATTTGGCCAGGGAGCAAGGTATGGACGTGAGTTCATGCTCGGATCCCCTGAAAAGAGACAAAGACATGTGGGTTTAAGCCGTTCAGAAGCATAACGCCATGCTCTTGTTATATTTTTAACCAGATCCCTTGCTGCATTGTGCACAAAGCATATTGTGTCTTCTTCTAGTGCTAGTGGGGGTTTCTATCCTTAGTGAGTTTAGTGAATTTTTAGGGTGCGAATACCCTTGTTTGGTTGCCTCGGCCCTCCTCTTATAGTCCAAGGTACCACATTGAGTAGCCACTTACAAGTGGGCTCCATGTACACAGGAGCTAGGTAAGGTAGTCCCATGGCCAGCTAATAGGTTGGGCCTTCTACCAGCCTTCAGAATATCGTCGGGTGAGCTGGAATAGCAATGGCCAATTGCATCCTGGCCCATTGCCCCTGGCCTCGACGCGTGGCCCTAGAGTTGGTGGTGAAGCCAAGGGTGATGCTAGTCAAGCCCACTCACCGATCTCTGTCATTGAGTACACTGGGTCATGGTGGGGCCAGTCAATCGACGCATCAAGGACCCAGTAGGCTGATAGCCAATGCTCTTGGTTTTTTAAGGATGATGATGGCTTTTTAAGGATGATGATGGCTTGTTCCATGGTCGGTATGCATCGTCTTGACGCCCATCCCTCTCCACACACATACCCGATGGATTAGTATCCTTAGCATTAAATTCGAGATCGAGCGTGTGACGTGAGGGAGAGATGGGTTGAGTCCTATTACATTAATGGCATTCTAGGGGTCTCGAGCAGCACACAAAAGACCATGCTCGGGACGCGCCCCGAGCTCGAGACAACTCCGTGCTTGGGGCCTCCTTCGTGTCCGCGGCATACTCGGGAATAGCATCTGAGCACAAGATGTGGTTTGCCAAAACAGGGATGCCATATCCTGTTGATAGCCGTTTTTGTTAAGTGTCACGCAGTAATATCTCTGAAACTTTTGTGTCCCGAGTAGCCCGAGATGTGGACTCGGGTTCTCACTTTTCCAACAAGCTTGATGTTCCTCATTTAACGAGAAATTGATAGCGATGGAAGGATGGGTTGATGTAGGATGAAAGAAATTTAAGTGAGGTATAATTTATGAGATGAGCAGTACTATAACATTATAATATTAGTATTTATAATAAATTTTAAACACTCAGAATGTTTGTATTTGTGAATAAAAGGGTACAGTAGCAGTACCCTGCAGGAAAAAAAGTGTACATAAACACTTGAAAATGCTGGCAGGTGCTGGTCTCATGGGGAGAGTGTGAGTGAGAGCGTCGATGGCATGAACAGGCCGGTGCCCATCGCCCATTGTCCAATGATCAGTAAACCACGTGATTTCTATCTATAATTCAAGTTTATTTATAATTTTCCGTTGTAATTTGCGAAAACGATCGGGGTGCCCCTGGAGATATGCTGCTGCATCCGCAGACCCATCCATCGATCTTGTGTTAAGCCTGTTTCTATTTCCACACATGGCACTGGCAGGGTTGGTTTTCTATGTTACTTCTTCCGGTCAAAAAAAATATTTTACGCTTTAAAACCCCCACAATCAATCATTTCTCAAATACTTATATTAAAAACAAAACAAAAAACAAATAATAGAATAGAATTGACTTAAAAGTATTATTATTATTATTATATCATAAACTTATTTAATTTCATAAACTAAATATAATACAAAAGTTCTTGTTAGAATTGTCAAATTTTGACATAATATTTTCTTAAATATCAAATACTTTTTTTATCGGAGGAAGTACCACACATGACACAAGCATAGTTCACTGCTGTGCTTATGTTCTTGAGCACAAAGTCGGAAAATGCTCCCCTCCGAACGCCTCATGTGTGATGTGGAAGGAAAAATCAGGTGCTCACTACTCCTTCCTTCCTCATAGCTCTCATAGCTCTCCTTGCTCCCATTCTGCGTTCTCTAGTTAAATAAAATTTAGTTTATTTAAATGAACAAAACATAATAACCTCTGCTGGTCGGTCAACATCCAACCTAAACATATACTCTCTTCGTCCTTCGTTTCAAAATATAAAAAAAATTAATTAGACACGTAGTATTATGATATATCATATTTAACTAAAACTTTTATATTTTAAACAAAAACAGAAAAAGTATTACATGAATGAGATTTACTATCAGTGGTACATGCATATCCCTCCACTCCACAAGCCGATTACCGGTGACTGATAAAACGGCTGATCGGCACACACACATACGTTCACATGGTCGTCTTCGTCAAGCAGCAACAGAAATATCGAAAGTTGCATTACTATATGTGGTTTGAGCATCTCCAAAAAAATTGTTATTTGGCTCTTCATGTCAAAATTTGGCAAACACCAAAAAAAAATCCAAGAGACTCGCTATCTCGATGGTCAAGTAATCCCGTTAGCCAAATCACTCTTTTCACTAACCAAGTCTAGAAGTCGGAATAATGGCCGGTCAAATCACTCCTTTGCGCTGATTTTGATGAATAATTGAAGAATAGAAAAAAGGAGATAGAGAGTGATCCGTGGGTCTTAAAAGAAAAAGAAATAAATAGTGTAGGGAAAAGGCTGTTGTTTATTGGAGCATATATTTTGAATATTCTTTTTTAAAAGAAAAACGATACGAGATTGTGTCTTTTCATTCAAATATAGTGGAAGTAAATACAACCCGAGCAAAAAAGAAAATAAAAGTACAAGGCAGTATAGCTAGACAAAAGGTCGGTAGGAGCTCTCGCATCTGCTTCGCGTCAACCAGCATCCACAGCTTGGCCTTGTCTTTGATTTCGGTAAGAAGGTAACTCGTCATGGATCATTTATGCTCGAAAATCCGTTGATTCCTCTCTTTTCAAATTTCACACATGACAAGGAGGATGCGGGTGCGCAATCCCTTCTTGGGTGCTCCTCTTGTGCTGGCCCGGCTTTTCCACCACTCCAGGACCGACTGGGTGACCTCGCAACGCACAAGCTCGAGTTGAGGGTTTCCCACCCAACTTGCTATGGAGGACCAAATTCTTTTTGAGTACAGACATTCTGCGATGAGGTGAAGAGTTGTTTCTTGAATCGTCCTACACAGAGGGCAGACTCCATTGTTTCGCCAGCCCCTAGCCTCGAGCCTGTCTGAGGTCCATACCTTGTTTTGGATGATAAGCCAAGCATGGACTTTGCACTTTGCTGGCGCCCAGACCCTCCAAATGATCTAGTCGAAGGTGGAGTTGGGGGCGCCCACACATTGTGCTTGGTAGGCTGAAGACGCCGAGTATTGTCCATGACTGGTGAGCTTTCCAGGTAACTCGGTCTGGGCTGCTCTTCATTGAGTTGGACACTGTGCATCGTTGTCCATACAACCATAAGTTGATGGATGAGTTCTATCGAGATTGGCATGTTTCCCTGAAGGTTCAGATCTCCCACCCAAGCATTATTCTTTTTCCCTTTGCGCAAGGACTTCCCCTTGTTCTTGTCGATTGTATAAACGAGCGGTGCCAGATCTTTGGGTCTTCGCCCGTTTGCCCAAGGCGAGTCCAAAGCATGTTGTGTTGCCGTCGCCAACAGACAAACTCGTTGTTGTCGTGAAGAGTGTGTTGTCAATTTTATCACAAGTCGTCTTGAGCCACACCCAAGGTTTGTTTGGGTCTGTCCACTCATACCCAGCCAACGTAGTCGCATAGTTCTTGTGAATTTTTTCAGGTTCAAAACACCTAGTCCTCCTTGCGTGGTTGGCATGCATGTCTTTGTCCAATTGACCTTACATTTTCCTCCAGTGATATCCCCTGTGCCAGACTAGAGAAAGCAATGACGTCGTTTATCCAGCTTTCCTAGAGCCCCCTTTGCGACCTTTAGCGCAGTGAGTAGGTAAATCAGTTGTGTTGTTATGACCGATTTGACTAGTGTTGTTATCCCCGCTAGGCCCATGTTCTTGCCTCTCCATCCCGCCACATGTCTCGAGATTTTATCGAACACCGGTTGCAGATCTGATATGCGCATCCTACCTAGGACCAGGGGAAGGCCCATGTATTTTATTAGGAATTGCACACGCGCTGCCGGGAAACCTTCCAAGACTTCTTCAAGATCGATAGATTGGCATCTGATCGGGGCAACTTGGGACTTATGCAGGTTAGTGACAAGACCAGTGACTATGCCAAATCATTGAAGAATGTCTGTGAGGGATTTAATGTCCTTCCTTGTTGGGTTGAGGAAGATGACCGCATCATCCGCATACATCGAAATTCAAAGAAGGGTCGTTCTGTCTCGAAGCCTAGAGATCGCCCAAAGCTCTGTTGCCTTGTAGAGGATCCGCGGGATCGATTGTCAAGATGAAAATTAGTGGCGAGAGCGGATCCCCTTGCTTGAGCCCCCGCCCATGTCGAATTTTTCGCCCAGGTATGTTGTTGAGTAGGACTTCGGAAGTGACGGTGGATAGGAGGGACCAAATCCAATCAATCTATTTTATTGGAAAGCCTCTTTGCTGAAGAAGGGCCAGCAAGTAGTCCCAACAGACCAAGTTGAAAGCTTTTGTGATATCCAGCTTGAACAGCAGCATCGGACGCTTTGCACAATGATATTTCCTGGCCATACTTCGCACATAAAGGAAATTGTCATGGATGCTTCTTCCCTTGATGAAGGCGCTTTGGTTGGGGAAATCAAGGAGGGCATGTGCGGCCTAAGGCGCATGGCCAGCAGTTTCGAAAGTATCTTGCTAATGTTGTGGATCAGGCTGATTGGCCTGTAATTAGCGACTCTCTCTGCGCCCTCTTTTTTTTGGGACGAGTACTATATTTGCTGAATTTAGCAGTCCCAAGCCAGCACACCACAGATTGTAGACAAAAGCTGAAGACTAAAGAGACATCCGCAATTGTTATCTCCCAGCAAGCACGGAAGAAAGCCCCCGTGAATCCATCCAGACTCGGGGCTTTGTCGATTGGCATCTCTCTTATCGCCCTATGAATCTCTTGTTTCGTGAAGGGTTTGGCCAACATAGCTAGGTCGGTTGGAGCAACCTCAAGCGTCTCCCAGTTTAGCTCGTCGGGCCTTGGTTCCGTAAGGGCCATGATTCGCTAGAAATGCTCCAGAATGACCGCCTCTTTTTCGTCATGCGTAATGGCCCAGCCGCGTTCTTTACGCAATCTTTGGATGTTGTTCTTTCTTCTTCTCTTGTTCACCGTTGTTGCCCAATTTCTTAGGGCGGCCGTTGTACGATGCAGCTTAGGATTTAGGCGGTGGATGGACTCTATATAAGAGGACGGCTGATCCCAAGAAGTCTTCACCACCTCCCTGGACCCCAGGATTCTCACCCAAAAGTTCTCGAATTTGAAGGGGCTAGGCCTGGGCAATGATCGGAGGGTCCCGTTGGCATAGCATGCAGAACGTGTTGGTTGAAGGTCATGTCAGGCTTCGTTACAAAAGAAACGATCTAGCCTAACTAAAGTAGGCCTTATGCGCTCATTGCTCTAGGTGTACCTCCTATTCTGTAGTGGAATTTCATGGAGCTCACATCGCTCAATGGTCGAGCAGAAGCACCTCATGGCATCACGGTTGAAGTTGGTGTTGTTTTTGTCGGACACCCGGTATATCATGTTGAAGTCACAAAAAAGGAGCCAACCTTCCTCCTTGGTAGGCTTGAGCCTCCTAACGTGCCTTAGAAAAGCCTCCTTCGGATGGTGCCTAGATGGCCCATAGACTCCAATTAGATGGAAGGTGTTCTCAGAAAGAATGGTCTTTGCACTTGCCGAGATTGAGAACCGCCCTATACGAATATCTTGAAGTTCAATGGCTGTGTTGTTCCACAAGAGGAGGATCCCCCCTCTCGTGTACCTTGCTGGCTTGAAGGCAAATATCGAGTTTATAGCCACCGAAAAAGAAAGCGAGATTGTCATCTAAGCTTTGAAGCTTCATCTCTTGAAAGCACGCTAGGTTGCATTTAGTATCAAGCATGAGCTTGTTTACTGCATTACACTGCGCCATAGAGTTGAGGCCTCTCACATTCTAGCTAATGAGATCTAAGCTAATTGACATTGATTTGAGCAGGGGTCGCTGATGGGTGGCCTCCAAACCATTGGATGGACAGGCCTGGGAGATCTCTGCTCAAAGAGGGCGACCGAGGCGAAAAAATGTTTCTTAGGGCCAACTGGTACAAGGCGTCAACAAGGCTAACTTGGTACAAGGCGTCAACAAGCTAACTTCTCTTAAAGTGGAGCTTGATGCATGGTTTTGTAATTTCACATAGAACGATTATTTTCTTTTTTCTTTTTGATTGGGCCTGAGGCCTGTAACTTAGACATATTTATAATTTTATAAAATGAATATCTAGTAGGGGTCTCCCCTACTATTTCCCTTCAAAAAAGGCTAACTTGGTCGAGCGGTGGCGAAAATCGTTTGGCTCAGGAGGCCCAAGCTTGTCCTACTCTGTTGTGGAGTCCATTGTATGCCGCAAGAGGCGCAGCGGTCCAAGCGTGTTCCAGTCCAAACGTGTTTCTGCCAGGCCCAAGATTTGAACGGCCCAAGCAACTTACTTCTAGCGCGGTAATGCAAGTGGCAGTATTGGGTCGAGTCATGGTCGGCCCAGCCGATCGGCCTTTTTTGTGCAGTAAGCGACCAACCGGACGACCTATTTTGTGTAGCAAGTGGCTCACCGTCCATGCGCAGCAAGCGGCCACACACATGGACCATCGTCCAAGCGCGCGACAAGGCCTATGCGCGCAAGGCAACCTGTGGTTAGACCGGTTAGACGACAGCCCAAGAAACAGCCAGGAGGTAGGCTCGCCCATCCGGCCTTTTGACCGCCCAACCAAGAGTCTTCTAGTTGTCGTCCTCACTGTTCGTCGCTCGCAACGTGCAAAGTGCGCTCGCCGCGCATGGCGCCCACCGTGCGCACCGCGACGAGGCAAAAACAATGGCGGCTAGCTAGGGGAACCAATGGAAAGACACAGAAAAACGTCGGTGTTCACCTTTAGACGCAAGATATCCGCGAAAGTCCTCTTCTTCCTTGCATGCCCCATGCGGCGCGCTCCCCACATGTCGCGTGCTCCAACAAATCACGCACGCCATGCCCACCACGCACGCCGCGCACACCGCGTCCGCCGTGGCGCCGCCAGAGAGGTAGCAAGTTGGGGGTTACAACAAATAGCCTTACAATAAGGGGAGGCCACCTGCCGTTGGCCGATGCAACAAAACAAGTTTTCTAGCGGGATGACATAGGCTAGCTGTTGTGTGTCCATATGGCTAGTGCGACACAAAAGTAGTAGGGGGATACATGGGACAAACGATGGCTCATGACTAACATCGCTAGGGAGAACAACATCACTCGAGCGTGTCTTCCACAACCTCCATGATGTCTTCTCCAACCAGCGGTAGGAGCGCCGTTTCTATGGAGTCCTACTCGTCCTGTATGCCGAAGTTGGCGGTAAGAGCAACGATGATGTGCGACGGCAAAGACCCATCGAACATTGCGACATACTGGCTGAGGACCTGCTCAACGTTGTTGTCGTCTCCCTGGAGAAGGCCCAGGTGGTTGAGTAGGACTCCGCCGACACCTTTCCATGATCGGCCGCTTCGCTTTGTTTTGCAATGTGTTCGCTTCGCCGGACGACGGGACGGCGATACTTCGAGCCTGCTCTTGCTCGGCGCGGTAGAGGAATTGGGTCTTCCACCGGCACGGGGGGTGACGGCACAGGGAGCAAGGCCTGCGGTGGCGGCACGAAGAGGCTGGCAATGGCGGCCGAGGCTGTGGCAAAGGGGTTGCTCGCATCAGCGAAAGAGAGCTTGCTCGCCTTGTCCATGGTGGTCCCAGAGCGTGGAGCGTCACCATTATTCTCAATTGCCACCATGGGGGCAATGCCAATTGCCGGGAGGAGGGGGCAATAGCTCCTTGCCCTTTGCCGCCGCGGCCAAATCAAGCCTTGAGAGTGCCTCTTCCATCTGTTGGTAGGCTGACGACGAGTTATCCGACGGCAAGGCATCCCTGATACGCGTAAAAACGCGGCTAACAGGGATCGAATCCCCTCTGAACCAGGCTTATCCCCTATTGCGGCTTGTGTTCCAACCATGGCCTTGTCCACGACACGCCAATACGGTCAAGTTGATCACCAGGGTGGGGCGAAAGACGCGGCCTTCCTTCCTGCGAGGCCAAGGCAGAGTTGTGCAACACACTAAGGAAGCGAAATTTGCCTATCTGCGCCTGTAGCTCACACTGTTATTGTGAACGGAAAAATTCAGTCATAGACGGGGATGGCAGCGTACGGGCGTCGTCATCGGCCGAGTCACGCTGATGGCCCCGCGGCGGCTAGACCCCCTGCGTCGTGCCGTCTAGGAAAATCTTTGACTAACATGCCAAATAGTCTTTAAGATGCTCTAGGACAACTTGCAGTTCGCAACATGTCGTTTTAGCGTTAATGGTAAAAAAAGGAAAAATAATAGTTGCCATTTATTAATTAAGATAAATCATGGGGCATGTATCTAGGGCTAGTTTTGGTCAATATGGTCAGGTGCATGTTAAACATGGCGGCATACTGGTCATGTCAACAGTGATCCATTTCGTGAGGTTGACCATGCGTGTACTTTTTATATGTGAACCAAATTCCTCTGGAGAAAAATGTAGTTATGCTCAATTTCACACACGATACACGTTTATTCATAGTACGTATAGACCACACCAAAACTTTCAATTGTAGAACCATCAACCTGTCACGTTACAAAGAGTCGTCGTTGTATTACATTTTTTTGATGGATGAACTCCTGTCCTTACCATTTAAGACAGATTTATCACTATCACAGATTCACGAGCCTCCGGAACTTTTACATCCTAGCCCTACTTATGTTCTTGTTCTACAAATAGACCGACTATTTAACTCAGTGTCATCAACCTTGGTACCAAAATACAAGAACCTTGCTGAGCTGGCATGAGCTCCACGTAAGATGGTAGGTTAACCAACAAATATGCCCTTATAAGTAATGATATGGAAATATGGTTTGGTGATAAGATGCACACGTACCATACTGATGAGCGAGGTTCGCTACCATATAGAGATTAGAGAGTCAAGTCCAGAGGACATTAATGTAATCAACAGATTACCAAACTACCATGCCACTCGTTGGCTTCTGGCTAAATGTAAGCTAATTAAGTTCTTAAATTCTGTACTTTTTAAAACTAATTTCTAAAATTCTGTATTTTTGAAATAATTTCTTAGGTTAGTGCCAATGCATTTGGCGGCGACCACCTGTTGACAACTTGACATAGAGTTTGTGCTAGTTTGAGAGGATCTCAGCGTCAAAGTTCTGTAACACCGATATGTCATACTTGGGTTCCATTCTTAATGCCACTTAGGTAAGGGGCTATTTTAAAATAACCAGAGGGCTCGTTTGTAAAATGAAAATACAGACAGGGATAAGATGTAAAATTTGACTACATTCTCAGCCCACCTTCAAGTCGGTCATCCGAGGCATTAAGGCCTTTTGTGTCTAAGCAATGTCATATTGGAGGTGTTATATTAAGTCTAATTAATTCGTTATTAGCATAAGTGTTACTGTTACATTTTATTATCAAATCATAGACTAATTAGATTTAAAAAGATTCAAATAGTAAGTTACATGTAATCTGTGTAATTAATTATTTTTAAGTTTATATTTAATGTTTTATACATGTGAAAGTAACCGTGTATAAAGTTTTTTTATGAGAACTAAATAAAAAGCCTAAGTTCACGGGCAATCATGGAGTCGACCTGCTAATTTATTTATTTTTCACCAAGATGTGACGTGATCAGGTGAGTACGGGACAATGCCAATAATGGCTGCGTTCTTTTCTAATTGTCATTTTGAACATCTACACAATCTTTAATGCACATGTCTTATTATACTTTTTTAATTATATATTCATACAAATTATTAAAAATATAACCATACAAAAGTGTTTTTCAAAATAAAAATCTATTAATGCCGTTTTTACATATTAAATATCCTACTGTTTTAATCTATTAATGATTTAAGGAATCGAGGTTTGTTGCATTGTAGAACTAGGTCTATTTTAGAACACTGGTACTATTTCTAACAAATGATATATGTCTAAATATCAGGCACAACGGGATGGAACATAAGGTTGTAGTTACAACCAGGTTGCCATCAGGGACATGATCGAGGTTGGCTTCTGGCCTAAGTGCTTTGGCAAATTTTCAACAAGAGCGACACAGATTGAGACTTTCGAAAATGACAAAAGAATAAAGCTGTAGCTGATCGTCATATAGGAAACATCTTCTATCAACGAGGTCGAAGTTTCGCCATCTTCCATCAACAAGGTCGAAGTTTTGCTGACTTTAAGATAAGTGTGGTTTTAATCTCAAAGCTTCATGTTTAATTCTCCACATGTTTATATTTTTAAAAAAATGTTTGGAGGGATATCTTTCGCTCCAAAACTTTTTTTTATAAGTTTCGCCGGCTTCTTGCCTGACATTTTTTTTGGGTGCCATCACAAGTTCACAACGTCGATCCATCTAGGCCTCAAGCCCAGAGTTTGTCTGTTGTCGTCGTTGTTGTTTGAAAAGAAGGGGAAAAGCTTTGTCACTTTTGTATTACTACCTTTGTTGTTGTTTTCTTTTATCTAAGTCCGGTGAAAGATGGCCTCAGAAGTTTAGACGTGAGGCCGAGTAATCCCACTGTTACTGACAAATGGATGTCAAGGATGAAACAAAGGCAAACTTTGAATTTCTAAGCAGATAATGAAGTTCTTGCATTCAGGGAACATTACCATAAGATTCTCGTGTCTGTGACAAAGATGAAACCTCAGCTTTGACAATATACCCTCAAATTTTTCAGACCGAATCCAAAGTTGAGAGTAAGTATCTTGAGAGGGACGGAAAAGAAAAGAATCAGCTTTTGTATCTGATGGTCGGCAAGAAGGGGAGGGGCATTTGTCCTACGTAGCACACGTATCAACATCTACCACCAAATTTCTATCTTTCTTTAGTTTCTTTCTTTCTTTACCATGTACTCGGCTACTGATCTTCTTGCGCCATCACAATGTCCATCCATCTACTGTTCTACTTCCTGGTGACATGTGTGATCTATACACAATTGTGAAACCTTGAAACGAAGCCGACAGGCTTCAGATTGTTTTTTTTTTCACATCTGCACCCTGAGTCGAGAGCGAATGTATGATGTGAAATGATCCGGTGGCGTGGGAGCTTACTGCTTACTGCTTACATCGGCGGCGATCCAGTTCAAGCTCCGCCCATGCGCCTCCTAAGCCGGCTCCGTGTCATCCGGATCGCCTCCTGGATGAGCGTCTCCTCGTCGGGTATTACCGGAGCTTGATGCGTATTGCTCGCCGCCGGTGGATTTGGATTGGCCGTCTGCGTCGCCTCGGTGCTCTCCGTTGTGACAGCTTCAGGACCTGCTTGAGGTGGCTGTGGCTGCGCAGGAGGAGACACGGCAGCGCCTGGTGGGGCGACCGGAATTGGGGCCTTGTCAGCTTGAGCTTGGTTCCTTGGGGGAGGCTGTGGCGGCAGCGGAGGTGCTGACGGTGAAGGAACAGGCGGCGGTGCAGGATTCACCTGCCGAGTCCGTGGAGGTGGTGGACGCTGCTGGGATTGCTGTGCCTGCAGAAACAGAGACGTTGAGAGTCAGATCAGAGCTCTACACAGATACAAGATGCAGGCATCGTCCGACAAATAAGTAATAAATATCAAGTTCAAAAACAATCATCTGAACATACAACTGAGAAACACGAAGCGGATATTACAGGGGCAAACATCATTACACCACTACGTGCTCACATAACAACTCAATCATGCATCAGTCAACAACTATGGCAAGGCCGCAGGCACCTACTTTGTCGGTAAACTGAACATATACATTAGTACTATGACGAGTGGTGTAACATCATAATGAGTGTGATGGTGATAGTATTAAATTTAACATGAGAAAAATGTGCATGAATCAAACTTTACTAGAAGCAAAAATAAATTGGAGATGTTCAACTTGAACCCTGCCCGAAAATGACCACAAAATTTTGCATTGTCAAACTATCCACGTTAATTTCCATGTAACAAAATGAATAGTTTTACAGTCAAAAAAAATATAAATGGTAAAATAACAAGATAAGAAAGGTTAGAACACAAAAACTAGCAACTTCAGAACTAAGAAGCGCCTATGCAGTTACTCCTAATAAACATATAATAGGTCCATTTCTACATCAGCGAGGTACCACATCCTATTCCTAGAGACCCAAAAAAACAATTGGTTCATGGACCCAGGTTATATGGAGGTAAAATCAGCACCATGATTAACCAAGTTAAGATAATAAAATAAAGGGTCATTTTTTAAACACAGATAGAATTAGGGCGCAAAATAACTTCCCTAGTTAGGAGTCACTGCTAAGGGAGCTTGGCAAAAGATTACCACACGACCTAAATGAATCAGATCCACTTGGTTGTGCTTCTCTTGCTGAAGCAATTTTAGAAACTTTCCAGCACCTCACAACAAGAACTAGTAAAACTACCATATTAAGAAATTGATTCAGCATGGTCAAATTAACTCAAGCTCCTAAGCTCAGAAATAATCCAGAGAAACAAAGGACACCGTAGCAACAGATATTACTAATACATCTAAGGACAATGCTTAATTTAGATTTTAAAAATAAGCTAGTGTGTTTAAAACAATTGGTTCCCCCTAACAGACCCATCATGAAACAAAGAAAAATGTAAGTCGCTAGATGGTGATCACGTAGCAGGACATATGCATTCAGTTGGCATGAACTTCTCAACAACAAGCAGTCAAACACAGCCTTTCAAACAGCTACACATAAGTTCTTGCGAAGGGTACCACTAATAGAAAAATAGTGAATAATCCACTGAAACGGCACTAGGTTAACTATCTTTCCAGAACCTCGCGATATTATTTTTAAGTTAGATTTTCATTGCTAGTTCCATAAAGATCCCACAGGATCATAATCAAATTCATATATCATATAGTAACCCAAATTCTTCAAGCACTGAGAAAACATGCACTGAAATGCATATGTCAGACCTTTCCAAAGAAAGGCTTGGTAGTACATTTATACCACGATTAAGCTAAGTCTTACTTATGAAAATGATTGTGCATCTCATTAAAAGCAACGCAAATATGAACCTAAATACCTAATGGTAGACATGGGATGTGAAAATGCAGGGATGAAAGGAATATAGAACCGATAGGTCGTAGGTATGTCAAATTTGCTGAATGCGTATGTTACTGCATTTCCCAAACAAACACCATTCATGCATCTGAAATTTTAAATACAATCATGAATCATGAAGATTACTAGTTCCGATCTGCCAGAGAGAGAGAGAGAGAGAGAGAGTGAGACAATGCTGCAGACCCATTCTTCTAACTTCCACCAGCAAATGGAAGTAACTGAGAGATTATGGCTGGCAAGCAACTTTAAGAGTTTTATGAAGTACCTGAGGACGAGATCTTTGAGCCTCTGACTGCGAAGCAATATATTGCAAGATTTCATAGAACCTTGTGTGACTGTAGTCTGCAATCTTCTGGAAGTAATGAACTGCCATATCACCAGCTCTAGTCCTCAACTCAAGTAGATTGCGATCAATTTCAGCTTCATGTTTGCCAATGTACGGCTTGAAGAATGACTCATACACATAGGCAGTGCCCTGAAAGTGTTCTCTGTTACAAACAAGCCATATGATTTTGAAATTAAAAAGAGATAAGAAATTCATACCTGTGTCTTGGGATACCAAAGATACACGATAAATGCCAGCTTTGCTTCACTATACATTGGTAACCTGTACGACAACAAAATCATCATCAGCAAGCATGAAAGTTTCCTCCCAAACTGCAGCCACCAAAAAAAACCAATAACAGATGGCGACATTACCATGATACAAAATTATCCCCAACTCTCTCAAAAACAGTTAGAACTGCTAGTAAAATCCTGTAAAATCATCACCGAGCATGTTATCAAGTCGATAATTAAATCCAAGAATGATAGTCTAAAGTAGAGGGGGTGTCCAATACAAACCAGTACTGACACCAGAACCGCAACTGCTCAACCTCAGGTCTGTTCAGCTCCACTGTCTTGTAGCAATCATAGGCTGGGTATGCATATCCAAGAAGAAGTCTGCAAAATCAAAAAAGATAGCAAAACAGATAACAGGTGTGGCCAAAATCATTGTCCCTTTCCAGTAATTAAAAGAAAACTAAAGCTGCTACTTACATTAAAGCTCTGGTAACGATTGAGACGACCATCTTGAGCCCTATTTCACAGAAACATCTGTTAGATCATGGGGTAGACAATTTTTTTTAGCAAAAATGGCCTAGGAAAACAAAAATGGACTATGAGCATCAAATTTACAGGAGCAATTGCAGAACAGCAGACATGAATAAATGGAAGCACTCCCTTTCTACTGCATCATCAATTGTGCATTTAAAAATGCAGTGTTCAATCATGGTAGCATCATAGCAACTTCTCGGAACCCTTTTGCTAGAGTCGGATTTGCTAAAACAATCGCTACAAATCCACATGATTATTAGTTCAGCAAGACCACACAAAATAACCTAAACATGCTGAACACAACTATTAGTTTCGGAACTTCGAAATCGAATCAGATGGAAGCGAAATCAAACAAGCAGCCAAAACTGCTCCCCGCAATTCAGACGAGTCTAATGCCTACCTAGGCAGATAAATCAACGGAGCACACAGGGAATCGCCACATTTGACTCGCAAATCTCTCCAAATGCGCTTAGCTTGCCTCGAACGCCACCTCGCGCGGGGCAATTGCAGCAGCGGAAACGCCGCCGAAGCGCAGGAATCACAGCTCCACTACTACTAGTACTACTACAGCAGCAGCAGCAGCCTAATCCACATCTAAAACCAAGCTAATATTCGTAACGTGTACGGGAAATCGAATCCAAACGAGAGGGGAATACCTTTCCTCCCGCAGCAAGCAAGCAAGCAACGGATCGATCGCCGAGCTACGAGCCGCCGCGCCGCCGCACGCACGAACGCCGAAGCGGGGGACGGCGCGCGGTCCCGGAAGCTTCCAGAAGCTTCTCGACGGAAGCCACCCCCACCCGCGTCGGCGGCGAGCGAATTCAAAACCAAGGGAGAAAATACAAGAGAGGCTTTTGAGTTTAATAATTTCCTTTTGGGGGATAAGCTAAGCAAGGACGCCAGGAAATTATCGCAGTAAAAGAGTAAATATTTTCCTTCTTTTGTCTTCCCGTCCGCTACTCGTAGCGTCACGCACAGTCACTGACTGCGGGCTCAGGGGTAAGAAGGGACCCACCTGCTTGTGTCTATCTGTGGGTCATGGGGGGACTTCCTGACGTGGACGCGCTCGCGACGGGCGTCGGGAAGGATGGGGGGAAACGTGCCAGGTTTTATACCCGGCGCGGGGTGGCCAAGATCGGCAGGTGTGGGCCCCATCTGTCAGTGACTTTTTTGGGGTGGATAAGGTTGCAAAGACGGTAAGTAAAGAATTGCTGCTGCTGTGTTGGGATAGGAGGGGGAAGGAATATGTGAAGGCGAAGAGAAAGGGATGGGATCTCCGCCGTCGATTCCGTCCACCGGCGGCTTTACCCGATTCGGAGGTAAACGGAGACGAAGGATCTGTTCAAGTTAGATGACGGAGAAGAGAAAGTTCCGTATAAATTTAAATAAAGCATTTTAAAAACTAACAAAATAAAGCTACTTTTCATCGCCTCAAACTTCCCAAATTACCTCCAGACTGGAGCTGTGGATCTCAAGCCTCACCAAATATCTCATTCCTTAAGGGCTTGTTTGGCATGGCTTTGGAGCCAAACTCCAACCTAGAGCGATAAGAGCTAGCCAAACACCTCAACTCCAAGAAATCGGGAGCAGCCCAACTCCATGGAGTTTATGGAGCTCTAGTTCATTTTTGTGGAGCACCTCTTTCCCAACTCCAGGATACCCCGAAATAGACGTGGACATGGAGTTTTGAGGAAATTACCCGCTTTTGCCATCCATTACACAAGCGAACCGGTAAATTTCTTTTTTCCCTTCCACTCGTCCCGCATCCTTCCTGGCCGACGCGGCTTCCTTTCCGCTTCCGCTCGAGCACAACAAGAGACGACGACGCCGCCCACTCCTCCACCCGCCACGCGTGACGGGCCTTCTCCACTTTCTCCTCATCATCATCATCATCTCCGCTCCACCGATTCGAGCCTCCTCCCGCTACTCCACGCCTCCGACTCGCGCTCAGTCCGTCCGTCGGCGCCGATCAAGCCTTCGCTCGCAGACGGCGCCTCCAACCTCTCGCTCCCCCTCCACCCTCCCCACCCCTCCCTCCACCCCACCACGTCGAGCTCGGCGGCGGCGCCGCCCCCGGTACTCCCTTCCCCACGCTCCTCCCTCCCCTTCTCCTCCCTTCTCCTTGCCCCCCGCTCTCCTCTCGTTCGCAACCCTAACTCTAGAGAAGCGACGGCGCAGTCCACATCGACGGCCGCGGACGTCCTTCTCTCGGCCGTCGAGACCCTTCGACACGCTCTCTCAAGTTGTTGTGAAGACCCGGCAAGTTCCTCCAACCGAGCAAGGTATGCCATATCCATGATTGCTTTGTAATTGAATAATGTTGTAATTTGGTTGTTGGCATATACATGTGAAGGGTTACGGAGGCTACGCTAGCCGAAAACAAAAACTTTTAACCGCGCAAACCAGAACACTTGCAAGTAAGGCCCGATAGATCGTTACCGATTAGAGTGTGCAAGAAAAATGACCAATCGTGGGCTATCCGATCTGAACCGTGTTGCCGATTCCCGCAAGCCGACACTGATACCCGGGGACAGCCGATTCGCAGATGCCGCAGCCGATCCGAGTCGTCCGACTGTGTTCTCGCGCCTCGCTCCGATGCGCTCGACCGCAGCCAATTCCTCCACACCGATCAACAGCCGCGTAACGTAGCGGCGCCTCTACCGGTATCCACACGTCCAGGGACGAACGCCGAACACCCGTGCGCTAGCACGCGATGCAAGGCTAGGGTTTGGCTCGAGTGGGGAGGGTTTCCGTGGAGATTGATCTCGGCGACTTGCGGATTCGGTTCAACGCGATCCAACCGATCGTCGCAGCTCTCCACCCTCGCCCTTTATATAGAGTTGGCCGATGGACTAGTGGCCGATCGGACTCTATTTCAAATCGGATCCTATCCGAATCTCATAGAGTCGGCCGCCCATACGTCGTAAGACCATAGGACTCTATCCGATCGGATCCCTATCCGATCGAGCCGTATCCGAGTCCAACTCGAATATCTATTCTATCTCCTTAAGCGTGCGACCACGTAGGTTCGGTATACTCGGTTTCGGCTATAGTCTAACTTAGACGATCGTCGGCTCGAGTCCAACTCACCACCACAACAACAGCGCCTAGCAAGACATATTGACACTATAGTATACAAGAATAATATCGGCTCGAACCGTAATGTGTACACAAATCCCTTTGCCTCACGATACCAATTAAGCCGTAGGCAAGATGTGTACCATCCCTTCAATAGCTTAACCATTCACTCGAACCGCATCTTGGATTATCCGTCTCGTTGATTGACTCCTCAATCAACTTAGCATGGCCATGCATTTTCATAATCCATTACCTTGAGGGCCCCTGAGAGATATCTCTCCAAAGGAGGGGTAAATTCCATCTTGATCACTCACATCCCACTCCATGTTTCATAGCAAACCCGAAAACTACTTTTATAACTACCCGCATTTGGAATAGCGTTTGGTAGTCCCAAAGTAGGCTACTACACATGTTGGAATCCATGGTGATCTCGGTCTAAGGACTTTGTACCAACACTACCTGAGATCAACTAATGGCACATTAATTCCTGTAGTGTCTCATGGTGGGTCTATCCAACAATGTGTTCTCCAACACATATGTCCATGTTTATTGATTTGGTATCTCCATACCCATGATCTATGAGACATGATCATCAATCAATAAACATGCTGATCTTAGAATCATATTTGTTCCAACAATATGATATATGATCGTGGATCGTTTAGAAATAGAGTCATACATAAAGAGTCTCATAAATAAGTCACGTACTTATTGATCAATACAAGATGTCTATTTCATGGAACCGAATAACACTTTATTCATAAATACATAAACATTGACCATGATATCCAACATCTCCATGTTACCTCTAGGACATATCACTAACAACATGCTCTGTAGTTGCCCTGTTCTACTTAAATTTTGTTAGTAATTAGTTGATATGTAGTTCACCCGGCCTATGCATGTTCGAATGCTTGTGTTGAGTTCATATAGATGTCGGAAATTGAATGGAACGTAGAGAATACCCAGATCCTGTGTGGTTTGATGGCCGAACAGGTTGAGAAAGGAAATAGGCCAAATACATTCTTGAATTCAGCTTGGTTATGTGCGGTTGAGAAAGGATTCAAAGATAGGACTGGTTTTGAATTGACCAAGGGGCAAATCAATAATAAGTGGGATAAACTGAAGGAAGACTTCAAGGCATGGAAAAAGCTAAGGATGAGGCAAACAGGAATCGGTTGGAATAATGACACTATTAACATGGACAATGAATGGTGGAAGAAACCTAAAGCCGTAAGTGTTTGTATTTAGGAATTTTAATTTTTTTAATTACTTGTTGTTATTAGTTTTTCCTAATATGTGTTGCTCTCTTGCATATTTTCGGATATTCCAGTGCGGAAATTTAGGAAGCATCCACTTCAAAATGAAGATGAGCTAACGATTTGTTTTCAAGGCATTGTTAATATTGGTATCGACCATTGGTCCCCTTGCGGCTACAATGCTCCGATGGCTGCAGAACCTACACTTGATGGTGAGACACAAGATGAAGGAGCAACACAAGCTGGAGAAGGTGACACACAAGGTGCGACAATAGGTGAGGAGCTAGATGAGGTTACCCCTTCTCCTAATAGTGGCAAGAGAGCAGCAAGGCTTGTCCAAGGAACAGGCAAGAAGGCTAAGACAGCTAATGCAGTCCTCATTCAAGAAGCATGCACTAGTATGGCTAGTTCAACTAATGCATATGCTGCCAAGAAAGATGGAAAATTCACTATTGAGAAAGTGATGCAGGCTGTGATTGATTGTGGTGCTGCGTATGAAAGCAATGAACACTACATTGCCACTGAATTATTTGTGAAGAAGGAGCAAAGGGAGATGTTCATGACATTTCCTGTAGAAGGAGCCACTAGGTTCTACTGGCTTAGTAGGAAATATAAAGACAAGTATGGAAATTAGGAGTGTTTGAAACAGCTTGTCTTTTGTATCCTTTGTTATTTTGCTATGTTTGGAGGCTTGTAAAAGCTCATTTTATTCCATACTTGACATTTGATTGTGCTATGTATGAAATAAGTTTTTTTGCCCACATGTTTCTCCTATTTTTTGGCAACTTGTTGTATGCAGGACCCATTATAATTTGGTCTACAATTTTTTGGGAACTTATTGTAATTTTGTTTATATTATAGATGTCTTCAAGTGAGAGTGATGACATTAGCGATGATGATGAGAAATTTTTTCTCGTGATTGAAGGAGGTGCCAAACTTGCATTAGCTTATGCGAGCAATTATATGGACAAGGCACCACCAAGGACCTCACAACTTAGTGGAATGGGATGGGTGATTGAGACCCTAAACACTCCAGTGGAAATGTCACACAATGCTTCTGATGAACAAGGATATCTTTTTGGATCTTCATGACGTGTGATTGATAGGTATGGTTTGAAACCGTCGAAACACATGAATACCTATGAAATGCTTGCAATTTTTCTATTCATATGTGGTGGTTGTGAGTCAAATAGAAGAGGGCAAAATAGGTTCAAGCATTCTAGTGAAACGATTAGTAGGAAATTCCATGAAGTTCTTGATAGTCTGATTGCAATGGCTCAAGATTATTTGAGACCAACGGATCCTACTTTTCAGATAGTTCACAAAAGAATTAGAAATGACAAAAGAACATATCCACACTTTAAGGACTGCATAGGAGCATTAGATGGAACTCATATTCGAGTGTCTCTTTCACCAGAGGAACAAGTCAGATTCATTGGTAAGACTGGAATTCTGACTCAAAATGTGCTTGACATTTATGACTTTGATATGAGATTCACATATGTGGCTGCTGGTCAACCGGGAGCTTTGCATGACACTAGTGTACTGTACCATGCAATGGAAGTGGATGCACAAGTCTTCCCGCATCCTCCGTAAGGTACAAACATTACAACATTTTTTCATGGTCAATTTGTACCTTAGATTATTTTGCTAATTTTATCATACATGTAGGAAAGTACTATGTTGTGGACGCGGGCTATCCTAATCGTCCAGGCTACTTAGCTCCACACAAGGGTGAAAGATATCATTTACCCAAATGGCATCGAGGTATGGAACCAAATATTCCAAAAGAGAAGTTCAACCGAATACATTCATCTGTTCGTAATGTTATTGAACATTCATTTGGACTACTAAAGATGAAGTGGCCAATTCTTTATAAGATGCCTAACTATTCCATGCTCACACAAAAGAAGATTATAGCTACTACCATGGTTGTCCACAATTTCATACGTGAGCATTCTAGTGGGGATGTGGACTTTGCTAATTTCGATCGAGATCCGAACTTTGTGCCCACTGTCCCGGAAAGGTACAACAAGTATGCTGTGTCTAAACATGCCTCTGATGAAACTACTTCGGAACCAAGCTTTGTGACCATGGACGCATTTCGTGATACATTGGCTACATTCGTCGCATTAGCTTGGAATTAATGCAATCATCTTGCAATATGATGGTACTTTAGTTTAATTGTTATGCTTGTATCTCGGATTATTTGGTTGGACATGTATCTCGGATTTGTTTGGTTGGACATGTATCCCGGATTATTTGAATTGACATGATTATCTTGTAATATGTTAGTACTTTTTATTCTCATGGTTGTTTGCTATTAGATAAGTCATTTAAGTACGCATAAGTCAACCAAGGACAATCGGCAATCCATCCTTTCGGAGCCGAGACCACCCTTCTAGCCAAACACTCCGCAGACAGCTCCAACTCCACTCGAGCCGCTCCACTGGATTTCGGAGTGGAGCCGTGCTGTCCGGAGCGGAGCCGTGCCAAACAAGCCCTAAATTTACCTTCAATAGTTAAATCTAAAGCGAAGTTATGAAATAAGAACTCCGTTTCTTTTTTATAATTTATTTTGTAAGAATAGCTTTACTTCTATTCTATTTTAGGTGAAACTGAAATTTGGTTAATTTGGTTAGGCTTCGAGAGACTCAAACGTTGGTCACACTACTTGAATTTTTGCATTTTAAATTTTACTTTTTAAAAAATTACAAAACTAATTTCTCGTTTCAAACAATTAAAAAATTATTCATCGCCGATTTAAAAAAATCTTTGTCATTGTTTGAAACGGAAAATTAATTTTGCAAATCTTTTAAAAAATAAAATTAAAAATATAAAAATTCCGCGCTACTTGCCACTGACATGTGGGCCACGGCCTAGCTCCCTGGTAGGCTTCTTTGGCTTATCAGGTATTGGGCCCAGAGTTGGTTTTGGGCCAGAACTGATTGCATATACGGGCCTAGTTTGAAACTTCTGCATAGTTTAGTTTGTGGCCCACAAAAACTTGGGTCAACACTGGACAGCCCTTTTGAAGCCTACTACACGGTTGACCCAGCATGGCACACATGTCAGTGAGACTAGCACAGAAGTTCTATTGGCTATTCTTAATTCTTTTTTTTCTCTTTGGTCGCATATGCTGTCTAATCCATGAGTCACTGACACCTCTGCACACTGCGACCGATTTTGTGTACTCCAGGAGCACCAGGCTTCATTTTCAGAAAAACGAAAATGATCTCGTTTTTTTACTCTCTTCCAAGAAAACCATCTTGATCCATTTGCATTGCACATTTGCATGTTCTCCTCCATTAAATCAAAAGATATAGTATATCGGGGTGTATGAATTGGAATCAGTACGTTCAGATGTGATATTGTAAATGGACCAGAGCAGATTGTACAAAGAGTGGTACAATTAATCTCATGCAAAGAGAGGAGAGGACTCCTTACTTACACATGGTAGATTCATCCATAACTTTGCCTTGATTGCACTTTACTTACAGGTAGCTAGCCACACACACGTGGCCATGTTTTTTTTCTTCAGGTTGTTTACCAGATAACCGAAATAAACTATTTGTTATACCTCTTAAAAATGTATTATCAGAAAACTTTATTTTATTATATTACTTAGCCCACTCGTTTTAAACTAATAAATTTATTAAGTTTTATTAAAAAATTAAGGTGAGATTAAAACTGTGGGTGCAGCGGAGATAAAGATCAAGCAATCAGCCATACCAAATTTTCAGTATATTTTTACATAACAGATAATTAGGCCTAGACTTCGAATAGAAGCTAAAACGTTATTCTATTGTATTGCTTAGACCATTTATTTTAAATTATTTATTAAGTTTTTAAAACAAATATTTAATTTGGTTATAAGAAAAATAGATCACCTTGCATTAATATTCATTTATATTAAAGTGGCTTCCCGACTTAAAATTAAATGATTTTAGGTGACTTTGGATCACTAATATTCATTTATATAACTTTAGATCACTAATATTCATTTATATACCTAAAGTTATTTAAGGTAGTTGCAGCCAAAATATAAAAAAATTTAGATTTTGAGTATTTTTTGTATTTTAGAACTGAAAAGTTGGAATGAAAATTGATTTGGCAAAAAAAGTTAAAATTTTGGATTAGAAGATGTACATGAGAGTTGCATGCATCATGCATATAGTAAAAAAATTTTACATACAACTAAACATCTATTTTTATTTATGAAAAGATTTTATCCAAAATTTTTCACCAAATTTTATAACTAAATCGGGCCTAAGTTAATTTAAGTTAGAGAATCTAGTTTGACATCAATCGTTTCACCTTTCGCTGTGTTGGTGTTTGGTTGGTTTACAGGAAGTAGTAGTAGATGAGTATATGTGGGGCACTGAGCCGCAGATGCAAGTGCAGTGCAGCGCATGCAGATGCAGGTTTCCGTTTCTGCCCACGCCAAAGCGGCCAACAAAAAGCGCGACGTCCTGCAGTTGCAGCGCTTACCTCGCATTTACTCATCACCATCCCTCGCTCGCCTCCTCTTCTTCCTCCTTCACCTCGCCTTCTTCTTCTCTTCTCTATCAACAAGAAAAATCTCATCTTTCTTTTTTTATCTCTCTCTCTCTCTCTGTTGCTGCTGATCAAGAAGCTTGTAGAGAGAGAGAGAGAGACGGATTGGTACAATATATAAACTGGACTGGAGGTTAGTGCTCCTGTTTCTGCTGCGGAGTGGATGGATTGGAGGGGGGATTCATCTGCTGGTTTTGGCTGTGGATTGTGTTCTTCTTCTTCATGATCACCTGCCCTGTTTCTTGCGGTTTTCGATTTCAGGACGGGCTTAGCCGCTGGTCTGTCCGTTTATCTTCTTTCGGTTGGCTTTGATTTCGCGGTTTGGTTCATCTTTTACTACATGGCTTCGTCTCCGTCGTTTGTTCGATTAACTTCTCAGCATAATTTCGAGACAAGGGTATGAAATGTGGAGTTCACTGCAAATCAAATCATATGACTAGTTTAGTTCCATGAATTAAAAAATTTACTACTTTCGGTTCTTGAAACGGACAGAGCATTTGAGGTTAAAATTCACAAGCCTTTTGTTGGGGGGAGGATACCCTGAATTCATTTTCCAAGGTGCGACGCGACCATGTGTACAGAGTGATCTTATCTCCATCTTTTTCCTGCAGCGAATTGGGGCAAAAATCTGATTCCATTTTTACTCTGAAGAATTCAGAAAGATAGTGTCTTTGGTTGGATCCGGATAATGATTTGCAACTCTATGTAGCCTTTTTTTTCCTTTTTGAGATTCTTGGGGGCTAAAGATCCATGAATCTTTTTCAGTCAAGAAACACCACCAGAGAAAAAAAATCTTCTTTTTTCTATCACCTTTCCCCCCTTCCCTCATCAGCTTTGCTAGCATCTGATTCTTCTGCATTTCATCACACATGACCAAGCTGCATCCTCCCCCTTTTCTTTATCCTAACCTTTTGGTATTGCCTTTGCTTCCATTGTACTACTGACCCTCTGGATGCTGTCTCCTTGTCTCAATACTAAGCATTACTCCTCTTCCATAAAGCTGGTGTTCACTTTGTGTATATCTTCTTGTATTCATGGTGATGACTGCTGCATTTGTTGTGTGTAGGCCTATGGCAAGTGTGGAGGAGAGGAGAGAAAGGGAGAAGGAAATTTCCTGAGATCTTTTCTGGGCATATAACCTTTTGGATGGTGGATATGGAGAAGAAGAGGGAGAAGCTGGTGGCTGGCCTCACAAGAAGACACATGATAAGGAGTGGCTCCTCCTCTTCCTCTCCTGCTGCTGCTGCTGGTATGTAATGTTCTGTTCTCTTCTGCCCCAGTGGTCTACTGCGCTCTCTCTCTCTCTCTCTCTCTCTCTCTCTCTCTCTCTCTCTCTCTCTCTTGCGTCCAGTCCAGATGGTTACAGTGAACTAACTCAGCAGCTTTCCTTTCTCACTCATGCATATATCTTTCCCCCAAAATGCCTCTTATCTTACTTATCTCTCCTTGCCTTTCCTAAAGCATCCTTACAAAGAAAAAAAATCTTTTCTGGTGCTCTTTTTTGTTCTTTTGTTCCACTCTGGTGGGCCCCACTGATCACCCTGATATAGTAGTTTCCTGGTATGGTGCTGTGATTGGTTTTAAGGCTATTTTCTCGGAAAATTAGCCCGTTTTATAAGTATTGCTTTGGGCAGGATCACACCATCTAGTGTACTACTGCTAGGGGGTTGGCTGAAGACCACCACTACTGCATAGGTAGAGTAAATGATTACATGCATATGGAGTAGAGTGAGCACTGAGCAGTAGTAGTATAAGCTTGTTATGAATTTATGTTTAAACAGTCAATCTAAGTTTTTGTCATGAATTTATGTTTAAACAGTTAATCTAGGTTTGCCATGAATTTATGTTTAAACAGTCAGTACAAGGTTGGCATGAATTTGGTCTTTTGTCTTGGATGGATGAGCTCATACAAAATATGCCAACTTTCCTCACCATCGATCACACACCACAAGAAACCTTTTTTTTGTAGTACCTTTTTTTTCTGGGGAAAGTTTTATCGTTTAGACCTTTCTGGGTTTGGATGGTTCGATGAGGTTAAACTTTCGTGAAGAAATCTCCAAAATATTATGATGTTGTCTTGGGTCTTAACGATTGTCACCTACTGCTTACGTGTAGATTTGCACCCCAAGGCTTACCTTGTGACTACTATCCTTTTCACAACACAAAGTTCTCCTCGCAGCATGATATGACATTCACCAATGAGCTTATTTTCCTCCTGCTTTTCCTTTTTGAATGATTCTATATATTGCTTTTCTTTTTTTAATATATAGGTTATGTAGCTGCACACCTTTTCAGACGAATAGTGCATTGTTTCCAAGAGTGTCACCTGATTCTTAACTATTTAAAAATATTTTGTCAATAAAAACTATTTAAAAAGACTGTGAGCTAAACACTTGGATGAAGTGCTTATTGGTTCCAAACACTAGTTTATCTAAACTGGAGTATGGTGAAACAAAAAACTGTACCTACAACCTTTCAAAAGATAATATTCTTTAGTTACTGGAGTATTCCTACAAAGTTACCACATGATATCTAATGTCAGTCGGCTCTGCACATTGTTTACAGACAGCAACAAAAATGTGAGTGAAGTTGGAGGTCAAAACCTGACATGTAGGCAGAAGAAAGGAAAGGCAAAGGCTTTGAAGTGGAGATTAAGCAACACTGACATGGACAGAAAAGGGGAAGGAGGTTCTGATGGAGACTACGATGATACAGTGCTCTCCTCACTGACTACAGCTAGCTTCAGCAGTCTGATTAGTTCTAGTAGGAAGAGAGTGAAGAGCCTTGGAAAGGTTTGTGTCCCGTTTATTAGCCTTCTCTGCTGTTCAATCATTTGCTTCCTGTTCTTTATGCACATCTTTTTTTTTGTTCATTTTTCTGTTTCAAAGGTGGCTGAGGATTGTGATTCTATTGATCCACCGATTCCTAGAAAATTAAGATCAGGTACTCATTTTATATCAAAATAAGTTTATTTTTAGCTCCTTTTATTTATCTAAAATAAATTTATTTTTGAGCAATTATTATATCGTAGTTTGTGAAAGTAAGGTATAAATGTGTTGAGAGTAGATAAAAAGAAATAATTACAAATTTGTTATTGTTTTTTGGTTTTTTATTGATATGTGTGGATGGATAAAAAATGAACTTATTTTGCGAAATTTTTGGGAAGGAGGAAGTAATAATCACCGTATATCCTCTCTCACAAAGCTTAAAAAAGCGACAACTTATTTCCTGTGCTTTTATCATGCTTTTGCCTTTTAGTTTACATCTATAGTGGGGCTAAGTGAATATGCTGTGCTGTTTTTTCTCGCAATACTTTTAGCGTATAATACTGTAAGATTTTATAGCAGGTTGGAAATATAGAGTGCAAATTTTTTTAATTAAGGTGAGTACTATTCACCCGCGAGAACACAAAGCCTAACCTAGCTGATGGTTGGCTGTGATACTTGAACATACCATTTTCATTTTAATTCCGAGAGCTCTGGTGCATACACATATTAGATGTTCTATTAAATAAATTGTTTTGAGCAGTGACAATAGCAGTTCAAATTATAGTTCAAGGATTCACATCTCTGAGTTAATATTTCAATTCTGTTTTTTCCCCTACTTTCAGCCATAAATAAACGTGCCAGTCAAACTGTTTCTACATCACCGCTGCATGTCAAGAAGAGGCGCCATCTTTCAGCTATCAGCTCTCAGACTTCCCTTATTGATCGTGAAACAAGATGTAATTCAATCCCGGTAAGTTTTTGTGCTTGCAAATATCTCTTCATTTTGTCAAGAGACAAGACCAAACATTGAAAATGAATATGGATTCTTGCTTAGCAGTTGACAAATCATTTTTCGGAGGAGGAGGTAGTTGTGGATGCTTTGCTATCTTTATCTCAAATACCCCATCTTTGTGAACTGTCGTCCGACAGAGGAATGGCAGAAAATAACTTAGATATAAATGTTACTTCAGTGTCTTGTTCAGCAGGTATGTTGCAGTTTGACTTGCTATTGTCATACTACCTCCGTCCCAAAATAAGTTTATCTCATATATATCAATTCAAAACTAAAAAGACTAAAATACCTTTATTTTATCAAATCTCAATACAACTATTTCTCATCATATTCTCAATCTTTATTTTATCAAATCTCAATACAACTATTTCTCATTTTTATCTATTTTCATATTCTCAATACAATTGTTTCATATTTTCATAAACTTAAATACAATAATTACTCTAAAAATAAATTTATTTTGGGACAAATAGAATGAACTAAAAATGAACTTATTATGGAACAGAGGAAGTACTACTAGTCACTATATTCAGCATTTTTTTGACAATGTGTTGCATATATAATTGACTGGTTACTCCTACAGGAGCAACAACGGTGGATGAGAAAATAACGGCATTGCCAACTGCCGGTACGGAAGTAGATAACCAACCTGCCCTTGATGAACCAGAGGAACGAACTGGCAATGTTTCACAAATAAATCATGTGTCTTGTGGTGGTACCTGCAACAACATAAACCCAACTTTGTCAAATGATGGGAAAATACATGATATTTCTTTGGGAATTGTAACGAATTTACCGAGCCCATCTAAAGACTACAATAACAGGTTGGAAATTGCTCATGGCTGCCGTATCTCTTAACTTGTCCTTTTGTAAATGGTCTCTGCATGTTTATTTGATTGTTGCTATTTGCATGCAGTTCACGGAAGCAACTGAAAGTGCAATTTGACAATAGTACAATTTATCCCACAAAGACACAAACCCCTCGGTGCCTGGTACTGCTTTGTTAGCTGTCAAATGTACCAGTGTCATTTTTTCACTCTTCAGTCTGTCCTAATGATTCATGCTTTCTCCCCAATATGAATTTTCTGCAGGCAAAATCTAAGAAGCCTGATATTCTGGAAAGTGACAGGAAAAATGTCAAGAATAACACTGCCCAAGGTACTCATAGAGCTTTATAATGTCATAACAATTTATAGTTTGAATAGTTCATACCGTTTTGTCCAACTAGTCACGATGCTTCTACTATTTCTTAGCTAATATGTGGTTACTTTTGTCAGAAATTGTGCCATTGGTCCAGACTACAAAACCTTGTGCCTCACATAGGTATTTGATCAAGTAACTTTCGATTAAACCTTTGGTATTTCTTTCATCATCGATCTCTAAATATGTCCCTTCCCCAGGCCATCTTCAAACACACTGGCGTCGTGTAATAATACTGCCGCAGAAACTGTGAAAGGAACTGGAAAACATGAGAATGTAAGTATTGTTAACATATTCATTTTTCTATGCCTTTTTTTCTTCCAGAATAAATGGATAAGGAAACTCTCTCTCCTACGTTGAATGTTATATTCTATTAAGGCTGATATTATGAAAGGATCTTTCTATGTTAACTGCTGTGATTGAATTATTTGACTACTGAGCTGACAAATTTTATATCTGCAGCTTTCCCTTGTTAATAAAAATGGTACCCCCTCGAAGACATGGAAGAGAAGCATTACCCATGTTTACATGTGTCATCTCATCCAAATGCATTTGGACAAAGAGAAGGCATCACAAAACCGGGTAAAACCCGAGGAAGTTTGTCACAGCCACATTTCAAGGTCTCCAAACGGTTCTACCTTAAGTAAGAACGGCGCACAAGATGAGAAGTTCTATACCGTGCATTTCGATGCAAGGCTGCCTGTTCAGCCATCTAGCGGTGTTTGCGACGCGACCATTGCTCGACAAAAGATGGTGAGCAGTGACCGCCTTTCCACCATCTCGGCTACTTCAGTTCTTCTTCTATCTCTGCTTCTATATGAAAGATGTTGTGTTGCTTCTTTCAGGTTAGTGGCAATTTTCTGAACTTGCCCACTTCTGCTGCGTTACCAGGGGTGCAGCATGTTCAGTATTTACATCCCCCGATCGCTCCGCGCGGTGCGATGCCATATCCAATTCAGCATCTCCCTTACAACAGAGGGAATTTGACACACACTGCACTGCTACTTCAACAGGTTTGTCCTTCAGTCCTTGCACATTGCTTCTGAAACAAAAGAAAGAATTACATCATCACTAGTACTATTTGTTTTATAGGCACCTCATAACAGTTATTGGTACAAACTCCTTTTCTTGTACAACTTACAATACAGAAAAACAAAGTAATTCTATCATTATTGATCATCACATGTTCGTTTTTCGACAAAAACAAAATTTCAAACAAAACAGACATTGCAAGCAGCATCATTATTTTATTTTTTCTGTACATTTCAATTGTATTCTTTCATAACAGTTACTAGTACAAATTCCTTTTCTTGTGACCACCTACAATACAGAAGAAAAAAAAAGCACTTCTATCGTTATTGATCATAACCTGTTCCTTTTTCGACAAAACGAAATGTTGATAAAAAGAGATACTGCAAACAGCATCATTATTTTCTTTTTGCTATACAAATCCAATTGTATTCTCAATTTCTCATCAAATTTTGTTTCTTGGCCGTCGAGTAGCAGATGCCACAGTACATGTGCAACCCAAGGTCAGGCATCATGAAGATTCAGCAGCAGCTCATCCCCAGTCAGCAGCAGCTCATGCCCAGTCAGCAGCAGCAGCAGATGTGGCAATTCCAATTCCCTCAATACCATCTTCCAAGGCCCGCCCGGTGTCGGTGTCGGCGGCGTGGCAGCACAGCAGCCGGCTCCAAGACGTTCCTTCCCTGCGTCCGGTGGCCGTGCTGCCTGCGCCGCCACCACCGCCGCAGATGGAGCTCTTCTGCGCGCCGTATCACGGCGGCAGCAGACAGCCCCCGCAGCTGAGGTTGATCTAGCTTAGCAAACTGTCACTGTTGCCGTTCTGTGTTCGTCAGATAAATTGACATGACATTGGCAGAGCCGATGGGTGGCAAAAGCTGTAATTAATTTGAGATGTTGTATGTTGCTCGACCAAAAGATATATTAATTTGAGAAAACATATTTTTACGAAGCTTGGAGCAAATAACGTAGCGTTTAATTTGAAAAGAGATGGGTTTTCTAAATTTTGGCGGAAAAAATTTTCGAAAATTTTCAGACACACCATACCGACTAAAACGATCGGTAAAAATAAAATTTATGCCCCGTTTTCACTTAAACTCAAGCCATTTTCCCCATTTACATTGGGAAAAATAAAATAAAAATCCAAAAACAGGGGGCGGTATTGTAAACCAGACAAGCTTAACGGAGTCGCTAAAACCAGGCATGCCCGGGCCCACCTGTCATCCCCCGTGGCGTCCACCGTGCGGTCACCTAATCCCCACGCCCTCCACCGCCACGTGGCGCTCTCGCTATAAACCAAACCAATCCGCAGCTCGCTCTCTCTCGCTCGCTCACACCATCGCATTGCATCGCGCACGAAATCTCTCCTCCTCCTCCGCTCTCGCTGCCGATTCCGCCGCGCCGCCGCCGCCATGGCGAGCAGCGGCGTGGAGGAGGAGGTGTTCACCGAGGAGGAGCACGAGGTGGCTGTCATCCTCTGCGACTTGGCCGACCTCGTGCGTGCGCGTAGCCCACCGCGCCGCCGCCGCCGCCAGCGCGAGGAGATCCCCTCGTGGGGATGTCGCCGGCCGAGGACGACGCCTCCGGCGGCGGCGGCGGCGGCGGCGGAGAAGCCTCCCGCCGCGGACGTGGGCCGCCGCGAGGTTGCCGCCAGCCCGGACACGCCGCTCGCGTTCCTCCCCGACGAGAGCAGCGGCGGGGATGACGGCGACGACGCGCCGGCGGCGGCCAGGAAGCGCCGGCGTCGCACGCGGAGGTGAGATCTGATTACTCGCTTTCTCTGCTCCTCCCAATTCGATCGGATTCGGTTTGATTTTAGCTTGTAGTAGTATTGATCTGTGTTTGCTTCTCTTCTTGCTCAGTGGGTTGAGGAGCAGCGAGCCGTCGTCGCGAGCTTGTCGCAGGAAAACTCGCATCTATCTAAGGTGAGACTAGCACAGCCTCTCTCTCTCTAAGTCTCTCTCTCCAATTGAATGGATGAAAAATTTGCTCTTGAGTTAACTGTCTCGATCGCAAAATCGGTTGGGATTTTGACACACCGGTGTTCATCCTTGTTTCCCGTGGTGAATAAAACAGCAAATTGAGGAGTACAGAATCCGGCTGCAGAGCTCGAGAAGCACCAATGACGGCTTGAAGCAGATGCAGCGCAAGGTAAAAAAAATCACAATTTTGCATCCTCTAAAATTGTAAAAAAAATGTTCGATCAATTCATCATTGATGTAGATAATAAGGTCAATGCTTCACTAGTACTCTTTCTTGCGCTTCAATTCAATACTTGGTCGAGGTGTTTGCGTGGACACCTGACACCCGGCATGGCAACCAGTCCAAGATGGAAAGAAAGATGCGAACTTTCCGAATAATCCCCAATGGAGTCGGAGTCAACCTCACCTTACCTTCTTTTTCTTTCTTTTTTTTTTACTACTTGCAGCTCGAGCGGCAGCAGGAGGAAGAGGAGGTGAAGCGGAAGAGGCGGGTGGAGGCAACGGCGGCCGCTATTGACCGGCCGGCGCTGGTGCCGGTGCTGGGGCTGGACCTTAACGAGCCGGCGCGGGCGCCGGAGGACGACGACGACGATGCCGCCGCCAAGGCCGCGGCGGCGGCGGCAGCCGCGGCGGAGTGGTACCACCTGGGGCAGAAGCGGGCGGCGATGGCGTGCAAGGCGGCAATGACCGCGGAGGCGCGGCTTCGGCGGCGGCAGATCCGGCGTGACAAGGCGGCGGCGCGGCGAGCAGGATAAGGCGGGTAGAATCTTGATTGGCCATTGCCAAAAATCCAACCTTTTTGGATGTGTGCAACGAGAAGAAGAATTGGCCGGTAGAGATGAAGAAGAAGAATTCGATCGAATTCGATCGGATTACTACTAGCAAAGTAGCTAATGATTAAAGATTAATTATTAGTAATTACAAATTTTGTTAGCTTCTATTCATCAAACAGTTGAGCGAGTGTTCATCTTGTTTTGCAACAGTGTGAGACTGGTTAGCAGTTCGAGCTAGCTACCATAGGAGAGTATTGTATTGGCCATGCAGCCAAGATTGATAGCAACTGCTACTTACAATCCTATATATTCATCATTCTTTAGGGAAATAAAATACATATAGTATTCTTTTTGTGAGCAAGACAATACCACAATATCCTACTAGTCTTTTTCTCAATGTGGGACATCTGTTGTTTTACTGTTACCAGTACAGTGGGGAATAAAGAACACTGCAAGGATGCCCTGAAAAAGATTTGAAACTATTTAAACCGAATCTGATTTGAATGTTTGATTCAGCATGACAAAGGGAAAAAGGGCTAATTAAGGCCCATATTATTATTCATCGCGTGATTTTAGCCCTGGATGGCTCCTCTGTTTGTGGGCCTGCCTATCTTGCCATCTAGGAATGTCACATCTTTATTGGTAAATGTTTCACAAGAAGCAATACTTATGGCTAAATAGACGTTTGGATATATGAAAAACAAGACAATACTCCCAAATTTATCACAATATTATTCTTTTGATGTTATTTCCTAAGTTTATTCGCTATCTGTGTGCATAGGAGTAAATGAATACGCACAACCCTTTACAACCAACATACAATGTTTTAGTTTACTATTGGCTAAAAAACAATTATGATGATATATGCATCCAGTTTATTATCGGTATAAATATAGTATAGAAGAGCTATTGACATTTTTTAGTTTTCCTATAATAACTATGATGACCAATTGAGAACGGAGGATGAATTATAGATGTGCTAGTTAGGCCTTGGTTGGATGGACCACAATCCCGGCCCATACAGGCGGATGGGCCAGGATTGAAGCCCACCCAAAGAAGACACCAATCAGTAGTCATGTTTCTGTGAAAAGCTGAAGAATTGAGGGATATAAACCACAAAGATAATTCTGAACTGAGCCCAATAAAATGCCCAGCGCTTTAGGCCACTTTGGACTATCCGTCAAACTGGGCTCTGCCATTGCCACCCTATCAGAGAAGAGAAGAGAAGCAGAAGCAGCAGTAGTACAACGAATACTGTAACAAAGTTGAGGTAATCACTTAAGTAGAACCGAAGTTCAGTTTATGGCAGATCATATTAGGTCAAATTTTAACTTATATGTGATGATATGACCCTGGTTATGATGATATCTCCATCGATTTTATAGGTTGAAGGGCTTTTTGCTAGGTCGAGAGCCGGCTTATGTATCCAGCATACCGGGTGAAGAAAGTAAATAGTCCCCTGTGGCTCTGTGCAAAGACAGAATTAGTCTCTCTGAAAAATCGAGGTAACATTATCTAGGAAATCTACTGCTAGTAGTACACTAATAGTAGATCCAGCAGGAAATAATAGAGATTAAGACCCAGTAACCAGCATGTATTGATCTAGTATATGGTTTTCTGCCAGAAAACGAGCCCGTCTGGATCTAGAATCATGCAGTACATGTACAGTTTAAATGTAGTTTCAGTGACAGACACCGTCTGCAACAGACGTAACACCAGCATATTCAGGGTCAGTTACAGAGCAACTCGTTTTGATCCATGAACAAACTCAGCTAGCTTAGCTAGAAGTAACAATTCATTTTAGCAATGCCAAGAGCTGAATTGAACACAGCTGAGATCAGACTGAAAGGTAGCACCGAAACCGAATCCTCTTCCTCCTGCAGCTGCTCCTGATAGACTGAAAGGTACTACCTGCATGCTTGGCTGTTTCAGTGATGTTTCTGAAACTGGCTTGTTTCAGTGATGCATCTCCACTCTATCCATGTGTGAGTTGGATGGAGCGGAGAGAAGGAATGGAGGATGATGAGCCATTCAGGGCTCATTCGTTTCAAACGAATTGTAAAAGAAAAGTAAAGGAATATGCAATCCTTTGAAATGAACACTAAATTACCATTCGTTTCAAAGGAGTTCACTATTCAATTTTTCACCCCCTGCACTATTCAATTTTTTGGATTGTTTGCAGAACAATCACAGAAAAGGTTTCAATAATTTTTAATCTACATTTATTTTTTTATGTTTTCTTATTTTTACATTTTTAAAATCATACGAATCAAACGTATTTTTCACGTTGCGAAAGCGACGACGGCGACGAGTGGCCGCAGCCGAAGTAATCACGGCAGATCGGCAGAGGCATTGACGCCGTTGCTTGCCGTTTGCCTCCGCGCAAGCAAACCTCACCTTACCACCATCACGCGTCAATTATAATTCAATTTTATAATTCAATTCCAATCTTATAATTCAATTTGTTGCTGTTAGTGTAGTACTCCTTTGATTACCAGCGATTTCTGCTTCAAACAGACTAGTCACCACTCCATAAATTTCCAAACTACTTACAAATCCATTGTAAGTATATTTTCTGTTTCTAGATGATTTCGTTTCTAGAAGATTAACTTATCAGTACTGTGATCTTCAACAGGAAAGAGTGATCTATTTTGGGATATAAAAGTAGATCTCGTACGAGTCCTCGGATCTACTATGTACTCCTTTTGTTCTCAAATAATATAAGCATTTCTCCATTCGTAATATTTAGACTGTGTATAAATTTTAATCCTACTAATAATACTTAATAATAGTACTTGTATTTTAAAATATATGTCAACATTTATGCATATTAAATTGACAGCGAGATCAATTTACAACGTGAAAAATACTTAAATTAAAAGAAAAATTACAAAAATCATTGCAGATATCATCTTAAGTTTAAGATTATTCTCTATAAGACAATCCTTTGTAAATTACCCTTTACCTTCTAATTCTAGTTTGTTATTTCTTCCTAATTAACATTGTTCATGTGTTTCCTTTTTCTTTTACATGTGTTATATAACCGAGCATGTCTGTTAATTAACATGGTCCCAAACATACCTTTTCAAAACGTTAGGATCATATCGAACTCATATTTTTCATCTTAAATCTGACAAATAAACTAGCCCATCGCTAAACCTCATGAGTCAAATGCAACTGCTCATCTTTGATGACCACCATGTCCAATAACGAAGACTTGTGATTACCATCATCCAAGGATGAGTTGTCCGGTAGGTTACCATGAATAAGGATGCCATGGTTTTGTATTGGGTCTAGCCTACGACCACGACTCATCGTCTATTATTATTCATATGAGTGTGTGGGTAGTTAATGGCTATAAAAATAAACGAGTAACGCTAATTTCTATCTCTCTCTGTTTATGATGTATTCAGATTTAAACTTTTTCTCTTACTCACTCATAATCCAACAAATAAAAAATAAAAGTTCACTTCTTTGTTTTATATTATTTTCTATTTTCTTTGTGTACGTGCATGCATGGAGTTAATTGCGAAAGATTATCCAAGATTTGCTCTCTTTTTGGCTTGCATTATTCGAGATTTTGCTTCTTTTTATGACTTATATGCATACATGCTTAAATTTTAAAAAGTGATCGATTATATTATTAAAACGTTAGCACATGTACGTTACTCGTTTGAAGGAAAAAGTCTCAAATTAAAATGATCTAGAAGGAAGTATTCAGACAAATCATTTTTAAGAGAAATCTCAAACTCAGGATAAGATTTGGGATGATTTTTGTAATTTTTTAAAAGTAAAACTGCAAAAGTCGGGGCTGACAAAGGTGAGCGGCGACGAGGGCTAATCATTTTGCATTTGGGCTGGAGCAGGGAAAGCAATAGTAGTGGTGGGCCAAACCATGCGACGCGATCCCCGACGCGCGCGGCGACCCCGACCCACCCGACCCAGCCAACCATTCACCCGACCCGACGGACCCGGTCAAACACTGCGTAGCCGCAACGCGACCCCCACCTTCCCCTGGGCGCGCGCACGTGGGGCCCATCCTCATCCATCCTGCCTCGAATCTCGCGCCGCGTCCACCACGGCCTCCTTTTCACCGCCACCAGCCGCTGTCTCGTGGGACCCATATGGCCCTTTTCCTTGTACTCTCTCTGCCATGTGGCCCCCCCGTCACCTGGCTCGAACAGAGAGAAAAATCGACCGAGTGCGTGAAATTTCCCTGACCACCCGTCCCATTTGCATGCGCGTTTTTGAAAACATCGTCATAAATTCTCTGGCATTTTGCTAGTAGAAGCCAAATCATTTGCTTACGCGTAGAATCAAATCAATCTGCGTATGATATTCGAGTTCCATTTGCGATGATGCTAGCGTTAATTGTAATCCGTACTACCTTCGTTTTTAATAATAAAACCAAATTTATAAGATGAGTTAAAGCTATCTTTATTTTTTCTCTCTTTATCTCTCCTCTATACATTTAATTTATTCATCTTAAAATATATGAAAAGAGGTAACTTTTATATGAGAAACAACCTTTTTTTATTTCTAAGTTTTCTCTCTTTCCGTGAAGATTATAGTTGACTTATAATCTAATATTAAATTTGTTCTAAATTGTTTTAAATTGTTTTAGGTTTAAGTAAAAAGATATATGAGATTAAACGAGAGGGTTTGTGATTGGTTAATAGGAAAAAACACATGAATAATTTAAATAATGAAATATTATGATTGGTTGAAGAAAAACATAGTGAAGATGTTATATTTTAAGATAAATTTGAATCTAAAAAATTGTTATATTTTGAAAGGGAGATTAAGGAATATGTTCGATCAAACGGAGATGGAATTGTATAAACAGATTCCAAATCTGAGTAGCTCCATTTCTGTTCCGCTGGACCTGACTGACTGGTAGTGGTACGACGAGATGCGATTCGTACCGCTCGGGATGAGGGAAATTGCGTGGTTGGTGTCAAGGAAAAAGTCTCAGTGCTATAGGAGAATATTACTTACTACTACATAGCTATCCACCGTCGTGCTGCTACAGAAATAAGTTTATCAAAAGAGTAAAGTGCATTAGCGATCTTTAAAGTTGCGTCGTTATGTCGTCCCGGTCTCTAAAGTTGTAAAACGATCATTTAGGTGCCTAATCTTGCGTCGTTGTGTCATCCGGTCCTTAAAGTTCTAATCGCCCTTCGCTGTTAGGAGAGGTTTTTTTTGAAAGATTACAAAGGAAGGCGACTCCCGATTGGACCAAAGTGACACAATACTTTAAGGACCGGGATGATACAGCTACGCAAGATTAAGCATCCAAATGATCCTTTTACAACTTTAGGAAGCATCCAAATGATCGTTTTACAACTTTAGGAACCGGAATGACACAGCGACGCAAGATTAGGCACATCAATGATCGTTTTACAACTTTAGAGATCGGAATGACACAGCGACACAACTTTAGAGACCGCTAATGCACTTTACTCTTTATCAAAAGATCTTAAGATCCATCCAAATATATTGTGTGCTCGTAGTAAAAAAAATTATTATAATACTACCAGTATGGCTAATGAAAGTTGTGATGACAAAAAAAAATGTTGTTATTGTGCGCTGGGTTGTGGGAGGCAGCAAAGATGATTGGCAGTGACAGCGTACTTAAAATTTCAGAATGGTCATTCTTCAAAGTACTCCGTTACAGGTGTTGCAACTTTAGGTAAGTACTCCTGCCTTTTCACTAAAAACAACAGCGACCTTAGTAGATTTTTCAACACAGGAAGATGAAATCAAATCATGTTCCCGTGCAGTAACACTACCATACTGTTCACGTCTTGAACTTGTAAGATCATACATCATTTACCCTCTCCAGCCGTTAAGATTTAACAGATACAACAACTTCACAACTTCACCTAGTTAGTTACTAGTACATTACCTAGTAAAGTACATCAGAGATTCGGTAAGTGATCATTTACCCTCTTCTGGTATCAGAAACAGTGAATCACAAAAGAGAGAGCCTACGTGCAAAATAGAATAAAAAACAATAACCAAATGGATAAGACGAAGTCCAACAAATCATATCAAAGTCAGGCATCACGCGGCGACAAACCGCTCAATCTCACAAAGATAGATTAATCTACTTTAATCTTAAGAACGTTGTACCGTCGCAAGAACGAACAACCACACAGGTGTAAGATGATAGAAAAACCACGGATCCATATGTTGTCGATTTTTTCTCATTGATTGATAGTGATATCATAGAAGAAGCGACACGAATTAGGATAAAACCCGAGATGGATCGAAGATCCAAACTCCACCAAATCGATCCAACAACTCCGCCTAATCCAACCAAACCATGGCGATCTCATCTCACCAACGCGACACAAAACTCATAAGACTCAACACCACCACCTCCTTATTTAGGGACTGACGACTCAGACGACGACGACTGATACGGGTGAAAGGCGAAGGAACAGCACAGATCTAGGAGAGCTGGCCGCAGTCGGCGATGACGACCGGCTTGGCGGTGCTGCCGCCGCGGGATCCCACCTTCTCGATGGCTTTGACGACGTCCATGCCCTCGACGACGCGGCCGAACACGACGTGCTTGCCGTCCAGCCAGCTGCAGGGCACGGTGCAGATGAAGAACTGAGACCCGTTGGTGTTGGGCCCCGCGTTCGCCATGGACAGGATCCCGGGGCCATCGTGCTTGAACTTGAACGCCTCGTCGGCGAACTTCTCGCCGTAGATCGACTCCCCGCCGGTGCCGTTGCCGCGGGTGAAGTCGCCGCCCTGGCACATGAAGTCCGGGATGACGCGGTGGAAGGTGCTCCCCTTGTAGTGCAGCGGCTTGCCGCTCTTGCCCACGCCCTTCTCCCCCGTGCACAGCGCGCGGAAGTTCTCCGCCGTCCGCGGCACGTCCTTCGCGTACAGCTCCATCACGATCCGCCCGGCCGGAGCGCCGCCGACGGTCATGTCGAAGAACACCCTCGTGTTCGACATCGCTGCGCTAGGGTTTAGCGATTTCACAGATGGGGATTTTTTTTTTTGATTTTGTTGTTTCCTTCAGATCGCTGCGTGATCCGGGGAAGACGAGGCCCCCGCGGTTAAATAGGCGGCTCGCTCCACCACGATGCCCTCCGCAGCCGTCCGATCGTCACCCGTGGCGGCATCACGAGTTCCACCTCTAACCACGGGTGTAAGGGCGGTGGGGCTACCAAACCATGGTTACCTAGTTGAGTTGCGTCGAGATGCACGTGACTTACTCCCACCCGCGGAGAGAATGACATGTGGGACCAGCACACGCCCTCCAGGATTTTGGCCTGCGTGGTGACGACATCGTGGGGCCAGCTAGGTGGGCCGGATTTGTCAGTAGGCGTGGGTGGACGGGCGGTCAGTGCGAGAGGCGGTTGGATCTTTGCGAGGGTAACTCGCGTTAAGTCCATGGGTTACCGTTGGGGTGGTTGGGTTTGGGGGGATATTTTTGTTTGGGGAGGTGGACGTGGTCTACCAAGACCGGTTGGTCCGGGCTGGGAAGGGTGGGGCGCGTGGCGCGTGGCGCATGGGCGAGGTTTACGGATCGGAGAGGTCAGGAGGGGGATATGCCTTGAGCGAGTGGGCGATATTCTAGGTCGCGGGAAGCGCACGCAGACGGCATGTGCGACTGGCCCATTCCTCTGCCGGCCCAAACCTCCCCTGCAATATATTCTACTAGTATGCTGTATAGTGCACTGTTACCAATACAGTAATAGTGGTATTGTTTTGTCAGTTTCATATCATGATTTTTATACGGTTTTATAATATTTTGATATACAATGTATAAATATTTCATTAAATAATAAAGTAGGACTAGTCACATGGATTGGCTTCGACTCATACGCCATAAAATATGAAAGAAGTAATTTTACAGTAGGCATTTAGTATATTTCTATTTGTTTTAAAAGCCGAAAGTTAAAGAAAATGAAAAGGAACGTCTAAAATGATTTAAATTTAGGATTACAAATCCAAATTTTGGCTAAGGTTCCACATCCAGCCTCTAAGGGACGAATTCAATTATGTGTTTGCTTGAATGCTTGTCATACTCATTGGAAGGCATACTGCATATTTGCATTTGCAGGCCTGGTTTTTCCTTACTATCTCCTCCCAACACCAACAGAATCACGTCTTGTTGAGTTCGTTTGGTCAGCTTTTGGCAATTGAGAACCTGTAAAATGAGTATGAAACATCATTGAACAGTCTGACGGGTCTGAAATCTGAACCAAGCAAAAAGATCAACCTGAATAATCTCAACTCAGCTGTCAAGCCAGAGACGGCCTGAAAACGATCGAGATGCCTGTATGGCTGCCACCGGTGATCATGGCAGCTACTGTACGCAGGAGATGCTTGATTCGATCGATCTCCCTTTAGTTTCCTTCTCTTTTTCCACGCGCTGTTGCGTTAGGAATCGAAAAAGAAGAAGAAGAAGAAGAAGAACAGCTTTTCCAAGTTGCGAAATTCTGTTCTCATGGTGCTCACATTCGCAAAATTCCTTCGAAAAAAAACGAGAGGCTGTGTGTCTTTGACGTTCTGAAAGCATGACAAGTGGTGGTGACGCACTGAACATCTATTCCAATTGTCATATTCAGGATAGATAGATAGATAGATACTTGCTGCAACTACCTCGAAAAGCTAAGGACAATCATCAATTCATCATTGGAAGAATGGAGAGTAGAAAGACAGTGTCCACTACTTTTGCAGGCAATTGCCGTTTCGTCTGTCTCCAATCTCCATGCACCTGGCTGTGGCTGCCTGGCTGGTAGTCCCGCCTAAAGCGTGATCTCCAATTCATTTCAGAATCTAAACACAAAAGATAGAACTATAAGAAGATGTGGGGAGTTTGTTGTGTTACACAAACACAAGATGACTTCATTTCCCTTTTAATAATAACAAAAATAGTTGAGGAAGGAAATCTCACTATTGCAACAATTGATCTTGAAACCCTCCAATTGCTCAAAAATGATAAATATTAAATTTCCCAAAACCGGGTTTATTAAGGCATCCGTAATATATTTTGGGCAAAATGTTTTAATAAATCTGAGGAGTATAAAATACTCATATTCCAATACAAAGCTCAAATACAACCTTGTCACCTTATCTTCTACTATCTTATTATTGCGAAGTATAAAATACTCATAGTCCAATACAAAGCTCAAAATACAACCTTGTCAGCTTATCTTCTTTCTTATCCTTGCGCTGGATTATTGCAAAAACTCCATACAATCCCCACAAATAATGACATGACAGTCGATTACATATACACACATACCTTCATAGTTCATACTGTCAACAATAGTCGATGTTGGTTGAAAATATGGCTGAACTGTATATGTACTAAAAAATATCTCTCACTACTACTTTTTCACGACTGCTGTTCATAAATTTAGCCAAACGGACAATATAAGCTTGTACAGAGTTTCACGAAACATTTTGTGGTTTTACTCAAAACCTATGGCTTCTTAAAGAAAACCACAATATTTGTGGTTTGCGTGACAGATACCCTAAAGGCTTAAACTTGGAGGTTTATAGATTTTGCTCAATGATAAATAGCACTGACATCTTTTTCATCTTTACTCACATTGTACGATGAAAACAAACCATGTCTTCATGCCTTTTTGTTTGAACTTGAAAACCACTATGGTCTATTTTGCAAGGCTCCAATTTCAGAAACGAAATCTGAAATAAAGTTGTAAAGCTGAACATTGTTTCACCTCTAGTTCATTTTTTATATTAGTTTGGTTTAGTGTAAACTGTTTGGTTGGACTTCAATTTAAAGGATAGATGAAGCTGGAGCTGCCCGCCAAACATGTGTCTGCATTTGACAAAGACGAGCTCTCGATGGGCCGTGATAGGGATTTGAGGCCCACCTAAAGTTCTAAACGAAGGATTGGGCCGGACAAAACCCGAGCCTAACCTGACCTGTGCCGCTGCCGGCCGCCGCGACGCTCGCCGTCGCTTCCCCCGCGCTCCGGCGATCTCTGCTCAAGCTCTGCCGCTGTTGGTCCATCCACGTCATGGGGGGTGGGAGGAAGCGGCGGCGGCGGGACGGCTCGGAGGCGCCGGCGATCCACCCGCGCAACCGCTACGCCGCCGCGGCGCCGGACTTCGCGTCGCTGGCGTCGCTCTACCCGTCCTTCGCCCCCTTCGTGTTCGTCTCCCGGGGAGGCCGCGCCTCCATCGACTTCACCGACTTCGCCGCCACCCGCGAGCTCACGCGCGTCCTCCTCCTCCACGACCACGGTGTCAACTGGTTGGTACTAATTACATTCACTGGCTCACTTCCCTGAGCCCTAATCCATCTCTGCTTCTAGTGTATTCCGCAATTACTAAGATGTTTAGCTCATTGGTATTGCCCTGCTGAAGAATCACTAGGGCACCCCTCAATTCGGTCAACTGCAGCATCGAGGGCTCAAGCTGTTGGGTCTCATTTGTCATTCTATGAACTGTTGATGCTAGTTGCTAGTACTATCATAAATGAGCTTGAGAGAATTTTGATTGTTCTAACTTGAATAGCTTTGCGGCTGATGCTACTATCACAAATGCAATGCCACTATTATTCTATGAACAGTTCAAAATTCAAATGGCCTCTCTGAAGAAGTTTTAGCTGCCATTTCTTGTTCACAGTATGACAAAATTTATTTGAAGAGAGAGAACCGTTGATGTTCGTTTGTCATGTAAACTATTTACTAGTGCTCAATATGTTCTTGGCTAAGTGTCATGCATATGGTTTGTGATCAATATCTTATTTAATCTAATATATGAACATGACATTTGTCGCTAACTACTGTCAGGTGGATTCCGGATGGACAGCTGTGCCCTACTGTGCCAAACAGATCCAACTACATCCACTGGATTGAGGATCTTCTCTCATCAGACCTCATACCACCAATATTCAGTTCAAACAAGACTGTAAGGGGCTTTGACATAGGCACAGGTGCCAATTGCATCTACCCTCTGCTTGGGGCGTCTTTACTAGGCTGGAGCTTTGTTGGATCTGGTATGTTTTAGATCTACAATATAAGTATTGCAAAGCATCAATTAGAGCTCCTTATGTTAGTTGAACTTTTATTTGCATTTCTCTTTTAATTGGATTACCCTTGTGTTTGTAGATGTGACTGATGTTGCCCTTGAATGGGCTAAAAAGAATGTGGAGAGCAATCCACAGCTAGCAGCTCTGATTGAGATTAGAAATGCAAACAAAATGTCCTCTTCTTCTGAATCTGAAGCAGTTGATGGTGAAACAGTAAGGGAGAACACTTTGGAGCCAGAGGATGGTGTAGTGAGGTCGAAACCATCTATCCTTCTTGGCGTTGTGAAGGATAGTGAGAGCTTTGACTTCTGTATGTGCAATCCTCCTTTCTTTGAAAGTATAGAGGAAGCTGGTCTTAATCCAAAAACTTCGTGCGGCGGAACTGCTGAAGAGATGGTTTGTCCTGGTGGTGAACAGGCATTTATAACTCGTATAGTTGAAGACAGCGTTTCCCTTAAGAACTCTTTCAGGTGATTCAAAAACTAACCTAACATGATAATAGCCTTTTGATTATTTCTGGGCTCATGGTGTTCCTTTTATTGTTTTAGGTGGTTTACATCGATGGTTGGCAGAAAAGCAAATTTAAAAATATTGGTTTCAAAAGTTCGTGAAGCTGGGGCATCAGTTGTGAAAACTACTGAATTCGTGCAAGGTCAAACAGCTAGATGGGGCCTTGCATGGTCATTCATTGCTCCAAGGAAAATGGTTATTAGATCCAGTACAACTGGAAAAGTCAACTATTCTTTTATTCTTCAAGTTAGTATTATGTCACCTTTTGTCCCTTGATTCATATCTTATTATCATTTCCCTCCATAATTTGCACGGCTATTTTTCTTTAGCAACAAAAAAAATCCCACTCAAATCTTATCTACCTCTATGTTTATATGTTATTGGACATTTACCTGCACCCTTTCCTCTTATTAATAAAGAGCTAATCAGCCAACCTATATTTATCTGTGAGTTATTGATACTAAGTTTCCACTACTATTGCACCTTCTCAATCTTCTTTGCTTCAATATCTCATTTACATAATGGCTTTCAGGGCCTTCAACGTGAATATGGTGCATTTCAAGTGCTGAAGTCAGCTGAGACATTTTTCCATGCTTCTAATATATCGTGTAAAACCGATTCTTCATTGTTTTCTATCGATGTAAGGTTCCTTACTAATCTGCCATACATTCTTTTTGTCAACTTACATCAGTACACAGACCTTTTTGTTGTTGTACAAATTCTAGTGTATCAATCTCCAAGAATTGTATGAAATACTCTTTTTTCAGGTTACCTTATCAGATGAGCAGGCTCAGGCTGTGCATGATGAATCTGGGTCTGTAGAAGGCAACTCTACAAAGCTTCATAGTGGTGTTACTGGCCGTATTTCGGTATGAGGATAAATTGAAGTATATTATATTCATCAGTTACCTAGTTATCTTTTTTCCTATGAACTTATCAGTTGTCAGTGTATATTTCCAAAAAAAATCACTGTATTTTTTCCATATAGGTGTTTGAACAAATGCCAGGCACACTTCTGGTCAGAGGTTCATTATTGAACAAAGCACTGTCAGGTAAGCCTTGTTCTTCATGTGAATGATATCACATTTTTTGTCTGAACATGCTGATACACCTTTACTGGTTTTCGTCAATGCATAGCATGCCATTTTCTTGATCTTGTAGTTTTGTGTAAATTTCACTGTATGTTTTGTTTCAATTGAGTCCATATACCATTGTTGTTGATTTGAGTTCCGAGCTATTTTATTGAGTCTAATGGCATCCTGCTTTGCCTCTGACCTGGCCATTATTTATTTCCATGTGAAACTTTCATCTGTTTGTATAAAAAAACTAAAAATTGGGAACTATTGAGCTATTAAATCATGAAAGTGACATGACAGCAATCCATCCTCTAGGAGGCTTGGTCGTTCCCTCTCCCTGTTGTTCTTCCAGATATCTTTCCCACCCAATGCAACCAGAGGGATCCCTCTTGCCGGCAACATCAATTCTCCTTCTACCATCACTTTCATTTGATCTACTCTTCTTTTATCTTGTCAGATATGCCAACAGTGTACTTGATTTTACCTGTACACCTGTAGCCGCTGTCCAGCCACAGTCGTGGTGCCTGCCTACCATCCTCCCTCAACCGCTGTTGGCATTGGCACCCTGAACCCATCATTGGCTCACTGCTGCCCGTGCCTCAAAGCTTTCTGTCACCCATCAAACCCATCTTCTTCTGGCATCATGTGTTAATTTGTGTTCCAGATGCCTATTTTGCATCTTAATCGGACTTCTAGTGTATGCCTCAGCCTGGCCTTGTTACCAACGGACAGGGACTTGGCGAGGAGTTGTAAGATTTTGTCCGTTCCTTATGCTAGCAGGGGCAAATTTCAGTATGAACTGACATAAGGTTACTCCATTGGCCAGCTTACTGGTGAAGAAATTTCCAAAGGTAGCCAGATTTATGTTGTCTAGTATTATAGGTGCCGAATACCATGTGATTCAGCAGACACAGTGACTTTGAAATAGCGGGCTTCAGGAGAGCATTCAGGTTAAGTGGTGATGAGTGAATCTTCTTCCAAAGTGGCAGTCATCTTTAAGGGTGATGATTTTTACCAAATACAGCATCTGGAATTTAGTCATGGGCACAACCAGACGGTCTGTGGCCATTAAGAAAATACAGATGTCCATCCTCAAGTTATTTAAGCATGCAGCTGGCTGGCATGCGTGGAAAGAGCTGACTTCCACATTAATCTAGAGATTCGGATATTGTACCAACCAGTTAGAGAAACGATGGCATCGAGTCTTAAAACACAAGAGAAGCTTGAAATCACTTGAATTCGTGCATCTGCAGGAAACCCCTCCTGGCACTGCTGCAGCATGTTTATGCAGTTCCTTGTTCCAACCCCTGCGGTGATGGCCTCTTTTATCTCCCCTTATTGCAAACGTACCACCATATAACTCCGTTCCAGATTCAAGCACATATAAATCCCCTGATGTCTGTGTCATTGGTGCCCAGTTTGGCTATTTGTGTCCTTTTAATTCTCTAGGATGCATAAAAGACTAAAAGGGCAAGATGGGGAACTGAAACTTGATTCTTTATCTATACTAACTCTTGCTATTCAGGATGATTGGCACTTGCTTTTGTAGATGTGAGGTTGTTTTACAGTGCATAAACGCCCAATCCTAATGAAATCTGTTGATCGAGTAGAAAATTTTGATCCACCAGATTGTGTGAAATGTACATTGTACAGCACGAAATGGAAAATCCTGTTCATGCCCTCCTCTGCCAAGCTGTGTTCGTCCTATAGCCATGAAACGGTCCTGAGAATTGTCCTAGTTGTCTATCCAGTAAAAGAAGGGTGACAGTAGTGCTGATGCCTAGCTGGCTCTAGCATATGAATTGTCACTGGCTCTAGACAGCTGCTAGTGCTAATTCCACGATGGAGACATAAATGACACTTGAACGCTAGGGACCATTGACGCATTGAGAGAGATTGGCTGGTTAGTCTGTAGGAGGCAGAGCCTGTAGATACGGATCATATGGCATGTTGGCATTGAAGCTGCTGCTTTTGTTATTGACTGTGGACTGACCGTCCTTAAAATTGAGGATACAAATTATTCAGGTTGTAGAGGGAAGTAAATCAAGCTCTATAGATGGTAGGACAGGCAGACAAGAATGTCTAGCTGATCTTTCTGCTAAATAATCTTAAGAGATTGCTTCTCATATTTCAAACGTTAGGTTATATGATGCTATTTTCATTTCTATAGTCTACATGTGCAACATGAGTATTTAGCTCATTCCTTCAAATTCCAATGGATTGAGTATCTACTCTATATAATCGATAGTGGTTGCAACTGGATGTGAACCAATCAGAACTTCCGTATGTATGATATTTCGTGTATACTTATGTTGCATCATAGCTTCTCTGGCTTACTAGTACTACATCCACAAAGTTGGAGTTTTTTTTCTTTTATATTGGTGACAAAAAAAAAGTACTGTTCCTTTTCTTTTCAGGTATCTTCTCATCCACATTCTCACAACTAGAGGACACATTAAAGATGGAATTCCTCAGCAAGGCACGGGTAGTTAAAGGCCATCACTAGGGCCTTAATTATGAACTCTAATCAGCCTAATGTTTGGCAATCATGAGGCAGCCAGCCATGGCCTTGGCCGGTAGCCACAGAGGTCACAGGTGCTGAGCTGTGATGAAAAGCTGCTTCCGCTGCAGGACTTGTTGTCGCCCATCTTTCTGCTGGTGTAGGCATGCACTGGACAGGAAGCTACGTTGTCACGGTGTTTGGTTACAAGTAACGTTAAATGTTGCCTTCGCTGCTCATCCGAAATTGGAAAACGACTCGCCGTGTGAGGTTCTTCCTTTTCCAGATTCTGCAGTGACACCCACAATAGAACTGCTTTTGTGTCACTGCCTCACTGGCTGTAAGGTTTTTTTTGTAGATGCCTGAAGCTGTGCAAAAAATATCCGTAGAAATACACTGCATGATCTGTACTGGATGATTTCATACCAACCATCCTTTGTTGCAACTGCTGTGTTCCATAACTATAACTAGTAGTACCTTTTGACATGGTAGAATGGCAGAGGTGGCTGTTGATGTTGGGGAGTGCTTCTGTAATCGAGTTTCTTTTAATGACATGAGATAATGATTTTTTTTACTTGTGACGGATTCTTTGGTTCCTATCTTTCAATTTAAGAAGTTGAAAATGATGAAACAAGTTTAAACCACCCAGCAAAGGAAATTTAAGGACTTGAAAACATAAAGGCCTGTTTGGCACAGCTCCAGCTCCAGAGTTAGAGCCCAACCAAACGGTTTCAGCTCCACTAAAAATGGGAGTGGAGTTGGCTGGAGCTCTCTCACAAATTGAACTAGAGAGTCGGAGCTGGGTTTAGGCAGCTTTACAACTCCGCTCCAGATCCAACTCCTGTAGTTAAATTTAGGAGTTGGAGCTGTGCCAGAACAGACCCTAAATACCAAGGTGAAAAAGCTTGTACAAGCAGTGTGCTGGACTAGATATGTCAATGTGGCTCCATGATTCGACACCCGACATATTTTTACTCTATTATGAGACATATGATTTAATTGTTGTATCGAAGATCTAGTAATAGAAAAAAATTCTTACCTATAGGATAGACAGCACATTTAGGGCATGTTTGGTTCAGGGACTAGAACCATTAGTCCCTTTAGTTTGGTCCCTTTTAATCCTTAAACATCTAAACATGAGGGATTAAAAAGACAAAAATGACATTAGTTCATTAGTCCCTAATAGATGTGCTAATAGGGACTAAACCAAGTAATTTTCACTGCATGCCCTCTCGCACCACACCGCAGTCCTCTCTCCCACAACTCTTCTCCCGCGGTCTCGTGGCCGTCGTTTTTCCCCCACCGCCGTCGATCGTTCGCCCCCGACCGCCACGCCAGTCTCTCTGCCTCAACACGTCTCCCTCTCCCGCAGCGCTCCCTCGATCCAAAAATTCCCCATTTTTACGCACCACACGCCACCGTTTGTTCTCCTTGCTCCACCAGCATTTTACGCTCTGCATAATTTTATTAGAGAGAGTAAGCTAGCAGATGAAGATTTCGACCATTGTGACCAAGATACAAATTATGTTTCATTGGCCGGAACAGGTTCTTCTCCATCAAACGATGCAATCGAGTTTTTGATAGCCATGTGATGAACCAATTTTGGGACTGGGTTGTCGATGATCTTTGGAGTTTGAAAAATATGGAATTTGTCCTTTTATTTATCTTGTGGAACGAGTAATTTGTAATACTAAGCACTTTTATTTCAATTTGTAATACAAACACTTGTATAAATATTGTTTGGTTATGTGTTTGCAATCCACCATGAGGTATGTATGCATTTTTATCCTTTCTTCCAATTCGTATTTTCAATGGAGTTTGCATTTTCAGTTTGCATGACTATATAGAGGTAATATACTCTTTGTTCAATGCAATTAATGAGTTTTAGTCCATGTAACCAAACATAAAGTGACTAAAATCTCTAATCCCTGGACTAAAGATCTAAACAATCCTTTTATTTTTTAGTCATCCATACCCACTAACCCATCGGTTAAAAACCCGTATGTGTGGAAAAACTGTGAGTGGCCCAAGGTGGCTAGTATCAAACTGTAGCATAAAACTCCTCCCCTGGTATAGGTGTATGGAAATATCAACTAATTTCTTGAATTTGAAACATGCATGATTGTATGTTAAAATCACTATATGCCTGATATGATGCTAATGATCGATTATTGTAATCACCTGATTGTTGATGCTAATGATTAATTGTTGTAATTACCTGATTGTACTGTAAATACCTAAAACTATAGGTGCTTTAAAGCGTTGTAAGTATGTGACTATGTGTACCTATTGCCTACGGGGGTTTGGATGTGGAGAGAATCTTACAACCACAAAGGGATGCGGTTATGGGTGTGAATATGGAGTAGGAGCATCTTTAACACTCTCTTCAAAATATCCATTGGACTAACTCTTCATCTAAGTTGGTAAGTTAAACTTATTGTTTACTCTAACAACTTCTCCATCTATCCTCTCAATTATGAGTTCAATTATGAGTTTATGACAGTGAGACACATATGTCAGCCTCTACAATCTCTTTCTCTTCCTCATATTTCTTTCTCCTTTCCCTAAGCTCGCAGATGACAGACGGCGATGCCGACGACGGATTTTGGGAAAAGCCTCCACCGACGCCATAAAGTTCTCCGACTCCGGCGCCGCCCTCGTGGCTCTGCTCGCCTACTGTGGATCCATCGACGACGACTGCAACGGGCTCCTCTTCGGTGTGGCTAGCCACGCACCCGTGACTCCCCCTCCTTATACGACGACGACAACGACCAGACCCGCACCGTCTTGGGCCCCTCCCTCTCCATCTCCGTCGCGGGGCACGCCTCGGTTGCGCAACCTTTTTTCCTCACCAATCCGCTCGACCTCTTTAGGTCGTACTTCCCCGACCCCTCCGCCGCCATCGGCTTCTTCTCTGTCGCACCACAGACGTATCCGTGTGGGGGCGGCGACAGTGAAGGCCGCGTGAGGCGGCGCGGTGGACCTAGTCGCCCCCCTCGTCATCTCGGGTGACGGTGAAGGCCACGTGAAGAGGCGGCGTGGACGTGACGATGACGAACCGGCTTGAGGCCGAACAGAGGAAAAGTGGATAGAGGTGGTGGGACCCCACGGATGACAAGTGAAATAGGCTGACCAAGTTTGGCCCGTGAGAAAAGAAGTTTGGCCATCCGAATAATTTAAAAGGGTGAGATGGAAAGACAGGTTGGATTGTGTTTTTTTAAAGTTGTTAAATTTTAACTTAGAAAATAAAATAAAGAAGTTGTTGGAGATGCTCTAAAAAAGGCACGTAACATACCGTTACCATCTCTACGTTGGAACTGTGTTGTGTGGTTGTACACATTATAGGTGGCCAGATGGGCCGGGTCGAGGCGTGTCGGCCCGAGCACGGCGATACTGTCCATCGGCCCGACCCAGCACGACACACGAGGTGGTGGGCTGTGCTAGCATGGCCCGGTCGGGCGTGCCGTGCTTGGGCCGACGCCCGAGTCCGTGGGCGCGAACGGCACGCACGACTCTGTGCGTGCGCCCGAGCACGGCATGGCCCACGGGCCCTCCACTCCACCCACCCGCACGTCGCACGCCGCACGCATCGTCGGTGCGTCGGCGCACCCCTGCCTCCCACCCCACCCACCCACCCCGCACCCGCCCCGCCCGCGCACGCAAAGACGCAGCGAGGCGCTGCGCTCGCCGCTCTCGCCGCCGCCGCCCTCCTCCCTCTCCGCCGCCAAGGCCGCCGTCGCCCTCCCCTCTTCGCCGCCAAGGCCACCACCGCCTCTCCGCATAGTCATCGTCGTCTTCGCGCCGGCCGCTCGCCTCTCTCTCTCTCTTTCATCGCCAAGGTCGTCGTTGCCCTCCTTGTCGTCATCGTCGTTGCCCGTCTTCCCGTCTTCGCCGACCGCATCCCCCCATCCACCCGATGCCGCCCGTGAGCCCCTTCCGCGACGCCGCCGGACGGCCCGGACCCACGCCGCGTCGTCTCGTCTACTCTCTAGGGTTTTCTCCGCCGCCGTCGATTTTCAATTTTTTTATTAGGGTTTTTGCCCGTCGCGCCGCGCCGCACCTAGATTCCTTTCCGCCGTCTTGGCCCGTGGGCCGGAAGGCGTGCCGTCTTGGCACGGACACGACCCGCCACCCATGGGCCATGCTTGGGCCGGGCGCGGCACGTGGGCCGGCATGACACGGCCCGTCACGTAGTCGTGCCTAATGAGTCATGCCGTAACGGGCCGGGCCGTACCGTGCTCGGGCCGGGCCGTGCCGTGCGGCTCATTTGGCCACCACTAGTACACATTGACACAAACACACACGAGCGTACACACATCGTCATGCGCGCAATGAATCACAAAATCAGGGCCCAACCCGCGAGCATTGACGCTTGTAGCCACCGCATCCAATCACACACACCACACCCTCGCCATGGCCCCACCCGTCAGTCGGCCACACTCGCACGGGTCCCATCCGTCTGAAGTTGGGCCGTCAGCCCACACGTGCGAGTGGCGAGCCCACACGTCGGTGTCCGAACCAAGGCCCACCTCTCCCGACCGTCCAGATCCCCGCGCGCGATTCGTGGCCGTCCGATCTACTCCTATCCCGCGAGTCGTCTCCCCCTCCCGGCTCGAGTTCCTCGTATACCACGCCACCGCCTATAAATAGAGTCTCCCTTGGCTAAGTCCAAGGAAACAGATAAGATCGGCACACGCGTTGCGAGGTGAGGGGAAAAAAATCAATCAAACCCTAATCAGATCAGGGGGTGGAGAGGGGGCTTAGGGTTTCGACTCCGCGGCCATCCATGGCGGCGGCGGCGAGGCATCGGGGGACGGTGAAGTGGTTCAACGACACCAAGGGGTTCGGCTTCATCTCCCCCGACGACGGCACCGATGATCTCTTCGTGCACCAGTCCTCCATCAAGGCCGACGGCTTCCGCTCCCTCGCCGAGGGCGAGCAGGTCGAGTTCGCCATCTCCGAGAGCGAGGACGGCCGCACCAAGGCCGTTGACGTCACCGGCCCCGACGGATCCTTCGTCAAGGGCGGCGCCGGTGGCGGCGGCGGTGGTGGAGGTGGCTTTGGGTCCCGTGGTGGGGGCGGATCTGGCGGCGGCGGCCGCAGCTACGGCGGTAGCTGGGGCGGAGGGCGGAGATCCGGCGGTGGAGGCCCTGGTGGGGGCTGTTTCAAGTGTGGAGAGTCTGGCCACCTGGCCAGGGACTGCTTCAACGGCGGTGGTGGGGGCGTTGGTGGAGGTGGTGGCGCCGGCGCCGGCGGTGGCTGCTTCAAGTGCGGCGAGATGGGCCATATGGCTAGGGACTGCTTCAACGGAGGTGGAGGTGGTGGTGGTGGTGGCGGCGGCGGCGGCGCCTGCTACAACTGCGGCGAGACCGGCCACCTTGCGAGGGACTGCTACAACGGCGGTGGAGGCGGAGGCGGGCGATTCGGCGGTGGAGGCGACCGTTCCTGCTACAACTGCGGCGAGGCTGGACACATCGCCCGCGACTGCCACAAGTGATGGATTTACAACACCATCTCCCCTCTTAGATCTCGCCTAAGTCTTCATCACTCCTAAGTCGAATTATTGCTTTAGTTTTGCCGCCGATCTGGGTCACATGGAGAGCGCGCTTGCCTGCTATAAAGGAGCCGCCTTTTGTTTTTACCTTTTTGCTCTTGGGATTTCGGTTTAGTTTTTAACTTCTGCTGCTGCTGCTGCTGCTCGTGTGATGATGCTTTTGCTGCTATGAGTTGGTCTGGTCCTCTGGTTCAGGTTAAGAAGACGTGATGTCTGGATTGGTTTTGTGTGTTGGGCGAGGAGATCGACAAAATCTCTCTCCTTTTTGTGGTTTCCCCGAGATGAAAAAGATGATTATTGTCGGTTACTCTATAATTTTTACCACCTCGTCGATTCCATCATCAGCATATGATCAATATTCTGTCCTCTGTATGCTTGCATGACACTACTACTAGAAGTACTTACTACTCCTGCCAATTAGTTTATATGATACTTATGATCTGGGTTGAGAATCAATCATATTTGTTCTTATGTTGCATTCATCTTGTTTGTGTAGAACAGTGGAGTAGTTTTTGTTTTCTAGGAGTAGTTAGCGAGGAGAGTAGCTTTTGCTGCATCTGGGAATCTGGGAGTGACACTATTGTCAGTTCCCTCAGCCTTGGGTGTCATACTGTCATGTTGTGTCTGGTGTTGTTTTGGATTTCTTTTGTTGGCTAGTAGGAGTAGCTTTACTATCGTCTTTGTCCATGATCTTTGTCGTTGATCTGGTCATGGAGTACGGGAGTATCATTGTAACTCCATTCTTAAGCAACCATTACTGTAGTTCATCGATGGTACTAGTAGAGTAGATCCATGGCTGATGGATTATTCTTAAGCAAAGAAGAATTATTCTTGTTGACCAAAATCTGACTCTGCTGCATTGCATGATTAATGCATCATCATGAATGCACATATTTCTTCCTGGGCCCTGGGAGCGTAGTACGATCTGAGATGCAACCGGTAGCAAAATTACAGTAGTGCCATTTTGCCATCTTACTACTTCGTACTACTAATGTTATGTGTGGGCAGCTGCTGGATTTATTCCAGGATTTGTCTGGTACTTTATCCATGCCTGTTTTAGTTAACCAGAATGATTGTACTGTCATTTTGGTGGCTTGGGCTAAAATTGTTTACTGGTGGAATTTGGTGATTTGCCACACATGGTCACATTTAGATCCAAAACGATCCATTGTTTAAGCCGTGGCAGAAGCTAAAGAGTGATATAAATTTTTGATTCAATAATCCTAAAGGGAGTCGTCCACTTGGTCTGGTAGCCAGACAAAAGGTATCCGTTAATATTTAAATCCTGAATTAACTGCAAACCTTGTGGGTAAAGGCTCAGTTTCTGATTAAAAGAAGCAGCATGGGCATAACCTTGAAAGCTGCATAATTTGAAATGTGCCAATCAGCAATTAGCTTTGACTAGTATAGTTTAAGATTTGTTTTGGTTTTGGCAGCAGGAGGGGGAGTGACAGTAGGCAGGCAAGAAGGCAGGTGCTTGCTCATATGCCCAACAGTTCAGTCGATGGGATCCAAAAGCGAAGACAGGAAGAGCAGATGCTGCAGCAGTAAGCACGAGTAGTACTGGAGGAGAAAGACGTGATTTTTTTTTCTTGCTTGTTTGGATGGATGGCTGTGCGTCGTGGTGCGTGTCAGAGAGACATGTGCGGATACCTGAAGGCGGCAGCAGCAGCAGCAGCAGCAGCAGCCATGGGACCCCTTCCCAATCTGTCACTCCATCTCCACCCTGCTTTTGTTGCCGTCGTCCCATCCTCACATGGAGATTGGACATTTGACACTCTCTTCTGTTCATCACCAGCTGCACTGTCCATCCTGCCATTTTACCCAGGGTTTTACTTGCATTGACAATCACCGCTCACTTGTCAAACTTCACCAAAAATCACGTCCTCCGTACTAAAAATATTTAATGCTATCTAAACATATACATGTCCAGATTTATTTATTTATAGTCAAAATTGTGTTTTTATTGGAAAGATGGGAGTACGGTGTTCGAGCAAGTATAATAAGTCTATCATTAACGCGCTATAATAAGAGTGGTTACCATGTCAAAATAATGTTTAGGTGAAAGAAAGAGCAGATGAGGCGAGAGAAAAGCCCGGGTTATACGCTTTTGTCCCAATGCAAGGAGCGCAGCGCTGTGAGAGTGCGTTTAATAGAATAGCCATAACTACTGACTTTAGAAATTGGTATGTCATCTACAATACAATCAACCTAAATAGCTACGTATACAATAGCTATACATGAATATACTCTTTGTTTTAATTCTAATTGATTATCGTATTATAGAAGTGTACTAAAACCAAAAACCAAAGATAACCCATAACTCTTCCTTACTATTTTACTATATTACCCTGCTAACAAACTCTATATATGTACTATCTCCACTATTTTTAACCAATACTCTCTTCGTCCATAAGACCTATCTCATTTTTCGGTTTTTTTAAGAAGTCTAACGTCTATTTATAGTATTTATGTGCTAGATTAAATTATTTGATCAAAACCTAAAAAATTATCTTAGTATTTAATGGTTGGTTGGTTGTATGTGTATAGTTTATTAGTTTTTTTACATGGTGGATGACGGATGAGTTAATTACTTATCGGTGATAAAAGAAATATTTTTTCTTCCAAAATATAAAAACATAGGATTAAAAAAAGACATTTTATACATGTTAGTTTATTATATTTTTAGACGGAGTTAGTAGATTTTAGATTTTGGATGAAGAAAACAACGAAATAAAACATTGCATGTTGTTTATAAAGAGTTATGTGTATGGATGCATACAACGATGTTTACTAGAATGAATGCTAACAATGATCATTTGAAAAATAACCTCCAAAAAATTATGTGATGGTTAATTGGGAATGAAAGGAGTATAATACATCATTAATATATAATTAACGTTTTATATATACATAATGTCTTTTAAGTCGTATTGCAGCTAGCTAACTATGTAGTTTGTTTTTTTTCTCTTCTCTCCTCTACTTATGCAGAAATCCGATGGGATAATTTTTTGAGCTTGTCCTCGCTTCTAGGTGAGAGAGAGGATAGAAGGAAGATTAAAATAAAATTTCCTGTCAAGTGTGGGCCATGGTGTGTTTACTCGCTACAAAGTCATCTATATTTTCGTATCAACCGAGTTTATTAGCTATTTAAATAGTATTTTTCTCTCATAGCAAACCAGTCGGCTTGTCTTATCAGTCGGCTTATAGACCAGCCGAATACGTCCTATGTCATTGACCTTGCTCTTATATATCTTCATTTGTGTCATCTCCTCTCCAAATTTCTGTAATATTTTCATATAAAGTATCCAAACAACGCTAATTGAGTAATTCTTGTATTTATTCTATAGGATTGCCATTATAATTCATATGAATTTCTGTGACACCGTCTGGAACAAAGGAATATGATTGCAAAATCCCTCAAAATTATTTTCATATACCTTCATTTCATTGGGATTTTAACATGAGCTCATTACGTCTTCTGTTATTTTCATTTGACAAGTCCAATGCACACTATGGTCCTTTTTTGGAACATATTTTAGTGAGGATTACTGAGGCATATTGTTTACTTGATTAGGGTGTTACATCAATATTTTAATGGTCGGAACAATAGAGAAGGAGAAATTATGTTTTTAGAAGCGCAGAGCAAATAACCCAAAGACAAAAATCTGCAAAAGAAGCCAAAAAAAAAGCATTGCCTACCTTTCCGTCTCTACTTTCCTCCGCATATGTTCTCCCACAAAATTCATGTGTTTCCAATACTGTGAACCATACATTTAGCATCCAATTGTTTTTTAATCCTTTATTATTATTACATTACATATAATGTGATAATCTATTCCTACGTCTTTTTTGTCTGCAGTTTGAGAATACCGTGTTTTAAAGAAGTCCTGAAATATAGAAAATTTACAGGGAGTAGTTTAGGATGTAGAAAATTCTCTGCGTTGTAAATCATGTAGGATATTGTAAAAGAATCAAATGAATATCGAGAATCCTACTCCATAAATAGGCTTACAACATAGGAATTTTACTAGAAGTTCAGATTCGGTTGGATTAAATTCTTCGCTTTTCGTAAGATTTTGGAAAATTTTCCGTGTTGTGAAAAGAAAGAAGGCAACGATTCGGGATGAACGGATGCCGTGTCTCTTTTTGTGTTGCGCGTAAGCATAATTTTTGTGGCGCGAATCGTATCGTTGTGGAGCTTTTTGAAGAACGAGATATGGATGCTTAATGTCATCATCATTATCCTTGTGAATTGAATGATTCTCTTCGAAGGAGCCAACAGATTATATTCTTGCTCGTCATATGGTGTAAATCCTAATCGCAGCTCGACTGGTGGTTAGCTTTATACTCCTATGTATGATTCCCCTGCCTCTATTGTTGTGCTAGTACGAGCGTGTGCATACTCCTATTAAGTGCCAAACTTTATCCTAGTTGTGAGCAGCTATATATTTCTCACATAGAAATTAAGCCCACCAGTTATAGACTCAACTTGTTACAAGTGTGGTTTGAGTCTTTAACTTAAAATCAGATAATTTTAGAATTACTAAAGGCCATGACAAAGAACATCCATATACCAGCGACTCAAAATCAAAATCAGATGAATTTAGTGTATAAATCCTGAGGTCTTGAAATGTCTCTTTCGAGTTTTCGAGTAGCTTAATGTTTTTCGAGAAACAACTGATTGGTACAGATTTCTGAGAATTAAAAAACTAATATATTCTTTACTTTAATTTTTAGATTTTACAACTATAATTGCTCGGAATCTTTTAAAAAAAGTTGAACCGTTTGAAGAACTTTTGATCATAGAAAAAGCTACAACTATCGTAAGTTCTTACAAAGGGAGGGTGGCATACAACCAGGCCCCTACTTCAGTAACTGTATAATGTTGTGGCAACTAGGAGTAGCACTGTAGTGTAGTAGATTGAGTGAGTTTTACACGTGGAGGTTGGAGGAGCATTAGAAGAGGAGCTTCTTTTGTCGTCAAGTGTCAAAGTGTGAGTAACAGAAGGGGTGAAAAGACAGAAAGAAGAAAGAAAAGGGTGCAGGCCTGGAGGGTGAAGAAAAAGGCAGCAAGAAGACGAAGACGAAGACGTTGACGAGACGAGGCGAGATCACGAGACCATCAACACTCGACTGGGCAGGGTCGGCTGCCCATGCATCGTCTCATCATATCATCCATCGTGTGCAATTATGCATTTCCTTGCTCTCGTTGTTTTGGTCAGTGGGGTGGGGGAGCCACAGCTTTGATTCACGACACTAAAATTAATCCCTATCACATCAAAAATTTAATTTGATGACTAAAATTAATTTCTATCACATCAAAACAAATTCCATTTATATCATATTTTAATGATATGATTTTATAATAAATATTTACTTATTAAATTCGTCTTACGAATTAGCCATCAATTATGTATTTTTTTTATATTTTTATAATTAGTTTATGTTTAGTTTTTTAATATTTAATGTGACATCGAACTCCCTCATATTCACCATTCTGCTCATGTGAATGTTTTTTTTATCCAAAAGTCTCATGATTATTATTTTTAACCAAGACCAAACGAAAATTAATTAAAGTAGGTAACAAAAGTTTTCGCATGCCACCAAGACCGAAGAGAAATAATCTTTACCTCCGCATGCAACATTTAAATGGTTCCACCTGCAACTCCGCTTTGCTGGATTATGAACGCTGTGTGTGTGAGAGAGAGAGAAAATGCTGCAGAGGACACTGCCTTGTGGGCCCCACATGTCAGGCAGCCGGCAGGTCTGTCTCTCCGGAGGTTGTTGGGCCAGTGCAGTTGTAATCAGCGTGGGCTTTGGGCTTTGGGTTTTGGGCCCCCAACCTGTTTGCTAAGCTAAGCACGTAACCTCCCACATCTATCCGCATCGTCATCTTCTTCGTCTTCTCTTCTCTTTGTCGCAACTTCCAATCTCCGGAGGCGATGGCGGCGACCACGCTGATGGGGTCGCCGTGGCTGCGCATCAGGCTGCTCCCGGAGGTGCCCCCGCGCCTCCTACGGCCCCACCTCCGCCGGACACTCTCCGTCCGCGCCGCCTCCGCCTCCGCCTCGGCGTCACCGGACGGAGGCGCCACGGTGCGAGTCCGCTTCGCGCCGTCGCCTACGGGCAACCTCCACGTCGGCGGCGCCCGCACCGCGCTCTTCAACTACCTCTTCGCGCGCTCCAAGGGGGGGAGGTTCGTCCTCCGCATCGAGGACACCGACCTCGAGAGGTCCACCAAGAAGTCCGAGGAGGCCGTGCTCAGTGACCTCGCCTGGCTTGGACTCGACTGGGACGAAGGTGGGTTGACCCACCTGCTTCCTCTATCTCTCCTCTGCTCTACTGCCTCGAAAGGTCTATCATTTTGATGTAGTGCGCCATTACTGTCGCCCGCAGCTAGGCCTTCTGTGCTGAATTCTACTCGAGAGTTCTGGCAGGCCCAAATCTTCTGACAGCCTAATTGCCATTATGAAAGTTTAAGGAGTATTCATTGTGTTGCGCTTCTCTTGATTATTATGCTCCACTATGGAGCATAATGTGCAACTGTGGAGATGCATATTTAATTATGTTATTAAGTATCGATGAACCAATAAAAGTTAACATTTTTCTCTAATGATGGTAGATCATACGAGTGCTCATGTTTTTACTTGTTTAGGTCCGGATGTTGGTGGGGAATTTGGGCCGTATCGCCAGTCTGAGCGCAATTCAATGTACAAACAGTATGCCGAGAAGCTGATGGAGTCTGGTGCAGTCTATCGGTGCTTTTGCTCCAATGAGGTATTTTTCTCCCCCTTTGCATGTATTTGTGACGCATTTTGTTGCACTTATACACAGGTTGTTGTAATGTATTTTTTTGGTTGCTTTGTAAAAGATTGGTCTTTGTGTGTTCATATGAAAAACTTGAACTGATTTCTCCCACTGTGAACGCCAAGGAATGAGTCAGTTAATACCCAGTGAACAATTTTGTTTAGGTTGTTTCAAGCAATACCCATGACCTGACCTACATAAGTTTACTGGATCAACTATTTGCTCATTTGTTAACTGTTTCCATTACTTCAGGAACTTGAACAGATGAAGGAAACTGCGAAGCAGAAGCAACTTCCACCTGTATACATGGGTAAGTGGGCAACTGCTTCAGATACAGAAATACAACAGGAGTTAGAGAAGGGGACACCTTACACTTACCGTTTCCGTGTACCGAAGGAAGGGTCATTGAAAATTAATGACCTTATTCGTGGTGAGGTAATAACTAGAAACTCTGGAACTGCCACATTGTTGCATTATTTTTAAGCCTTCCAACATTGATAATTCATGCTCGCAAATTATGAGAAGTGATATACACGCACTAAGCATCGGATAGTTTTATAAAGGTCAGTTGGAATTTAGACACGCTTGGTGATTTTGTGATTATGAGAAGCAATGGCCAGCCAGTGTATAACTTCTGTGTCACAGTTGATGATGCTACCATGCACATCTCCCATGTTATCAGGTGATGAAAACTAATTATTTTTTTATCTTTCCTTTTGATGATCATACCCTGAAGCCTGCAATTCTCTTGTTTTCCCCCAGAGCTGAAGAACATCTACCAAACACATTACGGCAAGCTCTTATTTATAAAGTAATTTTCTACGTCGTTCTTATCTTGTGTATCATAGTTTACAATCTTGACCCTTCAAACTGTATGTCTCAACATAATATGCCTACTGTCCTGTGACTCTCATCTGCAGGCACTTGGATTTCCAATGCCATCATTTGCTCATGTATCACTTATTCTAGCTCCAGATAGAAGTAAACTGTCTAAACGTCATGGGGCTACTTCTGTGGGACAGGTAACTAACTGGATTTTGGCAAGATATGGTATTGCAGCTAATTACTTGCCATTTCACATCTTTTCTGAAACAATTTCAAAGTTGAAAAAATTTAACATTTTTGTCCTCTTTTATTTTTTTGCCAGTACAAAGAGATGGGCTATTTGCCTCAGGCAATGGTAAATTATTTGGCACTCCTTGGTTGGGGTGATGGTACCGAAAATGAGTTCTTCACCATTGATGACCTAGGTTAGTTTATCAATAATTCGTTCTACTACCTTCACTGCACAGTTTTTGAAAAATACAGTGACCCTCCACTTACCCATTCTTTGCTGTTCTATCTCATTTCCAGTGGAAAAATTCACTATAAATCGGGTCAACAAAAGTGGAGCAGTCTTTGATGCTGTAAAATTAAAGTAAGATCCTTTTGTCAAACTCCTTCTGGTTGAGTTATCTCGATAGAATTTGTCAATATGCTCTAAATACTCGTAATATCTCAGTTGCAGTAATATAATTAATTGAACTGGAGCTTACTTCCACTTATTGTAATGTTTCTTTAGTCTTACCTCAGGCATTATTTCAATTATAAGGGAACCAGTGAACAATCATTGTTGCTAGTACTTCCTCCGTCTCAAAATCCATGTTGTCCAGATTCCTAGTAGTATTAGGATGTGTCATATTCCGCATTAGGTTGGTTTATTTTGGGACAGAGGAAGTAATTCAGAGGTTCTTTTATTTATGAATTCAGAGACGGAAGCATGTTCAGTCCATAACTCCACATGACCAACAAAGTTAAATGTACAGTGTATCAATGGATTTGATATACTGTATGAAGTTTGGAAAATCACTCCACATTATTGATCAAGTAGAAACATAAGTCTGATAAGCAATAAATGCAGTGTCTAATCAGTAATAAATACGGTATTTATGTACTTTGTTGCCTGCTGGTCAGTAGATGTTTGAGAGGCGCACCCATCATGATCAAGCTTGTTTGCTGGGACCTACCTCAGAAACCACCATCAAGCTCAAACCTACATCCTTCTGATATTTTCTAGGCCTATTCAATCCACCTTTGCCTTTAAGAATGTGCACGCCAACTGCTCACTTGAACTGGTGACCATGGAAAATAAATAAACAATGTCCTTCCTATTTGCATAATGTATTACTTTTATATTTGTAGATGGATGAATGGACAACATCTAAGATCATTTCCACCTGATGTACTCATCAAGAGTTTTGAGGATAGATGGAAGGACACAGGCATTCTCCAGGAGTCTGAAAGTGGTTTTGCTAAAGTAAGACTGGAAGTCTTTTGTTATTTCTACACACCGTGGGTGTTTGCACTTTGGAACTACACACCATAGGAAATTAGGTATATATGCTAAAAGGACGGTAACTAATTGCTTCCAAGGGCTACTGTTTCTTTTTTACTACTACCAAATGAAAGCGATCTACTCCAGTATGCTATATTTTTGAAACACCAACATATAATACCTTTTCTTTTGTTTCTCTAATTATTTGGAGGATTTAGAATTATACACGTCTGAAAATTTGGGTTATTGGGAAAACTAATAATATAATTACTTTATATTTTGCACAGGAAGCGGCTGAGCTTTTGAAGGATGGCATCGATTTGATCACTGATGCTGATGCAGCCCTTTTGAATCTGTTGTCATATCCCCTTCATGCTACAGTAAGCAGGTCTGCAAAAACATTGTGTTTAAAATTCAGTTCCTCACGAACCCTTTATTGATCTTTTCACTGAAAGTCCGTTCATAAGTTGTTGCCAAAGAAGGAAAGTTTCTTCAGTGAATTGGTTGTTGTGGTAGGACTGTTTGAGTAAACACTTGTTATTTTTCTGTTCACATGTTGTAACTGCCAGTGATGAAGCTAAATCTGTGGTGCAAGACAACCTTTCTGATGTTGCATCAGGACTCATTTCTGCTTACGATAGCGGTGAACTTTGTCAAGCACTAGATGAAGGCCGTGACGGTTGGCAGAAGTGGGTGAAAAATTTTGGCAAATCACTCAAAAGAAAGGTCAGTGCTAATGACAGCAATCATTTTGTGCTTTTGTAGCTCTGCCTTAGGTGCCACTCAAATACATAACTTTTTGTGGAAGCGGTCCATCTCACCTAAACCTTGATAGCTAGAAATGATGAAAATACAGTCGAATCATTTGATTTAGACTTTGGCAACCTAGCAAGCTTCCTTGTATATATCCTATTCACCTGAAAATTGCATTCAAGCCCATTATCGCAAACGCCTTTTCTGTTGTATATACTGAATGAAACTATTAACCTACGTCTTCTGGTTGTATCCATGTGACCAGGGAAAGTCGCTATTTATGCCGCTCCGAGTACTGCTGACCGGCAAGCTTCATGGGCCTGACATGGGTGGCACCGTAGTCCTCATACACAAAGCCGGCACCTGTGGAGCGGTCACTCAGCAATCCGGTTTCGTAAATCTTGACGAAAGGTTCAGAATCCTGAAGGAGGTGGACTGGGAGTCACTGGTACAGGAGCAAGAGTCCCCAGCTGAAACTGCCGTTCCTGCGTCTCCATAGGTTGCAGTTGTTCAGATCAAGCAGGGAAGGTTTTTGTTTTCTGTAATACTATGAAGCAATAGGATCTGTACCATTTTGCTGCCCATTTCTACAGTTGTGAGGAAGCTATAGTTTCGGTTTTCAGTAGTTAATAAAGCGAAATTTTGCTCAGTGGTTCTGGTAATTGTTGTCAATTTGAATTGGATGGCACGGTTACGAGGTGATGCTGTAATTGCTTTTCGTTCGCTGAATGCAAAATGTTTCTGACAAAATTAGATCTGTGCCTAAATTCTCTATTACTAGTACATCTTTGTGACTGCCTTTGGAAGATAATGTATGATCTTGTCTTCCTAAAGTTTGCAGAAACCACATTTTTCAAGCCCCCAAAAAAGTCAGGAGACACCTTCAGTCCAAAATTTGTATACAACTTCAACTATTACAATTGACCTAAAATTTAGTTAAATAAATCTGTTTAATTGTTAATCAGCCCCTAATTCTTTAAGTGGATTATCCTACAGTCCAAAATTTGTCTGGGCTTAAAATTTAGTTAAGTAAATCGGGAAATAAATTCTCTTTAATTGTTAATCAGCCCCTAATTCTTTAAGTGGATTAACCTAGTCCAAATTGTGTATACGACTTCAAAATTTCCAAATGGGCTTAAAATTTAGTTAAGTAAATCAGGAAATAGATTCTCTTTAATTGCTAATTAGGCCCTAACTGTTTCAGTGGATTAGCCCTAAACGGCTAAATCCTTGTCGTTATGTGGGGTTTAGCGGCTGCCGGCTGCTGCATTTGCACGCGATTTTTTCCGCTTGTCTTGCCTTCCCTTTCCCCTGCGCCCGTGAAAAACCTCCCGCCGCCGCCGCTCCGGGGCACTAAACCCTAGCCATGGCGTCCTCCATACTCTCCGACTGCTCCTCCTCCGCCACCTCCCGCCTCCTCCCCTCCGCCGTGCCCTCCTCGCGCAACCGCCGACGTGCCGCTTCCGCCCGACCACCGTCCCCGCGCCGCCGCGGAGGTCCCTCGTCGCCGCCCAGCTCCCGCTGCTCCCGCGCACGCGTCGCATGGCTTCGGTCTCAGCCGCCGCCGCCGCCTCCACCGACTCAGGTACTCGCGCACACTTCTTCCCACTTACCTAACCTTCTCGAATGAATTGTGGTTGGGGGAGCTATTAGACACGTAGTATTTTTTTTCTCTTTCGTTGTCGCGAACGGAATATGTCGAGAAATACCTGTTGTATTTTCTGCTGCACTGACGTGACAATTCTTATATCGGTTTGCATGTGTCGCAACTGTTTCATCAGATGCTTGTGCCAAGATCATTGATGGGAAGTTGGTCGCAAAGCAGATAAGAGAGGAAATCGCTGTTGAAATAGCCAAAATGAAGGACGCAATTGGGGTTGTGCCTGGGCTGGCAGTTATCCTAGTTGGGTCAAGGAAAGATTCTCAAACGTATGTGCGCAACAAGAAGAAGGCATGCGAAGCTGTTGGTATCAAGTCATATGAGGTTAATTTGCCGGAAGACAGTTCTGAGGATGAGGTTCTCAAGCACATAGCAACATTTAACAGTGATCCGTCGGTGCATGGCATCTTGGTTCAGTTGCCCCTACCTCATGTGAGTTGTCAACATTTTTCTTTGGGCCAATGTATCTCTATAACCGATGCACTAATGTTGAATTTTGGCCCTTACCAACTGAGCTGACAGTTAAATTTATCTTTTAGTAAGATACCTAGATATGTATGGCAGTATGGCACACCATGGAAAAAATACTTTATGCACAATATTTTCTGGCAAATATTGTAATATTGGTGCCATCTCCAATTTGTAGATTAATTGTTTCTGTTTATGTTAACTTTTTTGATGCTGCTCTTGTGAAAGCTATCTGAATACTGTTATTAACAAATACTAGCAAAATCCCAATGCTTTGCTATAGCCAGAAGAAAAAGAATCATAATATGTCACAACAAAATTTTTTTTATCAAATATCTTAGTATGACTTGTTTGCTTATTTGATTATCTGTTATTCACTTATTTGAACCAAATGTTGGACTATTCCACAATATTCGAAAAAATCGAGGGGCAATTTGTAAAAACTACAAAAATAATAGTGGCAAATTCACTGCCACCACCACTAGAGGCTTTTAAAGGAGTATAGAACTTAGAAAAAATACATGTGAACACATTTTTGCTTTCGGTAGTCTGTCATGTACTCACGTTCCCTTTGTGGTCTTCAGAGTTTGGGCCTGTTCGGCTGCCCTTTTTGCTGCAGCTGCAAGCCGGCAACAATTGTCTGTGTCTTGCCTGGCTGCAGCCGCAGCCGCAGCAATGCTGCAGCACCACCCTACCGAACAGCCCCTTTGTTGTCAGCACTTGTTTTAAGTTGATGGTCTATACTGGTGCTTGCAATTCTCTGTTAATCTTGTTAAATTATTGTAGCATATGAATGATGGGGATATTTTGAATGCTTTTGCCTGTTAGTATCAAAAGAGGTGTTTGTCTGCTAGCATCACACAAGTTTTTCGTGTCTTCCATCCACTGAGCATCTGTATTTCTGTTGTCTGATGGTCTCCAGCATATGAATGATGAGAACATCTTGAATGCTGTAAGTATTGAGAAGGATGTTGATGGATTTCATCCACTGAACATTGGACGACTTGCAATGCAAGGTCGGGATCCTTTCTTTGTTCCATGCACCCCTAAAGGATGCATGGAGTTACTACACAGATATGGAGTTGAAATCAAAGGGAAGAGAGCTGTTGTAATTGGGCGGAGCAATATTGTGGGGATGCCTGCTGCATTATTACTGCAAGTATGAATTAATTCTTCACTTCAATTAGTTGGAGCAATTTTATCGGAGCGTTTAATTAACATGTTTTTATGTCAATGTGATTACTAGAAAGCCAACGCAACTGTGAGCATTGTACATTCAAATACCAAGAGGCCTGAGGAAATAACAAGACAAGCAGATATTGTTATCGCAGCTGTTGGAGTTGCTAATCTGGTCAGAGGAAGTTGGATAAAGCCCGGTGCTGCTATTATTGATGTTGGCATCAATCCAGTTGATGTAAGACACCTACATTTCTGATTGACTTCCTTGATTCTTCCTCCCTAACATTCAGCAGATCTGTTTGCTTTTAATGCGAACCCATTTCTAGATCGATAAGTTTTATGCATGAAAAACTGGGCATATCTGTTACTACATCCGTCCCGAAAATATAAGGGATTTTGGTTATGTCCCTTATATTTTGGGACAGAGGTAGTATGAACCTGCTAATAAAATTTCCAATGTTACTGGTTCCCTGGAATATCACCACATCGATGGGATCCAGATGGCTAATGGTGTATTTGTGTTGTTAATAAAATAATATATAAAGCTTTTGCACTTCATGTTTCTAATCACGTTTGGTTCATATATGCAAAATGTCACATTCTTAGAAGAAAGATAGTTCTTTTTCAAGAACAAAGGGTGTATTATTTTCTAGATCCTAGCAGCTGTGATCGAAGGCAGGTGAGGAACTACACCAGTACACCCTCCTGTGATCCCACTGTTGGACACCCATTTATAAAAACTTAAATTGCTGTATTAAATTTTGATGACCCCACATCTTTTCTGGTAAATTTCTTCACATTGTATGTATATTTGGGCAATATGTGATGATTAATCAATTTACTACAAGTCTCGCTTAAATGTTGGCTTTTGCATATCTTTAAGTTTTGTTTGTATGTTTTTGTATCCTAACTCAGTTTACACCTTGGAAGTTTCCAAAGGAATTGGTGACTTGGCTGCTTCTTTCCCTACTCCCCCTTCCTGATTTGCCTGCATGCTATGCTTACAAGTGATTTGATGAAATGTCTCAGGATCCAGAAAGCCCTCGAGGTTATCGGCTGGTTGGAGATGTGTGCTACGAAGAGGCCTCCAAGATTGCAGGACTAATCACGCCAGTTCCCGGTGGTGTTGGGCCAATGACAATTGCGATGCTCTTGTCAAACACACTTGAGTCAGCTAAGAGGATACACAAATTCAAATAACTGTGCAACCCTATAGAGTAAAAAATGGATGAGTATCCATTAAAAAAAGGATGCGTACTTGACCTTTGCTGTAGTCTACCAGATAAGCTTTTGCTCAACCTTTTCGTGTGCGTTTTGCTGGACCAGGAAACGGCAACAATAGTCATAAAATAAATTTTGATGATGAGATGTTTTTCCTGGCATGGTACAGCGTTGCACTATTTGGTAATGAGGTGAATTTGATATGTCAGTAAGCTTGGATGAACCATCCATCCATCTGATCAATTAGCAGTATTTGGTTCCATAATTTGATTGCGTACAATGAGTGGTGGATGCTTCTGCTTTCTGGTCATTGTGACTGCATAGTAGAGGGAAAGAAACAAACAACAACCCCAATCTAGTCTAGCCAGTTGGATCCTGGATTTTATTAGCTGTCAATAATATTTTATGTATGGTACACTGCACTCATGGTTTTGTTTTGGTTCGTGCCAACTGGTGACTACTCATGGCTGGATGGAATTTGGTCACGAAACATTTCTTTTCTAAGAAAAGTTTGTCATGTCAATTTTTACAATTCTGTCACAGATCATATAATACTTGCATTCCAATGCAGTAGTGTTTTTCTTTTGATGTATCAATCTTAGAACTATAATATGACCAGTTTCATAGTAAGCTGAAATAAAAATCATATTTCTTGTACAACATATGAGATGCATCAACTTCACTTTGATGTTTTGTCTTTCAACTAATAAATCTTTCTTTTCCTCTCAAGGTTATGTAGCACCTTTTTGTTAGTTGAACTTACAACATCTTCCGTATATTCTGAAGAAATTTGTGCCAAAAAAACAATGAATGACTGCTGCGCAGTTGATTACGGAGGTGGCAAAAACGCCGAGAAGAAAAGGACACGAATAAGGCAATAATGGATGGTGCAGTTCGGGCAGATGCTAGGCACAAATATAAAAGAACAAAGTAGGTAAAGAGTAGTAAAATTATAAAAATAATAAATCCAATCATCAAAAAGAAGAAAGAAACGACATAAATAAGGTCAGGGCGGTTGTAAATGCCCTCTTAAAAACTTTTCTTGATGTAAAAGGTCGGTGTTTGGGCCAGTTTTAAAATCCAAACAGCAACCCGATAAGGATAACAAATCGTCCTTTTATAATACAACTATTTTTATTATAATATGATTGTAACACATGATAAATTTATAACTGTATGAAATTGACATTTATTTATGATTACACATCCCCATGGTTTCGGAAGCTTGACTTTTGACATATATATCTGCACATATATGTGTTTCTCGGCCTGACAGACAAGGTTATACATGTCCCTAGAACAATGTAACTAGTACACCAGGTTAGGACAATGGCATCAAGTCATCAAACACCGGCATAACATCTGTAAAAGCTACAGTACACTGGTACAATTGACAGTTTGTACACAGGTGAGCTGGAATTAAGTATCACAACTACTAATTGGTTTATATAATGGAGTAGTAGTACTGCTATCACATTAGCCTGTAACAAGGCCTCCATGGGAAATTGGAACAAAGGATATATATGAAAAGAATTGACTCAATGTGAAAATCCTGTAAAATATACAATGTCCCAAACAAGCTTTGAATCAATGAGAAAACATAAAAGATATATTTTTTCTCGAATCAATGACGGTCATGATCAGTACTTCTGCTTAGATGTTAATCTGCGCTGGCTTGTTGCTGCACCAGCAACAATCTATATATCTATCATGGTTGATATTTTGAACCCAAGTCATTGTTTTGAGAACTTAATTGTTACCATACATGAGCTTTTAATTAAAAGGATTTAACTTTTTTTCTCGAATCAACGGTGGCGCTGATCGGTATGGCTTGTCGTGCTATAGTAGTGATCGGTGCTGGTCGATTACTGCAGCGCAAACAACAATCTCTATCGATCAATACCGAGATTTACAATCTGAACAATTTGTTTCGAAATACTTATCATTACCCTACATGAGTTTTGAATTAAAAGATTGAATTTTGGCCCTAACTAGTACTAAATGATATGGGGGAGAAATAATTAATGGGCATATGCGTGCGTGATAATCGGGGAGGGGGTAATAAAGAAGGAAATGATGCGCGCGCACACCGTGGCCACCCACCGCACCCACCTCTTCTTCTCTCTGCGTCCGCGTCGTCTTCTTCCTCTCTCTCCTCTTCGGCTCGGCGAGCTCTCGTCTCGGCAGAGAGAGAGAGAGAGAGAGAGAGAGAGGAGCAGCATTGCTTGGCCACCCACCATTTCGGCGCGCGGAGAAGACCGGTTCCCCCGCCTCTCCCCCGCAACCCTCTCCACCTCGCCTCCTCTCCTCCTCCCACCATTTGTCCTCCCAATCTTAACCCCCACCACCCCTTCCCTCGCGCTCCCCCTCTTGCCTTGCCTTGCCTTGCCTTGCTCCTCCCTCAATCTCCTTCTTCTTCTTCTTTTTCTTCTTCTTCTTCTTCTTCCTCTTCTTTGTTGGGAGTTTCTTGAGAGAGGGAGAGAGAGGAGCGGTCGGAGGAGGAGGAGGAGGACGACGGCGGCGTCGGCTGCTGCGACCGACGGGGAGCGGCGAGGATGAGCGCATCCAGGTTCATAAAGTGCGTCACCGTCGGGGACGGCGCCGTCGGCAAGACCTGCATGCTCATCTCCTACACCTCCAACACCTTCCCCACAGTGCGTATTACCATCTTCCTCCTCTCTTTCTTCTTCATTTTGCTTCTTTTTTTTAACTTATCTGCTCGGAGCTAAGATTATGGTTCTTGATCTGGATTTTGGGGGCAAATTCCACGGCTTTACTGTGCCCCTCGGGTTCTTGATCTGTCCGCCGCTCGTGAATTTGGGACAATGTGGCTTCGAATTGCTGTAACCTTTTCCTGTCTAGGGTTGCCATTGGTGAGGAAAAAGGGGATCTTTTGCACGGCACCCGGTACCTAACAAAACATGGCTCAAATCGAAGGCAAAGGCTGCCTCATTCGTTCCTCGTGAACGCTCAAATCGGTGCTCTCGAAAAAAAATCGTCCTTGATTGCTTGCATTTATGGATTGTAGCAGCATTAGGGGCGGAAAAAATGCAGGTTTTTTTTCCTCCCGATTCATAACGTCGAATCAGTTTGGCTGGCCTTCTCTATCAAAGGTGGGAAACCGCGGATCCGCCGCGGCCAGGTCGAGAGCTCGAGATCGCTTTCCCGACTTTCTAGTTGTCCTGTACCCTCCTCCACCACTCACATCACACCTTCCCCATGGTTGGTAAGCGCATTGTTTGTTCCTTTCACGCAAATCCACACCAATTACACACCACCCTTGCTTTTCGCGCATGGTTAATTTCCCAGTTGGAGATTAATTGTCCTCTTTTGAGGAGAGATCTCCAAAAGAAGAGAACATTTCGGCTGCTTTGGGGGTAGATTAGCTTATTAGAGCCCTGAGACATGGTGACCATGTAGTGGGGGTAGTGTATCCATTGGACCACTTGTGGACTTCCTGCCACGTATACTAGGCCTGGTAAACTAGTAATGTAAGTATCAGTTCTATAATCTTATCTTTAGGCAAGACTTTGAGAATGGCTTGCGCATTTACCATAGATACCTGTTGCTTTCTCCTGCAGGCCTGATGATTTTTGTAATACTAGGATTCACCTCATTTTGTATCTTATGAATCGGTTATGCCTTGAGATGATATGTGCACTCATTGTTCGCATCATTGCTTTTGACAGGATTATGTTCCGACGGTGTTTGACAACTTCAGTGCCAACGTCGTGGTTGATGGTAACACCGTCAACCTCGGGCTATGGGACACTGCAGGTAATTTGGTTGCGCTGCTATCTAACTCTGCATGCTTGTTTTCTTCTACCAAGTTAATTAACTTCTTTCATTCGGACTACCACAGGTCAGGAGGATTACAACAGACTGAGACCACTGAGTTATCGTGGAGCTGATGTTTTCCTTCTGGCCTTCTCGCTAATCAGTAAGGCCAGCTACGAGAATGTTTCAAAGAAGGCAAGGGACTTGTTTTCATTTTTCTGTTAATAATATTGATGTGCTATTTGTTTTTTCCCCTTTTGCTGGAAGAAGTTCATTGGTCATGTTTAATTGAGATCATTTGTGCAATGACATGTTGCTTCTGGCATGTTTGTTATTATTTTTTTGAGTGATTGCCTTCTTCGATTATAACGTTATACCATGCTGGGAAATGGGAATTAGGCACCACAAAATTTTGAGCAGGGCTAAATGCATCCTTCAATGGATCTTTCCACCCATTAGAGATGAATAGATGATGATAACGTCATAAATTTATGTTCATTGGTCATTATCTCGGCTTATGTTAATTTTGATTTGATATTAACTTCTTGTTGATTCTAAACTTTTGTTATATTTCAGTGGATACCTGAGCTGAAGCATTATGCACCTGGTGTGCCTATCATCCTTGTGGGAACAAAGCTTGGTAAGAACCGAGCACGGCTATATTTTCAGAAATCTAATCTTCTGTACCTGTCAACAACTTCTGTTTTGATTTTGGATGGAACTAGTGGCATGGGATTTCTAGGTTAATATGATTCTATTTGGTGTCTGTTCTTTTGATGTCAATGCTTGGCACTGTGACGTCATTTACTGATAAGATGAAGCATGGTGCTATATAAAAGAGAGAGAAAATATATGGATATAAAGATGTGATAGCCATAGTTTTTCTACTGGGGTTAATACTTTCAAGAAATTCTTGTGATAAACCTATTCGAACCGTTTGCTGTTTGGGTTCTACTTCTGTACTATTGAACTTTGGTACAACAACATGCAACAGTTATAGTCTGCCTTGCAGATTTGTGCCATTGCACGTTGTCCCTCACTTTGCTATTGTCATGGTGGATTCAGTTTTGCTGGTTTTTTTTTTGGCTGGTGTTTCTACCTGTCTTATGAAATTAAATTCCAATCATTCTACAGATAATATCCCCTTCGACCTGTAAAGATCCAGCTGTAGCCCACTTACATTTTTCACATTGTTTATTGCACTGGCAGATCTTCGAGATGACAAGCAGTTTTTTGTGGACCATCCTGGTGCTGTTCCTATCACCACTGCTCAGGTACAGCTGTGGCATTGTGGGTTGTTGATTCAGGGGATATTTACTCTAGCATCAGAGTTGTACTTGCAACTCCCGTGGACTACATTGACATATCTTGATCATGTTTTGTTCGCTAATTGCCACTTCTGTAGGGAGAGGAACTAAGAAAGCAAATAGGCGCCCCATACTACATCGAATGCAGCTCAAAGACCCAACTAGTACTGCTATCTTCACATTTCTTTGCTAAATGTACGATAGCATATAAGATACTAACAGAGATATCCTGCCCCTCTGATCTGCAGAACGTTAAGGGCGTTTTCGATGCAGCAATAAAGGTGGTGCTGCAGCCACCGAAGGCGAAGAAGAAGAAAAAGGCGCAAAGGGGGGCGTGCTCCATTTTGTGATCTAATCATCAGTAGACGAAGAAGAAGAACGATGAAGTTGCCAGGCTTTATTATTGTTGCGTCTTGCTTCAGCGAAACAGCATTCATATGGTCCGGGGATCCTAGTTTACTGGCAGCTGCAGCAAGCCTCTTTGTCGAGGCAATGAGCGATCCGTTTGTTTCATTTTTCTCCTTTCTGCCTTGTGATTATCTCGTGTGACTGACAAGTCGTGGCAATTAGGTAACTTTCCTAGATGGTATTTCCTGTGTTTGAGAAAAAAATTCTTGTTATCCCTGTTTCATAAGTAGACATGATGTAATCGCACTCAGTTTATTCTTTTCCTTCTTATTTCACTTCAATGGAAAATTATGTTTCCCCTTCATATTCTGTTGTGCAAATGGAGCAAGATCTGTGTTCTTCTGACTTGTCCAATTGTTGCATACAAGTGGCCAACTCAACTTCCAATGGTTACCTGGAGTCAACATCTTGCCCTAGTAACATAATGAATTTTATGGAGGTTGTGGAGAGCATGTTTGAACTTTGAAGTTGAGGCATATTTGTAAATTATATGATGCGGAAGCTGCTGGAATTCTGTATCTTTGCCAGTTTCATTTTAAATGGCCATCTGTGCAACAGCCTAGCAGAATCAATATCATACATGCATCCATGTTTGAAAATTGTTAAACTGGATGCAATTTGTTGGGTGGTTGTCACCAACAATCAGTCAAAACCGATTAGCTCGGAAGATCGCCAGGTTAAATAAAACTCAGCTGGAACCTATATATATATATAAAATCTATATCTATAACTAACAAATAGTATTTTTATCCAAAATCTATATCTAACAAATAGTATTTTTATCCAAAATTTTCGTCCATTTTAATGCTAGCTTTATATTTTGTAATAGAAAAACAAACTTACCTTTGATATCCAAATTAAATTAAATCCAAATCACTCGCGCATGTTTAGACGTACCATACTAGTGTGTGTGTGTATATATATATATATATATATATATATATATATATATATATATATATATATATATGTTAATTGCCCCCTGATTTCAAAGGACTCGATCGAGGCCTTCCTTTTCTTTTTTTTTCTAAGATTAAATTTAGCCGACGATGTCGCTGGAAAATTTAAACACAAAGTTACAAACACATGGACTATAGTCTAGAGGGCTGTTATATTATTTACTTTTTCAATCCAACAGATGGACTGTGGTAGCGTTCGATTCGCACAAGGGTAACGCAAAATCCAAAAAAAAGAACTCGAAGTAACCATAGGGATTCTGAAAGAAAGTGAAAAAACATAAAAAAAAAATATTAAGAGCTGGTACGGAAAATATAAAATATAAACGACGCCTGAGAGATTCGAACTCTCGCGGGGAAACCCCATGTACTTAGCAGGCACACGCCTTAACCACTCGGCCAAAGCGTCTGGTATGTCAGTGAACCATTTTCATTTCTCAAGAAATATAATTCAGTCAAAATCGCATGGTTTTTGATTATAGGTTAGATGATAACGATGATTCAGATTGAAACGGTAACCCTAATAATTGCAAGCAAGAATTATTACTATCTTGTTTATGACACGATCTATATTTCTGAATTCTAATCGACATGGTGGTGATTGACTGATTGCCCCTGCATACAAATCCAAATCCAATTGCCATTTCAGCTGCAATTAGCTAGCTTGCAGCTAAGGTTAGCCCATGGCGTACTTCTGCGTCCAGCCTCTTGCGGTGGATTCGTATCTGAGGCGATCAGTCTTGCACATATGCGCGATCTCCGGCACCAGCGGATCGTCCGGGTTCGGGTCCGTCAGCAGCGAGCAGATCGACAGAAGAACCTGCACCAATTATGAGTGAGTTACCCATCCACTGTTAATCATCATCATTTCATCACCAATTCGCCATGCTGCTGCTGTTCTTGTGCTGTTAATTACCTTGGAGATGGTGAGAGCTGGGCTCCACTGGTCCTTGAGGATGTCAAGGCAGATGTTGCCGTTGCTGTTGATGTTTGGATGGAACACCTTGGTCTTGAATGCCACCTGCTCCCAAGATCCCAATCAATGAATCAATCAGGTGCCTCATTTTTCATTTGATGATTGGGTTTCATCAACTTCTTGAATCTTGATTGAATCATGATTGATGAGTGATGTTTGCATAGTTAGTACATTACATACCTTTGGAGGCTTGAAAGGGTAGTCAGGAGGGAAGTGGATGGTCACCAGGAACACTCCTCCAGAGTAGGGGCTGTCATTGGGCCCCATGATTGTTGCTTGCCAGTGGAACATGTCATCAGACACAGGCCCTGATTGAATTGTCACCAATTCATCATCATCAACAACCATGAGAAAATTTAATACAGTAGATGTTCCAATGTTTTCTTTCTGAACTTTTCTATCTGAAGATTTTCAAGATGTAATCCAAAGATTTGCGTATCACCGGCGCTGCAGGAAGTCGGCGGATCCCTCTGAAGGTCCTTGAGCTCCTTGATTATTCTCCTCAGTGCCATTTTTTTCTTTCCTTGATCAGTTCTTGAGATGGGATGGAGGAGTGACTTAATCTCAAGATCAAACTGAAGAATGTTTGTTTTGATGGTCCAGGTATCGATGATCACCGGGGTATATATACTGACACCATTAGCAGGGTCCAAATGGTATATGATTCTTGAACGAGACGTTGAAAAGAAAAAGGGAACAAGGCATGATAATAATAAAAAATAACAATAAATATCTTATCATTGCCAAATATTCTCCTTAAAGCTTCAACAAGTGGTTGCATACTTGCAATGCATATCTGTGTTTATTGTGCCTAAATTGAAAGTTAGGACTCCAAGAGAATTCCTCATGAAGCTAAAAGAGAGTAGTAGGGATTCTGACCAAAAGGGCAAAGCCCAAGTGGGAGAAGTAGTGCGTGCCAAACTTTATTTTGTGATGGCTCTAGTTCATGGAACTTGATCCCTCCATGTACATTTCAATGGCAAGAAAAAAGAGGCCAGATTTTGCATTTGCAAGAATCCATCTTTGCATTCAACACCGGCCAACTTTCTCGACAGGCCACATTACTGTCAATAAAAACAATATTCGAGCTTATCACGAGAAGAATCATGTGCCATTGAAGACCAAATTATATGCTGCTAGTACAGTAGTACTTGTTGGTTGTTGTGTATGTTCTCGAAGGACCAGGCATAAACTCTCATGCTCTTGGTGATGCAAAATGAAATGGATGGCACCCACAGCTCGTTTGTCATCAGTGATTAAATTTGTGTTGTTTGTACTACCATCAGTTAATTTATTTTACTACATGCTGCAATGATTGATTGCAGCCAAGGATGTTAAGATTGCAGAAAGAACAAAAAACTTGACTGTTACTCGTCTTCTGAAAGACTAATTGACAGTGATTGCTGCAGTTGTTTTCTTGCCGACAACCTTTTTTTTGTCGGGTTGGCCATTTCATTAAGAAACTTGGAAGAAAATTATTCGATTACAACGGCACAAAGGATGCCGGCCCTAGACTTCGGAACACTGATGTCCAGGCGAATCAAATAAGCAAAAACAAAGTTAGAAACTAGAGAAAACGCTGCGCCCCTGCAGCTTTCGGCGACAACGGAATTACTTGCTACAGTCAACCCAGATACCCGCAGCCTTCCACAGCTCCTTTTCTTCTTTGATTTCCTCCACAAGACCCTGAACTGATCTAGAGCTGCCCTGAAAGATCCGTGCATTTCTTTCTTTCCAGACATTCCAAGTGACTAACATACATATACTATCAAATAGATCCCTGTAGCTGGATTGAAAAAAAAGATCTGGTGTTTAACCACCAATTTGTCAGGCTTTCATCTTGCTCATTTGGGGTCGTGAATGAAATCCCGGATTCCTGCCTCACTCTGGCCCACAGTTGTGCTGTGAAACTGCAATGAACAAATAGATGGGAACCATTTTCCAGTTCCTCCCGGCATAGTTGACATAACTCCTGACATGGCCATCTTCTTTTCAACAAATTTTCAGCCGTCAAGCATTTGTCTTTCAGAGCTAACCACATGAAGAACTTCACCTTGGACGGTGCGGTGGCCTTCCAAAGTATCTCCCCGAAGCTACAATCTTCCCAAGTCAGGAAGAAAAGAGAGTAAGCTGATGAAGCCGAATAAGCTCCATTTATCCCCTGCTTCCAGTGAACTTCATCCACTTCAGAACTGAGTTAGAGCTGCTGCATTTCACCCAGAGATCAAAGAAGTCTTGCATTGCTTCATTGGACAAGGATCCCAATATGTCCCTGACCCATCTATTCCCAACGACAGCTTGTGCCACCGTAATCTCAGATTTCTTGCCGACAACCATCGGACACGATTGACTAGTTCGGAACATAATGAGTTTCTTGTCAAATTTAATTAAAGAGTAGCATTCTGATTTCTGAACATCATACATAACTACATTAGGATGCAGTTTCTGAAGAGATGAGACTTCTGAAACCTATCCAATTATACATATGTCCTGATCCCTTTTTTTTTGTTGGGCATGGCCGAAAGGGCGGCCAGCCGATTTCATTAAGGGTAAAGGGGGAAAACCCCGTTAGAGTTGTTGTTTACAACGGTATTACGATACCGAAAATGTGAACAAGCTTACAGGCTGAAAGAAGAAGAAGATAAAAGCAACGTAAAACCGCAGCCGCTTACGGCTCAAGCTTGGCTATGCCAGGCTTCCTTCTTTTCTGCTTGTTGATCTTACACTTTGGGGAATATCTTCGCCACAGTCCACAGCTGCGCCTCCTCCTTAACTTCTTCAAACACTCGACTTGCCACCTCAGTTTGGTTCTCAAATACTCTCTTGTTTCTTTCTTTCCAAATCCGCCAACAGGTAAGGAAGAAGATCATGTCGAACCTTTTACTGTATCCCGCGCGGAAAAAACTCCTGGCAGCGAGCCAACATTCAGACAGCTGCAGTCCAAGGTCTGAAGGGATCGGGAAATTCACGCCTACCCAGCTCCTCACCGAAAGCCACATTGCTGAGCTGAATTCACAGAAAACAAACAAGTGCTCGCAGGTTTCAGGTTCTGTGCCACAGAGTTGGCAGTTTGTTTGGTGTGGCCATCCCCGTTTTTGCAGGTTATCTGCTGTTAAGCATTTGCCTTTCAACGCCAGCCACATGAAGAACTTCACCCTCCCCGGTGCATTGGATTGCCAGAGAATATCCCCATACACGCAGTCCTCCCGTGCTTGGAAGAACATGTTGTAGGTGTCACTCGTAGAGAAAATTCCGTTTGCCGAAGGTTTCCAAAGAATTTGGTCCTGCTGGTCTGACAGTCCTAAGTGGTGAAGCTCGTCCCATAACTGAAAAAAATCAGCCATTGCTGCATTTGAAAGAGTGCCGTGAATGTCTCTCACCCACTTGTGATTTGTCATTGCCCCCGCCACTGTCAATTTTGAATGTCTTACATATGAGAATAGGATTGGCATTGTGTGCTGAATGCAGCCTTTTCTCTCCAATGAGCCGTCCAGAACATGGTGTCCAGGCCGTTGCCCACCACAAATTTCGCCAGGGAATTAAAAACAAGTACTGTCTCCCTATCAAAATGGAAGTGGCAAGCATTCCACAAGCTGCCATGATGTATTTTAGCTGTCACCCAACCAAAGAATCGTAATAAGAAAATTTATTGGTGATAATAGAATTGTTTGTATATTCCATGTTTAAATCTGCAATTCAAATTCAGCATATGGGTATTGTAGCTATTCCTTTTCCTTTCAGTTGTGCCTGTCCTTTTTATCATGCGACTGTTGAACTCAGAAGTCTGAAGCGTGGACGACAGAGTAACATTACATCAGCAAATATCTCACACAGCTAAGCTTTTTTTCGATTCAACAACCTCTTACGTTTGCTGTCTGCTGCCAATGGAGAGGGACCAGATCAGCTCAAGGCTCTGTCTCACCCTGTTCATTTGAACTTATTTTTTTACTGAATTATCAGACAAGTTCTGAATTTCACTCAGAACTCGTGTAAAAGAGGTTCTTGTGAACATTTTATCTCCATGATTATAGGTAGTATAACTAAAATTGTCATTGCGTAGTTTGAGAGGACTCATCTCAATTGCGATTACTTGCATATTAGACAACCACATTTGTATTGGAGTTAGAAAACTCTCACACCTTTCTTGCAACTCACCTACCCATAACAAACCTTCAGAGCAACATAGGTGGAGTGATTAAGTAAAGAATTCAAAATTCAACTAGTATTATATATAAATTGACAGCCATTTCCGAAGACATAGTAACAATACATCATCAGATAGCCATGGCTAAATTCAACGGAACACACACATGTGAACTATATATATGCATGATGCAATAGTCCTTCAGTACAAAATGATTCTTCAGTTACCAATAGCTATCAACTGATGCCTCTCTCTTCCATCTGATGATCACTACCACAGTTCGTCAGTTAGTTTGAAGCGATCTCAGGAAGACAGAAGGTAGCTTTCTTTCTCAGCTTATTTCCAAGAATTCCGTAGACAAGATTCCACATACAATCCTGATGAGCCAGAAGAGTGCAGCTTTGAGCTGTGTCTCTTTAAGTTACTGAAAATTTGATTCAACATAGACTGAATTTTCAGACTAAATATGTCTCTTTAGTCTGATGAATATTCAGACTAAATCTGATTGTTCCCTTGCTGTGATCATACACTGAATTTTCTCTGCATCCTTGGTGACATCAACTTATCCTGTCCTGACAGCAAGAAAAAGCAGGCCTTGTGAATGCTGCAACTGACACTTGCATCCATTTTTCTTGCTTTCATGCGTCACTCCTAGGGCAAGGGTGATCACCACATGGGGGGAGGAGACCACCTGCTGATGAAGAACAGCAATGCTGCTGCAGCTGCAGCTGCTGTCAATGGAGGTGGCACCTGTTTGGATGCTGCATTGAGGTCTCTTGTTGGTTCAGATGGCTGGGAATACTGCATCTACTGGAGACTCTCTCCTGATCAGAGGTATGTGCTTGGATTACTTGGCATATCATATCATGCATGCAAAGTAGCAATTACTGTGTGTATGATTATCTCTGTGGTGATATATAATTGTTCACACAAAATCAATGGCAGGTTCTTGGAGATGACAGGATTCTGCTGCAGCAGTGAGCTTGAAACACAGGTCTCGGCACTGTTGGACCTGCCTTCTTCAATCCCACTCGATTCCTCCTCCATAGGGTAATTGAATGATTAATTAATCGATACGTGTTCTGATTCCCTGCAACATTGATGATTTATTGGCTAGTAACTCTGAACATTTATATGCTTGGTGAATCTGAATCTCTGTCACTATCCATCAGGATGCATGCGCAGGCATTGCTGTCGAACCAGCCGATCTGGCAGAGCAGCAGTGTAAGCTAGAATCATCACTGAGCTAGTAGCTGAATCTGAATCTCACTGTCACTGATGAGCTGTGTGCATGGATGCGTGGCAGGAGGGGGAGGAGGCTGATGGCGGCGGTGCCAAGACGCGGCTGCTGGTCCCCGTCGCCGGCGGCCTCGTCGAGCTCTTCGCGTCGAGATATGTGAGTGGTCGGTCTGTCGATTGGTTAGAGTAGTAGTAGTTAGAGAGGATGCGGTGGCGGCGGCGGCGGCTCACGCCATTTGCGTGAGCCAACGAACGCCGGAGAGCTTGCGGTTAGCTGCACGCAACGGCCTTTGCGTTTTGCATGGATGGGTATATAGATTGTGGCTGATCGGTGTTGGTGGTGGTGCAGATAGCGGAGGAGCAGCAGATGGCGGAGCTTGTCATGGCGCAGTGCGGCGGCGTGCCGGCGAGGGTAGGTGCCGGCGCCGGAGACGACGGTGGGCAGGCGTGGCCGCCGCCGGAGACGCCTGACTTCCAGTGGGACGGCGGCGCCGACGCGCAGAGGCTGATGTACGGGGCTCGTCGCTGAATCTCTTCGACGCCGCCACCGACCCGTTCTTGGGTGGAGGTGATGACGCCGTGGGCAACGCGACGGCGGCGGCGGGCGCGTGGCCGTACGCGGGGGTGGCGGCGAGCGAGCCGTCGGTGGCGGTGCAGGAGCAGATGCAGCACGCGGCGGGAGGCGGCATGGTGGAGTCGGGGTCGGAGGGGAGGGAGCTGCATGGTGGTGACCCGGAGGACGACGGCGACGGCGAGGGACGGTCGGGCGGCGCCAAGAGGCAGCAGTGCAAGAACCTCGAGGCCGAGAGGAAGCGGAGGAAGAAGCTCAATGGCCACCTCTACAAGCTCCGCTCGCTCGTCCCAAACATCACCAAGGTATCTACCACCTCGCCGTCGTCGATCGCCATGGCCATGAACGAATCAAAAGCTTCAATTCAATTTCTGTTTGATTGCAATGAATAATCCTAGATGGATCGCGCGTCGATTCTTGGAGACGCGATCGACTACATCGTGGGGTTGCAGAAGCAGGTGAAGGAGCTGCAGGACGAGCTGGAAGACAACCATGTCCACCCCGGCGACATGTCCAAGCCGCCCGACGTGCTCATCGACCACCCGCCGCCGGCGAGCCTCGTCGGGCTCGACAACGACGACGCCTCGCCGCCCAACAGCTACCAACAGCAGCCGCTCGCCGGCAGCAGGAGGAGTAATAAGGGCCCAGTGGCCGACGAGAAGGCCGGTGGCGGCGACGGCGGCGGGCACCGGATGGAGCCGCAGCTGGAGGTGCGGCAGGTGCAGGGGAACGAGCTGTTCGTGCAGGTGCTGTGGGAGCACAAGTCCGGCGGGTTCGTCCGCCTCATGGACGCCATGAACGCGCTCGGCCTCGAGGTCATCAACGTCAACGTCACCACCTACAAGACCCTCGTCCTCAACGTCTTCCGCGTCATGGTAGTACGCCGCTCGCCGTCGCCGTCGCCATGGCCATGCATGCGCTGACTCCGAGCTGGTTGGTTGGTTGGTTGGTTTGCAGGTGAGGGACAACGAGGTGGCGGTGCAGGCGGACAGGGTGAGGGACTCGCTGCTGGAGGTGACGCGGGAGACGTACCCCGGCGTGTGGCCGTCTCCGCCGCAGGAGGACGACGCCAAGTTCGACGGCGGCGATGGCGGGCAGGCCGCGGCGCCGGCGGGTGGAGAGCACTACCACGACGAAGTCGGCGGCGGATACCATCAACACCTGCATTACCTCGCGTTTGATTGATTGATGATGATGATTACCATCTACGTCTACTAGTATATATACACTCGAATTATTCGAGAAATAAACGTAATAATACGTAGTAATAATGGATTTGGTCAGTAGTTGTGTAGTATTTTTTAAAATTTAGTAGTTGTGTAGTATTTGTGATTAATGGCATATGCATAATGACTTGATGACTGAAAGGTGGCTACAGTCATGGTTACTTGTATTGAGTGTTTTTCACCTTTTTCTTGGAAAGCTTTTGCTTGTCAATTTTTTTTCCGAAACACAATACACATACAGACGGATATATAAACATACGCATGCTCATCCCATACCGTACGAGCACTTTCGAAAGCTGTCGATGCAACTCAAATTCGGGTTTTGTTTGAAACAAGGATATTTTTTTAGTTTTTTTTTCAAAACTCGGTAGAAACGTGTATACTCATATGCATATGTGCATATTTACTTTTCTTTAAATGTATACAAGTGCATCCCATCTTAATAAACACGTACATCCCATCCTAATAATAATCACGAAGTACCGAAATATCGTCGTCTATTAAAAAATATAGGTGTAAATATTAGCATCGTAAAGACCAAAATATCTTATTGCAATAATATTGATGTTTCAGATGTTAGTCAATAAATATGAAACTAACTATATAAATGAAAATCAACTTAAAATATGTTTTAGGGCGTCATGTGTTTGTTTGTTTAGTTTAGGATTTTATGGCCGTGTACATCCAGTTAGATGTAGAGGGTTTATCTCATTTTTTTTAAAAAAGTAAAGAAATAGACTTTGAGCAATGTTTGAGGGCTAAAAAATGAACTTTACCCTATTATTTACTGCCGAGGGTCAAATTGGAATAGTAGGAAAAGAAGTGGGGATTTGCACCCAAAAAGAGATGAGCATTCCAAAACGCCTGGGCTGTAGGCCGTTGGATCAAAGGATCTAACGGCTCACACACTCCCACGCACTTGCTCTAGTCTTCTCTTCTGCTCGATCAGCCGCGCCGCCGCCGCTCAGCAAAACCCACACGGCCACGAGCGGCACGAGCTCGACGGCGGAGGAGATCCACGCGCTCGCGCCGCCCGCACCCCTAATGGCGGAAGAATCTGCCACCGTAGAAGCGCCGCCACCGCCGCCTCCGCTTGAAAGGTCCCCGCAACGGGAGTCTGCCGTCGACGAGGAGACCCGGGCCCTCGTTGTCCCCGATGCCGGCAACCTTCCGCTGTTTCCGCCCTCGGCCTTGGAGGCCAACTTCGCCCGCTACTTCGTCGCTGGTACTTTCAATTCGTAGAACCCTGATGTAAAAGATTTGAGCTTTTTGGGTTTTGGGTATGTTTGTTCAAAGAGAGAGCTTCGGTGTTACGGGAACTTGGCATTCCGTTATTAAGTTTAGGGAAGCTTAGGAAGGTTGAAGATCATTTGGTGGAGCTCCGATTTCTTCACTTGGGCTGAAATTTCTACTACCTTTTTTAGTTTGCAACTAATATGTACTCGTCTTGAATTATTTAGTTGTTGTTAATTTGCCCAATTGACCTATTTGCTGTTGAATTACCAGCCACTAAATTGTTTTCTATAGGAATGCCAATCCAAAGTTTTTTCTTTTAAAAAAAGAGAGGCTGTATCTTACATTGCTCATACATATTTTGCTCGTCATTGTCTGTACTGTGGCCCTCTGGTTACACTTACAGTTAACATTTATGACTCTCTGAAAATCTTATGTTGAACTGAACCAATTCTGCTGCAGTTGGTATTGTGACTGCAACTGAAGTAGATTTGGCTCTACTTCAAGCATGGGCAAAATGGGGAGGCAATCCTTTACCTGGCTGACCATTTTTCTTTTTAGTTTCTCTGCTGTAAATTTTGTATATTGTACTCCTGTTAATATATCACCAGCATTGCTGGCTCGGGATAAAAGAAAAACACTTCCACTTCAAGTCGTTCTAATTCAACTCTTGTCATTCTTGGGCAGACTTTCTCAATCCAGGACATGATCAGTATGTATACCGTCATCCAAATGGGTAAGCTCCCAAGAAATCAAAATTACTCTTTCTTACGAAAATGTTATGATGGTCGTTTGATGGACTTTTCATATTCAAAAGGCCATTTTCATTGTGGTGTGTTTTCTCCAATGGGATTATATCTAGGAAATATATGCCTAGTGCATTCGTAAAGAATATTATCGTAGTGGTGTGTTTATGTTTTTAAGGGATGCTTCAGCATAGTGGTAGTTTTTTTTTCTTTACAATGTAGCTCGAGCTGAAACTTGCTACTCCATATTTCGTTTTAATCGCTGCATCTGTGATGAATCTGAACTCTTTTTTCTTCTCACTGGTTTCTTTTATTTCTCAAAAAGATTAGATTGTGTGTGGTTGGTTTAGCTCCAGCCCATATTGCATTTAAAGAGGAAGGGGGGATAACAGCCGTTGATTTCAATGTTGGCAAGTCAGACCGCAGTGAGATGAAAGTCACAGGGAAACGCAAAAGGGTAACTGGATTACTTGAAGCATGTTTTATCATTGGTTGATTAAATGTATCTGTGGAAGCATGAATAAATGTCGGTTTTACTTTACAGAATGCACAACATTTGCAAGAAAATTCAGCATTGTGTAAAGTTTGCACAAATGATAAATCTTTTGTGGTGAGGTTGGTCCACTTGATCTCCCAATCAAGAATGCCTAATTCCATTATTTTTTGCACTGAGGTGTTTTTTATGCTAAACTTATGTAGGTGCTGTGTGAAAGGATCACTTTTGGAGATCAATGATAGATTGATCAAACAACCAGACCTGCTTAACACCTCTGTGAGTATCCCGTTTTGAACTAACAAGTACCTTGATTTTTTTTCCTCCAGTGTTTGAGTTTCCTTGTTCTTTTTTTTTTTTGGGGGGGGGGTTAAATATTAAAGTTTGTTACTGTTGTGGCTTGTCCGATGCATCGAAACAGTGGTCAGACATGCATAGACAGATTGTCTATAGTTTTCTGTATTGGTAACTTTTTTATTTCAAACACAAGATAGTGTTTATTGTTCTGCCATCTGTTACAAAAAGACCCATGCACAACAAGGAGATTTTTGAATTATTTCACTTGTAAATTTCAATGTTGGTGCCATCCACAAGTGAGTACAATTGAGACATGAAATCAGACATAGGAAATCACGGACAAGGTAAGAAAAAACTAGTTGGATTTCAGATAAACACAGGTAAAGTTATTGTATTTACCTGTGTTTATCATGAATACGGCTATTGTATTTATCATGAACACAGATTGTGAGTGAAGTGGGAAGTTTAGATTGACCCTCTTCGCACAAATGAATTGACTAGGTATCATTAGCTCTGCACGTGGAAGCATGGTCAGATTTTACAGTCAACATTACCTATGAATACAAGTCTGTGGACCACTATGTGTTTGCCATATATTGCATTACCTTTTCTTCGTTGCCAGGAATGTAGCATAATTGCCTGACCTATCATGTAGTTTCTGCTTGAGCAAGTTTTTTTTCCAATACTCTGACCAACGCATATACTTTCCCCCCTTTATAGGCTGACAGAGAGGGATATATAGCAATTTTTATGCCAAAACCAGCTGACTGGCTAAAAATCAAGGATAAATTTCTTAGCTACGACGATTACAAGAACTTGAGGGGAACATGCTGACATTCAAAAGGTAATCACTGCATGTTTCTGCACTAAGAGTGCACCATCATTTTATTCATGTTTCCTTCATCTCTCAATATTAACAATTACTGTTTTCTTGCATCATTCAATTCATGTGTGCACATCTGTAAATATTTGTTGTTCTCGCAGGAATTTTCGACAATGATGCCACAACTTAGGTCTGAGTCGACCATTACTTCAGGATGAATGATCCTTGCACGATGGTCCATTTATTTACCTGTTTGCGGAATTTGAAAGCCATTCAACTTCCACTTTCAAATTCCAGATTTATCTTTACTGGTGATCCTCGAGTTGTTAATGAAGAGGAAGTTCCTGCTTGGGCTTTGCTGGATAGTCTGATAGAAGTTTCATCAGCTACACACTGATACTTGACGGTCCTATCTTATCAAGTGGCAAATCAAATTTGTGAGTTTGGAATCATGTTATCCTCACAATGAGGTGTACCGGTGCTGGACTCATTTCACTGTATTACAACTGTTGCCGCCCCACATGCAATGTCTGATGATTATCATCTCATTGATACTAAGGAAACATGTTCGCTTAAGTTCCATTGGAAAATTTAAGTGCAATATTCTGTCATAACTTCTGGTTTGGCGAATCTTCTTTTCACACGCTTCTCCAACAAATACAACTATAACACAATGCAGGGTAAAACTTGAGAATATTTTGTATCTGCAATTTTACATGATGTTGCTCCTGGAAATAACCTAATGTGATAAAGTTAACCTGTGTGCAGAGGATGCCCAAAGTCATATGCCATGTTCTTGCCTTCAGCCCCCATAAGGCTGAAGCGCATGAAACAAAACTGCCATCCTGAATGTTGCCACGGATTTTTCCTAGTCAACTGAAGGGCATTTCGGTTTTTCCTTGTCAAGTGCAATCTCCACAAGCTGAATGTTTCCTTGTAGTGAAGCAGCCTTGCATGACGGAAGGAAGGAGAAGCCATCCAGAAGCTTTAAACACTTTAAACCCCACTTCACCATTAAAAATTCAATCAAATGATGACCACTGCATTCAGGAATCACAAATAGTGTCATTAAAAATGTAGCTCCAAGCAATTCTTCCATGAAGAAGGGTAAAACAATTCCTGGAACCTGCGATTGTGATATGTGGTTATGAACACCGCCCCCGGGGAATTTTCCAAGAGAAATGAGACTGTCGCGAAGAGATCATCAAACTCTAGCCAAATTGATGCAGTTGTGTGCAGGTCAGTCAACATGAAAATTATACAGAATTACAAATACAGATGTGTAGCCCATGTAGCTTACTTGCTGAGTCGTAAAGCACATCGGCTCCAAGAATAACATCAGGATGCAAGTCAAATATAGGTTCATCCCATTCTCCCCAGGTAAGTCCTAATACCTGCATGATTGTTGTCGACTTATTAAGCTATGTAGCAGAATGCAGATTTGTTAAGCTATGCAGTAGAATGCAGATTTGTTAATCTATGTAGCAGAATGCAAAGCGCAACCATTTCCCTCTAAATCAAAAAACTTACAGTGCAGTTGACATTATTGAGACCGCATACTTGTCTGATGTTGTTCAGGACCTATTGATAAAACATAAGAGGAAAATAATTACTATTAGTCTAGATGAATGAAACACAGCACTCTGTGTACTTTGTGTCCAGATGGATGATCTAACCTCTGTATTATGTGCGATGTCTGTCAGTGTGACATATGCTCCAACCTTTGCAGCTACTAACCCTGGTAGTGAGGTTCCGGCACCAAGCTGAAAGTCATATATGCAAATTAAAATTGGAGTGCAAAATATGCACAGAACTGGAGAGAATTACTAACAAAATGTCAAAATTACTGTACCAAACCTCATAACAGAGGCTGGCACTAGGACCTGATTTATGGTTGATCATCACAATGGCAAGTAGATCATTAAGATCATCATTGGTCATGGACACTCAAGAGTAGAATTTAAAGATGACTAGTACCTCGACAACTCTGGAGGCAGTGAAGCGTGACCTCTGCTGCCACACGTACTCTGCTAGAATGACACTGCATGGCCAGACAAACATCCCGTAATCTTCTTCTATATTCTACGAGGCAAGAGCAGTTGTGTCAAATAAACTCGGACATGGCACAGCAAGTTAGCAGTAGCAATTGAATCCAAAACAAAAATGCAGAATCATAAGCAACAATTTCCGAAGTCGACTTCTTTTCTGAAAAGGAAAATTCCCAGGACTTGTCCTGAGCCGATGAACAATCGCTGTGCGGCATTTCGCCGAGCATTTGGCCTGCACGACTCACCCCTGCCCCCGGCGTCGCCATCTCTACCACCCTCACTCACGGGCAGCGTCTTGGAGAGACACCCATAACACTAGCCGGGCGTGGAGAGGGAGGAGGGGCATGCAGGCGAGCCGGTAGTACTCCATACCTCGATGATGTCCACTCGGAGGTCGTGGTTGTGGTCCGATGAGGCGCCGCCGAAGTAGTGCTTGGAGACGGTGGTCATGCGCGGCGGGGCGGCGGCGTGTTGGCCGGAATCCCCCTCCGGCGTTGAGGTGGACGCCGGAGCGGCGGTTTCCATGGCGCGCGAGGGGGATGGTGACCCTACTGCTGACGTCAGCGTAGTAGACAAGCGGCACATACTTATTACGCACGTGTCAATTGTGAGCAACAGGATTGGTCAAATCAATCAATCCATAGAAATGATTTGCTAATTGCTATTCCCGCTTTAAAAAGGAGTAGCTACCATTGTACCTAGACATTGTAGACACAAAATTCGTAAGCTTTTACTCACCAAAGATTACACAATTTTTAGTTTATTTTAATTGCTGTTTTGTTGGTACATACTATGTTTTTTTTTGTAAGTTTGAGTTTTTTTCCATGTCTTTTTGTATATTTTTATGAGCTATACGTTTATATCATGTAATTTTATAATTTTTCATATGTTAGAATAGTCTATTATCTAACCATTGGAGAGGGATAAGCAACAAGTAATAGGGAAGTGAATAGTGATAATAACCACGGGAACTAAGGGATACAAAAAAAAGGGCTAACATTTTTGAAAATCTCCCAAATTTTTGAAAAAGGGCTAAAATACGTATACTCAGCAATTAATCCGAAATTAATTCCCAAAAAATACATTTAGCAACGCTACATGGTGAGATAGTCCCAGTAGTTGTTGTTGGTAGAACCAAGAATCCTCCCGCCGACGTCGGGGAAGAGCTCCTGCCCGTCCAAAGCGCCGACCTTGCCGTCGGCGCCGACGGCCACCGGGTAGCTGATGAGGTGCCCCTGCAAGGGGACCACTCTCTCGTCGTCCGTGTACCTCGCCCAGTTCTTCTTGGCTATGTCGTTTACCCACGCGACGCACTCCAGCGACTCCGGCGTGTCCATCTCCGGCCACTTGAGGCTGCCTAGGTGCTCCTCCCACAGCGACATCCTGTAGCCGCGCACCTGGCCGTGGCGCGCCGGGTGGTGGGGCTGGTACGCGCCGACGGCGATCTCGGTGTCGCGCGAGCCGGCGAGCGAGCGCTGGTTGATGTTGGCGGAGCCGACGATGACGTACTCGTCGTCGACGATCATCCCCTTGGAGTGCACGTACACCATGAACCGCCGGTGCCGCCGCGCGAGCGCGTAGCTGGTCGTGGCGCCGTCGGGGTGGTCCTCCGGCGACGGCGATCCCGCCTCCCGCTTGCCGAGGCAGTAGAAGTTGAGGTAGTCCCGCGGGTGCGCCGCGCCCTCCTTCCCCGCCGCCGTGATCGCCGCCGCGATCACCTCGTACATCATCTGCATCGTCTGCCTCTGCCAGAAGAGGATCTCCTGGACAGGGCCCGAGGAGGGCACCCCCTCCGGCCACATCGGGATCACGATGTACACGGCGAACCTCTCGCCGGCGGCGATCTTGCTCGCCACCTTCAGCGCGATCTCCATGGGCACCAGATTGCCAGCACCTGCACACACATAAATTCAGTTTCACTACTACTACTACTACTAGTACATCAGTGTGCAGCAAACTCTAAACTGATGAGACAAATTGAGACAGACAGTGCCTTCATGCTTGTAGGATGGCCATGCGTAGGAGGAGCCGATGAAGTACTGGTTCTCGATGTAGATGAAGCGCTGCGCCGACCGGATCGCCCGGACGTACGCCGTGTGGATGCTCTGCTCCACCGTCAGGTTCCTGTCGCACATCAGGTGCTTCGCCGCCTGCATTGTGAATGCTTCACCGATTTTATTTGATTTTATCACAAGATGAGCCATTGATCAGCATAAACTAACCATCTTTTTCGTCTGCCAGCACCGGGGAAACCCTTTCACTGAACCAGAGTCCACTGACCGGAACACCTGCCAATTCCAGCTCAGGAGTTCAGGTCATTGATCATCATCAGTTCATCACCAAGAAAATAAATTCAGTATTAATCGATTGATCACGTACCTGGGCGTTCCAACATTCGGGGTGACTATCGGGCAAGGCGAAGAGGTGGGTGTCGTCGCCGGCGCCGGTGCGGGAGTCGGAGGGGCTGAGGATCCAGGAGATGCGCTCGAGCTTGAGCAAGGAGTCGTCTTTCCAGTGCGGCTTGGCCCTTCTGAACAGCTTGGTCACCTTCCTCCACCGCTGCTCGAAGTTCTCCAGCACGTCGTACGCCACCGGCCCGTCCACGCGGCAGTGCATGTCGTGCCACGGCTGCCGCGGCCCCTCCCTCGCCACCGCCGCCGCCGGGAACGTGGGGTTGTGTACGTCGCCGGAGAAGACGCTGCCGAGGCCGTCGAAGAGCCTGTGCTCCGGCGTGTCGTAGCGGCCGGCGGCGAGGTCGAGGCCGCCGAGGAACGCCGTGATCCGGCGCGTGCTCTCCGACGCCGGCGTGTCGACGAGCAGGCACTTCTGGTGGTGCGTGTACAGCGTCCCCACGATCTGCACGCTGGCTGGCACGCCCCTCTCAGCATTGGATTACATGCTTGCATCGCACCAAATAATCAAGATTTAATTGTGATGATTACTCATCTTGCCTTCTGCTTGGCCATGCTGAGCTTGTTGCTAGGGTATCGCGGCGACAGCAAGCAGATCACCGACGAGTGCTTGAAGAACTTCTTCGTCTCCTCGTCATGTGTTTGCATCAATCCGCCCTGAGAAATCAAATCCAAATTTTACTTGGTAATTTGATAAAATTCACTAGGCTGAATCAAGAACAGAGTTGAGTTGGTACGCAACTGTCCTGAGGAAGAAGCTGTCGTGCGACGTCTTGTCGTCCCAGACGAGGAGGCAGACGCGGACGCCCTCCTGCGACTTGTACTTGAGCAACGCGCCCAGCGTCATGTCCTCCACCGCCGTGCCCTCCCCCGTCGCGCGCACCTCCTCCGCCTTCTTCCTCATCTCCGGTGACATCGCCTCCCGGAGCAGCCGCACCTTGGCGTTCACCGACCACCCCGCTACGTACACCAGGTGCTGCGCGCCGAGCACCGCCAGGCACATGTCCTCCCAGCACCGCCCCGGCTCGAACACCCCGCTCCGGCGCACGCCCTCCAACTCGACGTCCGCCACGTGCGCGTCCTGGTACAGCTTCACCTCGCACCCGCGCCGCGCCGGGAAGTAGGCCGGGACGCCGCCGGTGTCTGTGCAGCGCTGCTGCTCGCCGGCGGGGACGAACGAGGCGGTGATGACGATGGCGGAGTTGGGCTTCGGCCTACCGCGGCCGTCGGGGCGGTACAGGGGGAGCTCCATTTTCACGATGGGCGTGCCGGCTGCGGCGAGGAGTTTGTCGGCGGGGAGGAAGGCGGTGCCTATGAGGTCGGAGCCGAAGGGGTCGGCGTCCTTGACGTGGAAGTCGACGCCGCGGGCCTTGTGGGCGAGGTGGAGCCGGACACGGGTGGACCACTCGGGGTCCTCGGAGTTGCGGACGACGTGGGTACGGGCGAGCGTGTTGCCGGCGACGACGACGGCGGTGTAGGGGTCGGACGTCGGGAGGAGGCGGTGGCCGTGAGGCTGGCGGCTGTCATCGTCATCGCCAGGGACAGAGCCGCGGCTCTGGGTGGGGCTGGGTCGTCTCGCCGGCGGGAGGAGGCAGAGGCAGAGGCGGCGGAGGAGGGTGGAGAGGAAGTCCATGTTGGGCAGGCCGTGGGCCTCGTGGATTGTGAGGTCGAGGTCGCCGTGGAGGAGGCGAGGCCCCCCCGGCCCCGGCGGCGACAGCTCGCCGGACCAAGACATGATGACCGGAGCTCAGCCGCTTCGGGAGCTAACCACTAACGGTGTGAAAGCATAGGAGGGCACATGCATGGCGGGAGGACTGAGGAGTGTTTAGTTAATGCACAGGAGCCTCGTGATAGGGGGCTGACGGGTGGGGCCCTAGTGCACATGTGCCAGGTGGGCCCCACGGGCAGGCATGCAAATGATGATGCTATGTATGCAAGGAAGGAATGCGATTCTTGGCTTGAGAAGAGCGAGCGACAGGCTGCATCATCAAGCACGAGTCAGAATGTAATCGCGCTTCATTAGCAAGTCGCATAAAAGCATAAGCACATTATTAATCAGCGTGTATAGAATCAGATTACAGGTATATATATATATATATATATATATATATATATATATATATATATATGGAATGCACCGTTGGAGTGAGGTGGAGAGTCGTGGTGTATAACTACTTGTTAGTGCTCAAATCTTTCAACCGAGAAATTTTATGGTTATTAAAAAATAGCTATATGTATTTAAATTTTATACTGAAAATTTTAAAAATTTAATACCTCATACTAGTATCAAATTTTACATTACAAATACAATAACTCTCGGTATTTTTTAAAAGGACTGTTAAATTACCCTCTCCTACCAGGTAAATTATGCACACATTCAACAAGGAGGATTATGGATGTTTCACTTATTTCCGTTGTTTTAAATGCATGTCAGGGGCATAATTTTTTACCTCTTCCTAATTAACACAGAATTAATTAAGTATAAACCTATAAACTTAAAAAATAGATTAATAATTTTTAAAATAATTTTTTATATTTTTTTAAAAAAAGCACGTTGTTTTACCGTTTGGTAAACGTTGGTATGAAAAATGAGAGAGATGCGGATGAAAAAAAAACACATTTTCCATGTCATATCATAGATGCAACTTGTTATGGCCACTTCTGTAAAATTTTTGTAGTTTTTTAAGAAGAGACGCTTTCATTAACCACTAGTTTTAGGTATACCGCCGGAGACTTCAAAAATACATGCGAGCCAACAACACTCACGTCATGGCAGCGAAACAATCTGCCACTTTGTTGCCCTGGTTTTATAAACGAGACAGATTGTTGTCAAATTTACTATTATCAGCTACGTTTATTTTATTTTAAGACGAAAAAAATACTGACTCACTTCGTTTGTCATTTACATTTTTTTATAATCAAATTTCTTTAAATGTAGTCAAATTTATATAAAACTATCAACATTTATAAGACGAAATTAGTTTGATCAAAACTAACATTTAATATAGTATATTTATTTTGGATAAAAATGTTGCTATTTTTTGTAATAAAAAGATTAGAAAAAAAAGTTAAAGTGACTCGTAATAACTCGGTGGGAGTTAGACTTCCATACTGGATTTTGTACAGCCGGTAGGCCCAAGTGTCACGTGATGTGTGCGTTTGTGCATCTCAACTCATGCTGAGACGTAGCTTGAATCCGGTTGATGGGCCGGGCTATGTTTGGAACGCTGATGACCGCAAATACATGGGCTAAATTGCAGTCATGCAGGGCCCACATAAGCCCATGGATGCTCATCGCTGAACATTCTCTTCGTCTCTCATTTTTCATTTGTTTCCTTCTTACCGAGTAGCACAGATGTTTTTTGTTGAGCAAAAGAGATCTTAAATAGGAGATATATTATTTAAGGCTATCAACAGCTTAAGACTGGACAGATGTTTTTTTTAACTGATTAATTGACGATATAGGACATATAAATATGTAATGGTATTTCAGTATATTAGTGCACCTCATCTTTTATAGGAGGAGTATTGATCTTTTTTTCTTAGTATGCATTCAAAATATTGGAATCAACCATTCCAAAAATACTACTATTTAACACGGTTATGCCATGCTGAGATACTATCTAACCCTAACCTTACAAGTAAGACTTCTTGGGTAGGGTGGCCTGGGTGGAAGAGGGAGGACACTATGTGGGGGCAAAGTCTAAGAGAAGCTTTGGTTTTAGGCTTAAGAGTAATGATCGAGAAGACAATGAATCGTTAGTGGACGAGTGAAAACAACAAAGCAACGACACAGCAGGAGGATGGTGGACAGTGAAGATCTTATATCCACAATGGTTAGAAAGATCGACGAACAGAATAGAAAACGGTTGCTGATCATGTGTACAAAGAAGAGAGGTTCCATGGTCGGTCGCGCAGAGAGAGAGAGGAAGGCGCGTAGAACAGCAGCAGCTAGCATCGCAAACTTATGCAGCGGCCGGTCACCGGTGGTAAGCCGGCCTTGCGTGCGCAACTTACATAGCCGGCGCACATGCGCGAAATAGCACTCCATCGATCTACACTACACCTTCTCCGCATAATTTAACTGCCACTAATTAATAGAACAGAGATTAATTAGTTTCGTCAGGCATTGTGTATCTCTGCACGCGTACGTGTCAGTCGATGAAGCTACGTGTCCAGCTGCATGCATCCGGCCGGCGCCACATATCTTCGGAGTTGCGACGCGGCCAGTCGAGCCCGTCTAGTAGGCGCCATCTCTTTCTCTCTCTCTCTCTCTCTCTCCCTCATGCTGCGTATGCAGGTCACGCTGGCTAATGATTCGATCATGCTGCAAAACGATTGGATCCAACACTATATTTTACTACTACTAATTAATTATTACAGAAATTTGGGAGTAGATGATACTACTACGATACTTTCTCCGTTTCTAATTAATCATCATACCACATAATTACAACAAACTCAATACATACATTGTTCTTATTATTTTTTACACAATAGCAAATTAAAATATTATATATTAGTTGTAAACACTTATATGCATCCATGTTTATTTACTTTAATACATAAATAATAAATACTTTATATACTTAATAAATGAATATGATAATTATTAAAAAATATTTTTAATATGACGATCAATTAAAAACGTAGAGAGTATATTTTTTCTACTCGATCTGATTATATTCTCTGCGCGAGGGCTAGCTACCCCACCCACTTACTACTGCTGATGATATGTTTAATTAATGGGCTTTGATTGATTAATTTTTAATTACATGTCCTGTGTGCAGTGCTTTGTCTGATCGAAGCCGACGGACACCAAGTCATACACGCGACGCCACGAATCGATATCGATCAGTTGTTGCGTGCAGGGTTTAAAACAAAACGATTTTTTTAAACCGTCGTGCGTCGGTTGACCGAAAGTTAACGGTTTTCATTGATTTTTAATAAATCGATGACAGTGATTTTAAACTTGAAGACGAAAATATAAACCCTAATTACCTCGTCTGCGCGCAATTTTAAATATATAGTATTGTTTAATTAAATGAAACAAATGCAGGTTTCATTCTATCTGTCCTATATATATTTTTTGCTCCCTATATATCTGCCTACTTCTGTTCGAGTTTTTTTTTCAGTTTTTTTTAACCGCTTAACGTATGTTCCCAAACGGAGATCGATCGAGTAGTGATAAAAATGATAATTAATTAAGTTGCAAAGGGTCAATAATTCAGCAGCCACTTGGTTAGGACCAGATCACCGGAAATAGCTAAGAGTAGCTAGCTGATGTTAGCTCGATCGATGCTTAGCTTGCTTTTGCAAGTCAACTGTATAAATACTGATCCCCACTAGTATAAATGGATATATATTGATCGATGTGTCGTACTTCGTACTTGCAAGGTGCCGGGCTGGAGGCCTCATCTCGTCCAGCACTTGATAAACATTCTCTCTGATTAATTAAGTTATTAACCCCAATTATTATACCTACAATATTAAACGTGGAGATCAACCATATGCAATATGGTTATCGATGGGTTTAATCCCGAGCATATTCTAAAACCCCAGGCACACAGGCTGCAGCTTGTCTGGCCATGTTTAAAATTATAAGGGATTTTTTCTAGAAATATATTAAAATGGTTTTGGATGGACTTTATATTGTTATTTTAATTGAATCCTCACGACCTCACCATTGGACCGATGGGAAGACTTTGATCTATCCATTTCTTCGGCGAGGAGGTGGCAAATGCTATTCTCTTGGTCACATTTATGTTAAGGGTACTAATATAATACTATGGATTTTTCCAATGGACCTCAATGTGAGGTTAGAGATATCCCTTCATCCTTAAAAAAAATCAACTTCTGAAGATAAATTTAAACAAACATATGTTCAGATATATCCTCATCTCTATAAGTTATTTTTTTAACGGAGGGAGTAAACTACAAGATGACGGCTGCCAATGAGATAAAATGTTGATAGACAAGCAGAGAACTGACCATATATAGAGTGATCGTGTACATTTCTTAGTTGGTTCTTAGTTGGTGCAGGGATCGAAGTTATACTTTCTTTGTCTAACAAAATCAAGTCGTTTCGTGTATGAAATTCTTATACTCTACTGGTTCTGAGATTATTTGTTTTAATTAGTCAAGCTTTAAAACCTTTAAACATTAATATATGTTTATAGATATTTGATTAGAATTGGATGCATAAATCATATGTGTAGAATTTTCTCAATTACTAATGAAATATTGGATTTTTAGTTGTTTTGTAATCCCTCCATCCCACAAAAGAGTTAATTTTAGTCTTAAAAAGATTAATAAAAAGTTGGTTTTTTTGGTGTGTTCACTATTCAAGCACAAGGACAGTTAGTGAAAGGATCTTGATGATGCCTAGAAGGGGTGAATAGACGATTCCTAAAATTTAAAAACTAGTTTTCCAATGGATTAGTAACACCGGGAGTCTCCAGATTTGGGAGACCAGAGTCTCCGGTCTAGTTAGAAAAACACTCTCCAAAGGGGAACAAACCACTAGCACAAAATCTACTTGAACTAAAAAGTGACAAACAAGTTATATAAGCAATAATATAGTAACCAACTGGATCAAATAGGCATACAGGTAGATCAAGTAATATTAAACATAATAACAATAAATGCACACAAGAGAGAGACAGAGACAAAAGATTTGTTTCCCGAAGTTCGAATTATCTACAAAGAATCCTACGTCTTCATTGAGAAAGCTCCCAAGGAAGTCATGTCTCTTTCAACCACTTTCCTCACCAAGCTATCAACCACGAAGAAGTCTAGGTTTCTAAACAACCACATAGGATTAGCAGGTCTATAAGCGACTCCATGGTCCAAGGTTGGATGACGAGCCTCAATCCACAAGTGAAGCTTGCTCTATCACGCAAACTCCTAGAAGATAGCTTGCATTCCACTAAATTACATCTTTCCTTACGAAGGTGAGGTAAACCTTCACAAAGTTCACACGGCTCGCCACATGCTTGGGAGCTCACCGGGTGACGCCTTGCCATTTAGGATGCTCAACCTCCAAGAGTAATAAACACAATCAAAGATTTGCTTGCTATGAACTCAAGTGCTCAAAGTATGGAATGAAGCTCACTAGCTCACAACTTCTCTTCTCAACCCTAGATCCCTTCTCTTCTCAAATCTCACTCACAAATAGTTCTACCATAAAGGTATGATATTAGGGAGTGGTCCTTTGGTTTTGGATGGAACTAAGCTTGCCCAAATTCAGCAGCAATGGATGGAGGGTGGAGAGGTTTAAATACTCATGCTCTCCAAAAACTAGCAGTTACTCACATTTCTGCGCAGTCCCAAAGTCTCCTATACACTCCCAAAAACTAGTCGTTAGGCTCAGGTTAGTACAGGCTCGAAGTTTCCTAGATTTGGCCTGGAGTCTCTAGGAAGCCTTTTCGAGCGCCTGGAGGTTCTATTCTGGAGCCTCCTGGAAGCCCTGGCTTGCACAGGCCCAGAGTCCCCTGTCACCTAACAACACCCGAGAAAAAAGCCAAAACTTATTGCTTCGGAGTCCGTTTTCGACGATCTTGGACTATGTGGAAAGCTTATTGAAATGGCTACCCAACCCACCAAGAACAAGCTCTAAAAACACTCATAGGATAGGCTAAAACTTGGGTTTATCTCAAGGTAACACTTGTATAGGTTATTTTAAGCACCGAGACATAAGCATACACATCGACGTTACATCTCTCTTAATAGTACGACATTCCTATAATCAAATTCAAATAGAAAAGCCATACTAATAGTAATGTCTTCACACCATCTTATTTCTTCACTTTGAGGGTTGCCCGCGTCAAAGTCATTTCACCATCGAGACGATTCTCCTATAACTCAATAAGCACATTAGTCCCAAATCAATTATACCTTTGTCTTGATCAATGATCTTCTTGATTATCAATGAATCACATATTGATCTTTGGCATTGCATCTTTTATTTCTCAAATGATTGATACGGATAATCCATAGCTTCAAATGGCCTCGCACAGTTTATCACGACAAAGTCTTCACTCGCCCTTCTCCACCAGATTTGGTTCATTGGCTCCAAGCCCGTTGCTTGCCCTTCACCACTGTATGGTCCATCATAGTCAAGCTTCACTTGCGTTTCGTCTTTTTGCCATAGGTAGCCACTTCATACCCCGGATCTTCAATCTCTTCTCTTTGGTTCTCTTCAACCGATAAAGTCCATTTTACAGCTCCTCACACCATCTTCATTTTTATCAACTTCAACCATGGGGTATATCTCCTTCAACATGTCCATCAACTCATGATGGGATCTCATCAAGCATTCTCATCATCAACATTTGATTTTTGTTGATTCCCGATATATGAGGTACTCAGGTACCATCTTTCTTGACATCAATTCATAATCCTATCACTTAATCCCCACATATGAGCCATCAACCTTTTGCTTGATGCCTAAACATAACCTTTCATCAAAAACTCATAGCAATGATTAGTTCCAACAATCATTGTCATTAATCACCAAAACTCTTCCTAACACAAGGTTAGAGGACTTGATCTTTCAATTAGATCCTGCATGAGATAACGAGAGGTCATCACCAACAAAGGAGCTTAATGGAGGGAATCAATGCCTTTTTACTATGATGCTACTATATGTCTAAAGTCATCACCAACAAAAGAGGACATATCCGATAAAAAAGACTAAATGTTAAAAATTCATGAAAGTCATACCTAATTTTTTTTGTAAATTCACGAAAAGAATACTATAGATAGGAGTAGATATGAAATATATTCTCACCAAATCTCATGTTCAAACTTAACTTTATTTGGGGTAACAAAAAAGATAAATTTTAGGTAAATAGTAAATGATATTATTCACCTGAAATTTGTTTTTTCCTCTCAAATGAAATTAAGTTTGGATTTAAGATTTGGTGAGAATGTATTTCATATCTACACCTATCTTTAATAATTTTTTCACAGATTTACAAAACATTTAAGTATAATTTTTATGAGTTTTTAATACTCAACTCGTTTTTACGGGATAATTTTCCTTTCTAAATACGGACGGATAATATAAACTACCGGTCAAAGTTGTATTCTAAGGACATACTAGTACTTATATTATAGGCTAGCTCAAAATTAAATGTTTTATTATGACATAAGGAAATACCAGTATATTTTAATTATAACAGTGGACGAACCAACGAAGTATAGATAAAACACCGCATATTCGTTTACATGCTAAAACATGTTTTTTTCCCTTTAGAAATGGTGGAGTACACGTGGCTTGCTTAGCCAAACTAAAAGTAGATACATGCACTGTCTACGTACTGTGTGTGATGCGGAGGATCGACATGAGCATATCCAGCTCAGCATCCAAAGATGAACTGCGCGCGCGCGCATATATATATATATATATATATATATATATATATATATATAATGTACATAAAATAAAATCAATAGAAACACTAATTAAGACAGAGAGTCATGCAAGGCACTACTCCTTTAATTCCAAGCTTAAAATGCTTAATTCGATTCAATTCAAAATACCCTGGAAAGTCCCACGCTACATCGTCACAAACTGATGCCTGTAAATTCAAATCGCTTTCCTTTTATATTTTTTGTTTTCTCTAGTGCATACACACACACACACACACGGAGCTTTTGAATTTAATACAAACACCGAGTCTATATTTATTGAAAAATTGGTCAGTAGAAAATCACCTCAAACAAATAAATTAGGACAAAGTTAACTCATCAAGACTTAATTGCCGTATATATCATTCTTGATTATAAGTACGTTTTAGTGACTCAAAGAGTTCAAATTAACAGTACTAATCTAGTTAAGGACCATCATGCTATAGAAAGTATTAACCAAATAAATTACAATATCTTCTTGATTTATTTATACTATCCTGCTATTGTATACTATATGGTGCTTACTAGTACTACTAGTGCTTCAAATTGCAATAATGTATCTTTGTTTATCTTGCCCACTTTTTGAGTGTCTAGGCTGGATGAACCATTGAACCTAACCCAAATAGTTTGAGATATAATGACCTAACTAGCTTAGTTAGGTTAGTATATTGCCTCATCAATGTCCTCAAGTTCCGTCCAGTAGGCCCCAATTTGCGTCATATTTTATACACTCTACTCGTATAGACACATTTAAACATATCAATATAGAAATATCCAATGTACTGCCTATAAATTTAATTAGGAGCTTTCTGCAAGTGGTTACACATATATACAATTCTCGCCCATGGTCTCGTTACACAGTTTGAGGTTGATTTTGAGTTTCGCTCAGAGTTGCATCCTTTTAAAATGATGTTTCAATTTGTTGCTTAGTTCAACCATATAAGTAGTAGTAACGTGTATTTGTGTGTGTGTGAAAACAATGTTTTTATTCCGGGTTCATACACCGTGTGGACGTAGCAAATAAACCAGGTGCAATATCTGCTTTGACCTTGGAGATGTAGTAGTACTGTGCATGTACACAGGTCGAGGAGAAAACAATGGTTTTTGGACTGATTCATTGGTCATTGCATGGCTTGTGTTTAACCGTTCTCCATTCTCCGCATCACAATTTTTGACTTGGTTTTGGATTAATTTCATTTTATATTTTATTATGGTAATCCAAATTCTGTAGAGTGTGATTCATCACCTCTATTTTCTACGGCCTTATCCTTAACACTACTCAATCCCCAATTAAAATACAACTTGTTTTTTCTAATAAAAACATAAATTTGCTTAAATTTTAAGCCTAATATGTAGTACTATTTTAAACTTCAATTCCAAACAAACTAAATATGAAGGGAGTTTAATACATAATAAGCTAAACACGGAAGGTGATTAATCTAATAAAAATTGTGGTTTTTTTACTTCTTACACTTAATCCCAAATTATATGGTTCGGATCTTTGTCTACTTAATAAAAAAAGATAGTAGGGGAGAAGAAGTTAAGAAGACAAAAACACCCAAAAACCTCTCTCCCCTCTTCTCTTCTTCTCTACGGCGAACGCTTCCGTCTGTTTTGTCTATAAAGTTGTGGACTTTCTCGCCGCCATTGTCACGTGCGCGCCACCACCACCCCATGCAGAGGCAGTAGTAGCGGCACGGTTCTCTCGTGCACCACGCCGCCGCCGCCGCCGCGCGCGCTTGCGCTTGGTTCGAGAATCGATGGCCGTGGAGGAGTCGCCGCAGCCGCCAGCCGTGCCGTCCCCGCCGCGGCCGCCGCAGGTCGGCGCGGGGGGGAGGCGGGCGGACAAGAACGGGCGCCGCCTCGAGGTGTACAACGAGGTGCTCGCCCGCCTCCGGGGCCTCGGCGCCGCCGCCCCCGTCGAGATCTCGCCGGCCTACGAGGACGCGCTCTGGGCGCACTTCCACCGCCTCCCCGCCCGGTGAGATCTTCTCTCCTGCTCTCTCTCTCTCCCTCTATCGCGCGCCGTGCTGCCGCGCTCATGGCCATGGCGGATGGCGCGCGTTCGTTCGTGTGCAGGTACGCGCTGGATGTGAACGCGGAGAGGGCGGAGGACGTGGTGACACACCAGCGTTTGCTGGAGGAGGCCCGCGATCCAGACCGGCGGCCCGCCTTGTCTGTGCGCGTCGTCCAGGTGAGAGATCGATCCATGGCTGCATGTCGATTTCGCGTGCTTAATTTCCATTAGATTTCTCTCCTGTGGCTCGGGGAATTTTATATTCATGTAGCCCTCGATCATGCCGAAGAGTAGAGGTTAAATGTTTGCATTTTATTTTTTTTGTTGGTTATAAATAGCATATACCCTTTTCTTTTTCTGGGCTATCTAAGCTGGAATACCTTGTTTGTGTTTGATCTAGGTATCAAGGATTCTTGATGGTGATATGGATGATTGTTCTAATCCTGGGATGGAGCCGGTTGATACCAACCACTTGGCAAGACAAATGTATGCATGATCTATCTATATATGCACATAATATAAAGTTCGTTACTTTCGCAGTTTCATGTCCTATATGGCTATTCTTTGTCTTATGTGCGTTGATGATGAGTACACAAATCGCTTCAGGGTTCATCCCCCTCCGGCGTTTGGTTCTTGCTCCAATTTGGAGGCACTTGTGCTCGAGGCGAGTGAGACTGATGTAAGGAACAGTAACAATGATGCAGATAGCAGTGTTCATCTCATTTCCAGGTAGATAATTCCCTTTTCAGTTCACGTGTGCCTCGCTTTCTTTTGAGTTACTGTATTTGTAATTTGCTTGTTTGGTTCATGTGCCATTCTTTGGATTAATAGTGTACTTAGCAGTAACTTGTACTACTACCTTATACATGGTTGGCAATGGCATGTCACGATTCCCTTTAAAGAGCTTAGATCTCTGTGAACTGTTATTGGTACTTCTCTATATCAATTAATGAACATGGTATTTTGTGTTGCAACCAGAAAATCGCAGATTTTACCTTGTGAAGAATGCATTGCCTCTGTGGCCTATTCTTTAACAAATGATAGCAGTAGTGGACTAGTTGTTTTACTAACAGTTAGCTGCAAAATCATGATTTTCCTTTTGGAATATGATACTTTCTCTGGCAATATTCTACTTGTTTAGATGTACAAGGCATCTCACAAAGAGCCGATGCCATGCATGAGCTTTGTTATGCGCTAGTTTGCGAATTATGAAATTGTCAAAAGTACACATATATAGTTGGTGGGAGTGGGAGTTCATTTTTCCAACTGAAGCCTTTGTAGGGCTTTTTTAGTTATGAATATGCAAATAGTTGGAGAAGGTAATTGGACAAATCCTTGGATTCTGTATATTCTCATTGTAGTTGATTAATTCTCTCTATGTTCTGAATCTTGCAGGCCAATGCATGAGATAACTTTTGCAACAACAGATAAGCCAAAGGTCCTTAGTCAGGTAGGCATACTTCTTTCAGTACAATCTTAACAAATTGATGTAAATTCAGAAGCGGACAAGTAGCTAGTCAGGAAAAAAATATAGCAAAAAAAATGGATACAAGAATCATATCTAGAAAAAGATTAAAAAATCATTACAAAGCTATTTAATGCCAGAATTTAACAAGATACACCAAAACACTTGAACTTCAAGGCAGTTTCAGACATGACTTCTGTCAGCAAGTGTTTTGATTCTTATGCTTTGCCATTTATACATTTGCAGCTGACTTGCTTGCTCAGTGAGCTTGGTCTTGATATCCAAGAAGCGCATGCATTTTCAACAAGTGATGGTTACTCATTGGATGTATTTGTTGTCACTGGTTGGCACCTTGGGGTACGCACCACCTCTCTGCACCCAGCATAATAGTGTTAGTTTGTCTTGTCCTTATTGCAATTGGTCATTAGAACTAAATGCTTCAGTTAGTTCAGTAACTCACTTCCCTTTCATGTTGATAATTTGCTTTTTTGATGCATACCGCAGGGTACTGACCAGTTGAAGGAAAAGTTGCTGGAGAAGTTTCACGATGTTGAGGTATCAGCTTCTCTTCACTTTCCTCTATGAAGTTCAAAAAGAAAAAAATCCTCCGTAGTCTCTTGGTGTTGGGATAATTGTTGCCTGAAAATGCGGGTTCTAGATCTGAAGAAAGGAATGCAGAACATTATTTTCTTAACCAGTACTAGTCTTGTTCATTGCACGCATAAAAGTCTTCTAAGCTTTACCATCATTTGCTGAATCCCTCAGATCAAAGTCATTTTTTTAGTTTTATTTTGGTTTCATGTACAGACACAAGCTTGGCCAACATCAAACTCATCGTCACAATCATTGGAAGGTTCGTCAGCTGGAGAGAGTATGCCATCTACCAGTGTGCAAATACCAACAGATGGAACTGATGTTTGGGAGATAGATCTCAAGCTTCTCAAGTTTGGAAATAAGGTTGCTTCTGGATCAAATGGCGATCTGTAAGTTCCATTATCTTTGCCGGGAAGTGAAAACAATGTAATTTTAACACAACTTGGTGTTGAGTGTCATTTGATGCTTTGCTTTCTCAGGTACCGTGGATCATACTGCAGTCAGGATGTAGCTATTAAAGTAGTGAGACCTGAACGCATTAGTGCAGATATGTACCGTGATTTTGCGCAGGAAGTCTACATTATGAGGTTAACTTAGTAGTTCTTATTGCTTCTCCCATTTATCGAGCATTTTCAAGTGTTTAAGATGTCAAAATCCTTCTGTAGATCTAACATTTGGCAAATCATACTTATATGCACATATTGACTTGGTTGACTATCAAATTATTTCTTACAAAATACATGCTTGCAGAAAGGTCCGCCATAGAAATGTTGTGCAGTTTATCGGTGCCTCTACAAGACAGCCCAACCTATATATTGTAACAGGTATATTACAATGGTTAGCTTATAATAGTCTTTGTGGACAAAGTGCTGTATTGTATTTGACACACTCTCCTTTGCATTCATTGTCTTAGACTTCATGTCAGGAGGTAGTGTGCATGATTACCTCCATAAAAAGAACAATTCTTTCAAGCTATCCGAAATACTGAGAGTGGCGACAGATATCTCTAAAGGAATGAACTATCTGCATCAGAACAACATAATTCACCGTGATCTCAAGACTGCGAATCTTCTCATGGATGAAAACAAGGCTAGTTTTTCTCATCCATAATGCTATTTTGTTACAGAGTGTTCAAAGTGATGTTTGCTCATGTCTGTCATTGACCTTCTAAATGACAAAAGAGCATATTTTTCAGGTCGTAAAGGTTGCAGATTTTGGTGTTGCACGTGTCAAAGATCAATCCGGAGTGATGACTGCAGAGACTGGAACATATCGTTGGATGGCACCTGAGGTGACTATTATTTACTCCTATATGCTCATTCCATAAGAAAAATAACACCTTTTTGTTTATTCTAACATTTGCATTCTATTGTAACTACAGGTCATCGAACATAAGCCCTATGATCACAAAGCGGATGTTTTTAGCTTTGGTATTGTCCTTTGGGAGCTGCTAACCGGCAAGGTAACTACAAATTGCTCCAGGGAAAAAAAACAGTTTCTTTCTTTCTTTCTTTTTCTAACTTGTATAATTACATCTAGAATTAAACGCACTGTTCTAACTATTCTATTCCTCAGATACCCTATGAGTACCTAACACCACTACAGGCAGCCATAGGTGTTGTTCAGAAGGTAAGCAAGTATTTGTGGCATCCCTGCTTAGATTCGGTAGTTGTATTCGTGGTATCCATAGCGTTTAGCTCAATAAAATATTTGATGGAACCCATTGTATACCTATATCCTGTGGGTGCTTTGATTTCTTTAGTTCTTATTTTAAGCAAGGGACATGTGTGATGCACTAAGGATACAGTAGTTTCAAGAAGCAGTCTTTAAAAAATGATGGCATCCTTGCTCTTTCAAGAAACCATTCTTTTAATATTCGATCGACTTCCTTTGTTCCCATCCTACTAATAACTCACCTTATTAGAGGTACAAGTAAGGTTTTCAGGTTACCATGCTCATCGAATGAGATGAAGTAGAGCATCATCCGCTAATCCACATCCCTCGTTTGTAGGGTTACAAATAATAGCTGCTGAACGTCGTAAGGATAAATTCTTACCAATAGCAGAAGGGCCACGAATTGCATATGAAGATGATTATGAACCTTGATTCTAAAGGAAACATTTCCCATGATCGCCAAGTTTTTTTTTTGAACGAACCGACATAGGAGACTGTGCCCGATTTCATTTAAAGTTTACTTTCATTTATAGCAGGAAAATAGTTTACTTTGCCAAGTAGTTTGAAGACGAGTCTTTTCAAGAGATTATCTGTTCTTTAGAGACTCTATGTTCATAGCAATTTCGTGGAAATCTGTTGTCATATATTATCTATATATTCCACATACGTGCACCTATAACTGCTTGATTTCATAAAAGATGACTTTTTGTATCTAAAGGAGATGTAAGGTAGCATTTTAACTTCTAGATAAGCTGCAGTCTCTGCTACTAGCAATTTACTGAAAGAGAATAGCGTGTCACGACAATTCTTCATAAAAGGTATTTTGATCAATTTCTGCAGGGCCTTAGACCAACAATTCCAAAAGATACCCACCCCAAGCTGGCCGAACTGCTTCAGAAATGCTGGCATAGAGATCCTGCCGAAAGACCTGACTTCTCCCAGATACTGGAGATCCTTCAGAGACTCCCCAAAGAGGTCAGTTCTGCTGATGTTCTTCTTTTACAGCACTAGAATCTTTTTTGCTTCATGAAATTTTAGGTTGTTTCATGTTCATTGTCATGCTCCAGAATAAATAAATAAATAATGTTCTGATATCCTAATATTAAAAAACAGGTGGGAGCTGATAGTGAGGGTCGCCAGAAATCAAAGGCAACATTTCTTTCAGCATTGAAGAGAAACCACTGAAAGTAGCTTACAATGTTGGCACTTGATGCATCATTCAATTGTAGCATCCCACAAGAAGAGGGAAGCGCATTGTGGTGTACAGCGATAAAAAAAATATTTCTTACGTTGTTGCAGTTGTTTTTGCTTATTTACTACTAGTAATTTTTATTTCTTTTGCCTTTTTTCTTGCTATTGTCTTTCTTGTTCTAGTTTTGTTGCATTAATGAGAATAAGTATAGAAAAGGAATGTGCTGAAAAGAGTTATCCAAATTGATCCTGTCTTCCTGTTCGTGTCTGAATTCAGATTTTGTACTCCGATGTTGTAGATGAAAATCTTGTAGTATGACCAGTTTACTACATTGGAGTACATGGTTATCTGCATTTCGTTATGAGACTAATCTAAGTATTCCGGTAATCTTTGGTGGTATATATCCTGTGGATATAGAGACCGTATTTCTATCCGTTATCTTTTTTAAAAAAGCATTATTTTTTTAAAAAAATGCATTTTGTTGGGAACTCACTATTCACTTTTGTGTGTGAATCTGGATGTACCATATTTTTTTTATTGGACGGAGGTCATATATCTATCTACTAATTTAAGGCTGCACGTTTGTTTCAATTTTCTGTTTAGCTTTTTAGATTCTTTTTTCATAAGCTGAAAAGATAAAACAAACAGGAAGCTTTCCGAGCTGACTTGCTAGTTTTCGAGAAAATGAATGAAAAGTTGAAAAGCTGGCTGAAATGATTTTTTGCTAGTTTTTATCGAGAAGATAAAAATTTATTACAAAACTAATAGTAAAAGATTATCAGTCAGTAAACTAGCTTTCCAGAAAAGCCACACAGCTTAAAGCCGGTAGTTTTGCTGACATCCTATTGGTCCCCTTTGGCGCTATAAATTGCAAGAAGTTTGATAAAATCATGTCTCTAGCACTTGGCCACTCTAGAGAGAAAGAAGGTAGACCTTGACTGACCATTGGGAAAAAAACAGAGATAAAGATGGTAGATTGCTCTCCTCTCTCCCTCTACGCCCCTAGAGAAAGAAGAAAAGCAAAAGCACAACACACAAAAATATACACATATTGGCTGATTGCGCATGGATGACAGAGAAGGAAGAAAAGCAAAAGCACAACAAACAAAAGAACATATAACTCATAAAATCCTTAGACAAATAAAATATACTATGTGGTAAGATGATAGATAAATACGATATATTATGGGTTAATTTCAAGAATTGAGACAAGTATAATGACTATATTTATATACTACTCTTTTCGTCCTCACTGTTCAAATCAAAAGTTATTATATTTTGGGACAGAAAGAATATATTTCGTCCTAAAATATAGTCCCTGTTCAAATCAAAAGTTATTATATTTTGGGACAGAGGAAATATATTTATAGGGAATATATTTCTAGAAAAAATAATAAACAACAAAATCAAATGACATAAATTATGTAAAAATATTGTATCAAACTTTGCATTCCTAAAAATAATTTTTAAGAATATTTAATTTCTGATAGATTCTCATAAATATAAAAAAATTACAAATCACTACAATTTTGAGATGTCATACCTTTCTTTTTTCTTTTTACTAATAGTATATATAGTTATTTGTCAACCTTAAACAGAATCAATCCAACAAAAATAATGGCAAGCATAAACTATTATTACGATGTTATTTTGATTTGTCTCAAGTTTGGACAATCCACTAACACGTCTTTTTAGTGTATAATTTCTGTCAGAATTAAACTAAGTTACATACTAACATAAATAACTAACTCATGTAAAAATTATACAAATTATTATCGCTGCTCGTTGTGTTAAAAGTGGAGCGTTTTCATCTTAAAGAAAAGGTAGTAGCATTTAGCACGAAGACGCACTATAATTTTTTTACTTAAATTTTGGTATAACAATATAGAGAGTTTTACAGAAAAGTTATTGGTCTTCCCACCGAAAAATAGAGAAGTTCACTATTGACCATCGACATTTTTCCTTACTCCTGAATTGTACATTGCAAGAACAGCAATACTTGTATAATTGTTTCCTTGATAAAAACATGTTTGGAATTTTCGGCATTGCAATATTGTGCTTAGAGTTGCATCTCGTGGATTAAAATGAGGGTGTATGATCATAGATAAACTTTTGGTTCTGAATAAAGTCAAATGTGGCAAGAACTGCATCAGTTGCTAATAAAATCACCTACTCTCTCACTTCATCCATCCAAGACATGTAACAAGAGAAATTAACTCATCCTAAACAAACACCACAGAGTATATGTATGCATTCAAACAATGAGTATTAAGATGATTGTTCAAGTTTTAATTAATCATTTTATTTTATTTTTATTTAACTTTTAGATATATTATAAATATGATCGTCTTATTTAAAAAAATCAGAAAGTAAGTCTAACATTTTTGAATGGCGGGAGTATTACTATTAGCATAATAGGGAGTGGCCATGCGTGAAGCTTGAAGGCATTGACGAGTGGGCTTAGTTGGGCCGCTAAATCCAAATTTGGTGGGCCTATTTGGGCCGAATTGGAGCTTAGAGGTGTGCATCCGTTGCTGATAAGGCGTCTCATCTTCTGACGCACCAACCGTGTCGCTCGCAGCGCAGCAGCCAGCCAGCCATGCCGGCGGCGGTGGCGGCGTCGCTCTCGACCCCGGCGCCATCGCCGGCCGCCGAGGGGAGGGGCCGGAGGAGGGTGAACGTCGCGGTGGCGTCTCTGCGGCGGGCGGCGGCGGGAGGGGGCTCGAGCTGGCGGAGCGAGCGGAGGCTCATGTCGGAGCTGGAGCGCACGGTGACGGCCGGCGCGGCGGAGCGCGTCATCCGCAGCTACGTCGGCTCCAAGTCGGAGCGCGCCGCCCTCGCCGCGCTCTCTCGCCTGCTCATGGACTCCGACCCCCTCGCCATCCCGGTGCGCGCCAAAACCTCGTTCAGTGAACGGTCTCCAAATTGTCTCTCCTCATTTTCGTTTTCGTGCGATTTTGCATCACAAATTTGGTGGATTTCTTGCTGCAGTTCTACGAGGCGGTCACCCAGGCGCGGTGGTTCAAGTGGAGCTCCATCCATGCCGCCGCCGTCGCCGCTCTACTCGAGAGCAATGGCAGCGCGGAGGAATCAAGATCCCTCGTCTCCGACTCCATCTCGCGCCTCGAGTCCACCTCCGAGGAGGTGGCTCTGTTCTACTGCGACCTCATGGCCGCCTTCTCCTCCCGCGGGCTGCGAGACCGGGCGATGGATTTCTACTCCCAGCTGCGGGCCACGCCACTCTCCGGGAGGAAGACCTACACGGCGATGATAAAATCGCTGTGCCTGATGGGCCTCGCCGGCGAGGCGGAGGCGGCGCTGAGGGAGATGGTCTCCCAGGGGTACCAGCCGGAGGCGTTCCAATTCGGATTGGTGGCGAAATGCTACGGCAAAGCAGGCTCCTTGGTCGAGATGGAGAGGGTGATCTCGTCCATGTCCGACGCCGGCATCCGCCTTGGCACCGGCGCGGCGAACATTGTCATCTCGTGCTACACCTCCTGCCGTGACCATTCCAGGATGCTTGCATGGTTGAAGAAGATGCGCAAGCTGCGGATTGCGCCGACGATGAAAGCCTACAACTTTGTGCTCAACTCATGCCCGACAGTAGCTTCGATGGCTCAAGAATTGGGTCCTTTGCTGCCACTGTCAACGGTTGAGTTGATCAAGACGCTCAGGTCTTCATCTCCATGGCCAGCAGAAGCTGAGCTGGTGCAGGAGCTTCTGATATCCTCTCCAGTGCTCAACAAGGCGATGGATTGGTCGGAATCGGAGGTGAAGCTGAACCTCCATGGATTCAGCACAATTGCAGCCTATGTTTTGATTTTACAGTGGGTGGATGTGATGAAGGCTCGCCGCTCGTTGCCATTGGAGGTGTCTATGGTGTGTGGCATTGGCAAGCACAGCGATGTCCGAGGTGAGCCCAAGGTGAGGGAGCTAGCTCAGGAGGTTCTGAGCAGGATGGGCAGCCCCCTGAGGCTGTCCATGAGGAACAAAGGGCGGCTTGTCGCCAAGCGTGACAGGGTGAAGCAATGGCTGGCCTCTGACTGGAGCTCTCCAGTGGTTGAGAACACAGATCAATCACCTAATGGGGACAACCAGCAACCATTTTTACTTACACTCATGAGAAAACTAGGACAGGTTCTGTCACCATTTCTGCAGTTCTCAAAGGGTAAGGCATAAGAGAAGCAACTCTCTTGTGTCGGTTTTCGGATAAATGGCAACATGTTCTTCGTAGTTTGGTCTTTGATAGTTCCGCATCTTTGCCATGCTTTAGATTGATACAAGCATTATCTTGAATCCTAGTTCAAGTTCTGATGCCGAAAAGCTATGCGTCGGCCAGCTGCTTGAAGGTTATGGGACTGACAAACCGTGCCGCCCCGTCACAGAAGGCAAGGCCTACAATCTTGGAGGTGGCCTGGGTAGGGTGCAGGAGATCCCAGAAGAGATATTTGCTGCGGTCAGTGCAGCAGCTGGAGCTAGGGATACACGCTTCCTCGGCATTGAACTTGCCACCACCACAGCATGCACTCTTCACCTCTACAAGCCCTGAAATCAATCAACAAGTGTGTGATCTCAGATGTACCTGAAAAGGAGGCAGTTATAATTCATGTTTGAGGTATCAGTTCCAGGTCAGATTACTCTTTGCTTAAGCTGTGGTAACTTACCAGCAGCTTGTGGATTTTCAATTAGGCTGGAGATAAGCTCATAGGAGCTGGCAACAGAGTACTTCATTCCCTGCATTTCGGAGCTGAGGTGACGGAACAGGTCCCGGATTTCGCCTTTCAGTCTCTTGGCCAACTGATTTAGCGGCTTGATGCACTCTCCGTTCAGGCTGTGACTTCTCAATTATGGGCAGCACCCGAGTAATGGCACATTGATCACTGCAAACTTCCTTGCTCCTAAATTGTACAATGTCTACAAAAATACTTCAACAATTACTAACTTAATAAAACATATTTGGTTTGCCAGCATGCCAAACATTTCGAGTTTGAGTTGCATTTGGTGGACAATTAAAATGAGGGTGTATGTTCTGTTCAAAATTTCAGATATATTGGTTCAGACTAAAATAAAATGTAACAAGAGTTGCATCAATTGCCCTTTTTTTTAGATAAAGGAAGCTTTTATTAAGTTGCATCAATTGCTACTGGCCTATTAGCATCTTGAAGCTTGAAGGAACTAGATCATAGTTAAGATCTCTTACTTTCACATGACTATCATATGTGGAGATCAAAGCTTCACAGAATTCCTGAATCACCGTAGAGTCTGGCGATTTGTTCTGTGAGAAGAACTCAAAGGCGTCATTCCCACCAGCACTGATGAGGAAGATGGATTTCGATAGCAAGGTCAACACTTTGTCGGCACTCAGTATGGTTGAAATCTGGTCTCTGAGATCTGAGAAGTACTCTATCTGCTTTGTCATGCTGATTGTAGTCCCCTGGTGTAATGATCATATTTGTAAGTCAGTTGTCAATGTTACTGGCATTGGCTGAGGTGTGCAGTAAACTGTACTGTTGGTTGTACTTTGGAAAAGTAAGTAACCAAATTTTGAACCAGGGAGCAGAATTTATAGCTTTAGTTGAAGGTTGGAAGAAAATTTTCAACTTTAGGTAGCAACATGCTCCTACCAAACTTTTTTTTTCTGGTGATCATAAAATATATAGGAGTTGAAATTCGTTTTCTGTACCAACAAAATTACTAATATTGCATGGCATCACAATTCACAAACATATCTGTCCTAATAACGCAAATAACATGCAGGATTAAAATGGTTTCAGAGAATTTTAGGCGTACTGTGGAATCAAGAACACCGGAGCCTCCGGAAGCAAAGCTGGCTCCTTTCATGGCAGATGCAGCTGCCATCATCGTCGTGTTGCTCATCACCTCACCACTGCTGCTGCTGTTGGCATCCATGGCGACGAGAGAGAGGTAAGGTGGTGGACTCCTGGCGAACCCCATTGCAGCCGCTGCAAATTTCATTTTCAAATATTTTCTCCATTCATCAGAATTTGTACGTTTAATTTGCTGAAATTTGTTAACTCGTGTGAATATGAGATGATCAGTTATTTTTTCACCTTTGCATGCAATTGCAAACTGTAATGACTTTATTTTTTCACAGTGATGAAGCTACTTAGACTACTCACCTATGAAGTCGACGCCGATGAGGCCATTGCTGAACCTCCCCGTCGGCTTGCCGCCGGGGAAGTCGACGCCGTTGTGAGGGAAGTCAGCCCTGGCACTGATCCCAGGCAGGTAGTTGTTGTTCCCGACGTCGACCGTCGAGTCGCCGAACACAAAGATCGCCGGAACTTTTGCGGCGCCACCACCGGCAGCGCCCTTCGCCGCCGCCGCCGCTGCAGCCACGGCCATGGCCATGAGAAGCAACCGGAGCTCGGCAGCTCGTTGCACAGCCATGGCCATGAGAAGCAAGTGACCTTGTGACAATACAACCAGAGCAGCTAACTATATATACAAAGAAGAGAAAGCTAGCTCCGTGCTTAATGAGTACAGGATTTGGGTTGGAATGTGATTACATTCACCCTTACAGTTACTTGTTACAATTAACTGTACTCAGTAACTACCACAAGGCTCAAGAGAGAACAAAAAAGAGGAAGCCGGCTTGTCTGGAAAGTTCTGATTCTTGATGCCCAGGACAAGAGTACTAGGGGCTAAGAAAAATTGGAGCAAGATCAAATTACTTGTGCATTTTACAAGCTATATTTTGATAATAATTGTATTTTGAAACGGAGGTAATACTAAACAAATTCACTAGGCGCATCTTCAAATTTGAATAGATAAGCTCACTCCAAGTATCAGCGTCATCATTCATTCAGCAAATTCAAATCATGTTTGCAGAGCCCAGTACATCAGCTCACCCGGAGAAAGCAACAATAATCTATTAGAATATATGTATATATAAGTTTACTCTCTCAAAAAAACAAAAGAGCATGAATAATATGTAAGGCATAATGAGCATCATTTTTAGCATAAATAGTACACCTGCATCTCAGGTGATGCTACAATGTGAAAACTACAAATGTATCATCTGCCAATCTGCTCAACATTTACCCCCAAAAAATAGTTTTGCCGAGCATCACTGAATTGAAGTTCTAGGTGATACAACAAACAAAATCCAACTGTTCCAAGGACGTCGTTTCCTTATCAGCACAAGTTCTGATGATGACTTGAATCTCGGATCATAGCAATCCCTGGAATAACAAATGCAAATATGATCTGGAGAGCAGAATCTTCATGAAGAAATAATTGAAAATATTTGCTTGTTTGCGCAAATATAACATATGGTTGCCAACCAGCGCAAGGCAACTGTGGGTGGTTCACAATTATGCCTTTTTCCTAGTGATCCTGTCACCACACAAAAAACCTCGTGTCAAACATTTGATACAAAATGGCAGAAATGAAGTGCATAGCAGTGACTAACACAAACCTGAAGCAATGAATCCCGAGAGCATTGGTGATTTCATGGATAACAGATGTAGCAAAATGCATGTAGAGAGCCACTGCCAAAATTGATCAAAATAGTGAGATCAAACATAAGTGAAACAAAAGTGCTTGTACAAGGTAAGATATGCTACTACTACAAAAACTCTTGAAAAAAAATCAGTAAAACTACTACTTTAAGCACATAACTGCAGTGTTACTAAAAAAAGGAAATCGGTAGTAATTAAGTTCTGGAATAATGTAGTACCGGTAAATAAGCAGTACATTAGGAGAACTAGCTGCTCATCAACAAGGGGGTTTCTGCAACAACAATCCATTGCCACAAAATAAGATTGGCATAAAGAGTTATCATGTAGAGGATAATACAAAAGGTAGTTAGACACAAACCCATCATCAAGCCGTGCAGTCAGCGCATTTGCAATTGCAAATGGGAAATATGCCAGGGACTGCAAAGGGAGGCACAACGTTTAGTCATAACAAAATATATACCTATTATCATAGATTACTTATACAAGGTGGTGAAAACCAAAACCAAAGAATAAAGGTGATTAGGGAACAACCATGCACATCCCTGTCTTCAGACCTTTGGGTTCATCACATAAGTGAGCCAGAATCATTCTGCCCTGTGCATAATAGAAGTAGATATTAGGTAATGCTCATAAAAGTGTCTTTTGCAACAAAAGAAGCATGTCAGACCAAATTATACTGGCTTACATAAACTGTTTTTGGCATGACAGACCTGCAACGACACAATGCTAAAACTATAAAGCGATATATTATAAACTGCTGCTTAGAGTTTGCACACCTACCCTCAACAGAATCTTTTAACACAAAAAATCAAATCATGCCAGCATGGTCTATTGAGAAATAATAAGATGAGCAAGATTCTAAATGATTTCATGCATTAGACCAATAAGGCGATTTTCATAGCAGCAGGCAGGATGACAGACAGAATTACATTTCAGAATGACAGGAAGTTAAAAGAGCAACATCCACAAAACAAGTATTTGCAGGGAAATAAATGTATGAGTTATAGCACAAGGCCTTACCACAAGAAAGCCAAATGCAAAACCAGTTCCAATAATTAGAAGATGTGGCTGGTTTCTCATTATATCTGAAGGAGATAGATAGGACCTGAATAAAAATGAAAATTCCTTCAGTAACAAGCTGGAGGATTTTTTACCTTAACTGCTAGCTTCTGTTGTCTAGCTCAAATTTGAATTAATAGAAAGAATAAAAAACATATATACAACCGAAACTAGAATTGGGTGAACAGGCATACCAGACAAGAACTCCGGCCAACAGCAAACCAAAAGGAAAGAGCTGGCACAACAAAATAGAAAATCATTTGAAGAAAAGAGAGACATGAATACATGATAAAATCACAAAACAACATATTTAGATCTTACCATTGCTAGTGCCAGCAGCATACTTCCTTTTCTTGCCTCGACCACTTTGTACACATTGTGAATGCTGTAGGTTTAGAATAGTGCAAAATGATCATAGGTTGAATTTTTATCGGCTATCAAATAAAGTGTGTTATGATCATTGTTTTTTATTTAAATTCAATAGTTGGCTCGAGAGTGAATTGATAAATAAAACCACCAAATATTTTTTTTCAGTTGATTCCAAGAGAAGCTTGCTGGATTCATATACTCTATAAATGACCAAACTGACAGGTATATAAAATAATTCATATAGTACATGCTGTGTAGTAAGAACTTACTTAGATCCAATCGTCGGAATTACAGCAAAAGCTATCATTAGAAACAGTGCAATTCCATATACTGGGACCTCTGCAAAGAAGCAACCAGCAATTAATTAGTATAGGCAATGCCAGCATTTGTAGCTGTCCAAAACCCTACATCTATTGCACAGTATTAACAAAAAAATTGTACTGATATAGATGAAATAGTATGCTAAAACAATAAATATTATGAAACTATTATAAGCTTGCTAGTCCCCATACCAGGAACAAGAGGTACCCAGTTTAGTAGGGGTATTGACTTCCGGAAATCTTGTGCCCACCATTCAGCTCCTGTGAAAGGAAAGATGAGCTATTAGTATTGCTATAACCACATAGCTTGAATGTGACTGGCTGATATACATGCACAGTAAATTGACAGAATAAAACCACAAAGATTTGCAGGCTCGGCATAGATTTGATTAGTTAAAAGTTGATAAAAGTGGGAGGCAAATTGTACCTGTGAAGAAGGTGAAAAAATGGCACAAATAGATTAGCATAAGGCCTTCAGTCGGTCCGTTGACTATAGGAAGAATTAGTGTGTTTGTGAAAAAGCTGCGGAGAGGACAATGTAAGTGTGAATAGAAAGGTACTACTCAAAATCTATGCAGTGAAAGTCCCTTAAGATCAATGCAGATATAAAAACAACAATGAGCAGAGTATCTAGTTTATTAGTTCTTGAACTTGGCAAAAAAGTAGTGCTTCTGTGCTCTTGCCGAAACTAAATTGCATTGGGCCAATGCAACATGAAGATAAACCCTCGATTTTCTTAACGGTGCTTTCGAATTCTTTAAGAACACTAAAGCATTCCACAGACCATTTCACAAAAGATGAGTGAGCATAAAAGATTGGTTCCTAGGATAGTTTAATGCTCCAACTAGGAATGGAAGAACTCGAGTAACATGAACTCACTGTTCCCAGGTTGCGCAGTAAAATGGGACAGCAGCAATGAACCAATACCAGAAGGTAGCTTTTCCACACATTGCCGTGCTTCCAAAAGCCAAGGCCTCAAACTATTAATATAAAATAAAAACAATCAGTTCACAAGATTTTCCATATATTAAGACATGCAAGGGAAAAAAGTTGGTGAATAGCCTTACAGCACATGCAAGCGCATCACATCCTGTTCAAGATAGAGTCATGTCAGCATCAGATACAGGACTTTCTAAAGGGATAAAACTTAATTCACCAAGTTGTATTTTCAGTAAAGACTACCGTGGTCAAATAGCTCGCCTAAAGGACTTGATGAGTTGGTACGCCTTGCTTGTTTACCATCCACAGCATCAAAAGTCTGCGTACATATATTCTACTTGTAAGCTAAGGTTCTAGCTGGTAGTGACTGAAAATTTTATACAGCACAATCAAACAAAAAATGAGATCGATACCTGGTAAAGGAAGAGAAGCATTCCATGTGCAAGGTGCACCCATCTAGGCGGTGCTGTATCGAGATGAGGGGAATAAAACTGCAGATAAAATTGGAACAGTAATAAGGTATCAGCTGGCTGAAATATTTCTGCTGCATCAACGAGCAATAAAACTCCAGCTGTATAGGTCACAATATAAAATGGATCGAAAATTTACTTCCATAAGATACTTACAAAGCCGAGGAATGCCGATGTCAATAGAAACATGAAACCTGTCAGTGTAATCTGGAAAACAAAAATGGAAACAATGTTTTTTCAGCTCTTGAACAAAAAGAAAACCCTAGCTCATAGTAACAGCACGTGCGGGACTCTCACCATATTTGGCCTGCAGTCGATTCCAACATGGAAAAAGAAGAACAAAGTTAGTATCTCAACAAATACACTTGGACAAAGAAAGCAACATAATGTACTGCACTAGCATGAATCCAAAATGTAAATGCTCCATACGTGCTTAACTAGTAAGTTTGTATGATAAACAGCAAATGATTATGTACTGATATTACAGTAACCAGTGTTTTAAAACAGGAAAACAACTTCTTTTGTGGGGAAAAGCTATAGGTTCAGATTACATCCTCCTGTAGGAAGCAAAAATGATCACGGTGAAGTTGTAAATCATAACATGAGAGAGAGAGAGAGAGAGTAAAAATGAAATCAGGCATTAACTTTTGTAATGAGACTCTCTTTAGAATGTTAGAAAAGGATTAACTAACAAGAGTATGGAACATGATGCTTTTCAGTGTCCAGCGAGGCAAAAAAAAGCTGACATTTTGATGTCCGCTGTCTGCAGCCCCCTGGAAGATGCTCTCCAAACTAAAGATGATTCCTCATGCTATACTAAAGCTTGGGATTCCTCATGCCCATGCTATGTAACTGTAAGCACCATAAGCATATGCCATAACTGTTAGCCCAGTTGAACGAACCAAAGAAGAAATTCAGAATGCTACTGTTCCTGTAGGAAAAAAAGGGGGGAAACAAAAAACAAAAGCGCCTTGTGTGGTGGACAACAAAACATTGTGAACAATCATCTTAGTTCCAGTGTTTTTTCTTTAAAGCAATCATCTTAGCAAAGCCAGGAGCTTGAGAAGGCAGGGATCAAGGCAAGCACTAGAAACAGTCGTGGAAAGGAAGGAAAGGAAATCAAAGGAAAGAAATTGAAGGGCGCTTACGGGAACCAGAGCGGGAAGAGGTTGACGAATCGCGACCAGAAGGGCTGGAGGATGTACTTGGCGACGAGCGAGTGGTCGACGCCGCTGTACTTGTACCGTCGCAGCGTCGCCACGCCGTGCTGGCCGACGTACCCCATCCTCCCCAGCTTGTCCCTCTCCGCCGCCGCCTCAGAATCCCCAAATCCGAATCCCCGATCGGAACGACAAAGAAGAAGAAGAAGCGGATGAATGGGGAAGGAAAGAAAGCGGGAAGAATCCTTGGGAATCGGAGGCGATGTGATTGGCGGAGGAGGAATTTATGCAGGCTCCGTCCCAGGAGGATCTGGCTGGCGATGGTGGTGGCCGCGGCCGCCGGTGGTGAATGGTGATAGGCCGAGAGACCCCGGAGGAGGAGGGAACAAAAGGAAAGAGAAAGGTGCGGCGATTTTACGGTTTCGTCCCTCCATTCGGGAAATATTTGTGACCTCAAATATGAAGATAGTGTGAGGGCACATTTCAAAATTCAAGTGAATTAATACTTGAAAATTAGCACTACAATTTGTGTGGATGTGTCGTCGTGGGTTATGTGAGTATTAAGGGTTCGGCATTTTTAACTTGCCGTCACTTTTAACCCTATTGATTTTTATATTATCAAAATTTAATAGAATATACTTTATGCATTTCCGATAGTATACCAACTAAATATATTTGACATTGTCAAAATTTGGTAAAATCAAAATGTGTCAAAGTTAGTTTAATTTTGACCACAAACTAAATAAGCCCTAAATTTGCCCTAAATTTGAAAGTGAAATAGATCTGATTAATAGATGTAATTTAAATAAAATATAAACTAACTTTGAAACAAGGGTTAATGGGATCCATGTCATTCCTATTTATCTATATGTATCTTATCTAAATATATATAAAATTAAAATCATGTTATCATCGTCACGTTTACTTTTCTATATCAACATACCCCAGTTTCGAATAAGTTTTGAGACTTTGAGAGCAGAGAACGAGACATGTTAACACAAGAAGAGCCATAAAAAAACTGATCATACATACAGTCGCCACCATCATTAACAACAATCTGATAAGCAAGCCTGCAAAACTCTCGAATCGGAAGGGCTGTGTCATCGTAAATTGTGCAGCGGATTGGAGCCCGTCGGCGGCAGCCTCTTGTTGGCCTCAAATCCGCCGGTAACGTGTGTGGCCGGAACTTAGGCACCGTTTGTTTCAATTTTTGCTTTTTAGCTTTTGGATGTCAAAAGCTGAAAATAAACAATCAGGTTTTAGCTGGTTTTGAAAAACTAAAAACTAATTTCTGAGAAAATAAATAAATAACTTAAAAACTGATCGAAATAAACTTTTGATGATTTTTTAATAGAAAGATAAAAATTTATCATAAAAATTAATAATAAAAGATTATCACTTAGTAACTTTTCAGAAAGCTAGTCAAAACTCGAACCCGTGTTCGCCCTCCATCCTCCTGGTTCCTCTCATAACTCGAAGTAGACACGCCACCGTCGCCGTCCATTGCGATACCATTGACGGGCTGCTGCTCAGGTCATAAAGACTCCGACGAACACAGTGGCACGACATGGCCGTCGAGCAGCGAGGTCACCCGTAGTGCGAGCGAAACGAGCAACATGCGGGTTTGCATAGAGAAGAGAAAAGAATGGAGAAAGAAGATGGAACCGAGAAGTATGTCTCATGTTTAAAGATATTTTGTTCTATTAAATGATTACAATGATATGGTTTTAATTTATATGAGTTGTAATGAACTAATCTATACTTTATCTATATCTATATATAAAGTAAGTAGTGTTTCCATCCAAATTTTGTTTTGCCTGGTTATTTTACAGAAAATCCCTTGAGTTTTCTAAAATTAACCGCAGCTACCCGACTATTTTTCTTAAAAAACTCAATTAAAGAAGAAAAAAAGGTTATTTTGCAAAAACCCCTTGATTATATATAAAATTAACTCGTAGTCCCAATGCTGAAAAGAAAAGAGGGCTTGGATGAAAAAAAAGATCTCTTACGTCTCTCTCTTCCGTCCCCATCAGCGTCGCGTCTCGCGCCCCTCCTTCTCGTCGTCGCTCGGAGCTCCCGCGCCGCCGCCTGGACCTTCGCCCTTCGCCTGCTTCCCTCCCTGCGTCGTCGTCCCGTTGCAACGCACGGGCATTTGCTAGTTATATATAAAGCAAGTAGTGTTTTCATCCAAATTTTGTTTTGCCTGGCTATTTTGTAGAAAACCCTTTGAGTTTTTTCAAAATTAACCCGTAGTCTGTCTCGCTATTTTAAAAAAAACCCAATTAAAAAAGAAAAAATGTTATTTTACGAAAACCCCTTAATTGTTTATAAAATTTACTGCAAATCCAATGTTGAAAAGAAAGAGAGCTTGGATGAAAAAAGACCTTCTACGTCCCTCTCTTCTGCTCCCATCCGCGCTGCGCTTGCGCCCTTCCCTCCCGTCGCCGCTCAGAGCTCCCGCGCCGTCGCCTGGACCTTTGTCCTCTGTCTGCTTCCCTCCCTGTATCGTCGTCCCGTTGTAACGCATGGACATTTTGCTAGCTATCTATAAAGCAAGTAGTGTTTCTATCCAAAAATTTATTCTCGCTTAGCTATTTTGCAAAAACCCTTGATTTTTCCAAAATTAACCCGAGCTAGGGGTGGATACTGGCTTGGCTCGGCTCGGCTCGGCTCGCCGGCTCGGCGAGCTCGGCTTGGCTCGATAGAGGCCGAGCCTCGAGCCACTTTAATAAAGTGCAATTTATGTACAAATTATATTTTATTTTTTAATCTATTAAACATGCAAATATACAATTGAAAAAAAAATAAAAAGTGATACATTAAGTTTATAATTAACGTAATAACACTTGTCCATCGATAATTATCCATGCAAATGTAACGATGCAACTAGATTAGATATTATTACCATTATAATCCAAAGCATTAGATCCATATTGACCATCACAAAATTATAAAAATTATTGATTTATTGTCACATCAACAACAAAACAAGCAAAAGAATATAAAAAAAGCAAAACATTAGGCCCTACTTTGTACATTGCATCTGGCTCGTTGAGCTCATGAGCAGCTTGCAAGCTGACTCGAGCTGGCTCATTATAGCTAACGAGCTAAACCCTTGGCGCAGCTCGTTAGCATTTTTCAACGAGCCGAGCCGAGCCATCCACGAGCCAAACGAGCTAGCGAGCCACGAGTATTTCGTCAGCCCTAACCGCAATCCCAATGCTGAAAAGAAAAGGAGTGCTTGGATGAAAAAAAAGACCCCCTTCGCTCCTCCCTTCCTGCGTCCCTCTCTCTCGTCCCCATCTGCGCCGCGCCCAGTATCGTGACTGCGCTCCTCCCTCCCATCGCTGTTCAGAGCTCCCGTGCCCCTCTGTGCCGTCTCCATCCGTGTCGCGCCTCAACTTTACTCGTTGCAACGCACGGGCATAATAATAATATTTATATAAAAAGACATTTGTAGTTACAGGGATTCACTCTCCACGCGGCTCTCCCGTGTGCGGACTCCGGACTGCGTGGGGTCAGCCGGTCAACGCGCCACACGCTTTGCAATTTTCCACTCGCACCCCTCTCTTCCCAAAAATAATCAATCGAGCCCAACCAGTACAAGACTGACATACATGGGCTGGGCCGAGTAGAAACCACGGCCCACAAATATAAAGCTGAACAAATTCCACTGGCCCAACTACGGCCTGCCAATGCAAAGCCCAATAAATATCACGGCCCGAAAGCCACCTCCTTCGCCTCGCGAGTCGCGACTGCGACTCCCCCTTTCTTCACCACTCGATTCCCAAACTCTCGCCGCGCCGCCGCCGGGGACGATGGGGAAGATGCCGCACGCCATGCGCGCCGCCAAGCTCCCTCTCGCCGTCCTTCCCAAGCCCACCCCTGCATCGGCTTCGGCGTCTCAACCCCCTGCGCCGCCGAGGCCCACCAATCCCAGGCACCGCAAAAAACCCGCCAAGGCTTCCAAAACCCCGGCCACGGCCGACGCGCCGGCGCCGGCGCTAGAAACGAGGCCGATCAAGACCGCCTCCGACCTCGCCGCTGCCATCCACGCGGCGCCCGACGCTGACGTCGATGCGGCAGTGGACCTCGCGCGGGCGGCGGCCCCCGCCATCCCACTCCCGCCGCACTCCCTCTCGCTGCTTCTCCGCCGCCTCGCCCGCCACCGCTCCGTCGCCACGGCGAGGGACCTCCTCGCGGAGCTCCACCCATCCCCAGCCTCCCCGCCGCCACGCCCTGCGCTGCTCGCGCTCTCTGACGCCGTCTGCCGCCGCGGGGAGCCCCGGGAGATCGCGCAGCTCCTCCCCGTCCTCGCCGACCACGGCGTCAAGGCGGACGCCCCCGTCTACAACGCCCTCATGAAGGCGCACTGCGCCGCGTCCGACCCCGCGGGTGTCCTTGGCGTCCTCCGCCGGATGAAGGACGACGGCGTCGAGCCCGACCTAGTCACCTACAACACCCTCGTCTTCGGCCTCGCGCGCGCCGGGATGGTCACCAAGGCAAGAACCTATCTCGACGCGATGGCCGCCGCTGGCCACTTCCCGGACGTCATCACATACACCTCGCTGATGAACGGGATGTGCGTCAAGGGCGACGCGATGGGGGCGCTTGCGCTGCTCGAGGAGATGGAAGCCAAGGGCTGCGAGCCTAACGAGAGAACATACAACACGCTGCTCATGGGGCTCTGCAAAAACAAGAAGCTGGACAAGGCCGTCGATGTGTACAAGTCCATGGTTGGTGCCAGCATGAAGCTTGAAGCTCCAGCATATGCAACGTTCGTCAGGGCGTTGTGTCGTGCAGGGAGAGTACCAGATGCATACGAGGTGTTTGACTACGGGATCGAGAGCAAGAGCTTTGCAGAGGTGACATTGTATACTGAGCTCGAGAACTCGCTCAAGTGGCTGCACCGGATGAAATCATAAAGTAGGCTGTATGGCCAGTATCTTTGTCCCTGGTACTTTCTTCAGCCTTAGTTTTTTTTTCATGAAAAGCTAGTTGCCTGCCCTAATTTGTTGTGTTACGATGAAATCTGCAAATTCATTTGAATCTGTGATGTGATTGTTTGATCTACTAAAATGTACAATTGAAGCTACAAAATCTTGAATATGTTCTTAGTCCTTGAGAAGCAAATATGGCGAGAGCCCTATTCTGATCTTTACCAAGCTTTTGTAGCTTGATTCAGTGCTAAAAACATTTTTTTGTTAAAACGATTTTTTCAGGCGTAACCATGAAAACTTCAACACTATGAATCACTAAAAATCTATTGTTGTATTTGAATGAATTATCTAGAAGTGAATTGCATGAGCTAATCAAGTACATGGATCATTAGTACAGTGTTTTTATCATGTACTGATAAAATCATGCTGTTGCACTGAGATTTTAGCTATTGTGAAGGCTTCAAACATCTTACCTATCGGTATATCCCTAGATAAAATCGATGCAAAATGACAATGATTTTCTCTCACCTTCAGCAAATGTTCCAATAATTTTTGCTACGCTAAGTTTACATTTGATATCCACATTGCATTGTTTTCTCCTGACTACAATATTTCTTTAGTTGTTCTCTCTGTTATATTAGTGAGTTCAATTGTCTTCAGAAAGACATTTGGTCATTCTCATGATGAACTTAATCCGTTTTATTGTATTTACATCCCATTGGTTGACACTAGCTAGTAATACCATGTTTCTAGTGTTTCTTCAAATCCTCCAACAACCACCGCCAGGGTTAGTTGTTTGCAGCATGACTCTGCTGACATCCATTAACATCTTCCTACTGACAGTGGATCCTTGGTTCCAGAGGAGCACCACCTTGTGGGTTAGTTTCGGTATGTAGTGCCCCCTGGCAAGCATACAAGATTAAAAAAAAAACACAGGAAAACCACGCAGCTGTCAGATAACCAGATAAACACTTTTATTTTTTTTAAAAAAAGGCATTTCCAAGCATTCATTGAAAGCATAACAGGTTTTTACATCGTCTTGCTTGGAACTCCCGCTTTTCTGGTACAGCACAGTAATCAAAGAGTTTCAGCATACAAGATAAAACGCAGGCACACCATGCAGCATCAGATAATAGGGGAAGCACATTGGTATGCAGTGAGTTTCAGGACATCTTGAAGAAAAGTGATAAATTCGTTAAATGTTGCAATTCACTAGGTACTGCAATGTTGCGAGCTAGCATGGGAGAAAACTGAGTCATCATGTCCTGCCCTTTCCATGACCGGCAAGCTCAACAGAAAAGATATCTGCAATTGTATGGTTTTCTGCGGTCTTTATAAATAACTAACTAGCACAATTCATTTGTTCCCCTTTTGCAGATCCGATATGTATGATAGCACAGCTCGATTATTTGAACGATCTGCATCAGATGTTTATACCCTTTGTTGATACCGACTACTGAGCAACTTCATACTTCACAATGCTCATTAGTCTTTACGCAACAGTGGAATCTCATACAAAGGAAGGAATATTGTACTAGAGGAATATATTGGTCTTTTTCTATTGGTGTCCCCCCACTTTGGTCCCTGGAGGATCAGTTTTGCTGTAATTGTCTGAATAAATCATCCAAATCTCAATTTCTGAAGGTCCATATGGTCCATATGTAGGAGACATTGAGCTTTTAGTAAACTGACTGTTGTCTACCGGAGTAAAAGCAAAAGATTTGTGGAAATAAAAAAATCCTGCTTGTGTAAGATCCAGTTTCTCATGCCGAAAGCTTTGGTGTCAGCATTCAGCAATACTGTGAGTCATGCATAGCTGCCTGTCTCATGAAAAGTTCAGATTTTGCAATGTTGTTTGGGTTCTACGCATTGTCGGTAAAACACACAATTTTTTGTTTCTCACAGAAACACGTCAGCTGCTGAGAAGGCACTACTGAAGACGAAATGATCTGTCAACTGAATCTTGACCACTGCAGCTATTTGTACTCGACAAGACCCAAGATTGATCATAGGTCAAAATGAAGTGCATGGAAGAGTTGTAACGTGACCAAAGAAGAATGCAAGGATCATGGAGAGCAGCTGAGAGAAACTGGCGGATGCATTGCCTTCATGTCAGTATCAGCATGGCTGCGATGTGCCTCTCTGGTCAAGTGATGGCCTCTGTGATGGATGACCTTGTAGAACATCCAGGAACATGGCAATCCTGATTAAAAAAGGAGATCAATCTCGCGTGTCATCCAGCAAATTGATAGCCAGCTCTGAAAGTCAGGTCCAAGTTATCACACCTCTTGAGTTGCCAATAAGATAAGTTAGATTAACCGGATGAGGAGCAGAGCAAGGCACCAACCAGTCAACCACAAACCGGACAGATTAATTGAATATCGTACGCGGATTGCTGCTGGAACAACAACAAGAGTGAGAGATCCTTTGCTCCCTTTGCTTTTACGAAATGCAATTCCATCCATAGACTGCCTCTAAAGATATGGTTGTAACCTCCGACAAGAAACATGGCTCCAACATGGAGGGATCAACACAGAGATGCCATACGGCATTAGCACAGGGAGAGGAATAGGATTCTGATGCGAAGGCTCCAACAATTTCCAAAGAAGAAGAAGAAGAAGAAAACAGAGCAGCTTAGGTCGCAAGTTTGTCTGAAATGACAGGAAACAATGTGTTGCAGGTTGTGTAAACCTCGTAGGATACCCGCATGTTTTGCATTGTGGCTGCTGTGGTTGGCTGCCTAGGGCTATGACCTGACCTGTGGGGGGAAGAACAAGGACAATAACACATTGCACCTAGTACAGCGAGGTGGTTGCTTGAGGAGGAGAAAGCTGCATTGCCGGATTGCTGCCAGGGTTTGACTTACCTTTTTTTTTTGGTTTTACCATCCTCCACGGTAAGACGGTTAAGAACATTTTTAATAGGTATTATATATCTCTATTAATCTCAATAATACATAATTTTACATAAAAATAGTCTTCAACAAATCTTGAACATGTCTTTTTATTTTTGTTAACCCTTCATCCTGAGTTTCTCACTGGTTTCTTGTAGAAGCGCGCACAGAATCGTTATTTTTGTGAATCTATCGAAGGATGTCAATACAAATAGAAAATCAACTTTTATATAGTCTCTTCAATTAAGGATTATACATAATTTTTATACAACAACTTTTGGAGATGCTCTACCCGCCCAAAACCACACAAATTTCGCCGGCAAAATTTGAAACTGAAACCACACGGTTTGGCCACGGTTACGATACGGTATTACGCGGTTTGACGAAATTTGAAATCGCACCCGCACGGTTTGGCCGTGGTTATCGTATAGTTTTGCGTGGTAACCACGGTTTTAGCGGTGGTTTCAAAGTTAGGCCGAGCTGGGTCTCATGAACAGTACCTATTTGGGCCCAGCCAGCTATAAACTTTTTTAAAATTTTCTGACCTAATTTCGATTTAAATCTAAAAAGTGATTTTATCTAGTTTGTTTTCAAAAAATTTCTTCACTATCTGACACTATAATTCAAGAACTATCTCCACAAATATTTTTGATTTTTTTAAAAATTTAAAATTCGATGAAATTTGTTCAAATTGATAACCTTTACCGTACCCGGACGGTAAAGGCGGTTACCTGTGGTAAGTGGTAAGGCAAACCCCTGATTGCTGCTGCTGGTGTTGGTGGGACCTGCTTGTCTCTGTTGGCAGATCAGAAGCCAGCTTCTTTTATCCGTCCTCTGTGTCCTCCCTGTTGGTCGTTACAGATAAGATATCGACCCCATCTTGGAAAGTTTGGTGTTTTTTGACCAGAAAAATAAAGAAATAAACTCTGAATGAAAATGCCAGAATGTACCCATCAGTAAAATGTTAACAAGAAGGAAGCATCAAGGTAATGAAAATGGATGGATGGATGAATGATATCAGTGGAGTTCATGTATGCATCATGGGGCAGTTCAGGAACATATATGATTCGGAGAAAAGAAAAATGAGTAAATGAAAAGCACTTGTGAGAGAAATTCCCGATCAAAGTTGCAAATATTGTGGCATCTGAACATCCATCGCCGTCCCAACTATGCCAGAAGAGGAACTTAGCATGTCTTGGAAGAAAACAAAAAGGGGCCTCTCTACCGTCTAATGTATACTACCAACCCTGCATTTGATGGCGATAGATACAGGTTCTATACAAAGCCAAAAGCATCACAATTCTCATTAACCAAACATAAGAGCTGTCATTATCTGAAAGGACACATCCTCTCAAATCTCATCGGTCCCAAGTGAGGAAAAGTTTGGTCAGCTAACTGAAAAGCATGCATCAGCACAAGCATGAATCTTGGTCGTATTAGTGAAGTAGTAACTAATAGGTAAATTTACTTACCCTAGATAACCGTACGTGTCACATCATTAACACAACTAATTAGTCAGAAAATTTAGAATTTGAGATACAAGGAACCATCGATCGAGATATTGCGATGATATTGATAACCATCTGATGGGGTAACAAACAAGTGGTCATAAAAATTGGGCAACCTAGAGCTAATACTAGAAGAAACAGCAAGCAAGAATGATCGATGTGATGCCTCGTCTTATGATGATTTGCCCACCAAATAAACACCAACCCATACACTGACCAACATTGACACCAACTTGCAAGAAAGGGCTAGAGATGGTCCAGATGGAGACAGCTTTACACCAAGCATCCGATTAGATTAGATTAGATTAAGGTCGTAAGAATGCATCATGATGCCTCCAGCTATCGAGTGTATTCCTGTTGTAGTGTCATTTGCAAGCACAAGAAACCAACAACTGATCATGCAATTAATGAATTTGACGCTATATACACTGTGTGTGTATTCAGTATTCCTCATCAGTGATCTCTAGCTAAATCTCTATGAATTTTGTACAAAAATACGTATCAGTTACCACTATCCAACTTGTATTCTCTTCTCTGTTTTTTTTTCTATTCCTTTTTCTGCATTTGATTTGGTGTTCCTGAGGGAAAAATGGTCAATTTTGCTTGGGCTTGGCAGTGGCAGTAGCATTGGCAGAAGCGGAGCGAGTGGCGAGGCGGAGGCGGCCGGCGCGGCAGATCTCGGCGGGGGTGGGCGCGTCCCATCGCTCGGCCCGCGCCATGAACGCCTCCATCTCCGCCACGCACTCCTCCGCGCCCATAGCCGCCACCCTCCGCCGCACCGCCGCCGCCTCCTCGCCGGCGACCTCGTCGAACAGCGCCTCCCACCCTTCCTCCCACGGCCCGCTCGCGTCGCACATCTCCAGCGTCCCGTTCCGCCACTCCGTCCAGCTCCACCAACGCACCAGCCGCGCCGCCGCAGCGCAGTCGCCGCGGCACACCGGCCGGCACGGCCGGCACTTGGCCCCGCTCAGCGGACCGGGGCTCCCCAGCGACGCCACGGGCACGCCGTACGGCGCCGGCGGGAACGAGTACCTCCGGTCGCTCAGCACGCAGAACGGCAGCCGCCGCTCCCTCGCCGGGACGCCGGCCACCTTCAGCTGCGCCCGGAACGCCGCCTCCGAGTTGAGCTCCTGGTAGCCCGCGACGTCGAGGCGCGGGATCAGCGAGAGCCGGGACAGCGCCACGTCGGACGCGTGGCGGCCTCCGGCGCCGAGCCGGTCGTTGAGGCCGCCGAACCTCGACCCCTGCGGGACGACGTAGGCGCCGCCGGCCGGGAACGCGTCGGCGGCGGCGAGCGGGCCGGTCCAGAAGCCGTCGACCCGCGTACGGACCACCCAATCATACGTGAAGTTGCCTTGAGATTCGCGCTCGCGGATCAAGTCCAAGCACCCTTCCACCAACCGAAAATACTGCAGCAAGCCCTGCTCAATAGATACATAAAAAAATGAGTACTCTAATTGCAATTAGAAATGAGATTAACAGCTACTCTAATAATACTAGTACTCTAATAGATACATAGAAAATAAGTACTTACTAGCTACATTGATTTTAATCTACGGATTAGGCAGATTAGTCACTGTCAATAACTTTTTTTACGACAAGCACATGACAAGTTCAAATATACTTTGTTTTTCTTTTTCTCTTTTGCGAGCATTGACGTTTGCGCATTGGTTCCATTGTTTTACATGGGGATGAGGTATCTAGCTTGTCACCTTTTTTTTCCCAGAGAAAGTATAAATGCCATCATAATCCGAAGCTTTGGAGGTGAATACAGAGGACGCAAAAGACGAGCATAAAGCAAGGCAAAGAACAATATCTATCAGACTTTTTGTGATGTAGATGACAATGGCTTTTCAATAGACTTTCTCAAAAGCGTCACTATGTACCCACATTACCTGCCGTTTTTAATACGAGGAACATGGATAGTCATGCACCTTTTGCCGTTATTATATTCTAGCGAAACAAATTATGCTTAGACCAAGATGATATATCTATGGTAAACAGGGTTTACAAAACCATCAATAACCACGGGTATTAGGGTTTACAAAATCACCAATAACCACAAAGTCCTGTAAAAGTAAAACCACGATAACCTTATTAAAATCAAATAAATTTAAAAATACTTTAAATTTTTGATAAATTTTATACAGGTTTATCACGGTTATCACGTGGTAACGTCAGAATGTAATAATCCTTTCCCCAACGGTAAAAAAACCCTGATAAAAACAGCACGTTCTATAGTAATTATTTCTTTTGTTGTTTCAAATGGTCGGTACCAAATTTCGTCTTGTATAACCTAAATAAACTCTAATGATAAATTATTATCCTCTGTTTGGAGTGCACAAATTTCATTGGAAGAAAAATCCAAATGAGACCAACAGTTTATTTGCAGAAACGAGGATATATATGCCAGCCTAGCTAGATATGCTTTGTTTACACTAGCAATTGCAACCTTCTGGTTACTCCACTGTACAAGTACAGCACTCGGGTGGAGCCAGCCATGAACCATGTGCTGACCTGCCGGTAAATTTGCCCCCTCATTACTTCATTTCATTAGTCCCCAACCAACACTGACAGCACAGCGTATCATCGATCATCCAGTTTGAACAATACTGCTATCAACTATTTCCTCCCTTCCATATTATAACTCCATTTCATATTATAACTCGTTTTATTTTTTTCTAATTAAAATTGTTAAGTTTAATTAAATTATAGAAAAATACAGCTACACTTTTAATAAAAACATATTATCAAAATATATACAAAATAAAACTATATTATCAAATTTGTCTATAAATTTTATCAATATTTAAAAATTTTTGAAAAAAATCAAAACAATTTTTAATGTGAAACGAAGGTGTATTAGATTATTAATCGTGGTAGTTAAGCACCCAGACGGTTGAGAGCTTTTACAAACTACCATCAGATCATCAGTCATGGTAGTCGTGGCACGTGCATGCGTACGTGGACTACTACCAGGTGCACCAGATTTCATGCTAGTCTAAGGGTAAAAATGATCATAAGCAATAAGCAATAAGTTAATATTTACAGTACATTGAATCTTGTGTTTATAAGAGAATATTACTACGGCTACCTTTAAGTTAGAGTTAGCCATAACTCAATATGTATGTTGATTAAATCTTTCCTGTTAAAAAGGATTAATGAAAATTATTTTTTGAGTAGGTCCCTAGCTGAAGGTTAAGAGAAGGTCTTAAACATTATAGCATTCACTATAAGTAAAAGGGTATATGCATTATGGGTCATAAGATCTTATGGCTGTTGTTTGTCTTAACTGTGACAACGTCTCACATGTAAAAATCAAGCGTGCAGTGCACACGGCAAGGTTCTATTTTTTTCACGAACAAAAAAGTTACATATTAATATATTAATATATTAAAAAACAGTTTGACTAGATAAACACCTCTCAAAACAAGCTGATAGGAGAAACTAAAAATGCTAACTGACAGGAGAAACTCATAGAAACAAAAAGGCTAATCGAAAACACGGTTGGGTCCTACTACGTGTTCAGTTCGTAGCTTCCGCCGAAGCTTCACAAGGACACAGTGCAAAAACGAAAAGACGAATATTTTTGTGTGTACTAATAGACACGTACCGACTTGTCTACGAAAGGAACTGTGACTTTGTGACCTATCAGACGACTTGGCCAACTTAATTAGATTAGCTTGCTTGGACCAAAGACCTGATGATTCTTTTGAGTTCATTGACCAGTATTAAGCACATGGTGTCTTTTTTAAATCTGAATTTGCTTTCTTGTGTTGATCTACTGTGTAGTTGTGTCATTTAGTTCTTATAATTGAGCTATTCCTTGTAAATTCGTCTGGTTCCAAACGCGTTGATGCCATTTAGAACCAACCAACTCGGTGATGATTGTGATTGATATTTTTGCTAGCTGTGGGCAACGAGCTTTGTTTTTATTATACAAAAAAACTTTTAAACTAGCAATTTGGGCGCTGTCTGACTGAAACTTTGACCAGATCCGTGAATTTGGATTGACATGCATGAATGGCCGGCTAATGAGCAGTTAGCAAACTGATGATGCAAATAAAATTAAACTGATAGCAATTTAATCTTTCTTGGTTTCCTTTCCTCCATTTGAAGCAAGTTATCAATCTTAATTATCTTTTCTAACCTAATTAATAGGTTTAAATTAAGGCGATATATGTAGAGATGGGGGAGAGAAACCGAACCGCCCCTAGATTAAAGTGAAGAACCCAACAACCTGCCGCTACCCTGCCCCCATCACCTTCGATTAACTTCAGGTGGTTTTACTACTTTATTAGGTAGTTTTTTAAATATGTTTTAACAAGAAAGTTCGAGCACAAATTGTCTCCAAATTAAGCAACGTGGACAGATTAGCAGAGGCGACAAATAAGTCAAGACGAACAGAACAGCAAAGTTAGTCGATAAACAATTAGTAAAATGTGTTTTAAAAAGATTTTGTAAGGAGCATGCAGCGGCAGCAAGCAAGTCAAGGATGAAGAAAACGACGCAACGTGCCGAAGCTACAATGGAATCGATCGGAGAGGTCAGGTAGCATGCATGCGTGCGTGGTTTGATGTGCAAGCAAGGAACAAACCAAACAAATCCAACCATGGAATAGTTGGTGATCGGAGATTGAAACCGCGGCGGGAGGATGGGGCGTACCTGGATGCCGTTGGGCGAGTTGTCGGCGGTGAGCACGCGGGCGCGCTCGGGCGTCTCGGCGATGCGCTCCGGCCGGAACACCCGCACGGCGGCCAGCCTGGATCCCGGCGGCGCAGCGCGGGCGAGGAGGGAGAGCTTGTAGGCGTCGGCGTCGAGCGGGCTGTGGAGGAACACGTCGACGACGGGTGCGTCGCCACCCTCGCCGCCGCCTTCCTTCTTCTCCTGCTGATGCGCGACGAGCGGGGCGAGGACGTGGCGCGCGATGGACGCGCCGGTGAGCTCGAACCGCCGCGCACCACCCACCAAACACACGGCCACCCGCGGCGGCGGGGGAGACGGAGGGTCAGGGTGCCGTCCCAGCGAGACGAGCGACGGGATGCGGCCGAGGGAGGAGGGAAAGGAGAGCGCGGCGGCGAGGAAGAGGAGCAGCGGCGCGATCACGGCGGCGAGGCGTCCCCTGCGCGCGGCGGGAACCGACGCCGTGTTCCCGGGCTTCATGCTGCGGTGAGGAGGCGAGGGCGTGGGGCAGGGCGGTTGCTAGCTCATGGCTGCTGCTGCTGCGGCGGCGGCGGCAATAGTAGAGGCCGCGATGTGAAGAGAAGAGGGGGAGGTTGTGCCGCGGCGCGGTGCGTTGCGGAGGCGGAATGGATGGGAAGACTCGGCGACAACTTTGATGCGGCCTTTAATGACCCACGTATTTACTAATTACTGTTCCTACTTACCCTTAATTAATTAAATACTGATTAACTTATTGGTGCTAGTTTTAACCCTTTGATCTTACTGTCAGCCCGCTAGTGTAGCCATCTGTAATAGTAGTTGCATTGCTTTACATCAACAAAGCAAAATGGCATGCTGTTCCTAACAAATGTACTGCAGGCATGCATGTCGTTTGGCTGATAAACCACTCGTGCTACAGTTTCAATGATTTTTATGAGACCAATGTATATTTTTCGTCTACATCGCATTTCAATCGTAGTTGTTTGACTGAAAAAACTTGGATGGGGGTAGAATTGTACTGGTTTGAGTTTTTTTAAACAAATTAGTTTGAGTTATTTACTTCGAGGGCAATTAAAGTTTGGGTTGTTTGTTACTAATACGTTCATGTAAGTGTAATGCCAAAATCCCTCCTATTTTACAGCAAAAAGTACGAGTTATCCTATCTCAACCCACACAGAGTGCTAGACTAAATTACCCTCAAATCAAAAACTAGATATTTTAAACCCTTGACTTTTTAACTTTGACAAATACCCTTCCTCTTCTCCAACATTGTTTTGGACGGTTTTACGCTAAGTTGGTTGACATGGCATTTTCAACGTGTCAAAAAATATTTTAAAAATAATGAGCTCACTCAGTGTTCCATATCTTCTCTCCTCTTCTCTTCTACCTCCTTCCCCCTCGATCCTCTCTACCCTTGAACCAAGCACGGAGGAGAAGAAGGCGGCGGCGAAGATTGGTCCCCTAGGATGCTTGCGGCAGAGCACGATCGTCATAGAAGACTAGGGCGGTGACGACAAGCGATTGGCCGAAGAATCTCATATCCAGAGGAAAGGCGAGGGCAATGTCAACATGGGAGGAAGTTGAGCCGCAGCACTGGCATGGGAGAAAACAGAGCTTCGGTCGCCTTCCTCCATGAGCTCACCTTCTCATACTCGAGATGCAGGGAGGGGCCATTGTTGCGATCTGGTCGCCGCCTCTAACTCCTCGTATCCCCGTCTCGACAAATCCACCCTAGGGTCTGCCATTGCCTTTGCGTGAGCTCTGCCTCATCGTCGCGTTTGCACGAGCTCTGCCACCACCACCTTCACGTGAGTCCTAACTTCGCAGTTGCTGCAGTCGTGACGAGGGTGTTGTTGGGCATGGTCGCGGTACGGCTTCGTGATGACGGAGGAGAAGGCCGATCCTCGCCAGCAACAGCAATAGGTAGCCGAGCTCGTGGAGCCCCCTTCCTTCCCTTCCTCGTTGGATTGGCCCTTGCTATCGACGCTCTTTCCTTCGCTCACCAAGAGAGAGAAAGAAAAAGGAAGAAAGAAAAACAAGCAGCATTGACAAGTGAGTCTCACCGTTTTGTATTTGTTTGTGCTGATTGTATCTATATTGACTTTAGGTAGCTATATTGAGAGTAAGTAGCATGACTATAAGGAGTGGTCATCTATGATAAGAAAGAATTTTGGAAAGCAAGTTAATTCAATTTCCACTACACTAATCAATCATTTAAAGTCGTCGAATAGTAACCTTGTCTATAGCAAATGAAACAAGTAGTAGCACGTACGTGTGACAAAGTGACAACCATACTTTTTATCGCGTACGTACGTGAAGACGGCATTGCACATGTTTATCGCGTCAAGTCTCTGGGGGCTCACCCTGGTCTGCTTGGCCTAATTAACTGTCCAAAAGCTGAAAAAAGCACGGGCACATGCTGCCTGCGACCCCCCTCTCCCCGTCGTGATCCCATCATCATTTAGAGGCATGGCCACTCCTCTCTTGCATTGCAAATTTCAACCTACCTACCAAACCAACCGACCTATTAGCTCACATTTGTAAAGATTATCACAAATAGACTCCTGACGGTTTAAATTTTATAAATGGACCCTAAGCTCGGCGCCAATAGTGATGACGTCGAGTTTGAACTACTCGACGTCAATACTATTGGCGTCGAGATATTTGCGCCACGTAGGAGCCGAGTCCGACGTGGCAAAGCTCGGCGCCATTGGTAGTGGCGCCGACCTCGGCGCCAGGGAAGGTCACGAGGTCGACGTCAGTAATGGTGGCGCCTACCTCGGCGCCACTGATTCGTGACGCCGAGCCTGCTTACATGTGGACCATCTTCTTCCTCTCTGTCAAACTTGTTCTCCTATTTCTCTTCATCTCTGTCCTATTCAACTGTCACCAAGTGTTCACTTCACCTTTCGTTACGAATCGGCATATTGGACCATGAAAAAGTGAGTTTGAGCTATCGTATTTCTGTTGTTTAAGCAATTGACACGGTTGAAAACTTTTGTAGTAATACAAGCATAACTCAGCATATATTAATGATACAATACATGACATATGTTTCATAAGGAATATTGCACGTAATTAAACCACGAAATGTATGCCATGCATACAAGATACAAACTAATCGGACCCGACGAGTCGAGTCTCAGATATCATACAAATCCGTTCTATGGCTTTCAGCTTGTCTTCAATTTTCTCTTTCCTTCTTGGCGTTGTACTCCTTCTGTGTTTCACATTCAGTTATTTTTAAGCTGTTATATTGGAAAATGACATTATCGATCCACCTAGTGAATCCGCACTTTCTTTGAATGCCCTGGTAAAGAAACACATGTAATCAGTTAGAGAGCCAGTAGATGGAAGACGTTAGCGGGATTGATAAAACGAAAGACGTACAACGAAGTCGTTGTCTAAGTTGAGGCAAATGAAATATCTCTGGCCATAGGTTCCTGGTTCAAAGGAGGTAGCTATCTTGCAACGATCCTTACAACCTTACATGGGACGCTCCGACCATTTTGGAAAACCTAGTGGGTTGTTCCGCCAATCTAAGCTTGCGATTTCCACTTGACGTTCGTACTCCATCCATACCTGAAGGAATTGTTCGGTCGACTCAGGTTGCGTTACCATCCGACCAATTGAAGCAGGTCTAATCGTATCGATCCACTGTTCATATGGACACTGACGTACATCCTCCTGTATGTTCATTTGTGATGTTCGAGGTTAGAAAATGGAACAAGTGAATAGGTTGAACAAGAAAAAATGATACTCACGATAAAATCATCATCCACAATCTCGGGACACACGAAGCATCTTTGTCCTCTAGTTGCTTGTCTTATGAATCTTATCACCTGGCAACGGAGACCACAATGGCATTCTGGACGTTCCCGCCATGTGGGTAGTGCTAGCTGATCCATAGGCCAATCCAAAGCTTTAGCACCAATTCGACGTTGGTACTCAGCCTTTCGCCGAAGGTAGTCTGACATTGTTTCGCTTAGTGGGTAGTACCGTGTTCCATCAGTTTGTGGGTTATCCATATCTATCCACTCAAGGAAGTTGCAGACCCGACGATATGCCTGCATGAAGTGTTAACGTGATACACTATTAAAGTTAGTTTTTTCTGTGTGAATATTTTGTAGAAGAAAGCATTGCAGATAAGCCATACCCGATCAATGTTGGCGCATTGGAAAAATCGCCTTCCCCAGGTTTCCGTGAGGAGGGACGACGTAAGTATGCAAGCATCCCCACAATGACATAACGGACGGTCACACAATGGTGGAATGAAACCGCTCAAAGGATGGAGTCATCAGTGAAGACGCTTAACGAAAGGACGATATGAAGAGCTCATTGTGCGTGTAAGTGTAGAAAACAAAATGAAGATATGAAGAGCTCGTATTCGAATTGAAGTATTACTCATGTAATACAGAACATCATGAACTGTCGCACCTAATGCTACACGAAGACCTTTAACTCCATCCAAAGTGATTTTCTCAACCGATTGGATTTTCAAATTGTATTCTAAATTAAATGCATTGAATTTCTTCATTTGCACATTCTAAATTTTAATTTCATCTACATTGCATACTCGAAAATATACTTACCTCGCCGATAAGGAAGTCAGCGTAGGCGGGGAGCCGAGAGAGGGAAGTCGGCGCGGGCGAGGGCGCCGGCGGCGAATGCAGGCCTGGTCGCCACGGGCGAGAGGGGCCGGCACAGGGGGCGCGGGCGGAGGGCGCCGGCGGCGAGTCTCCGGCTGGTCGCCACGGGCGGAGGGGAGCGCCGGCTGGGCGCGGGCGGAGAGCGCCGGCACAGGGCGCGAGCACGAGAGGGGCGTGGGCGGGCGCGGCGGCTGTGCGGCGGCCGGCGGCACGCCTTGAGCGGGCGGGGGGAGAGTGTGCGAGCTGTGCGCGGCGATGTGCAGCGCGCGCGCCAGTCGGGCGGCGGCGGGCTATGCGGCGACCAACGGCGGGCGCACGCGCAGCGGCGGGCGGCGGCCAGGGCATGTGCGGCGGCCGGCGACGGGCGGGCGGCGGCGCGAGCGGCGGGCAGGCGGCGGCGGCGCGAGGATGTAACTCTCGACGAGGAAGACGGGACCCACCTCTAAGCAAATCTCGGCGCCAGTGGTGGCGCCGAGGTCGGCGCTAAGATCGGTGGCGCAGGAGTCGGCGCCAAGATCTGCGGCGCGAGCTCGGCGCCACTACGGCGGCGCCAAGATTTGCCACGTCGGACTTGGCTCCTACGTGGCGCAAATACCTCGGGGCTAATAGTATTGTCGCCGAATAGTTCAAGCTCGGCAACATCACGTTGACGCCGACTTTAGGATCCATTTCTAGAATTCAAATTGCCAGGGGTCTATTTATGATAATCTTTACAAATTTAAGCTAAAAAGCAAAAAAATCCGGCTAGCCACACATGCATAAAACTATTAGTCTTACGATACAATGTACTACACCCGTTTACTAAATAGACAACATCATTGACATCTAAAATAACATTTGATAATTCATCTTAGTAAAAATATTTGCGTAAACTAGCCGATGCGTTCCAACAGAAAATTCTATCTTATCGAAACAACTAATAAACTTTTTTTATTTTATTGAATAAGTATATGATTTTAAAATTTAAAAAAGTCAATAATAAAATAATAAAATGGAAGAAGACTCATTGAAAATGATAGGACGATGTGAGAATGAACATTTGAAGTAGTATAGTTATGCTAAAGTATAATTCATACTTAAATTTTAATTTATGTAACAATAAAATATATCACAACAAAATAAAATAAATGATAGTTATGTAATTTTCAAAAAGTAGAATAAATAATCAAGTATCATGCCAAAAAGTTGATAGGGCATATGTTTTTATATATCCAGCCTGTAAGCAACTAAGCACACACGTATGGTACTCGGATACACTATACAACATGCATGAATGTCAGTTTCATTGATTTCCATGTGCGAGCGATCGATACAAGTTGAATTAATTTGACGATGCAGCTGCACATTTGCACACACCAAGTTTCCAATCTGGTGAGTCATGGGCCAACAACTAGGTTGGTTTATAATTGTTTTTGTATATAATACCAACAAGTATCGAAGGTTCGGAACCTCACAATAATTAGTTCAAATATATTGTGTTCTTAGAAGATTTGAACGATCTGTCGGTAGTTGGTACGTGTATGGCTGTATGCATGACTAGACTGGAAGGTCAATGCATACGAATGTCAACACGTGATCGGTCATAGCTAAAATTTAATTTTGGAGTTGAATTAAACTTTTTTAAGTCGTACTTTGGTTTATTATTGGCTTTTAAACTACTAATAAAATACACATGAAATTCTTACATATAAAACATCAACGGTTGATTAGCCACAACTAAAATTGAAATTTTATGACTTAGTTAATTTTAGAAAAATATTATCTTACTCTGTTTTATTCGTTGATTTATTCCTGCATTATTATTGTTGGTTACTTCGTTCATTTTTTGAATGGACCGTCGACCGTATCTCAAACGATCAAGCACGAACAAATTAGAAACATCATTGTGTCGGCGTGTGTATTGTTTGTGCAGAGTTGGTGGTGGTCAAAATAGCCACTAGTAGTTACCTGGTCTCTGTTTCTTGCGTACATAACTTGGTAGCATGTTGCTAAATACTTTTATTTTTCGGGGTAGACGCGTATTATATTATATTAGACATGGTTTTGGATAAATTTTACTGTGTGTTACATTCTTGTTAACATTTCTTTAATTTCAAGTGTACATGCTCAGCAATTCCATAGTTTCCATGTGTTCATGACTCATGAGGCCATTGAAGTGAAGGAAAAAGGTGGAATTTTTAGCATTTTTAATTTTATTTTTAAAGATTTATAAAAATAATTTTTGGTTTCAAAAATTACAATTCTAGTTGCCTCTCTTGCTCTCTCGAGCCGAAAGGCGTTTTCTGATGTGATAGACGGCGCCCAACGGTCACGTTGTTAGTTTTTTGAAAAAGCCCTTCCGTCCTTTGGAAGGTCTTTTTAACCGTAGCACCAGGAGGCCGCCGAAAAAAGCCATTGTTGCAGTTAAAAAATGCCCTTCCAAAGGGTGGGAAGAACCTTTTGAAAAAATCAACGACGCGGACAACGCCCAATAACCATCCGCCACGTCGAAAAACCGTCCTATGAGAGTTTTAAATCTCGTCCTCCCACGAGTGAAAGACGACTAATTTTACAAATTTTTTAAACAAAAATTATTTTTATAATTTTTTAAAAATAAAATTAAAAATGCTAAAAATTCGAAAATGGTGGGCATTCGACGGCCCATGTTTGAGTCGCAAAAGGACTAGTTTTGGCCCGGCCCACCGTTACAACTCCTATGTAATGATGATTGGTCCACGTGTCCCCACATATCAACGGTACACGTCATCGCGCTTGCATCAATGAAAAATCCCTTTTCTCATCTGCTGAATAATTAAGAACAACAAATTATTATTAGTATTATTGTTATTAATAATAGTACCAAATATAATTGATTATTTTTTAATTTAAGTATACATGTAAGTCAGAAAAAATGATATCCTGTATACCTGTCAAAAAATGATTATGATTAGATTTCATATATTTTTTCTAATTAAGTTTATAATATAGGTACATAATCTATAACTATATATATATATATAAATATAAAGCAAGTAGTGTTTCCATCCAAATTTTGTTTTGCCTGGTTATTTTATAGAAAACTCTTTTGACTTTTTTCAAAATTAACCCACAATCCACCTGACTATTTTTTAAAAAAAATCAGTAAAAAAACCAGTTATACGTATGATATAGCTTATCTTAACTACTTAAAAAATCTATAACCTTTTGATCATCAAATCGGTTTTTCATCCAAATCTATAAAATTTCCGATCCGTATAACCTCTCGTTCCATTGTTACCTCACTTTCCTCATCTTCAACAGGTGAGCCCGACTCACGTGCCTCCTGCGTCGTCGTGCATTGCCCTGAGCGGCGGCCGAGTACACGCTGCACGCGTGAGCTAGCGCGCCGCCGTCAATATACATGCAACTTATCATATTTATCAATATACTTTTCTAACTAATAATATCCGAGTCGTAAATATTTTAAACTTTTAGCAAATTTCTAATCGGTTTAAAGTATCGGTAAGTCAATATCTATTTTTATTATATTTTTGACTTAATTTGGAAAAATTAAATTAACTTAGACTAAATGTCTATCTGATACTATTTCTTAATCAAGGTCAAGTGGTACATAAAGTTGAAGATACTCTTACTTTCAAAATTATATATATAACTATTTATAAAGTAAGTAGTGTTTCTATCCAAAATTTTCATATGTCTTTTATTTTGCGAAAAATTCCTTGAGTATTTATAAAATTAGAGGGTGTTCGGCTGATCTATAAGCCGATCGATAAGACAAACCTACTGGTTTGTTGTGAGAGAAAATACTGTTTTAACGGTGATAAGCCCGACCGATACGAACAAGCGAATGAGCCTTAACCCACAATCCCATCTTGAAAAGAAAGGAAGGACTTGGATGAAAAAAAACCTCCTACGTACCTCTCTTTCTCGTCCCCATCCGCGCCGCGCCGCGCCTCCCCCATCGTCGCCGCCGGAGCTCCCGCGCCACCGCCTTGACCTTCACCTCCGCCTCGCTTTCCTCCTTGCGTCGTCCTTCCGTTAACGCACGAGTATTTTTAGTAATAATAAAAATAAGTAAGTAAGAAAGAAGTTAGATTTAAATTGTTATTAAGATGGATTATAACGAGATGATTATGATTATCATCATCATCTTCTTCATCCCCGGTCCCACACGCATAACTTGGTCAAAGCGATTAACCAGCCGAAGCAGAAGGGGAAAGGCAAAACGCAAGCAAAGCAAGCGCGCGGCGTCGCCGGCGGCGAATCCACCGACGAGCCGGACCCCCCCGCGCGCCCCGCCGCTGCGCAGGCCATCCGCCAGGTCCGCCGATCCAGCCCCCTCCCTCTCCCGATCGGTACCACTTGCTGGTTCAGGATTTCGCTAATCGTTAGGGATATCTCTTTGGAATCGATGCTTCTGTGGTGGTTTCCCCGTGATCTCGTGGGTTTGGCGGTTGAATCCCAGATGAATTTGAGGAGGTGCTGATGCTTTTGAGTTGATTGGGTGGGCAGGAATGGCGTCGTCTTCGGATCCATGGGTGAGGGAGTACAGCGAGGCGTCCAGGCTCGCGGATGACGTCACCTCCATGATCGCTGATAGGGGGTCGCTCCCGCAGTCGGGGCCGGAGATCATGCGCCACACGTCGGCCATTCGGAGGAAGATAACCATCCTCGGGACCAGGCTCGATAGCCTCGAGGCGTTGCTCTCCAGGATTCCTCCAAAGTCTATGTATGATGCTTCCTTCATAACAGTGCTACTACTTGTTTTCTGTTTTGCGTACTAGTAAAATGGATTGTTCATATGATGGATTGATGGTGTTGGAATCGCAGTTATTAGCTTGTATAAATGTTAAGGAATGTATTTAGTCCCAGTTTAACTTATGGCGGAATCGAATTCGATTAGAATTGATACTCTTTGCACACTGACCTGGCCACTTTTCACCCTTGTGATTCACCTGCTGGATCAGACACTATATGGAGAGAAAAATGAGATAAATTAGAGTTGGTTACACTTGTGTGCCTGGGGTTGAGACTTCATTAGAACAGATGTCGTGAGATATTTCTCCTCCTATATACAGGGATTATCGGGATTATGCTTTTAGTGAAAAAAATATATGATACTGGTATTCAAGCTATTCTATCATTATGCAGTACGGACAAGGAGTTGCATAAGCGACAGGACATGCTTTCAAATCTGAAATCTAGAGCAAAACAAATGGCTACAAGTTTCAACATGTCAAACTTTGCCAACAGGTGTGTTCTTGTTCCCAAATATCAACCTGGTACAGTTATTTGCCTTTTTCTCTCTGAAATAAAGAGAACTGGTCAATGCTTTGTCACGTTGCAAGTTGATCAGAAGCATCTTAATGGAAATCTTTGTTGTACTTTTTAGGGAGGATTTGCTCGGTCAGAGTAAGAAATCAGCTGATGATATGAGTAGAGTGGCTGGTTTGGATAACCAAGGAATCGTTTCACTTCAGAGGCAAGTTATGAAAGGTACTAACACATGGCTTGTTGCTATTATCATTCATGCATTACTCTTGATTTAATATTTTTAGGAATGCTAATGAAATTTGTGAAGTACAGCACACCCGATATGTTCTAAGTGGCCTGATTTGTTCACACTAGTTACATTTTGCATTTACTTGTATATATGCAGATGGTTACAAACAGTAGCTTTTAAAATAATCATTGCATGGTAGCTAATTCATTTATCTTTCTTGTTGCAACAATTTGCAGAACAAGATGAGGGTCTTGAGAAGCTGGAAGAGACAGTACTGAGCACAAAACATATTGCTCTAGCAGTCAACGAAGAACTTACCCTACATACAAGATTGATTGTTAGTTTATTCCCACAAAACCATATGAATATATGTTCCTAGCACTTGCTAATAATTAATCTATTGTGGTTTTGGCAGGATGATTTAGATGATCATGTTGACGTTACAAACTCACGTCTTCAGGTATATTTTTGGCACTTCTTTGTACATTGCATTCATAATAATCAGGAAAATTTCACTGTTATATATTAGTTTCAAGCTCATGCGAATTGAATTTTGACATAGCTCTTTTTTTGATTCAGCGCGTGCAAAAGAGGCTTGCCATTCTGAATAAGCGCACCAAAGGTGGCTGCTCGTGCATGGCCCTGCTGCTATCTGTCGTCGCTATAGTGTTTCTTGCGGTCATTGCTTGGCTTCTTATCAAGCACATGTAATCTCTGTCCAACTCAAAGTCAGTTTGAAATGTACAGTCTTTCAAAGATGTGGATGCTCCCATCTCTCCTCTGTTTTCCTGAGATTTTGGGAAATGGAGTATAATTGGAACAAATCTTCGTTTAGAAGATGTGCAAAAAGTATGTTGCGACGTTGCATTAACACTTACCAACAATTTGTATAGGGCGTATTGCCTTTGTGGTTTGAATTTGAAATGGGAGGCTCAGAATTCATAATCTTTTCGCAAATTCTTGCGAGACTTGAATTTTAACAAGTGTCCTAAACATACCAAAAACGTGCCTACTGATGTTAAACTTGCATGCTTTTCTGAGAAAAAAAAAGTTTGGTCAGGCAGTCAGGCACACTGCCAACTCACTCTAGATACAAACGCCACTACTAGTCCATACTGAAGCAGCTCATGATAAAACAATCGTTCGGGAAAGGGAATAGAACATTTAATTGTGTCAAATATTCAACGTTAACAAGATGTTCTTTGTGCACTAACCTTCAAAAAGTGAAAAAGGAACGCCTATTCATCAAAATGAACTGATATGGACAGCTTTACAACTTACAACTAGTATGATTTGTTGAAGGTAAAGACAAATCATTTGACATGCATCTAGTATCGAAACAGAGACTGCACAATGTCATTCTGAACTCTACCAGCCATGTCGCCTCCCAAATCGGTGGATCTCCAAGCGGTAAACCGCATAAGTTTCCTCCAAAGTTCGAATGGTTCATGCACTTTGTTCATCTGAGGCAACAAATGGTGATCACTCTTGCCACAACCGAATCCGAAGCTCGACTGAACAGCGAGCTTCAATCTATTCTTTATATGGGTTTTCAGGAGTCAAAAATGTTACCTGTGTCTCTGTTCCTGTTCTTTGATATCCTCGAACAGAACATGAACATCAGCAGGACTGTCGATAGCATGAATAGTCTAAAGTAGGTTCTTAGTTCCTGCATTCCAAGGTCAAGGCCTTCAAGTTTCCTCTTATCGGGACTGCTCTTTCGTGCCACACTTATCTCAACAATATCTCCTCCCATTGGGACCCAATTATCCACGGCACCTTGGGATACTAATTGAGCTTCATGCAAGTTTCGCAATCCTTCCTCAAAAAGTATGAGGAAGGCCATGCACCACTTATTAATGACTCGCTGGCAACAACGAAGAAAATGTTAAATCAGAGGCATAACTCTAAAAGTATACAGGAACAAGTCTTCCAAAAACTAAAGATAGAAATAGAGATGCTTGATTTGTGTACATCGAATGTTGTCTTGTCAACAGGATTGAACATCTTGAAGCAATCATTGGTAGATGCTTTCTCATCACCATAAATCTGAATATAAGTAATGTGAGCTGATCCCTATATTTTCAATACGGCCTCATAAACTTGGGAATTGACCGTTCAGGAAACAGATTAACTGACCTCGAAGGTAAAGGACATAGGCACCTTTACAATGTCATACATGTAATCAGTTGTGGTGCCATGTGCAAGATACCTAGCAAGCAGGTGGATAAAAAGCATAAGCATGTTTGATTGCTGGCAATATGATTCCCAGTTGGATTATATAGAACTTAAGAGGCTCACTGACAAAAAAGACGAAAAAATCAACAAATTGGGTAACTTATTAGATGTGCATACCCCACAGCTCCACCACCTGACCCAACAAGGCAGCTATCTTGGAAATGGCGATGATTCAAATTCTCCAAAACTGACCTCATTAAATGAGCAGATGCTCCATTCGGTGTAGTATTCTTATGGTCATATGGCATAAATAAGGCCTGTATTAAACAATTGATGAAATGAGTAATAAAGCAACAGTGAGTAACTGGCATCAAAATAGGTATAGTTCTTTGTATCACTATGACGAATAACAGATTTTAGAATTTTCTTATGCATCAAACCTGAATAGATTGATCGCTATACTAATAACCACATTAAAATTAGGAATCAGCATTTACAAGTCCTAGGTGACTATGGTACATATTTAACTGTAGCTTCTTTCCAAAAGGATCGAAGTGCTACCTTATTGTGGCTAAGATGCACTACGAACTATGGTCTCTATTACATTACATGAGAGTATGGAAAACAACAAAACACAATAGCTTGTCTTACCTCCATTCCAGAATGCACATTCACCCACATATGTGGTTTAAATGACTTGGATAGTTCTCGCATGATCTGAGCCTCAGGTTCGCTAAAAGGAGCAGTGCCAGGATTCTCCTCATATGGGTCGTAGTCCTAAAATACAGGTAAAATGCATACTTAGCTCAAAATATTGGTATGATGTACACTATATTTGCAAAACTCGGGTTAAGTAATCCAACAATCAGCAAGTAATGCATATGGTAAATTGATAGTGATCCACTGAACCATACCATATACAGGTGTAGTAACAGCCAAGGATGACAAACTAATATACATGGTAAGGAACCATAGCATATGCAGAGGTCTATTTTCCAAAATTCTGTGTAGAACTAACCTTAAATTCAAAATAGCTGTCTCAGATAGTAAGGATGCCAATCAATGGTAGTAAGCAAGCAAGCAAGTTTAGGCAATGGTACGGTCTTGTCCATATGAATTTAGTAAGTTTAGTTTAAGGCACAATTCAGTAAAATCAACATAAACACTACAGCAAGTCAAAAGGAATCAATTTTCCCTGTGCATAAAATAAACTGCTGAGAGAACAACCTTTTCCTTCTTTCCCCAATCAACGCTCCAATTTCTATTAAGATCAACTCCTCTTCCTGCAAAATGAAAATAAAATGGATATAGGAATTCGGAATAGAACTGCATCAAGTGATGAATTTACAAGAAAAGACTGATCACCATTTCTCCTATCACAAAGCTCCCCTTCTTCAACTCGCCTTCGGCCATTTAAATTTTCCATGGGCACCACCTAAAGATTAAAGCCACATTCAAAAAACATCGTATCTGATTATTAAGAAATCCGATTCTTCGTTAATATGGAAATATAAAAAATTAACAAAAACAGAAAGAGGGGAAGAGGAAGCAACAAGTTAAGATACCACAACATAACCCACAATAAAGAACATCGATCAGGTTAACAATACAATAAAGAACATCGATCAGGTTAACAATCCTAAGAACTTCATGTCATGAAATGTTTTACTTAGCAAGCCAAACCAAGGTTGTTTATATTAGAATAATGACATACGCATAGAAGGGATTTATGAGGAAAAAAACACCATATGCCAGGTGAAACATTTAGTAATGACATTAATAACCATAATTTTGTGGTGTTCACTGCACTAAATATTTAAAGAAAGAGAGTAAAAAGTTATGTCAAAATAGAACAAACAAGGAAGGAATCAGAGAAGCTTAAAGGAACTCACTAACTTTTTGTTCTAGCTCATACTCCACTCCTAATAAATGAGACTGCCCTTAAAGCTCTAGTAATTCCATGCAGGGCATACCAGAAAAGAGCATGTGTACGATATATCTCCTAATGATTCTGAAAGCCAGGAGGTGAAAATGTCAAAACAAGTTACAAAAGAACTTACTTTGATTACAAGATTCTCCAGTATTTTCTCAAAGGATGATAGATCCACACCGGCAATTTTACGCTTCTCGGTCAAAATATAAAGGAGGTTTAATGCAACTTCAGAAGTGATAAGCTCTCTGCCATGCTGCCCAAAGCTCTGGAAGACAATGAACCTTTCTGTCAAAACCGCAAGACATCAATAATTTAATTTACAAGCCAACGTGTAAAATTTGTCAAAAAGTTGGTTTTGTTTTGTTTTGAGATTTCTCTTAATTGAGGTCGGAAATGAAAATAGTTTGGTTGAAACAAATACCATTTGCTTTGGGACAATGGATGAATATTGGTGGGAAGAAGTACAGTAACTTAGTGTGCACAGAATGATGCAGGGTGGATGAACTTCTGATTGGAAACTAACCAGAAGGACATGAATCTTTGAAGAATTGGCCGTGCTCTCCTTGACATGATTAAAAGTAACGACAAAGAGGTCAGTGGAATACCCTTTGTTACTTGCTGTTATGGTATCCATCTACAAAAATTCATTCAAAATTTCATAAGAGACAAAGTATGCAACAAAACAAACTGGCCAATAATGACTGAAGTAGGGCAGTTAAACCACTCACACTCAACTTGTCTGGATGCCGGGCAACCAAGGCCTTGATATCACTCAGAAGGAATTCACTAAAGAGAGAGAGAGAGAAAAAAAAAAAGAGGAGCAGTTAACATGACGCTCTGCGCACAGGAAACAGAATCAAGAAGTCAATACAATGTAGATATGCTCCTCATCAGACAAAGCTCAAGCAAGTTGGTAATGCAAGGTTTCCAGCAAGTACAGAATTCACATCAGCTCACAGGCTCACAACTAGCCCTGCAAAAGTTTTGCCTTAAAATACAGACCTTGCGGTGCCGGTATACCACTTGGTGAAAAAAAGAATCTTTTTTTCCTGTTTCCTTTTCTGGAGACCACATTAGTGGTGCCAGGACCGATGTATGATGCCGTTTATACAAAGCAATGGCCACTACACCAATCTGAGACTACACTTAATGTGAGCAAATCGAATCGAAATCAAGCACAGCAGCAATTGATGCGTAAGCAAGCTGGACACTCGATTCGGCAACCACGAGGTACTGAAGCTGGCTTCACCCTAGGTCGAAATGGTAGGAATTCACCACGAATTCCGAACCGAAGCCCCCCGAGACCCGCGCGGGAGGAGGGAGGGGAGCGAGACGCACCTGGAGTGGTAGAGGGTGCGGGAGATCGGGGTGACGGCGGCCGGGATCCTGGCGGAGGCCCCCGCGGATACGACGACGGCGAGAGCGATGGTGAGCGCTAGGAGGCGGCGGGGAGGCGGAGGTGGGGAGGAGGAGGCAGCCATGGGCAACGCCGCGACGGCGATCTCGTCGGTCGGAGTCGCCGAGTCCGGGCCGCGCGCCCCCTCCTTGTCAGTCGGTCTCCAGATTTGCAAAAAAAATTCGCCTTTGGTGGCGACGCGACACCAAAACGGTCTAGCGCTCTAGCCGTTCGGTTCGTTCGCTGCGCACCATCGCTTGCTCAGCTCAATCCTCAATGGGTCACGGCGCTGTCTCATCAACGTTGCGACCTCTGTGTAATGCGATGCCTCCAAACTGATAACGATTTGTGTCTAACAGCAGGTATAATAGGCTGACTCAGCGGCCTATAAAAATTTTCGGATCATGCTATTCCTAACTGTAGAAGAAAAAAATAACAAGAGATAATAAAACGGACGAAATATCTATAGCTCGGCGATAGCACGGGCTCTCATCTGAAAAGCTCCCGTGCAGTCGATTTTACCAATTAAAAACATATATTAGGATCCTCACCATCATCCTTTCTCATCCCATGCATCAAATTCACACTTGTCGTGATTCGATAAGGATTCGTCGTTGATTTGAATCACCGACATGTAGACTCAGATTAAACTCACAGTCATGACTCAAAATCATCGACTTTAAATCGAGAATCCATATCAAATTTTTGTCTGCATATCAAATTTTCGTCTCCCCCACGCGAAAATCTACCCATCGTCATATATCCACACCGCCAGCGACACCCGCAACCGTCATAGCTTGCTAGAGGCAGCCATGGCGCGACACTAGTGCCACCTGATCGCATTGACGAACGCATCGCTATGTCGGGAGGTAACGAACGCAGGCAGAGCAAATCATCGAGGGAGCAATGAGGTGGCACAGCCGCTGATCTTTGTTACTCCTAGCCATCGAAGAACCAAAGTGCAATGCTCTAAATTGCTTGGTGGTATGATGGAGAGTGGATAGAATTTGTCATTAGAGAATACTTATTTTCATGTGACAACACAACACGTCTACAGAGACAGAGTTCACTCTTGATCATACGTACTGGTATGTGTTCTTTGGTTTATAATTGTACATGTTAGCTTTATCATTAATTGTAAAATGTCATGGATATAATTGGGGCCTGCGGTTGGTTATACTATAAATTGTTCTAACGCGTGCATTTTAGTAGGATCATTGGCAGGTTCATAATGCAGAAGTTTGTAGGAAACAAATTCAGGATACATTGAAAACATGGTTTTACAAAGGGACGTTTACAAATTACAGTATCGACAATTATCGGTGATATTAAGTGGCGACGCATTTAGAGACAGCCTTAATAATCCTACTAAAATTTAATTTTTTAAACCAAACTTATTTGAGTTTCACATGTTTTCGTTGATTATCAGTTGGTCTTTGCAGTTACCGAGGAAATCATGAGTAGCAATTGTCGCTGCCTAAGCTATATACCGAGGGTGTTTGGCAAGATTCCAAATCATAGATTAAGCTATGTCAAAACGTTTGAGCTCTAAACAGATCTAGATGAAACACTTCAAAAAAAAACTAAGCAACTAGCAAGGTGAAGGTGAAGATACTTTTCACGAGCTCCGGACTTCAGTAGTTGAAGCTGGAGTTTGCAGTTTGAGCCTTATCAAACATATCCAGTAACCCTGATCCAAAATCCTTAGGTTTCAAACAAAGATATATTTTCTTTTTCAAAACTAAACCTATTTTTATATGTTTGGATTCATTTATAAAAGTTTTGGTTTGTTTTAGTTTTGGTTTGTTTTGAGATAGAGACGTGCATCTAAATCCATATAAAATTTGATTTTGTTTCTACAGAGTATATTTTCAAACAGGATTTTTAGCGGTGAAAGCAAGAAGAGAGTATGTGTTAATGGAAATTAGGTCATCTTTAATGCCATGTCTAATAAATCGAAGTGAAATGGTTGATAGGAAATGCTTCCTTGAGGAGGGGTTACCACTGCCTAGCACTATGACGGTAACCACCATAATCCTGCGGTTACGGTAAAAACTAATGTTACCGATAAAAACCGAAAGGTTACAGCGTCCCCACAGAATTAAGTATACAGTATACAGTCAAAACAAGTTGTTTTCGCACATCCCAAAACGAATCATCAGAAGAGATGAAGATTTCTTTTTGTCTCAAGATTCCACATGCACACACATGCATGGTGCATTGGAGTTGCAGCAATCAGCAACTGACGCAGATTCAGAGCTTGCTCCTCTTGGAGTTGGAGCTGGACGAAGAAGAAGAAGAAGAAGCCGCCGCCGGGACGGTGCCCATGGCCTTGGCGCGCGCCCGCAGCTCGAACTTCTGCACCTTCCCCGTCGCCGTCTTCGGCAGCCCGTCCTCCACCACCACCACCGTCCGCGGCGCCATGTACCTCGGCAGCTTAGCCCGGCAGTACGCCATCAGCTCCTCCTCCACCACCCCCGCCTTCGCCGCCGCCGTGCCGGGCCTCAGCTTCACGAACGCGCACGGCGTCTCGCCCCAGTACTCGTCGGGCCGCCCCACCACCGCCGCCTCCTCCACCGCCGGGTGGCTGAACAGCGCCGCCTCCACCTCGATCGTGCTAATGTTCTCCCCGCCCGAGATGATGATGTCCTTGGACCGGTCGAGCACCTTCACGTACCCGTCCTCGTGTCGCACCGCCAGGTCGCCGGACCGGAACCACCCGCCGGCGAGCGCCTCCGCCGTGGCGGGGGCGTCCTTGTAGTAGCCGCTCATCACCGTGTTGCCGCGCAGCATCACCTCCCCCATCGTCTTCCCGTCGGCCGGCACGCTCCGCATCGTGACGGGGTCCTTCACGTCCACCTCCAGGCCGTGGTGGTGCAGCCCCTGCCGCGATTTGATCCGTGCCCTCTCATCTGCCGGCAGCGCGTCCCACTCCGGCTTCCACGTGCACACCGTCGCCGGCCCGTACGTCTCCGTCAGCCCGTACGAGTGAATCACCAGGAAACCCTGCTCCTCCATCCGGTACAGCACCTTCGGCGGCGGCGGTGCGCCGCCGGTCATCACCGTCACCCTCCTCGCCACCGGCCGCTGCTCGTCCGCCGTGGCGTTCACGATCATGCTCAGCACCGTGGGCGCGCCGCCCAAGTGGGTCACGCCGTGGCGCGCCACGGCGTCGAAGATGGTCGCCGCCGTCACCTTGCGGACGCAGACGTTGGTGCCGCCCCTGCGCCGCCACGCCCCACGCCATGCACCACCCGTTGCAGTGGAACATGGGCACCGTCCACAGGTACACCGGCGTGGACGTCATGTCGTTGAGGAGCACGGTGGCGAGGCTGTTCAGGTACGCGCCGCGGTGGCTGTAGATCACGCCCTTGGGCCTCGACGTCGTGCCCGACGTGTAGTTGAGAGCGATCGGCTCGTTCTCGTCGGCCGGCCACCGGATCGAGAACTCCGGCGACGAGCCGGCATTGCTCAGGAGGTGCTCGTACTCGTAGTCGACTCGAGCAGACGGGAGCTTGGCATCAGATGGCTCGTCGAGGAGCTCGCTGATGAGGACCAGGATGGGAGGCGTGGCGCCCGATTGGGAGATGATGCGGAGGGCGTCGTGGGCGACGTCGAGCAGCGCGCAGTCGACGAAGATGAGCTTGGCCTCCGAGTGGCGCAGCAGGACGGACGCCATGGCGGCGTCGAGGCGGGAGTTGAGCGTGCAGATGACGGCGCCGGCCATCGGGATGCCGAAGTGGAGCTCGCACATCGCCGGAATATTCTGCGCGAACACCGCAACCTGCACAGAAACGTCAAGAAAAACCAACGATATTTGCAACACATGGGTCAAAACTGCGAATCACTCATCTGGTAATTCCGAACCAAATTAGAAGATTCAACAAGTAAATTCGAAGCCATTTGGTTTTTTTAGCCTGAACAATTGAAGAAGGGGAGATTTGGGAGAAAACCCAAATCAAATCTAATTACTGTAGCTATTATCGTCGGCGAGGTCAATCTTACCACGTCGTGGCGCTGGATGCCGAGGGAGGCGAGGGTGGCGGCGAGGCAGAGGCAGCGATCCCGCGTCTCCCGCCAGGTGCGCGTCAGTCCGCCGCCGCCGCCGCTGCTGCTACCGGAGGAGGCGACGATGGCGGGGCGGTCGGGGTAGACGAGGGCGGCGCGCTCGAGGAAGCTGATGGGCGTGAGCGGCGCGTGGTTGGCGGCGCAGAGCACGGCGCCCTCCATCGCGCGCCTTGGCCGTGCGTGTCCGGCGAGCTCGGAACGGCGAGAGAGACGGGCTGAGGCTGAGGCTGAGGTGAAGAAGGGCAAGGCAGCTGAGGGAAGAGAAGCTTAAAGACGACGACGAGGCAGGGGACCACATGTTTCCTTCATCGCTGACGCTGCCTCATCTTCTCTTCTCATCATGTATCCACTTCAAACCTACTCACAAAAACACCCGTTTTTATTTCCTTCCTGAATTCAAACGTTTCTTTGCTTCGTGTTCACAGCGGTTTCATCACCTAGAAAAGAGGTATACTTAGGTGGTGTTTGACTTTAGGGAATAGATCTTTGTCATGTCCGATGTTTCAATATTAATTTAATTTGAATGTCTAAATATAAATTAATTTTATAAACAATTATAGAATCGGAGGTTAATTGGTGAAATGAATGTATTAAGTCTAATTAATCTATAATTAATACATGTTTAATGGTATCACATCGTCAAAATGATGTAATAAGGTTTATTAATTATGTCTCGTTAATTAGCCATTGATTATAAATATATTTTATAAATAATCTACATTTAATATCTAAATGTGATATTTAATGTGATAGAGAAAAAAACTTTAGTCACATCCAAACATAACATGATCTTACTCTCTCTCATATAGTATAACAAACCTGAAAATCCCATCTAATTACTTTATTATATTTTGAGAAAAAAATGATATCTTTGTCATACAAATATTTTATTTCATCACATGAATTTAGATAATTACTCCTACTTAATTCATAGCTAAAATTGAAGTGTTTTGAAACCGAGTTACTTGTGTTTTTCGAATGAGGCTTCTTTTAACTTACTACTACTCTTTAACATGGATTTTTGTGACGTTCACATTTTTTTCACTCGTTGAGGCCAAATTATCTTCGACTGGGAGAATTCCTATTAGTATAATTTTATAATGTATTTTAGTGGCCATTTTCTCTTAGATCCGACGTGTGAAGCAGCTGCTTGACACGACAAGGTGATGAGTGCATCGTCAAAGCAATCACGATGACCCGACAAGGTGCATATATTTCCTTTGCTTTGATTTATCCTGAAATAAAATTAATAGTCCTACTCCTAATCGAAAGTGATGAGTACAGTACAGAATTGTACTACAGATGTTATGTGAAAGCGACGAGCGTAATAATTCAATCCAAGTCTTGATAATCCGTGCTTTTCACGATGAAGTTATTTAATTGAATCACAATTAGCTGTTTGGAATAATATATTGTCTCATATATAGATGGTTTGGTCCTTGTACAGGAGCCAGATAAACTCAAATATTTTTTTTTCAAATCTTATTGTCTAGCCCTACCATATACGCATAAAAAAATTATACGCATAAAAAGTCCCTAAGGACAAATCTTGTTATAGTACAACTATAATATTTGCAAGTCGCATAGAAAAACAAAAATTTTTCACAAAATGGAAAAAGAGAGCATTTCCTCGCAAGTTATTCAACATTGTGCTTTCTTTTATCTCTTTTTCTTTTTCTTTCCTCATATGATGTGGCTGCTTTGGCGCATCACTTTCTGCCATAAAAAGTCTGACACTGTAGTTGAAGACGACAATCTCAAGAAAAGACATCGCGACAAATCGTAATCATATCATGCAAGCCTGAGCATGAAAACAAGAAGGGACAATTACTCTTTTGACTTGTTCTAAAAGTCTAACTACTAACTTAATCTTATTTTTCAAAAATTTGTTCATTTGATCCCGTTTTCAAAATTGGGTTACCGTCTCACCCTATTTTAACTACACCGTTAAGGTTGCATTTAAAAATTATATATATATATATATATATATATATATATTATAGTTGTAATTAACCTAAATGACCCTAAGTAAATTTCTCATCTCATGTGATTCGGTCCACTCATCGCGGTGCGACTGCTAGGGTATGTTTCAACTCTTCGTTTATAACAAATAATATAGATGCCAATATATGTATATGTGAATCTCTATAGGTAAACGGCTACAGTAGTGGCAGCAGTGCATCAAGATTAGCCGATATCAATCCAATAACTCAAACAAATTAAACCAAGTGATATCCACTGATCACAAAGATAATAGATAGAGATCTTACAGTAATGGCACATACAGCGAACCAACGTATATATAACCATACAATTTTCTCCTGTCCTTGAACCATACAATCACTGAGAGTTGGGGCTTGTCTGGTTCTTGTGCCGCACGATCATGTGAAGAACTGCAAAAATATGTGACTCGGAATATCGTGGTGATGAAGGCCAAACAAGATTGTTTGACTAAGTTAAATGATTTTAAGTCACTGACATATGAATATATCTCTTATGAGATCCATATATCAGTGAACCGGTCTCCTCGCTAGTTCTTCTGTGTTGTGTTCTTGCCTTCTTGGTGCTGGCTAGTTCTTGCAGGTGAACGTAGAGCTTTTCTTTTTCAGAATGAAGGGTTCTTCTTTCTTTTGTTGGATAACCTTAACTGTAAAATGTGTTTGTGGTTTTCTTCAATATACACGATTCGGACATGCCTTGTAGATCTATTTTTTCTCAAAAAGCTATCAAATATGTGTGAAAATTATCAAAATTCGTCAAATCTATGTCAATTTTACCAAACCTGGGTCAAAATTTATCAGATCTAACACAAATTTATAGAATATATGTCAAAACTGATAAAACTTTTGATGAAACAGGGTGCATAAAACGGAATATTTGTTAGGAGTTAACACCGTTACATTGCCTTCACTAGTACGGTACTACGGTTAGATCTGATATTCGTTTCTGAAAATAAAGGTCAATTGGGCTAACTTGATAAAGCAGGGTCAAAGTGAAAGTTAGACCTCAAAACAAAGTCAAAAGTGTAATTGTCCCAAACAAGAAACTTGGGATATTATCGGTTGACCAATTATTCATGATACGTCAAATGACGTATTAACGATAGAATAGTAATTTATAGTTCATTTTGTACATATGCATTTTTAATAATTTAGATGTCAATGTTTAAAAAGAAACTATGATTAAAAAAATTAAAATTAACTAAAAACTAATTAAATTTTAAGGTTTAAATTTTTGACATCAGCATACGCGTTATAGTGTAAAAATGTGACCCTTGAAGGTCGTATATCTACGTGACCACATGTATATGGGCTGGTATTTTGTTCTACTCGAAATTGTTAAGCTCATGCACGTTGATGTGCCACGATTTTGGCTTTTTTTTCAATGAATAAGGATATCTTGCCATTGTTTACAACAACTGGCCAAGTAACTGAACTTTTTTTTAAAAAAATCTTTATTCATTATTTGCTCCAAATTATACGGCTTTTCTACTATTTCCTTTCATTTCTCATTATCTTATTTGTTCCAAAATTATTTTATCTTTTAAACAATTATTTTATTGAAGTATGTGAAAGTGGAGAATAAATATATTAGGGTTTATAAGTATAGGACAAAGCATTGGGAGTTTATAGAAGTGGGAGAGAATTGTATTAGGATATGTTAAAATGGAGGACATTCCCAATTCTCATTTTTTCTATTAGTATATGTGAAATGTGTAAAAAGTGAAGTTATTTTTGGAGCGCATGTAGTAGTTACGAAACAAACATAAACGTAAACATGTTTGATTAATCTTTATAATGAGACATGCTTGCTAGTACAATAAAAAGTTTAACCCTGTGTTCTTAGGATTTGCAGTCTTATTTTATAAATAAAGTACACACTGTTTGTTCTCTAATAAGCCGTGAAAAAATAAACTAAACATAAAATTATTTTTATGGACAAAGCTTTAGCGTTTAAAAAGTCAATGTAAAAGATAAATCCAAGACTAAAACCTCTAAGGATTAAATCTAAAATTAAACCCCAAAATTTAAATTTTGGACAACGAACAGAGTATGAAATTTGACGGAGGAGTACAGCGGCAATTTTGTTTCCCTCGTGATAGCCGGATGAATGAGCCTGCCGGGATCTGAGCCGTCATCTCACGATCCAACGGCCAGAGACCCATTCCGAATACACAAAACCCATTCCCCGACACAATTCAAACCACCACCAACATTTTTTTCCCCCAACTCCTTCGCCGGCGAAGCCCCACCGGCGACGATGTCCAAGGCCGCCGCCGCGTCGCTCCCGCCGCCGCCGCCGGAGGTGGCCCACCTGGTGGATCAGCTCCAGCGCCACCACCTCGCCCCCGACGCCTCCCTCCTCTCCAACTCCGCCCACTCCGACCTCCTCCAGGTACGCTACGCCCCGACCTACTGCTTCCCGAACTCGATGTCCACCTTCCGCGATCTCACCCGCTGCTGTCTCTGTGCTTTCCCCCGTCGCAGGCGCGAGAGGAGGTCGCGTCGGAGCGCGCGCGATACCTGGAGGCACTGGTGAGTGCGCTCGTCCTTCTCGTGGGATCTTGATTTTAGGGTTTCGGTGGGTTCTGATCAGATCTGGGGGCAATGTGGTTAGGCGGTGTACGCGGAGGCCATGGCTATGGTAGAGGAGTATCAGCACGCGATCTCCACTGGCGTTGCCAACGCTGGGAAGAAGCTCAACTGCTCCCCGCAGGTTCCACTTCTCCCACATTTTTAAAATTTTGCGTCTTTCAGTGAATGGTGGACATAAAGCTACATATGTGAATTCAACTGGTTGATTACAGATGAAACTTTTGCTGCTAAATTGAGAAATGTTCTGACTGAAAATGGAGCATTCTATGGACTGATGTAGGTGTATGAGTCATTGGAGCACCATTTGGCGGTTGCAGAGGCCGCGCAGAGGTTAAGGCTTCCACTGCTCTCGCAGGATGGGGATGTACATGAGGAGGAGATAGAGAAGCTGAGCACCTTGTCTAGGAGCTCATTTGATAGCACCATGACAAGTGCCGCACCCAGCTCGAGTTCAATCTCGACTAGTTACAATAACTACAGCAGCACCGCTAGTGCAGCCACTGTTGCTGCTGCCCCTGGTACTGTTGGTTCGGAGCCAGTTGAGCCTGGAGTTGGCGGTGTCCCTGATCGTTTTCTTGGAATCACATCGGATTATCTCTACCAGGTGCAGCAAGAGCAGCCAGCCATGACCGTGGTATGTGTAAGCTTTTGCAACCAAATTTATCGTGTGAACCAGTTATTGGTGATTTCAAGTTCCATTTTAGTATTGGATATATTATCGTATGTTTCTTGGGGAATCAGACAATTAGTGCTTCACTGCTTCCTATCTCTGTTTACCATTTACTTAAGAGCAATCAGGACATACATTATTTCATTTCAAAACTGGGCTGTTTAAACGTTTTTAGCATGTACCTCTGATTTGCCGTTGCAGGACATGGTTGACTATCAACGAACTCTGGCAAGAGAGATTGAGGCCCGCTTAGAAGCCAAGTGTGATGCTTTAGCTGATCTGTTTGCAATGGATGAAAGGGGTCAGTTTTTGAATCTTGCTATGACTACCAATTTCACTCCCTGTGTTCCTATCCATTTTATGCAATGCAACTTGGGCAACTCAGTTTTAGACAACAGTACACATCTTGTATCCAATATTATTGTTTTAGCTTAACATTTCAAATGTGCCGCAGATTCATCATCCATTAGTCAGATTTCAAGTGCCAGACTTCCAGAAAGGTGAAATTTCACATCTTTCCCTGTCTTGCAATGGTTTTACTTATACGGAAAAGCTTGATATGCCAAAACTCTCTTAGGTCAAGCATAACATTTTGAGTGAAAAAAATCTCCTTGTTTGCTTCTGTAATATTTTACTCAGATCACTCACAGTGCATTCTCGATTCTTGATGGCAATGTCCAATTGTCAACCTTTACTTGTTTGGAATTTAAATATTAATAACAGGGAGTCCATGAGACACATTACTCACAATATGATTTTCCCTTTTGGCAGGGTGAAATTAATTATTGAAGAGATTGAAAAGGAAGAGGCCCTTCTACTGGACGATCTTGCTTCGATGGACAGAAAATTTGCCGAACACTATAATGTACGTGTGTAGTCATTAACTAATTGCTCAAACTCCACATAGCAAGTTAGCTCACTTTATTCTAGTAGAAATTCTGGATTATGTCCACTTACTGATGGCTCCTGAAATTTCAAAAGGTCCTGGAGCAAATTCTTGCTGTACTTATACAGTTCGTTAAAGACAAGAAATTGGAACATCAGCATCAATATGTAAGCTTTCTCATATTCCTATTATGATGCTGCTTCTTTGAAAACATGGAGTATTTTCAGTTTCATATTGTTAATCCTCCCACTTTATCTTTGTGGGCTAATAGGATGATCTGAAGAAGACTTGGCTTATCAAAAGGTGCCGGACAATGAATGCTAAATTAAGGTTAGTACCAGCATATATCACTAATAACATATCTTAATTTGTACTTTGTTAAACATAGTTATTCTTCTAATTGAATTATTTTCTAGTCGGTGATGGGACAAACAGAGTTAATTAACTATTTCTTTCTTAACGTGGTTCTAGCTATCTTGAGCATCATCTCTTGCGTGACACCTACACCAAGGAAACAGTACCGGCACTGCATAGGATCAGGTAAAGTCAGTTTAATTGGTTTAAAAAAACTGACATGATATCTTGAGTTAAGTGGTGCATCTTCTCACGATAGGTCCAATATGTCGAGTGCTTTTCTTATCAGGAAAATGCATTTTTACTTATTTACTGTTTCTTGCAGGAAGTATCTAGTAGAGGCCACGAAAGAAGCTTCCAATTCTTATACTGAAGCGGTATGATAGAACCATCTTACTTTCCCCTTGTAATCTTCAAAATATTTGGTCATTAAATCTTGGTATTACTTATTAACTGAATATCTAGTCCTTAACTCTGTAATGGAAATCTAGTAACTAGAGTTCTGTAGTTATCTATTTCAACTGAATTTATATGAACAATGTATGCCATCTTTCAGTATCCTCTTTTACCTGAGAAGGAATCCACTTTCCCATAATTTAACATTCTAGAGTGTTATTTTATCTTGCACCAGGTTTCACGGTTACGTGAGTACCAAGGTGTAGATCCACACTTTGATGTAATTGCAAGGCAATACCATGAGATTGTAAAGGTAATTTGACTCATCTTCATCGTTATCAATGAGTACCATGTTTGATGCATAAGACAAGTAATTTAAACTGCAGAAACTGGAGGGCATGCAATGGACAATTCATCAGGTCGAAATGGATCTGAAGCCTCATCATGACCATGCAGGTGTCTAGGCTCCATCTCTCCAGGAGTGCAGGCATCTTTCATGTTTATTTCCAGAATGTGATAGCCTGTGGATGTTGCCATGGTCTTGTTCCACTTTACAGGCTTGTTGTTTATTGCTCCCAGCTGATTGCCGAGTAAGCTGGATAGCTTCTGCATTATGTAAAGTTTCACCTCAAGCATGCAATATATATGGAGATCATGTGTGTTTGTGTAAAATTTTCATCCATAGTATGTATTGTGTTCTTCACTGCCATAAGGGGGAAAAAGCAGGATTAACCGGGCACGGAATTATATATATAAAAAGGAAGCAAACTTTCGGTTTGTGCATGGGCGACTGTTTCGATCTATTCACTCATGTTCTAAAATGATCTTTCGGTTTTGATTTTTTTGAGGGGAATATCGCTTTGATTCTATTTCTGTCGCTTGTTTCTATTCTATCCATGCATTAATTTAATGAATGAGATTATTATTAGTTACATAGTACATCATATGATATTATGATGTAGGACATCATCTATTTGGATGCCGATGATCAAGATTCAAGCAGCTGATGGTGAAGAGGCATACACGAATGCTTGATATATGTTCTACGACTGTGGATGGTTTGCCAATTGCCAGTAACCCCACCCAGACTCCACGTCGACGGCGAAAGAACTTTTCATATTGTGGAACCGGCAATTCTGTTCAGCTTCTCTTTCAGGAGAGTGATTTATACTTCGCAGATGATGTGAACTCTACAACAAAGAACAGCACGAGTTGTTGGTCAACAAAGTTATGCAAGTTTGACATATAGCAAGTTACAGAATGTGATGCCAATCAAATAGTGCATATCTACTGCCAAACAACTCACTGGCTCCATGTACATGGTTAAGATTTCTTCTAGTTACAGGTGACAAATTTGACGATCCGATGAATGCACAGCCAACTGCCCAGCTATTTGTTCATTCCATCACACAACGCACATGTAGATTCCACGTAAGTTACAACACATTGTGACTACTCATGCGTAAAATCAGCTCAACTGCCGGCTCTGTACAAAAATGAGCACCAAAGTTCCCTCAAAATAGTTTGTCCGTGTAGGATTGATTCGTCCGGGTACAGCATTCTGCCTCAAGGTACCATGAATTCTGCTGCCGCTTGCATTTCCTCATCCTCTATGTCCCATGTGGAATATGGGCGGCTATATGTCTTATCTGTCGTTGATCATGCAGAGGTAACCGCCCCCAGCATTTCGCTCCAGAGGGTACCTGGTGGCACCTCTCATGTACTCCAGGTGGTTCAAGGCAGCATCGCGGACAACAGAGCTTTTTGGTGTCTTCCCTTTCTCGAGCTTCTTTATCACGGTGCAAGAGCTCAAAGGGCCCTCGCTTCCAGCCCCAGGTCTCCTATAGTGCATTTTGCAACGATGAGGTTTCAAGTTATACAACTTGTGGCGTAATGATTATGTATCTGATTAATTTAGTTAATTCAAGCACCATAACCAAGCAGATGGAAATCAACATCCAGTAAATAAGCCCCTAAGTAGAGTTGCCATGGACATGGAGTGCTTGACAAATGGGAGCAAGAATCATGCTAAACAAAGGAAGGCCACACAACTTACTTCAACAGTTTCTCAGAAGCAACCCTAGCAGCTTCAATGGTGTCCTTGGTTGGAAGCCACTTTACTACTCTGCCAGGATCACCTCGCATAGGTGAGTGGATTTTTACAAGCTGCGCATGTTTTTTTAGAAATCAACAAGTCAATCATTCACATGATAACAGTGTGACTAAGTAATAATCCTTCCATGTAGGAATGGTTCTATACTTCTATTAGTTCGGATTGGGGGAAATGAGAAACTCACACCAAGACATTCCATCATTTGATAATATGCTCTCCCATGTAGTGGAGTGTGTCCCTTTCTGGACTCCGAAAAGTACCTCGTCCTGAAAGATGATCACATCAACTGTAAGCAGATCTGCAGATCAACATACATCACATTTAGTACGTAAGATTGATAGCACCAACCATTCCTTGTATCCTGGGTCTACTGTAAATCCATACATGTCGACACTGTCACAGATAGATAGAGCGAATTCAAGAGCCTTAAGCCCAGTTCCTTTAGCAGAGGAACCAAACGATGTGCCTAGCATGAGGTATACTGGATTGGTTATTGGAATTTCCTACATAGCAAGAGATCCAGCAGGCAGGTAAGAAAACACAAAACATGTACCCAGTATACCATTCTCTTAAATAGGATAGCTAAATTACCCGAATCATTTGGTTCATGATATCATGTATTGTTGTCTTAACAATCAGGGCTTCCTTTTTTGTTTCTGCAACCATAAAAATTAGCATGCCTTATCATCTCAGTACCTCACTCAATGGGAAAATAGGTGGCTGACAGACCTACCATCTAACTCAACAACTTTATCTAGTGCCTTTGCAGATCCTCTGTTAAGAAGGCGAAATGTACTCTTTGTCCCAACATATTCTGTATAGTTCTGCAATACAAACAGAAGTCAGTTCATGTCCAAGTGAAACAAAACAAGAGCAGCAAACATAAGTACTTAAAGAAACCTGGATGGGTGCACCATTCTCTCTAATAACGACATCATAAGAATCAATTTCATCCCCAAATTTAGTTTTAAGAAGATCCCCAGAGTTCCCAACTACAGCACATCTACCAAATTGCCGAGGTACATATGGTGGTGTCTCAGGCAGAACTAATGAAAGCTTTTCCATGCAAAGAGTCCTGTTCTGGCACTTGTTCCTGCAAACTCAAGACTAGACATGCTCAATGATCTGTTTGTGAAGTTAACCATGCTGCATGTCTCAATGAAATTGCAAGTATGTGTACCCACAGATGGATTCCTTTATTGATCCTGCGCCATGCATACTCCTCCCAACCATTTCGCAACGCATCAATGTACTCCTTTGTGAGTATTGTTGTGCTATTGCGGACCTAGGAAAAAAACAACTGAGTGACCATAAGTCCATAACAATAACTAAATACTGTAATCTAACAAACATCTGGACAATAAGGCATCATAGTTTGTGATGTAGTGTTTACATAGTTAGGATTGCCATATTTTGCATTATATCATATGGTATTGAACTTCAATGCATCCATAAAAATCACATACATATGTCAGTTGAATGAATGCTAACCTGCTCCCATGAGGCTACAGCTTCGCAGAGATTGAACTCAAATGATAAACCTTCAGGTTCTCCAGTTTTTGGATCTTTCTGCAAATATCAGTGCATAGAACTAAGAAAGCAAACACAGACATCACAAAAGGTGGCACGAGTATGCGAGGAGTATTTTTCACGCTAGTGGCAATTTTCAGAAGCATAAGGCAGAATGCAATGTAAGTAGAGAGCATGAATTAAAGAGGCCTTTGCAAACTATGTCAGGAGCTGATTACAATTGAAATGAGAAAGACCTGCATCCAGAAGGAAATTACATGGCACATGTGCACTTACCCACTTAGAATCTGTGTCGCTTGGGTACTGTATTACAACTCGACAGTAATCCTCTCCTGCAATTGCTTTCAGCCCTAGTCCATTTGCATCCTGAATTTTGTAGCACGAGTGCACATTAATGATCTTTATATAACGAACACCAAGTCACCAGCAACAAAGAATACACTAAAAATTTCCTTTATGCATATTGATAAGGATACTTTTGATACATCAGAGTACACACCAGGACAGTCCTAGGATGGGACACGGAAGGTAGTACTATGCCATTGAGTAAACAATCACCACGATAAATCAAGAATTACGAAGCAATAACTAATCACCACGCCGATTCTCCATGAGTGTGGAAATCTAATGGCCCCAAATCTCACAATGTAGCATCTAATTGCTCCCAAGACAACTGAAACCTAATTGCCCGTAGAGTGAACGAGATCAATTAACTGCAGAGACAGATCAGGAGACCATACCACACACTTGCTGAAGCCGCTCCGCAGCGCGCCGAGTGCCGCCAAGTCCGAATCCGAAACCCTAGCTCCGCCATCTGCAAGCAAGCACAAACGCATCCATCCCACCTCAGAATCTCCCCCACGCCACACGTAAGCCGAAAAAGCAGAAGAAAAAGGCGCATTACATGAGGAGAGGCCGGAGAGGTAGACGAGGATGGCGGTCACGCCGGAGAATATGGCGGCAGCGAGCGCGAGGGGGAGCACCCGCATGGTCGGAGCAGGCGAAGCCCTAGCTGCCTCTGCCGGCTTGGCCGCTGTGCTCTCGCCGGAGTGTGAGAGGTGAGGAAGTGAGCGGCGGGGATCAGTTTGCCATTTGCGTAGAGTTCGAGGGGGCTTTTCGCATATTATGCATTTAGTTCAGTGAGGTTTAGAGCCGGCCAGATGGGCTGGGCCTTCTCATGCCGGCCTACACGACTGTAGCGTGTTTCAGCCTGGTATGGCATGGGAAGGTGGGGACGTGTCGTGCCTAGGCCGCCGCCCAAACCCGTGGGCTGGCACGATACGGCACGACTCTTGTGCGTGCCGGCACGGCCCACGGGCCAGAACGGCGGGGGTAAGGCCGACGACGGAGGCAAGGTTGGGCAGTGCGATAGGGGTGGCGTCGACGCGAGCGACGCGGCGAGAGAAGGGAAGAGGTGGCGTTTACGGTGCGGGAGGGCGAGTCTCGACGAGATGTAGATGCGATCAATGAGCCGACCTCGGGCCATGGGCCGTTGATGGGCCTGACACAGGCCGGCCCGGGCTCCCCTTGGATCGTGCTTGGGCCGGAGGGACGACACGTAAGCCGGCACGGCACAACCCGTTACAGGAACCGTGCCTAACGAGTCGTGTCGTGGGCATGCCTGGGTCGCGCCGTGCTAGATGACCTGTTTGGCCTGCTCTAGTGAGGTTAGTGTGCTGGAGCTTCCGTTGGGTTGGGCCACTTCTTCATGGCTGCAGTTTCCTCTTCTCATATTTACATATTTTTTAAACTAGTAAATATGCCCATGTGTTGCAACGGGCATCATTTTATTTTATCATAATTATTCTAAAGTAGAAGTCTCGTATAATTCTAATTTATATTTTTTTCTTTATGTCTTCACTGTCCTCGGCGTCGCCTCAGGTCGACCAGCGCGAGCCGACAACATGGACGATGACGTAGGGAGGAAGGCGGCGGCGAGCGGGAGGGAGGGCGCGACACGGATAGGGACGGGAGGAGGGGGCGCAGCGCGAGGCGCGGCACGAGGCGCGAATGGGGACGGAAGGGAGGGACGCAGGGAGGAAGGGGAGCATGAGGTCTTTTTTTCCATTCAAGCCCTCCCTTTTTTTCAGCATTGGGGCTGAGTTAATTTTATAAACACTCAAGGAGTTTTTCGTAAAATAGCCAAGCGGACAAAAATTTTGAGTGGAAACACTACTTGTTTTATAGATAGTTATAGATACGTGTGAACGAATTGGACCGACCTGCTAAATAATGAAGCCCATAAAAAAATTACAAAATAGAGTCTGAAAACGTGCAACCAAATTTGGTAATGGGTCGAATTGATCACAGGCTGGGCCGAAAAAAGAAAATTCTCAAAACAACCAATGAGCCAAAAACGAAAGTGGTCGCACGCATAGTGGACCGTGCGCTTGGTCATCCATTAGGGATTTCGGGTCTGATTCGTGTTGAGCGCGAGATGGCCTCAGAATTGGATCAAAAGATCGCTGCTTGGGCCGCGACCCTCATAAACTTAAGGGGCTTTATGCAAAATAGTCAGGCAAAACAAAATTTTGAGTAGAAACATTATATAGATAGTTATAGATTTAAAAAAATCTACAGTTTTATATTTGAAATTTTCAATCGAAAGTGTCATCAGTAATTATCAGTTGTTGCCTAAAAAGTTTAACACACGTTTTTTAATGAAAAACACGAGTACACTCTGATCATAAATACTTAGACATATAAAATAAAATTTAATCAAAAAGTACCGAAACTTTTACTAATACAAAACTAATGGCAAAAAAGACAAAAAGTTGACCATATTTTGTGTTAAACGTCAATTATGTTTATGGCCTAAAGGGGCATGTAGAAACAACTTACTATGTCATACAGTAGAAATCAGGCACGCCCTTTGAGGCAATTTTTTTACTGACATTTTCAACTAGGAACTAATTCGAGCAAATGCATAAAGTGTTCCCGTTAAAACATAAATACATGATGTGTTTTTTTCAGATGGTAAAAAGAGAGACACGATTCTCTGCCTGAAGGAGCAAGTTTAAGGTCATACGTGTAGACTTCGCAACTGCGAGTCCACGACATGTACGTACGTTCCCTGAACTGAAAACGAAATGAGGAGTAAAATTCAGTCGGCACACGCATGGTACGCTTCCTGAACTTTCTTCCATGGTTTTTTTTTTCTCTCTGAACTTGTCTGAATCTTTCATCTCCTTTTCCTGGTCCAAGGATCATCAAGCATGGGCTGTGTCCAGCAATCAACAATGGCTGGAGCTGGATGGATGGATGGATGTTTGGTCGGTTGCCCGGAGACATGAGAGAAATGGAGGTTGCTTTTGACGTCAAAATGGGCGGCGGCCACACAGAGGTCAGAATGAACAGCCTGTCATGAACACTGACAGGTCAACACGTATGCATATATTCCATGGAATGGAATTTTGGTGTTTTAGTGTTTTGACATTTCCCAGTATTTTATGGCCACAATAATTCCCCCTGTGTATTTGTTACTGAAAAAACAATTATTTGCAGGTTCATACTTCAGCTGTTGGAAGTTGGAACTTGTCATTAGAAAAAAGAGCTGGATAAGGATTCAGATCAATGAGAGTATGGGCTGCCAAAATTCAGCCCTCAGGTATTGCCACTGAAAAACTTAGTAATTTCTGAATTCTGAAGATACTACTGCCTTGGTTTTGTTACAAGGGCTGCTTGTCACTTTTTTTAACCAAAAAAAATTTGCTTAAGAAATGATTCCTTATCAGTTATCACACACAACTGGCCAAATTTGCTACAAGTTGCAAGGTTTACTTACTGTCAGGTAGTCTCATGTTCACACTCATGCAGTCAAGCTCCGTTGCAAGACCCACAAAATTGAACACAGTTGGGAAGCTATTTTGAGCAAACCATTTCAAGAATTATTCCTTCTATTTCTAGTGGTTACAAATTACAGTTATATCTTTCTTGTTGCTACATTTTACACTCATCATGATTGGGCAACAAGGCCTTCTTTCATGATATAGCAACAAACAAACATTACCAACTGAAAATCAGACAAAATTTAGGCCATTTACAGGAAGAATGTCATCAGCTCCAATGCTGTTTATCATCGCGCCTTCATGGCGTGACCATTGGTCCTTGATCCACGGCGGCCATCAGGGCGCGGTGACGACCGTTGGTGCGCTGCGGTGCGACCATGGCTATGGTCCCTTGATGAACCGCTTCCTCTTGTGCCCCTTGCTCGGCTCTTCATCGATTCAATCTTTTCGAGTGTCTCAAGAACTTCCTTCATTGAGGGCCTGCTCCTGGGCTCACCTGCCAGGCAATTTAGCGTCAACTCCGCCGCCTGAACAGCTTGTTTGGAATTATACTGGCCCTCAAACCGGGGGTCCATGAGACGGGCAAGCTTTCTCCGGTCCGCCAAGTAGGGCTTCGCCCAGTCCACAAGGCTGAGCTGCCCATTTGGACGGTTGGGGTCTAGTGCTCGCTGACCGGACATCATCTCCAGCATCACAACTCCGAAACCGTAAACATCACTCTTGACATATAAATGACCTAGTCATGGTTTAGTCGAGCATATAGTGAGAAAGCGAAAATAACCACCAGCAGCTAAGAAAGTATCTACAGATAGTAAACTGTACTTCAGAGCTAGTAACAACTTGAGAATGTATTATAGGAACTTGAATTCTGAATTTCATGTGGGATGCAAAAGTAACTAGTAACTCTGAAATATTAATAATGCAAATGGTATGAGTTGAGGGAAGTTGGGTGCACACTGTGTCATCATTTTTTTTGTGGAAAGTGACAACATTAGGCGAATATCCGTACATAAAAAGGATTGTTAGCACACAATTCCCTAAGATGGATCATCCACTGGATGGAAGCAAGTGCTAACTCATCCATATCTGTCCAAGATGGAGCCCCACAGTCACATGTGTATACATGTCTAGACTCTGGAGTTAGGTAGTGCATACCCCACTATTCTATATATTAAATGACATGGTATTGCTTCCTTTCTAGTTAGGCAATATTCATTTTCGCACTTGACTTCTATTCAACATCCATGGACTATTTATATTGTCTGTTAGCTAAAATTCTGAATTTTATCATTGGACAGAAGGAGGAGATATAGCATGCATCCAAAAATGTAAGTGACATGATTGACAATCCAAAACGCTAAACTTGGAAACATATGAAGACTGAGAAGTCAAATTCCACACACATTGCTATTTCAGTCTGTACTATGACTATCACATGCAGTGTTAAATGTTGATAATTAACTGCAGGGTAGGCATAAGGACACTTACCAGTGGCTACATACTCCGGTGCTGCATATCCATATGTGCCCATGACCCTTGTTGTGATATGTGAGTTGCTACCAGTTGGTCCAAGCTTAGCAAGCCCAAAATCAGAGAGCTTTGCATTATAGTTCTGCCAAAGAACACCGTCAGCATTTGAACTCAATAATGAGAAGGTTGTAGGCACATTGAATAGCAGAAAGCTTACAGCATCTAGAAGGATGTTGGAAGCCTTAAAGTCGCGGTAAATAACTTGTTTCTCTGAGGCATGCAGGAATGCAAGTCCTCGAGCTGCACCAATGGCTATCTTCAGCCTCAGTTCCCATGATAGTGGAGGACATCCTTCTGAAAAGAGATGCAGCCAGTTTCATCATCAGCATACTTTAGTCAAGTCTGTAACTGCCCCAAGATATTCAACACCATGCCGCAGCATGTATTCTACTCCAGAAGACAGAGGTATTGCAGGGAGAAAGAAATGCAGTGTGCATGGCCAGGTAATCACCCCAAGTTTTCAGTAAAATGCCTAAGAGATAGTGCAATGATTAGCAGTAAACCAATAAGAACTCACTCTTGAAAAGATGGTTCTCTAAGCTCCCTTTGGCCATGAATTCATACACGAGCAGAAGTTCCCTGTCTTCAAAGCAGTAGCCCAAGAGCTTCACTAGGTTTGGATGTGAGAGCCTACCCAGAAAGTTTATCTCTGACTGCAGGTAGACATTGAGAAATATAATTAGATGTTATTAATGTCGACAAAACAATGCATCTGTTAGAGTAAACTAAGTTTTTTTAGATAAAGGTTGGAGTAAACTAAGTTAATTGAGTAGCATATCTTGTTAAAGTTTGCAAAGGCGTGTGGGAGGTAGCTGTAGTATTTTGCCTGAAATACCAAAACTGACCCAGAAAAAACACTGCATTGTGATAAACATGTGGTTTATAGGATGCTTCTGGTCAGGAATTATGAAGAGTCTAGTATTATAACATTAATATGGCTCTGGTCAGCATTGGGCTATTGGCAGTTTGGCACTAACCAGATTACATACGCCTATTAAAGAATTGACATTGCAACTTATAAAACAGACAGCCAAGTCATCAGAAGCTAAACAAACATAAAGAACCATAAGCATGAGATGACCATGAGGAAGAAACTTCAAAAGTGTAATGCTTTTTTAATCTGTCCATTAATGGTGGTGTATCGCCAGAAAGTGATCTCATCCTCTAACTTGTTAAGTTTATTGTACAGTAGTAATCAAAACTAAAGTCAAACCCCATAAGCATGCAAGATTCCTATGCTCATGCTAACCAACTTGGCATCCTGCAATTCAAGTGTTTTTCTTTTCTGTCTTTCTAAACAAAGAACCTGATTTTACCTGCCATTCCTCATAACCTTGCATGCTCTCTGAGTTGAGCTTCTTGACAGCAACAACCATGCCGGTGCCACCCTTCACCGGGTTCATCGTCTTCTCATCCACCCATCCTTTGTACACCCTCCCAAAGCCTCCCTCCCCAAGGACACTATCCGGCCTGAAATTCTTGGTAGCTGTCCGGAGCTCAATGAATGTGAATGTCCTGAGGTTTGGTGCCTCCAAGATCTGGCCCTCTGGGTACACCCCGTCGTCGAACCCGCTGCTCGTGCCGCCACTTCCGGAAGACGCCATGAAGCTGCTGCCGACGGAGGAGAGCTTCCCAGTTGTGCTATTGCTGGTTGTGACGCTGCTGCTTGTCTTGGGGGTCATTGTCCCTGTAGAACAAACAGCTCATGTTACCTTCTTGCACTGAGTTTGACTATGGCAGAAATATGTGGAGAAAAATGGAGAATTCAGCCAAAGTTGGAGTCTTTTTTTCCCATTTACTAAGGTCATAGTTAGGATTGCACGAGGGGTTATATCGTTGAAGCCTGTGTGATTCAGGAAAGGGGGAAACTACTTTTTGGTGAAACCTTCTAATTAAAGATGTAATTTGAAGAAGAAAACTAAGAAAGCATTCATCTTAAACAACTAAGTGTTATAGTCACAGTAATTCGTTTAATTCCTTCTCTGCTACCATGTAAAAAAAAGAGAAAATCTTGAACTTGGAAAACTAAACAAGTTGCCCTGATTCTCTTACAAGTTACCGCCCCTAAACATAATCTTGAGCTAGAATAACTGAGATTGTTTATAAAAAAAATATCAGGAATTTCCCCTGAGAAACCTGGTGTATTGACCAGACTTGAGAGCAAAGGCGAAACGCTTGATCAGAAACCAAGAATTCTTCACCCAGGACAGGCCCAACTTATAGGATCCAGGAAACAATCGCGGAGAAAGAAGAGGAAACCAAGTTGTTGAGGCAGGCAGATTATCACCTGAGCTAGGCGGCCTGCAATCCCCCGACACATGAGCCTTCCCTGAACCACCACAGATGTTCCCCATCTTTTCCTCCCTCCCTTTCGCTCCCTCTCTCTGCAGCAGTCAAGAACACACCGAGGGGAGGAAGGAAGGAAGGAAGGGTGCCTTGTGGAGAAGAGAAGCCAAGAAAAGGGAGGAGGAAGAAGAAGAGTAGTAGGGGGAGGGGAATGGCAAGTCAAGGTGGGATTATAAGTAAGCAGACTGCAGAGCTCATGGAGGAGGAGAAGCTGAAAAAAAAAAAGTCTAAGGTTTCCTTCTGCATGTGGCCTACCCCTCCCTGACTGAATTCAGCTCGCCTTTCCTTCCAAATGCAAATTTCTTTACAACTTTCCATGTATTTATTAGAGTAATATTACTTGTATTGGCAATTTTTCTTCGGTTGCAGATTTATGTAGTAGTATTATTGCTCTAAAAATATATATGCATGCGACAATATTGCATTATAGGTAGGTTCAGTTCATTGTCCTTTCCTCGATAGTACATGTATACAATAAAAAATTTTCATTTTCTCAAAAAATACATTTAAATTATGCATAAAAGTAAAATACAGTTTTCATAGTCATGTAAATATAAAAATATACGAATTATTAAATATGTTAGAAATCTTAGCTCATAAAGGAGCAGCATTCCAAATGGAGAGGTGATTACAAGAATATTGGGTCTACTTTAATATTCTGGAAGAAAAATAATTCAAATAAAAGGGATAATGATTTCATTACATGTGTTTAAAAAAACAACAATGTTTATAGAAGAAGAAAATTGTTAATGACTTGGGGTTTGTTGGGATGTGCCTAGAATTGGTCCAAGGTTCCAAGGCACTATCTGCTGGTGGTTTGTTTGACCAGGCAAGCTAGCCAGGGCTCCCTTTACACTATATTTTTTTTAATAAATGGAAAAGATGATTTATTGTTCTTGCAACAAGTCCTTTTCTGTAGCAGGACAGTGATTAATCAGGAGATGGACTAGTGCATGAGATCTTTGGAATTGGCAATAGTAGCACTCCTTGGTGTGGTGCTAGACTATGTCAAAGTATTGCATTTTGTTGATTTTATCAGAAGTGTCAAAGTGAAGTACTGTGACCTTGTTGGTCTAAGAGTATAGACAAATCTAAAACCATGCATGTTTCCATCATGAACCAAAAGAACTATGGTTCTCATTTCTTGCTTATGTGTTCACATTCATATTGTTGAAAGAGGATTTAATTGTGAACTTTTGCTCTAATAAAGTACAACTTTTGACTTAGCTTCCTACAGTAAATTAATATACCATTAAAATGGATGCAAGCCTTATCAAGTCAATTGGAAGAGATTCAACTCCATGCTATAAAGAGGGCACCACCATAATTTTTCACACAAGCATTTGTGGATGATAACATTCTGAAAAAGGGCATTTAGATGGTATATAAAACAAAAGACTGGTGATTGTATTTTTATTATCTCATTAATTTCTACTAATCTTGTTTTTACCACATATTTTTTTGGTCAGAGAGCTCTTCCACTTTATTGTTCAAAACAATATAATGTCAGGAAATATTTGATGGCCATGATGCAAAGCAAATATTTCTCCGTAGTCCGTACTAATTTAACAGGTTTATCGGTTCAAAATCGGTGTATGAGAATTCCAGTTTTTGGTTGAAGAAAAAATTATCTTCAGGATTTGTACGGTTTCTTGCCGATCAGAGTTATTACAACAGGGAAAAGAGGGACACAATACATAATTCCTTACATGTGATAGTTCATCCTAATGTTTGCATGAGTGCAACAAAAACTAGCATTCATGGAGCCCATCCTTGATAATGACTGAGAAAATTGACTGACAGCAAAAGTGGAGAATATTTTAATTTTTTACTGGTCCATTCAACTCAAAAGCTATTTCTTAAATGATGAAGATTTCCTTTGAGAAAAAGGTTACAGTGATGAAAGCACTAAATCCCATTCATCACAAGATAATAGCATGTTTTTTCTTTTCGTATATGTGTTGCACAGAATGCATGATTTTTGCAACTAACAAACTAGAGTAAGTGCTCTATCACCTGCAATACAGATAATAGCTGATACTTAATGTTGACTTACCCTAAAAGCGACAACTTGCAAAAGTGCTCCATTGATCTATATGTGCATGATTTTTACGATAATAAGTATATTAGAAAGAACGATGGAACATATGACGTGCGAAAAGAAATCTGATAGTTTCTGAATCGATTGCGGGGTTGACAAAACATTTTGACATTTTAGTATTTCTGAAACGATTGTTGGGTTGATAATATATTAGCAAAGAATGATGGAACATATGAAGTGCGAAAAAAAAATCTGATAGTTCTTGAATCGATTGTGGGGTTGACAAAACATTTCGATATAGTTGACATTTCAGTATTTTCTGAATCGATTGTTGGGTTGACAAAACCACGAGCTACTTGCAGAAAGGCCACAAATTGCATCTGCATGCTTAGTGCTGATGGATTACAGGTAGATGCCGTGGTAGTGCTGAGAAAATGCCAACTTTTCCCTTTTTCACTTTTCACTTTATGCACAGAAATAAATTCACTTTCGCAATTGCAGTGACTACGAAATGTAGGAAGCTGTCATGTTCACTGGATTTTCTCATCCTCAGAAGGTAGGTTAATTAGGCCTTGTTGGTGTATATGTGTGTATGTGCTTGTAATATGGAAGTATGAAAGGGACTAGAATGTAAATACATAGTGAGATAAGAAAGGATACGGGAGGGAAGTAGAACCCTTCTGAATAGTCTTTCCCTAAAAACTACATGGTATCGAGCTAGGGTTGTCCGATGGCGACGGCGGAGGCGGCGCGCGTGGTGAGCAGCAGAAGTGAAGGCGCGAGGCGAGGCCGCGGAGGCCGGGGCCTGGCTGCGCGAGAGGCGGAGCGCGCACCGGAGGACGGCGTGGGGCTGCTGCACCGGAGTGCGGGCGTCATCGGTGAGTGCTGCAGCACGTGCTCGCTCTGCGCTAGGCTGCTGCGTGCTCTCCACTTGCTCGCTCGCTCCACGGCGCGTGGTGCGTGCGGCCGGCCGGCATACGGAGGCGCGTGGAGCCGGGTGGCGGGTGTCTTGAGCAAAAGCGTCGCTGCTGCGCTTGCTCTGTTGTAAAAAGCGAGAGAAAATTGCTGGTGCCCGGAGGAAAAATAGAGGAAAGGTGCGAGACGCTTGTTGCTGCAAAAGGAAGGTATTTTGAAAGTTATTGGATTATGGCAAATAACCGGGGAATTGAGCGGAGTTCTTGGAAAATTGGTGGAGCTGCTCACGGTGAAGAAGGAGGATGTGTCATCCTCAAGCAAAGAGATTGGTGTGGTTCAAAAGTGGAATTGACACTGTTGATATCAAGTTGGAAGGCATGAAAAATTATTTGGCTTGGTCGAGGAGAGCAATGGTGGAGCTGCAATCAAAGAGGCTTGAAGGATTTGTCAATGGAGAGATAACTGAACCCAAAGATAAGTCAAGCAATGAGTGGAAAAATTGGAATGCAACTAATGCATTAGTGGTTACTTGGTTGTTCCATTCTATGACTTCTACAATTGCTAGTTCGTTGACACAATTATCTCTGCCTCGGACATATGGAAGAGTCTCGCAAGTACATACTCGGGTGTTGGGAATGTGATGCTACTGGTAGATACGGATGACGAGGATACATTACTTGAAACAGGGGAGCTAGCTTTGATGGATTATGTGGCGAGTTGAAGCGGTTGTGGGCTGATTTGGATCACTATGATCCCATTGAGTTACCTCACCTGAGTGTGTTGCTTGGGTAAAGAAATGGATAGAGAAGAGAGTCATTCAATTTCGAGGGTTTAAATCCGAATTTGAACGGAGGCGTGATGCCATATTTCATCTATCTCGGCTTCCTAGTCTTGAGGATGCCATTGCTGCTATGGCACGGGAGGAGACAAAACTCAAGGTGATAAAGGGTAATATCTCAAGTTCACCTAGTCCAACTATTGTGGCAACGGGGTCCCAAGAGACCAGATTTTGCTACAATTGTGGTGAAAAGGGGCATTTGATCCGTGATTGTCCACAACCATCTAAATCATATCGTGGCGGGGGTCGTGGTAGAGGTGTGCCAAGAGGTGGTTTTAGCCGAGGAGGTGCTAATCGTGGTGGAAGAACAAGCTCTAGAGCTAACCATGCGTGGTAGATGGATGTGCCATAGAATCGCTACGCCCACCAAATGAGCTAGATGAATTTAGAAAATGGAAGGAAGTCTGGAAAAGGTTCTATATTGAGCACACAAGAAGCAACATCCTCAAGTGACACAATGGCTAATATGGTTCACTCGGACTCGGTATTCATAATCAAACTCATATGTCCAATTGGATACTAGATTCGGGAGCATCAAGGCATGTTACGGGCAAAGTAAATGAATTTACATCTTATACATCATATTCACATTCTTATAAGGGTATGATCAAAACTGCGTATGGAACCTCACGCCCTATTAGAGGTGTTGGGATAGTTCAATACACACCATCTATTACTTTATCATCGTATTACATGTTCCATCCTTTCCCGTAAATCTTATTTCAATAAGTTCTTTAATTGATCAAATGGATTGTCGGGTGCTTCTTGATCGTGAAAATTGTTTAATTCAGGGAAAGGAAGACGGGAAGAAATCTTGGAATTGGAACATGGCATGATGGGCTCGGTATCTAGATAGAAGCAAGACAAGAGAAAAAATCTATTTTGCCTTATCTGCTAGTGAAGATGAAACTAAGGTGATGTTGTTGCATTGTCGTTTGGGGCATATATCTTTTGATATCATGAGAAAAATTTTTCCTCATGAGATGTCTAAGGTGAACAAGAGTAACTTAATGTGTGAGGCTTGTGAGTATGGGAAACACACTAGAAGCTCATATGTGAGCGGGGGTTTGAGGAGTTTATCACCTTTTATATTAATTCACTCGGATGTGTGGACTTCCCGATTATTTCTATAAGTGGTGCAAAATATTTTGTTACCTTTATTGATTGTTATTCTCGTATGACATGGGTATATTTAATGAAGCATAAAAGTGAGGTACTTGAATGCTTTAAGTCTTTCTATGCTTATGTGAAAAATCGTTTGGTATTTCTATTCAAATTATCCGGAGTGATAATGGAACTGAATATGTGAATAAGGAATTCCAAAGTTTTCTTTCAGGAGAAGGAATTCTACATCAAACTTCATGCCCGATACCCCACCACGAGAATGGAGTGGCTGAGAGGAAGAATAGGCATCTTCCGGAGGTAACTCGTTCACTTATGTATACAATGAATGTGCCTAAGTTCCTTTGGAGTGAGGCAGTCTTGACTGCTATTTATTTGATAAATCGTATGCCTTCAAGGATACTTGATATGAAATCTCCTTGTGAGATGATATTTGGGAAGAATGAATTCCTAGTTCCTCCTAAAGTCTTTGGATGCACATGCTTTGTTAGAGATCATAGACCGGGAGTTGGAAAGTTAGATTCTCGAGGCTATTAAATGTGTTTTTGTGGGGTACTGCTCTGGACAAAAGGGGTACAGATGTTGGAGCCCATCGGAACGTCGTATGTTTGTGAGTATGGATGTGACCTTCAAGGAGTCAATTCCTTTTTATGGTGAAAAAACAGACTTGAGTTCTCTGTTTGAAGATTTGGATTCTCAAGTCATAATAGAAGATGATGATGAAGTGGAGTCCGAAGGTGAACCTCAAGTGGAAAAGAAAAAGGTTGTGGACGGTTTAGTTTCAAACCCAATGGAGGTGAATGATACTGAACAAAAGAGGAGAGAGCAAGATGTTCCTCCGTAGAGAAATTTACAGTGTATGTGAGAAGAAGGAGAAAAACCCTTGTGCAACCCACTACTATTGTCGATGAAGTTGAGAGAGGTCGGGATGATCAAGTTCACTCGGGTGATAATGAGGGTGAACAATTATCGGAGTCGAGAGGAGAAATGGTAGATCATTCTATTGATCTACCTATTGCTTTGCGAAGAGAATCAAGAAGTAAGGCGAGGTAAGCCTCCAAGTGAAGTATGGCTTTGAGGATGAGTGTGAGGGAGAACATAGCGATGAGGTGAGTAATTATGTGACATATGAGGCCCTACCATCGAGTATCGGGCATTTGTGACAACTTTGCAATCAGTTCAAATCCCAAAAATTGGAGGAAGCAAAGCAAGATCAAAGATGGAAAGAGGCAATGCTTGAAGAGTTGGCGGCTCTTGAGAAAATGACACATGGGAGCTTGTACCTACTCCTCATGGGAAGAAGGTGGTTGATTGCAAATGGGTATATATTGTGAAGCGATCGGAGGGAAAAGTTGAGAGATATAAGGCAAGGTGGTAGCAAAAGGATATAGCCGGACATATGGAATCGATTATGATGAAACGTTTGCACCGCAAAGATGGGTACGGTGAGAACCTTGATTTCTTGTGCTTGCTAACCTTGACGGTCTTTATATCAATTAGATGTTAAAAATGCATTTCTTCATGGAGATCTTAAGGAAGAAGTTTATATGGAGATCCCACTGGATTCTCCACTACAAACAAAAGGTAAGGTACTAAGACTAAGAAAGTCTTTATATGGACTAAAACAATCGCCAAGGGCATGGTTTGATAGATTCAAACGTGCAATGCTCGCTATGGGATATAAGCAATGTAATGGAGATCACACCTTGTTCTACCTACATTCGAAGGGCACATAACTATCCTAGTTGTCTATGTTGATGATATTATTATCACTTGGAGATGATACCTTGGAAATTGGAAGGTTGAAGGAGAATCGAGAAGGGAATTTGAAATTAAGGATTTGGGACAGCTTCGATATTTCTTGGGGATTGAAGTGGTGAGATCTCCTAGGGAATCATGCTCTCACAATGAAGTATGTTTTGGATTTGCTAAATGAGACAGTATGCTTGGTGCCGTTCGCCACTACACCAATAGAACAAAATCATAGATTATGTGCTGAATCTGACATCCTGTAAGCAAGGAGAGATACCAAAGACTTGTGGGACGTCTCATTTATCTATGCCATACAAGACCCGATATAACATATGCTATGAGTGTGGTAAGCGAGATACATGCATGACCCAAGGAGTGGTCATATGGATGCGACTATAGAATCTTGAGATATTTAAGAGGGAATCCAGGCAAAGGATTATTGTTCAGGAGAAGTGGGCAGTTGAACATAGAATGTTACTGTGATGCAGATTGGGGGAGCTGTCTTGATGACAGGAGATCTACCTCAGGCTATTGTGTGTTTGTTGGTGGTAACTTGGTGAGTTGGAGAAGTAAGAACGATCACCGTGGTGTCACGTTCTACTGCGGACGAGTATAGGGCTATGTCACGAGCCTATGTGAGTTGTTGTGGGTGAGAAATCTTCTATCAGAATTAAAATTTCCGAAGGACACTTCTGTGAAGCTTTGGTGTGATAACAAATCGGCTATCAACATTGCTAACAACCCTGTTCAACATGATCGAACCAAGCATGTGGAGATAGACCGCTTCTTCATTAGAGAGAAGATTGATGAAGGAACTTTAAGTCTAGGGTTTGTAACATCCGAAAAACAAATTGCCGATTGTCTAACAAAAGGGTTAGGTGTTAAAGAGCATATATTCGCATGTAACAAGATGGGCATGATAGATATACATTGCCCATCTTGAGAGGGAGTGTTGGTGTATATGTGTGTATGTGCTTGTAATATGGAAGTATGAAAGGGACTAGAATGTAAATACATAGTGAGATAAGAAAGGATACGGGAGGGAAGTAGAACCCTTCCAACAGTCTTTCCCTAAAAACTACAGGCCTTGATATTTATGTGCAGAAGCAATGATTTCTGACAATATGCTACTAAGATGGAAGACTAAAATGAAAGGTGAAAAAAACAGTCAGAAAAGTGACAAAGCAAAAGGTTGAAGAACCATATCTGAAGTTCTCAGTTGCTTCTCTGAAGTCAAAAGATCATCAGATTGTCTATCTGAAGCATACACTACTATGCCGCTTTTGTTTTCTTGTTGAAAATAAGAAGTTACTAGGAAATTTAGAAGAGCTTTCTGCCTCTAATCAGTGTCATGAAAACGAAGATTGATATAAACTAGATGAGACATGCTATATACGCTTGCTTAGTTTGTCGAACAAAGACCAGAGTAATTAGGCAGCATCATTGGAAAGCCGGCCGGCTATCTGAAGAATACATCAAAGAAACCAGTAGTAGCTTTCAGAGAAAAAAAACACTGGAGGAAATAGGAAAGCGATACACCAACAATATTCAGAACGATTAATTGCCAACCAAGCTAAACTAAATAGTAATTAGATGTTAGATTGTCAAAATTTATCTGTATATCTATTGTGTTTTGTTGACCAAATTGTGGCCATCCGACGGGCAGTTGAGGAAATTTGGGAAGGTCCTGTTGTTTGCTTTCACACACACACACACATCTATCTGATTGCAACTAGCCAGTTATAGTTGAATTCATCGTCTAGGCACAACTAATTGATTTCATGGTGAATAAATTACCACTACTACCTCTATTTTAAAATATATTATCATTATTATATTTTAAACAAAATATTTAACCATTCATCGTATTCAAAGCTATATGACATACTTGCACTGTATTTTTTACAAGAAAAATGGTCAAATATTATTCTAAAATTTAACATCTTCATATATTTAAAAATGAAGACATTACTGTAGCAATACCATGGTGTTATGAAAGGTTTTAGACTTTGGTAGGGGTAATTAACAGGACGGCAGTTAATTATAGAATTATAGAACCCAAAACAGCAACATCACCATATGTTTATGAAAAAAAGCAGTTGTGATCACTGAGATTTTTGAGTTTTTATATTATTAAGGTCTCTAATTTCCTCCCCTAACTACCACCATATGTACGCGCATAGTTGGGTAATTTAGATGAGCAATTAAACATATGAGATAAAAGATATTTGAGAGATAAAGGATATTTTAGACTGAACTTCTAGAAGCTTGGATGATGAAAAAAATCCTTATTTGATGTACAGTACCATTAGAAGATGTTAAAAATTAATAACCTTCCATGTTCAGCTGAAACTTCAACATTAGTTAAAAATCCATAGTTTATTGACTCATTTTTTTTGAAGGTCATAACCGAAACATCTCTCTTAAGTAGTAGGAGTTATATCACACATTGTGAAAGAACTGAAACTAACGTACTCACCCAATAAATAATTGGAAACATATAGCTGCACTGAACATCGATCGATCTGCAGAATGTCAAACACATGCTGATGCGTCTAAATCAATTATTCTTTAATGATGATATCATAATTAATTAACACGGTCTGATTTTATATCATAGCACTGTACATGCATGCACATATATACGGATACAGACTGGTTATGAAAGACGCAGATGAGATTGGCCTAAGTACGTTACTTGGACTTCACTTAACAGTTAATAATGATATCGATCCAGTCGACTCGATTTTATTTGCAGACAGCGATCGATTTCAATTAGGGCATAGACCAAATTATTGTGATGTTTACTTGATCAAAACACCGCGCGTTTTGCTGAGAGAAAATCCATATCTAGATCAAAGACTACAATGAATTGATGGTTAGAGTTTTGAATTGTATATACTAGAATTAGGAGTTTGTTTGATTTGGATCTCTACAAAAATTTTAATAGTAAAAAAAACTGTATTAGTTAAATCGAAATGCGCCAACATATCCGGAACAAGTACTTCTTTTAATTCTTTTGGCCGCGCTGGCTGAACATTGCCGGCCAGAATTTTATTAAGGAAGAAAAGAAACACCATTCTTGTTATCGAGACGCAACTACATTATCGTCGTTTTATTTAGATGACTCAACGAATACGATGCATGCGACTAATGTAATTAGATAGTTTGATAATTAAGGATTTTAAAAAAAATTAAAAAAATAGGAGGTGCTTAATTTGCATATATACATATATATACACACACACCTTATATTATAAAACATTAAAAAAATAGTTGTACCTTATAATTTTATATTTTTAGATGAAGAAGGACTATTTATGTATAATCTTTGACCATTATATGTTGAAGAAATGAGATTAAATACATCTTTGCCTTAAGCAAAGTTTATTATCAAGTTGAAAATAGGAACCTGACAAGATGACAGAGACAAGCTGACAGAGCAGGGTACCGGGCCTGCTTCGTTCGAGGTCCCGGGGCATCCATGTCCTTATTAGTTACACATGTTTTATGTTAAAAAGAGTGTGAAAACCTACAACATCTATATTTATAAAAGTGCAGCGGGTCCTCTCTCACGAGGCCTCGAGGCATCCATGTCCTTGTTGGTTACACACTTATGTTAAAAAGAGTATGTAAATCTACAAGATCTATATTTATAATGTGCAACGAGACTCTCTTCGACCGAGGCCCTAGGACTCCCATGCCATTATTGGTTATATAATCTTATGTTAAGAAGAGTGTGTAAACCTATAAGGTCTATATTTATAAGATACAGCGGGGCCTGCTCCAGCCAAGGCCCCAGGGACACCCATGTTCTTGTTAGTTACGCACTCTTCAGTCGAGAAGAGTTTAGAAACCTATAAGATTTATATTTTTAAGTTAGGTTTATCGTGAACCCTTTCATCAATGACATCTTTGAGAACCTTGTCCAATATAATAATAACTTCTATTAAAAGGCACGAGAGTGCGCCCGAGGCTCGGGCACAGCCAGCGGACCCGGACACTATACGTGTCCTAGGAACGGAACCTAACCGGCTACACAACATTTTGAGGGATTGACATTACTTCATGATAGGAATAAATCGTATGATAACTCTAAACGAGGAGCCCGCAGGTATTGGTTGCCCCGGGCTTTTCACAGAGATCTCCACCTAGGAGTTATTAACTCAAGGCGAAGGTTGTGTGCACCGTCGGCGATCTGAGTAGGATGGTAGTCCTAACGACCTGTTCGAGGGTGACATCATCATGTCAATTGCATTGCGGCGCCTAGAAGATTACGGATATTACAGCTTTGGTCGCATGCAACCAGGTGGTGGCGAGGTTTGAAGCCATCGGCGACGCCACGTCACTCAAAGCAACGAGGGTGTTGCGTGCTGGCAGGCGATCTACGACTTCAGCGCCAAGCAAAGGGAATCAACGACGGTTCTATCGTGACTTGGCTTGGGCCCACTAAACCCGATTTTGAACAGGTGGCAAGAGGAGCAAGACACAACTATACCGATGCCTCCTGGCAGAGTGCCAAGGGCATGATAAAAACAAGCCCATCGTGGTAATCCTTCCATTTAAATCAAGGATGTCAGAGGGGATAATGAGAAGATATAGCATAAACATTCTCTAGGTGATAACGGCGTTGTAAACCCCTCCTTGGACTATAAAAAAAGGGGTTATGCCACTTAGAGGAGGATCTTTGGAAACCCTAGAAAGAAAAATATTAAGATAGACTCATTTTGTAAGCTTGCATTATAAGTTCTTGCATCCTCATAGTCTCAAAAACAGAAGTAGGGTATTACGCTTTCGAGCGACCTTAACCAGTATACGTGTTGTGCTCTTATTTGTTTTACATACTTTCTCATACCACACTCACCCTGATCAGCTCGATCCCTACTTGTCCCCGATCGAATTTTCAAAGGAGATTTTCTCTTCTCCGTTATGAAAGTATAGCTCTCAAACAGACTTATATAAAAATTACAAACACTTTAAAAGATGTATTATTAAAAATACTTCGTATTCAGGGTATAACTATAGCACTTGCGTTCATCAAAACATTGCAATTTAAAAGTTTTCATTGGCCAGAGATAAAATCATACCAGTCAACTGTATCAATTAAAAGGAACGGAGACAATAATAAAGGTACAACAATATAGTCGGTACATCAAACATATCTTGGGATAGGTCCCTTGTATAGCGCATGGGACTTACAGTTGTGATGTCGTGGAAGACGTAGCAATATAGTTATTGATCAACACAATTAAAAAAACAATATAGTCAGTGAGGCAATTGATCAACACAATTAAAAGTTAGAAGCACATTAGCACAAGCACAACAACCAAACAGGAGTTCATGTGACAGATGTAAAGTTTTGTTCTTGTTGGTATATATCTTGGAGCATTCCAGTTTGAAGTCTAATTTAATGAGGGTACAAATTTAAACAAAACCGTCAAGCTTAAGAACGGTTAGTGTTCATCAGCTGGCACAGGCAATTAATGATCAGAATCAGAATCACTTTGTGTTTTAAATCTTCAAACTGTATTCAAATTGAAACGCGTCAAGATTCCAGGAACAAAACTAACTTTACATGTGACATGAACTCTTCTCCCCCTCTGGATTATCCAAGAAGAACCAGTCGTCGTATCTGCATGTGCCGCTACATGTCTCCTTGTTCTCTCTCCTTATCTAACTCTAACACATACAAGAATTTTAAATATCAATAAATAGATTTAACGGATTTAGAAGTTAAAAGTTTCTTTAAAAGTTAAAATCTTCCTATGGTATTTATGCCGAGACGTGATTCTAACACAACATAGCTAAGAGGAAAGGAAATAAAAAGAAAGACAACATAGCTAAGAGGAAAGGAAATAAAAAGAAAGCCAGAAGTGTTGTTTTTCTCATGATGAAACTATTCAACATTTATTCTTTCAATATTTTGTGTAGCTCGTTTGGTTTGGTCTGTCGTTCACTTAACCTTTAATTTAAAAACTCCTCGCAATGTTTTGCATATGTTTGGAAGTTGGCTATCATGTGTTCCTCTAGACATGAGGAACCTACTTTTGATGGGTGCAAGCTGTGGTCTCTGTTGATTGATTTGGCTAAGCAAAAATGACATAATTTTTGATAACAAGATGGTGTATTCTCTTTTGCGGGTTATCTTTCTAGCTACCCGATGACTTTGTACTTGGGCCATTTTCTACAACCTGGATCTGCGGAATATTATTTTGAAGGTATCTCATCGGTTGGACCGGGTGACGCGAGAGTTTTTTACCCAGGAATATGAGTGACGGTTTAGTCTACGGATTGCTAGCCATTGGACTTATGTTTCTGGCCTTCTTTTGTGTTAGGGATCTGAGATGAATGTGTCTTTCTTTCTTTTGTTTTTTTCAGTCTTTGCAGAAGCTGGAGGCAAATCAATGAATTGTATCACCTCGATGTAATTAACTGATTCTAATAATAAAAGCTTCCATTATCTTAAAAAAGAAACAATCAAGAAGTAGTAACCGTTTATTAGCTGTAAATTAGCTGCAAATCGATTGATTAGTACTCGAAACGAACTAATCAGAATCTGACGAGAAGGCCAGCTAGCTCAAGACAAATGGCACAGCTAGTGGATCAGACTATCAGAGCAGTTAATTACTAGCTTAAGCTGTTAAAGAAAACGGTTACTCTCTTCAATTCTATAATTATTAACGTTTCAATAAGATTAGAATAAAATATTTATAACTTTAATTAGAAAAACGTTAAAAAATATTTATTTTTAAAATAGAACAACATATACGAATTTATCTTTTAAAGCATTATAATAAAAATATATTTATTTATTTATTTATTGTATATATTATAATTAAAATGTTAAAGACATATTTTATAGACTATGCCATTATTTAAATATAAAAATTATGAAACTGTAAGAGTTCATCTGAATAAATATACAGCTCACTAATTCAGAGTTTGAGAGAGTGGAATTGTGTGGTGCAACGTGTCCTGCCGTGTGATCAGTGGCTTGAATAAACCCAATGCGATTACTTACGTGTCAGTCAAAGTCAATCGACCAACCAGCAACTTAGAAATAATAAAAAAAGATTATTGTTTGATTCAGACAGGGGATGCAGCCTGATGGATGAGGGGTAGACTGGTAGGTACATTTGCGTTTCAACTTAGCTAAGCTAAGCTAATTTATATGTCGTCAGCAACGCTGCTTACGCATGCAGACTGATGATCCTGAGATCGAGCTAGAGTGATTTAGGAGCTGTTTGTTTGGCTCCTAAAAGTTGCCAAATTTTATGTATATATCAAAATTTATTACTATAGTGTTTGCTTAGTTATCCTATTTGTATCATGTCTTGCTTCACTGGTTCTTGGACCTATGCGTAGTAGACTTAAATTCTTGTCAAACTTACCTATAATTATGCTCAACAAATCGCTAGCCTCACTTTATGTGGCATGACATACTTGTGGCAAATAAGGTGTGACATACTTAGTCATCGACCAAACAACCAATAAGACTAACCAAACAACCAATAAGACTAATAGAAAAAAGGTTAGGTTTGTACCGCGATTGTATATGTTGATATGAAAATCATCATGACACACGAAGCCATGAGAGATTTGCTTAGTTTCAGTATAAGTTCTATCAATTGGGTTTAAGGTGTATCGAGTTAGTTTGATTACGCAACTAACAAGATATACAAATCGTATAATATAAAGGAACCGATTGTCCAATAAACTGATTTGATGTAGCAATATCGACCAATGTTGATAGGATTTTTAATAGTCGGCTATGGATCCAATGTAGAATCAAACAATCAGGTAACCATTGTTACAAAAATGATCGAAAAACCAATCGGCCGATAATAGATGCATATGTCCGATGGTTACAATATACATCGATTGAAATTCCAATGTAGTCGATATAAGTCAAAGTTCTTATATATTGGCTAGAAAACTGATGCTAACATGATACATATAAATAAAAATAAATAATGATATCATTCATCCTACTATCTTTCAACTTTTATTATGTTAAAAACAAACTCGATAGCCTAATCGTTCCAATATAACCGAATATAATATTTCATAATACAATAAATTTGAATAGGTTATTTATATTCGTTGTACTATGGAATTTTTTTATCACATCAAATTTTAGATATATTTGTATTGAAATGAAGGAAGTATATTTAGGACGGAAGAAATAACTAATATCCCATAACAATTACTTCGTCAGCGACAAGGAGTTATGATTTATACCAGAGGTCAAAACCAGGGAAATCGTCAACAGGTCTGTGCATTATGTATATGCATTCAAGTGGAGATTAATTGTTACTAACTGTTAGTCTGTCACTGCCTCTGTATCTTCCTTCTTCAGTAATCCGGTGATTAACCGTGCTAATTAACCTTTTGGAATTAATTAGTTTTAGTTACTAATGTGCTATCTATCTTTGCCTGATTGGTTTGACTTTGACCAAGCAAGCATAGTGACTCGTGATCTGACCTACCTGCTAGCTTGCTGGCTATTTCCTCGTTTACGTTGAAAAATAAATACGATTAAATTTGTTTTTATGAGACAAAAAAATATTTCACCCAACTTAGCTCCTGTCTTCTTCTTCATCGTCAGGTCATCGCCGATCAGTTAATGGCTGGATAATAATTAATTAATTAAATCGATTGGAGGAAAAGACGAGACGACGAGCAGAGAGAGAGCATACGAGTGACGCATAGTAATAAATAATGTGGGTGCTAAGGAGGAGGAAGAGGCAAAAAGAAGTCGGCCTAAGTGGGCCGATTTGGCGATAAGTGGGCCGGTCTGTAGGGTTATATTTTGGACTTTTCGTTACGTGGGCCCAAATCCGTTCTATTGTTTTGTGCTTTTGTCCCTGATTTGGCAGCTATTTCTGAGTTTTGGACAGCTACCTTTTTATGTATGATGGATAAAAAAAAAATCGGTCCTTTACTCCAGTATTCAATGACCACTGCGGATACACAGCCAGCAAGCTTCAACTCCAAATTTATTTTTTTTCAGTAACATGTTTTTCAAACGGACAAATTATACATTTTTTAAAAAATTATATAAAAGTTATTTAAATTTAAATAAATTTATTCTTGAAGTTTATGTGGTAACAAACTTTTTCGTACATGCATGAAAAAGAGACAGACTGCCGTAACGAATATAGTTTAAAGTGGTGTTTGGAACTGATGATGACGATGAAGTTGAAGATTAAGTTGTCCTATATAAAACGAGAAAGACATCAGTACTTAATTAATTAATTAATTAATTAAGTTTTAATTATTATGAACTTGACGAATAAATATATTTGATATTTTGAAACATCTTCAATAAAAAGCTGAGAAAAAACATACTAATAAAAACTAGGTAAATTTAAATCTTAATGAGAAAAAAAAGCCTAAGTGAGCCGTCTAGAGGTCTGTTCAGATTGGTTTGGTTTCAAAGCAAACATTTCTAAAATATGATAATATCAAAATTTTGATAAATTGATAACATCGTCAAGTTTAAGTTTTGATAGGATATACTCAATATAATATTGTCAAAATTTTATAAACATTATCAATATTTAGTAACAAAAATATAGTCACATAATTATTAATTTTAACAAATAATATTAAAATAATTTTATGGTTTAAAATGATATCAATGTTTTCCTGTCGTGGGTGCTACGACATTCCGCCACGTTGGCCCAATCCGATGACCCAAATATTTTGCAATTTACCCCTTAATTTTGGTCTCTACTACCATATAGTCCATACCATCGGTGGCGGAGCGGAATGTCGAGTTGTCGACCTGGTGTTTTTGCATTGTGCTCCCTGATTTGAAAGGTATTTCTGCATTTTGACGGTATCTCATCCAGGAGCCCAGGGCGGCGCCGGCGCACACGCGTGGCGGCCTGGCCGAGTGGCCGGCGACTCGGCTGCTCAGAGCGGTGCGACGAAAGGCCGCGCTGGAGCCTGCCGCGGCTGCGCGAGGCGGCGTTCGAGACCAGCCAGGGAGAGCGCAGCGGTGGCGGGGCGCCGCGGCAACCTAGACCAGCCAGGGAGCTCGCTCGCGCAGCTCGCCACGGCGGGGGAAGAGAACCTAGAGCCTAGTGCGGAGTCACCGATTCAACAGCAATCATCTGGAAACAACGTACAGGTGAAATCCAATCTCCTCCAAAATAATCCCCAATCTCCCATGGTCCCCAAACTTTGTGTGTATTTCCCATCATTAGTGTCGTTCTAATTTATCATTTGTGCTGTTTTCAAGCGCTTCCATTGGAATTCTTGATCTGTCAGGTTGACGCACTGCATGATTTGATATGGGAACGTGCGGATAGAAAATTCCTATTTTTGGCGTAATTTCATGAAACTTGATTGCATGTTTTGTTCTCTGCGATTCATTTTGGAATTTGGGGTTCAACTGCAGTTGAAATGAGTCATCTCAACTACGTTCTGAACAATTCCCATTATGCTGTGGAAGCGAAAGCGAAGAGCCTCTCTTTTAAACATGTTTGCAATCCCAACTACTTACTTCCACCTTTCCCCCTTCACTCCGGTGGGGATGATGGCAATTTCAAAGCTTCCGAAACCTGCAAGGCAAACGTAAAAATTTTCACATTGGAAAGCTAGCTTGAGTTGAAAGCCCTATAAATTTTTTTAGTATAAATTCTCTATTTCGAAGTCAAATGATTCTGATCCTGAGTAGGAATTACTGATTTGCTAAGCTGAAATCTGAATTTGTTTTGCCCTGAAATTTTATTTGAAAATTGTTCAAAAAGAAAGTTCGGTACATGTTTAGAAAATTCCTGATTCAGGAAATTTTTAAGCTGAAAACCTGAGTTGGAAGTTGTTCTTAGGAATTTAACAATTAGTGATTTTTTTATTTATAAATCCAAATAGTAAGGACAACAAAAACCTCCCACTACATTGTGACCTAACTGTTGGTTTGCGTATTAGAAAAATCCCTCGTGCTAAATCCAGCAGTTTATGTTGTCTGTTAGTTTTTTAGGCAAACTTTTATATTTGTGCCGGTGGCTGTGATGGGAACATAACAGAGGCTCTTATGAACTTCTAATTCATACTAGTATATTTATGATTATTGTACATGATGACTTGCTGAGACCTTTTGCTTTATCATGCTACTATCTGGAATCAATATTGTTCTAAATAATAACATTTTGCCTACTCTTAAAACAGGTAGCATGTCACTGGTTACCTGGCCGCTCCCTGCACTGCATGGAATTTGCACGGCCTCGGTGAAGAGCAGAGCTTGGTGGCTCTGCAGAGATGGCAATCTCCCGTCAACAAGTCGAATTTCTTGCACAGAGCCATCGAATGTGGGTTCTGCCATGGAGTTGGAGGTACTGGACTGCAGTGAGCAGACGTACTATGAGAATTCTGCTGCTTCTGAGGATGAGGACGATGATGAGGAAGAGGCTCTAGAGTGGAGCAAAGATGAGCTTGATGCCATCTCGGCACTCTTTGACCGGCCGATGCGCCAGAAGCCACCAAAGCCGACAAACCCAGTGAGGCAGCGACCTCTCCCGCTGCCACTGCCTCACAAGACACGACTACCCAATGCTCCTACACCAAAGCAGCATATCAGGCTGGCAGCAAGGGCTGCACTTTCTTCACGCTCTTCATTCAGTGACCAGGTGTCCAAGAACCCAGAGGCCCTTATCGGGATTGCCCGGGAGATCGCCGCGCTGCCATCAGAGTCTGAGGTGTCCATTGTGCTCGACCGGTGGGCTCGGTTCCTCCGGAAAGGCTCCTTGTCAATGACCATCCGAGAGCTAGGGCACATGGAGCTCCCAGAGAGGGCATTGCAGACACTGTGCTGGGCTCAGAGGCAGACTGCCGTGCCACTCTTCCCTGACGACCGGATTCTTGCTTCGACCATTGAGGTCTTGGCACGCTTCGACCAGCTGAAGATGGAGGATGCACTAGAGCAGTGTGTCCCCTCGGCGAGCCGTGCTGTTCTTGAAGCCATGCTGAGTGGGTTCATCAGAGCAGGTAAAGTAGGCCTCGCCCGCAAGCTCCTTGAGTTTGCCAGGATCAACAAGAGGACCCTGAACCCAAGCGTCCACGTGAAGCTGATGCTGGAGGCCGTCCGTACGCCTGAGGGCTATGGGCTCGCCGCGGCGCTGCTCGACGAGCTTGGCGAGAGGCCGGAGCTGCACCTGCGGCAGCAGGACTGCACAGCCGTGATGAAGGTGTGTGTGAAGCTCCGGCGGTATGTTGCCGTGGAGAGCCTGTTCAGCTGGTTCAGGGACTCTGGCGGGAGGCCCACGGTGGTGATGTACACCATGGTGATCCACAGCCGCTGCCGCGACGGGCGGCACCGGGAGGCGCTGGCCCTGGCGTGGGAGATGGAGCAGCAGGCTGGCTGCCTCCTCGACCTGCCGGCGTACCGGGTGCTGGTGAAGCTGTGTGTGGCGTTGCACGATCACGAGAGGGGCCTCCGGTACTTGGCGAGGATGAAGGAGGCCGGGTTCATTCCGACCGGCGACATGTACGGCGTCCTGATCGGAGGTTACGCGGCGGAGGGGAGGATGGCCAGGTGCCGGAGGCTGATCAGGGAGGCGGAGTTGGCCGGCGTGAAGCTGGAAAGGAGGCTGCTTTCGCGCTTGTCTGAGATGGGAGTTGAGCATTCTCAACTCTGAAGAAACCGCTATTGCGGTTGACATCTGACGAGCATGGACATTGCACAGAAATTGAACTGTAAAATCAGGCTCTGCGTAATTGACTTTAACCTGTAGTAACAGAACATCCCATTACGAATATATCTCTTTTGTTGTTGGCTTCTTGTCCTGTGGGCATTTTTTGTTCATCGTCGTGATTGTATTTGTACATAGTAGCTGAATATCTGAAAGGCTGAAACATATTCAAAGTCCTGATTCCTGAAACTGTCTTCTCGTGGTTTTCAGATTTAGATGAATTGTTCTCTTCAAATTTTGGCAAATTTCTTATGTTTTAAGACATCTATACCATACTCTAAACTTTGTACAGTGTAATTTAAGAAGTCTGAATCTTGTAAGAAAGCAAAAGTCTGAATCTGAAGAAAGCAAGAACCCACCAAAAAGGAAAAAAAACTCTGAAAGCTAAAGGAAGACAGGGGCCGTGGCCTCGCGTGGAAACACTATCCATCTCGCTCTCCCGCCTCGCCAGTCGCCGCCGGCGAGAGGGTCTCTCCCCAAAATGCCGCGCCTCCGCCTCCCTCTACTCCTCACCCTCTTCCTCCTATTCCCCAGTTCCCCTCCCCAGCGGCCGCCGCATCAGCCTCTCCCCTGCGGCGCTGCCCCCTCCGACGCCACCACCGGCCGCTAGGTCCCCACCCCGGAGCCCTTGCCGCCTCCGCTCTACACTCCCTCCTGCCCCTTCCACCGCAACGCCTGGAACTGCCTCCGCAACAGCCTCCCACCGGTCGCGGCGCTCTCCTGGGCGCCCACCCGCTGCGGCGTCGTCCCGAGGATCGACGCCGCCGCTTTCTTGGCGGCGGCCAAGGGGCGCCTGATCGGGCTCGTGGGGGACTCGCTGTCGGAGAACCTGGTCGTGGCGCTCCTGTGCGCGCTCCGGTCGGCGGACGGCGGCGCGCGCAAGTGGAAGCGGCGGGGCGCGTGGCGCGGTGGCTACTTCCCCATGGATGACGTCGTCGTTGCGTACCACCGCGCTGTTCTCCTCGCCAAGTACACGTGAGTGCTATTTGCTGAATCGTGTTGCTTTCCGGGTTTTTTAGAGACTGCCATTACATCTTTAGACTACAAGATGTGTAAAAGAGCAATCTTTTTATGTGTTATCGGGATGAATTGTAGCTAGGTGAGGTGAGATTACCCATATTGCATCAGTAGTGATGTTTTAGATATAAGACTATAAGTGAGTAAGCAGGGAGATCCATTGAATCTGATGCAGTTCATACTGGTTAGTAGTCTATAGAGATTTCAGTTTTCTTTCTATGCTTATGAATTGGATGCATGAAATAGAGATGATTTTTTAATACCAGAAAGGCAATTGCAGGAAGATCTTGGTAATTCAGTGATTTCACACCACCGTGCAATACTAGGAAGTGGATGTATTCTCAGAAGAAAAAAGGGATATCACATATGTTCCTTTGTTGTAATATGGATCAGTTCCATTTTGTTTGCTTGGATGGCCTGTGCTTGATGTTTGTATCACTGATGTGTGTGGGACTGGGCGGTAGTGCCTTTTCTGTTCTCTTCAAGAAATTAGGGTGAATATTAGGTGCGGTTGTCTCCTGCATTGATGCTGCATGGCTAATATCTGTGCTCTGCACTGTGCAGTGGTGTGGTTACTGTGATTGTGTCTGGTGTTCTCTGCTGAGTACTACTGAATACTAGTTTATACTTGTGTCGTTGATTATCTTTCTTTCTTAGATTCATAGAAAATATATTTGCGAAAGTGTGAACTAAAATGCAAAAGGATACAATTTTGTCTACCGCAAAGCTTGTGTCATTGGCAGTGACGGCAGCAGCAGAGGCAGAGCTAGGTCCACCCGCAAGATCTCTCCTCCGGTGGCAATGGCGGCGCAGAGCGACGACGAGGCCGTGTGGTCGGCGGAGGCGGCGCAGCGGGTCTAGGGCAGCGTCGTGCCGCTCCAGGTCCACCTCCTCGACACCGACATGAGACATCACCACCCTTCCCCCACCACCGCCCTTCCTGGTAAATCCTCCTGCTTTCCATCATCTTCTCGTTCGCGGTCTGTGGCTATGCTCTTCAATTGGTGGTCTCCATCCAAATCTTGGATCTTTTCCAGGATCCCGAGCACTTAGATTCTCTGGATTACTGGCTGTTAGGATTACATTCGTTCGGGCACTTAGGTTGTTGATTGCAGTTTTAGGATTTCTGAATTTGTAGGTCTATGTACAATATTAGACTTTTGACCCATTGCACTTGATTAGCAAGGTTAATGACTTGCTTGTTTTGTTCGCATATTGTGTGTAAAGAAAAGAGTTGCTGTCATTATTCTCCCTTGTTTCTACCACATGCAACAAATGCAAGTTATACTTTTTCTGCACACCATATATGTTAAGGTGGGTTCATTGCTCATCTTTCCCTTTTATGTGAGTGATCTTTTGAACTTGTTAAGAAACAATAATATTTACGCTATCTTATGATACTTCATTATCTTATCGGCTTTACTTATGGAGTTATGTTTCATCAATAACAGACTTTGGGGCCAAGAATCGGGTATCTTCCACTGTTGGTACCAATTATAAAGGCTCATTTTAGCAGCACACTCCCGTCTGTTATTGACATTGTTTGGTTTGAATATAAAGGGCTGCCCTTAAAATGGTAATAACACATGTTATCTCCTACCAATATTTATGAATGTTGATTGACCGTAACATTATCACCAAAACTACCCTCTCAAATTTCCAACTTCCCGTGTTACCTTTTGTAACATCCCGAAAATCGAAGAAACGAAATCGGAACGTAAAAATCGGAAAACTTTCGCTTGTTGCTTTTTTCCTCGGGTTTGTTGCTTCTTATTTGCCAGCTCGGTTGCATAAATTTAGTAGTGATCAATTCCTCTCGGTGTTTGTGAATGAGTTGGGGTTTGTTGGGAAGAAAATTTCGAAATGCGGGATTAGGGATTTTAGAAGAAAATCGGAGAAGAGATGCGGATTTATGAAAATACAAATTGGAGAAAAAGGGTATTAATTGTTGATGGTGGAAGATTGATTAGGGTATAAAATAGACAATAAAATATTTGGGGGATTTACAAGAAATCTAGGAATTTTTAGAAATCAAAATAGGGAATTATGAAATTAGGAAAAAAATTTAAATAAATATGAAAAATTTATATGGAAAAATAAAAGTGGAGAGAAAGTTGAAAATATAATATTAAAAATTATTCTAGGAATATTGGAATTTATTTTGAATTTTTAGAATGGAGGAAAATGGAATTAGGAAATTAGAAATTAAAAATCGGAAAAATATAAAATGCTACTGTTCATTGCGCATGAGTTGCTCGACGCCGTACTCGGCCCGTGCGCGCCGCCGCCCCCTTGCCGCCGTACCGCGCGCCGCCGCGGACCCGCGCCCCGCCGCGCGCCCGTGCTCGGCCCTCGCCCGCCCGCCTGCCGTCGCCCACGCGTCCGACCCGTCTGAGCCCCGTTCGCGCCGCGCTCTCTCTCGCCACGCTGCACCCGCGCGCCCGCCGCCTCCCCGCCGCATGCAGCGTTCGCCGTACCGTGCCGCCAGCCGGACCTTCCACTTTCTCTCCCGCCCTCCCTCGCCACCGCTATATAAAGGGGCCAAGCCACCCTTCACCCACCTCGCCGCCGCCCCATCTCTCTCTCTCAGGTAAGTCCACGCCGCCGCCTTTTTCCCCAGCGCTAGCGCGCGCCGCCTCTGTTTTTTGCGTGGGCTCCGGTCGAACACCTTGGGGTGATGAACAGTCGCGAGAATAAAGAAAAAGAAAAAAAGAAAAACGAGAAAAAGAAAATAGGGAAAAATTTTGGAAAATTTGGGAAAATATTTTGTGAAGACTTGAGTAAAATTTTGGACAAAAATAAATTATTTTCTTGCATGATTTCTCGGGAAAAATTTGAAAATCAAAATGCGACTTTTCGAAATATTGTTTCGCGTCGTTTTCAAGTCGGATTTCGTTTAATCCTTTCTCGCCGTTTAAATGTGCTGCTCTTTTGTGCTCGAATCTTCGAACCTCGAGCACCAATCCTCCGCGGATATTTTCAAATCTATTTTCTCAAACAAATCGCGATCGTCGCTTGCAAAACCTTAAGGCATCAACCCGATGTCAAAACTTGGAGTTTTCCTGGCGATCCTTGTACAAACTCAAGAAGAAATTTAGGCTAATCGCTTGGAATTGTTTTCGTGGCTTTTATGGTTCTTTTCGATCTTTTGGTGTTATCTTGGATTCTAATCGAATCGATTGACCTTTCGCACGTACGGATAGCACCTGAAGAGGCGGCATCAACCCCATTGAAGACACCACTCCACAAGCGTGCGAGCAAGGCATTCTTCTGAGACATATTCATCACATTCTTACTTTTGCCGGTGATGATGAAGGCAGCTGCACAAGAGATTACTCTCGTGATCACACTCATTTGCCTTCTTGCGGGAACAAAGGATTGGGTGATGGCAGATCTCAAAACAAACCTCTTTCGGGAATTCATGTAGCTCCACTTTACACTATCTTCGCCATCACACGGAGTTAAAATTTCGAAGGATATCCCTAAAATGAACATATAGTTTTATGACGGAAAAGCATCATACAAGTCAAGCAAGAAAATAAACAAATAAATAAATGGGAAAGTAAACAACTCTAGACTTCTTGTTAGATTCCATGGTCTTTACGGATCGCACATAGAAGGTCGTAAAGAACTCCAACGGGTATATACCTATAGTGCAAAGGTGTAACATGCTGAAAATCGAAGAAACGAAATCGGAACGAAAAATCGAAACTTTCAAAAACTTTCGCTTGTTGCTTTTTCCTCGGGTTTGTTGCTTCTTATTTGCCGGCTCGGTTGCATAAATTTAGTTGTGATCAATTCCTCTCGGTGTTTGTGAATGAGTTGGGGTTTGTTGGGAAGAAAATTTGAAATGCGGGATTAGGGATTTTAGAAGAAAATCGGAGAAGAGATACGGATTTATGAAAATACAAATTGGAGAAAAAGGGTATTAATTGTTGATGGTGGAAGATTGATTAGGGTATAAAATAGACAATAAAATATTTGGGGATTTACAAGAAATCTAGGAATTTTTAGAAATCAAAATACGGAATTATGAAATTAGAAAAAATGAATTTAAATAAATATGAAAAATATATGTGGAAAAATAAAAGTGGAGAGAAAGTAGAAAATATAATATTAAAAATTATTCTAGGAATATTGGAATTTATTTTGAATTTTTCGAATGGAGGAAAATGGAAATAGGAAATTAGAAGAAAATGGAAATAGGAAATTAGAAATTAAAAATCGGAAAAAATATAAAATGCTCTTGTTCATTGCGCATGAGTTGCTCGACGCCATACTCGGCCCGTGCGTGCCGCCGCGCGCCATGCGCGTCCGCCGGCCGTCTGCGCCCGCCGGACCCGCCCCGTACTCGCCCTGCCGCCGCCCGCCCGCGCCACGCGCCCGCCATCATGCCGACCACGCGCCGTACTCGGCCCTCGCGCGTGCCCGCCGCGTCGCCCCGCGCGTCCGAGCCGTACGTGGCCCTCGTTCGCGCCGCCTCTCTGCCACGCAGCCGCCCGCCGCGCGCCGGCCGCCTCCCGCCGCATGGCGTTCGCCGTACGCGCTGCGTCGGACCTTCCCCTTTCTCTCCCGCCCTCCTGGCCACGCTATATAAAGGGGCCAAGCCACCCATTCACCTCATCGCCGTTCCCTCCTCTCTCCGCCCCGCCCTGCCCGCCGCCGCCTAAGCGTCGTCACCGTTCAGCGCGTGGCGCCCAAGCCCTGACAGCTAGCCGTCGCCGTAAGCCAGCCGCCTTTTTCCCATGCGCTAGCGCCGTACGCCCTTTTTGCAGAGCTCGGTCGAACACTTGGGGCGATGAACAGTCGCGAATAAAGAAAAAAAAAGGAAAAATAGGGAAAATTTTGGAAAAATTTTGAAAAATATTTTGTGAAGACTTGAGTAAAATTTTGGGCAAAAATAAATTATTTTCTTGCATGATTTCTCGGGGAAAAATTTGAAAATCAAAATGCGACTTTTACGAAATATTGTTTCGCGTCGTTTTCAAGTCGGTTTCGTTTAATCCTTTCTCATTGTTTAAATGTCTTTCTTTTTGTGCTCGAATCTTCAAAACCTCGAGCACCAATCACTCCGCGGATATTTTCAAATCTATTTTCTCGAACAAATCGCGATCGTCGCTTTGCGAAAACCTTAAGGCATCAACCCGATGTCAAAACTTGGAGTTTTCCCGCGATCCTCGTACAAACTCAAGAAGAAATTTAGGCTAATCGCTTGGAATTGTTTTCGTGGCTTTTATGGTTCTTTTCGATCTTTTGGTGTTATCTGGATTCTAATCGAATTCGATTGACCTTTCGCACGTACGGATAGCACTGAAGAGGCGGCATCAACCCCATTGAAGACACCACTCCACAAGCGTGCGAGCAAGGCAAGTCATCACACTCTTTGAACATATTGATCCCAATTGTGAAATGATGTTATTTTAAACTCTAAACATGCATGCTATACGAGTTACATATACTTGTTATGCCATACCTTGCTATTGATTACCTTTAGAATTACTCCTTGTCACTCTCGATATGATACAAACAACCGAAAAATAACTTGTAAATTGCTTAGCCATGCTATACTTAGATTCATGCATACTCATGACTTTATGAAAAGCTTTGTGCTTGGGCAACTACCTTAGGGAAGGTAGTTGAGATACGGCTGTGGAGACATGAGCGCCACGTGGCCATGAGAATGATGAACCGAGTTTGATGAAGATTGAAAGTACTACACAAATGTTTTAGGGGGCGTGGATGATTTGGGTGGATTCGGAAAATACGAGTGCCGACCACTGGTCAATTAAGGACCAAGCCATGAGATAGCGGAAACGAGCCAGTCAGTACTTCTCGAATGGGTATAGACCTAGCGGAGTAGATAGCCGAGCGGGCGGTACCCTTGCATAGTGGTTCTTGTGGATGAGATGAGATGTGAAAGAGGATGATAATCGAAATTTATTTTAACTTGATGAATGAAATCTCCCTTACCCGGTGCGCAGAACTCCTCTCACTTGCTAGAAAAGGACGGCTAGAGTGCATGAGGGTTTAAGTTCATAGAGCGATGCTTGCCAAAGTGAGGTTATCGAAAGGTTTTGCCGTGATCGTCCCATATAAAGGGATATAAGGCTCATTCAATGGGCGATCGCGGAGTACGGGTAAAGTGTACATCCACTGCGGTGTGAATGAATCAATCTATTCGAATAGCCGTGCTCGCGGATATTGAGCATCGTGACAAGACTTTCGCTTGGCTAGACTTTAAACTTAAAAATGTTGGGATGGGTTTGCATGATGATTTTATTCACTTGGTGGATCAACTTCTCGAGATGCGAGAAGGGGTGGACTCCCGAAAACCATGACGAATCGGAGGCGGGAAGCCATCCTTGGAATCACGATGGATGGTAGACGAGCCGTCGCCGAATTAATGAACTATGGAACTAAAACTTGACTTGGCTAGTTGTTAGGCTTGTGAAAAGATTTATGAAAATTGGCTTTATGTAAAAGAGCATCGGCCATTCCTTGAATAACCCTATCATATGCATCACTTCCGTGTTGGCTTGCGAGTACGGTTGGTACTCACCTTTGCTATACGCACAAACCTTCGATGTTGGGAATGAAGAATCGGAGGATCCTTATGCCTACTACCGGGAAGGCGAAGAAACGATGGCGTTTACTAGGTCTTAGTCCCGGTCGTTGCACAGCTGGCAACCGACATGCCGTTGCCTTTATTCCGCCGCCTCATCTAATTTACGCTTTTGTGTTGTATCCGGACCATGAGGTCCTATGTGGTGAGCATTGCCTTCGGGCCTATCATTGTAATAATTTCGTTGTAAGACTATTCGTGCATGTGCACTGGTTATTCAAGATCTTGTATTTCGTGGGTACCAACTACTCGATCCAGGGAAATGGTACTAAGAACACAAAAGATTCCCGTTCCAAAACGAGGGTCCACGGAGTGGTATCGAGCCATGCGACCAGTAGGATAAGACCAACTAGCGCCCTACCCCGACTAGTTGGCTAAAGGGAAGTATCCTACGTAGGACCATTTCGCAAACTATTATTTTTGAAAAGACACATACTTTTTCCTATACCTTTATTTCCTTTCTTTACCCAAATGGTTTTGATGTTATCTCTCTCTCCTCTAACCCTAAGTTGTTTTCAAAAGCGGATGTCGGACCATGTCGGAGTCAGGAAATCACCATCCCACGGGATGAGGGATTCGTGGCACAACTTCGAGTCATTACTATGGTGTCTAAGGTACCCAGAGCCACCAACTTACGGATCGGGAGGCATGGCTCAGAGGATATCCGGTATGGAAGCGGCGGTTTCGGTGGAGGGCTGCATGGGGAGTGAGACACCTTTTGCTTCCACACACGTTACCATCGAGATCTAGTGGAAGCGGCTATTCAAGACGCGGCCCGTGAAGCGTTCCTTCGCCTCAATGCTATTCACCGTGTCTGAACTCACGGTGATTGAGTTTGTGCACCACCCCTATCACGAGGAAGGCAATCCGGTCGCAGTGGAAGCCACCCTTGCTACAACCCTATGGTCACCCGTCTATCCCGCCGGCGAGACGGCGGATGACGCTATGAGGAAGCTTTGCTCGAGATCAACGACCGGCGGCAACGCCTCAATGATCCAGTCGAGGAACACCGAGCTGCGGGGATCGGATCAACGTGCTTTGCACTCGGCCTACAGCCAACGGTGCCCGGTATGAGCGGCTCTCGGACCGTTACATGGCCCGTGGGGAAGCCCAGTGGAGCTGGAGGAACAGCTCGGGAAGAGCAAACAACATGTCAACCATGGAGGAACGACTTCGCTTTCGCCCGTCCATGCTCGCAGTACTTCCACCGAAGTTGTACCACCTCCTGCCCGTGCCCGACCACTACTACCTCATGACTCCAGCATGCTTGAACACTTTTCAAGCCATGATGGAGCAAGTTTTATGTTGAGCACGAGTCGGCACCGTGCACGATAGACCCCACCTGCCACCTCCATGGGACCCACCTCGAACTCCATGGCGGTGCCATCCGAGCTGGTTCGGGAGAGGAGAACCCCATCCAGGATCTACACCGACTCCGAGTGCGAGACGGAGCTGTGGAGATTAAGTGGGAGTCCGGCGACACCGATCCAACAGAGGAGGAAGCTCCCACTCGTCGCGACTCACACCGGAGGTCCCCTCACCGCAAGACCGCTCGGAAGAGTACCCGACCACCAAGCGGGAAGATCCGGCATGACTCCGAGGCCACCACCTCGAGCCATGGGGACTTCGATTTGCTTCAGAGAGGATCACCCCTTCCGCACTGGCTCCTGCGGATGGTTGGATGATTACGCGAGAGGACCGCCTCAACTTGATCTTGCTTTGGACGGTTTGGCGGCAAGGATCACACCCTTTTCCCCTAATAGCTAAAGGCGTAGTACGATGTAGCTTTCGCATCATGACATGTGGGGTGTGCATGTACAGTCCATTGTATCCCCTTTGATGTAACTTTATGGACCTACGTATCGTTTTATGGCATGCTAATGATAAGCTTATTCTACCATGCTTGCTTGTTCGAAGAAATGGCTCGACTTAATCTGCGCTGATTCCTCACGGAGAAGTAAACTCACTTTGGAAATCCAACCCCTTCGAGGACTCAAATAGAAGAAGCTCAAAAGGAAATGAAGAAACACGGAAATCAAAGAACGCATGGCTGGACGCGCTAAGGAATTTTCGGTAGACGACAAGGGAACCACCGTGGTATAAGAAAAGAATCTGCGTGCCGAACAAGGTGGTTTGAGGGGTTGATCTTAAAAGAAGCACACGAATCAGCATATTCGTTACATCCGGAAGCACGAAAATGTACCGGGATTTGAAGGAGAATCTTGGTGGCCCAATATGAAAAGAGACGTGGCCGAATACGTAGCCGTATGCGATGTATGTCAAAGGGTGAAAGCGAGCATCAACGGCCAGGCGGGCTTGCTGCGGCCGCTTAAGATTCCCGTGGAAATGGGATGAGATAAGCATGGATTTCATCGTTGGACTACCCAAACTGCAACGGTTATGATTCCATTTGGGTAATAGTAGATCGGCTCACCAAGACCGCCGATTTATTCCGTAAAGACCAACTACAATAGCGCTAAGCTAAGCGAGCTATACATGAGTAGGATTGTGTGTTCTTAGTACCATTTCCTGGATCGAGTAGTTGGTACCCACGAAATACGATCTTGAATAACCGGTGCACATGCACGAATAGTCTTACAACGAAATTATTACAATGATAGGCCGAAGGCAATGCTCACCACATAGGACCTCATGGTCGGATACAACACAAAAGCGAAATTAGATGAGGCGGCGGAATAAAGGCAACGGCATGTCGGTTGCCACGGGCACAGGGGACTAAGACCTAGTAAACGCCATCGGTTTCTTCGCCTTCCGTAGTAGGCATAAGGATCCTCCGATTCTTCATTCCCAACATCGAAGGTTTGTGCGTATAGCAAGGTGAGTACCAACCGTACTCGGCAAGCCAACACGGAAGTGATGCATATGATAGGGTTATTCAAGGAATGGCCGATGCTCTTTTACATAAAGCCAATTTTCATAAATCTTTTCACAAGCCTAACAACTAGCCAAGTCAAGTTTTAGTTCCATAGTTCATTAATTCGGCGACGGTTACGTCTACCATCCATCGTGATTCCAAGGATGGCTTCCCGCCTCCGATTCGTCATGGTTTTACGGGAGTCCACCCCTTCTCGCATCTCGAGAAGTTGATCCACCAGTGAATAAAATCATCATGCAAACCCATCCCAGCATTTTTAAGTTTAAAGTCTAGCCAAGCGAAAGTCTTGTCACGATGCTCAATATCCGCGAGCACGGCTATTCGAATAGATTGATTCATTCACACTTGCGTGGATGTACACTTTACCGTACTCATGTGCCCATTGAATGAGCCTATATCCCTTTATATGGGACGGTCACGGCAAAACCTTTCGATAACCTCACTTTGCGATGCAGCTCTATGAACTTAAGCCCTCATGCACTCTAGTCATCCTTTTCTAGCAGTGAGAGGAGTTAGCGCGCCGGGGTAAGGGAGATTTCATTCATCAAGTTAAAATAAATTTCGATTATCATCCTCTTTCACATCTCATCTCATCCACAAGAACCACTATGCAAGTGCGCCTCCGCTCGGCTATCTACTCCGCTAGGTCTATACCCGTTCGAGAAGTACGGTTGTCTGGCTCGTTTCTGGCTATCTCATGGCTTGGTCCTTAATTGACCGAGGTCGGCACTCGCATTTTCCGGAATCCACCCAAATCATCCAGTGCTGAGTCTAAAACATTTGTGTAGTACTTTCAATCTTCATCAAACTCGGTTCATCATTCTCATGGCCACGTGGCGCTCATGTCTCCACAGCCGTATCTCAACTACCTTCCCTAAGGTAGTTGCCCAAGCACAAAGCTTTTCATAAAGTCATGAGTATGCATGAATCTAAGTATAGCATGGCTAAGCAATTTACCGAAGTTATTTTCCGGTTGTTTGTATCATATCGAGAGTTACAAGGAGTAATTCTAAAGGTAATCAATAGCAAGGTATGGCATAACAAGTATATGTAACTCGTATAGCATGCATGTTTAGAGTTTAAAATAACATCATTTCACAATTGGGATCAATATGTTCAAAGAGTGTGATGACTTGCCTTGCTCGCACGCTTGTGGAGTGGTGTCTTCAATGGGGTTGATGCCGCCTCTTCAGTGCTATCCGTACGTGCGAAAGGTCAATCGAATTCGATTAGAATCCAAGTATAACACCAAAAGATCGAAAAGAACCATAAAAGCCACGAAAACAATTCCAAGCGATTAGCCTAAATTTCTTCTTGAGTTTGTACGAGGATCGCCGGGAAAACTCCAAGTTTTGACATCGGGTTGATGCCTTAAGGTTTTCGCAAAGCGACGATCGCGATTTGTTCGAGAAAATAGATTTGAAAATATCCGCGGAGTGATTGGTGCTCGAGGTTTTGAAGATTCGAGCACAAAAGAGCAAGACATTTAAACGAGCGAAAGGATTAAACGAAACCGGACTTGAAAACGACGCGAAACAATATTTCGAAAAGTCGCATTTTGATTTTCAAATTTTTCCCTGAGAAATCATGCAAGAAAATAATTTATTTTTGCCCAAAATTTTACTCAAGTCTTCACAAAATATTTTTCAAAATTTTTCCAAAATTTTCCCTATTTTTCTTTTTTTTTTTTATTCTGCGCACTGTTCATCGCCCAGGTGTTCGGCCAAGCCCAGCAAAACAGAGGCGGCGGCCGGCGCTAGCGCAGGGGAAAAGGCGGCGGCGTGGGCTTACCGGCGACGGCGGCTAGGCGTCGGGGGCTTGGGCGTCGGCGGCACGCGGCAACGCGGTGACGACGGCTTAGGCGCGCGCGCCGGAAGGCGAGGGGGGAGAGGAGAGATGGGGGAACGGCGGCGAGGTGGGTGAATGGGGTGGCTTGGCCCTTTATATAGCGGTGGCCAGGGAGGCGGGAGAGAAAGGGGAAGGTCAGACGCGGCGCGGTACGGCGAACGCCATGCGGCGCGCGGGAGGCGGGGCGGGTGCGCGCGGGTGCGGCGTGGCGAGAGGAGCGCGGGCGCGAACGGGGCCACGTCGGCGTCGGACGCGTGGGGCGACGGCGGGCACGCGCGGGCGAGTACGGCGCGTGGGGTCGGCGTGGCGGCGGGCGCGTGGCGCGACGGGCGGCGCGGCGAGGGCGAGTCGGGTGCGCGGGGTCCGGCGCGCGTCTGGCGGCGGGCGCGCGGCGCGCGGCGCACGCGGGGCCGAGTATGGCGTCGAGCAACTCATGCGCAATGAACAGTAGCATTTTATATTTTTTCCGATTTTTAATTTCTAATTTCCTATTTCCATTTTCTTCTAATTTCCTATTTCCATTTTCCTCCATTCGAAAAATTCAAAATAAATTCCAATATTCCTAGAATAATTTTTAATATTATATTTTCTACTTTCTCTCCACTTTTATTTTTCCACATATATTTTTCATATTTATTTAAATTCATTTTTCCTAATTTCATAATTCCGTATTTTGATTTCTAAAAATTCCTAGATTTCTTGTAAATCCCCAAATATTTTATTGTCTATTTTATACCCTAATCAATCTTCCACCATCAACAATTAATACCCTTTTTCTCCAATTTGTATTTTCATAAATCAGTATCTCTTCTCCGATTTTCTTCTAAAATCCCTAATCCTGCATTTCAAATTTTCTTCCCAACAAACCCCAACTCATTCACAAACACCGAGAGGAATTGATCACAACTAAATTTATGCAACCGAGGGGCAAATAAGAAGCAACAAACCCGAGGAAAAAGCAACAAGCGAAAGTTTTTGCAAGTTCCGATTTTTACGTTCCGATTTCAGTTTCTTCGATTTTCAGGATGTTACACCTTTGCACTATAGGTATATACCCGTTGGAGTTCTTTACGACCTTCTAGTGTGCAGATCTAGAAAGACCATGGAATCTAACAGTAAGTCTAGAGTTGTTTACTTTTCCCATTTATTTATTTGTTTATTTTCTTGCTTGACTTGTATGATGCTTTTACGTCATAAAACTATATGTTCATTTTAGGGGATATCCTTCTGAAATTTTAACTCCGTGTGATGGCGAAAATAGTGTAAAGTGGAGCTACATGAATTCCCTGAAAGAGGTTTGTTTTGAGATCTGCCATCACCCAATCCTTTGTTCCTGCAGCAAGGCAGTGGAGTGTGATCACGAGAGTAATCTCTTGTGCAGGCTGCCTTCATCATCACTGGCAACAGTAAGAATGTGATGAATATGTCTCAGGCTGATCAAGGTGCTTTGTGGCAATCAGTAATGAAAGGTGTGCTCTTCAGAAAGAAAACTTCAATACTAGCCATGCTTAATAAGTTCGTTATGAAATGGCTGTTCGTAAAATACACATCAAGCACTCTGACTAATAGTACCTGCTATTTGAGTATGGTGCATTCTCTGAATACTGTATCTTCATCATTTAACCAGAATTGTGTTATTTTGATATTAGGTAACTTAGATGGGTATACGAATATCTCCACCAGGCTTAAGCTTGGACCATTTGAAGAGGATTACTTAGTATGAACTTCCTCAGTAGAGGGTCAACAAGGTTCTGATGAGCCTGAATCTCCTGGATCTGGCAAACCATGCATGCTTTTCTGCATTGAATATATCTACCTTTACTATTAGTTGAGCATTCTCATACACTCCATACGCACAAGTTTTTTTTTTATACAGTAGCTAGTTGGTGCATAGTTGTCACATTCTTAATTTTTTCTGGTGTGCTTGTAGTCACATAATAAGTGATTTCAACATGTTACAATGAATCAGCTTTCATCCTGGCTCTTATCAGTTATTCTCTGGTTAGGCAGGGTTCCTGTTCGATTATATGTGCGCAGTGTTCAAGAAGACCTTTATGATTTAGAAGATGCAGTACCTGTTGGTGAATGGGAAAGCATATCCTATATTAACCGACCATTTGAAGTACGGAGGGAGGAAGGTATGTAGCATTGTAATGAACATTTTATCTTTTGGATGACAGTAGAACAAATTTGGTCAAGCTTTTGCTTGTCCTTCATGAGTGGTTTGCATATGGTGTTTTGCATGCTTTGAAAGGGTTCGATCACCAAACCTGGAAGTAGTGGCGCTCTTTTATAATTTCGAGACAGCAGTAGTGCCTATTGTTGTACATTTCCCCTCATTCCTGTGAAACATATGGTGTAGGGATAGAGATCCAGATGTTATGAAATATTTGGTTTCACCAAAGGGTTGTGGTTATCCCCTAAAAAAGAATGCTTACACCATTATGCTTGATATTGTGGTGCTATGATTCAGAATGTTTTACGATGCAGTATCAGTAGTGCTTTCCTGATACATTTCTTTGGTGCAGGTAGAAGCTACATCACCCTGGAACATGCATTGAAAACGTTGATACCTGAGTTCTTCAGCTCAAAGGCATCACGTATACCTGACGTTTCCGAACCTGCTCCTCAGGCACCAGATTCAGCCCCTAATGATGATCCTGATGTCACTCCAAGAAGTTGTGTGAGAAGGGAGAGTCGTCCACTTCATCGAGTCAGCAAGAGGCAAATGTGGCCAACAAGGGTAAAATAGTGAAGCTAGTAAGGGTGCAAGGCATTGAGGTCGACATGGACATACCATTCCTTTGGGTTGCCAACAATCTGAAGAACCCTGAATGTTACGTCCATACTTGTGTACATGTCGGTACAAGAAAACGAGAGCCTAAGGATGATAGATGAAATGTTAGAAACACGATAGGGAGAGCATGTTCCAGGAAAAATCTGGTCTTGTTCTCATCTTGGATAGTCCCTAGACATCAAATATTCTTTGACAGATGCTGAAATCTTAATACGTTTTGACGTGCTGATCAGTTGGTGTAAGATATGTGCGGCTGGAATTGGAATTGGAATTGGAATTGGATGATGAATGAATGAATGCTCAATGTTTTGAAATGAACAAAATTCTTTTTGCCGGGTTGGCGAAGGAGGCCAACCAATTTCATTAATTTCATTAAGTAAAGGGAAAGTTTTCAAAATATAGAAACAATTACAACGGCAATAAGTTGCCGACTTTAGACTCAACGTCTAATTTCATTAAGTAAAGGGAAAGTTTTCAAAATACAAAAATAATTACAACGGCAATAAGTTGCCGACTCTAGACTCAACGCCAACGGGAAGCAGGGCGCTGGACTGCAGTCCGCCCCGCCGCTAGCCAAATCGGGATTACTCGCCGTCGGGGAAGATCCCTGCTTCTCTCCAAACTGCTACCTCCGATGTCTGCCACTAGTTCCCCCACCGTTGCCACTCTTTTTCAAAGATCCTCGCGTTTCATTCTTTCCAAATCCGTCAACATATAAGCATGAACAGCGTATCGAACGAGTTCATGTAGCTCTTCCGAAAAACCATTCTTGCCCGCAGCAACCATTCCGACAGCTTTGCATTGTCTTCACTTGGAACTCGGAAATGAACAAAATTCTGAAAAATGTTGATATGCTCGAACACAAGTGTAGCTTCACCACAATAGTATGCCTCGTTAAAAATAGCAGTAATAAATTTTCATCGTCTAAGGGAACAATGTGTCCAAAAAAAGGAGGAGAATGGAAGAACACGAATAGCAAAAGAGGAAAGGGTAAAAACGTTGGGTGCTCCCGCCTTTTCGCCGCGTCGCTCCATTGCCCGTCATTGCTTTCGTTTCGTCTCCTCTCGTCTCGTTTATAAAAACCAAGAAAGAGCTCCTCCTCCCCATCCGATCCATCTCTCTCATATTCTCTCTCATCAGCAGCGGCAAGAAACAACAATGGCGGACGAGAAGCTCGCCAAGCTGCGTGAAGCCGTCGCCGGCCTCACGCAGATCAGGTAATGTCTCTCAATTCTCTCTGAATTCCTGATCAGATCAGATCACTCAAGTTTGATTTTGTGTGTGCGTGCAGTGACAACGAGAAATCCGGGTTCATCAGCCTCGTCGCCCGCTACCTCAGGTAACAACACCATCCCATCCTCCATGGATGATCTCTTCCCTCGCGCCATTTCTGAGCTGCAACCTGTTTCTCTGACGATGAACTGGTTATTGAATCGATATGATCCAAAAAAAAAAAGCGGCGAGGAGGAGCATGTGGAATGGGCAAAGATCCACACCCCGACGGACGAGGTGGTGGTGCCGTACGACGCCCTGGAAGCGCCGCCGGAGGACATGGAGGAGACCAAGAAGCTGCTCGACAAGCTCGCCGTCCTCAAGCTCAACGGTGGCCTCGGCACCACCATGGGATGCACCGGACCAAAGTATGCACAGATCATCTCTCTTTCTCGTAATATATCATGTTTTCTTCTCATCAATCTCTTCTCCATTAGGACATTAGGAAGACATTGTTCATCATCATCTCAATAACACAAAATTAATGTTGCTCATGGCGTCGCAGATCGGTCATCGAAGTCCGCAACGGCTTCACATTCCTCGACCTGATTGTGATCCAGATCGAGGTGAGTTCCTAAAACTCCATGCAAGATTCATCCATTGTTGATTAATTCCTTTTACATCAAGACATGATCATGCATCTTGCTGCAAACTGCATCATGGCATTCGGTGACAGTTTTCTTTTGCAGTCCCTCAACAAGAAGTATGGCAGCAATGTCCCACTGCTTCTGATGAACTCATTCAACACCCATGAAGACACCTTGAAGGCATTTCTCTTCTTACCTGACAAACCTTTCTGACCGAACAAATTTCAGAGTACTAACCGTCACTCTTTCCTGCAGATTGTTGAGAAATACACCAATTCAAACATTGAAATCCATACTTTCAATCAGGCATGTCTGCTGAATTTTCCTGAATTTTCCTGCTGAATCAAATGCTACTGACACCAAAACAAATTTGATCCAATGCAGAGCCAGTATCCTCGTGTGGTAGCTGATGAGTTCTTGCCATGGCCTTCCAAGGGGAAGACCTGCAAGGATGGCTGGTAAGCCATTCTTCATGGATTGCTAAATCAGCTAATTCCATGACATGAACTCAACGACTAATTCGAATTTTCTGCAACCTTTGCATTACGAAAATTCAGGTACCCTCCTGGCCATGGTGATATCTTCCCATCCCTGATGAACAGCGGCAAGCTTGATTTGTTGCTTTCACAGGTTCGCAATTATCATCTAGGATAATTATCAGCTCCCACATTTCATCCAAAGTTTTCATGCATGTAACATCACCATTTTTATCCTATTGCAGGGAAAGGAGTATGTCTTCATTGCAAACTCAGATAATTTGGGTGCTATAGTGGACATGAGTATCCTTATGTATATATACCATTAATTTACCATTTTAGCTTCACAAACTTTCTGGTTAAGAAAAGAGAACTTTTTGGGAATGTACTTAACTATTGAACAGAGATCTTGAACCATTTGATCCACAAGCAGAATGAATATTGCATGGAGGTATGTGATTGTGTGGTATCGAATGTGTAAGATTACATTTAGTTGGTCGGGTGAAGTTTTATAATCCATTTCTAGGTTACCCCAAAAACTTTGGCTGATGTTAAAGGTGGCACACTGATCTCATATGAAGACAAGGTTCAGGTAAACTTTGGTTCTTCCTTGTCTTACCAACCGCACCATTTTCTCAAGCTTTCCTAAGTTCCTATGCTGTGTGTTTGAAATTTTATTACTTTCTTATGATAATGCAATTTAATTACTTGGATTACTGAACATATAAACTGCTGTGCTGGACTTCAGTTTTGTTTTGGGTAATCCTCAACCATTATGTTACTGTTGTTTTTGGTGACGATAAGCTTTTTTGTTTTTCAGCTCCTGGAGATTGCACAAGTTCCTGATGCACACGTAAGTAATGAGATATTAATGTAATTGTTACTGGAAGTTGTTACATCAAATTAGACAAAACATATTGAAGAACTTATCTGAGGTTGCTTTCACTGTTTTCTGACACATAGGTGAATGAATTCAAATCCATTGAGAAATTCAAGATCTTCAACACGAACAATCTGTAAGTGGATTCATATATAGTATTTATTCCATTTTAGATAAGATTGTCCCAATGTTATCTAATGTTGCTGCCGGTTTTGGTAGATGGGTGAACTTGAAGGCTATCAAACGCCTTGTTGAGGCTGATGCACTAAAGATGGAGATCATTCCAAACCCTAAGGTAACAATGCATTATTACTATCCAATGATTTAAGAAGAATCAAACATACAACTGAGATGTGCAACATATAATTTCAGGAAGTGGATGAAGTTAAAGTTCTTCAGTTGGAAACAGCAGCTGGTGCAGCAATCAGGGTACTAACAAATTACTACATAGCCATCATCATAACTTTTTCTTAAATATAAAGATGACAAGTTATAAATTTTGTGTACCAGTTCTTTGACCACGCAATTGGTATCAATGTTCCAAGGTCCCGGTTTCTACCAGTGAAGGCAACATCAGATTTGCAGCTAGTACAGGTCTGTATGAGATACTGAGTAAACTTTTTAGGCTAACACTCATTAAGTCATTATAACTTAACTGTTACCCTTGCAGTCTGATCTATATACCTTGGTTGATGGCTTTGTTACACGCAACCCAGCCAGAACAAACCCATCAAATCCCTCAATTGAACTGGGTCCAGAGTTCAAGAAGGTATAGTTCCAACATTATTTCCTCATGCTAAAGCTTTAAGTTAATTCATGAGTTCAAACGCAATTACCTGATCTTTCTTCGCATAATGGCAGGTTGGGTGCTTCCTTGGTCGCTTCAAGTCAATCCCTAGCATTGTTGAGCTTGAGAACTTGAAGGTTTCCGGTGATGTTTGGTTTGGCTCTAGCATCACATTGAAGGTACTTTTGACAAAGTTTAAAATTATAGTATTTCTTGTAGTTTAGTTCCTAGAGAAAATGTTTGGACTATTTTCATGTATTTTTCAAATATTGCATATCTGTATGCAACCTTTTGTATAATGTGTTTACGCAATCTTAATTCAGAGTACAGCTTCACTTCTCATTGATCAGTGTTTAAACAATGAAATCATATTGTTTTTCTTTATCTTTTATAGGGCAAGGTGACCATCACAGCCAAACCTGGTGTCAAACTGGAAATCCCAGATGGAGCAGTGATCGAGAACAAGGTACTTTTTCTCTCAAGTAGCACAATACAGCTTTAAAACAAATACTGTATGATCTAACTTTGGCACATATAACTGTTTATCAGTATTTGCATCAGTCAGGATAATTTGAAGATAATTTGCAGCAATACTGATATCGTTGCAGTAGTTAGAATATTACATGAGGAGCTAAATTTTAGCATTCTACTCAACCACAGAAACATTTATTTATTTGAAATATAAACATATATGTCAAACAAAATGCAAGCTGATATCAAAATTGATATTTTTAACAAGAGAACATTGTATTCTCTCATTTCAGGATATCAATGGCCCTGAGGACCTTTGAGCGAAAGCAAGGTGAGTTCACAAAGAGAGATCATATTACCATTCCATATAATCAATCAAGCTCCATGACATTGTGGAGAATATTTTTGATCCAGTATTGCTTCAGCATAAGGAATAACAAAATTAGTATCTTGTCCTATTTTCTCCTTGTGAATGGGCAAACAAGTCATGTCCCGGCAAAATATCATATGAACATATTTGGTTATGTATCTGTTCAACAATCAGCAAGAAAACAAAATGTTACAGTTACATTAACACTTGTTGCTAAAAACTGTGAAACTTCCTATTAATACCTCAGCATTGTTCCCCATCCACTGCAAACAGAAATGGTCATTTTTCTGCAGGAGGAACCACTTCCAAAAGCTCTATATCGAGTTCAAAAGGAGCATCAGGCTACAAACAAGCATGGAATCAAAGTACAGCACTTCAGTACCTGGATGTTCTTAAATACTAAATCAAACTACAGGAGGAACTGTTTCAATTAACTGAAATGTTACCGGTATCTCACTCATCCCCTTTTTCCCGTATCCGAGCTCTGGAGGGACAATTACTCTCCTCTGCATAACCAGCATACAAACAGACCAGAAGAACAGGTCAATAATAAAGTAAAGATAGAAAGGCCATAATTTTAGCCTTTGCTATTTTCCCTTGTACATACCTTTCCCCCCACTCTCATCCCTTCAGTTATTGTGTACATTGCAGCGGGAGGTTTCGGTGACGCCTGTGCGGAGTATAACCCGTTGGCATTGTCTACAAATTCCCGCTTTCGCTCTTTCCCAGGCAGCGATCCAACAGTGAACTCATAAGGCTACTAGAAGAAGAGATGCAAACATCTTAGTTCTTATTGTCCTAGAACAAAACTACTACGTAGTAGCATTCAAACATCAGGAGTGATTTGCCTCATAACCTGCGCAATACTCCGGTTCCCTGCAAGTAGTTTGGATTCACGGCTTGACACAGCAGTGATGCCACGGTATATGCAGTCGAAATGGACCTTGAGAAAATGGCCATTATTATCAATTCAGTTAAGAAGGAAAGAATGAGAGGTGTTCAGGTGAGAGCAATCACCTGCACAGTCGAACCCTTTTCAGCGGTTGGACCCTTCCCTTCAACAAGATCATAGTACTTCAGGCCATCAGCTGTACCCAAAAATTTTCAGATCAAACCACTTGGAAAAAAACTGATAGCAGTTGAATTGATCTAAACAGTGAGAATTCAGGAACACCATTGTGCTGCATTTACATTCTAAAATCCTGTGACTAGCTTATCTAGAAAAAAAATGAAACTACCCGGATATACAAGATTCTTTTGCAGCACAAGTTCAATGTGGTTACTGCTTTTTGCTTTTTTTTTTGTTCTTGACAAGAAATACACGCGATTAGGTTACAAAAGAGCAAGCTTTAGGCCAAATCTAAGGGCAAAATCAGAAAAAAATCTGAGGAAGCGTACGTGCAGTGACGTAGTCCTCCGGCAGCACGACCATGCGGCCCCTCCGCGCAGCTAGCGAAGGCGGCGAGACGGCGACCAGGAATCCGGCGGCGGAGAGGAGCTGCGCGGCTGCCCGCCGCCGGGAGACTGCCCCGGGGAGGCAGCGTAGGGCGCAGGCCCCTCTCGAAGGTGCGGAGGCGGGAAGCGAGTGGCGGTAGAAGGTTCTAGAAGGCAGGGAAGAGGAAGCCATGGAGGAATCCCGCGGAGAAAGGAGAAAGGAGAAATGGGGACGGAGGAGAAGAGCCGAAATGGCGCGCACATCATATCCATAAAGATGCTACCTAAGAATATCAGAAATTCAGAATTTTCCATTCCCTTTCAAAAAATAAAAAAACCCTTTCCCCTTTTTTATTCTCCTAATTATTATTATTTGGTTGTTAACTTGATTTTCTTGCATGTCATAATATATTGCGGCTAATTACGCAAACTAATAAGAAAATGTTAAGTTGCTACAGAACTTTAAAAAAACACTTGTTAGTGACCTGTTTTATTCTGATACACTTACTAGATTGGATTATGTATTTATGAGCCTGCAAATTCTTTTTTGTTATTTTTTGAAACATAGAGCCTGCAAATTCAGTTAAAAAAATGGGGCTTTTCCCAGCAGCAAAGGACTTCTGCATCCAGTGCTTTATAGTTATCTTATGTTCAGTACAACTCAAGCAAGCACAAGTGCACAACAGAGTCCTTTAGCATTTCAAAGTTGAGACACATGCGATTTCATATGGTTTGGACAGAAAAGTTGAAGACTTGACTGCTCACATAGATTCAGGGACAAGGTACACAGCAAGCATGACAAGAGAAAGTTCATGAGAAATTAATCAAACAGACTTATATATTTCCTCCATTCAAAATACCATCAAGGACAAGAATAGCTTTCTATACAGTTCAGTTGCCAAACGAGCCTCAAATGAATTGTTTCCATCACTGGGTTTGCTTGAAATCTACAGATCTCTCAACTAAAATTGAGGAGATTGACCGAAAGATGGCATATCTCAGATCCAAAATATATAACATCTCAGCTTTTTACACACACTAGTTCTCCATGTCAACGATACTACCATTCCTGACTGTCCTCAAAGGTCTTTCTATTTCAAGGGCAGTAAAGTTGCTCACTGGTGTTGTCGGCGTCAAACTCAAGGACCGCTTCTTCTTTGGTGGCTCCTTGTGATCAAGAAATGAGATGAAACTTCTGCAGCTGCATTTCTCTCGTCCTTTCTTTGTGGGTGTTGGTTCTCCTGGAGAAGGTGTTGGCTCTTTTGGAGGTTCATGCCTGAGGAATTTGCGTACAATGATGACAAAGTAGATGAGCAGTGCGATGACACATGCCATACCACAAATGAGGAACAGGCCCCAGAAGCTCTCAAGGCGGAGCTGGTCCGAGTCGACAAACTCAGTGTTGTCGGCTGAGCACTCGCCAGTCTTGAGCCACTTGTCATGGATCCTCTGCAGTTCCCCATTCTCCGACAGTGACAGGATTGCAGTGGATAGGTCAATTTGCAAAGGGGAGTCTCTTGGAAATGCCTGATAAGAGTGAACTTTATTAAGCACTATGTTTTAATGATGAAAAACAAGTATTTCATCAGCTATGTTGATGGTAGGCACTATGTACAACTTGTGAAACTTCAAGCTGAAAAGATGACATAGGTATTCACTATTTTTGTAAGGAAATTTGATTTCTGAATTTCAATGGCTAATTGTTTTCTCTTTGTTTTTCTAATCCATGTTAAAGAAAATCAAGTTTAAATGTACTTACAAAGCCCCATCCTCTACTGGTGAAATCCGAACCGGCAACTGCAATCTTGCAATAAGTTGACAAAAACAGTTCAACGTAGGGGCGCTCATCTACAATGGCCATGACACCTCCTCTCTTAGGGCCATGCTTAAGTGCTTCAGCGTATTCTTCTGGAGAACCAAGAGCTCTCAGCCTCGATCGTGAGATGTTCAGCTCGCTGACCATGTATTCTTCTGCAAAAGAACCAACTTGGAAACCAATAGGATCATCACTATTTTTCAGGTCATCAATTCCTCTTATAGAAGTATCGAGTTGTTGAACAGTCAGGATGGAAGTAAGACTTGCAGTATAGCTGGATTGAATGATTAAAACAACAAATAGCCATATGATCAAGACACCACGTCCTAAGGTGCTCATGGTATTTTCTCCTGGGAACAGATACAGATGAAAGCAATGTGTCAGACTAAAATATTACTTTTGCCCCTAAAAAACATATAAAGAAGGTTGGTTTACTCACTGTGTGCAAAAAACAAGGTCGAAAAGCTGAACCTGTAGAATAAAAATTGAGATTAAGGTCACAAATTTGGTGGCAAAAACGCACATCATCAATTGAGCAATGTGCAAGTAATGCATCATACTATCATATGCAATAGATTCTGCATATGCAGAGTCCGTAAAACAAGGTTTAGGTGCATTGCTCATCAATACCTCATTTGGACATGCAAATTGGAGGAGTTGGCAATGTAGAATATATAGAAACATGATTTTAAGGTGCTAGCTATGTGCAATGTATTGCAAAAAGGATTTATATGTATCTTAATATCTGTAGATTGATTGACAGGTGGGCAGATGATACGAAATGTTCAAATCAGCTCCATACCAGAAAATAGTAATTATTTGTTCTCGCGGTGAGCCACGGAATTCGTCATTTATTCGATGTTCAAGAACCCAAACAACTGCACCCACAATAAGAAAGAATAATCCAGTAACACACCACATCTGCAGAGTGAATGGCTGCAAGAATGCCCACGAATTTGTTATATGCTTTTTAACTGGAGCCAAGATAACCAAGCCAGATTCAGTGAAGGGCTGGGTGAAATCAGCAGCTACAGTCCGACTCATTGTAATTGTAATATCCCCTATTGCTGCGTCAAACTCCTGCAGGATAGGAAAAACTCGATCAGTATCATCTATGATAGGAAGTGCAGAAGAAGAAGAAAAACATCACTTGTCCATACTTACGTTATCCCCAACCATTTGTACGAGTTTGTCATAATTAGGATTTTCAGTACCACTCCCAAAAGGTATAAACTTGTAGGTAACAGGATAAGGAAGCAAAGCCAATGCCTGAGTAAAGACATCAATGCAATAGCCCTTCATTGATCCAGTAACATTATCTTTTGTGACAAATTCTCTGGTGCTAAACCTGTTGGGGACACCAATTTTCAACTCCTTGGCATTAGAAGGAAAAACCCAGCCTCGAGGCTTTTGTGCAGTCTGCCCAGGCCAAATAACATCATAGAGATGTTGATTAGCTAGAGAATTGTTAGGAGGCTTTGAATAGAGAACCTCCGGAAGGACAGTCGACAACAAGCTAGAATAATTTGACCAATAGCCAACTGTCCGCATGCCATTTCCGATGATATTTATGACATCATAAGCAGGATGAATGAGGTCACCGGTAGAATCAAATTGCACTTGCCCAGACACCCCAGTGAAGTTTGCCTTTCTAATCTTCTCCAACAAGTTATTTCCCATATCAAAAATACTCATTGCTTCAAGGTGAAGAGTACCTCCAGTTTCATCACGCAGCCTTGAGTCATTTGAAAAGGAAATCTTCCCACCATCATCAAAGAAAGCATCCAAAGCCCGAGCTACTGCCCATACACTATCATAAACATAAAAAGCATATGAACTTGTTCGGAGATAACTATAATTGTATTTCTTGCTTAACCTGCTCCACTTGGAGATCAAACTACTCTTCATCTTTGATTTAGGAATGTGCGGGCGTAAAGTGAGAACTCCTTGCATGCCATACATAGTCTCAGCAGGAACCGATGAATTAGCATCGAGATAAGCAGAAAGCCAATCAGTTGCAATCCATACATAGCCATTGCCCATCATGCTTAGTTGGTTCGCCAGAGAGAAAATCTTGAGTCCAGGTCCAGCACCAGTATGGAGAATGATAATACGAGACTCCATATAACTAACGCTGACCAATAAGTTTATGAGGTCGCTCTTTTTAGCATTTGCAGGAAATCCAACCTTGTAGGAGATTTTGCAGCGCCTTTGAGTAAGGGCATCATCCAATGCAGCAATGCCATTTCGGCCATAATCGTCATCAAGATATATAGCAGTCACTATCTTCCAGCGGTAGTAGTCAACAATTTCAGCCACAGCATCCATTTGATAGAGATCACTGGGAACAGTTCGAACAAAGAATGGGAACTGAATTGATGACAAAGTTGCATCAGATGCAAAGGACATAAGAGGGACTCGGAGCTCATTTGCTACGTATGAAACGATATGTGCGATTGTTGAGCACTGTGGGCCAATAATTGCAATGACATCAGTCTCCATGAACTGCAAAGCTGATACAAAGAATGTGGTATCATCAGAACTCCATAACACAAAGCACATTCTATTTAACAATGCAAACGAAACGGAAGGAGTATAACAGCTAGCCTACCTTGAATCATCCCAAGGAAACCATCATCACAATTTGTATCCCTCATGTCAACTTTTAAAGTTGTTCCATTTAGAATTGTTGAATCAGAATTGATATCCTCCAAGGCTGCCTGGATAGCAATCATCGACACACCTCCGATGGTGGAGTTAAATCGAAGAATGGACCCAATATTCACAATAGAAGGCCTTACAGCTAAGCTCCTGTGGATCCCATCAGGGAACATGACCAGGATGAGAACAAACAGCATGAGAAGACTTATCTTCATCGTGGCTCAAATGGTGCAAATTCTACTGGCGACTTATTCACATCTTGCAAATTATTGATGAGTTGGAAAAATCCTGCCCCAAAAGAAGATAAAGAGTATCTGTTATTGAGATAACAATCCATAAATCATAATTCTTTCTTCCAATTTTTTTTTTGCGAATACGCACAAGGATTGCACGTCATTCAATTAGAAGAAAAGCAATTCGGATTGACACCAGAGGCGCACGCAGAAGGGAGGTCAGCTAAAGCTAAAAGACCTATTACAGAAGGATGGCTCCAAAAGAAGGAAGAGATGAAGGAAACAAAAGCTAAAAGCTATTCTTCCAACCATGCTCCCAAATACACTGCACCGGCTATGATCCATTGCTGTTCTTCCGAAATTAGCATGCCCCATGTAAATTTCTATCAACATACTAATCTTCAGTCGAAAAGTTGAAAGGAAAACAGTAACAAAGAAAAAGAACACACCAAAGTGACAACAGATGCCAATGTGAAGGAAGTAATTATGAGAACAAAATCGATAGATGGATCATATATTGCAAGAAAAACAATGTGACATAACAAATGCAGATGATTGAACTCGATACATCATGAATCGAATTATGGAAACACTCATTTCTGTCATGCTATTGCTTACACAATGTAATGACTGATGCAAATTATCCGATTTCTCCACAGAAGGGCGACCCCAGAACAAATCACAACAGTGATGAGCATCCAGCCAAAAGAAAGGTAATGCACATCCGAGTTTCATTGGGCAAGCGTGATTCGGTGCCAGCTTTGTTCAGGGACTCTGCCCAACAAACCAAGAAGCAATGTGGAGTTGTGGACTCCACACATTCCATTCTGCATACACTTTTTCTGTGAAAAGAACAAAAGCTGCAGTGCCAATCCTTCGATTGCACCAGGCATAAGAACCCATGGAAGTATTTATTCTATCCCCTGTGTCAATCAGACATCAATAAACAAACAAAACAAACATACTGCTGCATTTCCTTCAAAAAAGATACTACTGCACGATGCACCCCTGAGACTTTCAGACCTGAAGGAAACAGTGACCGGAATGGCAAGCAACCAAACGACCTAAACACACACACACACACACACACACACACACACACACACACAAACCTCAACCTTTCATGTGTTTTGTGCTTGTTATCTTCCACTGAAAAATGAACGGACTGAACCTCCACAAAAAAAAACGAGATTTGGAGGGAGAGACATCGCTCCAAACATTTTTTAAAAAGAAATTATGAGCGTATAAAATTAAACACGAGACCTTGGGTTGAAACCACACAACCCTTGCCACTACAACTATTGCATCTCCGGACTGAACCTCCAAGAACTCAACGCATGGACATACCTAAGGCCAACAATCAGACTCCCCAAGAATGTCAGGAACCTCTGGTGGCAACTAGAACCAGTAAAACTTGGGATCAACAACCAGTAGGGGAGGGGAACTAGGCCAAGAGCGCAATTTTCTCGCGAAATCTCGCTCAAAACCCAAAAGAACAACATGAATGATACGCATTGGCAGGAGGAAAAGATGAGATTCGGAGCCAAGAACGAGAAACGGTACAAAGATGCGCTCTTTGCTCCGTAGACTGAAGCGGAAGCAGCAATCTGAGAGAGAGAGAGTGAGTGAGTGAGAGAGAAAAAATTAACTTACGGAATGGATTTGGTGTGTCTCCCCACGAAAGAGTAAATCTTTGAGCTCGCGGACTGCTGCTACTCAGCTCGACGACCGAGTAGGGACCCCTCTGAAGGCCGCGTGAGCTTTCGTGAAACTCATTTTCAACTCATTTCTGCTGCTGGGTATTATAGGAGGAAGGGGATGGGGGCAGAGGAGGGAGATATTCCCACCGTCCCATAATAAATTTATTTTTAAATTCATTTTATTTATTTTAAAATATGTTTATTTTTAAATAATCATTGTATTAAGGTTTGTAAAAGTAAAGAGCATATATTAAAAGTAGATAAAATAAAAAATAATTACATAGAAAATAGTTAAAGTAATGGTATTGTAATCGTTTTAGTTTTATATTAATATATATGGGATTGGTAAAAAATAAATTTATTAAGACGAATGAAGTAATACATTGTTGATGGGACCCACGATAGCAAATTCTTCCTTTTTTTGATAGGAACAAGTGCTTCCCTGGTCAAGGAAGAAGTGAAGAACCAGCGAAAAGAGGACATGATCTGCCACATCATCCATGAACCCCAATTCATAAGAGTGAGACTAGCGCACGGTATACAGTTGGAACGGTATATGTCTCATATATGTATTAGGTCCGATATATCAGGGTATCATCATGTCTATACCTATTCCAACAGTATACCGCTGCTAGCATTTCCGAATTCATAAATACTATAAATGTCATTTGATAAAAAACTTGCGATGAAGAATTGGACTTATTTGTAGTCAGCAGCCCTAGCCCCGTTAGTGGTTCAGGCAATCACATGCCCACCTTATCGGAGAGGCTTTTATAATTAATATTATATACTAATTAAATATTAATTATTATAAACTTTTTCATATGAAGAACCTTCGAAAAATTTCTCGTTGCATAACTAAAAGAATACTTAAAAGTCCCTCTACGCTGCCGCTCGAGAATTAAAAGAAGATTTCTCTACGCCGACATACCAGCGGTCATGTGTAACAATAAAAACAACAAGGATGACGATGGCTCCATCTCTAACTCTAAATATTAAAAAACCTCTCTCAAAATAATAAAAGAAAATCTGAGTAATATCTCAAATTTAAATTTTAGTTGATTTTGATGTTTTTCATCGTAGATTACTTTTTAATCAACTTTTGAGTAGCCAAATACATGTACAAAAATTTTATTTATATTTTTTAAGTTGATAATAGGTATTAAGTTTTATAATAACTTGTAGAAAATAAAACGTTGGATATGTGGATGGAGGAAATTAAGCAGCGGTCGGTCCACAAGATACACGTGGTGGACCAGCTAGCGTTAACGCCAAGGCCTTCCTCAAGATCCGTGCAGCCACGTGTCGGAATATTTCTGGCCTCCATTTTTTGCATGTCCACATTGAGCCTTAGAGTGCGTGATTGGACAAAGAAAGGAATATACACACTTCTTTTTTTTTTTACTTCTGATCTTATTATCATTCTACTGCAACTGATGTGGCCCAGTTGAAGTTGATGTTTGGTTAGATTAGTATATTTCAGAATAAATTGATTTGCAGGATGGGTATATATTCTTCTTGCATGAGATAGGTCATAGGAATGGTTAGGTCTCAATCAGCGTCCTTCTACATCTAATATTCTCTGTACGCCTGTCACTCTTCTAAGTACATTTTCGTATGTAATTAGGCCCCAGATATATATATATATATATATATATATATATATATATATAATTGTTCTGAGAATAATATATATGGAAAATCTTGATTGGAATTTTGTATGGTGTACGAGAGTATATATATTGTCACTTGAAAATTTATCATATTTCTTTTCTTTTTTATTTTTAGAGACTGACAAAATATAGGATAACTGAAGCATGGAAATTCGAACTCCTAGTCGTTTTCAGTAAAGTGCTGGAGCTTAAAGAAAACGATAATTGATAAAAGTGCTAGTTTGTGTAAGCTAGCGAGTGGATTGGCTCAGCTGCAAGTACTTAGCTCATTCTCAATATATAAAAGGTATACTAGCTGATTAGCAATATCAATATAAATGACCAATTAGCCTATATTTTGTATATTAATATGAATGCCAATTAATTTCATGGCTTGCTGTAGTAAATTAATTAAAGAAAGTTGAGGCACTGGCAGGTAGCCCCAATATTTTCCTTAAAAAATTACTTTTATGGTGGCCTCCAGAAGATATACATTTGAATTGTTGATTTGCAAGGTCTTTTACTCATTTTATGGACCAATTATTTTTATTTTATTACTAGTGATTGAGTTGACAGTATAAGTGAAATATTGTCTATTGAATTAATGAAAATAGATGAAAGGTACTAGTAGAAAGTAGAAACCAGTATATGAATTTTGTGGTGATTTCCACCGGTAGTATCTCAATTTTTAGGGAAGGAAAAATGTATACATACATACATACATACATACATACATACATATATATATATATATATATATATATATATATATATATATATATATATATATAAAAGAACAAACCGTGCAAAACTAGCTTGGTAGCTAGCATGAAAAAACAAATCAAACGTGTATCACGAGTGTACAGCACGTAGTGATCGACGATCGACGATGTCAAAGTTGACACATCGATCGTTCTCATCCTCTGCATGGACAGTCAACTGACTAGTGTACGTAGTTGTGGACTTGTGGTGTAGCAAATTAGTTGAGCCGTTCTGATGAGTCACAATGACTCTTCCAGTAGTTCTCACACATTTATTTATTTCCTCCTCTCTCTCTCTATATATATATTGATTGTTTTCTACCTTATGGATTATTTAATTTAGTTTAGGATTCTTATAGGATATATTTTATTTAAAAAATCAAAATTTTGTAGATATATTGATCATCAATTAGTCAAACTATAAATACATTAGGTGTAAAAATTACACCAATTAAATCGTACTTTAAAAGATGGTATTACTCTCAAGCAATATTGGTTTCAAAGTTAGCAAGAATATATCTTATAAAAATTAATGGTCAAAGTAGCGAGCTTTGAAAACTTTTTTAAAATAAACATATGCTTTATAAAAATCAATGGATAGAGAGGTTGTAGCATGATTGTGTAGTAAAAAGAGAGTGATGGGAGTGTTGCTGGTCATACTCTAGTGATGGACTGAACAGGACTAATTAGTAATTAGGGGTTGAGATGAACAAATAATTTAGTTGAAATGTCAGTTCGACCAACTTGAGACTTTGTCAGAACTCCTTTAGATTCTTTCAAAAACTTTAGTTTTTTTCACGTGAATTGAGCACATGCATCTCATCGACGATCGATCGAATAAACATATAACCCATATATGTAGTGTAAGCAAGTCTTTTTCTTATGCTTCGTCGCCATTACAAGCTAGGCATCGATCATACGTACCCTATCTGGTCAGGGAACTTACGGCTTTATAATTGTCCTTTTTTTTATTTTTGAAAACTAGCTTTAATTGTCCCTGTTGCTTCACCTTATACGAACAAGCTGGTCGGGTGATTAATTGCATCTTGCTAATTAGTCCAGCTTACTTCATAGTACAATGTTTCTAGGACGAAAGAATAACTTCCAGCACTGACTTTAAGTGGACGATATCGACAAAAAACGATGGGCCTAGCCTTCTTGAACACATTCTCAAGAGTACACTTCATAGACTTTCTATGCCTTGAAGTTGATGGTTATAGTAGTGTTAAGTTGTTGCGAGACAACATGAATATTTATGTTCTCTAATACTTTTTCCTTTTTTAATGTGTTTATAAACCTAATGTTTTCATTACTTTATGAAATATTATATTATCTAAAATATATATTTTATTCCATTTTGCAAAGCAATACTCTGCAAGAATATTTTTTTGAGCTGTCAATTCAGAGTATATCTGCATAAATGCATGGCTAGCTAGCTTTCCATTTATTTCCTTTTCCTTTCAACCCGTCGGAATAAGACTCCATTTAAAGGGAAGAAGACTTGCTTGGTATATATTGAGACTGACAGTATGTTCACATGTGATTAGCTAGCATCTGATCCTTTTTCTGCCTGGAAAATTCTTCGGATAAATTAATTAATTTACACTTGAAATCGATGTGCAAATGCGTATATGCACAATATTAATTTGGCATCTCACAAAGCTGGATTGCTGGAAGCACAGGTCTATGGTGTATATATGTTGTATTTTATAGCTACCACAAAGTCGATTTTGGGCTTTATATGGTATATTATGTACTGCATGGCAATCATAAAAGTTGATTAGCTAACTTTCGGTTGTCCACTGCTAAAGAAAAGGAGAAAAGAAATAAACAATAGTAAAACTGTAATGCACATATGAACTAGAAAGTAATTGGAAAACTGTATATGATTCCATATTTGCGTAGATCTAAGTGCATGCGTGACCAATCACCGGACCGAACAAGCAGCCTTGGTTCTAGCTAGAGAGTATAAATTGAGTAAGTATACGACTTTATCCATTAACGTGTTAAATTCTTTGACATAGCGATGAGGTGCAAGTAACTAATATTATCTTCGTCTATGATTTCCCCTTCTGTTTATATCAAAATAATATTACTTTTGAACAATATTGCATCAGAGTTTGTGATACTAATGAATAAATACATTGGTAGTAAATAAAGAAAGAACTAATTTCATTAGAATTTAATAAAGTAAGAGTATTTTATTTTTTTATATTGGTATATGTGATGAATGAAAAATACATTATTAAAATATATTTAATGTTACGACTAATGAAATTAATTTGGTGTTGTAGATATTGCTAAAAAAATTTAAACTTAATTAAATAAAAAATTTGACTGAAAAAAGTGAAAGAAGTAAAAAAGTAGTAAATATCAGGATATAGTGTTACTACCTAGCGATAAGAAATAAAGAAATGATTACTCTTCTCTCTTATTCTAATGGATTTTAGAGCTCAGCTTAATACACACTTCTATTGCTCAATACCATTGTAGCTTCTCCAACAACAAATCCACTCTTATTCATTAGTAAATACTTTTTTTAAGTCCTAAAATATAATATTTTAGTACCGAATGAAACATATCATCATCTTATATCTAGTAAATATTTTTTTTAATCTTAAAATATAATATTTTAGTACCGAATGAAACATATCATAAAACTTATCTTATGTTTTATTCGATACTATATTTTTAGGGGATAGTATGTATCAATAGTCAAGACAGTCCCAGTGTAAATACAGTGTAGTGGTGTGTTGGGACATATGACATATCTTCGTAACACGTCGGTCTTGGCCTTTATAGGCAGAATGGTATAGGTTCCATGTTGAGTCCAAGAGTAAACACACACACTTACGACAGGTACATGTCCCAAGATAGGACCACTCGAACATACATTTTGTTCAACTCAAAAGGGAAGAGAGAGAGAGAGAGAGAGAAAGAGAGGCATATGTAATCTATTTCCAGGCGTGACTTTGGATGTCAGCGACGAATTGGGTTCGATTCTTTCAGTCGCACCACACTCTTGACTGTGTGAGACACGGTTAGTTCCTTCTGCACTCAAACTTCCCTTCCTTTTGCAAAAGTGGTAACGAGAGGAAATATTCTCTTTGAAAGAAGCTAAAGTAATCTCTGTTCATGAACATGCAAATACAACTATACAAGATGCAGTGAAACACTGTTAGCCTGTTACATAATTCAATCAGAAAAGAGTAAATCCTAAATCAGTACAAGTGTGAAACATTGGAGGACGTAAATAATTTGGTCTTTCAAGCCTTTTGCGAGAAAGTGTGCAATTCCTCATAAAAGAAACTGTGTCAGATCCATAGTTCCAATCGGAAGATGGGATGCATCTGCATGGTTTTGTCAATCAAACAAGTGAATGTACCAAGAAAGATATCACAAACCGCTATTTGCAATACCAAAAATTCAGGTAAATCCTTTTGTACCACCATTATAAGTCAGTACTAAAGCAAAAGGGGGTACCGGGTAAAGTCAAGTCACTGGATCATATTGCCAGGCCTCTTAAGAATCTACTCTCTTCCTCTTCTACTCACCAGACAAAACAATTCTTAAATTAAAAAAAAAAGGGTTTCTATCATGCGAACCATTTCTAAGTTCTTAAGTGAGCTGGTATCCGAGAGGTCATCCAGCCTACTTAGCTGCCGACGACCTTACATGAAATTTCTGCCTTTTCTTGTCCTGCTGTTAGAGTGTGCTACTCCTCCTTTTTGTTTTGTTTGCTATCAGTATCTTCTTCAACAGCATCTTCCTCTTCAGCCTTTGACTCGTTGTACTCCAGGAGCTGGCAATGTAATAAAATGTCAGTAAGTATAGCGATCAAACATGTTTATAGTCACAAATCACAATATATAAGATAAAGAAAGAAAAGATGTTTTTTTATGTTGGCAATAAAGTATTCCATCTATGTTCTAGAGATCATGAAGTGTTCTGGGCCTTTCAGCACCCGAATCACATATTCTGTAACAACAACAACCACAGGCCAGATGTTGTATAAACGGTATGGTCATTGCTCCAGGCTCAGAAAATAAAAAGCTTTAGCTGCAAGTGATATATAACATCTTGAACATAGCAGTGCCATTCTACTAAGAATTTGTAGATATTATCATATATAGAGCCCTCTTTCTTGCATGTCAAAAACTGGTGCTCCCATATCTTATGGTAGCATTTAAGGAGCGTGCACCAAAGGCTATTACTCTTGAGTCTTCAGTAATTAAGCACAAAAATGGGCCCTTCAACAGAATAAATACTACTATGTACACGCAACACACTCGATAATGGTATTCATTGAGCTACTCTCAAGGTTCAGAGTAATGGACAAGTGGGAACAACCATGTTCAGTGGTAACAAACTTACTGGCTTGACTTCTCCATTCCATAAACAGTGAACAGCAACAAAACCAATCACACCAGGAACAATGTACAAGAGGGCAGGCTGCAAAAACAGAGAGGACAAAAGAAGAGGGCATTAATATTTCAGAGATGACATAAATCAGATGCGACTTTCTCCCTTTTATAAGTGGAGTAAGAGTAACAGTTGGATCCTGATGTAATTTTCTTGCTTTCTTTTTATTTTATTTTTCCCTTCACAAGGTTTATAATTTTCTTTGTGCTACTCACAAAATGCATGAATTCACTACAGACAAAAATGAAAACTACAGGTCCTCAAACATGTCCGTGATGAAATATTGGGGGTGATTCGTAAAGAAAAAGAGTGGAGGTTGCGTGGTTGCAAATTCACCACCACAATTACCTTTGTTTAATTAATGTATGTATAACAATTTATTTTGTTTAAATAATCTACAAACAGTAAGCTCAATATTATGATTTGCAAGAATCCCAAGTAACATGACTCACCTGTGCGGCTTGAAACCAGTTCATCACAATTATCGTCACGGTCAAACCCACCGTATAACCCAAAAATGCACTATTGAAGTAACGGTTCTTAATTCCTCTTGAGACATCAAACCGCAGTGCTAGCGCAACAAATATACCTGGAAGCACAAGTAGAGAATATTATTTGTTAATAGAAGAGTTGCTGCTTGCAGAAATATGTGAAAATTTCATGATTTTCAATCATGAATGATGCAGAATTGCAGAGAATGCTAAGAGAAGACAAATTATCTGTGGCAAGTAGCATCAATTGTTACCCCCACTTCAGTGCTACTAAAGATAACAAGGAATTCAATGCAACATTAAAAAAAGGCATGCACACACACCTCCCAACCAACCTAAATTATCACTGGAAGAAAAATGGCGAATCAAATGCCAGGGCTTCAAAGTCAACTATAACCAAGTAATATCATCGCCCAAAACCAACATATACCCTCATTATACAACAACCAAGTAGTTTGAACTTTGAAGCTAATCTTGTTGCACTCATCTGGATAACAAAGTAGTTTAAGTTGAAATTATTTTCTGCAAGACTTGAACCTACACTCCTTGTATCAGCAAAAAGAACTCTAACTATATCTACATTACTTCCCAACAGTTGTTTCTTTTCTCAGCTATTCCCCTTTAGAACCACAGAAAAAGGTACTCAGATGATATGGTAAACAGATACAATTTTAAAATTGGATAGTTTTGATCAAATAATCCAGTTAAACTAACAGCTTGCTATGGATCATGACATCAAACAAGTTGTCACTCTGATATGGCTGTCATCAGTCATCAGTATCCAATCAGAAATCATAGACCAGAAAAAAAATAGCACTAAACATTCTAAAGATTTCATTACTAACCAGGTATCACAATGTCACCAAGGCCAAGCATAGAGAACGGGCGTGCAGCATCTCCTGTTGGAAATAGAAGCTATGCAGAAAAAAGGGGAAAACCATATCAACCCTTTTTTTTGTAAAAAGAAAAAGACATTTTGTATCAAAACAAGAGTCAAGATCACTTATAAAGAACACTAACCTTTATCGGAGCATCAAATGATTTTGCAACACTGACCATAACAGGAGTGAAGAAAACCCAGAAAATATCATAGAAAAAGAGTCCAGCCTGAATCAAAAGGGAATCCCATGATACATAAGCGTCACAACTTAACAATGATTTACACAGTACAGCAAGCAGTGCAATTGTTTCTACAAATATAACAGGATTTTAATTTCATAGGCAAATGAAAGACAAACATAAATTCTACAATGTCAGATAATTCAAATTGTATTGTCATGCTCCACTAAGTAATGATTTCAATGGAAGAATGGTGAAAAAAAGTAATAAGATTTCTGCCAGATAATATAAGTTTCAGTTCAGTACAAACAACCCATACCAAGAGAATAGCACCAGTTTTGAATGATCCAAGTGATAGCATCTCAATTCCCTGTTAGATAAAGAGAATCAGTAGGGTTCTCTCCAAGTAAAGTTTGGGAGGAAAACAGAACATATTTGTGAAGCTCTTGAACTGTAGTTATTTCAATAATGCATATTGACCTAATATCTCAAATAAAACAAGAACATACCTGAATGCAGAAAGCAATCCCCAAAACATTGTTTGCTAGCCAATGCTTCTTCGCAGCATACCATATGCAAAAGAAAAATCCTGGGATTGATGCGACAACTTGAGACTTGGTAAACTCCACCGAGAGTGCTGAAATAAGAAATCAATTAACTTAAAAAGGACACCAAGACATGAGCTTGTAACATGATTCATAATTGCACCAATCTGACAGATACACAGATGAAACAATCTGACATATGATACACAATTGCACCAATGAGTTGAGCATAAAAAGAGAAGAGGTTTGGGTCCTACAGACATACAGTGGAAAAATGGAGCACGCCAAACGATGGCATTATCGTTCCATTCTTTTGGAAGGAATCGTTTCATGGAAGGCAGCAATGTTGCACTGCATAAGAAAAAAAATAAGCACATAAACAATCTTAAATGCACAAATACAGTATTAAGTAGTTACATGAATGGAAAAGCTCTTCCAAGGAGAGTTTGGACTTACCAGAGAGCGGCAATGCCAAGGATGAAAAAGTAGGCAGTGAGAACAGCATTGACCAAGTCTTTTGAGAGAAACTTGAATAGAAGGAACAGAGACAGAAGCATAGCACTTCCCACCAAAGGAAACCGCATAGCATGCTCCTTGGACATTGTCTCCTGCATAAGAACAAATGCAAGAATCAAGTTATTCTAGCTATATGTAGACATATTTGTGAACAACCTATCAAATTAGCACCCAGAAGATGGCTCGGTAGATACAAAAGAAGTTGAAGCATATTGCTTACAGAAGGTGGAGTTGGCTTGACAGAACGGTAACAGCCCACATAGACGGCAAGACATGCTGTCAATATGACGTTCACATTTGGGTCTACTTTAACCACAAGCGGCGCCAAGCTCAAACCTGCATACAATGTAGAATACATAGAACTGCAGCTCAGCAAATACTCAGTTTGTTCAAAGGACTAGAAAATGGTAATAAACAGAGCCAATGCTGCGATGGCTCAGCTGAACACATAAATGTAGACCTGCAAGAGCCAAGTTAGCAGCTCTCTCGTGCGTTTTCATTGTCAAGGAAACAACCGGAAAGTTCAGTTCCAAAGTTCCGAAGTGAATCCACGACAATGTTGAAACAACAGCCCAGATGCTTCACGGTTTTGTCCCCGCTGAGATACAAAATAGCATGTGTTAATTATGATTCAGAGAAGGTCAATAGCATACTACTACTAGCAAGGATGAACTAACAACCCATCGCAAAGTAATTGGGAGTGATGCCGTACTCTAGACCCACAACGAAATCCGAACGAAACTACTTCGATTCAGTGATTTCTCCTCATACCCCTACAACACATAGCACCTCCTCCGTATCCAAGTCGAAAGCACAGCATAGCGATTTCAGGCAACCACGTCACGATTTTCGACCCGCGGCTAGGGCGGCCTACCGCCGCCGCCCGGCGAGGCAGCGACGCGACGGGACAGCGAAACCGCATCAAAGGGCACAACCGAGCCATGGATCTGAACCGGAGGAGGATGGGAACCGAAGGAGGAGGGGAGGGGAGGGGAGGCGGTACCTCGGCGATCGATCTGGTGTCCCCGTCGTCTTGTCGCCGGCGACGGCGAGGGCTCTCGTCGTCTTCTCCCACGCCGATCTATCTATCTACTCCCTCCCCTCTCTCACTGCGACTACTCGCTTCTATCTTTGCATTTATTTTATTTTATTTTAATAATTCTATACTACTACTCGTAGGTCGTAGCAGTCAATAAATGAGGGAAATCCAATTGATAAATATCTCTTCTTTTTGTGCGATTTGCATATTGCCCCTCGGGAAAATCGGAAATTGCTATAAATTTCATACTATTTCAAAGTCAACTTCCGCGTGCTCTTTGGTCTCAGATTTCAAAGTTGAAACCTTTTTCTTTTTTTCATGTTGAAACCTTTCTTGGTATTACTACATAACAAAGTCTTGCGTTCGCATTCGAAATTACTACGGGCTCCTTTGGAATTTTATAGGAATTTCAGATAAATTACTACGAGATCGTTTGTTTTTTATTAATGAAGGATAATTTGGTGATTCAACAAGCCTTTTTCACAAGAAAGATGCCTCCAATTTATACGTTTTATTTTTATATTATAAATCGTTTTAATTTTTTAGTTAAAATTTTAAGTTCAATTAAATTTATAAAAAACATAAAACAAACATATTATGAAACTATATTTAATAAAATAATTTAAAATTGTAGATGTTGTTAAATTTTTTTATAAACTTATCAAACCAAAAAGTTTAACCATTAAAAAAATAAAACGGCTTAAAATATAAAACGAAGCTTATCAAACCTAAAAAGTTTAACTATTAAAAATCAAATCGGCAGCTTATAATATAAAACGAAAGTTTAACTATTAAAAAATTAAATCGGCAGCTTATAATATAAAACGAAAAGAGTAGTAACGTATGGACACGTGCACACTACACCTTCAATGAAAAAACATGTCAAAAAGGCCCTATTTGGAACGTGGAAATTCTTCGGTATGGAACTTGAATGATTTCTTGAACACTGGTAAACCTTCGTGTAAACTATATATTTGAAAACAGAACAAAGATCCAGTTACTACTACTGTCGGTTCGCCGAAAACCGAATGAAATCCAATAAAAGCCAATGAATTTCGGTCAATCCCATAGGAAACTGGGTACAGCTCAGTTTTTACAAACCGATCCCCAGCGAGCGACTTCTCGAAAACCAATCGTTATTGCAAACCATGATTGCATCACAAATAGGCTTTGCAATAATCCCCCTGAATCAGTTAATTGTGTTGCTTTCAACCGTAATTTAGTATGCAAAATTTGTTTCATGTTCGAATGTTCTCAACAGATTAGTCCACATAGACAGACACTATATGGAACGAATGGCAATTCTCCCTTTTTAAGGACAGGAATTGCAGTGATACAACACATGAAATTAGATTGAGCAGCTTCTTGTCTGACTGAAATGTAATCAGAAACTATTTGAGTTTGTTCCTCTACGCTTTCCAGGTCTTCGCCTGCTTTGCTTTGCGAAATAAAGATGGCACCAGAATTCTTTGGTGTTATAGTTCGTCATCGATCTCGATGGTAGCACTGGAAACAGAAGGAAAGGATTGTTAGTGAACTAGAGGTCTGCAAAGAAAATTCTGCAAGTACAGCAATCTCTTATTTCATGATGACAAAAGTTCTAGAAATCACTGAACAAACGAAAATACTACTCTGATTTCATGTTGGGTACTTTGCAGCACCTTATTCGTATGCATAGCACATACCTTGTAGACTGACAGTGTTTGCTAATATCTTCACAAAGTGCTCTGCTCACATTTCCTGATTCTGCGGTGCTTGTTTTTATCCACTCAGCAAGCTGCAACCAAAAAAAGCTCTAGATTAGGCCCTGTTTCAATTAAATTATGATAGATCTGTCTAGTTCATAATAAAACATAGCTGTCAAGCAACGGGAAAATTCAGCCGATATTTGCTAATATAAAAAAAAATACTGTACAAATGTCATCCAAGAGAAGCAGCCTACCTCATCCTCAGTTTCCTCCAGTAACCTGCACCATGAGTGAACTTTGTCAGTTCATCCACTCAGTACACAACAGTCTAATTTAGAAGCCAAAAGAAGTAAAAGAGTAAAATATTATTTTTAGACAAGCATATAGATTATTAAGAGTTCATTCATCCTGGATAAATCAGGTCAACAAGAAAAAAAACATTAGCCAGTAATGAAAAACATATTAGTAACAAGAAAAGGCCTATGTGGACAGATATGTACTCATTTTTTTTAATGAAATTATGTTTGTGTACGATGCACCTAAAAAAATAATCTAATTTAAGTTCAACATAATGAAATTTATTTGTGAGAATTGAGGTCCTTTTATTTACGGAAAATGACACCTGCCAGAAACTACACCGTTCCAAAGTGTTTGCAACAAGAAGTGCTATTACAAAATTGTAGTAAGAGGTCAGATATACAATAAAAAAATCTGTTAAATCCAAAAAACAAATAAAAAATCAAGAAGGGTTGAAGGGGGGGAGATAAATATTGTTTGCCATACCTTCCACAGAATGAGGATAAATTTTTGGAGTGTGCTCGTGCTGCGGCCTTCTTTTCTACAAAAGAACAATGAAGTGAGTAGTCCACAGTTAGTATTTGGAAATACTATTTCATTACTTTCATTGAGACAAATGCAATGCAGAAACACAGGTAGCTAGCAATTTTGAATACTATTTCAGTGCTTCTATTGTGATAAGTTCACTGCAAAAACCACAGCACCTGTTGTTTTTGCTTCTCATTTAGCATAAATATATTCCATGAGTTCATTGCCATGTATGGGATTCACACCATCTCAATAATGTATGCAAAACTTGTTTATATATTGTATTATCATGGTGAGCATATTAGCAATGCTCAAAAGAACAAAGCAGGCTATAGTCTCTGGATGTACAGTCTAAATCAAGTGCTTGCACCATTGCCTGAGATGGCCGTGTAAGAGAGCAATTAAACAGGATGAGCGAATTAACATATTGAGTACAAGTACAGATCAGGGTTCCAGAGTTACTTTACAGTTACGAGTGATAAAAGTGTCCAAGATTACCAGTTTTAAAACTGTTCCAATCCGCTACTTTCACCCATCCTTTTTCTCCTGATTCCAACTGAATACAGCAAAAGTTGTTAGATGGCTAAAATGCTTGGACAGATGCAGGCATCATATGCAATATCAATAGCACCAGATCAACAAGTTCAGATACCCATATTTATACAACTTAATATAAAAAGAGAACTGAAAAGGTCATAGTCTCAAAAATGCGGGCATAGTATGCAGTAAAAAAATGCTAAAACAATTGGATGGAATTTCTACCTTCTGCAGGGTATAATCTTGCATCTTATCACATAGGCCGTCCAGAAGCTCAACAACCCGAAGCTCACTTACTCTGCACCACATAAACAGAGTTAAGGACATACCAATACAAAATAAATGGTAAGTTTTGTACATCTATTAAGCAAGTATATGTGAAACCAAATGAAACCTAAAATGACAAAGAGACTCTACATTTAGTGTTAAAGTAACAATGATCAATATAAAGTTTCTCCCCAAAAAACATGTATGCATATGTAAATATGGCAGATTATCATGAGCTTATGCCTGTACTGCACTTGAAAAATAGAAGCAGATGTGCTCAACTATAGAACTGCATAATAGAAGTGTTGAAACATCAAATGATAACAATGTTGCAACACATAGGAATGTTGCCCCTGATGATTGAGCAGAGAAGTGATCATGCTGGTTAGCATACCTGTAATCAATGACCTTCCCTTCACGCTGACCTTTTGAATTTAACCGGTTGCGCAAGTCCAAGTGATTTCTTGGTTTCTCCTGCATTAGAGAACTCTGGAAAATTAATAATTTGCCAATAGTGCCAATAACAAGGACAGTAGAAGAACCTATGCTATTATGATGGGAAGTGCTGTTTTATAGAAAGAAATATATTGAATCATTCTGAAACTTGCAGAGCTATTTTCCGGTACACATAAACTCCAAATCAGCATTTTAAATTACGATAGAATAGTTCAATAAAAAACAGACAGAAAAAGAGTTCACTCACACTTGAAATTCCAATCTCTAGCTCTGCCTGCAAACAAGATCAACAGATACATCAGATCTCTACAATGCGCATTCCATATTACTGAAACGATACGCTTTGGAAATTCTACAATGTCCGAGGAAATGTTTGGAGATCTAGGACAGTACGCCTCGATCTGCATCCGGGGCCACTGCTTCACAAGGAGTGGAAAATATGGAACCTTTAATGCTTATTTCATCTCATTCTGATATAAAACGATTTTAATACGAACTAAATTGCTTCAAGATGCTCCATAGGATGAGTGAATTGTGCGCGTATGAACTGACGAGAGGGAAAAAAAAGAGAAAAAAAAACGGGAGGAAAGGGAACTGACGGCAACGGCCTTGCAGGCGGCGCACTTGTCGCCGATGGAGGAGGCGGAGGCGGAGGCGGCCGCCGCGAGGATGGTGGAGAGGAGTAGGAGCGCGCCGGATCTGCAGGTTGCTCCTCGCGTCTCCATCGTCTCCCCGGCCGCGATCTCTCTCTTCGTTCGTCGCGGTGGTGTTTTGCAGATGAGACCTTCACGTCTCGCGCATCTTTTAAATAGGTCCGTACTAAACAGAAGCTTCTGGAGTTTCTTGCTTTATGTTTAGGGACAACATTATTCAGGCTACCATCGCATCAATATTTGTCAAACCACATAGGTTATTATATGAAGCTATCGTTTTAATTTTTAAAACTATGATATACATCACGATAATCGTCTTATCATAGGTGCATGGTTACCGCGGTAACCGTTGGTAACCTTCCAAAATCGATTTGACAAACCCTTCATTATGGAAAAAAAATTTAAGACTGGTTCGGACTGAAACCAAAACTTTCCCTATTAGCAAATGTTATTATTATTATTGTTTGTGCTCGTTTCATTTTTTTAGTATTTATTTTTTTTAAAATACTTATCATTCTTATGCTCAAACGCTTTTCGAGGTGATATTCCCCATCTATCCTTCATCAATGCAATCGCACGGCAATATAGTTATAATTTTCATTGGCTCGTCTCAACTAATAAGAGTAGATGACTGTTTTGATAAAACAATTGAGATATAGGCCCGTTTGGTAGAGATTCTTCTCCCTGATTCTCAACAGAATCAGTAGAATCACTGTCAAATGAGTTATTTTACAACTGATTCTGACAAGAATCACTTCAAGTGATTCAACAGTTTTACATAGGAAGTGAGAATTACCTAAAAAGCAGTTCTCCCCAGAATCACTTGAAACCAGTTTCTCTCAAGAATCACCTGAAAATAACCTAAATTATTGTTCTAATTATTATTTTATTATACTGATTCTGATTCTCTCCAGAATCTGATTCAGGAGAATCAGAATCTAGAATCAGAAAATCACAAAATCCACTTAAGGCTCGTTGACTTTTTTTGCCACTTTCAACCATATTAAATTTTGGCATTATCAAAATATATATCCTTGCCAATGCTAACTTACCAAACTTTAGAAATTCTAGAAAATTTTACTCTTAAAAAGCCTACCAAATTTTGATAAGACGTTAAACTAACACAATCAACACTATCAAATTTTAGTGCTGCCAAAATGTGACAAAATTTGATAATGTCAATGATATGGTTGAAAATGGCTACAGCCCTTAACGAGGATAACAATGTAATTTGTCACCATCTCCTTGGTCTAGATGACATTTGCTACAAATGACAAATAATTTGAAACGGTGGAAGTTTAACCTCACGACACATTTTAGCAGGAACAACAAAAACCAAACTTTTAGAAGGATCATGAAAAATACATAGTGTGTCTGGAACAATTTCCCTCGACATTTTCTCTTGAAAGGACAATTCCCGTTGATATTGTTTTTTTAGATAGAGTACAATTGGACGCACACGAATTTACTTGGCACTGGTTTGTTTAAAGTTATATCTTTCTCTCATCAAGGAAAAAAGAAAAAAGGGTGAAGTTGCTTCATGCTTCAAAGAGACGTACTCACAGAAAAAGGAAGGAAACAAAATTCCTCTGACGATTCTCGTGCCTGTAACTTACATAGATACATAGTAACATACACTAGCACAAATATACAATTGCAGCACAAACAATTGCATCCTTGGAACCTGGCTCCTGGTCCTTTCTGCGATTTCACACGACCATTTTTACTTTGCATGTTTGCACAATTGCACTCGTCAATCAGATCAGCACCCAATCAGCAGCAGCAGGGCAGGGCCTCAAGTTCGCCATGCGGATGATTTTTCCTGATCCACATTCTCTTCCCACCAAGTAGCGTTCTGCAAATTTACAGGTTTCAATCTTTACATGGCAAAACCAATGCTAGCTCTTGACGAAATGCAGATATGCAAAAGGTACTTTGGAGGTGCAGCCATAATAAAGTTTAAACCTTTATATGAGACAGGCTGCTAGCCTGCTACGATAACGAAGTTTAAACTTCCATATTGAATTTGGAGTTTGCACATGAGGTGGTAGGGATAGAATAGCGGCAAACAAATTATTTGAAATCAGCATGATGATATGAAGCTGATTACGATAATGGTCGTTGTATTTTACACACAATGAAGCACAATCCATCCTATCCAAGGTTATTAAGACGGTATGGCGATGTATGGCGACCCACCACCGCCTTACTGCCTTACTGCCATAGCGATAAGGCGTATGGCATGGCGACGCCTTACGTGCAGTGAAAAAATAGAAAGTAATATAAGTAATATGGGTTGTAAATATACTAATATGGTACTCTATTCATCACAGCCCAGCCTAGGCCAAATACTTTCCTCTCTTGACCTAGCAGGCAGCCGTTTAACCCTACCCAACAGCTTCCCTCTCAGCAGTCGCCACCTCACCTTCATCCAGATCTCTTTCCCCCATCGTGCAGCACTACAGCAGCCTCCTCTCCTCCACCCTTCTTCTCTTCTCGTGCACGATGCAGCAAGCATACACCATCATCCTATCCTTTCTCTCCCCTCTTGCAGCCAGCAGCCTCCTCTCCTCCACCTTTTCTCTCTCATATGGCACAGCAGCAGCAGGTGGTGCCTCTCTTGATCTCCCTCTACTCCCCATCAACACAAGAAGGGGAGAGGGCGATGCCAGGGAGGACCAGCAGCAAGACAGCGGACTTTTGCCCTCTGCTCTTACCCTCTTTCCTTCAGTTTATTTATGCCTATAAGGCGGAAGGACGCCTTGCCCTTCTAGGAACGCCATGATGCTATAGCGACACCTTAATAACCATGATCCTATCAACTAAAATGCGATGAGATGCAAACCTTGTATCCTCTTCTGAGAAATTCTAGTGAGCTTCCTTGTTCTTCTTGCAAACCAAGAACTCTTAACAGTTCTTCCTTAGCCTGAATGAAAACCACGGAACATCATATACCACAACTCCAAAAGGACATAACTAATTCATGCAAGCAAAATATTGTATGACCTGTCCCAAAGTGAACCGAGCTGCACTCTCTGCAACACATGCATAAGAACCATCAGCTTGCTTTAGCATGACCTGCCAGGGCCCTGAACACACAATAATTTACTCGATCAGTAGCTAATAGTGATGATGAGAAGGATTGATGTCAATTGCCATCCCAGAATCACACCTCTCATATGTTATTTAGTTTGGTTCTGTTGCAAAAATATCATGAGGGATCAACAAATTTGTGATCTTTTTGAAGCGAACATATACTGCCAAACAAAATTTTGTACCGCTGGTGACCAAGACTACATACTTTCTACTAAAGTATTACCTGGATATTGACGGAATACAGCACCGCTGTAGTTCACGATGTACGGAGTGACTGCAATTGTCTACATAGTAAAAGGAGAAATACTAATCATAGATGGTTCAGATTCACAAAAGTTAAGTTTGTAAAAGTAAAACAAATGGATACCTTAGAGTAGTCACGCTGCCTGATATAAAATACTGGGGTAAACTGAGAAAGAAATCTGTAGTGCAAATCTTTTGGTGGGAATCCAAGAAGCCCCAAGTCAGAGCTGGAGGATAAAGATCATAAGTTATCCTAAGGCGCTCAATAGAGTTTAGAAGGAACAAGCCATCAGGTGGGATATAAGACACATACCGCAAGGTATCTAGTTCAAGATTAAAGAGAAGGGCTGGGACAGATGAGGCAAACTGTTCCTGAACAATAGCAAAGGGATGGATAATGAATCAAACAAATGCACAAACTAACACAACTGCTAAACAAACAATTAATGCATTATTCCTTAAACCTCGTGTTGCATGCTATTTGCTTACGTTACGTGTGACAAACTACAAAAACTATTCTACATTTTCCACCATCGAAGGTTGAAAATATCCATTTTTGTTCCAGGGAAGAAGAGCTGCAATGTACAAGTGAATGGAAGATGAAAGGGAATCCCTGTAGGTTGTGGTGTGGATTCAAAATTCCTTGCATTTTCTTAGATATCAGGCATTTTCATATAGAAGAGTAAATCGTCGCGAGCATATATCTGTAAGGCTTATTTGCAACTGTGCATGCCTTCCTCAACTTTCTTTCTTCAGTGTTTCTACTCAGTGATATCCATCAAGCTCAGAACATGATCATTTTCTAACGGTAGAATAATAAATACCTAACTGGCCAAATGATGACCAAAACACAGCAGTGCAAACCAAGCATTCCCAAAAGTACATTTGCATACATGTTGGCAAGAAACAAAGCATCATTTCAGACATACCACATACTTCTCTATAGTTGAGAGGTCACGTGTGCTGCAATTGATGAAGATATATAGCGATGGCGGTTCATCAGATTTCCATCGATCTGTACCCACAGTAGCCAGCTAGTTATGATGTTTTTCCAAGGATGCTTATAAGAAATCTGTTTCATATTAATAATGTTCTTGATGGCTGTTGCTTGAAATATCTGCTAGCCTGACACAGTAGTATACTACTGAATAATTATCCATAATGCTTATGTATGAATAATTACCCACTGATCAACCATGTCCTTCCACTCTATTTTAAAATTTTGAACTGTGCCAAGTAGCAACGTAAAGACTTTGCCATTTGCAAAAAAAAAGATATTTTTTAGGAAATGCACAAAGATGATTTTACCAAATCCTATCATGTATCATAAGCTAATGGTTCTCCAAGGTATCTCCTCTATAGAGATAGAGAAAGCTTGAACATTGAAGAGAGGTAAGACGTAAGAAAATTCTGATAAATGCAAGTGATAAAGGATTCATCTAGCTTGGACATGACAGCCTCTTGGAGTCATATAAATATAATTTATGTTTTCTTAATAGTTTAATGTAGTACTCCTACCATACTAGACAAAGCTATTGGTCAATTCACCTTCGATATCGTCAGCAAAGTCAAAATCCAGGGTATCTCTCATTGATCTGAAGAAGGTATTAACAGGTCCGGTAGACACATCATCCAGGGAACTAATAGTTGCACTCTCAATCTACAAGAGGTGGAACAAGAAAACAGAGAAATATAACCAAATAAGCTCCTACCATCATGAGGGGAAAAACGATTTTTTTGTGTTGTCTTAAGATATTTTGTTTCATAAGGCATTATTTTACCGAGTCTAGAGCTGTCCCGAACAACTGGGATGCCCTGCGCTTTTCTGGTAGGTCAGGAAACACCTGGAATCAACTAGAAGATAATTTATGAGCATGGATATGCATATGCCCACAAATGCCAGAAATGATTCTGGAGCAGGACAAGGCATGAAGCTTGAACTTACAATACAAGACCTAGTCCCCTTGAGCTCCTTAAGTTTTCTGGCAACAGCAAGAGCAAGCTGGATGTTGGCGTCGATGAACTCGTCCGAGGAACCCTTGAAAACGAAGCAAAGCAGGGTAGGATGGTTAGAAACAAGCGTTCATTACACATATGTGGCAGCAAAAAGCTAAACCCTTTTTAACTCGAAGCCAGGAAAAAAAGAGAGATTCTGCTTGGAAACAACATTATACAAGAGGTAGCAGCAGCATTCAAACTGAAACTAGAGCAGTCTGTGTGCATCAAGATAATTAGTCTTTGCATTGTTACAGAATTCACTCAACAAAGCATGAAACTAGAACAAGAGTGTCAGTTATGCGACGAGCTTGAGCTAGAAATGCAAAGTACCTACCTTGTAAGAAGAGATGTTGCTCGGCAAAGGCCTTTCCGCAAGCACCATGGATAAGAAAAGGAGTGATGAGATAATGCAGGCATTAATAATAAACTAAGTAAAAGAGGAAAGAGAATAGGTTGCGGGCGTACGGGAACTCGATCTCGAGGCGAGTCTTGCCCTCGTCCATGGCGCAGGCGAGGGAGCGGGCGGCGTCGGAGACAAGCACATCGTAGGACCGGGGCTTGTACACGGACACCCCCGCCCTGAGCGCCTCCACGTCCCCGGCCTCGGCGCGCGGCGAGCAGCGGGTCGCGCCACCATGTCGCCGGGGGAACATCCCGAGCCGGCGGGCCACGAGCGGCGACTGGCTGCACGGGCGGCGCCGCGGGGGAGCGGGAGCGGGAGGGCGCGGGCGGAGGAGGCGGGTGCCGGAGAGAGGCGCGGGGATCGCCATGGCCACGCCGGCGACGACGACGACGACGACGAGTGGAGGAGAGGAGACGAAGCGACGAGCGCCACTGCACCACACCGCAGCAATCCACGCGCGCGCGCCTCGAGGTCACCACCAACCTCACTGCCACGTGGAGCCCGCACCGGATAAATCCACAAAAAAAGGGAGAAAATAGTGGAGTGGAGGTGCGGGGAATCGAACCCCGTGCCTCTCGCATGCGAAGCGAGCGCTCTACCATATGAGCTACACCCCCGATGCTGACTCCTTCGGGAAACGAGCCCTCATATCTTATCGTCGCCGGGGAAGACGACACGGCCTCGCGTCCTTGTCGCCGACCGCGCGCCGTCGCCGCCGCGGCCCACACGACACGAGTACTATGTACTAACACATCATCGGCCCGTCTATCCTCGGATGGACGGTCCAGATCACCCCGAAAGGAACACGCTCAAGCTAGTGTGCGGCTCGGGCCGGCCCAATACGTTAATGGGCCTAGCCTTTTAGCGAATCGGATCGTGGGTCCAGCCCGTTAAGACCGCGGCTCGGCTGGTTTGTTTTCCTCTCCGGAGTCCAGACTCCACACTTCCACAGCCGCATCGCCATCGGCACAAACGTGGTTGCGGTGAGCAACCGAGAGGCGGGAGAGAGAGAGAGCGCTCAGGGAGGCGGCGAGATGTCCGTCGAGGAGGAGGAGAACGCGGCGGAGCTCAAGATCGGCGAAGGTGAGTTTGAACCGAATCGAATCGAGATGGGTTGGATTGATTTCTAGGGTTTGAGGTGTGGGTTGGGGTTTGCAGAGTTCTTGAAGGCCAAGTGCCTGATGAACTGCGAGGTGGCGATAATCCTGGAGCACAAGTACGAGCAGATCCAGCACATGTCGGACGGGGACCCATCGTCGCAGGTGTCGCAGGTGTTCGAGAAGTCGCTGCAGTACGTGAAGCGGTTCAGCCGGTACAAGAACCCGGACGCCGTGAGGCAGGTGAGGGAGACGCTGAGCCGCTACGGCCTCGCCGAGTTCGAGCTCTGCACCCTCGGCAACCTCTGCCCGGACACCACCGACGAGGCCTCCGCGCTCGTCCCCTCCCTCCGCTCCGGCGGCAGGTTCGTCGGCGACTCTGGCAACGAGAAGATCGACAAGATGCTCAACGACCTCTCCCTCATCAAGAAGTTCGAGTAGTACTACTAGTTAGTATCTTCGTTCTCCTATCTATCCATGAAAAACTTGTTGATTATCCTTCTGGGGAGAAGGTGAATCACAATTAGGGCTCATTTGATTCGAATGCTCGTTGAGGTTTCTTCGATATCAAATCGGTCATCAGTTCTGCTATGTATGACCTCCAGGAGCAATGTAGTGAGATCATGAAAACCTTGAAATTAAGTCAATATCTATCTAGTGACTTTTGAAAAGAAAAAGGAGGTGAATTTCCAGTACTGATTCATATAATCACTACTTTATCTATGTTTGTCTTTCTGTTCTGTATGATCTCTGGGAGTGGTGTTTCCATTTTATCAGTAGTTGTGTGATTAAAAAAAGATTTTACCAGTATGTTGTTGATTGAAACCGTTGCACAGAAGATTAAAAGAAAAAATTGTCCAGGAAACAACCCAGTCAGAATTTTTAGGGACGCAGATCCTCTACCTTTACCCAATAAAGTAACGATGTGATTTTACTTCATCTCTACCCTCCAAGTTAATCTAATGGATAGAATTTTGCTCTCTTATTTCTTCCAATAAAATGAACACATAGTTTGCTACATATCCCATAAACGTATAAAAACATTGCATTGTTATCTAGCCATGAGCAGATTTTTTTTAATTTTTCTAACAGAAAATAAACATTAGGAAATTCATATTACAAAGATGAAAGTACCATATAATTCATCTACTAAGAAATGAAAACCTTGCTGAATTAATTGAACATTTTGTTGTTAAGTAATATCATCTCAAAAAAACTATAGAATGAAAACCTTCTGGCTGAGCATCCTCCAGGACTTTACCTGAATTTCTAGAATTACTTATGCATGAAATCCATTTCTCTTTAATGATCCTTTTCTGAACTTGAGAAAAATACTTGACAAAATTAATTTCATCCTGTAGTTTTTTGGATGATATTACTTGACAAAAAAATATTTGATTAATTCAGCAAGGTTTTCATTCCTTATTAGATGAATCATATGGTATTTTCATCTTTGTAATATGAATATCCCAACGTTTATTTTTTGTTAGAAAAATAAAAAATCTGCTCATAGCTAGATAGCAATGCAATGATTTCACACGTTTATGAGCTAAGTAGCAGGCTATGTGTTCATTTTATTGGAAGAAATAAAGGAAGAGAATCCTGTCCGTTGGATTGACTTGGACGGTAGCCAAAAAAGGTAGAGAGGATCTGCGTCCAATTTTTAGACGCTGGTGAGAGTAAAAACTTGATTTAATTTTCTGGTGACCCACAAACTTGCACTGTTTAGCAGCAGTGAAATAGAGTTGTTGGTTAGTTGCGGTCTGAAATCCTTTATATTTGCTACAGTTGGATAATATATAATTTTGTGTGGCTCAACTTTATGCACATATGACTAAGACCAAACATGATTCCACTGTTTACATCATCAGCATTTGTGTCATTACTGTTGATTGACTACCTTATCAAAACTATTTTGTTTAGCAATGGTTCCTTGATAGTTCATTGATTTCATACTCCGCGTTCTTCTATTTCACATCAGTGATGAACATTGGCACACATATATACTCTGTACTGCAATGGTGATCTGGGAATCCGAACTGAACCTGAACACCTCGTCAGCATGGTGGAGCTGCTTGTAGCTCACTGTGACAAATTGACATCCAAGTACAAGATAACTAGTACACAGCACAGAAAAAGGCAAGAAGCTTGCATCTTATATACTGCTCCATAGTTACTTACAAGTGACTCGGCTTCTTCTGACGCATATCTACTGAAACCAATCAAAAGACAATATTCTACAAGATCACAGTAAAAACAGATGAGGGCGGTTCAAGTCTTGCGAGATGAAGAAGAGGACGCTCCACGGTTGGCAGAGACATAGTGAGGAGAGCTAGCTGCTACGAGCACCAGTTCCAGCAGCCAATGGAGGACGGCATCCTGCCGGTTCTCCTGATGTGGTCTGCCTGCTCTGCCGTCTTTGCAGCCGCACGGCTCCGTTTCAGCTCCGCCGCGGCCCGCTTCTCGTCGGCGGTGTGTCTCGCCGATGCGAGCTGGCTCATCAGCTTGTCCTGCGCACGGGCTCGCATCCTTTCCACCTCAACCTGGAGAGGAACAGAAGCCATGGGAAACATCCATTAGCACGCACAATGTATTTACCCAAAATTGATTGCACAAGAACAATGGTACTTGTACAGACATGGACAAGGAAAACAGATCAGATTTTTTACTCTTAACAAAGTATGATGCATCTGAATGGAAGAATTGATACTTCTCCTTTCGTTCCAAAATAAACAAACCTAGTATAGGATGTGACTAAATTCATAATATTAGGATGTGTCATATCCTGTACTAGCTTTGTTTATTTTGGAACGGATAGAGTAAGTTGCTATGCAATATCCAACTGGATGGAAGTTTATGGTAAAACACCAAGCATCATGCAGATGTGACAGGAAAAATTGAATCAAGTGATGCTAGGTATTATCCCAAGCTATGTTTTAGTCCGAGACAAAGGCAATTACTTTTCTCTTCAGGCAAGACAATAAGCAGTACAGCCTCACAACAGTAACCACAAGAAACTAATGGTTGTATATGGCACAAACAAATCTGTGATAAGCAGATTGAACCATAATCATAAGAGCAATGGGCAGTGAATTTGTAAGAGGTGATCAGCTCCGAACAGCAGTAATATCTTTAGCTTCCCATGTGCCACATGCCTGATGCCATGTCAATGACATGATGTGCACTCTTAACAGTTCCAAAAGTCCACAAGGTTACCATACTAGTCATAAGCCATAATCAGCAGAACAAATCCCGTGTTAGTATTTAACGTGCATGTAAACATGGAAATGGAACCAAAATATTGAATAAAAAACATCTCAGATAAGATGATACAATGCATTAGCAATCCATTAAAATGCTTATATTGGATGACAGAAGGCTTACCTCAATTTTTCTCATTTCAGCTTCGATTTTGGCTCTCTGATGATCTTCCCATGCTTGGATCTTAATCTCTTCTCGTTTAAATCTGGAATGCAATAGAGTAACTCACTGATCAATGGGACAATTTAGCAAAAACAGATAAAGACACCTTTTTACGACGAGAGAAAGAGAGTTTAGTGAAGAACCTCGCTAAATATTTAGCCTTCTCTGCCTCCTCCCACGCTGCTGCACGAATTTCTGTTACCTTCTGTGTAGATTGGTCCATGGGAACTGCTTTAAGCGAAAGTGATGCATCTTTTTCCTCTTCCTTCTTGCTTGCCCATGCTGCAATGTTGGTTTTACCAAGCTGGGTGCCGAGGAGCATTATCTCCCTCCTAGTTTTCATTTGCAATTCCTGTTCACTTAATTCCGCGTTGCTACATTCGCCATGGCCGATAACAGCACCGATTGCATTGGGACCTATTGTTTTTCGTGGAGTAGTTGGGCGAGAACAATCTGGACTCGTTGCTCTCACCGGTGTTCCTGTTCGGGATGGCTCCTGGCTCGCAATAGGGGTCATTTCTGTACCCATGTCCCTCATTGACACTGATCGGACTGTTGGTGGGGGAGGTATGCATGTTGTCGCGCTCTGAAGCGTGGTAGATGAATCATGACGACTAAAAGTAACTGCCAAAGCCACAAATTCAGAATTTTAGTCATATATGATTTTGTTCATTTTATAATTAGAGAAGGCAAAATTTGTGCCATTTCTTTGAAGGAACATTAGAAAATGATGCAAATGGGTACAGTAGTGTTCACTTTTTAAAAATAAGGATAAATACTTTATACGCAGGACGTATTAACAAAGTGAATCATGGAATACTGATGAAACCCTGTTAATTTTGGAAAAGGAAATCTTGCTTGCATTCATGGGTCTCCTGTTGACTCTATCAGCTATCTAGAGGAACAAACAAACATGCAAACTGTCTAAATTCATCTATGCAACTGTTGTAACTAAACTGTTGAAAGGGAAATAAAGCTCTGCACATTGTCAAATGCAGTATTGCCATTGTGAATGAGACAGCGGTGATGGTGAGTTAGTGACTCATAATGTGCGGAGACCTCCATGGCATAATGCTCCACTCAACTAATGGCAACAGAAGATCAATCAGACTCTTAGTGGAAGGATTAATCACACTACATATTGTACCACAAACTACTTTATGGAAAGTGGAAGAACCGAAGAACCTGAGTCATGATGACATAAAGACTGCAGCACTCCTTACCAGCTGAATCAGCTACTGTAATTTCTTCAGCAACAGACTTTGCGCAAGTCTCAACTTCTGGATATGGATCAGGCGGGGCCCAATTCGCCGCTTTCTGCCACCCGATTTCCCTTTTCTCTTGGCTTGGATCGACCCTCTTAGTATCTATCTCCTCTGTGGCCTCCAACACAACCTTCGTAGGCGGCAGCCTCCCGCCACCAAAGCTAGTTTTTTCCATCTTCCTTTGCGGCACTGCACCAGCCCTACCAGGACGGTTTGTTGTTGGGCTGGCAATCCATTTCTGGGCATCATCCCACTTTGATGGTGCAGGCTTTGAGAACGGAGGTACGATTGCCGCCGTCACAGACCGAGCAGAGGTCCCTCGCTCCTTATGGAACTCAAAGTTGGAAGCCACACTCTCGGAGTCACAGGAGTCCTCCTCAGGCACCCTTACCCGCGAACCCATGGAGTGGGTGTCACGCGATCGGTGTCCACTCCCTGTCTCCAACGAGGATGAAGATTCCGAGATGGTGCTCACCACATCTACATCCTTGTATTCTTCGCACATGCTACCTCCTCCTACATCAAAGAAAACAAATCAGTCACAGTTTGAGGACACTGAACCATCTGAAGATTGAAGCAATCATGGTCTGTCGCTTTCAGTTCAGCTGCCCACTAAAAGCAATACCATCGCACTTTCTACTTGAAATTATGCAATGCGAAGGTACAAGACTTAAAAGGAGGTTGGACCTCGGTGCCCTTCAAATTCACCCATGATGACAAAAGACAAAAAGGAAAACATTTCAATGTCTAGTAGTATCACAATTACACCAACCATTGTCAGCAAGCCAAACCTAGATATTTCCCCCTTTTCTCATGTCATTAACCCACTTGACATAATAGGATTGGCCATCTCCATATTAGAGCAGCTACTTCGGTCCAAATCGTGCAATGCAGGCGACCAAACCCTCCCAAGACGGAAGCTTTATCAACGAAACCACCAAACCACAAAAATGCAAAATCAGAATGCTTCGGCAGCGTGGGAAAAAACACTTACTGCGCGCATCAGAGTCAGCGTCGGATCTGACGGAGGACTTGGGCACCGCGCCGTACTCGTCGTCCACCTCCCCGGCGTCCTCCTCCTCCTCCTGCCCCTTCCGCCGCTTTTCCACCCCAAGCAGCATCGCGCGCAGCCGCTTCGGCGAGAACCCACCTCCCTAATCCAACACCATATCACAGCAGCGGAGGCCGCATTACTCCAAACAGGTACCGAGCAAGCAAAAAGGACGCCGCACACACACATCCGGGATTCCAAAAGGTGGCAGCAGCGCCGCCGGAGGGGGGGGTGGGGCGGCACTCACGTACCTGGGTGGGGAACGGCTTCTCGATGCGCTCGTACTCCATGGCGGCGGCGGCGGCGGAGGCGGCGGGTGGAGATCTGCGGCTGCGTGGCGTGGGAGCGCGAGGAAGAGAGAGCAGTGGAGAGTGATGAGAGATGGGCAGTTAAAGCTAGAGCTAAGCTCGGGAGTGTGTGCGCTTTGACTGCACTTTGACGGGCTCCAAATTACTCCCATAGCACCCTCTATTTTCATGTATTACGCTCTATGCCACTCACGCTTTCAGTAACTGTCATGTGGTACCCACTTCCCACTGGAGGGGCAAAATGGTAAAGACTCAAGAGGATGAGGTGGGATTACCTCACCGGCAACGGCCACTTTCTCTTTTTATTTTCTCACCCCAATTTGGTCCTTGCGCCGAGTCAGGTAGGATCTGTACGCTCCCATGGTGACAAATCCCATTTTCACACACCGCATTTCTACCCCATGCACTGTGCACCAGGAACCCACACGCAAGGGCCCACATGTCGGTGGGTGTGGGTAGACTCCATGCCAGGTGGTCGCGACGTGACAGGAGGGGTGCATGAATGCCACGCTGGACTAACAGTCGCTGCAGCTGGGGCCCCGTCCCAATCATGCTGTGTCCTCCTCACGAGTCCCGAGCCCCCAGCATGTGAGCGGTGGGCTCAGCTCGGGCATGGCGTCGATGACATGTGGGCCCGGTGGTCGAGTCCGTCATGGGCATGGGCTAATTACTGTTGGGGACGCCACGTCGGCTCGGGATTCGGTGATTAATTAGAGCAGAGAGGATGCATTTAACCCAACAGTTTTAGCATTAATTAGAGCGGAATGAGTGTTGTTTTGTTCTTGTTCAGGAGGACCCATGCATGGAATGGATCATCCAAAGCCTGGGCCAGCGCCGGCATGGCAATGGATGAATTGATGATGTTCAGACAAAGCCGGAGAGTAAGTAGTAATAAAATCTGGCAGATTAACAAGCTAGGAATAGGAATAGTCCCATCGATTGAGATGTTAATTTAGGGTAGGTTTATTTGTAAAATTTAGTGAACATTTTTCATTCAAAAATTTTTGGGTAAAATTTTTTTATAAGAGTAGGTGTTTAGTTGAATGGAAAATTTTTTTAATAAATGCATAATACATGCAACTTTCATGCACATCTCTTAATTCAAAATTTATCTTTTTTGATCAATTTTTTCTCAAAATCAAAATTTTTTCATCCCAATTTTTCACTTATATGTTTAGTCTCAAAATGCTAAAAAGTACTGCTAATCTCGCCCGTGTTAATCCATCCATCCATCCATCCGTGCTAATTATCTGGGTACTTGCATTTGCAGTATACAGAGAATAGCTAAATAACTAGACCGCCAGCCTGAAAAAAAACCGACGGTTGATGAGCTGATATATATGCATTTCTTGATTCAAGTTACTAGTGCCAAATCACCGGTTATCCCAAATCAGCTCCTGAAAATGAAGCGGTAGTACATGGTTAAAAATCAGCGGTTCAGATTCACTTGCATCCTGCACAAACACTTTGAGCTTACTATGCGCGCGCACACACACAACTCATAATTGTAAACTAACCAACACACCACTCACTATACATGTATACTGTTACAGTGTCAACTACCAGTAATTACCATTTTTACTGTACCGTGCCTCTGTGATTGCACAATAATCTACTCTGTTTACTGCAAAACTTTTAGCAATGCAGAACACTGGGATCAGTTCGTATTTTTCTTTTTCTTTTTTTTGTTCATCTACTAACTCCGTGCTGCTTCGTGTCAGTCGCCGGCGGTGTCGCGGCCGAGGCGGCGGCGATGGCATCCAGCCACTCCACCAGCTGCTGCGCCGTCGGCCGCGACTTGGGGTTCTCGCTGACGCAGGCGCACGCCACATCGAGCACCCTACCCGCCTCGTCGCGGTGCCGCCTCTCGCCGACGCTCGCGTCGACCACCTCGTCGCCCCTGGCCTCCCGCCGCATGCGGAGCGCCCACGACGTCACGTCGCGGCCGCCGCCCACGGGCCTCGCCATGTCCACGGGCCGCCGCCCCGTCACCAGCTCGAGCAGCACCACGCCGAAGCTGTACACGTCGCCGCGGTAGGTGGCCACCGACGAGTGGCCGTACTCCGGCGGGATGTAGCCCAGCGTGCCGACCAGGTCGGTGGTCACGTGCGTGTCGTCGTGCGCGCGCACCAGCCGCGCCAGGCCGAAGTCGGCGAGCCGGGGCTCCAGGTGAGCGTCGAGGAGGATGTTGCTCGACTTGATGTCGCGGTGGAGGACGCGCGGCTCCGACGTGGCGTGGAGGTGCGCCAGCCCTCGCGCGGCGCCGCGCGCGATGTTCAGCCGCGCCGGCCACGGCAGCGCGCCGCCGCCCTCGACGTCGGCGCGCTCGTGGAGCCAGTGGTCCAGGCTGCCGTTCTCCATGTAGGGGTAGATGAGCAGCCGGTCCTTGCCGACGCGGCAGTAGCCCTGCAGCGTCACGAGGTTCCGGTGCCGGACGCGGGAGAGAGTCTCCACCTCGGCGCGGAACTCGCGCTCCATCTGCCAGAAGTCGCCTGAGAGCCGCTTCACCGCCACCTCCCGCCCGTCGGGGAGCGTCGCGCGGTACACCATTCCGAACCCACCGCACCCGACGATGCGGGACACGTCGAAATTGCCCGTCGCCTTCAGCACGTCGTCCAGGGTCATCGTCCTCTCGCCGTCGTCGCCGTCGTCGTCGTTCGGGAAGAGGAGCACCAGCGTTGACCTCGCCGCCGACTCGAGGCTGCCGCTCTCGTCGTCGGCCGCCACCCTGGCGTTGTCCTCCTGCCGCTTGGACCACGCCCGCCATGTCGCGGCCACGGTCACCGCGAGCAGTAGCACCGTACCGACGATTATCGCAGCCACGACGCCGACATTAGCGCCCCGGTCCTTGCGGTCGCCGCCGCCGCCGTCCACGGCCTGCGGCGCAACCGGCCGCGACGCGCACCGAGCCACGTGGATGCCGCAGAGTAAGGGGTTGCCGTCGAAGTCCCCGTGAGAGAACGTGGAGAACTGCCCGCCGATGGGGACCTCGCCGGAGAGGTTGTTGTACGCGACGTCGAAGTGCGAGAGGAAGCTGAGCCGCGTCAGCGACGGCGGGATGGCACCGGAGAGCAAATTGTGCGACATGTCGAGCGTCTCGATGCTCGACATGCCCGACAGCTCCGGCGGGATCGGCCCCGACAGCGAGTTCCAGCTCAGGTCAACAACGTGCACCCTGGTCAACGCCCCGAGCGCCGGCGGGACGCCGCCGGTGAGGTTGTTGCGCGCCAGCACCAGCGACGGCGGGAAGCTGCTGACCTGATTGTACTGCCGCCCCCTCGTCGACGAGTTGGGGCGTATGAAGAACGGGAAGTCCTGCACGTGCGCCTCGTCGCTGCCATCGCCGCCGGCCATGAGCGCCGGCATCTGCGTCAGCTTGCCCGGTATCTCACCCTGGATAGAGTTGTTCGATATGTCGAGGTAGAAGAGGCGGTCGAGCTCGCCGAGCCACGGCGGGATCGGGCCGGCGAGGTGGTTCCACGACAGGTCGAGCACCTTGAGCTTGCGGAGGCCGGCGAGCCACGCCGGTATGGCGCCATGCAGCTCGCAGTTGGCGATGACGAGCACCTCGATGTTGGCGAACCCGGGGATGTCCGACGGCATCGCCTCGCCGCCGCGGAAGTTCTTGGTGAGCACCAGGCTCGTCAGGTTGGGTAAACCCTGCAGAGTCCGCAGCGCCGACGAGACGTTGGAGAAGCTGTTCCCGGTGAGGGAGAGGAAGGACAGCGACGAGAACGCGGCGAACGACGCCGGTATCTCGCCGGTGAGGCTGTTCCGGCCGAGGTTTAGCGCCGTCATGGCCCTGCACTCGGGCAGGCTCGCCGGGATTGGGCCCGTGAATCGGTTGACGCCGAGGTCGAGGTACACGAGGCTCTGGAGGGAGCGAAAATCGAGGCCGATGTCTCCGGCGAGCGAGTTGTTTCGCAGGTTGAGGATGCGGAGGCGGGAGCATCGCGACAGCGTCGCGGGAAGCACGCCGGTGAGCAGGTTGGACGGCGCCGAGAGCTCCTGGAGGCCGGCGATCGCGTCGAACACATCGGGGAGCTCGCCGGAGAAGCCGTTGAAGGAGACGTCGAGGCGGACGAGGCTGCTGAGGTTGCGCAGGGTCGGCGGCAGGTGGCCGGAGAGCGAGTTGCTGTGGATGCTGAGGACCTGCAGCGACGTGAGGTTGAACACGTCGTCGGGGAGAGCCCCGGCGATGGCGTTGCCGTCGAGCGAGAGCTCCACGAGCGACCGACATTTCCCGAACCCCACGGGGAAATCGCCGGAGAAACTGTTCATCGAGAGCCGTATTGTCTGCAACTCCGGCGACCAGCCGCACAATGCGGCGGCGTCGACGGGGCCGACGAAGCTGTTGCCGGAGACGTCGTACGTCGTGAGCCTGCCGGCGCCGGCTAGCACGGGGTGGCTGCCGTTAAACGCGTTGTACGAGACATTGAACTCGCGTATCGCCGGGAGGTCGACGACCACCGCCCCCTCCAGCGCGTTGACGCTGACGTCGAGCACCTGGAGCCCCCGCAGCCGGAGGAGCCCCGCCGGGAGCGCGCCACGGAGCGCGTTGCTCGACAGGTTGAGCACCCGGAGCGCGGCGAGGCCGGCGAGCGACTCGGCCACCACTCCCCGGAGCGTCCGGTTGGGCAGGACCAGCCCAACGACCTCCCCCGCCGCGCCGCACGACACGCCACGCCACACGCAGCAGTCACCACCACCGTTCGACGCGTTGCCGACCGCCGGCCACCCGTCGACGCCACCGTCGATACCGACCGAGAAGCCACGCAGCGCGGCGAGGTCGCCGGAGCTGCACCGCGGCGGCGACTGCGCGTCGCCGTTCTTGAACACCAGCACTAGCACCACCAGTACAACAACAGGTACAGCTCCTCCTCTGCTTCCCATAGCTAGCTACTGTTCACTTCTGGAGCTAAGGCTGGTCATGGGCATCCATCCATGGTGAATTGGTGAGAATTCACATCTGATGATCCAGCTTGAGCATGCTAAGCTTCACGCTTGCACGAAGTGGAGAAGCTAGAGGAAGGAGAAGGTTGGTTAACTATAACTAGCATATGTCTGGGATTTGACACTTTTGGTTAAGTTTAATACTAGCTTCATGAGCTGTCCTAAACTCCTAATTCTCCAGGTTAATTGTTTTCAAAGCCTGTTGCTTGCTGACGTGTCTTTTCATTTTCTAGGTCAATGAACCAGGAAGAGGGACCAAACTATTTCATTATATTTTAAGATGAAGTAAATCGAACTGTTTGTTTCATGTGAGATTGTTGCGTTCTGACATAGTCTTTGTATCAAAGTACTATCTTCATGGGGACTTATACAACTTTCAAATTATATCCTTTTTAAATTATATCGATTTTCTATTATAACATATAAAAAATAAGTAAATGTTTAATTTTGTTATATTATTTTCAAGATTAATCTCTACATCGTGTTACGATTCTTTAAACTAAGTGTTTTACTTCCTCCTTCTCAAAAAGTTATAACCTAGGATATCTAGTCTCAAGTCTCATCATAAGTTGTAATATTTTGGTACGGTGAAGATAAAAATTATTGATAGTTTCTTAAGTGTTTTGATTAGTCTAGTCTAAAACGTCAAAAAAAACTTATGTAATCAAAGGGAATAAATTGTTCTGTTAGTAAGTTTGGCTTATTTTGTTGGATCTATTAGGAAGCATAATAAGGACATACATTTTGTTTCATGTCATTTTCTTGCTTATGTTATAGTACTTCATGATGGAGCATAGTTTAGTGGGCAATAGATATGGAGGAGAGGAGACCTTTTAGCAACCGGTGATTTAGGGAATAAGTCAGCGGATGTGATGACACTGGTGTCAGTAGCAGATTAATTAGCAGCTAATTAATCTCTCGAAATGGAGGGGTTCCATTTGGTGAGTGCACTGGAGGGATTAGCACAAGTCAACATAAGATGATCAGATGGTAGCAAGTCGGCCAATCTCCCGTACGTTCCGGCGTCAAGAAGAAACCAATAAAGTAGTTAATTAGTAGCAAAACATATTAGCGGCCAGTTGTTTGTAACATGTTCTTCGTGGCAATTTCTGCCTCCGTTTGTATTCAATTGTTTTATAGAATCAGTCTAGTCAAATTAAGGTTATAGATAAAATAGAATATATGCAGAATTACTGATTTTTTATCGCTTAATCAGTGAAATTACCATGTAAATCTTAGGACATGTTTGGTAGATAACTAAATTTACTACATCTAATCTTAGGCAAGCAACAGTTTTAGTAGATAGGGTTTGGTTATTGTGAGTTACCACAATCTACTTTGCCTAACTCTGAGCAGTGAGCCACATAACATACACCCTCTATGTACATTGAATTAAGGGCCCGTTCACTTTATTGCCACTTTTAATCTTATCAAATTTTAACGCTATTAAATTTTGATAGGTAACGACCTAAACATTATCTTGTCAATGCCACCATATTAAAACTAGATGTTCTCGGAACTTTCCTCTCACAAAAACACTATCAAATTTTGAAAAAGTAAACACATCCAATGCTATTACAATTTGACGAAAATTTAGCATATCAAAATTTGATAAAATTTGATAAGTTGAAACTGACAACCAAGTAAACAAGTCCTAAATAACAAGCTAAATTACAACAATACTAAAACTATCTGACTATGTACTTATATGGAGTGGGTTTTTTTTCTTTTCTGGTGAGACTAAAAGTTCATTACTTCTAGTTCTAGCCAAATAATTCCAAGCTAGAGGTACAAAAGTAACATGTAGAGCCCGGATTTTGATCATTATAAAAAAGTTACATGAGTAATATATCTAGTAGACACTACCGTAAAACTTGTCTTAATAATAGTTGAAGGCATGGGAGTCCATGGGTAATGGTAACCTGTGACAAACTCTATTTTTCAACAAAAGAAAAATAAATAAAGTAAACACATAATGATCAGTGCCCATCCTTAAATTGTTGTGTATATCCATCAAACAGAGGTCGGAGTTATAAAACTCTTTCACTGTCAAAAGTAAACATAGCATTATAACAGTGCTCTCCCTGTCATAACATTGTGTGCAAGTGAAAAAAAAAAGAAAAGACAAGTAGCATAAAAGTGCAGCAAAAATCTACCGGCTAATAATTCAAGTCTACGTCCTGTGCATTCCTAAGCAATCCAATTTTTTTCTCTCTTTTGCAGAAAACAGCCGACACTGATGGCTTAAAGATTACATATGATTGTCAGCTTCCTTTGTCTGTTCATACACGCATTTATCTGCAAAGTCAGAAGTCTCTGTGGTCTACTAGTACCTTGATTTGTCATCCAAACCTACTTATGTGAGATTTAAGCCAAGCACTTCTGGTTCAGGTAACAACCTGAGATTAGTTTAGGATATGGTTGACCTCTGAACAGCAATGAAACATATATGTAGGTACAAATGTACAATGAATTTAATGTGGTTCAGTTTATGTACTATAATTAACTCCCCTTGTTTATTATTAATATACTTGGTAGTTATCTTGTGTGCTTAAAAAAATAGCAAACTAATGGGCCTAAATATTTGTTTCATTTTGCTGTGGGCTATGTATTCCTGGATTATTGGTTAATCATGTCCCTGTATGAAAAAATAAATGATGCTATGTCCACATAGTGATTGAGCCCTTAGAACAGTTTCACCAGAAGTACCTTCACCCATGAAAATAATTGTTATTAGTATCATTTACTCGATTAAAATATAATCGGTCACAGATTACGTAATGCTTCTGACTCTGCTTAAAGAGAATTTCAGGAGGAAGCAACCGAGTGCATTCGTGATAAAAAAAGGTTGTTGATAACTAAAAGAACTGTTGTTGGATTACTGCAATCATTCCAACATTAAAATAAAAAAGGATTTTCAACGTCTTGACTTGCTGGATTGTCACACATTACTTGTGATATATGATTACCTGAAATAGCTATTATCCATGATCAACAGTAAATTGCACCATTACAATTGAAACCATACTCATGTAGGTTTTTCAGGTTCAGACAATACTTGGTGGCCATTGGGCAGGCCCCTTTTGGCGAAGAATTTGCGATGGATTGTTACAAAATGTAAAATTTCAAGATCAACTTTGTCAATTATATGTAAAAAAAAGGGGTAAACCAAATGAGCAGCCTTCAGGTATACTCCAATGGCCTCCTTTACCAGCTGCTAGTATCAATCAATTTAAACAAAAACTCTGATTTCAGTGTTCTCTTGGATCACAAGGCCAAAAGGCATGCTTCATGACTACTCTGAAGAAAAGGCATACTTTGCAGCTGACCACCTGATCAGATGCAAAGTGGCATGTTACTTATTACTACCATTTGGTCACAAGATGGTTGCATATAGTTGCAATTTTTAATTAAGCACCGCATTTTTAATTACACACATCAACACCAGCTTTCTTTTCCACTAACACAAAATTTTCTGTCATCTTTCTAGTATTCTAGTAATAGATGTGCATTTGCAAAGTCAGCATCATCAAATGACAAATGCCAGAGTGCAAGGCACCGAAAGATGTTCCTTGAGGATAAGATAAACTAACAGCATGAATTTTATGGTCAGAGAGACAGCACTACTATTGCCAGGGTAGAGCTGAGGTAAATCAAATGGAAGTTTTTTTTAGTGTGCGAATTAATATCTCTCTACTTCTCCTTTTTGGGCTTATTAGGAGATGTTATGGTGCTGCCTTTTGCTTTGCATCTGGAATTACCTTTCTTTAATCTCATGATGAGCATTGGATCGGAAGGAACGGCTCACAACATGTCAACCATTTTGTTCAGGTATAAAAATATGTTGGTGTGGAGGATGGTGGAATCCACATGTTGAGAGGCAGAGATATCAAAGGGTGTTACAAATCTTCTTGGCAACTTCATATATAGTCTCCTTTACACACCTACATATATATATATATATACACACACACACACACACACACACACACACTTCTAGTTGATGAACTATGCATTTTACAAAAAATAATAGACTTACATTTCTACCAAATGTAACTGTAGAATTTTACGCATATAATATATTATATCTCTTAGTAACTACTTTGTCGTCTTCCTTCCTCCTCTACAATGCTACTCCCTTCATTTCCCAAAAAAAAAGCCCCCAAAAGGCCCAAAACCCAACACATGGTGAAAAACCGGCATAGAAAGAAATTGAATCATATTTATATCTCTCTCAATCTCATTGTAACACGCGGACATATAACTAGTATATAATAATACAAAAACTTGGGGACCAACGAATTCTCACAAGAAAGAAAATGTGAATTATGCTTTCAGCAATATTCAGTCCGTTAATCTACTAGATGAGCAAACATGTCACTTTGTTAGCCTTGAAGTTGACAGTCTTTTATTTTCAGAAAAGCTAGGATGCATAAAATCCATTGACAGATATGACAGCTGGCTAGTTTGTACAAGTGTCAATTAATCACCTTCCAAGCATCATCATTTTACCCCCCAACAAGTGACTAGAGGAGTGTCAAGCACTTCCTGATAGCCACACTTGAAGCCTAAGCTAGCTTCCCACAGAGCACTCCTAGCTTGACACATAATATTGAACCACACTATAATTGTCCAATTTCAATACCTTTTCCTTCTGGTAGTGATCAGAGATGCAATGAGGCCATAGTAGTGGATCAGCTAGCTAGCCAGCACACAAATATATACAATGGCAAAAAAAAACAATAAACTAGAGGATGGCACATTTCCAGGTGTTTGCAAACCCATGCACTCTTTTTGTTGTTGGTGGTGATAAAAAGGAATGGAATGAAATGGAGATGGAATCCATCCATATTGCTTTGTGGAAGGGGCATAAAGAAGAGGTAGAAAAGAAATTGCAGCACTTGCTGTTGCTTCTGATGGCCCTGAATGACTGAATCAGAATGCCATGCATGCATGAATGAATGAATGTCAGGCCTTAAGTGGAGCAGCATCCATCTGTCTAGTGTGTGTATGTAGTAGACAGGCATCAAGTGGAGAAAACATCTTGAAGCTTTTTCTGAAGGAAGAAGTTGCTGATCTATCTCCTTTTTACCTATCACATGATCATATCATACCTGCTTCTCTAAATATGGCCCTCCACTTATTCATGCTGCCATTCTCCAAGGAGGATATAGAAGTTTTTATGCATTCACACAACAGTGAAAAATATTCAGAATTCAGATAGTCATATTCTGCAGAATAAATTGGCCTTCTTTTTACTTGGTCAGAATAATTATTTACAGAGAACAGCCTCTCTTTCTCTCTAGTATAATTTTTAATTTGGTTCGATACTGTAATCGTAATAAAGGAAAAATAAACCCAAGATTTTCTTGATCTTGATTCTGTGCATGAAGAAGAGAAGCCATTGGTTATAAGGCCTAGCTTGAAACACCATAGAGGAGTTCAGTCGTAGGAAAGGAGCCCAGTGGGCTGAACATCTGTGGTTGGACTTGGATTGGATCTTCTATTTTTAGTAATATTGTAATATTGCTTCCTCGCAAGCCCCATCTCTCCCTCTCCTCCCAACTTCGCTGTCTTTCGCTGTAGTTGTTTTTCTTCTCTTTTTCGGTTTTTTTTCTATTGTGGTTTTTTGTTGTGTGGCCATGTATTCGCCTGAACGTTTTTCTTCTTTTAATATATCAACGTATAATCCCTTTATATGTTCATGAAAATAATATTGTAATATTGCTCCAGGTATACCAACTTTTGAAGTTTGAAGTAAAAAACTATTAGATTAAGTAAGTGTTTAGGATTATCAGTATAGGGTTGTTAGTATAATTATTTTTTATGAGTATGTAGATCACATGTCTCAAGTTTTCTAAAATAATTTAATATAACACATACTCTCAAGCTCGTCGTTCTCTCTACGACTGATAAGTCATGAAAAAAATGAATGAAGCACCAATAATAATTTATGAGTATAAATCTTAAATTGATTTTGAAACTAATTTTAAAATAAATTTAAAAGCTCTTATGAAACTTAGTTTTATAATTGATTTAAAGGTTTTTTATCGTAGTTTATTTTCTTTTATTGACTTTTAAAATTTGTACCCATAAATTATTTTTGGTTTTTTACACGGTTACGATGAGGTTAGGAGTATGTGCTATTTTAAATTCTTTTAGAAAACTTGAGGCATGTGGTCTACACACTCGCACAAAAAAATTATGCTAACAACTCTATACAATACACACTCAACTAGTCAAGTCTTCTGTGTCTATATTATTGAATCATGATCTATACTACTTACTCTCTTTATGTTAGGCCAATTGACATGAAATATTTTTTTGGCTAATCAGATAAAGAAAAATAAGAATATATGAAATAGCCAACACACTAGATGACACTGATCAAGTTGATCACATGTAACACAAATCGAAAAAAAATAAAAAAAACAGTTAAAAAAACATGATGAGCAGGACCACATGAAGGGCAATAGGAACCATCCTGTGGTATGCACGCTCATCATCTTATCTCCCCTTTTTCTCCAGCATCTTCCCAGCCACCAGCCTATTCTCACTTTTACAAACAAGTCCCCCCCAAAAAAATACAAAATTGCAAAATGACCCATATCCAGCAAAGCTAAACACTATTAAGCGAGGATTTGTTAGTCATAAAAAGGATCATCCAGGGTGCAATCTGCAAAAGTCGCATCCCCAATCCCCAATTCTTTCCCGTCCTCTCGCCCGCGGAGGAGGAGGAGGAGGAGCAAGCCCGCCACGAACCCTAGACCCGATTTCCTGCACCGGCCGCGGCGATGGACGGAGGCGGAGACCCCGTTGACGAGTTCCTCATCGGCTGCGGCGGCGAGGATGGCGACCTCGGCGTCTTCTGCGACGGCGTGGCGACGCTGGCCGGCGATGGAGGGTACGGCGCTTGTAGCAAGGATCGCTTGATCCGCTGCTGTTCTTTTAGGAGTAATTTGAACCGGAATTGCGGTTTGCTGCATCCGTTTTATAGTGTTTTCTGTCCTTGTCTCTGCAGATTTGTTGCTTAAAAAATTGCAGTGATGTTTGATACTTGCTTGGTATTTTTCTTGAGAAAAAAGAGGGAGATTTTCACATGTCGCGATACACCGCTAGTTGATTGATTGATCGATTAGGTTATAGTAGTATATGCCCGAAGAATTGTGATTGCTAGCTGATTTATAGGCGGGTTCAGCAAATGTTGCTACAGTACCCATCGATTGGAGGGCATCTCTGGTTGTCTTATATTGCAAAACCGTAAATTTCAATGCGTGTACTAGTTCTGGTGCTGTTGGTACCATTCCAATCGAGCTTATTGATATCAACTAGCAAGAGAAGTGGGCGTCTGTGCGCTAAACACCTAGTTGTCATAGGATGTTACATTGTTCTTTGCTCTCTGAAGTATCTGCACAAGTAATGATTCTGAATGCAAAATGTTAGCTTTGTAGAAACTGCTAATGCAAATATGTACGGCATAATCTGTTGTTGCCTACCTGAGCAGCTATACCTTGCTTGAATAATTTTTGTCTCCATCAGCTGTTATTCACTTGGTATTTACTTTGTAATTATTGCAGACTTGGGATTGATGATGTCAGTGGAGAAGCTTGTTGTCTTGACCAATCTGTTTTAGGGAAAAGGTGTGCCACTAGTTTCTGAATCTTACTTTCTTATGATTTTCTAAGTATCTTTGTTTACATACCTTGAACTGTTACTGGTAGTTCTAACTTTTCAACCATTACGGCAGTATCACGAACAAATCTAACACTGTGTATAGACATATTATTCATTTCATTGCTGGGACCATATTTGATTTTCATTTGTAACAGTTCTGATTTTGTGTAGAGGTAGAGATGAATCATCATCATCTGGTCCAAAGTCCAAAGCTTGCCGTGAGAAAATTCGGAGGGATAGACTAAATGACAGGTGTGGGAAATTACGTTCCTCTTCGCCATCCCTCCATGTAGAAAATATGGATGCACTGACACATGCATTGCATGATTTTCCATGTCTGTATCAGCTGTGATCTATTTTTTCAATCGCAGGTTTCTTGAGTTATCTTCTGTTATCAATCCTGACAAGCAAGCTAAGTTGGATAAAGCAAATATCTTGAGTGATGCAGCTCGTTTGTTGGCAGAACTCAGAGGCGAGGCAGAAAAGCTTAAAGAATCTAATGAGAAGCTACGACAAACAATCAAGGATCTTAAGGTATCTTGTTCTTGTTCCCACAATTTTTTTACCTTCTACACTGGATTTTAGAATACCTGATGCCCTCCACATTCCTGTTCATGTCCAGTGTCCTAAAAACAAAAGATTGCACTGTTCTCAGTAACAAAGTTCAAGTAGACAAAACAAAGAAAACTTCTCTAAAGTGCGCCTGGTTTGATTTCTGTGCCATTGTCGGTTGGTTCACCAGATAGTTACTAGGTTCACTACCTTCACTAATCGCAAGTCTGGAATTCATTAGTTGGATCTCCCACGCATATAGGATAAGTTTTGATCTGACCAAACTTATATGTTTTTTTATCTTATGAATGGCTCTATTATTTTTCAGGCGGAGAAGAATGAGCTCCGTGATGAGAAAGTTACTCTGAAGGCAGAGAAGGAGAGGCTGGAGCAGCAAGTTAAAGCATTGAGTGTTCCTCCTACAGGATTTGTTCCTCATCTCCCTCATCCAGCTGCATTCCATCCCACTGCATTCCCTCCATTTATACCACCTTATCAAGCTATGGGCAACAAAAATGCTCCTACGCCCGCAGCATTCCAAGGGATGGCAATGTGGCAGTGGCTGCCTCCTACTGCTGTGGACACAACTCAAGATCCAAAGCTTTGGCCACCAAATGCTTAATTAGGTGCAGACTTGCTGTGCTGCTATTCATCCATTGGCAGATCAAAATGTGTTCGGTCTTCCTGGAGAGTAAAATAGTCCGCGATGCTGTCCTTTACGTGGTAAACTGTTCTTTTACTGGAGTTCTTTTTTTTTTCAAGTCGTCCTATTGAGAGGCGATGCCTGTAATTAATCTGGATCGTAAACCTCTTGCTTGGCTCCACAGTCTCTCATGCCCCTTGCATGAGTTTGTTCATGTGTGGACATTGTGACTGTGCTATTCTTTTAGCATTGGCTTGGCAGTATTTGTTCTGTTTCTAGCAAGATTTCAGCATGTGAGCACATGCATAGCAATATAGTATGTTCTAAGTTAGTAGTTCATTGCATAATCATCAAATTCAGAGCTGATATATGGTAGTATTTGCTTGTGATGTTGAAAATTTATCCATCCTTGTATCTGGTCCGTTTTGGTATTCGGCGTTGCCACACCAGGATGATGTGATCGTTACTCAAAGTAAATGCAGCATTTCAAGGAGGCACAGCAGAACAGGATACAAACTGTAAATGTTTCGGTTAATTCCCCAAACAATAATAATGTCATGATTACCCCTAAAGAATGAGAGAATTATGTTATTACAACTCAATTCTACAAAATATCTTGCCATTTAACAAGGTGCAAAAATACGTTTCAAATTTCATTCCAATCAAATGATCCGTAGCGGCCAATACATCTCGTGGTAACAAGGTGCTGAAATTGTAACAAACTTGGTTTTGCCATACTTCTATTTGATGCAGTTAGATTTACCAACCATGAAACAAAAAAGGGTATGACAGATGTACTGTTACAAAGTACTGGAACAAAACCACTAAGCAAACTAATAGCATGATAAAAATGGATCAAACTTATCATGTCTTTGTTGTCTACGAAATAGACTATTTTGCCTTCTGTTGTCCATAACGGCACTGAACCGATTCCCCTTCGATGAACTTGTCCACGGCATCTAGTGGGAGGCCAATCATCTCTAATGTCTTCTCCCAAACTAGCTGCGACGTCTCGAGGTTATGTGATTCTTCAGATGCGTTCATTGGATTACAGTCATATGAGATGCAAGCACAAACAGGCCAGTCTTCAGACTTGAGCATCTCGCAGTAATCTGGAACTTGGGGGTCAGAAGCTGCAAACAGTGTACTTCTTGAACCTGCATTAGATCAGTAACAAGATATTGTGCATGTCAGAAGGTGGAGAGTTGTCAATTGATAGAAAACGACGTCTGAAAGGTCCTGAACATCACCTTCTTGAGCATCAAATATGAAGTACGGAATCAAATGATATGCAGCCACAACAAGCTTGGGGAGATCCCTTGCCTGCATCATTTATATGGGCATTATTAGATCAACATACAAATAATAAACAAGCAGAAGGAAATTAGAATGAGTTTGTCAACATATTAGGAGTACAAATTAATCGAGGCTCATTAGGATGATCAAGAGAGATTCTTTGCTGACTTGAACTAAAAATAGACATTACTAATCCTATCGGAAAATATGCACCCTTAAAAGCAACTCCAAAGGCTATTGTATAAATATTGCCTATAATCCCTGTTTAAAAAGCATATCCAAAAGTATGTTCTCTATTTTGTGAACATCCTTCAACAGAGTCATAAAAGTATTGATCCCAATAATTTAAACTGTGGGCTAACATTAATTTTGGATCAAAATAATGGCAGGCCCATGCCGCATGTACTGTAGCAAAAAGGACAGCTCTCCCAAGTCCCCGTCTATTCTTTCTCAGAGTACTCTGCCTGTCCCTGTGCGTGTGAGAGAGAGTGAGAGGTGTTATAAATTTTTGAGTGTGGTTCTCTCATTCTCTCTGGTGCCCTGGCCGCACAAGTCACAGCCATCCAGGGAAGGAGATCACTTCACCCAGAGGAAGAAAAGAAAAAGAAGAGCAAGCAAGAATGGAAGCACCTAGCAGGCTAGTTAAGCCACTCCAAGATCCTTCACTACCATAGCTAGCATCGTATTCTCTACTCTTCTCTTCTCTCTCTGCTTCTGCTCTTCCGACGAGTAGAGCATAATCCATCCGAAGGAGAGTGCAATCGATCAGCTGAGCTTGACTGGTGATCGATCACGGAGCTCGCCAGCGGCAGCGGCGGAGATGGATGAGCAGCTGAGCCCGGTGGCTGTGACGCATCTGCTGCAGCACACACTCCGGAGCCTCTGCACCAGCAGCGACAACTCCCAGTGGGTCTACGCCGTCTTCTGGCGCATCCTCCCCTGCAACTACCCTCCCCAAAAGTGAGCAACCACTCCCTCTCTACCGTCATCAGCATGCAATAATCACGTTTAGCCATGCGCTAATGCTGCTCCTGATGATGGATAATGATTGTTTTCTGGTCGTTGAAATGCTAAAATCGGTTGACCAGATGGGATCTCCCCGGTGGGGCATACGACAGGACAAGAGGAAACAGGAGGAACTGGTAATATCGGCGTGAAATTTTTTTGCCGCGCGCACTCGCGATGGCGACCCGGCGGGCCTTGGCTACAAGAAGCCAGCGGAAAAGGTGGGATAAGAGTATCTCCAAAAGCCTTTCTAAATTTCACTCTCTAAATCATCATTTGAAGAGCCATTTGCGTAAAAATCACTTTCTATAACTTTTCACTCTCCAACAGTTTTTCTATATCTCATACGTACTCTAGAGAGTCATTCTTGTCTTCTATTTTTGGCTAGCGAAAAATTCAGAATAGAAAATGGCTATATTTGGATGACCATTTAGGAAAGCTGTTAGGTGATAATTTCTCACCAAAATCTAAATTCCTAATATTTAGAAATGATATGGAGAGTCTCTTGGAGATGCTCTAAAGGGCCACTAAAAATAAAGGAGCATATAAAGGATTCGTTGGAGGTCACTTTTATGTAAAATTTAAAATTAATGAGAATGATAAGGATTTAAAGTATCCTTTGGAGAAGCTCTTAGGTTGTGGTATTCTTTTCAACTGTCCTTTAATTACGTTACTCACTACAAAATCCTTTGGCTTCAATATTTTTCCCAATAATGCATATGTTCCTTTTTTCTTGATGGTAATACCGAGAAGGGGGTTGATCCGGCCATAGGCATATGCAGCTATAAAAGAACTTCTGATTCTTGAACTCCTATGAAATAGCATGATTCGCAAGGCAAACAATGGACAGTGGGAAATGGAACTCACAACATTTGTGTGAACAATCCCAGGAGAGGCACAAATAACATTAATGCCAGCCTCTGCAGGGATCCTCCTATGAAGCATGCTGCTAAATTTTATCTGTAAGTGAAACAAGAATACATCAGACCTAAATAGCATGAAAAAAGTGCACGGATAGTTTAGATACTGATGGTTCCCTTGCAATAAAGCAAAATGAAAACAATACAAAGTAGAAGAAAATTAGCATTGCAAAGGGGCAACTGCTAATTAGCAATCTAACACCTCTGTGATACCTGTGCTAACTTGCTATTTGAGTATCCCATCAAACTTGTAAATTTCCGGTTTCCAGATGACATGTTCATATCTTCAGCATCTACAAAACCTACTGTGTGCATCTGAAATTGCAGACAAGCTTGTTAGATGGCATAATCTACTCTTATTTTTTTAATTAAAATAATGAATTCAAACAAGTTTTTCAAAATGCTGGGCTTAGGGTTAATAACCAATTGTATACATGATAAAAAAACTGTGTTCACTTTCCAACAATTCCTAAAATAAACATTCTAGTAAGCAGTAACAGCACAGGGTAAGAGTAGAAAACTCACAACTGAATTAACGTTTACAATTCTGCTAGGAGAACCACGAAGAAGGGAAGGTAGAAGCAACACTGCCAATAATGCCGGTGCAAGATGGTTCACTTGCATGTGTTCTTCATACCCATCCTTTGAGAAACGTTGGGGTTCTACAGAATATGAAAGAGTTAGTTATGTCTGGTATAATTTGAATTCTTTACCAAGTAAAATGCAAGTTGGATTGATTTAATAGACCAAAAACAAAACAAACATATTTACTATTGAAGTATACAAACCTCCTATAGAGAAAATGCCAGCGTTGTTGATCAATACATGTAGGGGTGCCATACGAGCATTCCAGGTGTCAGCAAATTTTACAACTGAATCTAGAGAGAGCAGGTCAAGCTCCATCACCTTAAGAGTAATATATTGAAATATAGTCAAATGGCCTGCAGCTAAACCACATAAATGTTGGAGAAACAAGTATTTGTCTTTACCAATTAAGGAATGTGTTCGCAACAGATATCTTTCAATTGATTATAAAAGCTAGATGTGAACACACGCTTACGCAATGTAGTGCTTAGTATTTACTTGAAAGTTAGAATTTGATTTGAGCAGATAAGACCAGAAAACTCAAATTTATGCCTGTGTGTTAAACAAGACGAACTAGTAAAATGCTGTTAGACAACAATCATGTACACCCTGTCACTAGTGTCTTCATGATTACCTCAGCATTAAGGGGCTTTCCTGTTTCTAAATTATCATTCTGCCATTTCTGAATGAGCTCATACGCCAATTTGGTTCTCCTAACAGCCATCACAACATGACCTCCTGCCAGCGCAAGTTGTCTGAATTGACCACAAGGGCAAATATACACTTATATTAGTTCCAGAGCAAGATGCAAGATTTATAAGTTTATTTAAAATTTGTAATACTTTTCTACGTTAGATGTAACACCAAACCTAATGAACCAAACATAAGTCTTTACAAAATTCACATATACAATTATATAAGAACCAATATTATGACTCAGCTTCCCAATGAGAAATATCGCTGGATAAAAAGTGAAATCTGGCAAATTAGCCTGATAGATTTCATGTTTCTTGATTGCAAACCTATCAAGGTGCTCTCCAAATCGACGAAGCCAAACAAATATTTTTGACAGTTTTATTTGTGAAGTAACAAGATGAACTGTAGTCAAGGACCAATTCAGTAACATGTATGAGAGTAGTCCCAATACTCTCTTGTTTAGAAAAAATTAGATTGTTACATAAATCAATTTAACTCTTTTTAGTGGTTTTCACCATGTAAGAAAAGATCAATCATGCTCCCAAAATGATCCAGCAAATAGTTAAAACAACAACTTCATTAACTCTGTTGTATCTGCCTAGTACAAACCAACGAGGCTTAGATAAACTGACATGACATTAAAGTCAAGAGAGAAAAGAGAGCTAGACCTCGTACTAGTAGGTGCCCACATTACACTATTTTCACCGGTTATAATATTATTTTGAAATTCAGAAACCAAAAAACTATTCATCTCAGCATGGATTGTTAAAAGACCAATCTTAAGTTTATGGCATCAATGAATTGCAGAGAGAAGGTTCAGTTTTTGCATTCCGGAATCCACCCATTAGTAAGAGAAAGACAAGAGCAGCAACAAATGGATAGGGGGTAGAAGTAGAAGAAGAGATTGGACCTGGCGATCTCGAGGCCGATGCCGCTGGTGGCACCGGTGACGATGAAGGAGACACCGTCGAGCGGGGGCAGCTCGAGCGGGTTGGAGAGGTTACTAGCTGCGATGCGCTGGAAGAGAAACTCCCCCACGATGCCCATCCACCCCCGCCCCCACTCCAGCCACCCCAGCGCCTCCTTCCTCCCCTTCCGCTCCATCTCATCACCGCCAGCGGAGAGTGTGCCAGCGGCGCTCTTGGCGTCTCCCTCCCCGTCAGCCGCCGCCCGGCGCTGGCGTAGATCACCAACCATTCGAGAATCTTCGGCGATGATGACAACACAGAAGCTGTGCCTCTGGAGATGGAGATCTGATCTGCCAACAGATGAAAACAATTTTAATAATTCATAAGTCACATAGTAAATCATCCGTTTCACCCATTAACACTTAATGAGTAGCACGTGAAAATATTTATAATACATAAATATCATTGTTTATTAATAATATTTTTTCTATTAATAATTTTAGATTATATTTTATTATATTACCACTGATATATAAATTTATATTTTCTTCAATTTTATTTATGGATTGTACTTAAAATTTATAAAAATATTGAATTTATATTGTTTTCTAACATTTAATTGTTATTAGATTGTACTTGGCCTGTATTATTTCGCTTTTTATAAACTATAGTTGATTTTAAAATATTAATTACCTAATTTAAATATCTATATTAGTAGTCTAAATTATTTTTCAAATTAAAAATATTAAAATATTTTAGATATATCACAATGTTCTAATTTTAGAGACTGTAAGACAAGTACATTCGTTGGTTTCAATTTATAACCTGATAAAAAAATTGTTGAATTAGATTCATGCCAAGTGGCACATTATGTCATTTAGAAAAATTTGTGAAGTGAAAACTTCTTATAAGAATGTTATTTGATAAAAAGATATTTTGTGTGAGTATGAGTAGTTTGTGGTCTAGACTCTTCTTAAGAAACTTATGTGAGTTTGGATGAGCGTACAAATTATGTGAGCTTACATTTTTCGTTCTGATGCAACTATTCTAAGGGTGTTTGGATGACTACACAAGAATGGATGCATTGTGCCTGTTCACGATTTAATGACGTGAGATTCAGTAACCAAATTACATCTGCTAAAAACAAAAATCAAAAATAACAACTTGGGAGTAGGTGGAGCAGGGCAGAGGCAGATCTAACGTTGTTTCGGTTGAACCCCAAAACATTTTGAGGAATAACGCAAAATACCTGATGAGGCGTGGGTAGGGAGGGATGCTGCGGCGGAAGCAGGAGGACGCCACGCACCACCTCTGCTCGCAGGATGGAGATCGGCACGCAAGCGGCGGGCGAGGAGACGGGATTCGAGGCAGAGACCAAGGCCGGATGGGATGGATTAGGATGCTCACCGGCGAGAGATGATGCGGCGGAAGCAGGAGAACGCCGGCGCCACCTCTGCTCGCAGGATGGAGATCGGCGCAGGCGGCAGGCGAGGAGACGGGAGTCGAGGGCGGCGGGTGAGCAGACGGGATGGATTGGGGAGGTGGTCGACCGTGCGGTGCTCTCAGCTCTGCTAGTGCGGCCGGCCAAGTGGGCCAGGCCGAGGCGTGCCAGCCCGGGTACGATGGCACTGTGCATCGGCCCGGCACGGCACGGCCCGGCTCGTGATGGGCCGTGCCGGCACGGCACGATGGAGCGGGCCGTGCCTGGGCCCGACACGGCACGGCACGGCCACTGCCCGTGCGGCCGGCACCACGGCTCACGGGTCGGCACGGCGCGACGCGGCGAGACGGCCAACGACGGACGACACGTGGCGAGCGGGGAAGAATAGATGAAGAATAGATTATTTTTTCATATTTTTCATGACAAATATATCATTATTTCATTTTTTATTCTTTATTTACAATTTTAATTTTTATCTATAGAAATAATATGGTTGCTTATTTTTTCTATTTTTTTCATATTTTTATCTATCTTTTATTCTGGTCGTGCCTTGTGGGCCCGTGGGCTCGCCACGGCCCACGGCCATATTCGTGCTGTGCGCACGGGCATGGCCCGGCTCCCGTGGCCGTGCTTGGGCGGGGCGGGCACGCGGGCGGCACGGCACGGCCTGCACGCATGGCCGCTATGCCTAATCTGGTCGTGTCGTGACGGCCGTGCCTCGCCCGTGCCGTCTGGCCGTCTTGCCGCCCGCTTGGTCGGCACTAGATCGCCTTCCTGCCTATGATGGCCCTATGGGTCATATGCACAGGCCCATGAGGCTGGAAACTTTTCATCTCTTTCTTCTAAAAATATAAGTCCACTTTGCCTCCCTCCTCTCTTGCTCCTCATTGAATCGCCTCTCTCAAACCGCAAAACTGGATGTTACGTATCCCCTATATTCAAAAACCGATGCAATTCGACGCCTATAGTGATTCTGTAAGTGGTTTATGCTGGCGTGATGATGGTTAACTATGGTTGACTCGCTCCATCAATAGATGGGTCCCACATTATAATTGTCTCTACTAACATGTCTACGTGTTATAACGGGTCAGGCCCATATAAATAGGGATAGGCTATTAGAAAATGAAATATTGGATCGGGTGATTACCTACATGCGCTAAACGTGCGAGCGTGTACGCACGGTGGGAGGAGAGGACGGAAGAAAGGTGACTCCGCTTTTAGGTTAGCAAAAATTCGTATCTTCTCTCTCATGCATGGAGTATAACATAGATTAATATGATTTTTTAACAACTTTTTATGATTCTTTTAAAAAAACACGTTGACGTTTAGTAGTTTTGGAAGCTCCTTTCGACGCTCATTGAGTGTTTTCCCAAGCTCGTCGTATCATGTCGCTGCTCTTGCTCCCACTTTCATCTCTATGCACGCACCAGCCAATCAGTCGTCTCAATCGAAAATCGGTCGGCACACACATGCCACTACTGCCCACTGCCTTCACACCAATGTTGCAAATAGCCCGCTATAGCCATCGCTATCTTCGGCTATAGCTGATTGAGGAGAATGACGCTATTTGCTTTCATGTGTAATTTAGCTGCTATTTGCCGCTATAGCTTCGTTTAGCCAGCTATTAGCTGTTTTAAGAGGTCGAACACTAAAGCTCTTAGCCCTCTATTTGCAACATTGCTTCACACACTTACTTGGTGCTTCTACTACCATACTGTACAGAATCACAAACACGTGTAGCCAACATCGGCGGCATCTGACAAATGGCGATAGATCACACAAGCATGCAGCTATGACGAGCATGCGACGAAAGCTGAGTCCGGCGTGTAATGACTAATGAGGAGTGGTCGGTCAGGCGGCCGGTGACCTGTCGTAGCTAAACCTAGCTTCCCGGCGAGAGATTGCCGGAGATAGAAGGGACTGTGGGGACGAGCCTGCTTTCCCTGGGTGGGACAGAGACCAACAGGAGTCCATGACTTGGAACTTGGAAGGATCGTGTGTGGGACGTTCAAAGTTACGGATGACAGAAACCTTATCAATGTTTTATAGGTAAAGAACAGTGGTATCCGATTCTTTTTTTCTAAAACGACATGTTTTTTAGTAAAACTTTTGATTTTTTTTTCACGAACGCGCAAAAGGATTGCACGTCAATATATTAGCAGGAAAAGAAGTTTTTACAGACACAAACACAGGCAGCCGGACCGGCTCCTGCAAGGAGGGAGGAGAGGCAACCAAACCCTGAGAGGCTAGGGCTACTAGAAACAGGACCCAACTCCTAAAGAAAGCGAAAGATTACTAGTCACTCTACTCTCCCAAAAAACCCCCAAAAGAAGCAACGCCTGCTAACGACCAAAGACGTCCCACGAAAAAAATGGACTCTTGGATCTCTGATATTGAGGCGAGGGCTGAGTCAAACACCTGGTGTTGTGCTCCTTTCAAAGCTGCCAGGAAACCAGGAGGACCAGAAAGTCGAAGCCTGCATGGAGGGAAGCTGGAAGACGAGACCGGGAGAAAGGCCACTAATCCTGAAGAGAACTGCCACGCGTTGGCGAGAGGAGTGCCCACCCTGAAGGCGAAAGAACCAAAGACCACACCTGCCGAACGAGGACACACCCAAGGAGGATGTGTCGTGCTGTTTCAAGTTCCTGCGAGCAAAAGGGGCAAACCGAGTGGCTAGGGATGCTACGCTTCTGGAGAAGATCTGCAGTTTAACAACGCTGCTGGAACGCAAACCAGAGGAGAAACTTGCACACTAGCCGGACCCTTGGTGCTCCAGAGAAGGTCAACACAAGGTAGGAGGCGTTGGCCGGCAAAGAGCATATGGTACGTTGAACGGGCGGAGTAGCACTGATCGCTTGACCAACGCCAAACGAGACGATCCTCCACGCCTTTTGGCGCGAGGTGGATGTGAAGCAGCACGTCCCACAAGCGCAAGAACTGAGCGATAACCGGAACAGTCAGAGCACCACGGATGTCCGAGACCCAGGTGTTGTTCATCAGTCCAGTAGCCACCATACGCGAAGAGCGGATGCGTCGGGGGACTGTTAGGAGAAGATATGGCGCCAGGAAGGCGACCGAACGTCCATCAATCCAAGGATCAGACAAGAAGAGCGTAGATTCCCCATCGCCTAGCACAATATAGGTAGACGCCTCAAACAAGTCAGAGACGGCCGACTCAACAGGGCCCTTCAGGCCTCCCCAATAGGGCTGACTAGAACGGCTGAGCCCAAATCCAACGAACCCGCAAGGCGATGTCCATCAATCTAAAGCTTTTGAATTTGGTTATATGTAATCATCTTCATCTTTTGTTTGAGGTGAAAAGCAAATGACAATGACCACTGCTCAAGTTCTTTGGCCAGTCTCGTTCAGAGTTAAGAAGAAATGAAGCAATGGATACAGAGTCTTCAAAAAAAGCACTAGAAATTAAAATCTAGTGGATTTTGCTGTTAAAAACAAAATAAAAATGTAAATTAGAGAGAAAAATACAAATTACATTTAGTGGACTTTTCTAACTTAATTTAGTGGTCCATGATGAAGTATATTAAAATCTAGTGGATTTGGCTGTTAAAAACAAAAGGAAAAAATACAAATTAAATTTAGCGGACTTTTCTAATTTAATATTTGGCAAGAAAAAAAATGAAAAACAAAACGTAGAATGATGAATCATATTAAAATCTAGTTGACTTAGCTATTAAAAACAAATGAAAAAGGCAAATTAGAGAAAAAAACAAATCAAATTTAGTAGACTTTGCTAATTTAAGATTTGGCAAGAAAAAAATAAAAACAAATTAAAAAAGCAAACTGAAGGAAAAACATCAAGAAAAAAAGAAAAAAAACGTCAAGAAAAAAAAAAAGAGACCTTGGGACTGACGTGATAACCAACTACGCCACGACACCAATTGATGTTGTAGCCTTCAACTCCAGTGCTTTTTGAAAATCAGAGTAGGTCTAATTCCTAAGTATCACAGTGCCAAAATTAGCTGGCCCAAATTAGCCATCTGTGAATGGCACGAGATTGCATGTTGCATGACCACCGTCCACTACTCACCATACATCATGACCGCAAAGAAATTCCAAAGTTGATTTTTTTAAAAAAAAATGAATGAAAGAAGAAGCAGCAGCAACAACAACAGAAGAACAAAATCATGGTACTGATGGCATATTAATCAATCAACATTTTTGGAATTACTCTAGTATATTTGAGTACTAATTAAGAAATTAAAAAAATAGACAGTTTAATTACTCACAGCCACTAATCACACAAGTTTGCTTTCTTCGCGTGACCTCGCCGGACAGAGCAGGGGAAGCTAGCCTCGATCGCCGGAGTTCGTCGAGGAATCAAGCAAGGAAGGAAGAAATGATGGCGGCGGCGGCGGCGGATGGGGAGGCGGAGGTAATGCGGGAGGTGATATCGGTGTCGACGGAGAAGGCGTTCGAGGGGAAGGCGGTGCCGACGTGGTCGGAGCAGATCACGGTGAGGTCGGTGGTGGTGAGCGCGCTGCTGGGGATGTTCTTGAGCTTCATCGTGATGAAGCTGAACCTCACCTCCGGGATCGTCCCGTCGCTCAACGTCTCCGCGGGGCTCCTCGCCTTCTTCCTCATGAAGACGTGGACCAGCGCGCTGGAGCGGTGCGGCGTGTTCCCCAAGCCATTCACCCGGCAGGAGAACACCGTGGTGCAGACCTGCGTCATCTCCTGCTCCAGCATCGCCTTCTCCGGCGGCTTCGGCACCTACATCCTCGGCATGAGCAAGAAGATCGCCGAGGGCTTCGACGAGGCCGAGGCCAAGACCAGCATCAACGTCGAGGAGCCGTCGCTGGGGCGGATCATCGCCTTCCTCTTCCTCGTCAGCTTCGTGGGGCTCTTCTCCATCGTCCCGCTCCGCAAGATCATGATCATCAGCTACAAGCTCACCTACCCGAGCGGCTCCGCCACCGCGCACCTCATCAACAGCTTCCACACGCCGCAGGGCGCCATCCAGGCCAAGCACCAGGTCTCCATCCTCTTCAAATCGTTCGTCGGCAGCTTCCTCTGGTCGCTCTTCCAGTGGTTCTACGCCGCCGGCCCCGGCTGCGGCTTCAGCTCCTTCCCGACGTTCGGGATGGTGGCGTACAGCCGCCGATTCTACTTCGACTTCTCCGCCACCTACATCGGCGTCGGCATGATCTGCCCCTACATCATCAACTTCTCGCTGCTCGTCGGCTCCGTCGTCTCCTGGGGGATCATGTGGCCCTACATCGAGAGCAAGAAGGGGACGTGGTACGACGCGGCCCTCCCCAAGAGCAGCCTCCATGGCCTCAACGGCTACCAGGTCTTCATCTCCATCGCCATGATCGTCGGCGACGGCCTCTTCAACTTCTTCTCCATCGTGCTCCGCACCGCCTACGACCTCTACCTCAAGCGCCGCGGCGTCAACAAGCAGCAGCAGGAGATGCCCTTCGCCGGCGCCACGGGCACCGAGCGGCAGGTGCTCAGCTTCGACGACCGGAGGCGCACGCAGGTGTTCCTCAAGGACCAGATCCCGACGTCCATCGCCGCGGGGGCGTACGTGCTCCTCGCCGCCATCTCGGTGGTCGCCATCCCGCACATCTTCCGGCAGCTGCGCCCCAAGCACGTGGTGTGGGCGTACGTGGTGGCGCCGCTCTTCGCCTTCTGCAACGCCTACGGCACGGGCCTCACCGACTGGTCCCTCTCCAGCAGCTACGGCAAGCTCGCCATCTTCATCTTCGGCGCCAACATCGGCGCCAAGGACGGCGGCGTCGTCGCCGGCCTCGCCGCCTGCGGCCTCATGATGGGCATCGTCTCCACCGCCTCTGACCTCGTCCAGGACTTCAAGACCGGCTACCTCACGCTCACCTCGCCCCGCTCCATGTTCGTCAGCCAGGTACATATGATCAACTGTTTGTGCAATGAAAATATAGCAACTCAAGCTCAACAATGGCGATGGTGTACCAAGCAGGTGATGGGGACGGGGATGGGATGCATCATAAGCCCGATGGTGTTCTGGATGTTCTACAAGGCGAACAATATAGGGATGGAGGACGGGTTCCCGGCGCCGTACGCCAAGATCTATAGGGGGATAGCGCTGCTGGGCGTCAATGGCTGGGACCAGCTGCCGCGCTACTGCCTGCGATTCTGCCTCGCCTTCTTCCTCCTGGCGATCGCCATCTGCGCGCTCAAGGAGGTGGCGAAGCAGCGCGGGTGGTGGATCCAGGACTACATCCCCAGCGCGCTCGGCATGGCCGTGCCTTTCTTCCTCGGCTCCTTCTTCACCATCGACATGTGCGTCGGCAGCTTGGTGCTCTTCCTCTGGTCCCGGAGTGACCCCGTCAGGGCGCACACCTTCGCGCCGGCCGTCGCCTCCGGCCTCATCTGCGGCGACGGCATCTGGTCGTTGCCGTCGTCGATCCTGTCGCTGGCCAACGTCAGCCCGCCCATGTGCATGCGCGTCTTCTCCACCGCCACCAACGAGAAGGTCCAGCTCTTCCTCAGGACGCTGCCCGCGCCGCCATGATCGATCGCCCAAGCTAATTTCGATTCGATCATCTCTCTTTCTTCTTGTTGTTTTTTTAGATCGATTTTATCGATCGTGTTCAACATCCATGTATATGCATGCGTGGCTATTGCCATGCATGCGTGTAGGGTTGATTAATTAGTTTTTAGTGCGTACTCAATTATTAGCCTTGTAATATGTTGATATGTTGTATGTATGTGTAGAAGAGAAGAAGCTGACGTAGCATACATGTACTCTTTTTTGTTTGTTTTTGTTGGTTGATTCTCAAATTCATTTCTTACTTCACACGATTAATTTTACAAATTATGGCGCTCGATATATGTCCATGTAAAAAAATTTGATAGCATGCGTGCTTGCATATTCATTGTCCCTGTTTGGATCCTCTAGCTCGGCTAAAAGTTAGAGCTAGTTTCTAGCTCTAGACTAACCTTGAATCCCAAAAAATATTTGTATGCAAGGGCTAGTTTGATAATTAACGTACTTTTTTAATCATTTGGCTTATTTAAACCATCTTTCCAGCCGAATTTGGTGTGGCAGGCTCTTGTGTAACCTCCTCTCGCACAAAAAGAGGAAAAAGATCGGTGAGGGATCCCATGTGACTCTTGTGTGGCAGGATCCCGTGCGGGTGCTCGGTGGGAAAAAAAAGAGGAATGACTGGGCCTCATCAGAACTATGCTCAAATAATCATCTCTTTGAGAATAGTTTTTTTATAGGCTAGTTGCAAAAAAACCTAACTCTAGCCTTCCTATTTGGCTACTTTTTGGCTAGTTTGGCTCAAACTAGCTCAAACCCATGGATCCAAACATACTCATTGTCTAACTGGCTGATCGATCGATTGTGAGACCCACTGCAATGACCGATGAACAGGGATTCCATTAATTTATTACATGTCAAATAAATTGTTATATTTTTTCTAAAAACACGACAAAATAAATTAACTTGTAATATATGGCTCAACAAATATGTAAGTTAAATTAAGTTTCTTTAACGATAAAAATATATCACAAACAAAATAAATAACATTTATAACAAACTAACTTTAACGTTGTTTTTATAATATATAAAACCAAATTTTTATATGTTATTAGTGTGATATATTATATATTACTATGTTTTATCCATATTTTTGAAGTTTTTTATTACTAATTAATCGATATGAGTAGATGTCCACCGAGTGATTAAAAGAGTTTCCTCTCATTTGATTCTTAAATTCATTCATTTGTTACTTCACACGATTAATTGTATAAATTAAGGCATTTGATATATGTCCATGTAAAAAAAGATTGACAGCATGCGTGCTTGCATATTCGTTGTTTGTCTGACTGACTGGGCAATTGTGAAACTATCTGCAATGTTCCTGTACTGTAGCTAAAAATTACTAACACTTTATCAGGTTTAATTAGCAATTACAGTGTATATATATATATATTAGGGCTAAAATGCATCTAGGTGTATTTCAGCCCTACGCTGCACAGGGGTCACACGCAGCGCACGCGCCAAAAACCTGACTAGGCTCACGCGCGGCGTGACACATACCGAGCCACATGTGCACATAAAAATCCTTCAGGCACCCAAACCTTATCTTCATGCGCGTGCTTGAACCAATCACATAAGCACCGGATCCCACTAAGTAGCGGATCCCATTAAAACCGTGCTTGTGCAAAAGTAGATTTAGGATGTGTGACTTCATAGGAAGTGAGTGACCTTATAGAAAGTCTACTTGTAACTTTATTTACATATAATTGCAACTGTTATTTGCTATTTTTAAAAAACTTATATCAGTTGCGACACATGGTTGCAACTCCACGATATCTTTCACGCTAGTGCGCTCAACCCGTTGCTTGTCACCGATCAGCCAGTTGTAACATGCATTCTCATATATATATATAGAACCATGGACTCATTGAGGCAACTGTTGATAGAGGAGACCAAACTGTGTTTATAGACTGAACTGAAGCTTGATTACACAGTTTGCCAGGACTCCTAATTAAGTCCCTCTGATGTGGATACATATATACAAAAGCTTTGAAACCTGAGAAAATGATTAGTTTCCCTACATGGAGCATGCAGCTAGCTAGCTAGCTATCTCATGTCATGGAATGTTGCCAAGAAGGCGTCCAACTTCGCGTTGTCACCTCGAGACAAGAACTTGATGCAGATGGGCGCCCTGGCATCCATGAGTGTCAGCATCGACAGCAAGAGCGAGCCGAGGCCGTCACCGCAGATGAGCCCGGACGCCAGCGCCGGCGAGAGCATCCTCCCGCGGCCGGCGTCGATCTTCTCCCACAGGTACCCCACCAGGCTGCCGATGCACATGCCGATGGGCACGCGCGGCGGCACGAAGAAGGTGATGGCCATGCCGATGGTGCTCGGGATGTAGCGCCGGATGCACCACTGCTTCCGGTTCGCCACCTCCCGGAGCACGCTGAGCGCCAGGGCGAGCACGAAGAAGATCTTGAAGAGGAGCATGCTGTGCCTGGGCAGGCCTTGCTCGCCGACGCTGAGCATGGCGAAGCCGCGGTACAGCTTGGCGTAGGGCATGTCGCCCATGTCGCCGTTGCCCGTCTTGTACACCCTGTAGAACACCCAGAACACGGCGGGGTTGATGATGCAGCCGACCGTCGTGCCGATCACCTCGCTGATGAACACGGCGCGCGGCGACGTGAGCGTCAGGTACCCCGTCTTGAGGTCTTGCGCGACATCTGCCGCGTTGCCCAGGATCGATATCGTGATCCCACCGGCGACCAGAGCGGCGACCACGCCGCCGCTCTTGATGCCGACCCACGAGCCGAACACGAACATGGCGATCTTGCAATAGGTGCTAGCCAGGTTCATGTCGGTGACACCGAAGCCGTAGGCGTTGCAGAAGGCGAAGACGGGCGCGATGAGGTAGATGAGCGCGACATGGCTGTACCTCATCTGTGGGTAGAGTTGAGGGATGGCGACGACGGAGACGATCGACAGGAGGACATAGCAGCCAATGGTGACCGAGTCTGGTATCTCGTCCCGGAGGAACACCTGCGCCCTGCGGCGGTCATCAAAGCTCTTCACCGGCTGATCGGCGATGTCGATACACTGGAATGGCTGCACATTGCCACCACCACCTTGCATTGCCTGCCGACGGCGCTTGACCATGGCGCATGTTGTCCGGACCATGATGCAGAGGAAGACAAAGAGGCAGTCGGCCATTATCATGGACAAGCCGATGAACACCTTGTAACCCCTGATGCCGTTAAGGCTGTTGGGCCCGAGGTTGCTTGGGTACCAGATACCCTCCTTCGTCTCGATGTACGGCCAAATTATACCGCACGAGATGATGGTGCCAATGAAAATGGAGCACACGATCTTGTACGGGCACATCATGCCGATGCCGACATTGGCCATGGAGAAATCAAAGAAGAATCTGATAAAAAGGGAACATAATTAATCAACATTAATTTCCCAACCAACCATTACGGTGACGAATTCCATGCATGTCTGACTGGCATGAAATAGACAGGTGGTGAGTAATACCCGTGTTTATATGCCTCGAGGCCAAATGTGGGGAAGAATTTGAAGCCGCAGCCCGGCCCAGAGGCGAAGAACCACTGGAAGAGCGACCATGCCATGGTTCCTCCAAACGATTTAAACAATAATGTCACTTGCTTCCTGCAAACACAAATATAATTTAATTTAACTATGTTATCTAAGGCTTCAAATAGTACTTGATTTAAGCAACATTTACATGTAAAAATTAATTGATGATACCTTGCTTGTTTGACACCTTGAGGTGTATGGAAGCTATTGATGAGGTGCGCTGTTGCAGTGCCACTGGGAAATGTCAACCGGTGCCTAATGATCATGACCTTCCTGAAGGGCATGATGATGAACATGCCAGCAAAGCTGATAAGGAAGAGGAAGGTGATCATCCTGGCAAAGCTTGGCTCCTCAATGTTATTTTGGGCGTTGATATCCCCTACAGCTGCTTTCTTGCCCATTGCAAGAATATATGTCCCAAACCCACCTATGTAAGGAAGTACGGTTATAGCAAAGATAAAACATAATAGAGCGCACACAATTCTATCAACTACTATTTTCAGATTGTCTATATATACCGGTGAATGTGATCGAGGTGCATGCGACGACACAGGTCTGGATGATGGTGTTCTCTTGGCGTGTGAATGGCAGGTGTGACACCGTGAAGTAGTCAAGAACGCGGATCGACGCACGGGATACACAAAAACCGAGGAGGCCGGCTGGGATGCTGAACGACGGAATGAAGCCAGAGCTCAAGGTGACCTTCATGGCGACGACGCTGAGAGTTACACTAAGGATGAAGCTCACCACCAATGATCGTGGCGTTATTGTTTCCGACAACGATGGCACGGGCTCTGCCTCAAAGGCATGCTCTGTTGAAATGCCTTCCTGGAAATCATTGACAGGCTCCATTATATTGTAGGGAAACTATATATACGTATATATGTATCCTTTGGGCTAAGAAACCTTAGTTATTATTTGATTCTGTGTGAATGTCTTGGTTTTTGCAACCAAGACATACACACAGAATCAAAATGCTGGCAGCAATGGGAGAAGGGGAGTAGGAGAGGCCTTTTATAGAGAGCGAGGCAGTTAATTACCAGCCAATTCTTTCCAAGTATAGTTTATTTGCCTTTTCTTAATTTTGGCAATGTTTTATTTTTTTTCAGTGTTTAATCTACAACATACACATGCAGATGTTTATTAATAGTACCATGAACCAAATAAAGAGCAATGAGCTCATGCAAAGAAAAGGAAATGAGTGTTGTGGAACTACAAATAGTAGGAAGAAAGAAATAGAGTGAAATTGAGAGAACTCTACCATCCACCTTGCAATGTCCATAAATACCTGTTACAAAAGTGAACGGTTCTGATTCTTGACGAATAGCGCAAACACCAAACATATAGCTTCTTCATCCCTACAAACCACATCATTCTTGTCCAATTTCAGACTAAAGATGAATTTCTCGAAAAAGTTACCAGGGGCGATCTGCAAAAAGGGCACAACTGCAAAGGGGAAAAAGCTTGGAGTCAGCTAGTGATCTGATAGAGAGTTCATTGGCAGAGCATGCATTTGAAGGGGAACCAATTCCATCATAGACAGAGAAGATCACCGTGCAGTTGGTGGTGGCAAGGCGCTACCAGTCATCATTAATATGAATCACATATTCATGTCTGAGATGGAGCCATCGTTGAACATCCCAGCAAGCCATGCTGAGCCTCTTCTTCCTCAAGATACGAACACACAGGCTACAACAATTCAATGTGTTCAAGAGGCCTTTCATCTGCTAGCAGAACACCATCATCCAAGTTCCAAACATGTATAGTTGCTTATGCAAGCATCAAGGGGTGAATATACGCTTGTTACAGTTCTGAGAGGAGAAATTCAATTCAGATGAATATGAATAGCATCTATCACCACAAGTCCAAGAGGGGCGGATCTACAGTAGTATCACCGAGGTCAGATGACCCCAATGACCTCCAGCCGATCTAGTGTGTTCATCAGTATTCTATATGCAGTGACCCTAGCAGCCAAAGCTTACTAATCCCAGCAATGTTGAACTGCAGCAACTTACGGGCAAAAAGCTAAAACAATACAGCTCCAATTATTTGGAAATTAATTATACAATTCAATTGGTATCAGAAATAGTAAGCCCATTTTCCAGTAGTGGTTAGGGGCTTAGGGCGTAGTCAGTCCACCACCAATACCACAGCTTAACATATATATTTGGTCTGTTAACCAATTAGCTAATTATAGCTATGTAGTGGGTCTATGCATGCAATTAGGCTACCATTATTCTAATCAAATATTAGATTTCAAGCTTTTTTTAGTTTAGCAAATAACTTTAACAATTTGATAACTTGCTTGTGTGGTTGAAAGAATTAAGTTTTGTTACATAGCTCCAAGCCCCCAACTCCTGAATTATTGAAAAATCTAGAGTTTATCGTCTGAAATAAAAGTGATTTAAACATTTATTTTAGTGAAAATGAAGATAGCTCATTGAAACAATCCCAATCAAATCATGGCCCTAACTCCAAAACTTTTGGAGCTAAAGATACATAGCTTAAAAAAATAGAACCAACAAACACAACAGTATTATAGAGGAGTGAGACCCCTCTGGTGGCTAAAAATCCTGGATCCGCGTATAAGGAAATAACAACAGTCACTGTGCATAGCAAAGTAAAAATATGAGTAAATCATCATCACTGATGTGTTGGCCCCCCCTTCCTAGCTTTTCACAATGCCAATGAACCACTATGTTCTAGTACACCAAGATTGTCAACTTGACAAGCACCGTGATACTGGTGGAAAACGAGGTAATTGGAAGTTTCTACAATCCACATCGTACCCCACAGGTGGTAGGTTGCATCTATCAACCCTGTTAATGTCTGGGTTCTCTACATATTTCAACCAAGATAGTAACCTAGTCCTACAGGAAGCTACCGCAAATACAACAGAATTCACCGAGGACTACTGCACCATAGCCATGCCACTGCTAGATCTAAACACTGCCCAAATTCACCAAGGCTTCAGAGGAAATTTTAAGCCGGGATTTTTAGTGTTCCTTGTTGCTTTCCATCCCTAATGGAAGCTAGATCCACCAAGCTGAACATCAACAAGGGCAACATGGCAGTAACAAACAGGAACCGAAATGCACGGCGGCGATAGATAGATAGGGAGATAGAGGTTTGCTTACCTCTGCCCGTGCGCACGCCGCCTCCTCGCCGTCGTACGTACTCCGGCGAGAATGGCATCGCCGGCGGAAAGCGGAGGAGAGGCATACGTGCCTGTCATTGCTGCGACGGGACAGTGGGGGCCACCTGTCATCGAGCCAGAGGAGAAGAGCGTCACGAGTGGGCCAGCAAGCCAGCCCATCAGTACAGGCCTGACTTAAAAATTTCTCGGCCCATTTTTGGCCCGCCTAAAGCCCACCCAGCCTCTAGGGTTTCGGCGCCACCGCTTATGAAGGCGACGAGGAGGAACCAACCACTCCTCACTCCCCCCGCCGCCGCCGCTCCATCCTCCTCAGCTGCGGCTGCGCCCCTTCCACGGAGAGTCGGAGAGGCGCGGGAACTCACACTTGTCGCAGCGAAGATCTCCTCCAGTCCAAACACATCCAAGATTCCAAGGTGAGCATCCAATCCTCGCCCGCAAACACAACCGCCATGGCCAAAATCGATACTTTACTTAGGATTATGTTTCTTCGTTCGATTTGAGCAGCTAGAGATAGTAATCAAATCCATCCTGATCCGTGCATTTAGATTCTGGGCTTGTGGTCAGTGTTCGTTGGGGCAGTAGTCTTTTTTTTGGTGATGAAACAGCACGAAATTATTACTATGTCTAAACAGTGTGGATGTCGTATGGGTTGTTGTAGTTTTTTTCCTAGTAATTTTAGCTCTAATTCCAGGTTGTGCTGTTCGGAAGAGATTCTTGCGCTGAGAGGGGGATGAATAGAAGCGTTTGCCACCACCTTCTCACCCAGTGCAAAACCATAAGAGAGCTCCAAAGAATCCATGCCCAGGCCCTCGCACACGGCCTCCACCCCAACCACCAGTCCATCTCCTGCAAAATCTTTCGGTCCTATGCTGGGTTTGGTTGCCCGGGTGACGCGCGCAGGTTGTTTGATGAAATCCCCCACCCTGACATTATTTCCTTCACCAGCCTCATGTCCCTACACCTCCAGTTAGATCACCACCAGAAGGCTATATCCGTGTTTTCACGCGCAATTGCCTCTGGCCACCGCCCTGATGGCTTTGCTGCTGTGGGTGCCCTCTCGGCATCTGGTGGGTTAGGGGATCAGTGTATTGGTAGGGCGGTGCATGGCCTGATTTTTCGGTGTGGGTTGGACTCAGAGTTGGTCGTTTGTAATGCTCTGATTGATATGTATTGTCGATGTGGGAAATTTGAGCCTGCACGGTCTGTGTTTGATAGAATGCTTCTAAAAGACGAGGTCACTTGGGGTAGCATGCTTTATGGTTACATGAAGTGTGCTGGTGTGGATTCAGCATTGTTGTTCTTTTATAAGATGCCTATGAAGAGCACAGTTTCTTGGACAGCACTGATCACTGGTCATGTTCAAGACAAACAGCCTATCCAAGCTCTTGAGCTATTTGGTAGGATGCTTTTGGACGGCCACCGACCTACCCATATTACAATTGTAGGCTTGCTATCAGCTTGTGCTGATATTGGTGCTTTGGATCTTGGACGTGCCATTCATGGATATGGAAGCAAATCTAATGCCACCACGAATATAATTGTCACAAATGCTCTGATGGATATGTATGCAAAGAGCGGAAGCATTGCTATGGCATTTTCCGTATTCGAAGAAGTTCAGATGAAGGATGCATTCACATGGACAACTATGATTTCAAGTTTCACTGTCCAGGGTGATGGGAGGAAAGCCATTGAACTCTTTTGGGATATGCTAAGGTCTGGGGTACTTCCAAACAGTGTGACATTTGTCTCAGTTTTGTCAGCATGCAGCCATGCTGGGTTAATACAAGAAGGCAGAGAATTATTTGATAAAATGCGTGAAGTCTACCATATTGATCCCCGGCTTGAGCATTATGGATGCATGGTTGATTTGTTAGGACGGGGTGGACTTCTAGAAGAAGCAGAGGCTCTGATAGATCATATGGATGTGGAGACTGATATTGTTATTTGGAGGTCCCTTCTTAGTGCATGTCTAGCTCATGGCAATGATAGATTAGCTGAGATTGCTGGAAAGGAAATTATAAAGAGAGAACCTGGGGATGATGGTGTTTATGTGCTTCTTTGGAACATGTATGCCTCATCAAATAGATGGAAGGAAGCTCTGGATGTGAGGAAGCAGATGCTGAGTAGAAAAATATACAAAAAACCAGGTTGCAGTTGGATTGAAGTTGATGGTGTCGTCCATGAATTCTTGGTGGAGGACAAGACACATGATGCTAGAAGGGAAATTTATGGCACCGTGGAAGACATGGCTAGGCATTTAAAGATGGATCCCTTACCATCTCCATTAGTGTTAACTGATGGAGAACACATGCTCTAGAAACACATATTGTCCTTTTTTCTTAATGACCTAAAAGCCGAATTGAGGATGGCATGCTGATATTTTTCTTTTTTTTAATGGCAAGGCACCATAGTTCTGTTTTGATTTGTTTGACTACCCAGTTAGTAATAGCCAAATGTAACAGACTGATGCTATTTCATTGAAAATGCAGAGTTGTAGAAATTTTTTCAGATGTCATACTGTTATAAAACTGCTAACTATGCTATATCTATATTTTGTTTGTTCTCTCTGTCGAAAAAAGAGTAAAGACTGCAAGGTGTCCTAGTTCAAGTTATGGACTTAATTCTCATTTTATAGCTATCTTGCTGGCTAGCACGCTACCTCTGAATGTTTTACTCATTTACTTTTTTTTATAAACGACTTATTTATGTGTGCCAAATTTCTAAATATCTATTTGCCTACTATTAGATGTGCTCTGGAGATGAGATTGATGGAGATACGAGTGTTGAAGTGACACATCACAGGGATATAAGACGCTACAAGTGTGAATTTTGCATGGTTGTTAGGTCCAAAAAATGTCTCATCCGAGCTCACATGGAGGCTCATCATAAGGTATAAAATTATGAGATATTTTAGGAATATGGGCCATATTATGGCTTCTTATGGTTTAAAGGCAATATGAACTGAATTAAATTTAGTTATTTGACCGCAATGGTTCTCTGATTGGAGTTTAGGTTCCATCAATCAATATGTTTATGCTTTTGTGAATTTCTTCTACCCTTGTCGATTTGGATCATTATGAATTTCCGACGCCCTTTTGCTCCAATTTATCTATAGGAAGAACTGGACAAATCAGAAATCTACAAGTCAAATGGGGAAAAGGTTGTTCATGAAGGGGACCACACCTGCCAAGAGTGTGGTGCTTCTTTCCAGAAACCAGCTCATCTGAAGCAGCATATGCAAAGTCATTCTGATGAGGTTGGCATTTCTCATATGTGAATACAACATGATATTAGTCTTTTTGTTGTAATGGAGCTGGGATTAGTTTTCATGGAAAACATTTAAACATAACATTCTTTTATAGTTTTTCTCCATCTGTTGATCTGGCTGTCAGAGAAATTGTTCTGTTCTACTTCAATTTGCTAAAAACAAGTGTCTTGCAGGATATAGATTCTTAACAGTGTGAAGCATTGGATCCCAAAGAACTCCAAAATGCGATGAGGCATATTTAATCTTGTGTGGACTAATAGCAGGTTGGGATGACCTCCTGTGAAGCTCCAACAAGATTGCCTCCTCACGCTCTTTCAGGAGGTTTGTTCTTGCTTGAATTAGTTTTTTTTTAAACTATTTTGATTACTACCCAACCTAATGGGATAGCCTACATCACCTTGTTTCCAATTAAGTACTAATGTCTCCTTGGTCGTATGCATGTGTGCTGGAATTAATTTTTTTTATCGATTTTCCTTGGTATGCTATACATGATATCTTTAATTTTTATTAGTAACAAAGCAAGTGGTTGTCTTTTACAGCATGTATATATGTAAATGGTGAAAGCAGATTACTGCTTAATTCTTGTCTAGTTGCTGGCTATTTTACATCTCTTTGATGTTGCAAATCTTGTCAAATGGATCCATGCAGTGAATTTGGGAGGTTATCTTCTCCTTTGTTCTAATGTTCTCTTTCTCACTATCTTTGGGCTTCTGGAACCTGGTTTTGGAGGTCCTTAGTCGGAGCAAAGAGGGGATCCAAAATCAAAATACCATCTCAGAAAGCTAGGGCCTTCTGTAATAGGTTCATTTAGCTCGCTATGGTGTTGATATCTCCATCATATACAAAACTACAATATGTTCAGTTGCAAATTATATATGATTTTTCTTTTTGCTGATAAACACCTATGCACAGCTTTTTGCTGATAAATCTATTGCAAAGCATGGGTATTTAGTTAGTAGGCGTTGAATAGAATAGGTTATGGATCCTTTGGAGAATAAGGTTAGTAATAATATCCTTCATTTATCCTGTTATTTCTCTGGGCCTCCTTTCGGGAGCTTTGAGAAGAGGTGAGAGGATCCAACATCAAAATGTCACCTCAGAAAGATAGGACTATTCTTCATTTGTTCTCAGCTCGCTATGGTGATTATACTCCCCTTTGTCTCTATAGTGTTAATGGAAAACACTGAACATTTAGGTATTCTCTGCAATATATTCCGTTAACCAGTTTCCTTGATAATTTATAAGTATAAAAGAAATGTGTAAGCCTACAACAGCTTCAGTTTTGACTCGTTCCATTCTTGACTGTAGAGATCGTTCATTTGCCCACTTGAAGACTGCCCTTTCAGCTACATTAGGAAAGATCACTTGAACCGTCATATGCTTAAGCACCAAGGGAAGTTGTTTACCTGCTCTGTGGATGGTTGTGGTAGAAAGTTCAGTATCAAGGCAAATATGCAAAGGCATGTAAAGGAAATCCATGAGGATGAAAATGCTACTAAAAACAACCAGCAGTTTGTTTGCAAGGAAGAGGGATGTAACAAGGTTTTCAAGTATGCTTCAAAGCTGAAGAAACATGAAGAGTCACATGGTATGTCCTCAGTTACTTATAGTAGTTCAGGCGATGTCTTGTAAATTTCGTAACTAAAAACTGCAGCTCAATCCATGTTGTATTATTTAATCATGCTAACGGTATCCCCAGAATTAAGTTAATTTGTGTTGTTCTGGCAGTGAAATTGGACTATGTTGAAGTAGTCTGCTGTGAACCAGGCTGCATGAAGACATTCACAAATGTTGAATGTTTGAGGGCTCATAATCAGGCTTGCCATCAATATGTTCAGTGTGATATCTGTGGGGAAAAATACCTGAAGAAGAACATTAAGAGGCACCTACGAGCCCATGAGGAGGTGCCATCTACTGAAAGGATAAAATGCAGCTTTGGTGGCTGTAAATGCTCCTTTTCCAATGTAAGTCTATTATCCCCAAATGTACTGATGCTGTTGTCTTCCTCTTCTTTAACGGTAGCTTTAGGTGTATCTTGTGTGGATTGAAACTTGTTACCTGTCCCACCTATTGCAGAAATCAAATTTAACCAAACATATAAAGGTGTCCCATGATCAAGTAAAACCTTTCGCGTGTCGATCCCCAGGGTGTGAAAAGGTGTTTCCATACAAGCATGTCAGGGACAATCATGAGAAATCCAGCGCTCATGTATACACACAGGTGAGTTTTGCTCGATCATTTATTTCTTTCGTGCGTCTTGTGCTTACTGCCCAAATCATTTTGAGTGACAACTGACAAGCTTTACCACATCCAGGCAAACTTCATGGAGATGGACGAGCAGCTACGCTCATGTCCGAGAGGTGGACGGAAGAGGAAAGCTGTGACTGTCGAAACTCTTACGCGCAAGAGGGTGACCATGCACGGCTACGATTCGTCATTGGACAATGGAACTGAGTACCTGCGGTGGTTGCTTTCTGGTGGGGATGATGATTCGAACCACACTCATTAGCCGTATCATCTTGCATCTGATTGTGTGATGGTTATGGTTTCAATATATGGCTCAATGCTTTGTCGTAAAGGGGTGTGCTAGCCCACTCACGTCGGTAGTTAGATAGATGGCCGTGGTGTTTTTGTTGCAAGTAGTTGATCTGAATTTTACAAAGTGCAGCAGTTTTAGAGGGAGCCTACTAGTATATATTTGTAGCCTAATGGCGCAGTTTGAGTTATGAGTTGTAAGTAGTTTGAGTTGTAACTGTTTTTACCACTGTTCTTGGAACCTCAATTTAGTAGCCTAACTTGTTGAATGCAAAAATGATATGATGACAAGTGTTGGTTTCTTCTTGACAAGGTCGTACCTGAAGCAATTGTTTTGTTTAAATTGTTCCGACTTGTGCGAAACTAGTTGTATTTGTCATGAGCATGTTTTTGTTTGGAAGTATCTCGTTGGATGGTCAGAAGAAGATTTTCTGAAGGCGTAAATGACAGGTTGAGACCGTATCAGTCAACAGAGGTGTCTGCTTAAACTTGCGTGCTGTTCGATGGACGATGCCGACCTCAAAAATGAGTTTCTTCGGTGAAAGTTCATTTCTTCTACTTCAAAAATCCTGGCAAAAATTTCTTCACTTCAAAAATGCTGTAGTTTTAGTCTTAGGTTTTTAGCTATCTGACATGACAGTAAAAATTCGATGTAAATTTTGTCCAATATTTCTTCTTAATTAATATTTATAATAAACATATGTAGTCATCATCATCATCAACAATAATAAGTAAATTAGTAATAATATGGTTTATTAGGAAGAGAAACAAAATGTCCACACGTCAGCTGCCCGCGAGGCCACGACCAGTACACGGCTACCGACCAGCCGCGAGCGAGGAGCCACGTCACCCAACCAATCCCACTAGTTCCCGCCGTGGGACGATCTGAGCCGTCGGATCGATCTCACGGACGGCCGCAACTCCCCCAGCACAGAGACCACCGCGATTGGTTCGGGCATCCACGTGTCGTTCTCCGACTGGTCCAGGTCAGACTCATGACGTCCCGGCCAACGCGACGGGGCGCAACAGATCTCGGCCCGTTCAAGTCACCTCCCCTTATAAATCGCCCACGAACCCATAAAACTCATAACTCACTCGAAGGTTTTCGGATCGCAAGCCAAACTCGAACAAGGGAGAAGAAGAGAGGAGAAGCTTCGAGAAGGGAGACGAGCGCGTCGTGGTGGTGGTGGCGGTGTTGGCGGCGATGGATCGGGTTCGCGGGTGCGCGTTCATGCTCGGCGTCCTGCTCGCAGGTGCGATCTCTCTCTCGTCCTTGCGGTTTCCCTTTTGCTCGTTTGGATCTGTGCTTGCGCGCGCTTAGATTTGTCTGTTTGCTGTTGGTGCTGGAGATCGATCTGAGATGGTCGTGAATGTTCCACTGGATCGCGGATCCGGGAGGAGTTGTTTTTCTCGACGAGATGATCCGGGAAATGGTTTTAGAGTGACATTGATGGATCGTATGGATCGTGGTGTTTAGTTAGGAGAGATTTGATATTTTTTTTGATATTTCACAGATTGTGTTGCGATTAAGCTTAGATGCCACTGGTAGGTGAAGGTGGCGAGTCTGGCGACTCGGGTTGAAGAAATAGGGGTGTAATCGCTGATTCTGTGATCTGGGAGTTTATGATTTATCCTAGTAGTGCTGCAGTGATTTTGTTGGAGCTCGTATGTTAGGTGCTGGTTTGGTTGCATTGATGCTATGATCTGTCCTGTGCATTGGTAGCGGTAGAGTTTTACTTTCACAATTCTGCTGAATATGATGCTACTAAAATATTTCTAGGGTCTCTCTATGGTCACAAGCTCGCCAGCACTGAATAGTTTAGAGGCACAAAATGTGCTAGAATGAAATGGGCTGCCTAGATTTTCACCTTACAAACTTACTTGGTCTCATAATTCATGTTACTGTTTTAAAATCACATGAATTATATACCTGTGACACGATAAATGGTGAATCAATAGAACCTGTAGCTTACATACTGCCACTGCTCCTCTGTTCCTCTGTTTGCAGGATCCCTGTTTGCATTTTCTGTTGCAAAGGAGGAGACCAAGAAGCTCGGTACCGTGATCGGTATTGATCTTGGTACAACCTACTCGTGTGTCGGTGTGTACAAGAATGGTCATGTCGAGATTATCGCCAATGACCAGGGTAACCGTATCACACCCTCATGGGTTGCATTCACCGATAGCGAGAGGCTCATCGGTGAGGCTGCCAAGAACCAGGCAGCTGTGAACCCGGAGAGGACCATCTTTGATGTCAAACGTCTCATCGGAAGAAAGTAATGCCACTTTACCCTATGCTTGCTCTTCTTTCTTGTCGTTGATCACTGGTGCCTGACCTGTAAAATTATTCTTGCAGGTTTGAAGACAAGGAAGTTCAGAGGGACATGAAACTTGTCCCCTACAAGATTGTGAACAAGGACGGTAAGCCCTACATTCAGGTCAAGATCAAGGATGGAGAGAACAAGGTCTTCAGCCCTGAGGAGGTCAGTGCTATGATCCTTGGAAAGATGAAGGAGACTGCTGAGGCATACCTTGGCAAGAAGATCAACGACGCTGTCGTCACTGTTCCCGGTTAGTGATGACAATCCATTCATGTGCTTACTCAACTCAAGTGGTCATTCTGTGGGTGCCATTGCTCACTTCTGTTTGTTCATGTTTTCAGCGTACTTCAATGACGCGCAGAGGCAGGCAACCAAGGATGCCGGTGTCATTGCTGGCCTGAATGTTGCTAGGATCATCAATGAGCCAACTGCTGCTGCTATTGCGTACGGTTTGGACAAGAAGGGTGGTGAGAAGAACATCCTTGTCTTTGACCTTGGTGGTGGGACATTCGATGTCAGTATCTTGACCATTGACAACGGTGTGTTTGAGGTGTTGGCCACCAATGGTGACACTCATCTCGGAGGTATGACTGATTTTATTTGCCCTTGGGTACTAAATATCTGCTTCCGTAGAACATCACAGTTGTAGAGTACTCTAGTCTGATTCAATGATTTTCGTGCAACACATGGTAATAAATTGGTGATCTTATACCTGCACATTCTCATTGGACTTTTTAGTAAAGGCACGCTGTCTTTTAGAAGATTGGCCATATTCATTTGCTTTTAAACTAATGACATGCCTTTTGTAGTTAGTTGGTCGTCTTATTATCTGGATAGTGCACTGTGATTGGCTCATATTTGACTGAACTGTCTCATCTCTTCAGGTGAGGACTTTGACCAGAGAATCATGGAGTACTTCATCAAGTTGATCAAGAAGAAGTATAACAAGGACATCAGCAAGGACAACCGTGCTCTTGGAAAGCTGAGGAGGGAAGCTGAGCGTGCCAAGAGGGCCCTCAGCAACCAGCACCAGGTCCGCGTTGAGATCGAGTCCCTCTTTGACGGGACCGATTTCTCGGAGCCACTGACCCGTGCCAGGTTTGAGGAGCTGAACAACGATCTGTTCCGTAAGACCATGGGACCTGTCAAGAAGGCTATGGAAGATGCTGGCCTTGAGAAGAGCCAGATTCACGAGATTGTTCTTGTTGGTGGTAGCACCAGGATTCCCAAGGTCCAGCAGCTCCTCAGGGACTACTTCGAGGGCAAGGAGCCCAACAAGGGTGTCAACCCTGATGAGGCTGTTGCCTATGGTGCTGCGGTTCAGGGAAGCATTCTCAGCGGCGAGGGCGGTGACGAAACCAAAGGTTCGACCTTGATCACATACATAGTTCTTTGGGTTGGTAACACCTGCAATGCATATACTTATTGTGATTTGATTTTGGTATGCAGATATCCTTCTACTGGATGTGGCACCCCTTACCCTCGGTATTGAGACCGTCGGTGGAGTCATGACCAAGTTGATCCCCAGGAACACCGTCATCCCCACCAAGAAGTCTCAGGTGTTCACCACCTACCAGGACCAGCAGACCACCGTCTCCATCCAGGTAACTGACATAAGCAAACCTTACCCTGACATTACATCCTGGTCAGAAAATCTCAGCTCAGACCACCTAACGCCTCTGAATCTCGCTTTGTGGTGTAGGTCTTTGAGGGTGAGCGCAGCATGACCAAGGACTGCCGTCTTCTCGGCAAGTTCGACCTCTCTGGCATTCCACCAGCACCAAGGTTTGTTTGCTCTCTATCTAGAAAATGCTAGCTTGCTCAAATGGATAAATGAATCCAGTGTCTGATATGTGTTGATTTTGCTTGAAACTTGCAGGGGCACCCCCCAGATCGAGGTGACCTTTGAGGTGGATGCGAACGGCATCCTGAACGTTAAGGCGGAGGACAAGGGCACCGGCAAGTCGGAGAAGATCACGATCACGAACGAGAAGGGGCGCCTGAGCCAGGAGGAGATTGACCGGATGGTGCGTGAGGCAGAGGAATTCGCGGAGGAGGACAAGAAGGTGAAGGAGCGGATCGACGCCCGCAACCAGCTTGAGACGTACGTGTACAACATGAAGAACACCGTCGGCGACAAGGACAAGCTGGCCGACAAGCTGGAGAGCGAGGAGAAGGAGAAGGTGGAGGAGGCCCTCAAGGAGGCCCTCGAGTGGCTGGACGAGAACCAGACCGCCGAGAAGGAGGAGTACGAGGAGAAGCTCAAGGAGGTCGAGGCCGTCTGCAACCCCATCATCTCCGCCGTCTACCAGAGGACCGGTGGTGCCCCCGGTGGTGGCGCTGACGGCGAGGGCGGCATCGACGACGAGCATGACGAGCTGTAAGATGATGATCATCTGATTCGATTGATTCAAATGAGGCAGTCAATTTTTGTAAGAGATGGCCGGTTACTTTTAGGGGGGGTGACTTTACTACTATTACCTTGGGTTGGGGTTAGGGGTAGCAAGAGGGTTTATTTGCAGACACCAGAAGAGTCTAATCCCCCCTCTTGTTACTTGTGTTTGCTCTCTCTTAGTTTGTTACTTTACTCTCTCGAGTGTAGAACAGCTCTTCCTTTTTCCTACTTCTGATTTCCATGTGAACTGTGAAGAAGAAGAAACATAAGTACATTTTAATTACTATCTCCTGTGGCCTGCTACTGTTGACCATAACCTTATAGGAGATTCCATGCATGTCAATTGTGAAGCAGATCAGTGCAACTTGCACTTGTGTTTAGGAGACAGGACACAGCCACACAGGGTATCAATTTAGTTTCAGGCTTTGAGCCACTAGATCATATCGCGAGGCTTTTGGGCCTAAGCGTTTAAACGGTCCAAATGTACTTGATGGCCGAGCTTCCTTATCCTTATAAAAAGAAAAAAAAAGCCAGCGAGAAGATTTCAATTGGTGATAAAGGGGGTTCCGAGAGAAAACTCTGACCCCCTCTGCATTTCCCTACGGAGCGTATAATTAGTTCCATTTAGCAACACCTATGTACGGAACGTATGTAGCTTGCATTGCAGCCTTCTCTGCGTTGCGTGTGTTGTGAAACAAAATCTCTTAGAAGAGAATAAGTTCGTATCTTAATTTGTTATTAATTTATCGTTGAATGTAGGATTCGTCCCTAAATCGAAATATCAGATATAATGGGTCCTTTAATTTATAAGACCGGATCATTCAAGATTTTAGATAGTATTATATCCAGTTTTAGCTAACGTGACAAACTGAATCAACACGTGAGATCCACGTGCCCATATGTCAGTGGCTAGCACTTTTTTCTCCTCTCTCTTCCATTTCCCATATGTCAGCACAACTTCTCCGAAGCTTTCTTCCTCACTAAGGGTCGTGCATGGACGACGACAGCCTCCTCCGAGGGCGCCCCTCCAACCACGTCGCCTTCGGTCAGTTCACAGCCCTCCTCGTTGAGGACGCGCTCCACGTCCTCGCTTTGAGCACATGGCCCATGGTTGCGGCTCTTAGAGTATATGGTAGTAAGAGTCATATTAGGACAGAATTGATTTGTGTTGACTCCTTTCATATCTGTAATTCTTCTTCATCTCTACCCCATGATCTTCTATATATATTGGCTCCTGGGCCTTAATACAACATATCCAATATTCACAGTATTTCTCTTCCTATACTATTCAATATGGTATCAGAGCGGACGATCTAACGCCACTCGAAAGCTTCTGCCGCCATTGCCCCAGGGAGTAGCAATCTCCCGAGGGCGATCGTTTTCCTTTCTTTTTCTTTTGTCGTCTTGTTCCACCGTCGAGAGGGATCGATCTCGATCTCCTCGGTGGACCTTCTGTTCGTCGCAGTCGTCATTTGTCGTGGGAGTTGATCTCATCAGACATTTTCGTCGTTCTAGGCTGGTGGTTCAGCCGCCCCTACTCTGGCTACCGACGTTGTCGTTTCAGGCCGTTAGCCCCGCTACTTCGTCTTCGTCTTTGTCGCATTACCAACGTCGCCATATCTTCCTCAACTACATTTCGTTCTTTTCCGACACTGCGCGCTGCTCCGACAATTCTCTCTCTACGCTTTTCTTGTGTCGCGACCGTCTCGGAGGCCTTCTCTGCTAGTCTCCTACCTCGCCCGCATAATATTAACAATACCGTGACGCATGTTCGTCCCAAGTTATCCCCGTGTCTGACAAACCCGATGTGACTTCTTGTCCTCCACGGTTTGACTCGGTTTGACTGCATTGGTTCTTTGGCGTCATCTTCCTCCACGGCTGCCACGATCGCATCACCGTCTTCGTCTTCCGTGCGTCCTCACACACCTTGGTCCATGGTGCCTTCCCACGTGCCTACGATCAATCCATAGCCCCTTGCACGTCCTGCGGCTCGGCTACCTCAACACCAGCTCCTCGACTTTGGCTTTGGCTACAGTGACTACGGCATAAACACGGTGCAGCTCCTCGAGGCCGCCGCTATGTCCGGCGCCATCATCGGTGGGGGGCTGGGTGCACGGACGCCGAGCTAAAGAGCATCCGGCGGTACGCGCGCTGCATCGGGCTCCTCTTCCGGGTGGTGGACGACGTGCTCGACATGACGAGCACGTCGGAGCAGCTCGGGAAGAGGAGGGCGCCCGGTCGTTGGTGCCGCTGCGGGAGGACGCCCGCGCCGCCGACGTGCTAAGGCTCCACCTCCGACGACGACCCCGACCGTCGCGGCTCCACCGCCACCGCGTCTCCCCCTTCTTCCAAGTACGTGGTCTCTGATGGATTTTAGCTGATTTGAGTTCGCTGAGAGCTGACGTGGTGTGTTGGGGCTGGGGCGGCGCAGGGAGCGGGTGGTGGGTTGGCCGCCGATGCGTGCGTTTCGGAAGAACGCGCTCGTGGCGTCGGCAGCAGCGTCCTCCGGCAAGGCCAAGTTCGTGAAGGTGGCCAACGACGGCGCGCCATACCTGCGCAAGGTCGACCTCGTGGCCTATCCGGGCTACGACCAACTCCTCGCCGCCCTCCATGACAAGTTCTTCTTTCACTTCACCATCCGTGAGCACATCTCGCCGCCCGCCCTCCTGTCTCTGTGCTACTGATGCCGTTGTTGAGAGGAGCTTGATGGGTGTGTGCGTTCATGGCCGCAGCCAAGCTTGGCAGCGAGGAGATGAAGCTCGTTGACGCGGTGAGCGGCACCGAGTACGTTCCGACGTACGAGGACAAGGACGGCGACTGGATGCTCGTCGGAGACGTCCCCTGTAAGTGAGTTAATTTTGGTTTGATTCCCTTCTCTGTTATGCTTGGAATTGGATTAAATTAAACTGTAGATTCAGCTGGTGTAATTCCTTAGCAACAGCTCGATGCTGCAGATGCTGTTTAAGGAATTGAAGAAGGGGACAAGGGTAGACAGAGGAGGAAAAAAGTGATAATGTGAGGACGTGTGGATTTCATGTTAATCACGTCAGCTAAATCTAGGCATAATACTGCTGCTGGAGACAGACATGAGGTGATTCAGTTTTATAAATTGAGGGACCCCTTATATCTATTTTTTTAAGTTTAGAGACGAATTTATAACTCGACGACAAATTAAAGGTCGTCTTCTGCTCCCGCCCCGTCTCCCACTGCCTCCATCCTCATCACCAGGGCCGTGCCATCAAATTTATAGGCTCTGTACAATGTACAAAGCTTTAAGTAAGTAAGGCCTAAATCGAAATACAAAATATAACTAAAATAATGTATGTAAATACGATATATCAAGAATATTATCTTTATTTTTTGAACTCCTGTTTTGCATAATCTTTACTTGAATAACATCATTCTCTTAGTTTTTTGAAATAAAATCTGAAAACAGAGAATGATTTGGTTGCTTGCTATTCGCTGGATGAATGAAATTCGACTAGGCGACGAACCGGCTGGCGCTTGGCGGAGACGAGACGAACCAACGAAATCACAGATACGAGAGAGAATACGTAATATCGTGGGGCCTCAAGGCTCGGAGTCAAGATTACGAAGCGCCATGCACGCAGAGACGAATGCAGACTCGAGCAGTGCTTTGGCGCTCTGGCCTCACACACGAATACATGGGGCTTCTCCCGCTGGGCTGATTTTGAGGCCTTGGAAATTTGGAGGCCCTGTACGATTGCACGGATCGCACGCCCATAGGCCCCGCCCCTGCTCGCCACGTGGAGGAAATGTGGCGCCGCCGCCCTGGAGGGGATTGGAAGCGAGGAGAAGAGGGTGAGGTGAAGGAAGTGGGACCCACTGACATGTGGGTCCCACTTTTTTTTTAATCTTCTTGTTTCACTGACATATGGACCATGCATATTTTGTTTTAATTTTTTGGTTTTTAATTTTGCTCCTTTTATTTTTTTGGATCAACCTGTCACATAAGTGTCACATCAATGTCACGTGGGACAAAGACCTATTCAACGGAGACACATAGGTGCCACATCAACCAAAATTGGGAACAATACTACCGAAGAACCTCATTTGCACTGGTTTTATAAGTTGAGGGATGAGTTGTATTTGGTTTTCCTCGGTTCAAAGACGAAAATCAGACTGAGCGACAAATTAAAGGATCTAAAATAAACTTATTGCTATATACGGAGACAAGTAAATGCCGGCCCAATATATATAAAGCGAGAATCAGATCAGACGGGCCAAATTTGCTCCTATGAACTGTACGGCCCAGTATGGACGGCTGAGATTGCTCTAATTTGGCAGTCAAATTGGAGGCCGAATTCAATTGTTGATCCAATTGAGATTTGTTCTGCCTTTTTGTGTGTGTGTATACAGTACACATACAATGCTATCACTATGCAAAGCACGAGAATGACTCTTCATCCTGTTCATTTCTTGATTGCTCATCAATTCTCATCATGTTACCTTGCTCCAATACAGTGAACAGTTTAGGGCAGTGAGTTATCAAAAAGAAAAAGAGAAGGCAGTGATGGATGACTCAACAACTTATACATGACTAATTAATAAAGAATTGGAGATGATCAGATCGACATGACACCCAGATCTCTCAGTACATGATATACATATATAATATAAACTAGATAAGTACTTTTTCTATTATATTTCTATCATATGAATATAATTGTTGGGAGGTTAGTTTGCAAATTGCAGTCAAGAGTACTACCTGATGTCTTTTATGATCATGTTACGCACCCAGCCGGAAGAGGAAAAGCTTGCTTTAATTTGCAGTGGCGCGAGATTGATTGGTTTTGTTGATTGAGATATTTGGTCATTTGCCAGTAGCCATCCCTAATTATTTCATGATCAAAGCATCCTTGATCATCAAGAACCTTCTGTTAGAGCAAAAGTATCAGGATGCGCTGGGCAACCAAATTTGCCTAGCGTGCTCTGATCTGAGCTTGTCTGAATCTCCAACTTTTCCCTGAACAAAAAGAGAAGGTCTTTTAATTGATGAGCAGGCAGCTCATGATGCAGGATTAGCATCAGCTTAGTAATTTCCACACGCAAATGCAATGCAATGCCTCTGTCTTGCTGACAGCGCCAGCTTGCTTCAGACACACTGACAGAGCTAGCTCCCAGTCACTCTCATGAATCGACTCAGCCATGGACCCTGATTGCCTCGCATCCAATCCATCCAGGCCACTCATCTGTAGGATCTCACAGCTCACACCAGTCTTAGCCATCACCGAATATTTTCATCTTGCGTTTTTTGACTGCATGCAGTGCACAATGTCTGATAATCTAGATAATTTTTACTGCATGCTTGCCGTGTAGGCTGGAAATTCTTCTAGAAGTAGATGACTACACTGCAAACATAACATGGAGATTAATCTGCAAACTTATCATCACGATTGCATGACGATTGTCTTGTCGCTAATTTTGCTCTGCAGAGTTTTTATGTCAGGTCCCCGCAGATTATAAGTACTACACGAAGACACTTGCATGCTCACCCAACTCACTCACTATCCGGTGGTCTGAGACGCTTATACTCTCTACCTGGTAGTACGAATGATCGGTATAGAAACTACAGTCAGATTGCGACAGTTGTAAGCAAGAGAGTGTTCTTTTTTCTTATACAAAGAAAAGAAGAGGGTGAATTATCGTATTATTACAAACGAACAGATCCAAATTACAGATAAGGCGATAAGCTGGTGGCTCTGTCCTCCAGTGGACCATCACTCCATCACTTAGCTAAGAATAATTTAATTTGATTTAATTGGCGTGGTCACAAGGAAAATGAGCATATGTCACCATCGATCCTTCGTAGCTGTGTCGTCTCTGTCAGTGAATATGAAGTTGCAGGAAGGAGATCCAAAACGCACAAGCAGGATGAACGGTAGCAGTAGGAGGCTGCTATCGTCTGAAAGAAAGACTTTCTGACCGCTTACTCATTTTTGTCCACGAAAAAGATATCGTTTTGCTAATGTATGATCGGTTTGAGATTTCTTGAGATCTTCAGAGTTCAGTACAGTTTGCTCATTGCAACCATGGAATTTGACAGAAATTTGGGATATATATACCAGAAGAAGCAACTGTCCTTTTACTGAGATGTTTCTGCTGCAGTAAAACTGAATCTTTCTGAATGGATTTTTTTTTTTGTTGCGGTGACTGAATGGATGAAATTTAAGATTTGAACCTGAACAAACTGTAGCTAGGACTAATGATGATGAGATCAAACGTGTAATTGGTGCATAAATATCTGGCTCTTTGCAGCATGATTAAGTTAGTTAGGCAGTAGTGCTACTGTACGATCGCTGCAATTCTTTTGGAACATGCATGGTCCTCCTTTCCTTCAGTTGCATTAAGCCCCAAACTTTTTCTGGCATCCATTAACCAACAATCCAACATCCGACTTGTTGGATCACCACGTGAACCTATTGGAGAGCATTCATTCTGCAATTAGAGCATCATTTTTTCTCTGTAAATCGTTAATTACAGTATTGTTATTTTATTCTCTTAATCTCTTGTTTCTTGTACTAGCTCCTAGCATATATGCTATTGTTACTGCAAATCTGTGCTCTACTTAACTGTTCTTAATTATTTCTTCAGAGAACATCACACACCGGTAAATGCTAATTCAGCATTTCAATTTCGCTACCATGATCTTTTTTTTTACCTGCCATGGCTGGAGAATTTATCTGTTTTTGTGACCAATTCATATGTACTAATTCCTGCGCTTCAAATAAGTTCTTACAAGAAACAGCTGGGAAATTAAAGCATGTACTACTGAACACTGAATAATGGGCAACTGTTCAAGATAGAACCATGTAAGGAACAAAACATGCACGCAATTGAAGGAGAGATATTTTTTGTTCTGCTGATTGATGGTCTTATCACATCATGCACTTCAACAACAAGATTGGTTTGTTTTGTCATGTACCCACAAGTGAGGAATCTCACTCTCACACCTCACCTCCTTTACTCCCTTGTTCCAAAAGCATTAGCATTAGTCAAGCTCGTGCAGGATGACTACTCACATTACTCGCAGTCATTTTCTGATATTTTTTCTATTTAGTGTAAAATTACTTTAGTTTTTTAATGTAAAGTTGACTGGTTGCATTTGGTTTCTCATTTATTATGGAAAAATGATTAATATGGAAACGAGAGTACTGAACAGTTCACCAACTGACACTAACAACCATTTTCTGATTTTTCCAATGTCCTATTTACAGTAAAATTATTTCAGATTTGCAATATAAAGTTGAGTGTCCGAGGTTGAATTTGGTTATGTTTTTTAATGGGAAAATCATCAATATGGCCATCAGAGTACTGGATGGTTCACCAACTAGCATTAAAATGTAAAATTAAACCAAATCTGTACCAAATTGATAATTTCTTGAACGAATAAGCAACTATATTTTTAGTTGAATATATTATGCAAGACCTGGTTGCAGTCAAAATATCTTCATTCATTTGATAACCAATACACATATTCAGTTCCTTTCTTTCCAATAGCTGATTGTGTGCATTTATCCCTTTTGATTAAGATTGCAGCTTTCTAAGAGCTAAAATCCAAAGCTTTTTTATTCACAAGGCTAATTAGTCGTCAGAGACAAAAGCATACCCACCGTTTGCATTATTGGTGTCTAGTGCTGCTTCATGAAAACCCAGATCTTGGAAGCATTTGACTACTGCAAGTACATATACTTGCATCAAACACATGACACATTAATCAGGGTAATCAAGAATATCTCTCCAAGATCTTATGAGATTTGAGCTGTTCCATTATGTGGTGTAAAAACAAATGTTCTCATTCAATTACAAAAGTAGAGGCTACTACATAGTACAGTACTAGCACAAAGTGTCAGCATACCAGATGGATAGATTCACAGAGCCCCTTAACCACAAACTGCAACATTTGTAGGACTACGACTATGATTTTCAGTTTGTTCTCTACTCTGTCAGATAATTGTACCTTCTTAATTTGTTGGGTTTTGTATAAATGAAGTACACATCTGAGATGTGCACATTTTCCTCGAATTAATCTTGTTGATGTCACTTCATGTTAAGCAGCTTTCCCCTCAAAAAAAGGTAAAAGAAGCTTGTGTCCACCACAGCACCCTGCCGTTATCATCAGCGTGGAGTAAGAACAGAACAATTTGTCATCTTTTTTTTTCCTGAGAAATTTAGATCACCAAGATATCTGTTAATTATGTTGTAGATAGCTAGCTAGTTTTGCAATTACTTATGGGTTGCATCACAATTAGATATTTGCAAATTGATCTGTGCTGTATACAGGACCTGTCAAATTCAACATTTTTATCAGATCCAGTTGCTTCTTCCATCACATATTCAGACCGTACCTAATCTGAAAAGTTAGTAAATTCCACTGCGTAGTAATATAATGCTACCAGATAAATGAACCATCGTCATCTTGAATTGATTACTCTTAGGTAAAAAGCCAAGGGTGCACAGTTCTCTGACTGAGGCTGCGTTCGATAAAGGAGTTTGGCTGAGCGGCATGAAAACCGAAACAGGTGAATAGTACATAATAAATTAAATATTAATTATTATAAACTTAAAAGCTAAATTTATTTGAAAATTTAAAGGCTAGCAAAGTACTATGACGGATTTTTCAAAAGATATATCTGAATTTCTTGATTTAGAAATTGCATTTGTCAAACACAATTTACAAGCAAACATCCCAAAAAAAACCAAGCCACGTACACAAGAGATGTATTTATGTAGCATTAGAAGATCTCACAAACTGATGATAGATTCACCACCATAATTAAATTCTTTTATATAGTAGAGAAATTTTTATATAAAATGATTTTGTATGAAACATATAGTTTGGAAAGGAAAACGTGTTCATGGTAGATAAGGGAGTAGCTAAGCTCGTAGCTATGGATAGCTAGCACAAGAACACATCGTTTTTATAGAATAATTAAGCAGCCTGAAATTAATTTGAAAAACAAGAAAGAAAATGCAGAGACGCTAGCATGTCAAACTTTGGCCGACCGATTAAGCTATCGATGGCAGCGATTCGGCGCCGTTGAAATTGAAGAGATCTGATCTGACGATGGACATGCAGTGATGGCACGCAGCTAGTGTAGTGAGCTCTGATCCGAACTGATGACTCCATGCATCCATGCAAAATGCACTGTCCCAAGTCTACAATATTTCCACACGAGGCGGGCCCACATCCACCTCACCTTATCCCCGTCCAGTTCCTGGGACCCATACACGAGAGCACGTATGGTCACCCGGGCCCACCAGTCAGTGTGTGGCACCGGTCGCCGGTAAGCTTACCGGGGAGGTCAGTGCTAGCTCCTCACCTCCTACCGCTATATATATATATAACCTTTAGGCAGGCTATCTCACCGAGCAAAGCAAACCTTCTCACTCCCAGATACCTGCTGCTGCCACCACCATGGATCCTTGCAAGGTCAGTCACTCGGTGACAGTGAGACTGATACTTAAGCTTAAGCTTGTAGTAGTTAATTGAGACTAATTCATTCAGCTAGCTGTGTAACATGACAGCTATATCACCTAGATTACGTAATTAAGTATGATTAATTGATACATACTGATAGTAATATGTACTATATATATCCATGTTTGTTGCATGGTGGGTGCAGTTCCGGCCGTCGAGCTCGTTCGACACGAAGACGACGACGACGAACGCCGGAGCTCCGGTGTGGAACGACAACGAGGCACTGACGGTGGGGCCCCGTGGGCCGATCCTGCTGGAGGACTACCACCTGATCGAGAAGGTGGCGCACTTCGCGCGGGAGCGCATCCCGGAGCGCGTCGTCCACGCCCGCGGCGCCTCCGCCAAGGGCTTCTTCGAGTGCACCCACGACGTCACCGACATCACCTGCGCCGACTTCCTCCGCTCGCCGGGCGTCCAGACCCCGGTCATCGTCCGCTTCTCCACCGTCATCCACGAGCGCGGCAGCCCGGAGACGATCCGCGACCCACGCGGGTTCGCCGTCAAGTTCTACACCCGCGAGGGCAACTGGGACCTCCTCGGCAACAACTTCCCCGTCTTCTTCATCCGCGACGGCATCAAGTTCCCCGACGTCATCCACGCATTCAAGCCCAACCCGCGCTCCCATGTCCAGGAGTACTGGAGGGTGTTCGACTTCTTGTCTCATCACCCCGAGAGCCTCCACACCTTCTTCTTCCTCTTCGACGACGTCGGCATCCCGACGGATTACCGCCACATGGACGGATTCGGCGTCAACACCTACACCTTCGTCACCCGCGACGGGAAATCCAGGTACGTCAAGTTCCACTGGAAGCCCACCTGCGGCGTCAGCTGCCTCATGGACGACGAGGCCACGCTCGTCGGCGGCAAGAACCACAGCCACGCCACCCAGGACCTGTACGACTCCATCGCCGCCGGAAACTTCCCGGAGTGGAAGCTGTTCGTCCAGGTGATCGACCCGGAGGAAGAGGAGCGGTTCGACTTCGACCCGCTGGATGACACCAAGACATGGCCGGAGGATGAGGTGCCGCTCCGCCCCGTGGGTCGTCTCGTGCTCAATCGCAACGTCGACAACTTCTTCAACGAGAACGAGCAGCTGGCGTTCGGGCCAGGGCTGGTGGTGCCCGGGATCTACTACTCCGACGACAAGATGCTGCAGTGCAGGGTGTTCGCCTACGCCGACACGCAGCGCTACAGGCTGGGGCCCAACTACCTGATGCTGCCGGTGAACGCGCCCAAGTGCGCCCACCACAACAACCACTACGACGGCGCCATGAACTTCATGCACCGCGACGAGGAGGTGGACTACTACCCGTCGCGCCACGCGCCGCTCCGCCACGCGCCGCCGACGCCCATCACGCCGCGCCCCGTCGTGGGGAGGCGGCAGAAGGCCACCATACACAAGCAGAACGACTTCAAGCAGCCCGGCGAGAGGTACAGGTCGTGGGCGCCGGACAGACAGGAGAGGTTCATCCGCCGCTTCGCCGGCGAGCTCGCACACCCCAAGGTCTCGCCTGAGCTCCGCGCCATCTGGGTCAACTACCTCTCCCAGGTAATCAATAATTATTTATTACTACGATTTATTACTACGTACTACCGCTGCTATTAATTAATTGTTTTAATCCACTGATTAACACCATGTTTTGCACAACAGCTTCAGATCCTATTTTATATGAAATATAAAATTCTAATTAAACCACCATAATTTGACTATAAACTCTAGATCCACAGTCAACATGGATATATATGATCTAGAAAATATGACCTAATCAGTGTTAATTTGCGCTAACTATGTATGTAATTATGACTAATTAACTCATGTACTTTTATGCAGTGTGATGAGTCGTTGGGCGTGAAAATTGCGAATAGGCTCAACGTGAAGCCAAGCATGTGAAGAGGCACAAGAATAATGCATCATCTCTTGTTAATTAATTGGAGTACTACCAACCAAATAAGGCCTGACAGTGTCAGATGTGTGCATCTTCTGCTGTCGTTGGGCCATCTTTTGTATGCATCCTCTTGTTAATTACATGATATCGCAGTGATCATCAGCAAGTCTATACAATTTCTGTAATACGGTAAATTAAAGGAAGCCAAAATGAGGCCTGCATATGTGTAACTTTAATGTACTGGCGTATTAATGCCACTGCTGCATGGTAATACTCCATCAACAAGTTTATTATTAGTAGTAAAAGCACTCCTCATACAAAAACTATGATAATTTTTATAGATATTAATTATATCATCAAATTTGCTGATATAACAAATGATTTATAAAAAGAGAAAAAAATCTAACTTGATTATCAATGGATAAGAAACTATTATAATCTTATTATTATTAAGAGAACATATCTTAATACAATGTCAATTTTTATACTAGAAAGGATATTTTTTATATGATATCTTAAACTACTAATAGTTTCTTTTTCATTTGAGTACCCTATGTAAATTATCACTCCCTGGGTCACATTTTTTTATCGGAGTAATTAATTACTTTCTGCATCGCCAACCTCTTCCAAACCATGTGTCGATGAACAAACCAAATTTAAGACAGCAGTGGCTTAATTGTCAGGTTTGGCATCGGCGCCAACTTCATATAGGAACTCCACCTCAACATTCTATACCATATTAAAAATCTGTTTCTCTGCTAGATACTTGAACAACTACTTTAATCCAGGGAAGATTTATGTTAGCACAATCTCAACCTACTATATATTTTAGGGAAGATTCAAGTGTGCCCAAACAATATCCAATTAATGTTAGTAAGCTAGATCAAATGCTGGAGAATCCACTTCCAACTGATAAACAAAACTGAAAAGGCCAAGTTCAGAATCATTATTAAAAATACCCTTTGGCATGTAGAACAATTTGGCTTCTTACAACCGAATAAAGGCGATTTACACCTCTCAACCTCTACAAACTAAGTTGAGCTAGGACTACATATATGTCACCTGGTATTTTCAACTTGAAAAGGAAGAAAATCAGGTGTAAACGACTCAAAACATGATACAAGGATGCAAAATTGGACAGCCACAACAATTCTGTGCAATCGTCTTCTTGGCAAGCTAAAAGAAAGAAAAGATTGCAGCTCATCAGCTCACCCTATTTGTGCACGCCAAAACTGCCTCTTTCAACTGTTCTTTGTCTAATGATGTCTCCACCATCACCTGCACAAGAGTTCAGTCCATGCTATGTAAGGATGACAACATAAAATTTTCAGCTTGTGATTCGATCAAACATTTGACATTAATTGTCCATACCTCTTGGACATTGTTTCCATATCGTGCAAGGAGTTTATATTTCTGACCAACCAAAGGTGCCATATACACCTAGCAAGCAATAGATTTTAAAAGGAAATAAGGTGACGTGTCAATTCCAACAAGTAAGGTGCAGACTTGTGTGAATGCTGAACATGCAACGTATCTACATTTCAGATTTTACCTGAAAGGTTGGAGCTAGTCCTGGGCTTCGCAAGAATCGTCCTTTATAAACATCCCTAACTTCCTCAATATTTTTCATCTCTTCCATGAGGGCATCCACTTCAGGCCACTAAAATATATATGATCAAATAATGGAGTGTTAAAACAAGGATGCAACAAAGTGGATGGATAAGGAAAAGAAAGAAAATCAATGCCACAAGGCAGACGTATGAAACAACCATTGCATGACCCAAGCACACTGCTATGTCTACAGCTCTCAGAAATGTCCACAAAATATCCAGAAAAATGTTTGAATGAAGAACAATAACTAATTAACCAACTAACCTACCAAAATTTTGACAAAATGACCCTTTCAGAAAACTTATTTGAAGAATGAATCGTGGCAAAAACTAATTGCAAAAACAAATCTTTAGCTCAGTGCCAACCACGATGGCGCTGAGCTATAACGTCTCAGCACCAGCAACCTTGGCTGGCGCTAAGCTCTGTTCGAGGTGGTGCCGGTTTGATGACTCAGCAAACCGGCGCCACCTCGGACAAGAGCTCAGCGCCAAGGTTGCTGGCGCTGAGCGTTATAGCTCAGCGCCATCGAGGTTGGCGCTGAGCTAAAGGTTCATCTTTGCAATTAGTTTTTCCCATGGTTCATTCTTCAAATAAGTTTTCTGAAAGGGTCATTTTGTCAAAATTTCGGAACTAACCTACACATAAAGGGATAAAAAAGCTTCGATCTCTTTGGCACAGGCTAAGATATTATACATAACTCAGAAAGTGGGATACAACTGTCATGTAGCAGCTATATATGTTTTCATCATTTAGCGGCCAGAAGTTCAAAAACAATCTGATGATGTTTTTTCCCAGTTGAATAGAGAGAGGGCATTAGATTTAGATTTCAGGCCCTCTAAATATGCATAACCTTCAAATCACAAACAATGAAAAATTTCAAGATAATGATAAATAATGCCATCAGTCACACAAACCTCAAAATCTGCTTCTGCAGGTTCAAGAGCTCCACCCAGTGATAGTTCCTCACCAATGACAGCTTCCAATGTGCCTACTGAGGGATTTGGCTGCATAGAAGGGGAAATGACAAAAATAATGAATGAAAGCCTGAAATCAGCAACTCAATAAGCTGAACCACCATGAGGAAAAAGGGGAAAGGCCCCCAGGTACCTTTACATCTTTAAGTGACAAAAATATGCGGTTATTATTATAGTCCAGTTGAATAACTTTAGCATCCACAACCTGGAAATCAAAGTAAATTTCTGTAAATCCCGTAAAGTATGGCATTATGAACACTGCCGCATGATGTATCCAAGTTTATAAACGATATAGAGAGGCACATCAGTTTCAAAAATTCAAAATGAACACGAGAGAACTTGCAACCCCTCATTTATCCTCAAATGGGCGTGCATACACTGTTAGCGAAGCCAGATTGCAAGAAAAATAAGGTCCTAGCAAAAAACAAGTGTTACCTGGCCAATTTTGTAAGAAACTGATGGATCTAAGGTTTCATCCCAAGACACTTCCCACTGCTGAATCAATGCGGGAACTCCTTCAACCTTTGAAAGAAACAATTAGCTACTGATACTGAATGAAAAAGTGCAGAAAATATAATTGGACACACCTCAACAAATATCCCAAAGTAAACAAATCGCTTGATAGTGCATTCAACAATATCTCCCACATTGAGCCTAGCCTGCATGATAAGAAAAACAGTATGTGCAGCTGAACAAATCAACAAGTAATAAAAGGGAAAATGTTGGACCATGCTAAGGACAGCAAAAAAACTAAGCTAGCAGACATTTCAACATAGTAAGTACCATGAGACTTTTCTTTTTCTGAATCAATTCTTCACTTTCTTTTGGCTTCATAGAGAAAAATATTTTCTTGGATTTTCTGTCAGCCAGGACAACTGAAACACGGAGTCTCTGCAAAACAAGCAATGACATGTTAGCTAAAAGAGTTCAACTGAAAGAATGTTTGGAGACTAACAAAAGATTTATACTTGACCGATAAATGATGATAAGAATCTAGATTTCTCGGTGTTATATGTTCGAAGAAGATCTTCAAATTTTTCCTTAGATGGCATAGAACCTTGATCCTGCACAGCAAGTTCTGAATCTGAGCTAGGTACTGATTCTATGTTCCTCTCATTGACCTCAAAACTTTCTTCTATGCCCACACTCTGCTTGTAGAGTGAAGGATCGCCACCCTTTTGTCTTAACCAAGTCTCAAAAGCTAAGAATTTCCATTTTGTAGCAAGATTGCGATACGGTAAGAAACCTATCAACGAATCAAGTGATACCTGGCAAAGAAATAATGAAAGAGGTCAGGTATCATCAGTTCATTAGATCTTGATTAAAAAGGTGCTACCGCCAACCCTAAAACTGGACAAAAACTTACAACAAATCCTTTCGAGCTGCAGTTTATCAGCTCCACCTCAACTTTTTCTCCAGTACTTGCATAATTCTCCAGCCTTGTCCAGTCACTCTCTGTGATGTCCTGCATTAGTCATTCCATAAACAACAGTTATAATCAATATCTAGAAGAATTTAAAAGGCTGAAATATGACTCAATGACCCTTGAATAGGGAAAATTCTCATTCCACAGAAGCTACACCCACTCTAAGAACTACAGTTGTTGAGTTTGCAAAGCCTGTAAGAGGCTGAAGCTCAAACATTATGAAATACACATTACCTCTAATTTCGATGATAACACATTGCCTCCATCATCAACATAACTCATGTTATTCTCACTGGCACTCATCTTCTCAGCATCAACTTGAGATGGAAATGTTTCAACAACTAAGTCTTTCCTACAATGTAGTAATTGCCATATTAGTGGTAGCTTGGTCAACATGCGAGAAACCGTAATGACGTGAGTTATTCAAAAGAAGAAGGAATACACCCAATTTTTAATCAGTGTAGCAACATTAAGTACAATTAGTTAAGCAGAAATATCAACTATATATTTTACAAACGATGAAAGTGTTATGCTAAAAATAGAAGTGCAGAGTTTCATCAGAAAGTACATCTTAGGTTTTCCTTGCAAGAAAGCTTGCATAGAGAAATTACTGCTGACAGCTGATTGGTCATCCACCACAGAAGGGTCGCCATCTTGGTTAAAATTTTGCCCAGATGGCTGTAATTCTTGAAAATTTCAACATAACATTAGTATGATGGATGAATAGAGACAAGTCACTGATCTGTTATGCCTTCCTTACCTGCACTAAGATCATCAGCAAGCATAGATGACTCACGATCATTAATACTATCAATCATTACTCTTTCATCAAGACCTGAAGATTGAAAATTTGCAATCCATCAGATCTAAAAGAACCAGCTTCATCATGGCATGTTGCATTTGGGATGCTTTACCTTACCATTTGTTTCTGGTTCAACTGCGCCATTGTCCTCTCCAGAAGCAACAGAGGCAGATCCAGCATCAGAATTCTCTTGGTTTGAATCCGTATTATCTACTGAAAGCTCTGGCTTTTGAAGAAGGGAGATGTTGGCCAAATCCTCGTCCATATCTTTCCTCATTTTCAAGTCAATATTTGGTTTCAGATTCAGCTCCGACTTCAATTCATCATCTTCACTCTGATGTACAGTGGGTTTCCACAGGGAGACATCCACATTGTTCTTTCTTGAGGTGCTGCCAACATCGGTCGACTCTCTTCTGGCAGCTAAGCTCTCCTTGCTAGGCCAACTATCTTGCACCGGTTTACCCCGGACTATTGGTCTGCTTCCCATTGGACGCACCAAGGTTAAAGATGGGTTATTTTCCTTTGGCTTGCTACCTACCGGTTGTAATGGAGCCAAAGAAGGCTCATCTTGCTTGGGTTTGCTCCCTGCTGGTCGCTGCAAAGTCAAAGGAGGATCATCTTGCTTCAATTTGCTCCCTGCTGGTCGCAGCAGTGTCAAAGCAGGCTCATCTTGCTTTGCATTGATCTGAACAGGTCTTGACATGCTCGGAGAATTTTTATCTACCATTGGCTTGCTTGTTTCCTCTGGTGATCCAGAAGTCTGTTCCTGTCTGTTAGCATCCATGAACTCCCTCAAAATATCATCCAACTTGGCCTTTTTGTTGGCAATTATTTTCTCTACATCGAGTGATGAAGCATCTGGGTCTGACTTCTTGAGAAGTATCTGAGGGAATAATTCAGAAACACTTAGGGCATGCTGATGCAGAGAAAATCAAGTGACAGAAACCATGTTCCAGAACAAAAGTGAGAAATAACCAAGTGTACAGGTTCATGGTTATCAGATCTTACAATCCTAGCAATAAATTTGGGTAGTACTACTAGTTGGGGAGTTGAGTCCAGCCAGGTTCAGCCACACAAATAAAATTCAAAACTGTAGTCCTCGGATTATTAGGTTTCAACTGCGATGAAGAATTCCCACTAGCCACATTAGTAGGAACATCCCAGCAAGACTGGATAGTATAGTATGTACTGAACTATAAAATATTCCCTTCAACTAATCTAGCGGCCTTGTCACTGTAAACTGAAAAAAAAAATAAATTTAGCACAAACCATCAAAACTTGAGCATGGAGTGCAAGAATACATTCATATCGGACAACATAACAGCATATGCGGTGGTACTAATACTTAAAAAAAAAAGAGTCAGAAGCTGCAGTAGAACCTGAACGCTAGTCCAATTGTGCACTAACATTTCTAGTACGCATATGCATGATATGAGGCTCACAAGTCGCAACGATCGTTTCACTACAATTGGACCACTCTTGACATTCCTATCTATCAACGCAAGTATGAACTCGCATAGAACTTTTAAAAAACAAGGCGACATTTCCATCTTATTCAGAGCCTCTACTCTCTATAGATGAGACGAGAGCACAGGCACAAGGGAGGAGCTAGTGAGGAAGCAACCTTTGCGAGGGTGAGCTTGGGATCCTCGCCGAGGAAGCGCCCGAACTCCAGCTCTATCCTGTCCCACTCGTCAAGCGGAGGCAGGTCTCCCCCTCTGTCCCCACCGGCGCGCGGCGGCGCTCGAAGGAGGCGCACCCGGCCCGACCGCGAGGCAACTCTACGACGGAGTAGTACGGGGCGCGCAGCTGCGCCGGCGCCCGCGAAGACGCCGGCCGCGGCGGCGGCGGCGGCGAAGGCTTCCATGGCGGAGCGGAGGAAGGCGAGCGAGTCGCGGTGGGGTTTAGCGGGATGGGAGCGACACGGATAAGTTAGATGGGCTTCGGCCCGGATACACGACACGTGGCACCATCTCAACCGTTTGTTCATAAACACAGTAGAGAACCTGTCATAAATTTAATTTTCCTTCGTTTTGGTTGGAATTTTCTTCTCAGTTGTGGTGGAGCAGGCAATTTGAAAAAAATATAGGTTGAATGAAATTTGCATCAAACTTCGATTCAAACATTCTTGTTATACTAGCAGTTGTGCGATGAAACGAAGGAGCTTGATCATTTTCTAAGTCAAGCCGAAGTCTTGAGAGTTTATCGATCTGTTTGGTCTATTTAAATTCAGTTAGTTTGTACTCCAAACGGTTCGATTTGTGCTCTGAAAACTACTCTTATCCAAGACGTGAGCCTTCTCAAATGGGGTCATGGGGGATTGGAGATTAAAACTCCGACCCTACAGCATATTTGTTTTTTTTTTAAATTTGTTTTTTTATTTTCAAACGAGTTCAAGGGGGTGATTCCGTGATTGGAGTTCGTAGATTTTTGACACTGGAGCCGATGTACGTTTATGAGAAAAAAAAGTAGGTTAAACAAATTTGCATCGAACTTGTCAATTGCATGACACGTAGATTACTTATAATTCATAGCTATTACTCTGAAGTTTCAAAAGCTTTTCTAAATTTGTTTGGTTATTTAAATTCTCGAGTTTGCGTGTGTTCCAAACGGTGAATGATTTGGGTCTTTCTGGGCCCAAACTCCACCCCCAAGATCTTGGCCCAAATCCAGTTTAGTTTTAACTGGGCGTTACAAGAACTAGCCCGGGATTCCCGTGGGCCTTCGTTTGGTTGGTAGGAGTGCGCCGGCTTTCAAATGAGGTCTCGGAGTTTTATTTTCACTTTTTATTCTTCTTTTTGTAGAATTTTTTTTCTTTTTTAAGATGAGGTTTAGAGCCGGTGTTTGTTGTTTCTTCGTATTTGCCAGTATGCAATACGCATGCGTTCGTATGTGTGGACATCAGGGTTTTATAATAGTCGGCTAGGGCTAAGACAATTTAAGGATAAGCCCTCTCAAACCTACTAGTAGGCTAAGGCTGAGTTTTTCTTTAAGGTTAAAAATTAAAATAGAGCCATTCATTAACGTATAATTAATTAACATATAATTAATTAAGTATCGCCTATTTTTAGAAAAATATTTTGATTTTTCAATCAAACATTTGATCAAATTTATAAAATGGTATAACAATATTTTTGATACAAAATAAAAATATCATCAAAATATAATTGTTAATTTCAATGAAATTAATTTGGTGTTATAGATGTTGCTAATTTTTTTATAAATTTGATCAAAACTAATGAAATTGACCAGGAAAAAAGTCAAAATTATATTAATATGATTTTTAAAATAACTTTTGTATAGAAAATATTTTTAAAAACATATTGTTTAGCAGTTTGAGAAATATGTATATGAAAAACAATGAAAATGTGAACAAATTAACTCAAACTTAAAAAGAGATTAGAGTGTCTAATAACGAACTAAATTGCACTTCTCCGTTCATTTTTTTTACGTTGGTTTTAATGCAATTTTGCACTAGCCTCAGTGCCTTGGTGGACATAGATATATACTAATACGCATATACGAGTAGCTAGCTGCGTATATATATATACGTGGCACGATATGATGGAGAGATGGAGATGTGTGTAATAATAGTAGTAGTAGTGTGTATGGACCATAGGAATGCACGTGCCCTTCTGCAATGTGGGGGGTCGCCAAACCATGCAATATGCAAATTGCACCCCCATGCATTCAATGCATTTGCCTGCTACGTACTCTTAATTAATTAGGTAAGGTCTACGTTTGTTGTGCATCCAATCTAATTAATTCATAATCATCCACTCACTATCGCCTATATCAAATTAAATTAACAAATAACAAGCTAATATTAGCTGCTGAGCTATACCCTCCCTCATCCAAGCTGCAGATCGATATCGATTGATCGATCCACAACAAAGACATGGAAACAAAATTACTCGACCAATTACTCCAGTTGGATTGGTTTGGTAAGCTGCTACTTATGACTCTCTTCGGAAGAGCTCAATATTTTATTTTGAGAAGAAGCAGTTAGCGAGAATCTGAAATTTCTACTTTAGAAAGAAACAATTGACTAATTAATTAACTGGTGAGATTTCATATATATATATATATATATCTAGCAAAATGCCCGTACGTTGTAACGGGACGACGACGCAGGGAGAGAAACAGACGGAGGGCGAAGGTCCAGGCGACAGCACGGGAGCTCCGAGCGGTGATGGGATGGAGGGGCGCAGGCGCGGCACGGGACGCGACGCGGATGGGGACGAAAAAAAGGGATGCATGAGGTCTTTTTTCATCCAAACTCTCCCTTTTTTCAGCCTTGGGACTACGGATTAATTTTATAAACGCTCAAGGGGTTTTCTGCAAAATAACCATTTTTTCTTCTTTAACTGGGTTTTTTTAAAACAGTCAGACGGACTGCGGGTTAATTTTAGAAGAACTCAAGGGGTTTTCTGTAAAATAGACAGGCAAAACAAAATTTGGGTGGAAACACTACTTGCTTTATAGATAGTTAGTTTTAAGTTTTTAATTTATTTTCTAAAACTAACTAATCTTATAATAATTTAGATGGAAATCTGGATTGTTTTGAAAGCTAAATATTCTAAAAGAAACTCCAGCTCTCAATAACTCCCTAAAAATCTAAATCTATATATTCTTCTATCTTCGAGTCTGATCCGACGACCTCATCGATGGGCAAGAAATTCATTAACCTCCTACAAAATATCCGGCCACGACGTAAAATAAGTTCATCTCTCTTTTATCTCACGAAGTCACATCATCTTAATTTGTTTTTAGCGATAATTTATCAAGGTTGCGAATTGCATCTCTTCTTCCCAAAAACCACACCTTATAACTCAAACATTTATAACCTTTGAATAATTGATCATGCCACAAAATATACAAACACATGAAATTCTTACAACACATATCTACTATTTTACCACACAATTCTTTCATAGCAAGGTACCCATATAGTATATATTTAATTAATTATGACCTACATATGTATTAGACTAAATTTTACAATTAAATATATTGACAAAACTATCACAAAACTCTATATATATATAATAAAATGATGTATAAAAAACCAGAGATTTAACACCAAATTTATCACCAAACTACATATTTAAGGTGGAGTATCGTAAAAAATTATCACACAACTATATATTTAATGTTAATTTAATCATAAAACTGGATGTTTACAACCACTGTAGCATTAGTGATAAGGATTTAAACCCCAAAATCTTTAGTTTTATGATAATTTTATTATACTTAGCCTGCCTTAAACCTATAGTTTAATTTTATGATAAATTTATTGTTAAATTTATAGTTTTATAATACATCATACTATAATAATTTTGTCAAATCATCTGTTGTTTTGTGCACTTTTACTTTATTTATTATATAGCTAGCTAGCTAGCTAGTGTGTGCACTACGAGAAATCTCCTTTTGCCAGTGCAGGACACTCGGCGAAGCTGTTTAACACTCGGCGAAAAGTTCGCCGAGAGTTGCACTCGGCATAGGTCACATGGTGAACTTTGGATCGGCAAAGAGCTCTTTGCCGAGAGTTTTCATCGGGCGCTCGGCGAAATCTTCGCCGAGTGCCGCGTCGACACTCGGCAAAAAAAGTACACGTTAGGTTGGGTATACGGTGACGGAAAAGTTTGCCGAGAGCGGGAAAAACACTCGGCGAAGATTCAATTTTGCCGAGTGCCGAGGAAGAAAACACTCGGCGAATGCCCAAACTTCGCCGAGTGTTTTAACAAAAGCTCTCGGCGAACTTGAAAACTTCGCCGAGTGCTTTGGCAAAAGCGCTCGGCGAAAGTGGTTATTTCGCAGAGTGCTTTGCCACACCCTCGCGAAGTTTGTGCACTCGGCAAAGAGGGTATCCGAACCCCAGGTTACCCTCTTTGCGAGTGTTTTGGTCATTGCACTCGGCGAAGGCCTCTTTGCCGAGTGTTGCACTCGGCAAAGTGAAAATTTTAACCCTCTTTTATTTGTTCAGTCGCATATTTCACAAATTTTCAATATATACATCACATTCACAATCTCAATCATTTCACAACCCCATAAGCATCATTCCACATCCCATAAGCATCATTCACAATCCACAAAACATAAACATTCACAATCCCAATCATTCCACAACCCCATAAGCATCATCCACATCCCATAAACATCATTCACAATCCACAAGACATATAATTCACATTCGTAGTCACAGTCACAATCCACAAAACATAAACATAGTAGTTCACAGTACGTAGTCCACAATTCGCAAACGAAATTCGAAGAAAATATAGTAGTTCACAATAGATACTCCAGAATTACAATTGTTCAAAAGAAATTTACCGAGATGGCCATGGCGCCCAACCGTCATGGTCATTGTTGGGAGGGTTATTTGATGCCGCCGACTGAGACTGCACAAAAGAAAAATAGAATAGTATAGGTTGTCAAGATAGTAACATTCGCAAATAAGAAAATTAAATGCGAGGTTAAGTGACTCACCGGAGTGCCTACAAAAGGATGTGGAGGAGTGAATACCACAGGCTGTGGTGGCGGTACGACAGGAAGACCCATGTTTTGACTGATTGATTGCACGTAGTTGTACATCTCGATCATCCTCATCTCAATCTCCGTCGTTTCCTTTTCTCCTCTTCCAACTCGTCCTACAATATTTCATTTCAATTTTACAAAGTGAAGCAAACAATCGGTAAATATTAATGAATTGAGGAAAAAGAATTTTCTAACCCGAAGGTGCTTGCACTTGATCCGTGAAGCGGTCGGCGTGTGCGTATGGCCGGGCTTTCGCTCGTGCTCCTTGCTCGAAGCGGGGCAGTGGGTGTCTTGGGCTGTGTCGAGGAGGTTGTCGCCAATCCAGTACCGCCCATGCTTCTTGCCTCCTCCCACCCTCATGACGACTTCTCCATCAATATCCTGGGTAGTAGGATCGAAATCCTCCCCATGGAGCTCCCTTGCCATCGTGGTGTACTGACTGAGGCGGCTGTGGACGGTCGCATTGGTGTACGCCGAGGGCCCGCCCTCTAGGTTGTAGTCGATGTCGGACGTCACCTTGCCCTTGTGGGCCGAAGCCCATGCCTTGAACTGGGAGATAGGTTGCCCATCATGCGACGCCGACTGCGAATAAAACAATAGTATGGTTAAGAACTATTGAGCATTGGTCGTTGAAACGAAAAATAGAATTCACGTACCCATCTGCCGCATCTTGGTTGAGGCTAAGGCTGCCTTGGTGGTGTGGTGCACTGGCATCATCAAACGCCGCTCTCGGCAAGCGGCGTCGCGCTCCTGCCACTCGGCGGCGCACCACCTATCCACCATGCGCTCCCAAGAATCGAGAAGTTGGCCGCACCACCAAACAGCAGCCTACACGTCATCAAGTATAAGAGATATACCTAGATCAAATCAAATGGATTTAATCGTTCAAAAATCCGATGTTATATTTACCGGCATGTATTGTTCCTTTGTCGAGTCATGGTTCTTGCTTCGGTTTTGGTGACCTTCGGGTTGTTGTATGCAGCGTTGTATGCAATGATGGCCTGATGCGCGCCTCGTAATGCATGTCGATCACGAGTTTGCGACAGGATTTGTCGACCACCGCAGCCGCTCTTGCCTCGTATCCCGTCTAGCATCTAAAAAATCCTGCATAAACACATTATGTATTGAGCCATTGTTTCAATAATGTGCAATGAATGTGATGTATTGAGGGACGTGGTTTGACAAAAGACTTACCCACAACTCGACCTTCACCCGCTCCGCCCTGTTGTTGAAGATCCTTCCATCTCGATCAGGGAAATCGGGGACGACGACGTAGTGGTCAAACATGTAGGCAGGCTCCGACCTTCCTGCGTACTGAACAAGGCCAGGAAAGTGTACTCTGCACAGAAGACCCAGGATGCCGTTGACTTGGCGTTTGTGATCACCTCCTCTGATCACAGTCCAACACCTGACAATTGAAAATGCAATGAATTATTAGTTTTAATTGTAATATTTAACAAATCAAATGAAAAAGTATTGACAACATCCAAGGTTATTTACCGAGTCCCTTCAGGCTGAATCAGCGGGCGTCTCTCGAAAGGTATCGGTCGCCGTGGGAGGGTCGAGGGACCTCGCAACCAAACGTTCGAGGCAGACCCCCCTGCGGAAGCAGAACCAGACCCCCCAGCCGAGCCAGACCTCCCAGCCTCCTGCTCCTCCTCCTCCTCACTAGAGCTACTAGACCCCTCGGCCCTCCTCCTCCTCCCGCTCCGCTCGCTCCACCCGCTCCTCCCGCTCGTCGTCACTAGAGGACGGTACAGGAGGGTATCCTCCTCGACCCCGGCCACACACCTTGCGGCGACCCCTGCCGCGACTCCTACCAGACCCCTCAGCTTCATCGGCCCCTCGAATGACATCTTTGGCTCTTCTGAACACCAATGCGCACTTCCTCAAACCACCCACCATCTTTGTTGAATCACCTGCACGTAGAAAAAGAAAACCAATTAGCACACATATAAAAAATACGAAGAGAGAGATGCAAAATAAATAGATAAAAAGAACATAGCTAACGCAGTGCATACATGTATTAGAAATAATCATCATGGGCAGGATTAGTTGGATCATAATTGTCATCATCACTATCATCATGGTCGATATAATCATTAGGTTCCTCCTCGGCAGGAGAAATGTTATCGTCCCTCTCATTTCCTAAATGTAACCGCTGAAGCAATTCTAAGTCCTTCACATTACGAACCTCTTCTCCAGCGTCCTCATCAATAACCATTTCATTGTCTACATCCAACCCCATCGCTTCGGTTAAGTCTATCTCAAAACTTCCTTGTAGCCCATCTTCTTGAAAGAACTCGCCATCATATGTGTTTGGGTCCATGTTGTAGTCTTCATTGTTTGGTACAGGTAGTTTACCGTGTGGCGCTTGGTCCAAGTCTACCCCTTTTACGTTGTCTTTTGTCTTATCAGGAATGTCCATGATTGTACAAAAAAGTGCCTCGGCGACATTCTTTTCGGTGTGCATCACATCAATGTTATGTGGAAGAAGGAGATCTAGAAAATATGGGAGCCTCCACAAGGCAGATTTTTGAGTCCAGGCATGTTGCTCACCATATCCCAGGAAACAATCGTCTTCTTCATTGATCTTAAGAGCTTCTAACTGAGCACGAACCTCGGCACCTGTCATCATCCGTGGTGCGCCTCGTAATTATTACATCTTTTGTAAAGTTCTTGATGTCCCGCCGAATGGATGGTCGGGAGGGAGGAATTGTCGATGTTTGTCAAAAGAAGAATATTTACCACCCTTCACCAACCGATGAACTTCGAGCTTCCTTGCATACCGGACATGGAAACTTCCCGTGAACATACCATCCGCAGAATAACCCATATGCCGGCAAGTCATGCAGGGAGTTATGGTACCAAATATGCATTTTGAAGTCTGTCTTTGTAGCTCGGTCATATGTCCATACCCCTTCCTCCCAAGTACGGACCAAATCATCAATCAAAGGCTCCATGTACACACTCATATTCTTTCCTGGATGTCCGGGAATTATCAACGACAAGAATATATTTGATCTTTGGAAGATGACGCGGGGGAGATTGAGGGGAATAACGAACATGGGCCAACATGTGTATGGGGCAGCCGCCATTCCATAAGGGTTGAACCCATCCGTTGCCAACGCAACCCGTACATTACGAGCCTCTAGAGCTTTCCCAGAATGAATCACATCAAACCTTCTCCAAGCTTCACCATCGGATGGATGTACAAGCTTCTCAGGATTGTATCGACGTCCGAGCTTGTGCCATGTCATCTGTTTCGCGGATTCCTCGGTCATGTAAAGCCGTTGGATCCTCGGTATGAACGGAAGGTACCGTAAGATCTTCATGGGGATAGCGAGCTGCCTCTTATGCCCATCACCAGAGTCTACCTCTACGAACCTAGAGGATCCACACTTTGCATAGTATTTTGCTTCCGCATGCTCTTTCCTAAATAGGATATATCCGTTCGAACAAGCATGTATCTGCTCATATGGCATCTTAAGTGCACGAAGGAGTTTTTGTGCCTCATACATGCTCTTTGGCGGAAGATGACCATTCGGAAGCAGGCTCCCAACAAGCTGTCAACATAACATCAAAGGCCTCTCTACTCCACTAAGCGGGACTTTACCGCCATTAGCCGTGCAATGGCATCCAGTTGAGAAACTTTTGTATGCCCATGAAGGGGTTGCTGTGCCGCAGACAACATGTCGTAATACGCCTTTGCGGTAGGCTCCGGCTCCTCCTCCCTACATCCTTCATCGAAGTGTGCTTCTTCATAGTCATTTAACATGTCTCCTACCCCGGCATCAGAATCAAACTCCTCGATGCGTTGTCGGACGACCTTGTCTCTCCCACGGTAGGCTTCACCATGGAACGTCCACCGGGTATAATCAGTGTAAAACCATTCTTGCAAAGGTGTTTGCCCATGATCTCTTTTGTTTGTCGCTTCATGTTACCACATTTGCTACAGGGACACCATGTGGTTCGTGCTCCTTTAACCTTGGCAAATGCAAGTTCCAAGAAAGCATCGGTCTTCTCGATCCATTCATCGGTCAACGAACCGTGACTTGAGCGGCCCGTATACATCCACTCACGGTCATCCATCCTCTATCATATCGAATAATCATATAAATATTATTTCCATCTACAGAGTGCCTCTAATGTCTAATAGGTAAAGATAGGTCATAATCCCACCCGAGGATGTATAGATGAGTTTACTTTCCATGCTCTAGTACTCCGCTCCGAGACAGAATTTCGACAGCACCTCCCCGCTGTTCTCCGAATACACGTCCCGACAGGGAGATTGTGTATCCGGAGAACAACTGGGAGATACTACCAAAATTCTGAGTCGGACCAGAATACTAGACCATGGAAAGTAAACTCATCTACACATTCTCCGGCTGTCCAAAAAACATGGACAATTCGAAAAAGATACGGTTAAAGATATGCAAGAAGACGCATATTTTCATCCGTATCTCTTTCTAACGGGAGATGCCTAAGGTTACGTTATACACAGACAAACTACGGTAAAGACAGCGACACCTGCAAAATAGGGAAGCACGACTCGATGTCCGGCACACAAGCGACGGCATGGCTGCGCGATGCGACTCCATTCATACGGGTATATATACAATAATCTGTTAAATATATACGTGCATACAATAAATATCATTCCTTTTACCATTGATTTGTTTATAATAAATACCTAAATTTGTTTCTTTTTGCCATCAATTTGTTTCTAATGTTCCACATGGTATTAATCGATTTCTAATGCAAACAATTTCAAATCTATTAACAAAATCTCACAAAAACATTCTAATGTATGTAAAATATGACAAAAAATTATTGAAGGGAGGGAGCCGTCAATCGAGGATGGCGCCGGCAGGGGGGCCGCCGACCGGAGGGGTGGTTGGCGGCCGGGAGGCGTGGCGGCGTCGAACGGGGGGCGGCATCGGTCGGGGGGCCGAGGAGACGTCGGCGGGAGGCGGGGCCGAGGAGGCGTCGGCGGGCGTTGCCGTTGGCGGGCGGCTCTGGGAGCGGCGGCCGGGGGAGCGGCGGCCGGGGGGCTCGGCCAGGGAGCGGCGGGCGTCGCCGGGCGGCTCTATCGGGGGCGGCGGCGGGGCGCGGCGCGGGGATGCGGCGGCGGCGTGTATTTTCGCTAAGTCACAAAGTGAATGGCGCCAAGAACAAAAGGCCATATAAGCGATATTTGCCGAGTGCCTTACTTTGCCGAGTGCCACTGATCGGGGCACTCGGCAAAATCGAGCTTTGCCGAGAGCCAGATCGAGGCACTCGGCAAACGCGTATTTCGTCGAGTGCCTAGGGTTAGCACTCGGCAAAGCATGCGATGAGGATATTTTTTGAACCATTTTGCCGTGTGTCATATTTGTGCCAAGAGCTACGCTCGCCAAACAATTTTATAGTTTTTTTGCTTCAAATAATTTAGAAATTATCAAACGGACTCAAAAATTTACAAATTTTTTGCATAAACCCATATATGCTATTTATTTCCTAGGGAAAAAGATTTTAAATCAAACGACAATTCGGCCGTCACTTTCTCTCCAAATCTAACCAATCCTTCTCAACACTTATAATCTACTCCGGAGAATCTTCGGTTTTGTGAGCGTCGTACCTGATAAAATATTCGAAACCTTCTCAATTTTTTACCCCAGCCTCGACATATGATATCATGACATCCTAACAAATTTTATGAATTTCTGACTTCGTTTGCTATTTTTACAATTTTGAAATCATTCGGTCAACACGTTCTTAACCATGTTGCATGAAGAAAAACATCTCAATTTTCGTTCATTTACCATATATTGACTCAAAAGGGTCTAAATAACATGAATATAATTTTTGCACTAACTTTTTTTTATTTTTTAACCACTTGTAGTTCTAATTTGAGACTTGCAAAAAAAATTCACGAAAATACAATAAATCAAAGAAATATAGCAAAACCAACTGAAAAATTACCAAATTTGATAATTAGAGATTACATGTTGTATTTACATAATAGAAAAAGTTTGGAGGATGGATGAGGAAAAATTTTGACATGTTTGCCGAGAGCCAGGTAAAGACACTCAGCAAAGGTGGTTTTTTGCCGAGTGCCTAGCCGTGGCGCTCGGCAAAGGTGGTTTTTGCCGAGTGCCTAGTCCTAGCACTCGGCAAAGGTGGTTTTTACCGAGTGCCTAGCCCGGCACTCGGCAAAGATGGTACCAAACGGTATTAGTTGACGGCGGTTAGTGTTTTGCCGAGTATCCCATATTGGCACTCGGCAAAATAGTACTTTCACCGAGGGCCGTGTGGAGGCACTCGACAAAAAGGACTTTTTGCCGAGTGTTTTTGTTCGCCGAGGGCAAACACTCGGCAAAGTATCTTTTTGCCGAGAGTTTTTTTTGCCGAGAGCCCTCTCGGCAAATACATTGTTCGTCGAGTGCCCGACTTAAAGCTCTCGGCAAAAATTTTTACGCTCGACATACATGGGTTTTCCCGCAGTGGTGCTCTAGATATATGAAACGATTATTGGTTGACGTAATACGTACCAAAATATGCACATGAGAGATCACGATCGATTGACGACATGTACAACTGTCTTTACACTAGCTATCGACAATAATTCATGCCGTACGTCGGTACGTGATCAACAGGCCTTCAAATTTCTCATGTATCAGCTGCATGCATGCGTGCAGTGATCTCGTCGAACAGTTTCGGTGCATCGATGCATGCAGACTCTTTCGTTGTGGATTAATTAATCGATGGGATCAGAGGTTGATGGGATCTTAAGAAATATTGCTAGCTAGCTGGCTACTCCAGCTATGTAACCGTACAACATATTATATATAATTAGCCAGAAAATATCTGATGATAAAAACCACTAACTAAATTTGTTAAACACTACCTCCATTTTCTTTCATATAGAACAAAGTTGGAGGGAGTATGTGAAATATAATGTCACATTTTTATTTGCCACAATCAGGACAAGTTTTGACTAGCAAATATATATGTATGAGGTGTGAATTAGTGTGCTCGATCATGAAGGTTACCGTGCGATTGTGCGAATATAACGTGTGCGCGAGCATCTTGCTTTGTATTTTTAGCTTAACACGTAGTAAGTCATGTCATGTGGGACGTGTCCACTTTCTTTTCTTGCACATGTACCAAAAATTTATACACAAGAAACATTCCACATAGAGATTTTATACGTACGTGAAAACTTTCTCCATGAGATGAGATATTCAAATTGCGTGTGTGCGAACACGTCCGGTTTTGATTTGGCTCCAACTTTCACCGTAGAAATTTTAACATAGAAACTTTGTACATGTAAAGTTTGTCTATATAGAAACATGGACTGCACATGTACGTGTTCGTCATGCCTCGTTCGCGTGACTTTTCACACATTGAGACACACCAATCAAACACCTACCTAATTTTAGCACGTCTAAGATATTTTACGACAAACTATGGCAACCAACCAAATATACCAATTAAAACAAATATATTTTTAGACGTCTCCATGTATCACTAACTAAAGAGATCATTAGGGCATGTTTGATTTGTTACTATTTTGAACATAATTAAATTTTAGTAAGCTAACAAACTAAACATATATACTTTAAAAATCGCTGTCCTACCAAAAAATTTGTTGTTCCAAAAGCTTCAATTCCAATCTTATAAAATATATAAATATTTAATAAGACTGCAAATTAAACACATCTCTTAGATGATATAGATTCTTGAAATTTTAGTAATACAAAAATGTGTCAAATTTAATTAGCAACATAAAATCTTTGGTAAGGTTACTTTTGGCAACAAGTCAAAGACTCTTGAAATATTATAATTTCTTCGTACTTTTTTGTATTACATATTACATATATTACATATTACATATGTCTTTTACTTTTTTGTGCCTTTTTTCCTCCACTATCCACGCATGTTACTTAACAAACTAGTATGTGACATTGATATGAGACATCTCATTAATTAATCTGCTTTTTTGCGAGAGGATTGATTAACCTGCTTTGCACATACGCTTAATCATTGCCTAAACATGACTAGGGCCATGTTTGGTTCAATGGGCTAATAATTAGCCCAAATCACATCAAATGTTTAAATATTATTTTAAAGTATTAAATATAGACTATTTAGCAAACTCATTTATAATCGGTGTCTAATTCGCGAGACGAATCTAATGAGCCTAGTTATGCCATGATTTGACGATGTGATACTACAGTAAACATTTGCTAATCATGGATTAATTAGGTTTAATGGATTCATCTCACGAATTAGTCACCGATTCTGCAATTATTTTTATAATTAGTTCATATTTAGTTCTTTAAATTTAAATTGATGTCTAAACATCTGATATGACACACGCTAATTTTTAGTCACTTATCCAAACAAGCCCTAGGTATCTAGCACCATATGAACAATAGGGCAGTCTACAAACTAACTTGTACTAATTAAGTTTGATAGGTTCGTAGCTGGACACAGTGAAAGGGATAGAGAGTGCATGTTAATTAATTGGCACCATATAGCTATATAGATCGGAGGAGGCACGTACCCTTAAGAACTAAAAAGAAGCTGTAGATGGTTGCGCTACAAATTCAATTAAGAAGGACATATATATATATATATATATATATATATATATATATATATATATATATATATGCACACCGATCGATATGTTTTGAACGTGCATCGATATTGAACGTGAATCGTGTGTGCACCATGAAATTTTTGTAAAACACAGTACAACTCACTGCTGAAGAAACGATGATTCACTTGCCAAAAACCATAATAGTCTCGGTTAAAAAAAGAACCGAGACTAGAAAATATTTTTAGTCCCGATTAAAAAAAGGCAACAGCTCTCTAATATCTTTAGTCCATGTTTGTGTTATCAACCAGGACTAAAAATCATTTTTTGTCTCGGTTAGATTTTTGTCAGAGCATGTCAGGACGCCAGAGATCTTTAGTCCCGGTTGATAACACTAACCGGGAATAAAGATCCTATTTTTTGTCCCAACCGAAACTAAAGATCATATTTTTTTGTCTCAATCGGGACTAAAGATCATATTTTTTGTCTCAACCGGGACTAAAGATAATTTTGATCTTTAGTGTCGGCTGGTAACACTAACTCGGACTAAAGATGGAGTTGCTTTTTATACTACTTTTTTCTTCAGCCCGAGCCAGCTGCATTGTCTTCAAACTTCTCTAGCTAGAGAGGAGGTGCTGCCAAATTTTTTTATGAATTTCTTTTGATGATAATACACAAATCTTTGTTATCTACAAGGTTAACAACTTCACTATGCTTAGCATTTTATTTTTTATGGTTGATTTCTATATATTTTTATCTCTAGATAGGTTATGGAAAAATGAAGAGAGAGAAAATTAGCTTGGGAAAATTATTTTACTAAGCACATTACATTTTGTTGAGAAATTGTTTAGGAAAATAAAGAGGGAGAAAAGTATGCTTATCATATGACATTTGTAGGTATATTTTATGTATAATTTTATCTTAAAAATATTTATGAAAAATAATGAGATAGAAACCTTTGGAAAAAATGTTATAAAATAAATGACAAAGAAAAAAATATAGAAAATTTGATAGTAGATTAGAAAAATAAGGTAATTTAAAGATCGTTAAAATAGTTAGAAATATATATACTACGTATATTAATTAATTTTATGTTTACAACTTTAAAAAACTTTTTAAAATAATTTTATTTTTAAGTACAACACATTAAATATGTTGGATTATTATATAATTATTGTCGATTACATTTATATATATAATTATTATAATATTATATAAATGGTTTGACTTTTTTGATTTTTCTTACGATTTTTGTGCATTTTATGTAGATGGATCAGCAATGGATATACAATGCGGACCGACAGTCGACAAAGTTTATTCAAAATGTGCATTATTTTTTGAGTGTGACCGATGCCAACAAACAGAAGGGCTTTATACGTTGTCCATACAAAAAGTGCAAAAACGAGAAGGAGTATTCTTCATCAAGAATTATTCATGCCTACTTGTTTTAGTCGGAATTTATGCCTCACTACAATTGTTGGACATCGCATGGAAAGGTGAGGGTTGCAATGGAAGAAGATAAAGAAGACGACGACAACATTTCAGACTGTGGTCAATACGGTGGGTTTGAAGAGAATACAACAGGCGAGGCGGGTGGGGATGCTGAAGAAAACGACGGTGCCGATGACCTTGGTCAGATGTTGCGTGACGTATAGAAGGACTGCGAAGGTGAAAAGGAGAAGTAGAAATTGGGGCGTATGTTGGCGGACCACAAAACGTCCTTGTACCCAGGTTGTGAATAGGGGCACAAAAGTTGGGTACTACGCTGGAATTGTTGCAATGGAAGGCCAAAAATGGTGTCAGTGACAAGGCATTTGGCGAGTTACTAAAACTCATGAAAAACATTATTCCAAAGAGAAACGAATTGCCGGAATCAACTTATGAAGCTAAAAAGTTAGTCTGCCCTCTAGGACTAGAGGTACAGAAGATACACGCATGTCCTAATGACAGTATCCTCTACCGCGGTGAGGAGTACGAGAACCTAGAAGTATGTCCGGTTTATAAAGCACTTCGATACAAGATCAGACGAGATGATCTAGGTAAAGTTGACGGACGACCTTCGAAGAAAAGAGTTCCTGCTAAGGTGATGTGGCATTTCCCTATAATACCACGGCTAAAGCGTCTGTTCAGGAACAAAGTGTTAGTGATATGCACTAGAGGCAACATGGAGATGTTGGATATCACGTCAATGTTTATGTATAAATGAATAAAGTGTTATTCAGTTCCATGAAATAGACATCTTGTATTGATCAATAAGTACGTGACTTATTTATGAGACTCGATATGTATGAATCTATTTCTAAACGATCCCTGATCATATGTCATATTGTTGGAACAAATATGATTCTAAGATCGGCATGTTTATTGTTTGATGATCATGTCTCGTAGATCATGGGTATGGAGATACCAAATCAATAAACATGGACATATGTGTTAGAGAACACATTGTTGGATAGACCCACCATGAGACACTACAGAATTAATGTGCCATTAGTTGGTCTCGGGTAGTGTTGGTACAAAGTCCTTAGACCTGAGATCACCATGGATTCCAACATGTGTAGTAGCCTACTTTGGGACTACCAAACGCTATTCAAATGCTGGATAGTTATAAAGGTAGTTTTCGGGTTTGCTATGAAACATGGAGTGGGATGTGAGTGATCAAGATGGAATTTGCCCCTCCTTTGGAGAGATATCTCTGGGCCCCTCGAGGTAATGGATTATGGAAATGCATGGCCATGCTAAGTTGATTGAGGAGTCAATCAACGGACGATAATCCAATACGGTTCGAGTGAATGGTTAAGCTATTGAAGGGATGACACACATCTTGCCTATAGCTTAACCGGTATCGTGAGGCAAAGGGATTTGTGTACACATTACAGTTCGAGCCGATATTATATTCTTGTATACTATGGTGTCAATATGTGCTGCTAGGCGCCGCTATTGGTCGTGCTGAGTTGGACTCGAGCCGACGATCGGCTAAGTTAGACTATAGCCGAAACCGAGTATACCCGAACCTACGGGTCGCACGCTTAAGGGGATAGAATAGATATTCGAGTTGGACTCGGATACGGCTCGATCGGATAGGGATCCGATCGGATAGAGTCCTATGGGCTTACGACGTGTGGGGCGGCCAACTCTATGAGATACGGATGAGATCCGATTCAAAATAGAGTCCTAATCGGCCACTAGTCCCGTCGGCCAACTCTATATAAAGGAGGGAGGGGTGGAGAGGCGTGAGACGTCAATTGCATCGCGTGCAACGAAGTCGCCGAGATCAATCTCCACGGAAACCCTCCCCACTTTCGAGCCAAACCCTAGCCTTGCATCGCGTGCTAGCACACGGGTGTACGGCGTTGTCCCCGGACGTGTGGATGCAGAGGCGCTGCTACGTTGCGCGCTCTTGATCGGCTGCGGTCGGGCGCATCAGAGCGAGGCGTGAGAACGCGGCCGGACGACTCGACTCGGCTGATTGGCGAATCGGCTGTCTCCGGGAATAGGCTACACTGTTCCGGATCGGATTGCCCTGATTGGCTATTCCGCTGCACTCTACTTTAATCGGTAACGATCTATCGGCCCTTACTTGCAAGTGTTCCTGGTTTGCGCGGTAGAAATTTTTGTTTTCGGCTAGCGTAGCTTCCGCGTAACTCTTCACAAAGAGCATGCAAGGATAATGCGTTGGCACGCGAAAGAATGCCAACAAGACGACATGCTGAGACATCCCGCCGATGGGTCACAGTGGTGAAACATCGACAGAACATTTAAAAACTTCGGCGAGGATGCAAGAAACATAAGGTTCGGCTTAAGTACGGACGACATGAATCCTTTTAGAGAGATGAGCAGCGGGCACAACACTTGCCCTGTAACGATGTGTATCTACAACCTCTCGCCTTGGCTATGCATGAAGCGGAAGTACATTCAAATGCCAGTTATTATTCAAGGCCCGAAACAACCGTAACGACATCGAGTGAGTAACGTGCTCCAAAATTATATTGAAATGTATATTGAAATAAAAATATATATTAAATTTATCATCATTTCTCCTTCAATGTGCACAACAGGCAAGGGGACAAACTTGTGTGGCTACTACGTCTGCGACTACATTCACCGCCTAGTTACCCAAGTCACACAGGTCCCCAGGATCTAGATGTACGTATAACAATCATTCATACATTACGTCTCGATTTATTATTGACTTTATATATTTATTTCTCGTTTATTCGAATGACAGCTTATGCACGTAAGAGACAATCTCCCCCATGCGAGTTTCATACAGGCTACTCAAGAAGAACTGATGGGATTTATCAAGCAGGTTATTGATCGCGCGGAGGAGTTCTACTTTAGTTCGAGCATCATAGACCCTAGATCCATAACGTAGAAATTTTTTTAATATACGATATAGAATAGTTCAAGAATATAATATATGTGTGTATATATGTGTACATATTTTAATAATATATGTATATATTTTCTTATTTAAGTGCATTTATATGTGTGTAATATATATACATGTTGCAAATATATATAAATATATACGTGTGTAAAATATGTATGTATATATATTGCACATATATATAATTAACAAGCAGCAAGGAGCAAAATTTAAAAAAGAAAAAACCTTTAGTCCTGGTTGGTAACACCAACCGGAACTAAAGATGGCGGAACAGCCACGTGGCGCCGCCATCTTTAGTCTCGCTTTCGTTGTCCCGGTTTCATAACTAGAAAAAAGGGTTACAAACCAAGACAATTATGGTTTTCCCCGGCAATGATTGTACTTTCGAAGTTTGTGTTGATATATTTTGACACCGTACCGATAAAGTAACCATAAACAACATTTCTCTGTTCATACTAAACTTGATTTTTCAAACAAAACTCCTCCAAAGTTATAGGTGAATCATAACTACTCCCGTACGCAAAAATCACTCTCTTAGAGACAGTTCAAGGACAGCATGTAAAAATCTATTTTTTAGGTGACCTCTTGAAAGATCCGCATGCTAATAGGTGCATGCGGACGTGTCCGGTGAAAACCAGTAAATAAATAAAAAAATCCATGAAAATCATATCTAAAATTTTGTAAATTTATAAAAAAATTACTAGAGATAGGTATAGGAATGAAATACATTTATATAAAATTTTAATTCTAAACTCAACTTTATTTGTAAGAAAAAAAAGACAAAATTTAGATGAATAGTGTTCTTTTACTATTCATCCAAAATTTATCTTTTTTTACTCCATAATAAAGTTGAGTTTAAACTTAAGATTTGATGAAAATATATTTCATGCCTACACCTATCTCTATAATTTTTTTCATAAATTTATAAAACTTTTAGGTTTAATTTTCATGAGTTTTAACTTATTCGATGATTTTCACTATATACGTCCCCTAGGTGCATTATCGCAGGTGGGATTTTCAAGGGGCCGTCTAGAAAAATAGATTTTCACAAGCCAACAGTGTGGAGAGAAAGTGTGTCCCACACGTCCCCGCGCCAGCCATGGACTACTTTTTTTACTTCAACTTTTTTTCTCCTCCTCTCCACTCACGCGCACTACTTTTTTCCTCTTCTCTTCTCCTTCGCTCCACCTCCCCTCACTCATCTTCCACTCCCTCTCCTCATCTATTCCCCTTCCCTCTTCCCTTCTCTTCTTCGGTGGCTGAGGCGGAGGCGGCGGGAGCGAGTTGAGCAGGAGAGGGCGGTGATGGGCTCGCTCAGGAGCAACGCGCGACGACAGCGGTAGCGACGACGAATACGACGACGAGCTCGAAGGCGGCGGATTCGACGTGGTCACTCTCCGGAGAGGCGGATCAGCCGCCCTCAGCCCTGGGAAGGGCGACGACGATGGTGGGTGGCGACGGTGGAACTCGAGGACCGCGGCGGCGGATCCAACGCCGCCGTCCTCAGGAGGGCAACAGCGACGGAGCTCGAGGTGGCGGATTCGACAGTGCCAGCCTCGGGAGGGGTAGATCCGCCGTCCTCGGCCTCGGGAGGGGCGACGACGAGCTCGAGAGGGATGGGAAGCTAGGGTTTCGATCGATTTTATTTTTTGAAATTTTTATATTTTTTTGCCAAAATTATTTTCGCAGACGGACAACATAGGTGAGAGTGTGCAAAAATCCAGTTTTCGCATGCGGTTGCTTTGCCCGCATAAAAATGTTGATTTTCGCAGATACCTGAGTGCAGGCGGACCACCCAGCCACCTACAAAAATCGAATTTTGACCATATGCAAAATCAATCGTGTAGTAGTGGTTGACGGGTACATCTTCTATCATAAAAAATAATTAGTCATAGACACAAATATCCATATAAAGTCTATGACTTTTAGGTGAGCTGGTTTCGCTATAGAAAATCCAACCAGTTAAATTTTGGTAGTCAGGTCACCCTACAAAAGCTAGTAGGTATACAACTGTAAAATATACTGAATTACTAGACATAGATCACCTCTGCTTAGGAGGTAGTAGTAGTATACTGTATAGACCTGAATACTACCTGCAAGGCTGCAAACATAACTACGTACTAGTAGTAGGCAGTGACGGCGTCATCAGGTAGATAAGAAGATGGACAGATATGACACTCGGTACCTGTCTGATCTTATAGCTAGCCGTACTGATTGGAACTGGTGCTTTAATCTTAATTATCTCCCTCCCTGAGGAGAGAGCATCATGTGGCCTTGTTTGTGGCAGATGTATTTACACGCCAGCTGCCACACAAACAAAACAGAAGAAATTTAACTAATACCCCAGAAATAAACAAAAGATATATGATTTCCGCGAAAAGAAGGAGAATACAAATCGATGACAAATTAGAAGGGGAAAAGATAGTGTATACATATGACAATAGGACATATACAGGACAAATTGTACATCTTTGAAAAAAAATAGGACGAGTTGAATTAGTAACAAAGAACAAAAGGGCATTGATTTTCTTATAATAAGAGCGTAATTATTCGTGCAATAACACAATGATTATTAGTTGGTACGTGGGGTCTATTCTTCCATCATTTCATTGTTTTAGTTTGATGTTTTATTTTTTTTAAAAAAAATGAAGTGGGTAATGTCAAAAAAGCATAACCATGGAAAGAAGTCGGTCTACGTGCGGCTTAAATTGGATCAATCAATTTTGTTCTCGTGGCTTAAAGATCGTGATAACTTTTCGTAAATTTTATTTAATTTCCTTCTTCAAGATGTGAAAGAACCTTGAGGTCGTCTTTAGAGGATGAATAGTGAAAAATCCAAAAATATCTTTCAGATAATTTCAAAAATCATAGAGCAAGCGAAATACACAAAGTAAACTAGATCTAGTAAGCCACAGCTATGAAGAACAAGCATAAATAGCAACTATACTAGTAGAGGCACAAGTAAGCAAATAATAAGGAGAAAGAGAGCGATATCGCCGGGATTTTTGTAAGACGATGTGTTCCTGAAGTTCAAATCCTTGACGGGATTATACTCTCCGTTGAGAAGCTCACAATGAGTCGGGTCTCTTCCAACTCTATCCTCGTGAGGTTACACAAATTCACTCTTCCTTCCACTAAGGGTATCTTTTCCCTTTGGAGGTGACATCTGACCTTCACAAACTCTCTCGACACACCACAAACAAATCGATGTCTTGAGGTTGACTCCTAATTGTTTAGGTATTTTCAACCACCAAGAGTAACAAGTCCAACAAAGATTTCTTTGGAATGAATCAAATGCTCCACAAATCTTCACAAAAGTCAACATTAAGCATTTAAACAAACTCAAATCAATCAATCACACACACACACACACAAAATTCAAGCTTGTAGATTGGTGGAGAGGAAGAAGTGAGAAAGCAAGGATCAAATAAATCTCAAAGAAATGCGACCAAGGGCAAAAGTATGTAATAGCGCCAGCAGCTTGAAATTGGAGCGGGAGGGGGCTCTTTATAGCCACAGCCTCATATCTGTCCGTTAGGGACAAAGATTTTATTTTTTGAAAATTTCCAATGTGATTTTCGAAACTATCTTTCCAAAAATCATCAAAGAGCAAAAATCAAATTTTGGAACTTTCTACATTGATTTTCAGATTTTGCTATAGTACTTTCGGAATTTTTCGAAAAGTGTAAAGTTTGAGCACAAGCATAGCAGAAAACTAGGCAAAATAGCATTTCAAAAAAATCAAAAATCACTAGAGCACCTTGCAGTTTCAAAAATTTTGAAAAGCACTTTCAAAAGTTTCCAAAAATCACTAGAGAGAAATTTGCTGGCTATATCAATTTCAAAAATTTTGAAGCTCTTTCGGAAACTTCCGAAAAGGACCAGTATCGATTTTACAAGTTCATAGCAGTTCAGAAATTTCTGAAATGACTTTTGATAATATCAAAAAAGACCAGTACCATTTTTCGAAGGCAAAAACATTTCGGGAACATCCGAGCTCGATTTCAAAAAACTTCAAAAAACACCAATACATAAATCCAAGAATGAGAACACTTCAACAAAGATTTTGAGCTCCAAACTCATCCCTAGACATCAAGACAACATCCTCCTTAATAGTATGGCTTTTCTACCAACTCAAGAGAAAATAGAAAAACTATACCAATACGAATACCTTTACACCATCTTCTTTGTTTGCCTTGATCAATGTTAATATGGAATTTGGCTTGATGTTCATCAATAAATCATATCCTCTTGATCTTTCAATATTTCATCTTGCGTTTCTTCTTCACCAAGGATTGATTCTCAACAACTTGTGACATCCTATGGTCTCGATCGATTCGTTGGTATTCAATCAAGCACTTGCTCCTTCACCATTGCGTCGTCAGGTCCTTCGACGTCAAGCCTCCGCTTGCCCTTCTCTCATGCATGGTCCATCGGCGTAGCCAAGTCTTGCCAACCCTTCATCGGCGTATCTTGTCATCTTTCGTCATTTGTAGCTTTGGATCCCAATGAAACCTTGTTGTATTGCATATTCTTCTTCTTCATCTTCATCGGCTCTTTATCAGACTAATCCTTGCTTACACACTCAATAAACATATTAGTCTCTTAATCATTTATCATCAATTAACCAAAACTCAGTATGGACATATATGCTCTTTCAATATGAATATTCTAACATCTTTAACTTTTTTTCTTGGAGTACTAGACCTTTCACTTGGTAAACAATCTGAGATAATTGCATGTAAAAATAAGCCTATATATTTTTAGAGGTGGACATCTTAATTAAGCTTGTTTGATATATCTTTTTACATGTAATCGGTGAAACGAGGTCCCCAATCCCCATGGTGTACTGCAGAGAAGGTTGCCTTTTTATAAATAATATGTGCCCCGTGTAGCTTAAACTGGATCAATCAATTATGTTAACCTGGCTAAAAGATCGATCCTGATGAATTTCATGCATGCACGTTGTTTAATGTTACTTAATTCTTCAAGATGAGTCTCCTAACATCTTCAACTTTTTTTTCTTTTTTCCTTTGAAGTATTGAAAAGCCTTCAACTTGGTAAACTGACGGCCAAGGATGATACTAGGAAGCAGAGAGAGAGAGAGAGAGAGAGAGAGAGAGAGAGAGAGAGAGAGAGTATAATTGTAGGCAGAGAAGAGTTTGTAATCCGGAGAGGGTACGTCGGTGGAAGGCATATCATCATATCATATCAGATCGATCGTTAGGGTGCATGGAGATGCAGTTGCATTTGCATGAGAGGCGCACGTGTGCACACGTAACTCATCCCCTACCACGTACTATGTACTGTACACATCGTGCTGCTGCTTCTCCTTTTCGCTTTCGTCTAATCTCTCACCTTGCAATTTGCATTGATCTCAGAGCAAGTAAGTAGCAGCTGCTGGGGCTCCATATCACAATCTCAATACTACAGAAAAAAGGATAGGTGTCGGTTGGAACCTGACATATGTGCCGGTTTCGCAGCCGGCATCCATTATTCGGCACCTATGAAGCCAGGTCATTAGTGTCGGTTGTAGAACCGGCATCTTTGTGCTCTCCTCGATTCAAAAAAAAGTTGGCTCGAAGCTTCGACTCGATGAGCCGATGCTTTCGAGCTGCCCTCCCTAAGCCGTCCTAATCCCTTCCATCCAGAACAATCAACAATCATCCATCCAGAACAATCAACAATCATATAAATGGAGTCGTTGATGTCATTAATCAACAACAACAATAATCCCCATTTCATCTGTCATAGATCAACAACAACAAACAAAAACAAAATTACACAAGTAAGATGAAGAACCGCACAAGCAGGAAGCATGGAGTCACTGATGCCGTAGGAGAAGCGAGGTCGCCGCCAGGTCCCTCTCCACGCCGATGTTGTCGCCGGGGTCTCTCCGTGCCGAGATCGCCACCGGATCCCTCTCCACCGCCAGATCCGGTGGAACGCGAGCTCCAAGCGGCCGGATGCGGGGATGGGGCGGCGGAGGAAGAAGAGGACGACGGGTGGCGACGCCGGATGCGGGGAGGCGGCGGCGCCAGATGCGGGGATGGGGCGGCGGAGGAAGGAGAGGACGATAGGCGGCGGCGCCGGATGTGGTGAGGCGGCGATGGGGGCGGGGATGGGTGCGGCGATGAGGGTGAGAGAGAGATGGGGATCGCACCGAATGGATGAAACTATCCAGGCTCGGCTCGGCTCGGCTCAGCTCGGATGGATAAGGATGGGACTGGTCGGTCTTTTCTATAGGTGTCGATTTTTTTAAAAAAACCAACACCTATAATATATTATATGTGTCGGTTTTTAAACAAACTGATACAAATAGTATATGTGCCTGTTTTTCCATTTTTCCATTGAGCCGACACCTATTTGGGAAGAATAGATGTCGGTTCGTGGCACCGTGCTGGTTTTTCTCTACACCCGACATCTATTCGGGACAATAGGTACTGGATTTATTTGAACCGACACCTACAGATATAATAGATGCCGGATTTTATTTGAACCGATACCTTTTGAAATAATATCCATGCGTTTTTTTAGTAGTGTCTCCATCAGGCCATGAAGCTCTCACATGTTCTTTGCTGAAATTAACTGAGATTCTAATGCAAAGTGTTCTCCCTAGCTTTCAAGAGGAAGAGAAGGCGACAATCCATGTAATAGTAAATTCCTTTGTCTCTAGATAAGTATACTTTTAGTTAAAAAGTTTGTCTATAAAAATATAGTTATCAAGTGATTTAATAGAACTGTTTAATACTACTATATCCTTTTCTTCAGTTGTAGTTATCAAAAAATTGCACTCTCTCCTTTTTTTTATTTTTTCTCCATATTAATAAAGAGCATAGTAGTCTTATGACATTTTTTTCTTAATATGTGTTTGACTAATTAAAACTAAACTTATTTCTCCACTACTTAAAAACGGAGTCGTTCTCTTTTCATGATTTTGTCCTCTCCTCTTACCGTACATCCCACACACACACTTACCCCTCCATCCAAAAAAAAATCACTTATGAGTTTGAATCTGGACGTCCACATTCAAATCGGAAGTCGATGCCATGTGGCATACGAGGAGAGACCGAGTGGAGATAGCGGCGGTTTACGTATGCAACGTATGTACCTACGTGTGTGTATATATATTCGATAACTATCTATGTGTATATATATAATCTATAATTATCTATAAAACAATATCTATGAAATAAATAGTGTTTTTATTCAAAATTTTGTTCTGCCTCGCTATTTTGTAGAAAACCCTTTTATTTTTTCCAAAATTAACTCGTAGTTAGGGGTAGATACCAGCTCGACTCGGCTCGGCTCGGTAGAGAGCTGAGCTAGGAGGCCAGCTCGGCTCGGCTCGTGAGCCGGCTCGAGCCAGCTCGTTTAGCTCGCGAGCCACTTTAATACAGTGCAATTTATGTACAAATTACATTCCATTTTTTAGTCGATTAAACATGCAAATATACAATTAAAAAAAAGTAAAAAAAGTGATATATTAAGTCCATAATTAACGTAATAACACTTGCTCATCGATAATTATCCATGCAAATGTAATGATGCAACTAGATTAGATATTATTACTATTATAATCTAAAGCATTAGATCCATATTGACCATCACAAAATCATAAAAATTATTGATTTATTGTCACATCAACAACAAAACAAACAAAAGAATAGCAAAAACAAGCAAAACATTAGGCCCTCCTTTGTACATTCATCGGCTTGTTGAGCTCACGAGCACGCGAGCGACTCGTTATAACTAACAAGCTAAACCCTTAGCGTAGCTCGTTAGCATTTCTCAACGAGCCGAGCCGAGCCAACCACGAGCCGAACGAGCTAGCGAGTCACGAGTATTTCGTCGCTCTACCCGCAGTCCCAATGCTAAAAGAAAGGAAGGGCTTGGATTAAAAAAGACCTCCTTCGCCCTCCCTCCTTGCGCCCTCCCTCCCGTCCCCATCTCGCGTCGCGTCCGCGTCACGCCCGCTCCTCCCCTCCCATCGCTGCTCGGAGCTCCTCGTCCCTCCGTGCCGTCCCCATTTGCGTCGCGCCTCGACTTCACCCGTTGCAACGTACGGGCACAATTGCTAGTATACATATATTCATATGTTGCAATGGGTGTGATTTTATTTTATCATAATTATTTTAAAGTTGAAGTCTCATGTAATTCTAATTTATATTTTTTTTATTTATGTCTTCACCTGAGGCCTATTGTCCGGCACACTTGGAATACTAAACATTCTTGCATGAATGATTTGGATTTAATTTAATTTAATTTGGATTCTGTAAAATAGCCAGGCGACCGCGGATTAATTTTATAAACACTCAAAGGGTTTTCTGCAAAATAGCCAGGCGAATGAAAATTTTAGGTAGAAATATTATTTGTTTTATAGATAGTTTTATTTTATATATATATATAAACTAGAAATTGTACCTATGCGTTGTAATGGGTGAAGTCGGGGCACGGCGCGGATGGGGACGGGAGGGAGGGCGCGCGCGACGAAGCTCCGAGCACGGGAGGGAGGGCGCGGCGTGGATAGGGACGGGAGGGAGGAGCGCAGAGGTCTTTTTCATCCAATCCCTCCCTTTCTTTTCAGCATTGAGACTGCGGGTTAATTTTATAAACACTAAGGATTTTTTTGCAAAATAGTCAGGCGGCCGAAAATTTTGGATGAAAACACTACTTGCTTTATATAGATATATTAGTAAATATGCTCGTGTGTTGCAACAGGTGTCATTTTATTTTATCATAATTATTCTAAAGTTGAAGTCTCATATAATTCTAATTTATATTTTTTCTTTATGTCTTCACCTGGCCCCGGGCGTCCGTCTTTGGGTCGACCGAGCGGCGATCCTACGCAGGGACGACAACGCAGGGAGGAAAACAGGCGGGGGGCGAAGGTCCAGGTGGCGACGCGGGAGCTCCGAGCGGCGACGGGAGGGAGGGGTGTGGCGCGGATGGGGACGGGAGGGAGGGGCGCAGGTGCGGCGCGGGAGCTCCGAGCAGCGACAGGAGGGAGGGGCACAGGCACGGGGCGGCGCGGGGCGCGGCGCGGATGGGGACGGGAGGAAGGGACACACCCTTTCTTTTTAGCATTGGGACTGCGGGTGTCCGTGCTTTGAAACAGGACGACGACGTAGGGAAGGAAGCAGGCGTGTTGACGAGAAAAATCAACACGCCGGCCTGGGAGATCTGCTTAGCTCCAGTGTAGGTCCTAGAATCGATGAAGTGCGGGCGTGCCAGTCAGTTTGATCCTGTCACTGACAAGATATGCAAAACAACAGAGCATAAATTATATCGACCGATAGGCCGATAATCACAATAGTCGATCTGTTGACAACCGATCGTGTGATTCCAGCTGATGCCGATGTCCAGATAACTCGTCGGCTAAAACCCCGACGAAACCCTTATTGATAGCCACCAGGCAGGCTAGAGATCATGGTTCTAATCACGACTTAGTAGGTCAAACTGAATTGATGTAGCACTAAGTATGAAAAGAAACGCAATATCTAGACAATCAAGCATTTGACTAATTTTCAGGGTGGAAGATGTCTAAGCTAATCTAATCTAATATAACGATTTAGCCGATATCAGCAGAAACCCTAAAACGAGAGACATCCGATATAGCTAAATCAAGATACTAAGACTAGATTAACAGAGACATATGATAAGACCGGCTAACCCTCCAGTGAAACATTAGCATGAGCCTATCAGCTTAACAAGACTTAGATTATCGATGATAATCTAGTAGATCAGACCTAACCGATGTAGCACGAGATTATATATGATAGTCTAATACTCGATGAGCCGATAGATCTGTCTAATGTGATGGATATAACGAATCTACCTAAAGCGACATTACGTTTACAGAAATATCAACTTAATCAGAATGTCAAACCTAATCGAGAAAGTCCTAACTAAGCTGATGTATCTATGAACGGTAATGAAACTAAAGATAGATACGATATACCTGGGTCGGCGGGACCTTGGATTTACCCCTTCGTCAGAGATCGAAGCTGATGCAGCCTTGCGTTGGGTGCCAAGTCCCACTGGGCATGCGAAAAATGTGTTGACAAGAAAAATCAATACGTCGGTCTGGGAGATCTGCTTAGCTCCAGTACAGGTCCTAGAATCGATGAAGCGCGGGCGTGCCAGTCAGTTTGATCCTGCCACTAACAAGATATGCAAAATAGCAGAGCATAAATTATATTGGCCGATAGGCCGATAATCACAACAGCCGATCTGTTGACAGCCGATCGTGTGATTCCAGCCGATGCCGATGTCCAGATAACTCGTCGGCTGAAACCCCGACGAAACCCTTATTGGTAGCCACCAGACAGGCTAGAGATCACGGTTCTAATCATGACTTAGTAGATCAAAATGAACCGATGCAACACTAAGTATGAAAAGAAACGCAATATCTAGATAATCAAGCCTTTGACTGATTTTCAGGGTGATAGATATCTAAGCTAATCTACTCTAATATAACAATTTAGCGATATCGGTAGAAACCCTAAAACGAGAGACAGCCGATAGAGCCAAATCGAGATACTAGGACTAGATTCAACAAAGACATATGATACGACCGGCTAACCCTCTGGTGAAACATTAGCATGAACCTATCGGCTTAACAAGACTTAGATTATCGATAACAATCTAGTAGATCGGACAGAACTGATGCAACACGAGATTATATATAATAATCTAATACTCGATGAGCCGATAGATCTGTCTAATGTGATGGATATAACAAATCTACCTAAAGCAACATTAGGTTTACAGAAACATCGACTTGATCAGAATATCTAACCTAACCGAGAAAGTCCTAACTAAGTCGATGTATCTATGAACGGTAATGAAACTAAAGATAGATACGATATACCTGGGCCGGCGAGACCTTGGACTTACCCCTTCGTCGGAGATCGAAGCCGATGCAGCCTTGCTGGGTGCCAAGTTCCACTGGGTGATGAACAAAGTAGCCAAAAGTAAAAAGGTGACGATGCGCCGAATTGTATTGATCGAGAGATAGATTACATGAACCCCAGGATTATATATTTATACCCATGGGCTAACAGATATCCTAACAGATTAGAAATCCAAACTTTTCTAAAGATAAAAGGAAACAAACCGAATCCTTACCGGATACTAACACACTTTCCTAAACATAAAATAGGAAACTAATAAACTCTTTCTAAATAATAGATACAATTGCCTTTTTAGGACTCTATCATTATATGACAATCCTCATGAAGCACATCATCTTGATCCGATGGTGTCTTCAATGTTGTCATACCAAAATCGGCTACATCGGCTTGCCTTGTCCAATTCGGTATAAGCCGCTGGACACCTTAGCCGATTCGGGCTCCGGGACTTACCAAATTCTGGCGTTAACAAGGCGGAGGGCGAAGGTCCAGGCGGCGACGCGGGAGCTCCGAGCGGCGGCGGGAGGAAGGCGCGCAGCGTGGCGCGGGCGCGATGCGGATGGGGACGGAAGAGAGGGACGGAGGAGGTAGTTTTTCATCCAAGCCCTCCCTTTCTTTTCACCATTGGGATTGCGGGTTAATTTTATAAACACTCAAGGGTTTTTCTGCAAAATAGCCAGGCGGACGGAAATTTTAGGTGAAAACACTACTTGCTTTATATAGATACTAGTAAATATGCCCGTGCGTTGCAACGAACGTTATTATTTTATCATAATTATTCTAAAGTTGAAGTCTCATATAATTCCAATTTATTTTTTTCTTTATGTCTTCACTGGCCCCGCATCCGTCTCTGGGGTTGACCGAGTAGCGAGCCGACAACAGGGACGACGACGCAGGAGGAAAGCAGCGAAGGGCAAAGGTCGAGGCGGTGACGCGGAGCTCCGAGCGGCGACAGGGAGGAGGGCGCAGAGCGGATGGGGACGGGGGAGGGCGCAGTGCAGCACGGGGCATGGCGCGGAGCTCCGGCAGCGACGGGAGGTAGGGGCACAGGCGCGGGCGGCGCGGGCGCGCGCGGATGGGGACGGGAGGAGGGACGCATGAGGTCTTTTTTCATCCAAGCCCTCCCTTTCTTTTCAGCATTAGGGATCGGGTGCCGTGCGTTGCAACGGGACGACGACACACAGAGGGAGGAAGCAGGCGGAGGGCGAAGGTCCAGTGTGGCGGCGCGGAGCTCCGAGCGGCGACGGGAGGAAGGGGCGCAGGCGCGGCGCGGGGCGCGACGCGGATGGAGACGGAAGAGAGGGACGCAGGAGATCTTTTTTCATCCAAGCCCTTCCTTTCTTTTCAAGCATGGGACTGTGGGTTAATTTTATAAACCCCTTTTTCTTCTTTAACCTGGGTTGTTTTTAAAATAGCCAGACAAACTACGGGTTAATTTCGGGAAAACTCAAGGGGTTTTATGAAAAATAGCCAGGTAGAATAAAATTTGAGTAAAAACACTACTTGCTTTATAGATAGTTATAGATAGTTATAGATTATATATATACTAGCAATTGTGCCCGTGCGTTGCAACGGTGAAATCGAGGCGCGACACGGATGGGGACGGAACGGAGGGCGCGGAGCTCCGAGCAGCGATGGGAGGGAGGAGCGCGATCGCGACGCGGGGAGCGACGCAGATGGGGACGGGAGGGAGGGGCGAAGGAGGTCTTTTTTTCCATCCAAGCTCTCCCTTTCTTTTCAGCATTGGGACTACGGGTAGGGCTCACGAAATACTCGTGGCTCGCTAGCTCGTTCGGCTCGTGGTTGGCTCGGCTCGGCTCGTCTCGTCTCGGCTCATTGAGAAATGCTAACGAGCTGCGTCAAGGGTTTAGCTCGTTAGCTATAACGAATCGGCTCGCGAGCCGCTCATGAGCTCAACGAGCCAGATGCAATGTACAAAGTAGGGCTTATTGTTTTGCTTGTTTTACTATTGTTTTGTTTGTTTTGTTGTTGATGTGGTGATAAATCAATAATTTTTATGATTTTGTGATGGTCAATATGGATATAATGCTTTAAATTATAATAGTAATAATATTTAATCTAGTTGCATCGTTACATTTGCATGGATAATTGTCGATGGACAAGTGTTATTACGTTAATTATGGACTTAATATATCACTTTTTACTTTTTCAATTGTATATTTGCATGTTTAATAGATAAAAAAATGAAATGTAATTTGTACATAAATTGCACTGTATTAAAGTGGCTCGCGAGCTAAACGAGCTGGCTCGAGCCACCTCACGAGCCGAGCCGAGCCGAGCTGAGCCGAACCGATATCCACCCCTAACTGCGGGTTAATTTTGAAAAAACTCAAGGGGTTTTCTACAAAATAACCAGGCAGAACAAAATTTTGGATAAAAACACTACTTGCTTTATAGATAGTTATATATATATACTAGCAACTATGTCCATGCGTTGCAACGGGTGAAGTCGGGGCGCGACGTGGATGGGGACAGGAGGTAGGGGCGTAGGCACGGCGCGAGAGCTCCGAGCAGCGACGAGAGGGAGAGACGCTGGCGCAACGCGGATAGGAATAGGAGAGAGGGGCGCAGGAAGGAAGGACGCAGGAAGTCTTTTTTCCATCAAGCCTATACACACACGTATGTGTATATATAACGTGTGTGTGTGTGTGTATATATATATATATATATATATATATATATATATATATATATATATATATATATATATATATATATATATATATATATATATATATATATATATATATATATATATATATATACACACACACACAAACCAGTGCATGCATCGTGCCAGGGAGGTGGGGGCCGATTAGCGGCCCACATAGTCTGTCTTTCCATAATCCATAGTGGAGCACCTCACATCCGCTTCTTGTCAATATGTGTCGTCTCATCCCTACTACATATATGTGAGCACATACATATCGGTACAAAGGACCGATCCATAATTAAGCTAAAGGTTTGAAATCTGACTCGTTTTGGTCAAACATGAAATATATAAGGAGAGAATCAAAGAGTATATATTTCGTGATGACGATTTGACCGTACGTACAACAAGTATTCAGGCTCCTACAAAATCAATTCAATTTTTACGGACCAGGCCTATATAGGTAGGTTATAGGCAATTTCCGGCCACCTGTAAAAATGTATTATTGTAGGCAGCCGTTGAAGAGTCCCGTCTCTTCTCTCAATATATTCAAAATTTTCCAAGTCATCATTCTTATCTTTTTATATTCTCTTTACCTCCTTTTCTCTTTATCCTTATCTCCTCACCTTTTCTCTTACTTTCTCTCCTCCTCTCTCTCTCCCTTGCCTCCTCCGGAGCGACGGGCAGGAGCGGCCAGAAGTGACTAGGGCAACAGCAACGATGAGCGGCGAAGGAGGCACGCACATGACTACGATGGCAGGCGGCGAGGATGGTGGATCCAGCGATGCCACCCGTGGAAGGGGTGGATCCGTCGTCCTCAGGCTTGGAAGGGGCGACAACAATAGCGAGCGACAAGGATGGCGGATCGACAGCACCGTCCTCAGGAGAAGCGGGTCTGTTGTTTCCGGTCCTTGGTCGTCGCCCCTTGTTGACTGCTGCAGTAACGATGACGTCATCGGTGGATTATGGCGAGCCGTCGGCAGGCTAGGGATTTGGTCGATACGGTGTTTTGGAATTTTTATTTTTTTCATCGAAATTATTTTTCCGTGAGGTTGGTATAGGTGACATGCGGTTGTGCTGACTATACGTAAAAATATGATTTTCATAGACACCTCAGACAGACCGTCCAACCACCTATGAAAATCGATTTTGGTCGTATGCAGAAATCTATTCTGTAACAGTATCAAATGGATTTTGAACGAGATAAAATGTTGAGGATAGGAAGCGCGAATAATTAGCGAGAGAATATACTGCCTTAGTCGTGACTATTTCGATGCCGTTAAAGCCTGTTGCCTGCCTGCAATGGTTTTTTTTAAAAAAAGTAAAATAACCACTTGGCCACATGCATTAATCTACTTACGTATGTACGTACATGCTATAAGCGTACAGTTTAGTAGCATGTTCCAAATTCCAACCCATTCCAAAAAAAAGATGCGTTACAACTATTTCATTGTTATCATTCTAGCTAGTAACACCATATTTTACGAGTTCCCTTCAATTTTTTTGATGTGACCCCTACCGCTATGCGACTTTCGTTTAATTTTTCGTGTAGGATTAACAATTGTTAGATGCATTTTTTAACAATTGTAGATCTACTCGATTTCAGTTCAGTTTTCCACAATTATAGGTGCATTTTTTTAACAATTTTGGACCCTACTCAACTTTCCGTTTAATTTTTATACGAAATATACCAACATGTTTCAAAATTCAAGTATATATTTTTATACCAATTTCATTCAATTCTCGTTGAATTTCATCATCCAAAATCTAGAATTAATTCCCCGATATATTTACTATTTTCAATTTAATTTAATTTTTTAACTGGTAAAAGTTGAATTTGACTTTTTGTAAAGTGATATATTCATATTAATATATGCTAACAGTTTTTTTAAAAAGAGGATGTCCGACAAAAATCAATCTCTATATACCGTGCAAACCTAAAAACTATTATTAAATAAAAATAGACGTAACTATACATTTTCATAAAAAAGGTCGCGATTATATATATATATAAGCAAATTGTTCATGCGTTGTAATGGGATGACGACGCAAGGAGAGAAGCAGACGGATGGCGAAGGTTCAGGCGGCAGCGCGGGAGCTTCGAATGGCGAGAGGAGGGAGAGACGCAGGCGCGGCACGGGGCACAACGTGGATGGGGACGGAAGAGAGGGACGCAGGAGGTCTTTTTTAATCCAAGTCCTCAATTTCTTTTCAAAGACGGGATGCGAGTTAATTTTATAAACGCTTAATGAGTTTTATGCAAAATAACCCCTTTTTCTTCTTTAACTGGTTTTTTAAAAAAATAGCCAACGGACTTTGGGTTAATTTCGAAAAAACTCAAGGTGTTTTCTATAAAATAGCCAGGCAAAACAAAATTTAGGTGGAAACACTATTTGCTTTATAGATAGTTATTGTTATTATATATTATATATATTAGTAAATATACCCGTGCGCTGTAACGGGTGTCATTTTATTTTATCATAATTTATTGGGACTACAGGTTAATTTTATAAACACTTAATGAGTTTTCTGCAAAATAGCGAGGCAGACGAAAATTTTGAGTAGAAACACTCTTTTCTATCGTTCGGGTTAATTTTATAAACATCCAAAAGGGTTTTCGCAAAATAGCCAGGGTGAACGAAAATTTTGGATAAAACACTACTGCTTTATAAATAGTTAAGTTAATAGAGTTATAGATATAGATTATATATTATAGATATAGATTTTATATATATATACACACCCGTGCTCCATCAATAAAATTTTATATTGCAAGTTGTAGGTAGGACACAGTAATTACTCCAACTAATAAAGCTAGTACGAACTGGAAACGGTCTGGTCCATACGTGTCCACTGCCTGCGTACCTGTCAACGGTGTGACCGCCGTCTATCTATACAACAAAAGAGCTAGCAAAGCAAGGACGTCCATCTCATATCTCCACTGTTTTCTCGATCCTATACAACTATACATACAATAATTAATTCCAATGGGGATCTATCTTTTATTTTAATTAACGTGTCCCTTTTTTTGAAAAACCTAATTTGTCCCCTTTATTTATAAAATAAATAAGAACTTGACAATTTCTGAGTACATACTTAATTTGCAGGCTTTCTCCTATCAAACATCTGACCGCGTGTAAATTTTCGTCTGGTCTAAAAAATTATTAATTTCTTGAATAAGTAATGTACAATGAAGGTTAATAATAATAAAGAAATCGTTATTTTACATATATTACATAGGCGCGAGTGAACTTTAGTTTTAGTGAGGCCGAGAATTCGTCGATGGTCGATCTCTGTCTCATGTGTTAGGAGATTTATTTGTGTGTGTGAAATTGTAAAGTTAATACTTATTCAATTTGTCGTTTTGTACTGATCGAATGAATTATATTTTGTATGTACTATATTAGTTGACATGATTGAGAATAATCCCTCATTTATTAGTTGATTACATGTAAGGAGGGTTAACTTTTTCCAAATAAAGGAAAAACTTTTAACTCCTTCCAACGAAGACAGGAGAGTAGTACTGACTAAAATAAATGGTGAGAAATATTCCAACCAGGACACAGTACAGTGTACAAGTAACTGACCCTTGGACCATATCATCTGCCTATATGGCCAAACCTAACCCAACTAATTAACTAACCCTACCAGCTCAGCTCAGCAAGCCATAGCCATTAGCCAGCTTGAATTGGATTTGCATTGAATTGAATTGTGATTGGTCACCATGCACTTACCAGGAGCACGTACTAATTTGCAATTGCAAATGCAGCCACGACATGAGCTCACTCAGCCACACAAACTTCAAGTGCAACCTAAACCTTTCCTCTCATTGGTTCCTCTCCTGTGGCTCTCCATTAATAATCCACCTCAACCAAACCATTCTCTCTCTCTACAACATTTTTTCTTTCTCTCTCTCTAGCTCTTGCCCCAGGACAAACAAGAACCACCAAACCAAATCCAACAAAAAAAAATCGATCTTTCATCATCATCATATTCATCAACACAAAAATCAAGCAAGAATAGGGTTGTGAGCTTGAGCTAAGCTAGCTTCAAAGCTGAAAGCTTTGTGCAAGATAAGTGTGGTGAGCTAGCTTGGTAGCTAGCTAGCCCTATGAGGAGGCGAGCAAGCTAGCGTTCCATGAGCAACCCCTCATCGCCGGCCACTTCCACCGCCGGGGAGCAGCACGATCAGGATCACCCGGAGGAGGCGGCGCTGCTGCGGCCACAAGAACACGCCGCCGCCGGCATTATTCCCGACGACGAGGACAAGCTGTCGCCGCCGAGGTGCGAATGGGAGTTTCTCCTGGCGGCCACCGTGCCGTCGCCGGCGCTTGCGGGCGCGTCCGACGCCATCGGCAGCCTCGACTTCGACCCCACCGGCCGCCACCTCGCCACCGGCGGCATCGCCCGGAAGATCCGGATATACAGGGTCACCGAGCCGTCTAGCCCTGCAGGCTGCATCTGCGTGCCAGCCAAGCTGAGCAGCGTACGGTGGCGCCCTGGCGGCGAGGCGGTGGCGCACGTGGGGTGCGGCGACTACGACGGCGTGGTGACGGAGTACGACGTGGAGCGCGGGGTGCCGGTGTGGGAGCGCGACGAGCACGAGGGGCGGCGGGTGTGGGCGCTAGACTACGCCCGCGGCGGCGCGGCGATGGTGGCGTCCGGGTCGGACGACCGGACGGCACACGTGTGGGACCCGCGCGCCCCGACCGGCGCGGCGGGGTGGGCGGACGGCGCGCGCCGGTGGCGCCGTGCTGTGCGTGGAGTTTGACCCCGCCGGTGGGCCGCAGCTGGCGGTGGGCTCCGCCGACCGCCGCGCCGTGGTGCACGACGTGCGTGCGCTGGGGCGCGGCGCGGTGGCGTCCATGGACGGGCACGGGCGAGCGGTGACGTACGTGCGGTGGGCGGCGCCGGCGCCGGCTCGGCGGGTGGTGACGTCGGCGGCGGACGGCACCCACCGGCTGTGGGCGCTGCCAACGCAGGCGGCGGCGGCGGAGACACCGGCGAGGGAGGTGCGGTCGTACAGAGGCCACGTCAGCGCGCGAAGCTTCGTGGGGATGGGGGTGTGGCGTGGTGCGGGGCTGATCGCCAGCGGCTCCGAGTCCGGCCACGTCTTCGTCTACGACCTCCACTGGTCCAAGCCCATCTGGGTCCACCCATTCTCCGACGCCGACGCCTTCGTCAGCGCGGTCGCCTGGCGCCAGGTCGGCGACAGCGACGGCGGCGATGGTCAGCTCGTCGCCGGCGGCTCCGACGGCGTGCTCAAGCTCTTCACCACCAACCGGCGTCTCACCTCCGACGTCGTCGGCGACGACGACGACGACGTCGTGGCTGCATGCTAGTGAGCAACGCATTGCGAACATACCTCCATTAATTAATCATCACCACTGTGCTCGACCGTGATGCCGCCATTCTTAATTAATCTCTTCTTGTTGTGTTTCTGTTTAATCACCACATTTTTCCTTTCATTTTCTTCTTTTCCTTTCTACTAAAAAAGGGAAAAGAGATGGGTGTAATGCTCAAGTTGTTAGAGAGGACGAGAAGAGGATGACTGATGGATGAAGATTCTTTTTCTTTTCTTTTCTTTTTTGATTCGATCGGTGAATGTGATCGATGTGTTCCTGACAGTGTACACGCTGATTTATTCTTTAAACAAGAATAATAATGCTTTAATAAATTTCCATTTTCCATTGATCCAACAGCATGCACTCTACCAGTGAGTTTACTTACATGTTTTTTTTCTCTTTGTGAGCGCCATTTTTACATGTTTCTCCGGTTCGATTCTACCAGACTTTTTTGCCCTCATTTTATTTTGTAAAAGTTTTAGATACAATGGCCTAATCAATGCTCCAGTATCGGCCCATACTGCAGCAAGTTGCCTTCGGAAGTGGAATAAGTTCACTTACGATCTCTCATCTTTACGTCGAGTTTAATTCATATTCCTGAACCGCAATATCAAAAATTTTCACTCAACAACTTACAAAACCATGTCAGTTAGACCCTTCGACAGTATAATGATTGGTTTTGATGATGTGACATCTTAGTCGGCAAAAGACTTCCATCTATCCCCTCTTGCCGCCGACGCCGCTTGGTCTCCGCCGCCCCAGCTCGTGGCTCCTCCTCTTGGAACCGAGGATGTACAAGACGAAGGCCGTGAAGCTGAAGTTGTCAAACCTAGACAGCTCGAAGTTTGGGATGGTGCCATTCAAATGGTTGTTGTTGCTGCAGAATCTTATGAGGCCGAGCTTGCTGAGCCCAGTGAGGATCTCACCGGAGAAGCTGTTCTAGGAGACATCAGCACGTGAAGGTTAGTGAGCTGGACAAGCGACGGCGGCAGGCTGCCGATCGGCATGTAGGGGTCCTCATATAGAATAATCGTTTCTCTCTGAGTCGCGAAGAGCCGGTTGGTGCCGATGTCAAGGCGGATGGCACGATGCGGAGGGGACAACGAGGGTAGACATTGGCGCAGGAGAGGACGCCGAGGGCATGGCTGCCGGCGTGCGCTGGCGGGAGCGAGGGACGGGGCGGATGGGGTGGCCGGTGGCAGCTCACCGGCATGGAGAAGACGAGGGGAAAAGAAGAGAGGAGAGGGGAAGTAGAGGACGGAGAGGTGGCCACTTACATGTGGGCCTCCACATGTTTTTTTATTTTTATTTTTGCAGATTAGGGTGTCACGTCAGCAAAAATAATCTTTCATACTGCAATGGGATCTGATTTGGACGGTTTCGTTAAGACGATGGATGAAGATTTCTGGCAATTAAACTCGATGTAAAGACGAGGGATGCCAAGTGAACTTATTACTTCGGAAGTTTAGATAGCCCAAAGGAGTTTTGCTGAAGAGGTGAGGCCCATTTCTGGTATCGCCCCACATAAACTGGCCTTAGGATCTCCTCAGTACGGTTTAATTTGGCCCAGTTCAGTCAACGTGCGATTACTGAATAATTATTCCTTTTTTAAAAAAGAAACTGCACAATTTTTTAAAGTAGATTTATAAAGTTCAATTTGCACTTCTTTATTTTGAAAGGAAGTTTCATTTGCATTTGAAGCTGTCTTTAGCTAGATATAGCTATCATATTGATCTTCTTGTCACTTATGCCTAAGAAGTTTGTCAAATGAACTGATTTCGTCTATCTTCTTTCCTGCACACTTAGATTCCTAAGCTGTCGAATGAAGTAGATTTATAGATATAAAGTTTCATTCTCACTTAGACTTAAAAGGCTGTCAAATGAAATAAATTTGTATATCTTCTTTCAAACTTTAGACTCGAAAGGCTGTCAAATGAAATAAATTTGTATATCTTCATTGCCTGAAGTACTCTCAGCCTACTCAATTACTCATGGGTCCCCTCTTCGCCTCCACTTTGGTCACTAGTTTCTCCTAATCTCCTTGCATGAACATTATCATCAATCCATGATAATGTACTTAAAATAATCGGATAAGTTTTTCTTTGCTACCAAGTATGCATAAACATGGCACTTTCAGAAACAAACCATTGCTGCTGCATGCTGATTAATAAGCAAATTAAATAGCATCCATCCACTTAATCACCATCTTCAGCATTCCTCTTAAAAGCCTCAAGGATGCCTAATAATTATTAGTGTATGTGCTTAAAAGATGACATAATTTTTCCCCAGCCATCCATTATACTTAATTCTGCCAAGATATACTGACAATTTGCAGTGCTAGTCTTGATTATTCAGTGAGTACCCAGATGAGCTGTACTTGTGTATACAATTGGGCCATCTTGCCCGTCTCTGTGGATTAATTCTGAAGAGAGCATTGACTTGCATCCCATCATTGCAAGTACAAAGAAGCCCTCTTGCATGTTCCTGCTTCATTTGTTTAATTTTAGCAGCATATTTTGCACATCACCATCATTTTCCCAATAATTATTTAATCATCAACTAAATTAGTAGTACTACACATTTACATTCTAGATGTGACAAGAAGCAACATGCCTTGCAAGTCAGGAACTCAGGATGCAGTTCTTAACTAGGACTAGGATTTTATGTGTGTGTCGGAAAGGCCAGATTGGCCGACCAAATTTTATTAAGGAGAGGGAAGTGTTAATTACAAAGCTGGTTTACGACACAAAAGGTGTCGCGCCGGTTTCCGAAAGAAAGCCAGCTTGAGCTTTAACTGCCAAAAACAAAAAAAAAACTCAGTCAAAAACTATTGAAGAGCATGTAGGAGCCGTCAGAACTCCCGCTTCCTGCTAACAGAGCTTCTGTTCAGTCACCAATGTGATAAAAAATTCCTGCCTCTCGCCAAATGGTGATTTCCTCGTTGATTAGCTCTGCAAGCTCATCTGCCGTTTTCTCCTTTTGCCGAAAAACCCTGTCGTTCCTTTCCTTCCAAATCTGCCAACAGGTTAGCTGGAAGAGGCAGTCGAAATTGTTCCTGTAGCAAATACGATTTTATGTATGTGTGGAACTGACAAAAGATTCCTTTATCCTTCTTCTCTTCAGAACAGTGCTATTAGTTTAACCACTGGGACATAATGTATAGAGCAAGATGCCTGAATTTGTTTGGGGATTAGGTGTTTGTCCACATGCACTTATGCACAAGTCAATTTGCAGACAAATATAATTTGGCACAGTGCCGTATACTTAATTTTGTTAATAAAATCGTAGTGTTGTATAATTGTATTAGTTTATCATTGTCGGCTAATGTTGAGAGAAGAGAGCTCTGATTTTTTTCTCATCAGCAAATCTCATTGTTTGATGCTGAGGAAGAGAAGAGGATATTAAGACGCCTCTGAAGCTCACATGGAACCGTCCTTTTTTGTAGGACATTGTTGTGTATTAAAAGAGGACAGAGATATCAGTAGTCATGATAGGCCTCTTAGAGCTAATTATTTGATAATAATATTATTAGTTCTTTCTTCTCTCTTCGGGTAAATAACATCTACGCCTTGGATCATGCTTTGTTTGTTTTTGGTTCTCGTGTCTCGCGAACATGTTGTATACTGGTTTCAGAGAATGTAAAATTGTTAAATTTTTATAATGTAGCTTAAGCTCAGCATACTTGTAGAGTTCTACAAGTACTTAGTAGGCTGTAGACCTTGGGATCAGTTGATTTTTGGTGGTAATGTGACCAAAATTAACCTGGTTAGTGGTTACCCTCAACAACAAGAGTCAACATCTAGCTGAACTTAACACTTCATCTTTTTCTGAAACTAATTAAATCATGTCAGCACCAGCAGTAAAAGACAAACACATGACATACAAGTACAGAGATTTAGATGTAATTTTAGATCATCATGACGCAAACTTGGCTTTCGTCTATCTGTCACTTTAGAGAAGTCTTTGTTTTGCCTACGCGAGGAACTCGAAAAGAAGTAAAGAAAACAGGTGTACCTATACTGGGATTCTAAGAACAACTAGTTCGAGGAAAGGACAAAAATCTTGATGAACAGATGATGTTAGCTGTCAAACTGCACAAATTAGTACCGTACTTCTCTTGCAATCTATCCGATCGTCATCATTTCAATACGAAAACTAAGACAGACAACTAGCCAAGTGTCGCTGAAGTAGGACAATGCCACGTATCTATCACCAAGAGGAAAAACAACACCGATTTCTGTACTATATATGATGAGCACATGAAGCCGTGTAAAATGATTATGATTCTTTCACTCTGAATTTCTTCTGCCAGCTATGTTGTTGTTCTTAATATGTCATAAGAAAGGAGAATTGTGTTTTGGCATTCAAGTTCAGCATCATTGTTAATTTGTGCTTCTGGGGTCCTTGTTAATTATGGCCCTTGTGGCCTTGTCCATGGTGCAGTTCATCTTGTTGATCCCTGCAAATGCAAATCCTTCTGGATGGATGCTAACTAGCCTGTCTTTTCTTGTGTCCTTGGCAATTCTTCATCCTCCTCGGTGTTTTGTCTAGGCAGATGCTTTCAATGATTGGCAATTGGCATTAAGAGAGGTGATTAAATCATGTCTTGTCATTGCTAATCCAAGAGCCTGTTTGTTTCATCGCAATAACAGCTCATGTCAATGCTCTACTCATCATTGGTGGAGACAGTCTGACCTTTATCACGCTGATTACTGGATAACAATGTTTTATAATAAACAAATTGGATGGACATTATCACTCTATTACTAATGCATGGCCCTAATAGTTTTACAAGGTCATCTGAAAATACTGCCTCTGAAACCTGAATCACTTTGTCAGTAAAACTCTGATAACTAACAATTTTGGTACTAAACTGATGGTCTAAGTAAGTAGGTAATTAACCTATATACTATTAGCTGCCAATTACAATAAAAATATAGTCACCGACTTTAAACAAAAACAAAATGTGGTCATTAGTGCCAGCAAGCATCCACATCATTAGAACAAGGTCAAAACTGAATGAATAACTATCAGAATCTTTTTTTTTGTGTGTGTAATGAGGAGATAGAGGAGGTGACAATGTGACATCCTCTGACCAAAGCCTCCCTCTTGGTGATCCTCATGCATGTGCATGCATTACCTACTCATTCCACCAATTAAACTAATTAACATCAAAATGTGAGGAACTCTTTAAATGACAAGGGGTCACATGGTGCTGAAAGGACTGGCACAACTCTGCTGCTGCAACAGCTCATATTGAGACAAGACCAGCATACAGGTTACAGGAGGAAGAACAGGAGGAGATATTCAGAGAAGGAAAGAAGAGAGCAATGGGGTGCCGGTCCTGCGACAAGCCAAAGATGAACTACAGGAAGGGGCTGTGGTCTCCTGAGGAGGACCAGAGGCTGAGGGACTACATTGTCAAGCATGGCCTTGGCTGCTGGAGTGCTGTCCCTGCAAAGGCTGGTGAGCTTTTAGCTTCTCTCTGTCTCTATCTTATGCACATTGCTGCATTCACCAATGCATCCTCTTTTCAATTGTGATTTCTAGTCTACTCTAGTCTAGTCTTCTCTCTAATTGGTAATTAGCAGTTACAGAGAGTACTTAGCTTTGGGTTAATTGGCTGTTGGAATTTGGGTTAAGACTTGCATTTGAACATGGCTTAAGCTTAGCTTGAGCACAATTCTTAGGCCAGTTGAAATTCCAGCCAAGGAAGAATTATCACCCTTTTTTTCCCAATAATAACAAAGGCATTACAGAGTAGAGTCTAGCTCTCAAGTTCATCAGTTGTTCTAAAATAAAATTGAAATCTTTGTCTCACTCCCTGCTATTATTTCTGACCCTTTTTGCTCTCCTTTTTGTTTCCGAAAGGTTTGCAGAGAAATGGCAAGAGCTGCCGGCTACGTTGGATCAACTACCTTCGGCCAGGATTGAAGCGTGGAATGTTCTCTCAGGAGGAGGAGGACATTGTCATCAACCTTCAGGCCAAGCTGGGCAACAAGTAATGCTCACACCTGACAATCTCTATGAACAGGATGATACAAAACCAAGCTAGTTCTTGTAGCTCAACTTTACCTTGAAATTCTGACAAAACAACGTCTTTTTGAGTTCAAAAAAAGCTCAAGCTGTAACAGAAGAACAAAATTGAGCATTTTCAATTGTTTCATTTCATCAGCATGATGCTGATTGTTTGAGAAATTTATGATCAGGTGGTCACAGATTGCGATGCAGCTGCCGGGGAGGACGGACAACGAGGTGAAGAACTACTGGAATTCCTACCTCAAGAAGAGGGTGATGCAGGCACAGGGCTCCATCCCTAACAACCACCTAGCAGCAGCAACTGAGGTCACCTCCATGAGCACCACCGAGCCACCATCATTGCATCATCATCACCACGATCACCACATCAAGAACAGCAGCGGCAGCACGACCACCTCCCATGACCAAGACGCCAACCTGAGCAGCGGCGGCAGCCATGGTGGCATCTCCATCTCTGCTCCTGCACCTGCTGCTGCTGAGACGTTCGACCATCACCACCAGCAGCACAAGAGCTTCGTCTTCACCGGCGACTGGATGCCGGCGGCGGCCGCGGCGGGGCCGGATAGCTACTCCATTTCGGCACAGCACTGGCCGGCGTCCACGGCGAGCTCCGGCAACGTGACGCCGTCGCACGCCGGCGCGTTCGGGGACCAGATGAGCGGCAGCTACGGCGCATTGCAGCAGCATCAGAGCTCAGCTTCTGCTGCAACAATGGCAGGAGGTGGCTACTTTGACCTGCTAAACATGGGAGACATCTATGGCGGATTTGCTGCCACAAGTGATGATCTGCTCTTCTGATGATGATAATGTGTGTGATATGATCGATCGAGTTCGTGTGTTTGCATGCATTGAGTGTAAAAGCATGGAAAGAAATTGCGGTATACTGCTGCATTCATTTGATTCTTCTCTTTTGTAAGAAAGTATGTGATGTAGTAGAAGTTAAAGCACACCCTTAGGCTGGACATATTCTTTGGTTGTTTCTGCAATAAAAAAAGCGTATCAGTTTGTCTGTGTAAATGTGATATTGTAATTCTCAAGTAGTAGTAGCACAATACCAAACTGAAAGAAAAAGTTGTATTGTTGGATCGAGTAAGTTTGATGAATTCTCCAGTTGCTCATTTGAAAAATTGAGGAATAAGAGTGATTACTGTCACTAATAACTAATAATTGATGTTCAAAAGATCGATAGACCTCTGGAAAATAATGCAAATACACGATGTATTCACAATTCATGCACTCAAAATACTCCAGCTGTAGTTGATATGAAAATGGTACTATGGAACTATGGAAATGAGCCTTACATAGATGTTCTGCAAAATTGTATAGCTTACATGCTTCATCAGAGTTCAGTCTACAAGATGACTTTTTTCTCCACAATCACCATCAAGGAGAAACACTCTACTTCTCTCGTTACACGATGCAGTACAAAACCATGATAGTAAAAGAGCAACAAAAGGGGAACATAAATTCAATGCTTCTTGCGAGAAAAATGATTGTCATTCGGATTCCGTTTCCCACTGAACATTGCAATGGCCTTCCTCACTGGAGGTTTCAACGGCACTTTCTTTTCACCGCTGTGCGAAAATATGTCCTCGACACCCAAGAAATCATCATCCTATAGAGAATATTATTAATGGTTAAATAAATAGTTGCTTAACTATTGCGATACAAAAACAGGAAAAAAGAAGGCATATGAACCCACACACTATGGAGAATATCTGTTTAGCAGAGCACATGGTGTAAAAGAACGTTTTGGAGATGTTGAATTCAAGTGCCAAAAAGCAGGCATCCTTGTTACAGGAGGCTTTTCAGTAAATCTAACAATAGCAAGGGCACTAACCTGCTTGTTTGACTTCTTCGATTTAGGGTGCAGAACCTTCTGGGGAAGCTGGTCTTCACGCAAAATGGGATTCTTAGTGATGGCATCTCTTCCACCTTGGGGCATTGGGAGGGAAAACTGAAAGAGAATAGGCAACACAATTAAAAAGAAAATCTGTCATCACAGTAGGAATCAACTCGGAAAGGCCAGGTGGGAACATGGAAAAAAATATCCAAACAAAAGCATTCAGACTAAGAAATGAATACGAAAACTGACGTAAAAGGCCATCGTATGGCAGGATATGTATAGCAATTCACCAAAGAGAGTCTAGAAGGACTGGATTAGTAAGGAATGCATACAAGACTGGCCAAAGCTCATGGATTTTGTACACACTACTCACTGAAGACTATGTTCTACACATTTGAACCTCTGACCATCATACACATCACAAGCATGGAAAGAAAATATCTGGACATTTGACATGAGTCTAAAATGTGCTTTTCTATCTCTCAGATAACAGTAAGGCAGGCAAGGCAGCAAACAAACCAATATTGCCACAGTAATCAGGCAAGTGACAAAACATAAAAGCATCTAGGCCACATGGAAGAAAAACAGCACTAAGTCTGGAACTACACTCACTTTTGTGCCTCGAAGTGTCACACGCGGACGTCGTGAGGCCATAGTGATCCCATTTTCACCAACTGTTACCGAAACCTTCCGCAAAGTGCCACCATTGCCACATTTTGGGCAAAATATTTTCCCAATCTCTTGGGTCACCTTATAGCAAGCATGACACCTCAGAACCCACCTGTCAAATTAGCAACCCAAAGCATTAGAGTTACAAAGAAACTACTATAAATGGAACAAGGACTACCGCATGAAAGAGCTCTGAAGTTGTTAAATGCTCATACCTGTGCAACTGACGTATTTGCATGCCACCCGGTGCCAAGAGACGGAGACCAATCTGCAGGATGACATTTTGCATGGCATAGTCACTGGTTATACATGCTACAGTAGATTCAGATAAGGACCTCAATGCCCAACTCTGCTCACTGCTCCCATCATCTGCAAGAGATGAATCGACACCTTCCTCAGAGTCACTTTTGATATCCAAATTATCCAACTCTTCAATGCATGCGTCCGTACCACCCGTCTCCTCAACGTCACCAACATTGCCTAACCCATTGTCCTTATTATCAGATTGCGAATGATCTGCAACAATTTCAGGTTCATTCACTTCTTGGTGCTCCGTAACACCAATATCAGCGGAAGGGCCATCCATTGGATTCAAACCATTTTCAGATAAAATTTTATCATCATCAATTGATGGGGCAACAGAACTTGTCTCGAAACTTTGTTCAGATTCCTTGAGGGCATCACGTCTCGCCTTCCTTCGTAGATATCTTCTGTGTGTACTGCGACTAACAGCAGGCAACCAACCTTCATTATTCTCATCATCTTCCCAGGCAGTACCTACATCTTTCTTTGCAGGCTGATGCTCTTCATCACCTTGCTTGTCAGAAATACTGTTGGTCTCACTGTTCGGTATTTCGTGGTTCTCAAGATCCTTCAGTGGAAGTATGCGAGACTTGAGATCCCCACCTGCTTCAGACATCTGATCCAATTCTTCCCATTCTGCTAGGTTCTGCACATTAGAGCCCCAACCTGGCAGTGGAGCCTCTTTCAGGTTTCTCACATTCACCACACGCAGAGGAGGTGGCTGCTCCCGCAAATGGTTAGTCCCATGGATCTCAGCTTCCAACATGTAAGCTAGAGCAATAATCTTGATGTCAACATCTGAAAGCGTCTGGAGGTCTCCTGTTTCGCGGGCAAATTTGACAACTGCCAGAAACGAAGATAGAGAAATTAACATTTCTCATCAATATGTCATTCAAAGATCAGGAAAATTTCCATAGTAGAATAGAAGGCTAATTGTATTCTGCAGACAACCATACTGTTGTGACGTCTAATTGCTTTTGCATGTGCAAGCCTTGCAATTTACCTCATGCTTACATTAAGTCTTAAAACAATAACATTAAACAAACCACCAGCACATCTCACACAAAAGCAACGCCTTAACCACAAAACTTAAACCACGGTCTTGGCTACACCTACACTGTTTTCCATGTATCCAGTTCTTAGTATGTACTACTTGGTACCATAAAAACTATTTTAAGAAAAATGTGAAATTCACTGATCTGTTGATAGTTTTATTGCTAATAGTCAAGAAGGTGAAGCAACGAGGTTCAGAATCGCTGAAGGTACTACCTTTCTTGACGAATTCAGGGGCAGGCTCGACGGTCTCAACAGGGGCCGGGAGGAGCGCGAGGCGCCGCCGCGCGGATGCGTCGCGCACTTCCTCCAGCACCTCCGGCACCGTCACGAGGCGGCCGGCGGACGAAGAGAGCGCGGCTCCGCCCGATATGACGGCGTTGGCGTCCACCACGGCCACCGCCACGCCACTGGAGTTGGCGCAGCTCGCCACCAGCCGGCTCACCGCTTCCGCCGCCGCCGCCGACTCCTCCTCGGCCACCGCCTTCCGCTGCGCCACCGCGGCCGCGCCCCATGCTCCACATCCTCCTCCAGTCGCGGCGGGAGGAGGCGCGTCCGGGGCTGGGGCGAGAGGCGGCCACGCTTCTTCCATGGGGGAGTGACTCTGCGGTGGCGGCGGCGCGGCGCGGCGGGGCTAGGGTTTTGGGTTCACTTTGCGGTTTCCCCCTTCTCCTTTTCCCTCTTATAGTTGCGCAAAATATGGCGCGAATTTTAGAGGATTATAGGGGTCTTATTGCATAATCACCATCCTCTCGCCACGATAAAATAGCGGCGTCACCAAGCATTTCCCCTTCTCCGCATCTCGCCTTTCTCCTTGGGGCTCCCGGCAATGGCCGAAACCCTAATCCCGCCCCCGCCGCCGCCGCCGCCACCCTCTGATCCCCACCAGATCTAGGGCTTGTTTGCTGTTTCGCGGTGCCCCATATCCGTCTCCTTCCAGGCCGCCGCGTGTCCCTACTCCCCCGCTCAAATCCACCGCGTCCACCTCTGCCCCGCCTTTCTGCTCTTCAGATCCGATGCTTAAGCACCTTCCGAGGTGTGCTTTTTTCTCCTCAATGGTATTGTATTGTTCTCTTGTGATTTTCTTGCAATGGGTGTTCTTGGTGGATGGATGTAGCGTTCTCCTTATTTATATAATTTATTTGTGTGATAGTATGTCAAGGTGATAGGATTCGATTGAGTTGATGTCGCTGAGCTAGATGGTTAGTCTGCAATGAGGCGTAGTTTTAAGTTAATCTGCCTGGTCGGCTTAATGATTGTATCTCAAAATTGCCGTGATGACATTTAATAGGACGGTATCTGAGCGATGGATCTTTCCTCGCGTGATTATACCTAGACTGAGACTAAAAATGTCTGAGCAAAACTCTGCGTTTTTTTAACTCCGTGAGAGATGGGATAGTTGCTTCTCGCTGTTCAGAACTAAGCAGCAACCAGCATGCTGTTCGTGTTCTGTGTTGTCCTTGTTACTGTCTTGAAATTTGAATGATGATTTGCCTGGATTTAGAATGATTGTTTGCTGTGATGATTACTACAAGGACGGTATCTGAGTAAGGTGACTCTTCAATGAGTACTCCTTGTGTGATTACATCCAAAACTGATCAGAGATTCTGAGCAAACATGTGTCTGAATTGAACCAGAAACTGTCTATCCTGTTGTATATTTGACTGCTTCTCAACCTGAGAATAATGCATAATTAAACAGTGTAAACAAGCATGTTAAGGTAATTAAACAGTGCAAACATACATGTTGAGGTACTCCAGTTGTTAAGGTAGTATATTTGATTGAGTTGATGTCGCTGAGCTAGATGGTTAGATTGGAATTAGGTGGTTTTTAAGTTAGTATGCCTGCTTAACTTAATGACTGTATCTTAAAATTGCTGTGATGACATCTACAAGGACGGTATCTGAGCGATGGATCTATCCTCGCGTGATTATACCTAAACTGAGACAAAATGTCTGAGCAAAACTCTGCATACTTTTTACTCTGTGAAAGAAGGAATATTTGCTTCTTCCTGTTCAGAACTAAGCAGCAACCAGTATGCTGTTCCTGTTCTGTGTAGTCTTGGTTACAGTCTTGAAATGTGTGATAATTTGCACTGGATTTAGAGAGCTACAACATGTGCCACACCCCCTTTTTTTATAATGATTGTTTGCTGTGATGACATCTGCAAGGACGGTATCTGAATAAGGTGGCTCTCGAAAGAGTACTCCTTGTGTGATTACATCCGAAACTGATCAGAGATTCTGAGCAAACATATGTGAATCTGAATAGAACCAGAGTATCAATCCTGTCGTACATTTGACTGTTTTGCAACCTGTGAATGATGCAGCTTAATGTATTTGTTTGGTTTCTGCTCTTTTTACACTTGAGGCATAATTTACCTTTGAAGTTAACAGTTAGGTCCATTAAGATTTCTTTTCTTTATTGTTTGCGATGATAATTCCCACAAGGACTTTTCTTGATTGTTTGCCATGATGATTCCTACAAGGACGGTATCTGAGTAAGGAACCTCTTGAAAGAGAGCTCCTCACATGATTATATCCAAAACTGATCAGAGATTCTGAGCAAACATGTATTTCTGATTTAAATAGTAAGTAACAAACTGGCTGTGCCTGTTGAGCAAAATCCTTTCTGTGATTGGACTTCTTTCCCAACTGGAAAGAATATCATAACATACACTTCATTGCCTTTGCTGTGTTTCTTCTCATTATGTAGTGTCACCCAAGCATGACTTCTTTGGTAAGGATGGTATCTGAGTAAGGAACCACTTAAAAAATGCTCCTCACATGATTATATCCAATACTGATCATAGACTCTGATCAAACATGTGTAAATTTGAGCTGTTCTCCCAACTGGATGAAAAATATATGCTTCATTCATCTTTCTGCCCTTTATATAGTGTCACCCCTTTTAAAGCATGACTACTTTTGATGTAATAGATAAGCCCATTGAGATGTTAATTTTTTTCTTATCTTGCTTGTTTGCCTGTGATGATTCCTACAAGGATGGTATCTGAGTAAGGAGAGTGGTTCCTCACATGATTACATCCAAAACTGCTCAGAGATTCTGAGCAAACATGTGTAGATCTGAATTTAATAGCATGCAACATGCTTGTTGTGATCCTAGTGCAAACGGCAAGATACTGTCATTTTTGAACTGTTTTTCCTAACTTGAAGGAATGCTACACAAACTGTTGCAATTCACTGTGTTTGTGTTTCTGTTCCTTTTGTGGTGTCACCCTATTTAAACACACCTACTCCTAAAGTTAACAGATAAAAGTTTCAGATTTTTAGTTTTTCCATCATGTTTTTGTTCCTTGTATGGTGTCACCCTTTTTAACCATGACAATTATTGCTGTTAATAAATAAACCCATTGAGATTTTTGCTTCGCCTTGTCTTTTCTTGCTTGTTTGCTGTGATGATTCCTACAAGGACGGTATCTGAGTAAGGAACCACTTGAAAAGGTGCTCCTCACGTGATTACATCCAAAACTGATCAGAGATTCTGAGCAAACATGTGAATAGAACAGCAAGTAGAAGGCTGGCTGTGCTCCTGGTGCAAAATCCCGTCAATATTTGGACTGTTTTTCCCAACTTGCAAAAATAATATATGCTTCATTGCATTCACTGTGTTCCTGTTCCTTGTATATGTGAGAGTGCAAGGATATGCGATAGAATAACTTACTTGATTCATTCACGGCAGAAGCGCCGGATATATACAGATAGATTACAAAGAGCTGTGTGGCGCTAGACTCGGGCTAACAACTAACTTACAGCATGCAGCAACAACCTGCATGGGATAAACAGACTAAACAATCTGGACGTAGTCATAACAAACCAGAGAGTGGTTAGCTAGATTGCCGCTTACAGTATAGTTTCACCCTTTTTTAGCATAACCACTACTGAAATTAAATGGACATGCCTATTTAACCTTTTAGCTTTGTTAGTTTGCTAAATAACTCCTATAAGGACGGTATCCGAGTGAGGTGGCTCTTAACCACTCTCCTTTCTTGATTACATCCAGAATTGAAATATTCGGAGCAAGCATGGAAGTACCATTTTCCTTATTCTGATGTTCTCTTTTTTTTTGTTTCTTCTGTTTATCTCCTGTATCAACAGAGCATATCTTTAATTAAGACTATCACCACTTTCTCATCAGTTCTCATTCTGTTTAGGACGATTGATGACTTCTGAAATAAAGCAAGGTGGAAAGGTATCCTGCAGCAGCATGGATTCTGATGGCCCCCATACTTCACTTATACATGGTCTTCCTGATGAGATTGCTATTCTTTGCTTAGCGAGAGTTCCACGGCGGTATCATAATGCTCTCAGGTGTGTCTCAAAGAGATGGAGGGCACTGCTTTCCAGTGAAGAGTGGCACTCTTGCCGCAAGAGGAACAATTTGGATGAGTCCTGGGTATATGTGATTTGTAGGGGTACAGGCATCAAATGCTATGTACTGGCTCCTGATACTACAACCCGTTCCTTGAAAATTATGCAAGTCATGGAACCCCCATGCTCGTCTAGGGAAGGCATTTCCATTGAGACCTTAGACAGGAGATTATTTCTTTTGGGTGGTTGTAGCTGGCTAAAAGATGCTAATGATGAAGTATTTTGTTATGACGCCTCGTCAAATTGCTGGAGCAGTGTAGCTCCAATGCCTACTGCTAGGTATATGATGACAAAGTTTACTTACTGGCCATTAACATTTATGACATCTGCACTCCTTTTGACTTGCCTCGATTGTTTTCAGGTGCTATTTTGTTTCTGCAGCTCTGGACAAGAAACTATACATTACTGGTGGACTTGGTTTGACAGACAAGTCGCCAAATTCGTGGGACATCTATGATCCAGTCACAAACTCTTGGTGTGCGCACAAGAATCCAATGCTCACCCCTGACATTGTAAAATTTGTGGCGTTGGATGGGGAGCTGGTAACTGTTCACAAGGCTGCCTGGAACAGAATGTACTTTGCAGGTATATATGATCCATTGTGCCGCACTTGGAGGGGCACAGAGAATGAAATTGCCCTGTGTTGGTCTGGATCAACAGTCGTTGTGGACGGAACGCTCTACATGCTGGAGCAGTCGCTCGGCACAAAACTGATGATGTGGCAGAAGGAAACGAAGGAGTGGATCATGCTTGGTAGGCTGTCTGACAAGCTTACAAGGCCTCCTTGCGAGCTCGTAGGCATTGGGAGAAAGATTTACATTATTGGAAGAGGGCTTAGTATAGTGACAATTGACCTGGATACTGTCAGGGCAGATGGGTTCTTGGTGTCCTCTTCTACAGGCCCATTGGTGGAGCATGACTTCCCACCTGAGAGATGCCGGGTTATCAGCATCTGAAGGCATCAGCTTAACTGTATATTGTCCGGAGAAAATGTCACACATGTGGAGGTGACATGGGTTGATTGATGCACATATGAAATAAGGCAATCCTCCAGGCATTGTTTACTCGAGAGAGAGTGCCCGTTGCTAATTGGTGTTTAATTTGTAGTAGTATTTTTGCTGTATCTCCGACTTGTGTGTGCAAGTAAGAAAAGAAGTCTGAGGTTCAGTTGTTTATTTCACACCTATACATATTGAGATAATGGGCTTGTTCATAATTCATGAATGTGATGCGTCCTGTGATTGTCATGTGTGATTGTTCGTTTTTCTTGCATGCTGATGCTGTATCTAGGCATTCTGTTGCTGATATGTTGTGAGTTTTTCCTAAAGGAGTTAGTGTAGTTGTAAAAAAGAAAAAAAAACTGTAGCTAGGTACCGTTTAATCTCGAGAAGTCATCTGACGTATCTTTGAGACGTGATTGTGTGATTGAAATTTTTATAATTAGCTTTCTAGTGAAACATTGAATTTTTGTTAAAGAAATAAAAAAATGATAGTGAGATTGAAAATTTAAAAATTAGTCATTTAAGTGAAAATGAAGTTTTCTTAAAAAAATAAAAAATTTATATATCAGAGCCAGGTTTCGATCCTGGGACCTGTGGGTTATGGGCCCACCACGCTTCCGCTGCGCCACTCTGATGTTGTTATTTTTTGTTAAGAACTATCAACTAAAATAGTTACGCGAAAACCAAACAATGCGGGGTCCACGCAGAATAGGACCAACACACGGCTGTGGGTTGGGTAATTATGGTAGCCTACCCATTTGCAATGACAGTGACAGTGACAGTGAAGGGAGGAAATATATTTCACAGCAACAGTGGTAATGGGTTGGCCATCCACATCAACCACCCGTACTAGTAGTAATCTTCACGCTAATTAACTGCACAAAATTAAGCTTCTGTTTCTTCTCTTCTTCAATATTTTTTTTCTTTCATTTCAGTTCTTCTGTCCAATGTCCAAAATCCAAACATGCCAAACTCTTCAACATACGTACCGACCTCCCTGTCAAAGTACTTTCTCGGATTTCATAAGTTATAGGACGATTGCATAATTTTAACTTTAGAATAATAACAAGGTCTTTGAAATATACTATGTTTTTATTATAATATATTTAATAAATAAATATGATTTTATTTTTATTGTAATACATATATATATATATATATATTGATCTAATGACTTAGATACCTTTTATAAATGCACACATAATACAGTACTAGTTTTCTCGTCATGTATGCTTGTTCCATTTGATCACTCATTCAGTCACGTCTCACGTGTATATCGGGGACGGATAGCTACACACATCGAGCTAATTCATTTGCTTTTCTCTCAAACAAAAAAAGAACCAGTAATTCATTTCATTTGCTCTTATCAATTGCCCCGACACTCCGAAAACGTTGCGATGAACGCCCGTTTCGTCTTTGACCAAACACAAACGAACGACGATCCAGCACCAACCTCATGAATAATCCAATCCACCATTTTATATCTGAATCATCTCTCATGTATCTTCATGCGTGCCATTCTTGACCCAAATTTAATTACAAGTTGATGCAAAATTTTCTCATGTTTCGCGCCGCCTGTCACGCGTTACCTGCGTCCCCATACTGCCAGTATCCAATCCAACTTCTCTAAATCTTTTCTTACACAAAATGATTCAACTCTGAAAGTGAGCTATGAAAAGTGCGTGATTAATCAGTCTTGTGGCGGCAACTTTAGTTTAACCTAAGTCCAATTAGGATGGCGTAATTGACATAGCTCGTAATCCGAGTCGGATTCGATGGTTTTTCTTCTTTTTTTTTTGTAGATGGGTATAAACAGAGGCGGAGCCGCTCGACGTCGCCATCCATGGCCGCGGTGGTGGAGACGGAGCCGTTCAACAAACAGACCAACCCTTTTCTCCCGCACTACTAGTTGCCACCGAGCAAGCAAGAAGCGTGAAGAGCTCGGCCTCGCCGGCGACTGCTGCTGTGACTGCGAGCGACATGGCGCCGGCGGCGGGAGGGAGGTTCTTTCCGCTGGTGACGGCCTACGACGCGGCGGCGGGCGCGAGGCGGACCGTGGCGGCGGACCTCGACGGGACGCTGCTGGTGTCCTCGTCGGCGTTCCCGTACTACTTCCTCGTCGCGCTCGAGGCCGGCAGCTACCTCCGCGCGCTGGCGCTGCTGCTCGCCGCGCCGTGGCTCCTCGTGCTCTACGTCGGCGTCTCCGAGGCCGCCGCCATCGGCTTGCTCGTGTTCATCACGTTCGCCGGGCTGCGCGTGCGCGACGTCGAGTCCGTGGCGCGCGCCGTGCTGCCGCGCCACTACGCCGCCGGGGTGCGCGCCGACACGTGGGCGGTGTTCCGCGGCTGCGCCGAGCGCCGGGTCGTGGTCACCGCGTCGCCGGCCGTCATGGTGGGTGAGTTCGTGCGGGAGTTCCTCGGCGCCGAGGTGGCCGGCACCGAGCTCGAGACCTTCGCCTCCGGCAAGCGATTCACGGACGCATCAAGGCCGTCCTCGTCGGCGAGAAGAAGCGGGAGGTCGTCGAGAGGCTCTTCGCCGGCGGCGACATGCCCGACGTCGGGCTCGGCGACCGCGAGAGCGACCACGACTTCATGGCCATCTGCAAGGTACACTAGCTATTCGATGATCCTAAGCTCCAATCTTTCACTTCTGAATCAATCACACATGAACAAAATTGAAGTTCTGCGTCATGTGGCCACTAATAATTTAACAATTCATTTAGAACGCCGTAAATAAAAAAGAATTTATTGTGAAATTAATTGTGGTAGAACGAGTAGCAAGAATATGTACGCTTCCTAGCCTTTTGCCTGTTTTTTGTTATTACCTTTTTTTTCTCTTCCTTGGAAAGATCAAGAAGGATCTAGAATTTAATTATGGTTATGCAAAACATGTGGCCAAAACTCAATATTGTTGGTACCATCACCTCCTTTTAGTAGGCAGTTAGCGGTTGCTTCCTATTTATTTCGCCTTTTTATAACCAAAACCCCAGATTAGTATGTACTCCTATATTTAAATATTGTTTGCTCATGCTGACTTGTTATCATTATCAATGATCACTTTATTATATATATATACTCATATATTGTTTTCTTCTCTCTCTCCATTTGCATTTACTCCGTCTTTGACAATATTGACTTTACTGTTTCAACTTTGACCACTAACAATTTTTAATTGGTTAGACTATCATAAAATAAAATTTCATGCTTACATTTAGAATGCAACTTAGTCCATAATTAAGATTTGTATTTTTTGTTTAAAAAATACAAGTGGTCAAAATGTACATATGAATATACTCCAAAGCCAAATATTTGTAAAGTTAGTGTGCTAACTCTGTTTTGGCGCCAAAAAATGCGCAGGAAGCCTACATGGTGCCCAAGAACAAGCGCGCGCCGCGAGCCGCCGCCGACGAGCTGCTGTCGCGCGCCATCTTCCACGACGGCCGCCTCGTCCGCCGCCCCGACCCGGCGAATGCACTCTTCGCGCTGGCCTACCTTCCTGTGGGCTTCGCCGTGGCACTCCTCCGCGTGTTCCTCAACCTTCCCGTCCCGGCGCGCTTCGTCCGCCACACGTACCGCCTCACCGGCATCCGCCTAGCCGTGCGCGGGACGCCGCCGCCGCCGCCGCGGCCGGGGACGCCCGGGTCCCTCCTGGTGTGCAACCACCGCACGGCGCTGGACCCCATCATCGTGTCCATCGCGCTGGGCCGCCCCGTGACGTGCGTGACGTACAGCGTGAGCCGCCTGTCGACGGCGATCTCGCCCATCCCGGCGGTGGCGCTGACCCGCGACCGCGCGGCGGACGCGGCGCGCATCGCGGCGCTGCTGGAGGAGGGCGACGTGGTGGTGTGCCCGGAGGGGACGACGTGCCGGGAGCCGTACCTGCTGCGGTTCTCGGCTCTGTTCGCGGAGCTGACGGAGAGGATCGTGCCGGTGGCGGTGGAGGCGCGGCAGGGGACGTACTACGGATCGACGGCGAGGGGGTGGAAGTTCTTGGACCCTTACTTCTTCTACATGAACCCGCGGCCGGGGTACGAGGTGACGTTCCTGCCGGCTCTGAGGCCGGAGGAGACGTGCGTCGCCGGCGGGAGGAGCGCGGTGGAGGTGGCGAACCACGTGCAGAGGGTGATCGCCAAGGAGCTCGGGTTCCAGTGCACCACGCTCACCAGGAAGGACAAGTACATGAAGCTCGCCGGCAACGATGGCCAGGTCGCCGCCGGCAAGCCCAAGGTCAATTGATTATTCGATCGATCTTGACGAGTGTTTTTGTCACACAAGTGTATTATCCTTTTTTTTTTTTTTTTCGTTTTTTATTTCTTCTATATGGAATCAGCATATATGGGTGTTCAATTTACATGGGCCCTCCGCTGTCGGATGCTGAAATAGAGCATGTGTTTTACGGACGGCTGATATATACTGCTCCCTCCGTTTCTAATGTTAATGTTTTATATTAGAAGTCGTTTGACTTTTTACCAAATTTATAAAAGAGATAACAACATTTTCGATATGAAATTAGTTTTGTTAAATTTAACATTAATACATTTTGATATAATGTATGTTTTATAAAAAAATAAATGATTTAACATATAAAACAAAGGAGCAGTAGAACAGTAGCAGGCTGACATAATATATGTCCAAGAAAATGTTCACTTTATATCCCCTCATACGAGGGGTCAAATTAAAAACATATCTTTTAATTATAAAATCGAGTATATCACATCTCATTTTAATAAAGTCACAAGACATTTTTGATTGACAAACAACGTGTTGATTAGATGTTCGTCCCATGACATATGCGTGGCACTTATGGTCAGGAAAAAAGATACGGTGGGATCCACATGCTAGGCTCTTGTCTTTTTCCTCCAAGCTCTCATCTCTCTTCTCTACTTCATTTCTCTTAAGCTCTCCGTTCTTGTCAGTGTCAAAGATAATACATATCTTTTATATATAGATTCGTGATATTCGGGATTCATGATATTTGAAAATATCATAGTATAGGAAAAGGTATCTTTTGGTCAGGAAAATAATAAGTTTTCCTTAGCTCGTATCCTACTTTATTTCTCTCTCTAAGTTCTACTTGAAGAAGAGAGAAGAGTGATATTCGCTATAAAGCTACATCTAAAAGCAATCCGAAATAAGCGAGAGTCATATTCACTAAATAGATCTTGTTGGTCGTTTTCGATATATGGTACTCGACGGATTAGTTAGCCATCTCACTTTTCCATTAGTTAGCCATCTTAGAGCATCTCCAAGAGCCTTTATAAATTTCACTATTTAAATCGAGAGTCATTTGCATAAAAATCATTTTCTATAACTTTTCACTCTTCAACAGTTTTTCTATACCTCATGCGCACTCTAAAGAGCTTTTCTATTATTGGTTAGCAAAAATTCAGAATAAAAAATGACTATATTTAAATATATTTGAATGACCTTTTTATATAAAAACTGTTGAATAATAGTTTCTCACTAAAATTTCTATTTCTAACATTTAGAAAAGACATGAAGAGTCTCTTGAAGATAGCCTCCCATTGTAATTCGTGTGAGGCCTGGAAAGGAAATACGGTCTCCGTGCGGCCCATATGATTTGTCCGAAAGGGATTCCGTCCTACGTGCGGCCCATACAAGATGGGCCTCATTGGTCGCTGCGGATGATCTTTGGTTCGGCCTCGGATCCTAGTCGACAGAATGACAGGTTCGCTATTCAGTACTCACAAGCTAACGATAGTATTACAAACCCCACAAATTAATATCCAAAAATTTCATAACACAATCCTCTCAGAAAATAAAAAAAATCTTTAACACAATAGGCGATTACATGAAGCAACGCGCAATCACGAACTGGCGTTGACGAGTCGTAGGCTGGAATGCTGCTAGCTCTGCCTCTGAAGCAATTAAGCAGGAAGACAGGCAGAGGCAGCTTGCTAGCTAGCTAGGCCACATTTTTTCGGCGATACCTAACACCTTAATCTTCAGGCCAGATCTCCAGCTAACAGTCTACGCTAATTGTTCGTTAATTAGTAATTTGCTGTAGTATGCCAGTAGCAAAAGCGAAGCAACGCGAGTTGCAAAGCAACCTGCAACTTGCAAGCCTGCAATTCTTGCGACTCAAACCAATACTGACAATACTAATACCGATCGATGATGCGTCAAGGCTCGTGAGGCTGCTGCGTGCAAGGAACTCGTCGATACAACTATTGCTGCAATGATCCCTGAGCAATGTGCTCCCAAATCTTAGGACTGATTCTGACAGATTCAGTCGTAATCAGTAATGCGTGTTGCAGTCTACTCCTGTGTAACAATTAGTGCAGATACTGCATGCGTGTTACTGTCGATTACATTAGCAGATAAACAGCCTCTCCATCAGCAATTCAATTCATCATGCCAACTGCGTGCCTTCTGAAACAATTGCTTTGTTGTACTTCACAGGAACGAATTCCTGGATCCAGATACTGTCAACTGTCAAGCGTTGTGGCCTGATGCTAATGCTGCGAAAAGTTTGATGATGTTAGCTACTCTAGCACAGCAGCATGTTCACTTCTTAATTAGTGGTATTAACCATGTGATTTTGAAAGTGAAACTATTATTAGCGGATCGAGTTGCCAAGAAAAGGGCATCTCCATGTTAAGTGGGGCATCACATTTTCCAGCCTTTCAAGCAACCCCAAACCATGCCGAAAATACACATCTTCTACAATTTGTGAGATTAATGTCAGGGAACCGAAATGCAGTTATGCAGATCTGGATTCAGCCAGATTTTACGGATCTGAAAATGCTGTGATTGAGGGGGGTGTTTGGATGGGACTAAATATTTATTTCCTGTCACATCGAAGTACTTATAAAACCATTTATAATCGGTGGCTAATTGACAAAACGAATTTAATAAACCTAATTACGTCATGATTTGATAATGTGACGCTATAATAAATATTTGTTAATCATTGATTAATTAGCTTAATAAATTCGTCTCATGAATTATCTACCAATTTTATAATTATTTTTATAGTTAGTTTACGTTTAGTTCATTAAATTGATATTCAAACATTCGATATGATCTTATTACATAAACATTCGATATGATCATATAACATCGTCTTTCAAATTGATATTCAAACATTCGATACGATAACATTTGATATAATAACATAGAAAGTCTTCCTGAATCCAAACACCAGAGCAGTGGTTTTTCAGGACTCTTGTGTTACGTACTAGCCTGCACAAACCTCTTTTAAGTCAAGTCAGTCCGTACCAGATGTCAGAAAAAAGTTCCTTTGAATTAAATCTCAAGATGTCACCAGCCAACAGACCAAACCGATTTTCTTTGTATTTTTCGATTTGGGTAGTGTTCGCCCATGCAAGGCCATCAAAACTGTGCCGCAAATTCAGTTGCTGAAGCTGAATTCTGTTACTAATTCTGTTCCAAGTTCCACTCCAGCAGAGAAATAAAACTGCTAGTAGAAGTACAACACGAATTTAAGTAGAATCAGCTCAAATTCCACATAAGGACAAATTCGTATTCGAGCTCGAAAAGGCAAAAAGAAACCAAAAACAGAAAAAATGAAAAGGAATCTGGCTGTGCTTGGATTGCACTGGAAGCAAAGTTAGTTAAAAAAAAATAAACCAGTCCGTTTCAAACACCAAAACCGCGAACGCTATAAATTCGGAGGGAAAACATCTCAAAATCTCCAAACTCCTGCAATGGCAACCGCGCGCGTCTCCCTCCTCCTCCTCGCCGTCTTCCTCGCCACCTCAGCCTGCGGGGAGGGGCTCCGGCTGCCCCGCGACGCCAAGTTCCCCGCGGCGCAGGCCGAGCGGCTCATCCGCTCGCTCAACCTGCTCCCCAAGGAGGCCGGGCCAACCGGCGGCCCCGGGGATGTCCCCAGCGTGGCGCCCGGCGAGCTGCTGGAGCGGCGGGTCACGCTGCCCGGGCTCCCAGAGGGGGTCGGCGACCTCGGCCACCACGCCGGCTACTACCGCCTCCCCAACACGCACGACGCGAGGTAGATTTTGAATTTCTAAGCCCAAATTAGTTATAAAGAAGATGCGTTTCCTTCTTCTTCTTCTTCTCTCTCTCTCCTTTGTGTGTTCTTGACTCGAGCTTGCTAGTTGATGCAAAAGTAGTACAAAGTTCTTGCTTTTTTTGAGCTTTTTTTTTCTTTTGGAAATTTTGGGTTGAGTGTTTGATGGTTGGATCGGGAGTGTTGCTTGCAGGATGTTCTACTTCTTGTTCGAATCGAGGGGAAAGAAGGAGGATCCCGTCGTGATCTGGCTCACCGGAGGCCCCGGATGCAGCAGCGAGCTGGCCGTCTTCTACGAGAACGGCCCGTTCACCATCTCGAACAACATGTCGCTTGCTTGGAACAAATTCGGCTGGGACACGGTAACGATCCATCCATTTAATTATACGTTATTGATTGCATCGTATGTTTAGTTTCGTTAGTGTGGTAACGACTCAGACTTGGTCATATTAAATTGTTAATGTTGCATCATTGCTTGCAAGCAATCTGTGGTGAGAGCAACCTTTAGAAAGTTGACTAAATGACTAGTATAACCATGGTTAAGCAAGCAATAGTGAAAATAATCTCGGTTGAAGTCAGTAACTGTTGAAGGGAGGAAAAACTCCATGGTCTAGAATATCATCCTTGCTATATCCTCTGTTACCAATTTTTGGATAACTGTTAGTACCACTTACCAACTTACTATATTGTGCTCCCTTTGCCTTTTTTTTCGCGAACGCGCAAAAGGATTGTACGTCAATATATTAGAAGAGAAATTTGTTAGAAAACACAAACGGCCGGGGGTAGAGACCCTGACCAAGGGAGGGCGGGCGAGGACTCCCTTTGCCTTTTAGTATCTCTTATTATTAGTTGAAGAAAACCATCTTGGTCTAGAACTTCATTGTTGTTATCCGTTAGGTTGTCACCAACTTACCATATGTTGTTCCCTTTGACTATCATTTCTTATGCCACCACAATTGTCTTTGTTAAAATTGCTTTTTAATGCACTGATGCACAGGAGCAGAAGTTTACGAGTTTATTGAGGACAATGTTTCCCTTCATAGAATTGTCTGTTATTGGTGAACATTAATTCCTACTATAATTTTTTAGACCTTTCCAACTAGTTTCATGATGTGTTTAACAATGGCAGTGGTCATTGCTGCAGTCAGTTCACATCTTACATTGAGATGATATTGATCAAGCCTACACACCTTTGGTTCCTTTGTATCCACCCCTTCTGATAAAACTTTCTTCATGCAGATTTCAAATATAATTTTTGTTGATCAACCCACTGGAACTGGATTTAGCTATAGCTCTGATGATCGTGATACTCGTCATGATGAGACAGGTGTTAGCAATGACCTATATAGCTTTCTTCAGGTACTACTCTCAACCCTTGTAACTGACATGCTTGCCATTTTTCTTTGTTTCATTAATTCCATGTGATGTCTGATTACACTATATAAGCTTGTTCAATCCATTTCTTTGCAATACTAGTATAAAGAAATATAAATGCTCTCTAGTGTAAAGTAATCATAACAATATGTTTGTTTAAAACTGCAGGTTGTGCTCTTAAAAATACCATTTCAGAAAATAAATTATTTGTGTACTGTACTTGACTAAACAACTAACAGTCAACAGTCTGGTGTGCCTAACTATCCCTCAATTTGTGGAGTGGTGCTCTTACCTGATATGATGTTCCTGTAAAATTAATTTCTACCATACCATAGAAAATTTCCAGGTTGGAATTTGGCATTGCTTACATAAAAAGGATGTACCTAAATATTTGACTGGATAGCTTCATTATACTAACGGTAGTAGATAACTTCCGAAGATTTAGCACCAAACCAGATAATATGCACGGATCTCTCTAAAGAGTTGTGTATTGATCCGAGACTTGATTATTTTGTGTTGTTGACTTCGGCAAAAATGTAGAGTAATATGTAGCAATTGCTTGATTCCCATGTCAGGTGTTCTTCAAGAAGCATCCAGAGTTTGCAAAGAATGACTTCTTTATAACTGGAGAATCTTATGCTGGGCACTACATTCCAGCATTCGCAAGCCGCGTTCACCAAGGAAACAAAGCAAATGAGGGCATTCACATAAACTTGAAGGTATGATCCTTACCCAAGTTTGCCATCTCTTTTAACTTAATTGCCTCTTTGCTATTTTGCACTGTTTTACCTATTTTGCTTGTAGGGTTTTGCGATCGGTAATGGCCTCACGGATCCAGCAATCCAGTACAAAGCTTACACCGATTATGCATTGGACATGAACCTTATTAAGAAATCAGACTACGACAGGATCAACAAGTTCATCCCACCATGTGAATTTGCAATAAAGCTTTGTGGTCAGTACTATATTCTACCTTTGAGCAATCTACATATATCTAACTGCGTTGAACTTCCTGAATGATTAATGCCGGCAGAAAAGGTTGAAAAACCATTTAGGGTATAAATGGGGTTCATTCCAGTTCTCTATATTTCAGCAATGAGATAGTGCATTTCTAATAACACCCTAAGGTTTTCTTCAAATAAAAAGAACTTTACTCACACCTACTGATTTTTCAGGTACCAATGGGAAAGCATCTTGCATGGCAGCATACATGGTCTGCAATTCTATTTTCAGCTCCATCATGAAGCTTGTTGGGACAAAGAATGTAAGCAATGGCCACTTGCTTAATTAACTGACTGCATAGGTTCACTAAGGCTGAAAACCTTTACATACTAATTCTTCTTTACAGTACTATGACGTTAGGAAGGAATGCGAAGGGAAACTTTGCTATGATTTCTCAAACTTGGAGAAGTTTTTTGGAGATAAAGCAGTCAAAGAAGCAATTGGAGTTGGCGACCTTGAATTTGTCTCATGCAGCACTACTGTTTATGAAGCAATGCTGACAGACTGGATGAGAAACTTGGAAGTTGGCATCCCAGCTCTACTTGAGGATGGGATCAATGTGCTTATATATGCTGGAGAATATGACCTTATATGCAATTGGCTTGGTAAGGATACATTTGGATTAATGCCTTTTCAAGTCAGTTTTGCACCTTTTCTTCCATCGACCACTGTACCTACTGCAATGCCTTGCATGGAAAATAATAACGCATAGCCCCGCAATTTGTTAATAGGATACAAAACATTAAATTTATGCTGATGCTATAATTTAGTTACGACTGATTTTACAGTCCTTGAGGAGGTACAGGGAGGTACCACATTTTCTATTGTAAAATTCGGTACCTTTTGGTACCTTCGGTACTAGGAGATACCAAAATTTGCACTAAAAATATTAGTACCTCTCAAGGACTGTAAATTACTCGTTAGTTAGAGGTGCATGACTGTTACTAACAGTGAATTACAGTTGCATATCTGTAGGGCTGGTACCACTGGTGTAGTAAGTTCCACAGTTAAATCAATCGATGTTTAGATGGGTACTAGTAACACAGGCAGGCTACATGGCAATCTGTTCTTGTTTGTGTTTCCATAACTATAGTTAACACGCTTGGTGTGGCATCTAGATTTCTTGATAGTTGATGCAGTTGATAGAAGTGATTCATTGTACTGTGCTGTTTGCTACCAGTTGGATTGCTGCCACTCCAGACAAGTTTTGTCGTTGACTTCTTTTGGGGTTGGTGTTCTACTATTGGATCTCTTGCCTTGGGACAATATATAAGAGGGAGCTTTATAAAATCCTAATTAATATAACAGCTCACACTTAATAGCACTTCTATTTGATAGCTTTGTGTTCTTCATTGTCTTGCATGTCCATTGCCAAAATCTTTAATTATTGTGCTGTTATTGTATCAAGTGTAACATTTTCTGTGTATGTAGGAAACTCGAGGTGGGTCCACTCGATGGAATGGTCTGGCCAGAAAGACTTTGTATCATCTCATGAATCGCCATTTGTAGTAGATGGTGCCAAAGCTGGTGTTTTGAAGAGCCACGGGCCACTCAGCTTCCTCAAGGTTTTTATCAAACATTTTTACCTAATTAATTTTCTTATGATTTATTCTCCATATATTTTTTAAAACTAATTTGGTGCAAACTTAGAATGTGCTATATATTTTTATGGCCTGTATGGAAAAATTGTGGTCATCACGAAACATCTGGTTTATGGCAGTTTTGGTACCACTAAGAAACAAATATTAGTGTACTTGCCACAAGAATGTGACCAGATGGTCTAGTAAAGACTAACCATAACCATATTCTGGCATCAAAGGACCACTCAACCTGGTTAATTCTGCTTGTCTAATGTTTACAAGGAATTACATTAGAATCCTCGTGCACCTATGGATCAAGAAACCTTACTAAATAATCGACAATAAATCGTTGCTTCTATGCCAATGCAGGTCCACAATGCTGGTCACATGGTTCCAATGGACCAACCCAAAGCTTCCCTGGAAATGCTGAGGAGATTTACTCAAGGGAAACTCAAGGAGGAATCGCTTCCTGAGCTTCCCGAGCAACCGATGTATGCTGTGATGTGATAAAAATACAACTGAAATAGTCTAATAGGTAGTTTGAGTTGCCGTTTCACGGAGTGCCTGAAGCTTCATGTTTCCCTTTTACCCTCTTTTTTCCCCCCAATGTGTCAGCTGAATGCATAATCCTGAAAATAACGTTGGAACCGCGATGTAACTAAAGTTCCACTCATGTACACTGCAAATGAAAAATCAAATACATGGAGGGGAAATGTTTCAAAGGCCTGTCTGCTGTTAGTCATGACATGCATGCAATTTTATTATATTAAAGAGAATAATGTGAAATTTCTGGGAATTACACTCACAAGTAGCTGTTCAGTCCGCACGCTTCTTGACTAGGGTCACATGCACAAAAAGCAGATCAATGTTGAGATGCATAATTTTCATCATCAGAAATTAAAAGGAGTGGTCCTTAGATTTGCCCTGCCGTTTGCAAACACGGTGTCCTTCTCCTACTCGCAAGTTCAGATATATTTTAAATGGATATGTAACAGATCTTCAGGAACGGCAGATCACATTCACCAACCAACAACAAGCAATGCAAGACTAACCTAATTGGGTCACATTAATGAAAAGATTGGGTTTTCCCTGAAGCTTTTGAGGTGTCACAGCATGTTTTCCCTGCATAAAGGTGTCCCTAAGTGTGTAATTTAGTGTTGTGAGGAGTTGTGTGTTGTGACCACAAGGTTAAATAAATGCATATCCTGCATCTACAGCTAGGTAGTTTCAGATGCAAGACAGAAAAAGTTGGCACAATGTTATGCCAAGAGAGACAAAATATGAAAGCTAGATCAATTGTTGCATATGTACCTATACTGTAGTTTAAACTTTGTTAGATCTATGAAGCTAAGGGAGCAAGCAACCAGCTTGGTACAACTGAAACATGAATCCAATTAATTACACCAAGAAAGCACACATAATTTGATTGACATAAAGGTATATGTAGCTAAAGTGACCTACATGGCATAACCACCTTGATAGGCTAACAATTTCAGACAGAACATAGAATGACCAGATTAGCATCAGCATGACAGATGAGATGGTGGCTGTCAGGGTCATGCAATGCAATGGCAGGGCACAAGAAACATCAGTGTGAAGGCAAAGGCAGCAGACAGACATGCTCTGCATGTATAACGGTATATGTATCCACCAAGGATTGAGATACTTTACTGGTCAGAATTCAGAAATGGATGGTGAGTGAGGAAGCTGTTTATGCAGTGGATTGCTGTCCTGTCTCCATGGAAGCCTGCAGGGTGTCCCCATGGACCATGGTGCACATGTGAAATGAGCACAAAAAGTTGAAGGATAGTACTCAATCTGGGTTACTACTGATATTTTGTGTTTGCATATGTTTGTGCTTGATCTCTGATTTGTTTGTTCGTTTCAGTTTCCATAATATGCAGAGCATGTCATTGCATTGAAATATAGAAACATGGATTGAGCAAATTTATATTTACCTTCAAATGCAATTTTACAATGGATTTACCTCAAGCTAGTACTATATACAAGATGGCAGAGGTAATTAGGAGGATAATCCTGCAAAAATCCATGTAGGTGCAGGTCTTAAAAAAGAGAGATGTTGTACCTGTGATTGTCTGTCCTTCAGGAAGATGAGTTGACACCATGTTTGATGCTCTGTAGATAGGAGAGTCCGAGAGTACTTGGCAGTGTTCTCTTCTCACCGTGTTTGTCCACATGGTTCATTCAACCACTCTTCTGATGAACAGGGGCAACTAAAGCTCACTTTGATTGGTACCCTTTAAAGCAACCTGTTTGGTGAGATTTCAGTCATGAACATGGACTTTACTTGAACCTGCACGCACGGAGTATCAGTTTCTGTATCTAGAGATGGCACAAAATTGCAGACAGTTTACTGAGCTGCGATGACTAGCCTAGCTTAGCAGATTCAGATAGTTCAGTCACTTAGCTCTGTTTTTCTTTTTTGGGCTGGGACGGCCAAGGAACGGCCAGCCAATTTTATTAAGATTAAAAAAGGTTTAGGAATTACAATGACAATAAGAATGTCGTGCCGATCTTGAAAAACAATTAAGACCAACTAGAGCGAAGCAGAGAAAAAGAAAAACAGAGCAAACAGGGGAGTCCTCCCCTCCCAACTCCCACTCCTATACGGGATCACTCGCTGTTTTCTAAAAGAATTCCAGCCGCCCTCCAAACCACGATTTCCTCATTGATCCTTGTCGTTAGCTGATCGATCATTTTGGCAACGTGTTGGAAAATCCTTGCAATCCTCTCTTTCCAAATCTGCCAGCAGATTAACATGAATAGAGAGTCAAAGTTGCTGCTGTAGCTCGTCCGAAAACGACTCCTTGTCGCAATCCACCATTCCTCAAGCAGCCTGCCGCTTTCCACCAGGGGTGCAAAGTTGATATTACACCAAGTTCTTAGCTTTCGCCAAACCGATGTTGAAAACTCACAGTTCACAAGCAAGTGATGGCAGGTTTCGTTTTCACGCTGACTGAGCGGGCAAAGGGTCATGTGCGGCCAATTCCTTTTTTCCAAGTTATCTGCCGTCAGGCATCTACCCTTGAGCTCAATCCACATGAAGAAATGGACGCACGATGATGCCCTGGAGTGCCAAAGTATGTCCCGTAGGTACAATTTTCTACAGCCATGAAGAACAAATCATAGGCCGAGGACGCGCCATCAGCTATCAACTTCCATTTGATTTTATCCTCCCTCGGTTGCAGCGATACGCCCCGCATTTCATCTCAAAGCTGAAAGAATTCCCCCCAAAAAGAATTCCCCCAAAGCTTCATTGGACAGAGCCCTGCAATCGTCGGACCCAATTGTTAGCCGCCAGAGCTTTGGCAACTGTAAATTTGGCTCCGCTGACGTGCGAATATAGTACCGGCCATCTCCAGGCGAAGCTCCCCTTTCCTGTACATAATTGTGTGTTCTCGTTGTTACCAATGATAAACTCTACCCATGACCGAAAGATTTGTTCCACGTCGCGTCCCGGTCGAAAATCCGTCATTGTCCAAGGTCTATCCTTCTGCTCTAGCAAATTCACTAACCACTGCAACCGAAGAGCTTGGCTGAAGTAGTTTAAGTCTTTAACCCCGAGGCTGCCTTTTTCAATGAGGGAGCAAATCTTACGCCAATATACAATACAATGACCACCACTAACCTCTTCTTATCCCTTCTAAAGGAATCCACGACATTTTCGTTCAATATCCTTAATCGCCCAGCGCGACAGCTACAGAACCATTGGCAGGGCCATTAGCGTCGATTTGATTAGGCACAAGCGTCCGTCAATGGATAGTAACTTCGGCTTCCAGCCAGCCACCTTCTTGGCTAGTCTATTGAGGATCGGCTGGAGCTCGACCTTTGTCGGCTATCTTGTGGAGAGAGTGAGCCCGAGATAAGTGATCGGGATGGTTAAACACTTGAGTTGCGGCTGATAAAGCGTGAAAATATGAATGAAGCAACAAAAATAATTTATTACTGTAATAAAACATTTATATCCTTATTATTTGTGATTTTAAAAAGTAATTTTAAAAGTAGACTACTAAAAAGACGCCAAAATTAACTCTATAATCAAGTTTCGAAATTCAAGAGGTTTTTTAGACTCTTATGAGTTCTGGTAGACTGTAAGCGTTGATGATGATCTGGTTGTGATCTCCAACTCCAGCAGCTGAGTCAGTCAGGCAGCTAGAGAGACAACAAGACGACAGAAAAGTACACGAGGTCAAGTCCATTTGCAGCAGCAGAGTCACAGCTCACCACCTGTCTTTTTCCGATCCAATCGCCGCTATAAATTCAGCGAATGCTGCCTGCTATGGGCAGCGCTCACTCAGTCTCACTGCTTCACCTCAGCTAGCTCCTTTATAGTAGCTCAACGAGCTAGCTAGCCAGCTATACGATCATGGGGGACGCGGCGGCGACGACCGTGAGAAAGGCGGCGTCCGGCTCCGGCGGCGCCGGCGCGCGGCTGCACGTCGCGATGCTGGCGCTGCAGCTAGGGTACGCCGGGTTCCACGTGGTGTCGCGGCTGGCGCTGGACATGGGCGTCAGCAAGCTCGTCTTCCCCATCTACCGCAACCTCATCGCCCTCTTCCTCCTCGCCCCCTTCGCCTACTTCCTCGAGAAGTACTAATCACTCATCCTTAATCATCTTAATGGCGCTAATCCTGATACGAATGAACTAGTTAATGAATCAATCATGGACATGGATGGATGCTTGCAGGAAGGAGCGGCCGGCCATGACGGCGAGCTTGCTGCTGCAGTTCTTCTTCCTGGCGCTGTGCGGAATCACCGCCAACCAGGGCTTCTACCTGCTGGGGCTCGAGAACACCTCGCCGACGTTCGCCCTCCGCCATCCAGAACTCCGTCCCGGCCATCACCTTCGCCATGGCCGCCGCGCTCCGCATCGAGCGCGTCCGCCTCTCCTCCCGCGATGGCCTCGCCAAGGTCGCCGGCACGCTGCTCTGCGTCGCCGGCGCCTCCGTCATCACGCTCTTCAAGGGCCCTGCCATCTTCAACACCCACCACCACCAGCCGCAACAGCTCGCCGCCGCAGTCGACAACACCAACAAGAGCTGGACGCTGGGGTGCGTGTACCTGCTGGGTCACTGCGTGTCGTGGTCGGGGTGGCTGGTGCTGCAGGCGCCGGTGCTGAAGCGCTACCCGGCGAGGCTCTCCGTCACCTCCTACACCTGCTTCTTCGGCCTCCTCCAGTTCCTCGCCATCGCCGCCTTCCTCGAGCGCGACGCCGCCGCCTGGGCCGTCCGCTCCGGCTCCGAGCTCTTCACCGTCCTCTACGCCGGCTTCGTCGCCTCGGGCGTCGCGTTCGCCGTGCAGACGTGGTGCATCCACCGCGGCGGCCCCGTGTTCGTCGCCGTCTACCAGCCCGTGCAAACCCTCCTCGTCGCCGTCATGGCATCCCTCCTCCTCGGCGAGCAATTCCACCTCGGAGGGTACACTAATTAATTTCTCTCTGGATTAACCAAGAAGTGAGTGATTTTGTGTTTGATTAGTGCTAATTGGATGGTTAATCCGTGCAGGATGATTGGGGCGGTGCTGATAGTGGCAGGGCTGTACCTGGTGCTGTGGGGAAAGAGCCAGGAGAGAGCCATTGCTGCTGCAAAAGAAGCTTCTGCTGCTGCCGCCATTGCTGACCAGCAGCGGCCAGCTTCAGCTGCTGCTGATTCTTGCCTGAAGCAGCCACTCCTGCCGGCGTCAGCGGCGGCCTCAGAGAATGTGTGACCGACCAACCATTTTTTCTGTTGATGCAGATGCTTGCTGGCACTACATTTTTTAGGCTAATTATGTATGATCCATTAATCAATTAAATCAACTTTTTCCCCCTGTTCAACTACATGAAAGTTGCAACAACCTTCAAACAATCAAAGCTGTGCTATTACTGTGCTATACAACAGTTGTCTGTTCGATCTGTACTTCCATGGTCTTAAAATGTACTTCCTACATTTTGAAATGTAGGATATCGTTGTTTTTCACACTTGATCATTAGTTTTATTAAAAAAATTTATATAAATATCAGTTATTTTGTTATTAATTATTTTATCATCAAATAAAATATAGTTTTGATTTATATTTTAATGTATTTATAATAAAATTTTAAATGAAACAAATGATCAAACATTGTGAAAAATTAACGATGTAACATAGTAATAATCTGTCACTCTACTTAAAAAATTTGATAAAGAACAAGGGTCGCCACATAATTGAGGAGCGTTGTCACATAATTGAGGAGCGTTGTCACATAAATATGGCACACGGAATATTCTCATATGATTCTTTGTCCAAACACGGATGGAGGGGTTTGAAAGCCCAAATACAATGGCTAAGAACTGAAGCATGAAAGTTTCTACTAAATCAATGTTTTCAATTCTTCTTGGAATTTTCTTTGGACAGAAGGCCCAGCTTTTATAGAAAGCTGATAGAGTTCTTCTTGGAATTTTATATAACTAGCTGGTTTGATATATGAGAATTGAAAAGCTGGTCAGGACACACTGCAGTATCATGAGTTATGAACTTAACAAGCATTTCAGGTAATTTCAGAAATACATGTTTATGAGTTATGAAGTACCCCTAGTTCAAAACAGCTAAGAGAATTAACCAATAGTCATTCAAACTCCTCCCCCTTCAAATACAAAAGAACTCCTCCCTTTTTCAACTTTCCATGTTTTGATCCACATGATAACCATGTTTTAAAGATTCCCAAGTTCATTCCCCCATCTTTTTCTCCTTACATATTTAAGGGGAAAGAAATATTCGGTACTGAACTTGTTGCATTGAGTTAGGCCTAAAAGACAATATATTGTGTGCATTGAAATGCACTTGGCAGTTGGCAAAGGTGTTCAATTGTGAATGCACCTCTCACCTTCTGTATGGATTAAATGAAGCTTCTGTATGGATTAAATGAAGGGTTGGAGATATGTGCTCTTCCTATCTTAGATGGATGTCTACCTCCTTCTAGCCATCCCAACTTTTTTAAATTATATATAGGCATCATTAGGAATTAATAATTTTTGGAAGACTTTTATGAGAATTTAACTAATTTATATGAAACTCACATAAAATTTATACGTGTTGGTGATATGCCCTAGAGGCAATCATAGAGATGATTGTATCCCATACTTTGTTTATATATTTATCATACGTTGTTTCTTGAAATATATAATTCATTGTTGATTAATGAATATGTGATTCGTTCATGAGACTATTTTATGTTGTATGTTACTATTTCAAAAGGATCCGTGATCAAATATCATATATAGAACAAATATGGTTCAATAATCGTCACACATATTGATTGATGATTTATATGTGATGTGTCATTAGTGGTCTCATTTAGTGGTGGTGTAAAATTTTTAGACCTGAGATTATTATGGTTCCCAACATGTGTAATAGCTTGACACTACTCTGTAACTGGGTAGTTATAAAAGTAGTCTTTGGACATACTATAAAACATGTAGTGAAATATAAATAATCAAGATAGGATTTGCCCATTTTTTAGAAAGATATCTTTGGACTTTTTGATGTTATACATTATGGAAATACATGACCATGCTAAAAGTGATCTAGGAGTCAATCGGAGGTTAATTAATCTATTATAAGATTGAGTGAATGATTGAGCTATTAAAGGATGACACATATCTAGCCTTGAGCTTAATCGTTATCGTGAGGTAAAGAGGTTCATACAAGTATACACTAGATGTTCAACCAATATGATTTTTATGTATGCTCGGGGGGTCAATATGTTCTGGTAGGGACCACTGTTGACATGGTTACAAAAAAGAGTTTTCGGGTTACAACCGAGTGTACATAAACTTATAGAGTCATACGCTTAACGAGCCAAAATAAAGAGATTGGATGGAGATCCAATAATTCGGACAGGGATCCGAATAGAACTCCTATGAGCCTCGGAGGCCCAGTTACAGATCCTGTATATTATTTGGGTGATGAGGTTGGTGAAGCGTGAGAAACCCTAGCCATCACTCCCCTCCCGAGCCAAACCCTAGCCGCACAAGGGCGCTAGCACGTTCGTATGAGGCATTTTACAATGCTGATCGGCGTAAGAACACGGCAAGCCGAACACACAAGAAGGAGAAGGTTGGGCTGCCGCAATCGACTACTTTCTCTACATCAACACGCGCTGCATTGCCAACGTTCTTTCGGTTTCTTAGTACCTACTTCCGCCTGCATAGCATGTCGAGTAATAGTGATCTGTGATCGTACGATTCCTTCTTATGCGATAATTTTTTTTAAAATTTTTGATTTATAATATTATAGCCGCATATTCTTACGATGCGTTCCAAAAGAGCTCAGCTTATGGCAATATTGATGCAACAGAACACCAGCTGACAGATGTAGCTCAACCGCTCCTCCAAATCGAATGTCCAAGCATATCTCTTCCGTTCTTTTTTAAATTACCATATCTCCACACTCTTCTCCATGGAGGAGTATAATACATCTTGGAACTTGCAACTAGGCAATTCTTGATACAATTTCTTTCAAAAATAATTCAAATACACCTGAACTACAGGAAGAAAAATAGTACTAACACATACGCAACCATATCTGACGAAACTGAAGAATACATAATCAGGTTGGAGCAACAAAAGATAAACCCCATGCGTCCACACAAAATCAGAGAATATATATCTCTTTGAAGTGTATCAGAGAATATATTTAAAAAAGCAGAAAAAACATAAGGTACTTATATTCATATATATTTTTTTTTCAAAAAAGGAGAAGCACTAGCTAACCAGTGGTGTTCCACTAAAAATAAAGCACGATCGAGAGAGAGGAGCAGGAGAGTATGGGGAAAGGCAAATCATTTTCTGATGTTAAGAAAAAAGGAGTCGAGTGGAGTGAACTGTGAAGCATTTGTGGTGAGGATATCCATGGAAGATGCTAGTGGCAGCTGCTGCCTCGCCACCGTTTCGTTCCTCGAGTTTATCCCCCGGTCGAGGCGCCTCGCCACAATCCTTCTTCTCTATAAATTCATCATGTGCCATGGCTGCTAGTGTTGCAGAATGGAGATGAGAAGTAATTCAGATCAGACTCAGAGAGCATGTAGCTGATTGCAATGTAGCTTCTTCCATCAGGTGTGTGGATTTTGCTGTCACCGACGCATCGTCCTCATGCGTCGTCGGAGATCGAGAGGTGATGCATGCTGCGAGCTAGCTCCGGCGTGCTGGCCGGCATGCGGCGGCGAGGAAACTCAGTGTTGCGAGCGATCGACGACGACGATCCTAGGGAGGGACTGAGGGAGGAAGCTATAGCTAGGATGCTCATCATGTGATTCATTCAGTGATGTGTCCTAATTAAGTAGCTTCTTGCTTGCTAGCAGGGCAATTTCAATCCTTTGGCATCTGTAACCTTTTTCTTTCTTTCTGAAGTAAACCTTTATTTTGGCACGTTTAATTACCCATCTATGTTCTCTTATGATGTTCTGAACAGATACAACAAATTAATACAGATTTTTGATACAATAGCACTTGAGTTTGTATCTTGTCATTTATCAAGAGCCAAGACACACATTTCTTGAGCCCTTTGTTCTCCGGCTATCATGCAACAAAAGGATATAACCCTATTGTTTTATTGATATAATCCTATTGTTTTATTTATGTTTATATTTATAAATGAAAATTTTAAACTTAATTTTAGGTTGATTTTATGGTTTTCGTCGTAGTTTATTTTACAACATTTGCTTTTAAATTACTAAAAACATGTATATAAAAATATCTTTGAATTATTTTTTAATTGCTAACAAACAGTTTGAACGAGTATAACCATAAAAACAAAACGTTGGGGCTGGTAGTATATCAAACATGACACTACTGAGAAATTTGGAGGTTTTGTTTGAGGTGGTTTTTCAGATTAACTCTACCAAATCAGACTGAGTTTTCAGTCGGGTTTTAAGTAGCCGATCCCCAAAGTTCGTTCCTTTTCATTAGGTCACAGAAAAAACAGCAAGGGAAGGGAACAAACTTGTTTCTGCACCGACTTTCAGGAAATATGTCATTAATTAAAAAAAGAATACTGACAAAACAGGAGTACTCCAGTAACTGCATGTCTGATCCCGAGGATGAAGAGACAGCTGCTACAGCTGACAAAAATAACTGCACCATCATCACTTCATCACTCTGCTGCTTGCTGTTGATTTCTGTGGCAGCTAAACGCTACTGTGGATTCCGTGATTCTCTCCTTGCAGAAAATCCAAGTGCCCAATTAGGAATCGGATTATACCTGTCACGAGGGTCAAGATACTCCATTTCAGAGCTTCAGCATTTCAGACAGAGACAAGTGTGACAGGCACTTAATCTCCAACTTCCAAATGCGACAATTTCCGTTAATTACTGGTTCAAAGTTCCAAATGCGACAATTTGTCAATTTCTGTCAATCACCGGATCAAGTTTCAGCTACATCCAAATGAATAGGTTAACAAGCGAGTGATCTAGAGTAGAGATAGAGAGATCAGTTTTGGTATGGGCATGTTTGTGCTCCTTAATTGCTTGCTCCATGTGAGTCTTTGCCAGTGTCAGTTCTTGTAGTTGTAGCATCATCAACAGCAATGAGAGATTGATGCTAGCATGACATATTCCACAATTAACCATGTGTTTGACAATTTGCCATATTCCGTGCCAATCTACAGTGTATTCTTCTATTTCTGAATTTGTTTCATGATCACCTCCTGTTTTTGCTAATCAAAGACGGCTAATATTACTGACTTAATTGTTCTAGAAAAACAATTCTTCAAAGCCCGTGGTTAGACATTCCAATCTATCACGATGCAGAGGTCGAAAGCGTGCTCTCGTTATCTAGAAAAAATGTTCCGATTTGTTCAATCTGTTTTGATTCCTACCAAATCATATCTTCGATCGAAAGTTAATAATGGAAAATGGTTAAATTCCATCTTGAAATGGATATTTGGGGATCACAATTTTATAGCCTTGGTTTAATTTTAACCAAACAGGGATATATTCCTGTCCTTTTCATATAAACTCAAGAGTTAGTACACTCATATCATGCAAATACCATTAATTTTAGAGGCCTAAACGCAAAAATATCCCTACCCGTTTTTAGCATAAAAGCCCACATCCTCTTTCTAATTTACCATTCTTCCTCACTCCCACCTCCTCTGTCTCCTCTCTTAAAAAAAACGCGACGAATCCGACGGAAAAATCGGAGGAAAATCCGCGCCCCCGAAACCAACCGAGGTTGTGGTTAGGGTTTGACACTCCCACCGCCCGCCCGAACCGTGCGTCTCCGGGCGGGGCCTCCGGCGGCAGGCCGCCTGCGGCCGCGATCCCAAGGGTCGCCGCGCAGCGGTGGGGGGCCCGATCGACCTAGATCTCGCATGAGGGAGCCCCGAATCGGCCAGATCTAGGAGCTCTTCGGACATGCAGCCCGGCGAGGCTCCCCCCTCCTCCGTGGGCTCGCCGGCGACGTCGCCGCGGCCGCCGCCGGTGACGCAGGGGCAACAGCAGCAGCAGCAGCAGCAGCTAGGGTTTAGGAATCAGGTGAGTCTGGTGGCTCTCTCTGGTCTGCCCCACCATGGCGTCGGCGTTGGGATTCGATTTTTTTTTTTGTGGTTTGGGGGTTCGGGGTTTTCTCTGCTGCGGCCTGCGGGCGACGTGATTGGTGGGGAACTGTGGGTGTGGCCGTTGGGATTTGGGAAAAATCCTGACGCGTGGGCGAAAAGGCGGCGCTTTTACGCGCCCTTCCCTAAACAGTAAACCGAGCTTCGTCCTCTCCCACTCACTGGAATGTGAGGTGGTGCCTTGCCTTGTCCCGTCCTTGCCTCCGAGCTCTTCAGGTGGTGCTTGTTTCATGTTGATTTTTGCCTGTCTTGTTTCTGATGCGTGTCCTGATGGTTCGAATTTCCGTGTAATTCTGGGTTTGGCGTTTCGAACCGTGTGTCTGATTTGGGTTGAAGGTTTTGGGTGCATTTTGGTTTCGTTCTGTCTCGCTGTTTGCATGTTTTTTTTTGGGTGTGTTGATGGAATGCTCCGATTGCCTTATTGGTCTAAACGGGTTGCCTTGTGTTGTTGCAGGCAATGATGCATCACCATGATCAGCAGCAGCAGCAAGGCTATCCATCCGGCACGCCACATGGTATGATGGGAGGTGGTGCTGGCAGTAGCTTCCCTCCGTCCTCAGGCCCAATGCCCCCATTCCAGGGCCAGAGGAACATGCCGCTACCCGGTGGATTGCATGGCCTGGCTGGAGGCCAGCAACATAACCCGACTGCAATGCAGCAAGCATACCTGCAGTACATGATGCAGCAGCAGCAGCAGAAGGCCCATGGGATGCTCCTCCAGCAGCAACAGCAGGCCAAGATGAATATGGCAGGGCCATCTACAAGGGACCAGGATGTGGCTGCCAACAATGCAAAAATGCAGGAGCTTATGTCCCTTCAGGCTCAGGCCCAGGCCCAGATGTTCAAGAGACAACAATCTGAGCATCTTCAACAGGCAGAGAAGCAGACGGAGCAGGGGCAGCCGAGCAATAGCGAGCAAAGGAGTGGTGATATGAGGCCACCTCCGATGCCACCACAAGGAGTCCCTGGGCAGCAGTTGTCGTCGGCGGGTATGGTGAGGCCGATGCAGCCTATGCAAGGGCAAGCTGGCATGAGCAATGCTGGAGCTAACCCGATGGCAATGGCCCAACTTCAAGCTATCCAGGCCTGGGCCAAAGAGCACAATGTTGACCTGTCCAATCCTGCAAATGTGACTCTCATTTCTCAAATCCTACCAATGTTGCAGTCAAACAGAATGGCTGCCATGCAGAAGCAGAATGAGGTAGGCATGGCGTCACAGCAGCAATCTGTACCCTCACAGATGAACAATGATGCACCAGGACATAGTAATTTTCCTAGTCAGGGTGCCCCATCGAAGCCCCGACAGCCTCTTCCACCTAGCACATCTGTTTCTGGTGGGGCAGAGCCTAAGATGATGAATATGAGCAACATGCAGATGCAACAACAGTTAGCAGCTCATAACAGAGAGAGCTCGAATGACAGGGCTGTGAGGCCAGCCATGTCAATGGGCAATGGTGGGCAAATGATGCATATGCCCCAAAGTTCAGGACATGCAAACAAGATTCCTGAGCAGCCCAATCCAAAAAATGCAAATTCTGAAGCAATGCAGATGCAATATGCAAGACAATTGCAGCAGGCTAACCGAGCTATTGCCCCTTCAGCAAATTCTGGTGAAACAGGAGGATCACAGGCCCCAAATCAAGCTGCCCGACCACATACGGGTTTTACCAAACATCAGCTTCATGTACTTAAAGCTCAGATATTAGCTTTTCGGCGTCTGAAGGTACAAGCATGTTAAAATTTGGTCATTGTCTTTGCTTTTTTTTATGAGTTCCAGTCCACAATTTAAAGTTGTGATTCAAGCTGATTAATCTCAATACCATGAATCTCCTTTGTTTTTCATTGGTTGATCTCAGCGTGGTGATAAGAAGCTCCCACCAGAAGTTCTTGATTTAATCATGTCTGAACCACCACCTGATTCACAAGCGCAGCCGGTTTCTGGACCTCCAGTAACAAACCGTGAGAGATCTGCCACAACCAGTGCTGATGAACCTGGAAGACCCGTGGAGAGTGGTGGTATAGCTCCTGAAAGATCTTCCCTGTTGAAGGCACCCTGTTTACCGAAGGTGGAGGTTTCTGCTCCAGAAGACAAAACTATTCCTGCTAGTGGTCCCATGCAAGTGATGAAAGCTTCACCCAAGGAACCTCTTAGAATTGGACCAGTTTCAATGCCTGAACAAACTAGCACCACCCTGATTAAATCTGAGCAGGATCCGGAACGGGGTATCCAGAGAACTCCTGGGAGAAGTGATTACAATGGTGAAAGGGGGAAGTCTTTGCCAGCAGAAAGTGGTTCAGCAGACGCTGAGCAAGCAAAAAGAGCTGCCTCGTCAAGTAGCGCGCCTACTCCCAGAGATGTTTCCAGAAAATATCATGGGCCACTATTTGACTTTCCATCCTTTACCAGGAAACATGATTCCATGGTGTCTGCAAATTACAACAGTAATCTAGCACTCGGTTATGACGTGAAAGATTTGTTAGCTCAGGAAGGCATGATAGTTCTTGGCAAGAAACGGGAGGATAACTTGAAAAAGATCAGTGGCTTGCTTGCAATTAATCTAGAGAGGAAAAGGATCCAACCAGATCTTGTTTTAAGGCTACAGATTGAAGAAAAGAAGCTGAAACTCCTTGAATTTCAGGCTCGTATGAGGGATGAAGTTGAACAGGAGCAACAAGAAATAATGGCAATGCCTGATAGGATGTATAGGAAGTTTGTCAGACAATGTGAACGCCAGCGTGTTGAGCTTACAAGGCAAGTTCAGCAGATGCAGAAAGCCTCAAGAGAAAAGCAGCTCAAATCCATTTTCCAGTGGCGCAAGAAGCTTTTGGAGGCACATTGGGCCATTCGTGATGCACGTATTACTCGTAACCGAGGGGTAGCCAAATACCATGAAAGGATGCTGAGGGAATTCTCAAAGAAAAAGGATGATGATCGAAACAAAAGAATGGAGGCACTGAAAAACAATGACGTGGAAAGATATCGTCAAATATTGTTGGAACAACAAACCAGTGTTCCTGGCGATGCAGCTCAAAGATACAATGTTCTATCTTCTTTCTTGACCCAGACTGAGGAATACCTCTATAAACTTGGAGGGAAAATAACTGCTGCCAAGAATCATCAGCAAGTTGAAGAGGCAGCTAATGCTGCTGCTGCTGCTGCCCGAGCACAGGTATGAGTATGACATTCTTTGCTCTGGAAAATGATAATAGCCTTTTCCTCATCCCTCTTTTGTTTCTTATTTGTGGGTTGTTGACGCAAATGATAATTGTTAGCACCAACTTTTTAATGCACTATGTGTAATAGTGACAGGGCAAGAAATGTTGAGGTAGGGGTTACAGACAGTACACTGGATAATACACTTCTTGCCTAGTGTTTGCTGTACCCGCATTCATCATGGCTCTTATACACTACTGCTGCACTGATGCATTCATTCCCCAAGTTTCATAGTCCTGTAGATAATTGAGCATACCACTTGTTTAATAGGGTCTTTCTGAAGAAGAAGTGAAGGCTGCTGCACAATGTGCTGGTCAGGAGGTTATGATAAGGAACACATTCTCTGAAATGAATGCGCCCAGGGAAAACACATCTGTTAATAAGTAATTATCTTATTTTGAATGTTCTTTTTGGCAATTTATGTTTCTGATTCACTACAAGTTTATATGTGCTTCTGACTCCTGTGAGTAAATTTCACGTGTGCTTCATTCTAATTTGGAGCTGCTAACTGTAGATCAATATGGGCATTTAGTGCACACTACTTTTCAGCCTAAATAAGCTTGCACTTGCCGTATTATTTTAGGTACTACACATTGGCTCATGCTGTGAATGAGAGAGTTACAAAGCAACCCTCACTGCTGCGAGCAGGAACCTTAAGGGACTACCAGCTGGTAGGGCATTTACCTTCAACTTAATTTTCTTATATGATATAATATATATTAAACCTTTCAAGTCTTTCTCCCACCACTAAAAAAAATTCTACAATTCGATTTGTTGCCTATCCACAGGTGGGCCTTCAATGGATGCTTTCCTTGTACAATAATAAGCTGAATGGTATTTTGGCTGATGAGATGGGTCTTGGCAAGACCGTACAGGTGTGGATTTCTTATTCTGTTCCAACTGCTAGACTTTTGCTATCTCACAATATTTGCTATCTCATTTGCCTCCCTATTTCCTTTTGCCCTGCTAGTAACATCTTTCGTTGCCACCATTTGAATAAACAGGTTATGTCTCTGATTGCATACTTGATGGAATTTAAAGGGAATTATGGACCACATCTCATAATTGTACCGAATGCTGTCTTGGTCAACTGGAAGGTTCTATTTTCCTGTCTTTTACTCTGAGGAAATACTGTTTGTATCTATTTTATGATGGGGATAATTTATTTTGAAACATAATTCTTTACTTGGATTTCTATTATTGGTTTAGAGTGAATTGATGAACTGGTTGCCATCTGCATCTTGCATCTTTTATGTTGGTGCGAAGGATTATCGTCAAAAAGTATTCTCTCAGGCAAGTCTCTTCTATTTTATAGCCTATGTTATGCTACATCTGGACTTATAATACTGCTTAGCATTTATAGGATTGAAAAGAGTCACAATACCTTTCCCTCCTAGATCACTTTTTGATTAACAGTATTGTATATCACAAACGTTTCTTAAATACTTGGTGGTCCTAATTATATTGTTTGATCCATATTCTGGAAGGATAACACTCGTAAATCATGTCCTTTCTGACTTTTGAATCACCTGCTTATTAATGCATTATCTGATTTGGAACCACCTGCTTGCGAATTTTGCTTCAATCTTCATTTTGATTCATCTTGCAGGAGGTTCTGGCTGTGAAATTTAATGTTCTTGTAACAACTTATGAATTTGTTATGTATGACCGTTCCAAGCTTTCAAGAATTGATTGGAAGTACATTATTATTGATGAGGCCCAACGGATGAAGGACAGAGAGTCAGTCTTGGCGCGAGATCTTGACCGTTATCGTTGCCAACGGCGTCTGCTTCTCACTGGCACTCCTTTACAGGTAAGCATTAATAATAAATATATAACAATCGTTCTACTTATGCTGGTATATCATTATGATTGTGTCATGATATTTTGGAGGGCCCTTTCTTTTCCTGTGTCACGGAAGTTCCTTTGTTCTGGTCTGCCAATATTGCTAGAACCACATCAGCAAATATTGTTTTATTTCTATAACGCTTTAGGGCTATTATTTAATGCTTTTTATTCAATTCTTTCAGAATGATCTCAAGGAGCTTTGGTCCCTCCTAAATTTGTTGCTACCAGAAGTATTTGACAATCGTAAGGCATTTCAAGATTGGTTCTCAAAACCTTTTCAGAGGGATGTTCCTACACATAGTGAAGAAGAAGATGATTGGCTGGAAACTGAGAAAAAAGTAATTATTATTCATAGGCTGCATCAAATTTTGGAACCTTTTATGCTACGAAGGCGTGTTGAAGATGTTGAAGGCTCACTGCCACGAAAGGTTCGATTGTTCTGCCCTTGTCAGTTGTCACTCAGTGATGCTATTTGTCAGTTACTTAGTTCTTTTTGTTTGCTGCATTATTAACTCGTCATGTCATTTGCAGGAGTCGATTGTTTTGAGATGCAGAATGTCTGGTATTCAAGGTGCTATATATGATTGGATAAAATCCACTGGCACCATCAGGGTTGATCCTGAAGATGAGAAAGCACGTATTCAGAGAAATCCAATGTACCAGGCTAAGACATATAAGAATCTCAATAACAAATGTATGGAGCTGAGGAAAGTTTGCAACCATCCATTGCTGTCATACCCTTTTATGAATTACTATGGGAAAGATTTTATAATCAGATCTTGTGGGAAGTTGTGGAATCTTGATAGGATTTTAATTAAGCTTCATAGGTCAGGTCACCGAGTACTCCTTTTTAGCACTATGACAAAACTTCTGGACATCCTGGAGGACTATTTGCAATGGAGGCAACTTGTTTACAGAAGAATTGATGGAACAACTAGCTTGGAAGATCGTGAATCAGCAATTGTTGACTTCAACAGGCCTAATTCTGATTGTTTTATATTCTTGCTTAGTATTCGAGCTGCTGGCAGGGGTCTGAATCTTCAGAGTGCAGACACTGTTGTAATTTATGACCCTGATCCAAATCCACAAAACGAAGAGCAAGCAGTTGCTAGGGCCCATCGTATAGGGCAGACTAGGGATGTAAAAGTTATTTACATGGAGGCTGTCGTTGATAACATCTCAAGTTATCAGAAAGAGGATGAATTGAGGAATGGGGGAAGTGGAGATCTGGAGGATGATCTTGCGGGAAAGGACAGGTACATGGGTTCAATTGAAAGTCTCATCCGCAATAATATTCAACAGTACAAAATTGACATGGCAGATGAAGTCATTAATGCTGGTCGATTTGATCAAAGAACAACCCATGAGGAAAGGCGAATGACTTTGGAAACACTCCTGCATGATGAAGAGAGATATCAAGAAACTGTTCATGATGTTCCTTCACTACAGCAAGTTAACCGCATGATTGCTCGGACCGAAGAAGAAGTTGAGCTATTTGATCAGATGGATGAAGAATTTGATTGGACAGGAGATATGATGAAACACAATCAAGCTCCAAAGTGGCTCCGTGTTAGCTCCACGGAGCTTGATGCTGTTGTGGCGAGCTTATCCAAAAAGCCCTTGAGAAATATGGCGGCTGGGGGAATTGCTCTTGACACTAACGAAAAACTTGAGAAACGAAGGGGGCGGCCTAAGGGGTCTGGTAAGTACTCCATCTACAGGGAGATTGATGATGATGATGATGAGGAATCTGATGATGATTCTGAAGAGAGGAATACCTTATCTCTGCCTGAAGAAGGGGAAATAGGGGAATTTGAAGATGAAGAGGACAATGATGATTCAGTGCCTGATAACAAGGATCAATCAGAGGAAGAAGAGCCTATCAATGATGATGGGTATGATTTTTCACATGGGATGGGACGCAGAAAAGCCCATAGATCTGAAGAAGCTGGTTCAACAGGATCTTCATCTGGTGGCCGTAGATTGCCGCCACCTGCACCTTCCTCCTCTTCAAAAAAATTGCGGTCTCTGTCTGCATTAGATTCCCGCCCGGGTGCTTTGGCAAAGAGAACTGTATGTCTGAACACACTGCATATTTGCCTGTTCTTTTCCTTTACTTCTGAACTTATTTGCCTCTCCTTTTCCTGTTTTAATTTGATTTTCTAAGCGTTGAAATTAACTGCACATTTTTTTAATTGATGGTTTACAGGCAGATGACCTAGAGGAAGGAGAGATTGCATTATCAGGGGATTCACATCTGGATCTCCAGCAGTCAGGCAGCTGGAATCATGAACGAGAGGATGGTGAGGATGAACAGGTAGTACAGCCAAAAATAAAGCGCAAACGGAGTATCCGTATTCGTCCAAGACCTAATGCAGAAAAAGTGGATGATAGATCCGGTGATGGGACCATCCCTCAACGTGGTGTTCATCTTGCATTTCAAGGAGATGGTGATTATGATTCACAATTTAAGTCTGAGCAAGTTTTTGCTGATCCTGCTTCCAGGCAGCAAGACACAGTTCACCGGACAGTAAAACAAAAGCGTAACATGCCATCTAGAAAGGCTCCCCCTGCCACTAAGGCTGGAAAAATGACTCAGCTGTCTGGATCTGGTGAGGGATCTGCTGAACATTCTAAGGAAAATTGGAGTAACAAGGTGATAGAATCTGCTTGTCCAGATTCGAGTGGAACAAAGATGTCTGACAGTATGCAAAGAAAGGTAGCATACAAAACCTAGTTCTTTGTATGTTTAAGCTGGTTTACTCTGTTAGAGCTACTTATTGCCTCGTCTTTTAAAACTTAAAAGGATATTGAATATTGAACGTCGGCAAGGAATACTTTGTAGAATTTAGTATATTCTTTTGTGTAAGCATCATCTTAAGAAAGATGGTTCCTCCTTCAAAGTGGCAGAGCCATGATCCTTCCAAATGTAGGAATAGACCATTTCAGTATGCAATTTCTAGACAAACTCTAGCTAAAAACTGCCACCGCACATGGCTTAGTCCCTGCTCCTTAAACATAGCCAAGCATGGAAAACTAGAACAGATGAGCAATATATGAAGGAAGCAAATGCTCTTTTACCTTGAAAGCATAAATGGATGTGTGGTTTTCTGTAGAAGATACTTCCCTAAAATCTTGTAAACTATTCATTCGGACTGTTAACTCGATAACATAAATATGGAAGTTAATGTTGCCTACATGCTGGGGTGGTTGAGGTCTACCAAATATACTGCATTGCTAGGTAAATCTCGACTGCCATTTGCTTGCATTAGCAAAAGAGCCAAGTATGATGCCCTTATTTTCATGTGGCGCTTTTGCATTTTTCTACACTCAACGATGTGGGTCATGTGCAGTGCTTGTGGGGTGCACGTGAAGTGGGTGTGGGGTATTTCATGATTCTTGCCTGTTTTGCTTGCGCTGATTACTGATGTAGTTTTTGGATATCATTTATTACTACAGCTTATCTTAATGTTGAGGTTGTGTCGATATTGTTTTAGATTCCTTTTGGCATGTGGTTTGGCTTGTATTGTTTGCCTTTTTTTTGGCCTGTTTTTGCTTACACTGATTACTAGTGTAGTTTTTGGATATCATTTATTACTACAGCTTATCTAATGTTGAAAAGGTTGTCTCAATGTCGTTGTAATTCCTTTTGCCATTTGGTTTGGCTCGTATTTGTTTGCCTTTTTTAACAGCTCTTCATAGCTAAGCATTTCTCATTCAATACCTGCAGTGCAAGAACGTGATAAACAAGCTCTGGAGGAGGATTGACAAAGAGGGTCATCAAATCATACCAAATATATCTTCTTGGTGGCGAAGGAACGAGAATTCCTCATTCAAAGGTCTGGCTGGCAGCACCCTTGATCTACAGAAAATTGAACAACGAGTTGATGGATTTGAGTATGGCGGTGTGAACGAATTCATAGCTGACATGCAGCAGATGCTGAAAAGTGTGGTTCAACATTTCAGCTATAGGCATGAGGTAATTTTGTAGTACTAAAAAAGCTTCCTATTTTGTCCTTAGATTTGTATAAATTGAAATATCATGGGATCACTCCAATGCTGACACCATGGGCCCATGGTCGCCATCAAGTTTCTTGACATTCCATCTCTACTTGGTACCGATTACTATTTAAAATTCAGAAGAACTGCGTATCTTTCTGTATTCCTGAAGAAAACCATGTTGACTTATAGAATAAGATACCAAGACATGCTTGCACAGACTCTAATACTGTGAATTCATACTTTTCTAACTTCGGATAGTCTGACTGGTGTACTTGTGAATTTGCTCCTATGAAATGCAGGTCCGAGTAGAAGCTGAGACCCTCCACAACTTATTTTTCAATATAATGAAGATTGCCTTTCCGGACTCAGACTTCAGAGAAGCTAAGAGCGCTATGTCATTTTCGAATCCTGGAGGAGGTGCAAGTGGCTCTGCTGCGCAATCAACAAAGCAATCTGCTTCAGGCCAGAAACGCCGTTCAAGCACCAGTGAAGCGGAGCAGCATGGTTCAAGCAGCAGCAGACACAATCAGCACGCACCAGTTCGTGAGGTTTCAGGTCGTGTCCACACTTCAAAATCTGAGAAGGACTCCCGGCATTCTGGACCAGGTAGCAGGGATCAGTTCACGGATAGCGCAGGGCTGTTCAGGCACCCTACGGATATGTTCATAGTTAAGAAGAAGAGAGATCGAAGGCCGAGCCTGGGGTCTCCATCCAGTTCTGGCCGAGCTGGACCGCTCTCCCCGACCAACGCCGGGCGGATGGGACCTGTGCCATCACCCAGAGGTGCCAGGACGCCCTTCCAAAGAGATCCACACCCTTCTCAGCAGTCTATGCATTCAGCTGGATGGGGTGCTCATTCTGTGCAGCAAACTGATCGTGGGGGGAGTTCTTCACCCGGCATTGGAGACATCCAGTGGGCTAAACCTGCCAAGAGATCGAGGACTGACAGTGGCAAAAGACGGCCAAGCCATATGTGAAAAAAAAGAGAGGGATTATTATTGTTGGCATTGCGTTGTACATTCCTTAGCACCCTTAAATGATGATTGACACCTCTACTCGCTGCTGATTCTGGAGCCCATTGGCCTGGTTTTGACACCCATTTCTTCGTCGCCATCCTCCTTCAAAGAAGTTATCACGACCTTCTGGGACTGACTTGTGTTGTCATGGACATTGTGGGAAAGTGTGGGTAGGGAGTACTCGGTTCTTCTTGTAGTTGGTATTTTCTGTAAAGGGCAAACACATTTAGTCTTGTTCTCTGTTGACTGGAGATGGCGATCTCTATGTCATGACTCATGATGTAGTTTAGTAGCGATGGAGTGAAATGAAATGAAGCTGAGCCGGTTATAATGCTTGTACATCTCTTATCTTTTTTCTTGAACTTACATCATGCTCTGTCTGCTATGTTAGAAAACTTGACTCACTGATGGCTCTGTCTGCTACTCCGTATGTTACAAAACGAACCTATGTCTGCTTGCCTTCTTTCTTGTATTACTAAACATCTAATGACGAGTTGGCACCTAACGGCAGAGGCATTTGTATGCGTATATATATAGACTAATAGACATGCCACTTCCTTCGTCTTACCAAAAAAGGCATTTGTATGCACACATACGTACATACAGACTAGTTGATGTGTTTTAGAGAAAAGGAATAGAGAAAATTAACGCATGATTAGTTAACTATGGATTATTTTAGATTCTAAAATGATTTTTAAACAAATTTTTGTATAGAATTTTTTTAGAAGAAAAACGTACTCTCCATAAAAAATAACCCACTTCTAAATTTTGAATCTATCCATTCAAACCCAAAAGTGGGGTTTTTTAAACTGATTTCTAAGTTTGAATCAGACCGTCCCAAGAAAACGCATACCACCTTCTATGTTTGAATGGACAGATTCAAACCCATTAGTGTATTTTTTTTTAAAAACAGAGGGAGTATTGTTTATCATTTCGAGAAGCGTTTGTGTGGGGAACGATGTATCTTTTCCCCCAATCTACTGGGAAAGAACACATATAGGATAGATAGGCGAAAACCAAATCCATTACAGAAAGTAGCATGTCTTGAACAGAACATAGCCATTAGGTAGGCAAATCGTCCATTAAAACATCACTGAACAAAAAATTCAGCTCGTGAATCCCCCAATCTCTGCAGTTTGTTTCATGTCTTTCCCCCTGGCAGCCTATGTGATTTTTTCTTCTTTTTCCTTTCCTTATTAGACTCCACGGCGCCTGTTCTTACAAGAGTTCCTGTCTCACCTGCATCAAACACACAACAGTAAGGATTACACCTTTCCTTGTTCCCTAATAATAACTAGGGCAACATACAGTACCTAATCTTTAAACAGAAACTTACACTTTGACAGTAATAGAAGCATTTTTTTACCTAGAAAAACCATATAACCTTCGTTAGTTTTTCTTGATTCTGTTTCACTTGAGGTAAGTTCTGGTCAGCATCTACTAATAACATAAAACCTAGAGGAAACTCTTAATCTAAATGGCACTTCTAAATCCTAAGGGTGCTCTCTGAAAAACAGTCATGAATGAGCTCTCTGAAAAAAAAAAACAGTCATGAATCAAGTTTCTAAACTTGTCAACTTCAAACAGTACTCAAGATGAACCCTTCTTCAAATGAACTAGTCATGAACTATCCATTAGAATATTGATCTTAACTCGAGTAACAAATAAAGCAATGACACATCACGATGTACAGTTACAACAAGTCAAGCAGGATATACCTGTTGCATTGATGAGATACTTGGAGATCTCGCTGGTAATGTAGTAGCGCATGAAGCTGGAATTCTTCTTGTGATCAAGCTCAGTCACACCTTGCAGTGTCTTATCCCTCAGATCAACGGAAATAACCCATCCCTTATCATCACTGTAACCGATCTTGGACAGGAAAGAGATGGCATTACCATCCATGGCCAAGGTGGGGTATCCTGTGAGCAGCCTCCGCAATGTCTCCTCTGGATTAGAGCCAATCTTTGGTAGCAGCTCACTGTACTTGACACTGTCGACGGCGATGTCGGTGACATCCACCCTGCACTCCCTGTGCCAATCCTCCCATGGACCGACCGGTATTGGCATGCTCCATATGTTGGCCTTCCAGTAGTAAGCAACATCCTCTTCCTCGTCAGAGTCAGAATCAGAGTCATCAGTGTGTTGTGCTGGCCGTAGTCGAGGTGGCGGATCACCAGGACGGGTCACCATCTCGACGTACTTGATGCAGGAGGGAGCAGAGTCCTGCAGGACGGCGGTGATGTCCCGGTAACCATACGGGGAGCCTCTGCAGAAGGATTTCCGGTTGCGTTTTGCTGGCTTGGGCAGCGGCAGGTCGTGGAGCACAGGGTCTTTGTCGAGCACATCGCACAGCAGGATGCCTCTCCAGAGATCAACCCAGCCGACGGTGGCGCGTTCACCGCCGAGCGTGATAACCTTGGTGGTGTAATGGTAATGGAAGAGCAGCTCAGTGGCAGTGTCAGGGATGGGGGGAACACCCTGTCCCTCTCGCCCAGCTCGTTCACGGACACTGTTGTGGAGGTCCAGCGGCCGCCGGCGACGTCGGTGTCGTAGCGCTGAAGCTTCAACTCCATGGGACTGTTGATGGTGGGGATGAGGCCAGCGATGATGTAGCGGGTCCCAGAGCAGCGGACGATGGCGACCGCGTGGCTGCCGAAGGGGCAGGCATGCGGGTTTGGCAGCAGCCGGAGCGACGGGCGGAGGCGGGTCGTGTAGACGAAGTAGTCGTAGGATTTGACGCCCCGGTAGAGCTCGTCGTTGGGATGCGGGACGCGGAGGAGGGCTAGATCGGAGTGCGTACTGATGACTCGGGGATTGACAGTGAACCGGTAGGCCTCGCCGCCGCCGGAGCGGGGGCAGTGCACGCACAGATAGGAGAGGCGCGGCGGGCGGGCGAGGCAGAATGACACTTTGATTCTTACGCCGGTGGTGGTGGCGTTGGAGACGTCCACAGGGGAGACGTAGGCTTTGGCGTCGAGGTAGACCCAGCTTGGGCTCACGCCGCCGCCGTCGTCGTCGCCGTCGAGGGGAGGCGGAAAGAACAAGCTAGGGCAGGAGCAGATCTTCATCCACGTACGGCGAGAGTGAAGGGGATGGGCGCATCACCATCACCACTACCACCACCACCATCCATGGCGAATCGAGGCGGCGAGTGATCCCATCGATTGCTGATATCACCCCTCAATTTGCACATGCATATTCTTGCATGTAAGTTGCATGCATGCATCCTGCTCAACCCACATAACGTAGAAAGGGAAGAGAGAGATTAACATGTCTTCCAAATCCAACAATTATACAGCCAATAAGATTAAGAGAATCATCGACTTGGAAGGCTCTGCTGGACGATCAATCCGAAGTGCTTTCCCTTTTCTTTTCCCGAAAAATCAGATATTAGACGTAATCACTTTCTTAAATGTGAAGTGCCGTCCGCGTATCGTATGATTGGCTGTATAGCATCTGCAACACCCACACTTACATTCTGCAAATTAAATGTCGATTTGAACAAATTCACTCCAGGTTTTCTCCAACCCTTTTTTATTCTTCTAGTTATAGAAAGAACTTGATTTGAAAATTTCAACCATGCATGGTCAAGAACTAGATTAGGATCATCAGAAATATACTCGGAAACTACAACCGATTAGGAATGTTACCAACCATCAGAGAGAGAGAGAGAGAGAGAGAGAGAGAGAGAGAAAGATCATCGTAGACCAACCATCAGTAAACAAACATAACCCCCAATAAATCTTCCAAGCAAGTAGCAACCAAGCAGTCCTCAGACTTGTATGATCAACACGCTCCCTAATCGATCATTCCTTTTTTGTCGGGTTGACCGAAGTTCGGCGAACCAATTTCATTAAGGTTTAAGGGAGGAAAAGTTTATTCGATTACAACGGCATAACGTTGCCGATCCTAGATTCCGGGTTAACACCGTTATCCAGGACAATCAAATAAAGCGAAGCAAGAGGACTGGAGATAGGGCATCTACGAACAGAAACAAAGCTGCGCCGACAAGCAGCCTTCAGCGACAAGGGGGGGATTACTCGCTACCATCTACGTCAAAACCGACAGATTTCCATACCGCCGCTTCCTCCTTAATTTCTCCCACAATCTCGAGTATTGATCTGATCTTGTGTTCAAAGATACGCGCATTTCTCTCTTTCGGATGCTCCAAGAGATCGGCATGCACATGTTGTCGAAACGGGCTCGTAGCTCGGCTGAAACGTAATCGGCTGTCCTCCCACCAAATTTCCAGCCGCCGCCCATCCTCGCTTGGAGTTGGAAAGTCACAACCTGTCTCTTGCCTAACTCGCACTGGACTTCGGTGTAAATTGACAAACAAAGAGATGCCGACCAGTCTCTGATCGTTCCCACATAACGGCGGGATTCGAGCATGGCCATCCCCTTTTGTCAAGTTGTCATGTCAAGCATTTTTCCTTCAAAGCTACCCACATGAAGAATTTGACCCTAGATGGTGCTTTGGATTTCCAAACAACTTCCCCAATCCTGCAGTCCTCATGTGCCGGAAGAAAACGAGTAAGTTTCGGATGTGGAGAACATTCCATTTTTCCCGGCTTCCAGTGTATTTCATCCTTCGTGAGCTTAATTGTATGTGCTGCACTTCATCCCACAAAGCAAAGAATTCCCCATTGCTTGGTTTGACAAAGAGCCCGCTATGTCTCTCACCCACCTATGCCCCACCAAAGCTTGCGCTACCGTTAAACTCGATATCTTGATGAATGATCCTAGGCAAGGCCATCGCCAGCAGATTGCGCCTTTCCCTGACCAATTCCCTGTCTAGAACGGTGTCAGCTTCCCATTTCCCACTGTATAAGTCGCCAGGACGTCAAACATTTGTAAAACCTCCTTGTCCCACGGAAGTTGACATTGGCCCACGGCTGTCTAGTTGTGCGGGACGTTGAGTTGGCCATTTCAGTTGTAAGGATTGTCCAAAAAGTTGCAAGTTTATGATTCCGAGTTCCCCTTTTCAATTGGAGTGCATATCCTATCCCATGCGACTAAACAATGGCCTCCATTAACTTTCTCCTGTCCTTTCCAAAGGAACCCTCTGCATTTCCTTTCAATTTCTTTGATGGCCCATTTAGGCAACTTGAACACTGACAAAAAATGCGTTGGTAGCGCCATGAGAACGGATTTCACGGACATAGCCGCCCATCAATGGAGATCAACTTCGTATCCACCCCGCAACCTTCTTTGATGTCTTATCAATTAATGGTGCAGATCGGCCTTTGTCAATCTTCTCGTGGAGAGTGGTAACCCTAAGTAAGTTATTGGGAAGTCTTGCACTTCACAAGTCAAAAGTTGTTGTGTCATCTCAAGCTTTCGTTGTGCACAATGAAGTGGCGTGATTCTGCTCTTGCCAAGATTTGTGTGCGGGCCCGTGGCCTCCCAAAGAGCATCAAGATCTCCTTGATTGTGTGAGCCTCGAGGACAGAGGGCTTGAAGAAGATGATAGCATCGTCAGCGTACAAAGAGATATTCGGCAATAGAGGCCCCCTGTTTCTCCTCCTCCTTCCTGTCTGCATTGAGCTTAGCAACCCCAAACTTACTGCTTTGCTTACCAAAGCTTGAAGCACATCCATCGTTAGCACAAAAAGAAGCGGGGACAGCGGGTCCCCCTGTCTGAGCCCTCTCATTGGCTTAAAAGGGTAAGCTGCCGACCCATTGATGAGGACACTTGTTTCGGCTGTTTGCAATAGAGCAAGTAGGCGTCGGCGCCAAACCGGGCCAAATCCTCTAAACTTGAGCATATCCAAAAGGAAAGGCCATGAAACCGTGTCAAAAGCTTTGGTGATGTCAAGCTTCAGAAGAACGGTTTCTTTCTTTCTTTTGTGTAATTGCTGAATTAATCCTTTTACGAAGATGAAGCTTTCATGTATGGAGCGGCCTTTTATGAATCTTTATGCATAGCGGGCACCGGTTCGAGGCATTCTTGGCGCTAGTCTTCTTGCTAGGATCTTTGCCGCTAACTTTGCGAAGCTATGGATCAAGCTTATCGGCCGAAAATCCTTAATCAAAGCTGCTTCTTCCTTTTTAGGAATTAAGGTTAAACGAGCTGAATTTAACAACTCAAGATTCTGTGTGTTGCCCTCACCAAACTTCTTTAGAGCAGCCATTATGTCTTGTTTAATTATGACCCAGCAAGTTTGAAAGAATAGCCCGATGTATCCATCCGGCCCCGACGCTTTTTCACTAGGTAAATCTTTAACTGCTTGCCACACTTCTTCCTCTGAGAAGTCTTCTTCGAGAGCGCTCAGCTCGGCTTTTGTCAGAGAGATGTTGTCCAGGTTAATTAGTCTTGAAGTTGAGGAGTCCTCGCCCATTATAGACTTGAAATACTCCGTGGCCATATTCTTCATATCGAGCTGCGTGGAAGCAACCGTCCCATTATGCTCTAGCCTCGGTATTAGCAATTTCCTCCTTCTAGTCAGCAACTTTAACCTGAAGAAAGAGGTAGATGCTTGATCGATGACAAGAAACGGACTTTGGCCCTTTGTCGAATTCTTGTTCTCTCGAGAGACCCAAGTGCTAGTAGTCGCCCCTTAATCGCTGCTCTCAAACTTCTTTCCTCCTCCGAAAGCTGCCTGTTTTCTTGTGCAATTTCCAACCGAAAGATGATGTCATTGCCCATTTGGATTTGGAGCCTAATATTGCTGATTTTGCGCTGCCCCCATCTCGATAAGCTTTTTGCTAATCTTGCCAACTTGACATGCAGGGCCGCAAAGGGATCCTCGGACAACACCTCACGCTCCCAGCAATCTTTCACGGTTTCATGGAAACCCTCCATCCTTGCCCAAAAGGCCTCAAACCTGAATTTCCTATCCGGGAGAAGCCACTTCCACAAGTCAAAAGGATCGGACAATGGTCGGATATTGAAGAGCTTAGTGCTTGTAGATACGCTTCAGGGAAGCTTTCTTCCCAATCCGCTGACATCATCATTCTGTCTAGTTTTGCCATTGTTGGGTGTCTTTGTTCGTTACTCCAAGTATACCGACGGCCGAAGAGGTATAAGTCCCGAGTTCTAACTCATTTAGTTTGTTTCAAAAGCACCATCATTCTTCTTGATTCTTGAGTTATTCTTCTCTTGCGCTTCGGCAATCGATTAAAATCCCCTATAATCAACCATTTCCCGGGCATGCCTCTCGACATCCGAGAGCTCCGTAGAAAAAGAAATTTGTCTGCTTCTTCCTGGGGACCGTACACTGTGGTCAAGTACCAGGATTGGTCCCCCAAAATCCAATTTAGATGCACTGTTATGGACCACCTGCCTGCAAAAACCACACTTCCCGTGAAAAGACTCTCCTTCCAAGCAACCAGGATGCCGCCCCTTGTGTGTTCAGCTGGTAACTCAGCAAAAGCTCCAAAGTTTGGGCCACAGATATCTCTAACCATCTCCCGTGCGAATCTAACTTGGATTCTTGGATACAAACCACGAGACGCCGATGACACCACCAAATCCTTTACCACCACTCGTTTATCAGCATTATTTAGCCCTCGCACATTCCATTAACACACTAAAGCCTAAAGACGACGACATGGAAAATAAAGAAACACAGTCCAACATGGACCAAACTCCCAAAAGAAAATCAGACTACAGAGATTGTAGCCGACTGCTCTTCAACTGGCGTCGACAGAGGTGACGCCTCTTCGATATTAACTTGCAGTAGCTCGGCTAGGGCCGCGATATGCTGAGCAGAAAGGGGGGCTTCAAACAGATTCTGGTAGTTCTGCAGAGAAGTTGAGGTGGGCTCTTCGGTCGCATCGAGGACCCCGACTTGCGCATATTAACAATTTGAGCTTTTGTGATTGCGTGTTTGCGAGCTCCCGCCCTGCTGTTGCAAACGTGCACTTCTCCAAGGCACGAAATCCGCCGAGATTGCCTTGCGGCGTGCACCTCTGAGTACCGGAGCTGGAGGTGGGGGACGGGCCCCCAACAGCGATTGCTTAGGCTTGTCAGAGGTGATTGAGATGAAGTGTTGGAGCTGTTGGGCTTCAGAGCTGTCGAGGGCGAGGTGTTGTAGCAAATCTGGGTCTTGCCGCCTCGGCTGCTGTTCTTCCGGCACATTGCCATTGCCGGCCAGGATTACTGACTGTAGCTGCAGCCGATTTTCTTCCGTGCCTTCCTGTCGCTCCATAAGATCCTCTTCGCTCTGCAGCGAGGTCTCCGATCTCCCTTGATCCCCCTGGTTCTGACGGCGCGCATAGACTCGCGGAAAGTAATCTATGATTCTTAACTGGGTCGGTTTCTTTGCAGCAGTCACGAAAACTCCCTCCTGGGCCAGCAGCAATTCGGCCCGTTGAAGGCAGGGGGCAGAGCTAGACTTTTGTTTCCCGCCCACAAAGTCATCTTGATCCCGCGTGTCTTCCCTTTGCCCTTGCATTGAATGCTTCTGTGCTTCCTGTGGACTATGGTGCTCCTCGCACCGCCTTCGAGGAGAGGCAGGCACCGGGCGTGGCAGGTCTTTTAATGTCGCCACAGTGCCAGCCGCCTCCAGCTCCCTTTCACCCAAAAGCTCCTGCCCTGGTGAGATGTCACCGCTCTCTTAAACCCGCTTGACCCGGCATCAATCGCACTAAGCATCTTCCCGCCATCAGTGCCCCCTCCTCCCGTCTGCTCCCTCTCCGTGGGCGCCGCCGTGGCCACGTTGTCCACCTTGAACGCGCAAGAAGGTGCTATCCGCGAGTCCTGGGACAGATAGGAATCCATCCGCATTTCTGCCCCAACTGGCAAGTCTGGCAAAGCCACCACCGTCGAAGATAGACGAACAAATTGCTCCTCTAAGTCTACCGCCGCCGCACACATCATCCTCTCCTCTTCTCCCTTGTTCCCCGCCGCCAGTCCTCGTCGAAAGATGCCGCGAGCACTGCCTTCTCCAGGAGCATCCTCCCTCTGGTTCACCATCCTTGCCGACTGAAGACGTAGGTCAGCCAACAGATGTCTCCCCGGCAGCCCTCCCGCCGAGCCAGATGTCCCACCGAACCCGTGTCCTCCGCCCATCTGGGAGTTCCAAGGGCCCGTGCCGTCAACTCTTCCCGCCCAGCATGAAAAATTTACCGTTCTAGGGACCTCGTCTTCCATGTCGTCTTCGTAATCAGTCCCCAAGATGCTGGGGATATGCAGCGGTGTTGGATCGATTAGCTCTTCTATGTGCACCAGAACGTCGTACGTAAGCGAGCTCTTGTGCAGCGGCGCTTTTGGCACCAACTCCGAGCCCGGCCGACGCTCCCAGCGTGGAGGACCGCCACCGGCCCGCTCCGGCACTTCAACCTCCAACACTTTGGGCACTGCCGATGGATTCCTCAACCAAGCGAACATCGTTAAGACGCGCGCATCTGTTGGCGACATTAGCTCCACCAGCTCGCCGCCGATGGCCCGGATCACTTGTGACACTGCTCCCCCCTCCCAGGCGTGCTGAGGAAGGCCCTCTAGAGATACTTTTGTGAAGTACTTCATCTGCGTGCTCTCCGCTTGCAACCTCCTGTCCCATCGCTTGAAGCCGATCGGTACTCCCTTGCAAAAGACCTGCCTGGAATACTGCAGCACCCAGTCCCGATCACTGATTGAGCGGAACACGATCAAGAAATCCTCAGGGGTCGTCACCTCCACCCGACAAGCACTCGGCCGCACCCCGCAGGCCACCATTACTTGAGCCATCTCCGCCGGCGAGATCTCTGGTCGCCTCCCCAAGACTGTGGCCAACAGAGCTATGTGTTGCAACAGCTCTTCGTTCTCCACCATACGGGGCGTCCAGGAGATGGCGCAACGACCCTTGGACGGCCTGAAATCCGGTTCCCCCGTTCTCCACTCCTCCTCGATCCGCGCCTGCTGCTGTTGACAGATCTGAAAGCCGGACGCCATTTCCAGCTGGGGTGCGCGCCGTGGCGAGCCTGGATCTGTTGGTAGCTGCCTCCCCGCCCCTGGGCTCCTTCCCCTCGATTCCCCCGGCTTCCCACCGCCGCCTTCACCTTCCGGCCCCCGTTGGACCCGCAGGTCGGCCGATCTCCCCCCCGCTTCCTTCTCCCCTTGGCGTGGAACTCTCGCTGTCGCCTGGAGCAGATGTGGTTTTTTGCCTGGACAGGAAATGGAGAGATGTCCCTTGCGCCAGCAGGAATGGCAGCGCACCTCACTCTTGCAGCTTGCCTTTTGGTGCCCTAAGCCCAGACATTTAAAACACCGGCCATGGAGCCAACGCGGCACTGTTCCGCTCGCTCGCTGCCTCCCCTTAAAGACGTTGGTTGGGAGCTCCACCGGCCGCCATGAATGCTGCCTGCGCTTGCGTTTAACTTGAATCCACGGGTTTCCTTCTTCTTGGACCGTTGCAGGCGCAGCGGGGGTAGAGGCTACCACCTCACACCAAGGCCTTCTCCCAGCATGGGACATGGCTGACTCCGCCGATGACCGCCAGCGGAAAGCGCCGAACTGATTAATGGTGGCCGCCGCGGCCGGAGTGGCCCGCGGCGCTCTCTCCCTTGCTCTCCCTTGCTCTCCCGTCGGCTCGTATGAGCAAGTTGTCAAAATTCCTAATGTGCACGTCTTCCTTCTTGCTCATCAGCTCCATAAGCCAGTGTTACCAGCTTTACAAGTTAGTTAAGTTGAGAGAGTCAGGGGTCCTTACTAGAACAGCAGGCCCATGAAACTCAAACCTCAACAACAAATGAAGCCTACTACCCCCAGCAGGCATGAAACTCAAAAGGCAAACCCAATTTTGGAAGCAAAAAGCCATCAGAGATCTTCTTGTTTACAGCACCTTGAATAGAAGACATTCTTCTTGTTTACAGCAACTTGAATAGAAGATATGCGGTCATGCCTCTCCAACAAATGTTCAGTGGTACACCTGCATCAACAGATATACAAGGATCACGTTCAGTACACCTTCAAGAGCAAGCAGGAATTGGTTGGGACAGGTGATTTAAATCTTAATTTGCTGCTAAATATGGCCGACGTTCCCCACTCCCATATTGCCAACGAGGCAACGACAGAAACACTGTTTTTCCATCTGGCATAAACATATGGTAGTGGTATCTTCAACTGTTTCATTTCAGGAACAGTAGTAGTCGTCAACTATTAACCATATATTATATTGGACCCAGAGGAAAACTATTTATCTCGAGTCTAGTCGGCTATATCATGGATTTCCAAAGCTTAATATTAGTAGGTTCAAGCCATAGATCCTAATTAGTGGGTTGTCTCTTCTTCAACAACAACAACAGCAACAATAACTAAAAAGGGAAAGTTACACTCGATTCTTGTCTAAACAACCACCTTAAGTGCTTCAGAAAAGGAATTGACCAATTCATCACCGTTGTAGGTTTATGTTTTGCAGCCACTTGTATATGTTATTAGTTCATCAATAGAGTATTGCCTCCTATGGGCTCTGGGACAGTAAATAGAGCGTGAAATCTAAGTTGTTGACTCACATGTACACTGTTAGTAGTGCTCGCCACTATCAACGAAATGCAACAGATTTCCAAATATAATGCAGGTCAAGGTATTGCTGGTGACAGTAGTCATAATGCAACTACTTTGTTATAGTAGTAACAAGAGAGTTGATCCGCATATGCGAAATATGGATATTGTGAAATTTACTAGAAGATCAAATGGCAGAAAAAGAAGTAAAAATTTACATACATATCAGGTAGAACTAGAAAACATGTTCCAAGGATCTACAAACCTGAAATATGAAAAATAATCATTTCAACAAATATAGTTCAAGAGAGAAGCAAATAAATATATAAGAGAAGAAAACGCACATTCCATTCAGCATATCATTCATCACCAATGTCTTAATCAAGTCTATAACCGCACCTGGGATATACTTCGCGATTATCAGATCAACCTCAACCAAGCTTTTGCGTTTCTATTCCTTGTCATTGCCCTTAAAAGTAAAATTCTCAACAATTGTCAGGAATATGAGGTTACAGATATAAGAATTGAAGAGACAATTAAGATATCAAGCCATATGCCCATACCTTTGTATGATCAGGTCCATGTTCAGTAACATGCCGGATAAATACAAGTAAATCTGCAAGATGTATACTATATTGGACTCTTTTCACTGTGTCACTGGTGTTATGAGCAGATTGTTTCTTCTTAGTTCCACTACTAGATTCCTGCTTATCCATGGTACCTTCAGCAATGCCATACTCAAAAACTTTCTTGAGCATTGGATGTGTTTCTTGTGCAACCTCCGTCCAATCTTGTTCAGGTAACATGGTCATCAAGAGGGATAGCAGATCATTCTTTTCATATTTCCCAAGTGCCTGGTGCACTTGGTACAAATCTAGGAAAAGATGCCCTCTTGACATCAGTGCAATATGAGTTGTACGAAATCTCTTAGTCTTATTTGAGTTGTACGACCCGAGCTCTCCAATGCACTGCTTCATATCAGTATAAAACATCTTAAAGTACCCAGGGACATGTCCTTCAGCTGTGCAAAAGTATTTGTATAGGATATTTGCCAATTGTTTCAGATCCTCAGTCATTGTTCTTGGACTTGCATGCGCAGAAGTTACCTTTGCAACTTCAAATGTTGATGAGTTCTTCACTACCAGATCATTAAGAGAAAAATTACTAGACCAACTGTAGCCTTTTTTATGCTCATGAATGATATGCATCAAAAAAACCCAAGAATAATTCCCTTCCTAACACAGTAGTGCGACAACCGTAATCTTGAAATTATAGATCTGAGCAGCTTCCACAAGTCTATTCGATCTGTGTTTGTCCCACAAAACATTGAAGCGATGAGATGCTGTGTTAAAATGATACAGTTAGTTTTTACTCAAAAGACAGAGGCGCATAAGATTTTTTTCTTTTCTATCTCATGTAGAAAGCAAACCTTCTAGTAGGGGGCAAGCCATATCAATGCGAAGCTTAGGAGGCTTGTGTGAGATTTGTTGTCATTGTTCATCAAGATTATATTCAGTTATCAATATTTCTATAGCACTTCGTAAGAAGCACTCAACTCTATTTCAAAATGAACACATAGTTACAACATTTGCAAAAAGATAAAGATCTGTCTATACAACACACGTCGTAAATTTGAGGTACAAACAATCTTTAACCACACAATCCATAATAGTCAGATAAATTCCAACCGCAGTATTTGATAACATACATGTTACTGAGATTAGTAAGAACATTTTTACCACAAGGAGTTCCTAAGAAGCATGTGAAATTATTCATACACTTTCGGTTGACATTAAAAGAAAATTGCACTCTCCAGTCTTGGGCTCTCTATTGAACAACGAGATTTGGAGGGAGAGACGTCCCTCCAAACACAATTACGAGCATGTGGGGAATTGAACACGGGACCTCGGGGTTGAAACCACACACCCCTTGCCACTTGTCACATCCTGGGTTTTTCCCTAATTCATTTAAAAATAATTTACCCAAATAATCGGAATTTACGAAATTAACACGGAGTCAACCTATAATTTTAAAATACAATTAATAAATGGAAATGACATGATAGGATTTTTCTTGAATTCTTCATGTCAAAATACGCTAACAGGATTTTTTTGAATTTTTAGAGCACCCTAAGTATTTTTAATCAATTAAATAAGAAAACAGAATTTATAAGTCCCTTTTCCTTTTTCTCTTTTCTTTTTCTTTTTCTTCCTTTTTCCGTACGCCGTACGGCCTCCCTTTCCGCCGGCGCCCTAACGGGCCGACGGCCCAGCTCCCCCGCGCTCCTTCCTGGACGTGGGCCGAAGCCCACGGTCCCGCCGCGGCCAGCGCAAGTCCGGTTCCGCGTCCCCGCGCGGCCACCGGCAGTGGGCCCCACTGTCGGAGCCGCCTTCCCGCGCCCGCCGCCAACCGCCGCCGCGCGGCCGCGCCCCCCGCTTACCCGGCCGTTTCCGCCTCTCGCGCCGCGTGGGCCCCACGCCGGCTCCGCCCGTGCCGCCGCACCCGTGCCCGCACTTCCGCGCACCGCAACGGCCGCCGCCGCCCGAAACGGCCGCCGTATCTTCCCCTCTCTCTCCGAGTCCGAGTTTTCCGCGACCTTATCCCCGTCGTTTCGTGCCCGTTTCGGTCTCCTCTCCCCTATAAAACCCCCCGAGCTCCGCCTCGTTTCCCGTTTGATTCGTCGAGGTTTCTAGCCCGTGTCGCCGCCGTTCTCCGTCGTTCAACCGCCGGTGAGCTCGCCGCCGTCCTCGGGTTCCATTTTGTTTCGTTTGCGTCCTTTTTCCTTTCGCGCGCACGCCGCCGCTCGTCGGGTCGTCGCCGCCGGTCCGCCGCCGTTCGTCGGGTCGTCGCCGCCGCCCGCCGCCGCTCGGATGGTCGTCGCCGGCGCCACAATGGCCGCCGCCGCCGCGTCCAAACCCTAACCCAACCCTAGCGCCGCCCGTGCCGTCCGATCTTGCGGATCGGACGGATCGCGCCGTCCGTCGCGATGGATTTGCGCCGTCCGATCGTCGCCATCCGGCCGCCCGAGATCGCGCCACGTCGCCGCCAATCCGACCGCTCGGATTGCGCCACGTGCGCAATCCGGCCGCCGCGCCCGTCGCCGCGCGCCGCGGCCGTGCGCGTCGGCCCTAGGGCGACGCCGCCAGCCGACGTCATGCTGACGTCGAGCCACATGCCGCGCAAGGGTGACGTCACCGGGACTTAATTGCGCAATAAATAATTTAATCTTTTCTGTTTAGTTTAAAAATCGCAATTAAACTTCTAAAATTCATATCTTTTGAATCCGAGCTCCGTTTTAGTCCATTCAAACTTCATTAAATCCAGAAAAATGTCAAGAATCCATTAAAAATACTTTTCAGTGCTGTTTCAGTAGACTTTTTAGGGTGTTTGTTGAGTGCTTTGTTTGTCGTGTAGATCCCGAGTTTTCCGCGAGCCCGTTCTCTTGAAGTAGTCGCCGAGGTTCCTCGCCTCCGAGCAAGGCAAGTCATACCTTACATTGACCATATTGTACCTATTTTATGTAAATATCTTTTTTTTCTTTCATTCAAATACTGCATATGTTTTAGAATGTCATTTCATGGGATGTTTTATACCTATTGTACTCAACCATAGGATTGTTTACCTTATACCATTGATAACTTGGGATCCAATGTGACTAGATGATAGTTTAAGGTTGCTTAGTCATGCTTAGCGCAACTAGCTCACTTAAGGGAATCACAATAAACAAGTTTATTTCTAAAGTGGTCCTTCCGATGATATTAAGATATGACTTTGGTTCTTAATAATACTGAATTATAAGAAAGGTGGGTCGTGAGCACATGGTTGGACTTTGGTTAGCGTGCTCATGACGATTAAGGACCGGTTCACGGGAAACCCTGGAAGAAATGTCGTGCATACCACAAGCCAGCATGGGTAATGGCTGGGCTTGTAGCATAGCTGTCTCTAGTTAACGTATCCCAGAGAGGGTGAGCGTGATGGAGTTGGGTCGGCCCCGGTTTTAAGGGTTGACCAGCTTCCGGATTCACCGCGGCACTAGAGGGCTGCCCATTGCCCGATGGGAATGGGGCGAAACCTTGGTGTGGTACGATTGATTAGAGGGAGTTATGTGAAGGGTCTGTCACAATTCCTTTCCGGGCACCGTGGTGGTGCACCGCGCACGGTAACGTGTTGTGGGATTGTGTCTTGTGGGTACGATTGTACACCTCGATCGAGTAAAAACTATTCGAATAGCCGTGCCCACGGTTACGGGCGTTCGACCAGATTCACCTTGATTAGTCTCATTTTCTTTATTCGCATGAAATGTTGGATTATGACTAGTGCGGGTGGATGGATGGGCTGTTGCAACGTGGTTTGAGCGTTGGACGGTGTTTATTTAATCTTGCTTAAATGTTACTCTTTTTTCTGTCTTCAAATATCATTACGTATTCGCAAAATGCTTGTTTATGCAAATTGAGCCCTTGACCTTTCCTTGTTATTTATCTTGCATCATGTCCCCTTTTCGGTGTGACTTGTTGAGTACGGTGGTTGTACTCGGTCTTGCTTCTTTTTCCCCTTCGGTGCGAGGTTGAGAGCGAGGTCTTCGAGGAGGTGTAGGCTTGTTCTCGTCAAGGTTTAGCTGTGGTGTTGGTGTTCCACTTCGCTCGTGTCAAGTTTCGCTTAAGTCAGTTTTTTTTCTTTTCCGCTGCATTTTTGTAACTCTTTTATATTGTTTCTAAGACGAGGATTCGTATTATCAATAACGTCGGTTTGTGTACCTCGCGATTCCCGGACGAGGATGTAATGCACAAATTAGCTGAAAATTCGGTGTGAATTTCGGGCGTGACAAGTTGGTATCGAGCCTTCCCTGGATCGTAGGACAAGCCAACGGAAACCTTAAGAGCCCTCTAATTCTTTTCATGTGCATATGTTTTGAAAAAAAAGGGGTGTTTTGAAAAGTGGAGTCGAGTCTAGGGTTTAGGAATTGCGAAAATGGGATGTTGGTCGCGGGTTTTTGAGCATGTTTTGATTTTTCCCACTCCTTTGTTTCTATAGATGGCAGGTTCCCCAGCGACGCACTGCGGAAAAGGGATGGCAGGTTTCGTGGCAGAGCTGGCGCGTATGGCCCTTGCAGTTGGATATCCTGAAGCACCGGAGTATACGACGGTTGCGCCTCGGTGGCGAGTTGCCATACCGTGTTCGGTTGGAGGTTCACGGGTTTGTGGGAACGTGTCTTCCCAACATGGAGGTCACGGCTTCGGAGGCACGTCGATCACGCTTGTCAAGAAGCCGCCTACGATGTTGGCCGGGATGAGGGAGCGCATGATGCGACCTTCGCACCTCCTCCTACCGCTACCATCCCCGTCGAGGTAGTTCCTCCGAGGTCGGTGCATTCAAGTCTACGGCAGAGGAGAATGACACTACCTTCGGTCACATGTGCACCGTGCTCAAAGGACTGGATCGGATGCACTCGACCTACACAAGGCGACCAAGGAGCCGAATGACAAGAAGCTGCGAGGATCGCGCGACCGCGGACGAAGTGGTTCGCTGAAGAAGGAAGTAGGCGAGTTGAAGGGACTCCCGCCACCGGTTGGGGTCGAGACTCCGCACTACGCCTCGGAAGACCACCACCGCGCTGTCCGTATCCAGCTAGCCCCTCGGATTCCCCGCCTTCTCCGGCTCCACCCGCTCCGGTTCCGGCGCGGTTCCGTTCCTCTGCTGCGGTCCGCCCCCACCTTTGCTCCGGCCTTGGCGAATCCAGGCGGAGGTGGCGTGTGGTTGGATCTCCGTCTCCGGTGACTCAAGCTCGGATAATTCGGTGAAGACATGGACTCAGAAGAGACTCAAGATTCCTCGGAGGGAAGAGGCGGGATCGGTTGGGCTACGGCAACCGATTCGAAGAGTCCAAGTCGAGGTGACGCCGAGGACTCCGGGAGCCGTTCGGAAGAATGGGGATCTTCCGAAGGAAGCGGTTTGATTCCTCGTCTCGTGGATCGTTCTAGTTGCCCTCCTTAGTTTTACTGTTTTTCTTAGTTTGTCTCCTTGGTAGTTCTTTGTGTGTTAGGCCTGTGTGTGTGGGATAGCGGCGGTCGATATCAAGAGTGATATGATGACCAATTAAGGATGTTTGGTGCTTTTCCTTGTTTTTAGTCAAGATCGAACAATGCATTTGAATTTAAATAATAAAGATTAGTGCTAAGTCTGTCTGTTTTCTTCTTTTCTCTCTCTCGGTCGGTCGTCTCCTTCGGATGGTGAACACCGGGACCGGCGGGCGAACGAAACAATGGGCGTCGAGTGCCGACAACCACGAGGCTCACGACGCCAATGGCAATGCTCCTCCACCGCCACCCGAGAATCCCACCATTGCTCAAGTGCTCGCTTCACGAGACACGAGATGACGGCTGCGATGATGCGGCAAATGCAACAACAAGCACCACCGGATGCAACGCAATGCTGCAACAAATGCAGCAAGCGGCAATAATCGGTTGCCGCCCCACCACCCCAGTCAAGCCGCGAGTTTCTTCGTGTCCGACCGCCGACCTTCTCCAGCACCACCAATCCCATGGAGGCTAATGATTGGCTTCATGCCATAGAGAAGAAGTTGGATCTGCTGCGGTGCACGGATCAAGAGAAAGTCTCTTTTGCCACTCATCGATTCTGGTCCCGCTTCGCTTGGTGGGACAACTATTTGGTTACTCGCCGGCGGGAAGCTAGCTTACCAGGAAGAGTTTCGTCGCGGTTTCGGGACCGCACATATTCCTGCGGGAATAGTTGCACGAAAAAACGTGAGTTCCGTTCCCTTGAGCAGGTAACGGATCGATTCGAGTATCCGCACGAGTTCAATCGTCTTGCCCGTTATGCCCCGGAAGATGTGCGCACCGATGCGGAAAGGCGGGGAAAAGTTTTTGGCTGGTTTGGATGATGAACTCGCGGACAAGCTTATCTCCGGTGAGTATGCTAACTTTGAGAAGCTGGTCGACAAGGCCATTCGACAAGAAGATCGCGCAAACAAGATGATCAAGAAGAGAAAAGTATTCCGATACACGACCTCCTCAACGCGGGAAATCAGCGAGGCCGCGTTTCATGCCCGGAAGTCGAGTGGACCTACCACCATGATTGTTCGTCGGCATCGACCTTATCACCCGGGAATTTCCAAGCGCGGTAGTGGCGCGGTCGGCAACACGTACTCCGGCCCGCGCCATCCAACGGCGCCATCCCAGCAACAGTCACAGCCACCACCTCCAAGGAAGGACTCGGGAGGAAAGCCAGGAGTCTGTTTCAACTGTGGTGACCTAGGGCATTTTGCAGACAAGTGTCCGAAGCCAAGACGTGCTGGGCCAAGGTTCATCCAGGCTCGAGTCAATCATGCGTCCGCCGAGGAAGCACGACCGCTCTGAAGTTATACTGGGTATGTTTCTGTAAACTATACTCCGCCACGTATTATTTGATTACGGCGCTACACATTCATTTATCTCAAAGCAATTTGTTGGGGCACATGGGTTGTCAGTAGTGGGACTTAAGATACCTATGAGGGTTCAAACCTTTGGAAACCACTTGGAGACCACTCAGTACTGTCCCTCAATAGCCATAGAAATCCAAGGATCTGTGTTTCTAGCCAACCTTATCCTCCTTCAGTCCAAAGGCATAGATGTCATTCTTGGGATGGATTGGTTGTCCGGACATAAGGGAGTAATCGATGCGCTAGTCGCACCATTACTCTAATTAATACGAAAGGAGAAAGAGTTGTTTTTCGCTCTCCCATGCAAGTCAAGTCCATAGCAAGTTTGAATCATGTTTCCACCGGGAATCGTTCGAAATGGCGGCCAAGACCCTGTGAAGTTAGAGGATATCCCCATCGTCGAGAATACCTGAAGTTTTCCCAGGATTTAACTCGATGCCGCCAAAAGGGAAATTGAATTCGGATTGACCTAGTACCAACAGCCCCAATACACAAGAGGCCATATAGGATGGGAGCCAACGAGTTGGCCGAAGTAAAGAAGCAAGTGGATGAACAGTTGCAAAAAGGGTATATTCGCCCGAGCACGTCGCCTTGGGGTGCTCCGGTGATTTTTGTGGAAAAAAAGACAAGACCAAGAGAATGTGTGTGGATTATCGAGCCCTCAATGAGGTTACTATCAAGAACAAGTATCCCCTACCACGGATTGATGACTTATTCGATCAACTCAAAGGGGCCAAGGTATTTTCCAAGATAGATCTGCGATCGGGCTATCATCGATTAAGGATTCGGAAGAGGACATTCCCAAGACCGCCTTCACCACCGGATATGGGTATACGAGTGTACGGTCATGTCTTTTGGTTTAACCAATGCACCATTTCTTTATGAACCCGATGAACAAGGTGTTTATGGAGTTCTTGGATAAATTCGTAGTGGTGTTCATTGACGACATTTTGGTCTACTCTAAGTCGAGGAGGATCATGAGCAACATCTTCGGACGGTGCTCGAAAAGTTGAGAGACCATCAACTCTACGCCAAGTTTAGCAAGTGTGCTTTACGGTTAAAGGAGGTACGGTTCCTCGGCCACATTGTGAATGCCCAAGGAGTAGCCGTGGATCCGGCAAATGTGGAATCGGTTACTAAGTGGACCCCGCCTAAGACGGTTACGCGGATCCGAAGTTTCCTTGGACTTGCGGGTTACTACCGCCGCTTCATTGAGAACTTCTCCAAAATCGCCAAGCCAATGACTCAACTGTTGAAGAAAGATGAGAAGTTTAAATGGTCGGCGGAATGCAATAGGAGTTTTGAAGAGCTCAAGAGGAAGTTGGTGTCGCACCGGTGTTGATCTTGACCAGACCCAAAAAGGACTTCCAAGTTTATTGTGATGCATCTCGCCAAGGGTTGGGATGTGTGTTGATGCAAGAAGGCAAAGTGGTCGCATATGCATCTCGTCAATTGCGCCCACATGAAAACAACTACCCCACTCATGATCCGGAGTTATCCGGTAGTTCATGCATTGAAGATCGCGACACTATCTAATTGGTAATCGTTGTGAAGTGTATACGGATCACAAAAGTCTTAAGTACATTTTCACCCAACTGATTTAAACCTCCGTGAGAGAAGATGGTTGGAACCGATCAAAGATTATGACTTAGGGATACATTACCATCCCGGCAAAGCTAATGTGGTTGCGGATGCACTAAGTCGAAAGAGTTATTGCGCCACCCTCAGTGTCGAAGGAATGCGTGACCAGTTGCAGCAGGAATTCGAGAATCTAAATCTACGAGTGGTGGATTTTGGTTTTGTGGTGCTCGGAAGCCAACCCACTCTCATTGATCAAATTCGGGTGCTCGGGCGTCGGATCCCGAAATGGCCGAACTCAAGAAGAACATGAGAGTCGGAAAAGCTCGTGGTTTTTCGGAAGATGAACATGGCACAATCTGGATGGGAAAGAGATTGTGTGTGCCAGAGGACAAGGATTTGAAAAAGGCGATCCTTACGGAAGTTCACCAAACCCAATACTCAATTCACCCTGGCAGTACAAAGATGTATCAAGACCTCAAAGAAAAGTTTTGGTGGGTCGCATGAGGAGGGAGATAGCCGAGTTCGTTGCACTTTGTGATGTTTGTTAGCGAGTGAAGGCGAACATCAACGGCCCGCCGATGTTGCAACCACTTCGATTCCGTGGAAATGGGAAGAAATTGGGATGGATTTCATCACGGGTTTACCCCGTACAACGTCAGGATATGACTCAATTTGGGTCGTAGTGGACCGACTCACCAAGGTGGCCCACTTCATACCAGTACATACTACCTACTCGGGAAGAAGTTGGCGAGCTTTATCTCGCAAGGATCATGTGTTTGCATGGCGTGCCTAAGAAGATCGTGTCCGATAGGGAAGTCGGTTTACTTCCAAATTACGGAAGAAGTTGCAAGAAGAACTCGGTACCGTTTGAATTTTAGCACGGCCTATCATCCGCAAACAGACGGCCAACGAGAGAGTGAATCGATTTTGGAAGATATGCTAAGAGCATGCGCGCTCAATTTTGGAAAAGCATGGGACAAAAGCTTGCCCTATGCAGAATTCTCTTACAACAACGGCTATCGAGCCGCATTCAAATGGCACCGTATGAAGCACTTGTATGGACGGAAATGCCGCACACCCTGTTGCAGGACCGGACGAGGTGAGCGCCGATTGTTTGGCACGGAAGTAACAGCGAGCGGGAGGAAAAGATCCGAGTGATTCGGGAAAAGTTGAAGATTGCGCAGTCCCGACAGAAGAGCTATGCCGATAATCGTCGAAGAGATCTCGCTTTTGAAGTAGGGGATTTTGTGTATCTTCGCGTCACACCACTCCGGGGAGTACACCGTTTCCAAACCAAAGGTAAGTTGGCACCACGTTTCGTGGGACCATACGGGATTCGGGAACGTCGAGGAGAAGTGGCCTATCTGGAGCTTCCTCCAACATGGTGGTATTCACGACGTGTTTCATGTGTCCCAGTTGAAGAAGTGTTTAAGGGTACCAGAAGAACAGGCGAGTCCAGATCAGGTGGAAATCCAAGAGGACTTAACCTATGTAGAGAGACCAGCACGTATTCTTGAGGTCAGTGAGAGAAGGACTCGGAACAAGGTTATCGGGTTTTGCAAGGTTCAATGGACTCATCACTCCAGGAAGAAGCTACTTGGGAACGAGAAGATGAGCTAAAGGCCGCGCACCCGCACCTCTTCGCCGGTACCTCCGAATCTCGGGGTCGAGATTCCGTTTAAGGGGTAGGTTGTCACATCCTCGGTTTTTCCTAATTCATTTAAAAATAATTTACCGGAAATAATCGGAATTTCGAAATTAACTGAGTCAACCTATAATTTTAAAATACAATTAATAAATGGAAATGATATGATAGGATTTTTCTTGAATTCTTCATGTCAAAATACGCTAACAGGATTTTTACTTGGAATTTTTAGAGCACCCTAAGTATTTTTAATCAATTAAATAAGAAAACAGGAATTTAATTAAGTCCCTTTTTCCTTTTTCTCTTTTCTTTTTCTTTTTCTTCCTTTTTCCGTACGCCGTACGGCCTCCCTTTCCGCCGGCGCCCTAACGGCCGACGGCCCGGCTCCCCGCGCGCTCCCCCGGACGTGGGCGAAGCCCACTCCCCGCCGCCGCGCAAGTCCGGTTCGCGTCCCCGCGCGCGCGGGCCAACAGTGGGCCCCACTGTCGGAGCCGCTCCCGCGCCGGCCGGCCAGCGCCAGCGCCATAGCCCCGCCCGCCGCTTACCCGGGCCGTTCCGCCTCTCGCGCCGCGTGTGGCCCCACGCCGGCTCCGCCCGTGCCGCCGCACCCGTGCCCGCACTTCCCGCGCACCGCAACGGCCGCCGCCCCGAAACGGCCGCCGTATCTTCCCTCTCTCTCTCCGAGTCCGAGTTTTCCGGCGACCTTATCCCCGTCGTTTCGTGCCCGTTTCGGTCTCCTCTCTCCCCTATAAAACCCCGAGCTCCGCCTCGTTTCCCGTTTGATTCGTCGAGGTTTCTAGCCCGTGTCGCCGCCGTTCTCCGTCGTTCAACCGCCGGTGAGCTCGCCGTCCTCGGGTTCCATTTTGTTTCGTTTGCGTCCTTTTTCCTTTCGCGCGCACGCCGCCGCTCGTCGGGTCGTCGCCGCCGGTCCGCCGCCGTTCGTCGGGTCGTCGCCGCCGCCCCCGCCGCTCGGATGGTCGTCGCCGCGCCGCAATGGCCGCCCGCCGCGGCGTCCAAACCCTAACCCTAACCCTAGCGCCGCCCCGTGCCGTCCGATCTTGCGGATCGGACGGATCTGCGCCGTCCGATCGCGATGGATTTGCGCCGTCCGATCGTCGCCATCCGGCCGCCGGATCGCGCCACGTCGCCGCCAATCCGACCGCTCGGATTGCGCCACGTGGCGCAATCCGGCCGCGCCCGCGCCGCGCCGCGCTGCATGCGTGCGGCGCGTCGCCCTAGGGCGCGCCGCCCGCCGACGTCATGCGGCGTCGCCACGTGCCAGCGCAAGGGTGACGTCACCGGGACTTAATTGCACAATAAATAATTTAATCTTTTCTGTTTAGTTTAAAAATCGCAATTAAACTTCTAAAATTCATATCTTTTGAATCCGAGCTCCGTTTTAGTCCATTCAAACTTCATTAAATCCAGAAAAATGTCAAGAATCCATTAAAAATACTTTTCAGTGCTGTTTCAGTAGACTTTTTAGGGTGTTTGTTGAGTGCTTTGTTTGTCGTGTAGATTCCGAGTTTTCCGGCGAGCCCGTTCTCTTGAAGTAGTCGCCGAGGTTCCTCGCTCCGAGCAAGGCAAGTCATACCTTACATTGACCATATTGTACCTATTTTATGTAAATATCTTTTTTTTTCTTTCATTCAAATACTGCATATGTTTTAGAATGTCATTTCATGGGATGTTTTATACCTATTGTACTCAACCATAGGATTGTTTACCTTATACCATTGATAACTTGGGATCCAATGTGACTAGATGATAGTTTAAGGTTGCTTAGTCATGCTTAGCGCAACTAGCTCACTTAAGGGAATCACACTAAACAAGTTTATTTCTAAAGTGGTCCTTAGATGATATTAAGATATGACTTTGGTTCTTAATAATACTTGAATTATAAGAAAGGTGGGTCGTGAGCACATGGTTGGACTTTGGTTAGCGTGCTCATGACGATTAAGGACCGGTTCACGGGAAACCCTGGAAGAAATGCCGTGCATACCACAAGCCAGCATGGGTAATGGCTGGGCTTGTAGCATAGCTGTCTCTAGTTAACGTATCCCAGAGAGGGTGAGCGTGATGGAGTTGGGTCGGCCCGGTTTTAAGGGTTGACCAGCTTCCGGATTCACCACGGCACTAGAGGGCTGCCCATTGCCCGATGGGAATGGGGGCGAAACCTTGGTGTGGTACGATTGATTAGAGGGAGTTATGTGAAGGGTCCGTCACAATTCCTTTCGGGCACCGTGATGGTGCACGCGCACGTAACGTGTTGTGGGATTGTGTCTTGTGGGTACGATTGTACACCTCGATCGAGTAAAAACTATTCGAATAGCCGTGCCCACGGTTACGGGCGTTCGACCGATTCACCTTGATTAGTCTCATTTTCTTTATTCGCATGAAATGTTGGATTATGACTAGTGCGGGTGGATGGATGGGCTGTTGCAACGTGGTTTGAGCGTTGGACGGTGTTTATTTAATCTTGCTTAAATGTTACTCTTTGTTTTACTTGTCTTCAAATATCATTACTGTATTCGCAAAATGCTTGTTTATGCAAATTGAGCCCTTGACCTTTCCTTGTTATTTATCTTGCATCATGTCCCCTTTTCCGGTGTGACTTGTTGAGTACGGTGGTTGTACTCGGTCTTGCTTCTTTTTCCCCTTCGTGCGGAGGTTGAGAGCGAGGTCTCCGAGGAGGTGTAGGCTTGTTCTCGTCAAGGTTTAGCGTGGTGTTGGTGTTCCGCTCGCTCGTGTCAAGTTTCGCTTAAGTCAGTTTTTTTTCTTTTCCGCTGCATTTTTGTAACTCTTTTATATTGTTTCTAAGACGAGGATTCTGTATTATCAATAACGTCGGTTTGTGTACCTCGGCTGATTCCTGGACGAGGATGTAATGCACAAATTAGCTGCAGAAATTCTGGTGTGAATTTCTGGGCGTGACACCACTGCACTATCAAGTGCATCTCACAATTGAACTACTTTTGTTTCTGATTGTCCAGTGGGACAGGTCCACATACAAGCTCTCTCTCTCTCTAGCAAATTGTATCACCATAAATTAACTAATTCGAAAGGTAATGGCAGGAATTTGTAAAGCATGTTTTCAGCTGATATAACATTTGTAAAAACCCATGGTAAATAAGTAGCAAGTCGCACCTCACATATGAATTGGATATTTTTGTACCCAGCTTTGCATAGTGTCCTTGGAAGTGCCAATAGTATACACAAAAAGTTCTGTCGTGCTGATATATCATGGACTTTAGTTCGCCGGCATGAAAAGGCCCTTCTCTGTACTCAACTTTAAAGCTGCAGAAGACTATAGTGTCAAAAACAAATTTATAATATGATATATAAATCATATTGGGCTAGGCAAATTAATCATAGTTGCACATTGGATCATTGGACCAGGGTTATGGCTATCTTTTCACATCACACCAAGTTTCCACATTGCTTTACATATTGGACATTTAGACTAGGGTTCATACATAAGCTGACATCGAACCACAGGACCAGCTCCTTCGCCATTTGCAGTTGGAGGCGGATACTACCAACATGGTGGTCGCTCCAGCTCTGCAGGCGCTTAGCTGTGTTCGCAAAACACTAGGCAAGCACAAAGAGAGGGGGAAGGCCAGCCGGCGGCTGCCAGGCATCCTGCACGACCTGGAGGAAACCCTCAAATTTGGGCCAAACGGCCTCAAACCGGAAGCAATGTGCCCTTGGGGAATCAACACAGGAATGTAAAAGAAGAGCACAGTGGTCCGACGCAGCAGAAGAGGCTGCTTGGAGGAGGCAGGAGGGGAAGATATCAAGCCATATGCCCATACCTTTGTATGATCAGGTCCATGTTTAGTAACTTGTCATATAAATACAAGCAAATCTGTAAGATGTATACTATATTGGACTCTTTTCACTGTGTTACTGGTGTTATGAGAAGATTGTTTCTTCTTAGTTCCACTACTAGATGCCTGTTTGTCCATGTTACCTTTAGCAACGCCATACTCAAAAACTTTCTTGAGTATTGGATGTTTTTTTGCAAGCTTCGTCTAATTTTGTTCAGACAACATGGCCGTCAAGAGGGATATATAGCAGATCCTTCTTTTCATCTTTCCCAAGTGCCTGGTGCACTCGGTACAAATCTAAGAAAAGATGCCCCGTGACATCGCGGACTTAAGTGCAATATGAGAAACCAAGTACCTCTGGAATCTCTTGGTCTTATCTGAGTTGTACGACCCGAGCTCTCCAATGCACTGCTTCATATCAGTATAAAGCATCTTAAAGTACCCAGGGACATGTCCTTCAGCTGTGCAAAAGTATTTCTCCAGGATATTTGCCAATTGTTTCAGATCCTCAGCCATTGTTCTTGGACTTGCATGCGTAGAAGTTATCTTTGCAATTTCAAATGTTGATGAGTTCTTCACTATCAGATCATCAAGATAAAAATCACCAGACCAACTGCAGCCTTTTTTATGCTCATGAATGATATGCATAAAAAAACCCAGGAATAATCTCCTTCCTAACACAATGGTATTGGCGACAACTACAATCTTGGAATCATAGATCTGAACAGCTTTTACAAGTCTATTTTGTGTTTGTCCCACAAAATATTGAAGCGATGAGATGTTGTGTTAAAATGATACAGTTAGTCTTTACTCAAAAGACAGAGGCACATAAGACTTTATCTCATGTAGAGAGCAAACCTTCTAGCAGTGAGCAAGCCATCAATGCGAAGCTTAGGAGGATTGTGTGAGATTTATTGCCATTGTTCATCAAGATTATATTCAGTTCGGTGATGAATCTAGAATTATTTTGTAGGGGGTGCTGAAGTCGGTGACGACGCATATAAACTCTTATTGTGACACATATAAACCTAAAACTTTGAAGGGGGTTGCACTACTTCGTCGGGGTAGGGGCTTAGGGGGGCTGCACTACTTCGTTGGGGTAAGGGGGGCCAAAGCCCCCCCAGCCCCCCTATCACATCCGCCGCTGATTCAGTTATCATTCTTTCTATAACACTTCGTAAGAAGCTCTCAACGCTATTTCAAAATGAAAGCACAGTTACAACATTTGCAAGAAGGATAAAGATATGTCTATACAACATACGCTGTAAATTTGAGGTACAAATAATCTTTAACTACACAATTCAAAATAGCCTGATAAATTCCAATCACAGTATTTGGCAGCATACATGTTATTGAGATTAGTAAGAACATTTTGACCACAATAGGAGTTCCTAAGAAGCATGAGAAATTATTCATACACTTTTAGTTGACATTAAAAGAAAATTACACTCTCCAGTCATTCATATATTCTCTTGTCTTCACTCTGCTACCTATTGAACTACTTTTACTTTCGATTGTCCGGTGGGACAAGTCCACATGCATGCTCTCTCTTTCTCTCTCTAGCAAATTGTGCCACCATAAATTAACAAATTCGAAAGGTAATGTAGTGCTGGCCAAATGGGCGGCCCGACACGGCCCGGCATGGGCGCGGCCGAGGCACGACCCGTTAGGCACGGCCACTGTGACGGGCCGTGCCGGCCCGCGTGCCCCGTCCCCGGCCCAAGCACGGCCCACGGGAGGCGGGCCGTGTCCGTGCTTGGCACGGCACGAATATGGCCCATGGGCCGTGGCCGAGCCCACGGGTCCACAAGGCACGACCGAAATAAAAAATAGATAAAAATATGAAAAAATAGAAAAAAATAAACAACCCTATTATTTCTGTAGATAAAAATTAAAATTTTAAATAAAGGTTAAAAAATAAAATAATGATATATTGGTCACGTTGAAAATATGAAAAAAATAATCTATTCGTCATCTATTCTTCATATTGAAATTATTGAAATAAATATTGACACTTACTATATGTTAAAAATAGTAGTGACCTTTATTGATGTTTATATCATTATATGATACAATGATACATGTTGCCTCGTTAAAAACTTTGTCATGTAAAAACTCGTAGGGAAAACTGAGAAAACCATGACAAAGAAAAGAGTACAGCTCAAAGATCACAACTACTTCTAACAAAGTTCTATTGGGGTTAGTCTGGATCTAAGTAGAGGTTCTCGAACTAGGCGGCCAATTCTTGGTTCTCAGCAGTGTATTGGCCATGTTGTCTAGCTAGCTCCCAGTCTTTAACGCTTAGTAGCATTTCGACGTGGTCGCTGCTCAGATTTGTCCTCCTTTCTTCGATGATTTGATCGCAAAGGCTGAAGGCCGATTCGGAGGACACTGTTGACACGGGCACCGTCAACACATCCCGTTCAAGTTTGGAAAGCACGGGATATGCCATCTTGTGGTCATTCCACCATCCGAGGATGTTGAAATCTTGTGCTTCATGCCTGATGGCGTTGCTGTCCACATAAGTTGACAACTCTTCGGCAACACCATGCGAAGAGACGTCTCCACTTCCAGCCGACGAACTGCCATCCCCTTGGCTTGAAGATGAGCCACCCTAAATTCTACCCCACTGTATCTTCTTCTTACCTGTAGTGGGGATAGGAGGGGGTCTCTGCTGGCGAACTTCCTGAAACTTTAGTTCGTACTTTCCAAAAACTTCATATAGTTTACTCCTAACCTTAGTATAAAAAGAACTATAATCTACACCTACAATATCTCCAATAAGTGATAAAATAGTGGAGAATCCCCTTAATTTACCCCTAGGATCTAATATGAAAGCAAAAGCATACAATATAGGTATTTTTTTTTCCAATATTTTAAATATTTTTGTTTCATGTGAAAGACAGGTTGGGCTAGAATTTCATCATTTTCATATTCTTTTAACAACGTGGCAGTTTCGAGAATATTGTGCAAAATTAAATTGGCGGTTGGATAGTAAACTTGGGACGAGTAAGAGTAAACTCATAAAAAGTTTCAAGAAATTGGTAATATCTTTGGACAATTGCCCAGACGTGCTCCTCAGTATTGGCCCACCGTCGCTGTTTCTTGGGTCATTACGTGACTGGACAAAATCAGTTAGTAAATCACAATAAGGTAAAACAACTTTTAACATTAAATAGGTTGCATTCCATTGATGCTCTGTATCCATGGCAAACTTACGTGCTTACCGGCCGCATGGCAAAACCTCTTCCATGCAGCAATTCGCAGGTTAGAAGCAGTTAACCACGCGATTGATTGACGAACAGCGTCGATATGAACATTTACTCTCTTTATCCCAGTCTTAACAATCAAATTAATTATATGACAAGCACAACGCTGATGGAGTAGAAAAGACTGCGCATAAACACAAAACAAAGGTTGCAATATTTCCATTGCCCTAGAATTAGCAGATGCATTATCTAGTGCGACAGCAAATATTTTATCTGCAAGATTATATTCATTAATTACCTCCCTAATTCTTTCAGCTATGTTTTCACATATGTGAGACATTTATTAATCGGAGGCCTAGAACTCATTTTTGCAACTCCCAATCATCATTAACAAAATGAACAACTACGCTAAGGTAATCCTCCCTAGCTCCACTACTCCATTTATCTGAGGTAACACTAACAGAGAAAGTGCATGTACTAAATAGTTCCTTAAGTGCAGTACTACCCTTCTCATAAAAATTTTCTAAATCTCGGGTTGTTGTTTGTCTACTAACAGCTTTGAATCTAGGATTATGCGATTGCTGAACGTACTCTTCGAAAGCAGGAGACTCCCCAAAGTTCAAGGGTAAATCTTGTCTGGCGATTAACCGACAAGATTTTCCCGAGCTACCATGGGATTGTACTCCCAGCTACGTATCGTATCGTCCGGGTTTAGCATCAGTTGTTGCTGCCGCAATTGTATTCCTTGCTTCCTTGCACACGCCTTCGCATGACGCTTTAGGTGTCCTGTACCACCAGAAGATCGTGCAGATAAAGTATTCCTACAAATACTACATCTAGCTTGTGTTACCTCCCTCCCGTCGGGGCCGGTCACTTTCACCTCGTCGAAGTGCTGCCACACACCGGAGGTTCTCGATCTTTTCGATCCGGTGTGTGTCGAAACACTTCCGCTCGCGGATCCGAAAAATCCTTCCGGCCGTCGCCGCCGTCGCCCGGTTCCTCCTCCACAGTTGGTGGAGTTGGAGCCGATCCGGAGGCATCGTCAAACCCCGACATGTAATTGGGGTCGAAATCACCCAAAGTGAACGACGGCGACTGATATGGATAGTTCGGATTCATTCTGCAATTTTAATCCGAAATAAACAAATTTTAGATATTTATTAAATACACAAACAAAATACAAATAATACATACATATGAATATCACTTACAACTTTCCAACCGCAAGCGCTTCACACCTCTGCGATCAAACTAATTAACTACGAAATTAATTTTGATTTTTGACAAAATTTGAGCAAATTTTGTCAAAACCAAAAAATTAGAGCACAAGAGAGCACTTGAGACTTGAGAGCACAAAATGAGATGTTTGGGGTGAGGAGAAATGGCTGGGGTGGATGCCCTATTTATAGGACGAAATTTCATATTTTTGGAATTTTTTCAGATTTTTTTCGAATTTTTTGGCCTCCAATGGCTAGTTTTAAATTCTATCCGTTATACTAGCCATTGGGACACGTGTCAATCACCCATTCGCCGGTTCAAAACGCCACTGCACGGCCCGTCAGCGCCAGCGGCCCCTGCCCGCCATGCGTCGCAACGCCATTCGCCGTCCCGCCGCGCCGTGCCGTGCCGGCCCGTGGGCCGTGCCGTGCTCGGGCTGGCACGGAATAGTAGTCGTGCCGTGCCGTGCCGACCCGCGGGCACGGCCGTCGGCCCAGGCACAGCACGGTCCGTCGTGCCGTGCCGGCACGACCCATCTCGAGCCGTGTCGGGCCGGTGCACAGTGCCGTCGTGCCCGAGCCGGCACGCCTCGGCCCGACCCACTTGGTCACCACTAAGGTAATGGCAGGAATTTGTAAAGCGATTCATCACTATTTTCAGCTGATATAACATTTGGAAAAACTCAGGGTAAATAAGTAGTAAGTCGCACCTCACATATGAATAGGATATTTGTGTACCTAGCTTTGCATAGCGTCCTTGGAAGTGCCAATAGTATACACAAAAAGTTTTGTTGTGCTGGCATATCATGGACTTCAATTCACCGGCATAAAAAGACTCTTCTCTGTGCTCGACTTTGAAGCTGCAGGAACCTATAGTGTAAAAAAACAAATTTATAATATGATATATAAATCATACTGGGCTAGGCAAATTAACCATAGTTGCTGATTGGACCATTGGACCAGGGTTATGGCCATCTTTTCATATCATACCAAGTTTCCACATTGCTTTACATATTGGACTGGGGTTCATGCATAAGCTGTCACCGGACTTTGGCTCACCCACAGGAGTAGGTGACTAGTGATAGGCACCTCCACCGCTGCTTCCCTGGCTCGTGCCACCACTGCTACCTCCGCTTGATCTGCATCAGGACAGGGAGCAACCAATCCAATCTACTTTTATCTCTTCTGCTAGTCTCTAACATCCCCATGATGGAACAAATGGTGCGTGATTAACAATGACTAGAGTTGCGGGGAAACACAAGATAGGCATATAGATGGCCTAGCAAGCTATTGGTCAGCAATGGTGGCAGCGCTCTGCCCGAGTCTGGCAGAAGAATGACGACTGGATATAGTTGTTTAGTTATTTCTAGAAAGTTAAAAAAAGGAACTTGCAATGGCTGGAACACGCGTTAATGTCATCTTCTTAAACTACGGTGCTTCGAGGTGTCCTATGATCATCATCAAAAACTTGTTGGGGCCAATGAAAATTTATTCCAACCGGTTATGTTTCAAGGTGTCCATGGTCATCACCAAACACTTCTAGCCAATGAAAATGAGCTCGTTCCGACTAGTTTATTAGCGAAGGGAGAGGGGAAGTTGAGGGAAACGAAGGAGGGGATCCTAACACACATCGGAAAGCATTGGCTTAGATAGGAAGCAGGGCAGTGAGGAAGATCAAATTAGCACAACCGGATGGAGGAGGTTCGTCCAACCAGTGAAACTGGTCCAATGTGCAAACTATAGGTGTTGTGTGAAAAGATGACCATAGCTCTGGTTCAATGTATACTGTCAATTTACCAAGCCCAATATGAAATTTACTTTTTTTCGAAATAGGGTGAAATTTACTCTATGATATATCAATCCAAGAATTAGTTTATACCTTCAGAGGAACTGGAGAAACTCCTCACCAACTACTTGGTCTTGTCTCTTGTTAACTAGTGTAGTGGCATAACTTCGCCGGTTTGGTATCCGTAGGGTCGGCCCTCGCGGGGGGCAAGGTGTGCGGCCGCCCAGGGCCCCACAACCTAGGGGCGCTACATCTAATTAGTGTTCAGTACTAATCTCAATATGTATTCACGTAATAGACTAACGGAGCCTGCATTCGTGGCTCAAGACTAGCCTCTCACGTGCATGAAACGAATCCGAGAAGCTGAGAAGGCTTTTGAAGTTAATTATTTTTTTTGTTGTGGTTGATATGGCGACCACTTCTTTGAAGAGCAGATTTGAAGAACTCATGGTGTTTAAAGATATATTTGGATTTTTATCCAGCTCAAGCACTTTGAAGTCACAAAATGATGATGAACTTGAAAAATATTGCACAAAATTTGCAGAAACCTTTTCTTCCAATGGATCATGAGGTATATGATCTTATTTTTGAATTAAAGATTATGAAATATCACTTTTTCAGATGGCATAATGTTTGTTGTAGAGATTTTTAAGCATGACAGAGATGTGGATTGCTATTATAATGTCTCCATTGCTTACTGACTCTTATTTACTGTACCTGTGACGGTTGCATCGGCTGAAAGAAGCTTTTCAAAGTCGAGGTTGTTGAGAAACTATTTGAGGTCAACAATGACTTAGGAGAGGTTAAATGATTTGGTAACATTATGCATAGAGAAGAAATTGTTGGATGATATTGACATCAACCCTATCATAAATGACTTTGCATCGAGGAATGTTAGAAGAAACTTTGGAGGTAATATGTATAGATATTTTGATATGAATATTGCCTTTAGGTACATTTGTGTTTAGTGGTAACATTTCATATATGTTATAATATTTATATTAAAGGACATAGGGCCCTGAGTTTTATTTTCGCCCCGGGCCTCCAAAATCTCAGGACTGGCCCTGGGTGTCCGTTGAGAGGCCTCTTGCTACCGCTAGCCTTGTTGGCTGCCTCAACGTCACGGGTGAGGACAACGTTCCGAGCGCGCAGCCCGGCCTCCGTCCCGCCTTAGCATCCACCTCCGTCGCCGTCTGCGAGGGCCCCCGCCCGGTTGCCGTCCCCGCCTCTGCCTTCGCCTCCACCTCGGCCGCCACCTCCACATCCACACGGGCATGGGGCGAGCTGTTGCACGAACTTACATTGGCCTCTTCGCGGTCGTCGGTTGTCACACCCTGAGGTGTTTTTCTTTTTTAAAAAAATCCTAAAAAGAAAAATTGCAAGGAAAATAGTTGGAATTTAACCTAGAACAAATAAATATTTTTTGAAATGCAAACTCTAATTGGAAATGGTATGGTAGGATTTTTCCTAAATTCTACATGTCGAAATTCACTAACAGGATTTGTTTCAGAGATTAGAAATAATTTTTAATCAATTAAAATCAAACTCAGAATTAATAAATCCCAGTAAAATCCTTTTCTCTCTCCTCCGTCCTTTTCCCGCTCTTTCCCGCCCATTCGGCCTTGGGCCGCCGGCCCGTCCTCTCCTGCGCCGAGGCCTCTCTCCCTCTCTCCCTCACGGGCCGACCGAAGGCCACGACCCGTTTTCCCTTGCGTCCAAAAATTAAGTCCATTTCGCCTCCCCCTTCTCCCCGGGACACTGACAGGTGAGGCCCACCTATTAGGCCCGTCCCCTACCTCCGGCCGCGCCGCCGCCATTAGCGCCGCCCCAACCCCGCGCGAATTCCGGCCACACCGCCGTCCCCACGCGCCCTTAAGGTCCCGCCTTAATGCCCCACCCCTCCCGCCAGCCTTAATCGGCCCCATCCGTCGCTCCCGCGCCCTCTAATGGCTAGAATTGATCGCCGATCATTAATCCCCCAAATCCCTCTTTCCCTTTACTCCGGCGAGTAATTTCCCCGCATCCCGGCCATGACCGACCTCCCCGCGGCTTTTAAAATCCGGCCACCGTGCTCCTCATCCTCCCCACACCATCGCCCAAGCTTCTCTCTCTCTCCCGCTCTCGCACCGTGCGTCTGAGTCCCGCCGCCCTTCGTCGGCCTTCGGCCGCGATTTCCCACTGTCCCGAGCCGCCCCGGACCTTGCCGCCACCTCCATCTCTATCCCCGGCGCCCGAGCTCCCTCGGCCGCCCCTCTCCGTCACCACCCGCCACCTCCCGAGCCGCCCGCGTCGTCGTCTTCCTCGACTCCGGCGACCCGCAGTAAGCCGCCCCTCCCCTTCCCCTCTCGACCCGAGCGCACGCCGCCGCTCCCGGGTGTGCGTGGCTCCGTCCGCGCGTGAGCCACGGCACTCTGCCGCCCTGCGCCGCCGCCCAGATGGCGCCGGCCGGCCTCCGGCCACGGTGTACTTGTCGACAAGCGAGACGGTGCACGCGACACCATCCCACAGGACGTAAGCGCCTAGTCAGCACGAGTGAACTATCACGTCAACGAAATTAACCATCTACATTGTTGGAGGATCTAATTTAACCTGGTTTTTCAAATTGGAGGGTCAAGATTTCCAATATTGTGGTTTAGGGATGTGATTCAAACTCGACGTCAAAGATGAGGGACCAAAACTGAACTTATTCCACTGAGAACAACCTATTAAAGCCCAGTTTGCCTACACATTTTGGCCCAAAAATGTACCTGAACTGCTGCTTCTCCATCATCATCAAGTTCCTATCAAATCCTTGCAAAAAAAAACTGGAATTCTTATCAGGTTTTACGTAAAAAAAATCTTATCAGATTCAGCTGCTATTGTTCATAGCAATTTTGCATATAAAAACGTGATGCCAAACTTTTTGAGTCTCCTCCTGCACACTCACTCTGCTTATGCAATATTCAAGTATATATAAAAACCTTGGAGAATCCATCCCTGTGTCCCTGGAAAAGCCACCCATCAACCTTTCAACGCGCCCAAATGGTGCTCCTGCACTAATTAAACACTCTAATCACAGGTATGCAGAGCATTTTGGCTTACTTGAACTCGTTTAAGAATATCTAAAGCAAAAAAAATATGTCATCTGTCACTCTTGATGTGTCATATGTAGTGCTGGAAGTCAGAGACCGCAAGTTCTCTTCAGAAAATGTATTTGCAGGGTCAACTCTTTGATTCACATAAATAAGTTCTATATGGACTCTGCTGAAAGCTTTTGAAATTGCAACAAATTACTACTTTGATTGATAAGCTCTGGTTTATAGCTAGCTTCTCAGATTGGGACAATGCTTACATGGATCCTTGTGTATGCTGATCCAATTAAGCAATTACTGAGCCAAACTTTTTTTTGACTTTTTTTTTACAAAACTGAGCAAAGTATTAGCATCTTCTTTTTTGGTTAAGTCAAACTTGATTATGGCCTCTGGGACAATATCAACATGCCAACTTGTTAATTTGCATGCCAAACCATGCATGATGGAAGGAAAGCATCAGTGCCAACTGCCAAGTAACCATGCAATTCACACTTCTGAATATTAATGAACCATCATACATTCATTGTATTGACACTTATTAAAAACCTGCAGGTGCTCTAGTTCAACTGAAGGGCCATATTTAGCAATATCTGAATCCTTCAAATAAATTCATCAACTAACAAACTTGAACTGAAGCTATATATAAACAAAAGCAAATAGTGTGATAGAATAACGGTATGTATTTGACCAGAACATCGAAAACGAAACACGGAAATGTACAAAATTGGAAAGAAAAAGGGTGAAATAACGTATGGAACATACCAAAGGTTGGGGGCGTTGACATATACACACAAATTAAACTATAATTTGAAGACCTCCAACTCCAAGTTGTCAAGACAAATAACCGAGCACGCGAGCACGGTTCATATGATGTGTATGGGAATTGGGATGCTGAAAACAAATGCAATTGGACAACATTCTCTCCTATACATGACATCCTGATATGTGGTAAACATGATAAATAACTGGAAAGTTGCCTGAAATCTCTATCAAGGTTAAAGTCGGCCGAAGAATTGCAGGGAGACAGATGAACTGATGAGTAAGAGACAGCAAAGACCTGATGAACACAAGAGGGTCATATGTCCCCTTGCTGTCAGTGTCAGGGTTGGCATATTTGCAAGCCGGTGTGCAAAGTCAGATTGATAACGCATGCATTGGCCGTTGGATCGCTGCAAAAGATGCAGGTTAGAACCGAAGCCGTGAACATCATAGTAGCTAACAACAGCTTTCGTTGTTGAACCTGACATGCGGTTGCTTTGCTTCAGGCCGACATGGACAAACCATTGCATATTTCATGGCAAGAAGAAGTGCAGGTTGTGAACTGAAACTGCAAACATGAAGAGAAAATACAGAAGTTTATGAAGAAGCTCCTATCAATCCAAGCAAAGTTTTTTCTTGTTATTAATAGCACAAAGTTACCATGGCAGAGTAAATAGTGCTGAGCCACAATTCTTGGAATCTCATTTTACTCTGAAGGATTCTGTGGACAGAACAGAACAGAGAAGGAAGAGAAATTAATTAATCGGCAAGCAACAGATCGATTCTGCGCACGCATCTGACGGGATATTCTGATCCTTGGTGGATCCCATGGGATAAAGGGCAGTCTTCTCCGGAGATGCGGCGCCGAGGTTATCTCCTTAATCAATTAATTTCAGCTTAATTTAAACTGTTCTTGCTTTCCTCTAATATACATGCAGTGTAGTTTAAAATTCAGGGTCGAGACTGTCAACGCTAGCTAGCTGCCCCTGGCTTTGTTGTTTAAAATTCAGACCAATAATGCACCCTTGTTAATTCAGAAAGAAATTGGTAAGCTCAGAGAGATCAGACTTCAGAGAGCTCAGAGCTTGATCAGGCCGTTCGATCTCGGTGAGGCCATTGCACCCACACGAATCACGAGGCAGATATCACCACTTGAGATCTCTATAAATAGCCGAGCGATTCGCGACCCAATTCCAGAGCAAGCAGAGCAGCAGAAGGGCACTTCAGCATTCCATTTTACTCCTACCATTCAATCCAAGAGCTAGCGGCCAAGATCATCGTCACCGGCGGCATGGGCTCGTCGACGGTGGGCGCTCCGGGGAGCTCGCTGCACGGCGTGACGGGGCGCGAGCCGGCGTTCGCGTTCTCGACGGAGATGGGCGGCGAGGACGCGGCGGCGGGGAGCAAGTTCGACCTGCCGGTGGACTCGGAGCACAAGGCGAAGACGATCAGGCTGCTGTCGTTCGCGAACCCGCACATGAGGACGTTCCACCTCTCCTGGATCTCCTTCTTCTCCTGCTTCGTCTCCACCTTCGCCGCCGCCCCGCTCGTCCCCATCATCCGCGACAACCTCAACCTCACCAAGGCCGACATCGGCAACGCCGGCGTCGCCTCCGTCTCGGGCTCCATCTTCTCCAGGCTCGCCATGGGCGCCGTCTGCGACATGCTGGGCCCACGCTACGGCTGCGCCTTCCTCATCATGCTCGCCGCGCCCACCGTCTTCTGCATGTCGCTCATCGACTCCGCCGCCGGCTACATCGCCGTGCGCTTCCTCATCGGCTTCTCCCTCGCCACCTTCGTCTCCTGCCAGTACTGGATGAGCACCATGTTCAACAGCAAGATCATCGGCCTCGTCAACGGCCTCGCCGCCGGATGGGGCAACATGGGCGGCGGCGCCACGCAGCTCATCATGCCGCTCGTCTACGACGTCATCCGCAAGTGCGGCGCCACGCCGTTCACGGCGTGGAGGCTCGCCTACTTCGTGCCGGGGACGCTGCACGTCGTGATGGGCATCCTGGTGCTGACGCTGGGGCAGGACCTCCCCGACGGCAACCTGCGCAGCCTGCAGAAGAAGGGTGACGTCAACAAGGACAGCTTCTCCAGGGTGCTCTGGTACGCCGTCACCAACTACCGCACATGGATCTTCGTCCTCCTCTACGGCTACTCCATGGGCGTCGAGCTCACCACCGACAACGTCATCGCCGAGTACTTCTACGACCGCTTCGACCTCGACCTCCGCGTCGCCGGCATCATCGCCGCATCATTCGGGATGGCCAACATCGTCGCGCGCCCCACCGGCGGGCTCCTCTCCGACCTCGGCGCGCGCTACTTCGGCATGCGCGCGCCTCTGGAACATCTGGATCCTCCAGACCGCCGGCGGCGCCTTCTGCCTCCTGCTCGGCCGCGCCTCCACCCTCCCCACCTCCGTCGTCTGCATGGTCCTCTTCTCCTTCTGCGCCCAGGCCGCCTGTGGCGCCATCTTCGGCGTCATCCCCTTCGTCTCCCGCCGCTCCCTCGGCATCATCTCCGGCATGACCGGCGCCGGCGGCAACTTCGGCGCCGGGCTCACGCAGCTGCTCTTCTTCACGTCGTCGAGGTACTCCACGGGCACGGGGCTGGAGTACATGGGCATCATGATCATGGCGTGCACGCTGCCCGTGGTGCTCGTCCACTTCCCGCAGTGGGGCTCCATGCTCCTCCCGCCCAACGCTGGCGCCGAGGAGGAGCACTACTACGGCTCCGAGTGGAGCGACGAGGAGAAGAGCAAGGGCCTCCACGGTGCAAGCCTCAAGTTCGCCGAGAACTCCCGCTCCGAACGCGGACGCCGCAACGTCATCAACGCCGCCGCCGCCACGTCGCCCGACAACACGCCGGAGCACGCCTAAGGCGTACACAATTCAATGAGCGAGACCAACAATTAATACGCCGGAGTTGGCCTCAGCACGCCGGCCGGAGCACGTCCTTGTTCCAAACGGTGATGAAAGAGTGAAATCTTTCCATAGGAATTGAATCCTTTCAAATTAATTCCTTTGGAATTCCTCCTATACAAAACGGAGCTTTAATAAGGGAGAGGCATATATGCCTATGTACCAGTATAGAAATGTGTTAAATGTTCTTGAATTTTAAGTGTACTCCATATTGATATTGAATTTTAAGTGTATTCTATGGTTGCTACACGACCTTCTCGACCTACCGAGTGCAATGTTATGGCACACCCAGTACAAGCTACAAACACGTGATGTGGAAAGCCTAGCCCCTGGGAAATGTAAATACCACATGTGGCTAATCATCCAAAACAGGGTTTGGACCTCTGATCGTTTGGCGGCCAGGGGATAGAGAAACAATGGTCATTGCCCCCTCTGTCGTAGCTCAGACGAGACGACGTTACACTTAGTTGCTACATGTAGATACTCGAGAAGAATATGGGGACTCGTGGCTAATTGGGTGGGCTTCCAACAACTACAGGCAAGCGAATGGGAAGATGCCCAATCAGTACAGCAATGGCGGGAAAACTTAGCAAACACTCCTGGCATTCCGAAAAAAGGGGCTACGATCCCTAATCCTTCTAGTGGTGTGAGAAATTTGGAAGGAGAGAAATCGACGAATCTTCGATCCAAAAGAGGCGGCTTCAAACTTCCTGCTAACGACAATCAAAGAAAAAGCTCGATCTCTGGGTCCTGACAGGAGCTAAACATTAGCGTGAGATCACCATACAATTTGTATAGTAGTCCCTGTATAATACAGGAAACCCTTTTCCTTTTTTATCTCCTCTAAGGATGTATTTTTTCCTCCTATATTCAATGAAAATGCACAATCATATCGTTTTTCCTTTAAAAAATACCCCTTCAGCTGAATAATATACTCCTGTCGGTCAATATTATTTGACGTTTCAGACGATAATAAAATCATGTTAAGGCACTAATTTTGTTTCCTAATTAAACACAGTGTTTCCAATTTCGGAGGCCCCCTCCACTACCACGACAACATTTCACCCAATTTTTTCAAGTTTTTTTTGAATTTAGTTAAATTCAGTTAAAACTTATTCAAATTTCAAAAAGATTTGTCCAAAAGACACTGGAATTTCTAAGAGGTGCCACCCGGAGTAAATATGCAAAACGAAATTGCAAAACCCTGATTGAACGCCATATAGAAGTCCCACCGAAACTCCAATCGAAACCCCCCGTGATTTTCATCTCTACAGTCAAACAAGGCAATGGAAAAAAAATGAAACTGCTATGAAATTTCTCTGGCGGAACAAGCGATCTCCATTCAAACAGAATTGATCTATCGAGACATCCATGCAACAAGATCAAATGATGACACCGGAAACATGATGCTTGATAGCAAAGTTCAACCGAAATCTACACATCCCGAGGACTGATTATGAGTGCTCCTTTTCAATCTAGCAATTATAGTGTATTCGGATATCCACAACCCTTGATCGGCTAATTCGGCCTATCGTACCCACACCTATGCTATAATCGTCACGGTTATACTATGGTGCCTCTCCTCATATTTAAAGGAGCTGAGTTACAAGAGTTTGACTATTACTCTGTTGTCCTGTATCAATATGACTACAAGTTCAACAATAACCAAATATTACACATATATTTGATACCTATTCTAATATTTGATATCTATTCTAACCGAAACTCCCACGACCAATCCCTCTGTCAACTTACTCTTGTGAACTCAATTTCTCACATACAAGTTGGCTATAGTCAGGGGTGGATGCCATGTAAGTCCTAGGTATTCCCAGAATACCCAATTTTTTATAAGAAAAAGGTATATTACTTATGTATATAAATAATTCTATCTCGGGTTTATTTCAGCATTAGGCTTCTTTATTTATATTTTGCAATATACTAAAATTCTTGAGATTTTTGTATTATAAACTATTTCCACCGAATTTATATTACTGTCGCAATTTAATGCATATTATCCTCAAAAATTTGTGTTTTGTGTGAAAATGTGAAAAACCTCATGCTAATTCCTGCGTCCGCCACTAGCTACTGCTCAAGCAGCAATGCAACTACTCCCAACGTCTAGCCCTCTTCTGGAATGAAGGAATTACACGACGGTAATTGAACTAATCCCTTCCAAAATCCTATAAATTAAATACCTGCGTTCGAAAGGAATCCTATTAGCTTTTAAACAGCCGTGATTTTGCTTTTTTTTCTTTCTGTTTTCTGTGTGTTTAGTTTATCCTGGTAAAAAACTGTTTTCACCCTTTTTTTCTAATATGTTTCGGCACTGCTCCTACCGTCGTTACGCCTAAAAATATCTATTGATCCTAGGAGACAATGCACAGTCCCTGTCATCTCTCGTTTTCTGGTAGTCTGGGATGCAGTGATTGTCAGCTCTCACTTTATGGTAGTTTGGGATGAGTGCTTTTTGTCCAGCTCTCTCCGGACACGGCGAATCGTCTTGTCTGGGGTTGGACAAACGACCAATGTTACTCGGTTCACTTGACCAATCAGGCTTTCTTCCTTGGCCAACAATCATTTACTTGCACCAATCTACTTTGGTGAGCTAAATGCCCTGCTAAATGCAAGCTTTTTCTCTTGCTTGTGTTTCAACATCGTTGTTGGACGGCCAATCTTCTGCAAAAGCGTGGGATTGACAGCCAGTCGGCTTGTCCTTTTTGTGTCCAGGAGCTTGAAAAGATGAACCACATCCTCCTCGACTGTGTTCGCTCGCCAGGTCTGGCATCATGTTCTGTCTTCACCTGGTTGTCCTGACCTCGCTCTCACCCGTAGCTGTTCTCTTCAAGTTTAGTGGCCAACTTCTAGGGCTTGCATGCCATAACATCTCTGCAAGGGCTTCAACTCCTTAGTCCTGCTGATCTCCTGACAGTTGTGGAAGGAGCGAAACTTCAGGATGTTCGATTACTCTCTTTCGTCGGTCTATGTGGACTTGGAGTCCATTCTGTGGGAAGGCCAGTTGTGATCTGTTGCTGGTGACGTAGATTTTAGGGGTCTATTGGGAGTTTAGGGCGGCTTTGCTGTCTTCCTCCCTAAATCTAGGAGCAATGTTTAGTTAGCTGTCTTCTTCTTTTTCGTTTTCTTTTTTCTCTTTTCCCCGGTAATAGTCTATTGGCCGGTTGCGTTATATAACTATTTTTTTTAATACATTAACGTGCAATTTTTTTGCATGTTGTGAAAAAAAGAGGCAATGGTGCTACTGCAAGCAAGCATATTTGAGATGGTGGGGCAGCTGCTGGACACGTCTTCTTCCACAATTGGTTAAGCACATCTCTTGGAATTTAGGCTAGATTTGCACGTTGTCTTGTTCAAACTTTTTGTTTGAAAGTTCCAACATAATTTTGAATTCATAAAATTCGCTAACTCCAAATTTCCCCCCTTTTTCGATCACTTCACACTTCACACTTTGGACTTTGCCTAATCGGACTCCTGCAACTTCTTTCTTTCTTTGTTTGTTTGTTTTGGTGAGGGATGCTTTTGGAGATGGATGACGACCACCCTTTGCTTTTCTTTGATCAAACTTAAAAAAATCATAATACCAATTAAGTTCACACACACAACTCTACAAAGTGCATCTAATCTATTGTTTCCTAAGTTGACATTGGATCAGTAGACCGTTTCCAAAGATGTGCACATTTCATGTGATCATCTTATTCAATTATATATTTGCAGATGGTGATAAGCCATTTGTTGTGGACATTAATAAGGTCCAACAAGAGCTGTCCTTCCTGTTTGTTTAATGCACTTCCATGAACTTTGGACAGGCACAAATCGTTGCTAACTTGCCAAGTATTTAGCTGTTTTTTTTCCAAATATAGCTTTTTTCTGGTTGACACCTTCTTTTGATAGGAAACTCCCATTTTCATTACTGAAAAGATAAGCCTGACTAAATAGATAGCGATCGATCGTGGATATAACCCCTATCATGGTTGTTTTGCTCTTGGCTTTGATTGTCGCCGATTATATGTTACAACGGTGGATCGATCCAGCTTATAATGGTAGAGATTAACCGCTGGAGATGTATCGAATGTGGTTTTATTTATAAATAAACACATAAATAAAAGGAGGCACCACATTTGCTTCGTATCCTTGAAATTACCATACTAATAGAAAAAAAGGAGAAAATAAATTGGATTGTATTTATAATGGTAAATATTGATCAACACAGACATATGCAAAATACAATTGTATTTATAGAACAAGAAATATGGATTACGGATTGCTGTATATTAAGATGTTGTTTGGTTTAGGGACTAAAACCTTTAATTCCTCTATTTTAGTTCCTAAAATCCCAAACAGGAGGGACTAAAAGAGACTAAAATACCATTAGTTTATTAGTCCCTCTTGAAGGTATTAATTGAGACTAAAACTTTATTTTCCAGTGGATGCTCTTCTCTCTCTCCCGCAGCGCGAATGAGATACGAATGGATAAGAATAACATGGTTTTTGTACAGTACAATTAATGAGCTTTACTTTCTTTTAGTCTCTGCAACTAAATGGGATGAAACTAAAATTTTCAGTGAAATGACTAATCTTTAGTCCCCTGACTAAAATACCAAACAGGGCTTAAATACAATTCTACATTCAAACAAGATTATATATATATAACTATATATAAAGCGTTTCCACCCAAAATTTGTTTTGTCTGCTATTTTGCAGAAAACCCCTTGAGTTTTTCTGAAATTAACCCACAATCCACCTGACTATTTTTTAAAAAAACCCAGTTATACATACGATAGAGCTTATCTTAACTACTTAAAAAACCTATAACTTTTCGATCATCAAATCGTTTTTTCGTCCAAATCTATAAAATTTCCGATCTGTGTAACCTCTCGCTCCATTGTTGCCTCACTTTCCTCACCTCCAGCAGGCGAGCCCAACTCACGTGCCTCCTGCGTCGCCGTGCATTGCCCTGAACGGCGGCCGAGCACACGCTGCACGCGTGAGCTAGCACACCGCCGTCGATATATATGCAACTTATCCTATTCATCAATATACTTTTCTAACTAATAATATCCGAGTCATAAATATTTTAAACTTTTACCAAATTTCTAATCGGTTTAAAGTATCACTAAGTCAATATCATTATATTTTTGACTTAATTTGGTGAAATTAAATTAACTTAGACTAAATGTCTATCTGATACTATTTTTAATCATGGTCCAGTGGTACATAAAATTGAAGATACCCTTACTTTCAAAGTTATATATCTATAATCTATAATCTATAACTATCTATAAAGCAAGTAGTGTTTTCACCCAAATTTTGTTTTACGGCTATTTTGCGAGAAAACCCCTTGAGTTTTTCGAAATTAACCCGCAATCCGCCGGCTATTTAAAAAACAGTTATACGTACGATAGAGCTTATCTTAACTACTTAAAAAAACTATAACTTTTTGATCATCAAATCATTTTTTCTTTCAAATCTATAAAATTTCCGATCCGTATAACCTCTCGCTCCACTGTTGCCTCACTTTCCTCACCTCCAACAGGCGAGCCCGACTCACGCGCCTCCTGCGTCGCCGTGCATTGCCCTGAGCAGCGACCGAGCACATGCTGCACACGTGAGCTAGCGCGCCGTCGTCGATATACATGCAACTTATCATATTCATCAATATACTTTTCTAACTAATAAATATCCGAGTCGTAAATATTTTAAACTTTTACTAAATTTCTAACCGATTTAAAATATCAGTAAGTCAATATCTATTTTTATTATATTTTTGACTTAATTTGGTGAAATTAAATTAACTTAGACTAAATGTCTATCTGATACTATTTCTTAATCAAGGTCCAGTGATACATAAAGTTGAAGATACACTTACTTTCAAAGTTATATATATATGTATATATATAACTATCTATAAAGCAAGTAGTGTTTCTATCCAAAATTTTTGTTCGTCTGGTTATTTTGCGAAAACCCCTTGAGTGTTTATAAAATTAACTCGCAATTCTAATGCTGAAAAGAAAGGGATGGCTTGGATGAAAAAAAGACCTACGTCCCTCTCTTTCGTCACTATCCGCGTCGCGCCCCGCGTCGCGGCTGCGCCCCTCCCCGGTCGTTGCTCAGAGCTCCCGCGCCGTCGCCTGGACCTTCGCCCTTCGCCTGCTTCCCTTCCCTGCGTCGTCGTTCCGTTGCAACGCACGGGCATTTTGCTAATGTATATATATATATACATATATATATATAACTCCCCGGCAATCGTGCAAGAATCCGGGGTAGTTTTGGTGGTTTATCACAAAAAATTCTTATCTTTTTCCTTTTCATTTAAACGCTTTTTGAAGCAAATAATACAAAAGGTCTTTCTCTCTAGATAGTATAAAGAAAACGATAACAAACGTTCAACAGTTTATACATGCATAATTAACTTGGCCTCTTAATTTAGGCGTGCTCCGGCGTGTTGTCGGGCGACGTGGCGGCGGCGGCGTTGATGACGTTGCGGCGTCCGCGTTCGGAGCGGGAGTTCTCGGCGAACTTGAGGCTTGCACCGTGGAGGCCCTTGCTCTTCTCCTCGTCGCTCCACTCGGAGCCGTAGTAGTGCTCCTCCTCGGCGCCAGCGTTGGGCGGGAGGAGCATGGAGCCCCACTGCGGGAAGTGGACGAGCACCACGGGCAGCGTGCACGCCATGATCATGATGCCCATGTACTCCAGCCCCGTGCCCGTGGAGTACCTCGACGACGTGAAGAAGAGCAGCTGCGTGAGCCCGGCGCCGAAGTTGCCGCCGGCGCCGGTCATGCCGGAGATGATGCCGAGGGAGCGGCGGGAGACGAAGGGGATGACGCCGAAGATGGCGCCACAGGCGGCCTGGGCGCAGAAGGAGAAGAGGACCATGCAGACGACGGAGGTGGGGAGGGTGGAGGCGCGGCCGAGCAGGAGGCAGAAGGCGCCGCCGGCGGTCTGGAGGATCCAGATGTTCCAGAGGCGCGCGCGCATGCCGAAGTAGCGCGCGCCGAGGTCGGAGAGGAGCCCGCCGGTGGGGCGCGCGACGATGTTGGCCATCCCGAATGATGCGGCGATGATGCCGGCGACGCGGAGGTCGAGGTCGAAGCGGTCGTAGAAGTACTCGGCGATGACGTTGTCGGTGGTGAGCTCGACGCCCATGGAGTAGCCGTAGAGGAGGACGAAGATCCATGTGCGGTAGTTGGTGACGGCGTACCAGAGCACCCTGGAGAAGCTGTCCTTGTTGACGTCACCCTTCTTCTGCAGGCTGCGCAGGTTGCCGTCGGGGAGGTCCTGCCCCAGCGTCAGCACCAGGATGCCCATCACGACGTGCAGCGTCCCCGGCACGAAGTAGGCGAGCCTCCACGCCGTGAACGGCGTGGCGCCGCACTTGCGGATGACGTCGTAGACGAGCGGCATGATGAGCTGCGTGGCGCCGCCGCCCATGTTGCCCCATCCGGCGGCGAGGCCGTTGACGAGGCCGATGATCTTGCTGTTGAACATGGTGCTCATCCAGTACTGGCAGGAGACGAAGGTGGCGAGGGAGAAGCCGATGAGGAAGCGCACGGCGATGTAGCCGGCGGCGGAGTCGATGAGCGACATGCAGAAGACGGTGGGCGCGGCGAGCATGATGAGGAAGGCGCAGCCGTAGCGTGGGCCCAGCATGTCGCAGACGGCGCCCATGGCGAGCCTGGAGAAGATGGAGCCCGAGACGGAGGCGACGCCGGCGTTGCCGATGTCGGCCTTGGTGAGGTTGAGGTTGTCGCGGATGATGGGGACGAGCGGGGCGGCGGCGAAGGTGGAGACGAAGCAGGAGAAGAAGGAGATCCAGGAGAGGTGGAACGTCCTCATGTGCGGGTTCGCGAACGACAGCAGCCTGATCGTCTTCGCCTTGTGCTCCGAGTCCACCGGCAGGTCGAACTTGCTCCCCGCCGCCGCGTCCTCGCCGCCCATCTCCGTCGAGAACGCGAACGCCGGCTCGCGCCCCGTCACGCCGTGCAGCGAGCTCCCCGGAGCGCCCACCGTCGACGAGCCCATGGCAACTAGCTGCTAGGCCTGCTTCGCAATGTCACTGGTTGCAAGGCAGAAGCTAACTGAGCTGAGATGCAATTGCTGCTTGCTTGGGAATTGGGATCACGCATCGCCCAGCTATTTATAGAGCTCCAGGTTCGCGGGAATTGGCACGCTCTCGTTGGCGCCATCGTTCTGACATTTGCCTTAAGATTCGTGCTGGTGCAATGGCCTCATCAAATCGACCGACCTGGACACGCCCTCTTGAACTTTTTTGTTTTGAGGTTTAGTATTTCTGAATTATCAAGGGTGAATTGTTATGTGAGGATTAAACAATAATTAACGAGCAAGGGGCAGCTAGCGTTGACAATATCAGGTATCAACTCTGAAAGTATAGTTCATACCTGATATAAGAGGAAGTGATGTGAGATTAATTAAGGAGATAACCTCGGCGCCGCATCTCCGGAGCAGAGTGACCTTTATCCCATGGAATCCACCAAGGATCAGCATATCCAACGCCAATATGGGACCCACCAGATGCATGTGTAGAATCGATCTGTTCTGTTCTTCTGCTGTCCTTCATCTGGTTGGCAGTTCACAATTTCACAAAGAAAAAAAAAACAAAACAGGTTTGCAGCCTGCAAATCTGTAAAGGCAAGTACTCATAGTCAGAGGTGAGTAGAACTATTTAGTGTTATTTTGCACTCTGCAGTTTATTTCAGACGGTTCGAAAAAAAATAAGAAGAAGAAGAATAAGAAACCTTTGGATTCAGTTTGGAGTATTTTCAGCTTCAGTTAATTTTCCTACCTGGAACTTTCATGCAATCCATAAGATAAGAAATCTGTGTGCATATATGCTTTGCTAATCCAGAACCATTTAAATCATCTGCTACAAACACCAATTCGATGCGGACTTTCAAATCATTGGCCGATCGATACAAATTCGATGCCGACTTTAATTTCAAATCATCAAAACCCAAGTCGACCAGCACAAGTAGAGCAGTAAACATCACTAGTGACAGACAACAGCGACGTCGAGTCGACGCATGCATGCATTCAAAATTTCAAACTTAAACCATGCACAGACACGGCTTCGGTTCCTGGTAACTTTCACATCTTTTGCATCAATCGAACGGCCATTACACTGCATCATTTGCTCTGACTTTGCAAATCATGTAATTTTGTCAACGCTGACACTGACAGCAAAGGGACAAGTGACCTCTAGTGTTCTTCCTCCAGGTGTCTGCTGCCTTTTACACTTCTATCAAAGGCATCTTTTTTTCTACCAAATTTAATCCAGCAAATACGACTTTGGACTTGGAGGTTATTATTGCTGCGACTCTGAAAATCGGTTGTTACAATTAATACTTTGCGTAACTAATTCGATTGCTGAATTGCCTGCTTGTTTGCTCCAACCCTGTGACGACAGGGGACAGGCAGGCATGGTAGAATGCTACTGATCAAAGGGGACAAATGAAATGAACTATTGACGTCTCCACGGGACAAACAGCATGTCAGCATCAGTTCATTGTTCTACACCGTCATCCATATATTCTCATTTCTCAATTTAGGGCAAATTTTCAGTTACGGTGACATGGTCTCCTGCCTTGTAGAATCTAACTGTTGGGAAATTAATCTTGAAGCTGCCATGTGACCTGTTGGCTACTATAAATGTATATATACACATATACTCCACTTACACTTACGTCCTGACATTAGTTGAGACTGACCATTCGATCTTTTTTTCATCCACAAATATGTGTTTGTTGTGGATGGTTCAATATTAAGGCACATTTCTGTACTCCCTCCCAGCCTTTTTTTTAACGAACGACACTTGACAGTGTGAAGAATATATTTTTAATGAAAAAGATGAAAAATATTATTAGACGATTAAAGTTAGCGAATCTCCACCCGTTTCAGTAAGGCTTTCTTTTCCTTTCAATATGTTGTTTGATTACCTTGATCAGTTTTTCTCAATTGAAAATTGCTCAAAGAGACGAACAAATGAAATCTGGCCTTTTGGACTTATCAGGGCTGCTCACCATGCTATATGCATGATAAGTTATTATCAAGGTAGTTAAGTGACATCAAGTGATGCATCCCTCGAGTCTCGAGGGGAAAAAAAACTTTGTAAAGGAATTGCTTGTAAATTTCAGAGGTACTCATTTGACTTTGTAAACCAAACGAATGTAGAAGCTGGTACAGCAGCCGTACAAGGGCCCACGATCAACACCGACTCTTCTTAACCCGAAAAGAAAATTGCAGTATAATTTGTTACAATCATGCTGATTTGATTTATTTTCTCCCTAATCTTGATCAGCAGATCAATCAGTACCTGCTGTTCATCATGCCATGAATCTCCAAAGCGCTGAATTTTTCGTTTTCTTTTTTAGGCCGAAAGCTGATCGGGCTGAACTCTAGCATGGGCCTGGAGACATTGGGCCCGTGCATGCAAATCCTATCTTCTGGGTGGGCCTTGTTCTGGGTCCATTAGTCAGTCCAGAATTTTTTAAAACGGAAAACGGATAATATATTTTTTATTGTATATAAAAAAATAAATACATCTTTTAGAAAAAGAGAAAAAAAAGCAAAGGTGATCCCTCCTTGTTCTTATCTGCAGCGGTGGCCACATTGATCGATCACATGGCCAACTCATCAAGCGGCGCGATGCTAATCTAATAGATACACTACACTAATCATGTGTTGCATACGTTTGTTAATCATCATCTTGGTGGTCGTCGTCGTCATCGCTGAGGCATCTTTCTATTGTACATTACTGATAAGAGCGATCGTGATCAGTAAAAACAACAACGTGTCAGTCCGGCCCCCTTGGATTAGTTACACTAATTAATACTCCTCTCTTCCAGGTGTAAACCCAGTAAACGACACAAGCTGCAGTTAGCCCAAATCCTCCGCATATTACACGGACAAACCATCGAGATGTGCCTGCAATTTTCTGTGCTAACTGCGTGACGTGTTCGATTCCTCGCCCTCGAACGGGCACCGCCACGTACGCACGTTGGCACCAACTTTAGATTCATCCGCATGCAGATCGAACATGGCCGATCTGTGAATCTATAATTATTCCTCCTCCTTCACATGCATCTGTATCTATGTATCAGTATGTGGATCAACTGGTGTAATTAAAATTAACAACAATTAGTATTCGGCCCATGGATTCCATCTTAGCTAGATAGATTCTCCGATCCCTCAAACAAATTGGCAGCATTGGACAGATCATGCATTAGATGCATATATATATATGATCAACCATTTCAGGTAACTATGTAGCACATGTTTGGTTAGTCTCAGCTCAGTGATCGAGTGAGCGAGCTGTTGTAATTAAGGCCTGAGTGAGTGGTAATTGCAGCTGATATGGGGCATAGTGGTGGCGTTGAGGCTGCGTGCAGAGTGCTACCCATCATCGACGAGGAGTCGGAGTCGGAAATGGACGAGAGGTCGCCGGAGAGGAAGGTCGTCGACGAGCGCCGGAAGGCCATCGTGTCCAGGATGAGGGAGCTGCTCCGGCGAGCGGCCGCTCAGTCGTCGGCGCAGTCCAAGCTCCGCTCCACCGTGCTTGTCAGTGCCAAGAAATGGAAGGTAAGCCAAATCCATTCGGTCTCTGACTAATTTATGCATGAATTCAGTTGCATTTCTGTGTTGAATCGTTGAAATTTAACTTGTTTTTGTGCTAATTACTTAATCTTGGCAGAGGGTGGTGGTGAGCCTGCAGAACAGCAGGAGGAAGCAAGAGCAGCAGCAGCAACTGACAACGACGAGCCGGCAGAGCGACGGCGGCATGAGCTCGTCGCCGGTCTCCAGCAAGAGCAACAGCTTCAGCTGGGACATTACCACAGCAGAGAGCTGCTCGTCTTCGCCAGCGCAGTCGCCGCTGTGGCCCGCGGCGTTGCGTCACTTCTCGCCGTCGCCGGCGACGACGCACGGCATGAGGCTCCGGCGAGACAGCTCGGGGTCAGCAGCTGACGATGATAGGATGAGCAGCATGTCGTGCAGTGGCAGCCCGGATGACGACGACGACGACTATGGCGGCAGCAGCAGAATGTGTCAGTGGATCACCACGGATTCTGACTGTAAGTGATTGCTCATCATCCCGATCTCGCATTCCCGCATAAGAAAATTAATTCAGGTTGCTGATGAGCGAATCAATTTTGCAGTTGTGGTGTTGGAGCTGTAGAAGTTGAGATGGCGCGAGTTCTTTGGAGGAAACCGGTCAGACATGTGGGCTGAAATGGAAGGAAAGCAGCCCAGTAATCCGAATTCTGAAACTCCTGCTCATCGGAGAAATTCAGAGATGAGGCCAACGTTATCATGCGAGCTTCAGAGCTTTTGTCTCATTGTCTGTGTGCATGTGCGTCAGTTTGTCTGAGAGTTTAGCACTGCAGTGACATCTCTTCCATTGGCAAATCCAGATGATTTTTTTGGTGCCAAATGTTCTCCAGTTCTCCCCACACGTTGAAATTAACGCTTCCAGAGAGAGAGAGAGAGAGAGAGAGAAAGCGCTTTAGCCTTCAGTCAAAGAAAGAGAACATGCCACTTTTCTGACGAGCTGAACGATCAAGGAAATTAGTTTCAGAATTCAGACACACTAGCTATCTGTTATTGTACACAAAAACAACTCCATCTAAATTTGTAAACTAGTACACTGAATTCCTACAGAACACACAGCCACTGCTACTTGAGGACCTTGCCTGCCACTGAACAAGACCTCAACTGAAACAGGAGCTCACCAAGTTCACAACCACAAGTATATGTACTACTAATAGTTAGTAATACTAGTAGGATTAGAGAAGCCTCATGCTCAGGTAATAATAGGCCCAAAAATAATGATGAGCACACAACTGAAACAGGAGCTCATAAGTCCACAACACTGCTTTCTTCTTCGGCCAACACTTCTTTACTTGCGTCAATCTGCTCTGGCAGACTAAATATCCTACTAAATATAAGTTTTTTCTTTGATTTGCGTTCCAGCAACGCTGCTGGACGACGGTCCTTCTACAAAAGTGTGGTATCGACAATCACCTGGTCTATCCCTTTTACGCCTAAGAACTAAACGATGAACCACATCCTCCTCGACTCTGTGTTCGCTCGTCAAGTTTGGCGTCATGTTATATCTCCTTCTAGCTGGCCTGACCTAGCTTCTTCCCATGGTTGCTCACTTCAGGTCTAGTGTCCGACTTCTGAGGCCTGTCTGCCAGAGTATCTTTGCAAGGGCTTCAACTCTCTTGTCCTCTTGGTCTCCTGGCAAATGTGGAAGGAACAGAAATCCAGGGTATTCGATTACTCTCTCGTCGGTTTCAGTAGTGCTGAAGTCCATCCTACAGAAAGACCGTCTGTGGTCATCTATTGACGCCGTTGCTTTTGGGAAACTATTGGGAGTTTAGTGGGGTTCCTCCACCCCCATCCTCCCTCTCTATATGAGTGTTTTCTCTTTAGTAGCTTTTGTTCCTTAACATTCTTTTTCTCTTTCCTTCGACATTGGTCTCCTGGCTGGTTTGCGTTGTGTAACCAAACTTTGTTTCTTTTTAATATACTAACGCGCAATCATTTTGCATGTTCGTAAAAAAATAATGATGAATCTATTAGAAACATAAGATAAAAATATAAGCATCACTGCAGCATCAGTCTGACTGCAAAAATATTAATGATTAGTGTAAAAATACTAAAATTTCATAGAAGTACATGAATACATCGTAGCCATAAAAGGATACGCAATTTTTGTTCGGTACTACCATTTGCATTTTTTAAAGAAAAAAGGCAAAACTTTGTCTCTATGTATTAATAGAGAAGGGTTCAAAACAAAAACAAAAAAGAAATATTTACAGGAGTGGAGAAGACCACACCCGCAAAACGAGAGGGCTGGGAGATCTCTTCCAAAACTCTAGGAGCTTGCGCGCTCCCGCATTTGCCCACGTCGTGGCCTCTTCTTTAATTTCTGCATTTAAGGTTGCTGGGGTTATCGCTATGCTTCGGAAAACTCGTGTATTACGTTCACACCACAGTTATTAGACTACCAGAATCAAGAGGAATTTCAGCGGTTTCTTCGGGTTGTATGCATTCACCATTCCTCGAGAGAGGCGTAGGTGTCCCAATGCTGTATTTGCGAGTAACAAATCAAAATAGATACACAACGAAAACAAAAATTTTACATAAAAAACTTTTATAAGAAAAAATCATGGGCGCGAAGGAAATAATAATAAGAGCGCCACTTTTTCCGTATCGCTTAATATATAGGAGATAAAAGAATGACACATAATAGGAAAGACAAACCATTTGCATTTTGCAGTCCTACATTACAACCAAATATTCGCTAACATTACTTCCACTGTAAGTTCTATTGGCAAGCGATACGCAAGTTCTATTGGCACCTATAACAAGCATGTTAGTGGGTGCTACATCCAAATATATCTTGTACTAGGTCATTTGCACATCAGCTCTGATAACAACCATCCTTGGCTTCAAAATACAACTTTTCATACTGAATTACGCCATTGAGAATCAAAATTGCAGCCTCCTTGTCCAAATCCCTGTTGTAACCACTGCATGCAAATGATTGGATGCAATTGAGAGTTGGTGCAGCTGCATGATGAAACAAAGCTCTAAAGCAGCAACCAGAAGCTCACCAAAGAGCAGCTTGCCCTGTGATGCTAAGCCGATGCCACCGGGATATTTGTCGTACAGCAGAATTCTGTCTGAAGTTTCAGAATTTTCTTGAGGCTCTGCACATTGTGTTCCTAGATCAGAACCACTGCACATCATGTGCAGAGGTATTATACTTAGGAGCGCATGCGAAGCAACGTGTACGCCACCTCGAAACTGATATTCCATTTAATCCATAGTTGTCCTTACTGACTGGGGAATTTGTACCCAAACGGCTTGAGTTTCAAAGGAGTATGGAGGTAGATGATCAAGGCTAATGCTGTCAGATATCTGGTTGTTTGACTTCAATATCCGATCAAAGCCAACCCATTTGGTTGTCACCTTGCAGTCATTTGCTTGACCTGTTGTCCTCCTGATGTCAAGTTTACACTCACTCGCGGGATGTTCATCAACATCACCTCCAACGACACTGATTTCAGTGTAGTCCTGAACTTTGGTGTAGTAGTTCAGATCAAACACCTTGCAGTAAGCTATCCTTGATGTCAGATCAAGCTTATCAACTAAGTAGCTGACACCTTGATGCATGTACACAGCACCATCATACACCTGAAAGAAAACCTTGCTTTCCTCAATCTCTTCAAGAACTCGATTGCTTTTCCTGTCGATCACCTTGTACCTGTGATGATCAATTGCCCGTATGCTCACCGTATGCGAAGGTTTTTTATCAGGTCCAATATACTTCCACACACCTGAATCTCCTCCAGATGGATTGTTCATGAGACAGCCCTTATCTTTCAGTGTCATCATAACACTGTTCATGCTAGAACCAAAGTAGCTCTCATCATGTTCCTGACGCAGTGAATATTCAGAAGCGGCGCAAGCAAGATGCTGTTCAAGAACCTTGTGGTTTTGTGAATCAACTTGGCAATGCTCAATGGGCTTGCCAAACAGCTTGTGTGGTGATCTCAGAAGTACTGGTCAAGAGCACCCTCAAAGGCAACATAAACAGCTATGGACTGCTTTGCTCTTCTCCCTGATCTCCCGGCCTCCTGCCAGAAGCTAGCCATGCTTCCAGGAAATCCCAGGTGCAATGTCGCATCGATGTGCCCGACATCGATCCCCAGCTCAAGAACAGTGGAAGCCGCGACGCCGCGAAGCTTTCCACCGAAGAGATCAGCCTCGATCTTCCTCCTGTCACTTGCAGCATAGCCACCACGGTAGACACAGATAGAATCTACCAATTCTGCAGCAGTCTCCTTAAGAATCTGACGCGTTTGCATCAGCACCTGCTCACACATCTTCCTCGTCTTGCAGAAGGCGATGCAACGAAGGCCATGCTGAACCATCTCGGCAACAAACAGATAGGAAACCTCTAGTACTGGGTTCGGTCTTCTGTCTTTTGCATTCGCCAATTGCAATGGTGGATTCCACAGGAGGAAGTTCTTTGAGCCGCAAGGACTCGTGTCATTATCAACCAGCACGACCCGATCAAGATTTGCCAGCTCCATGACATGCTCCCTCGGATTGGCCAATGTCGCGGTGCAGAATATGAATGTTTGGATTGCTGCCATAAACATATGAACAAATGCGCTTTAATCTTCTCAGAATCAACGCAGCGTGGCAGCCGAATGCCCCCTTGTAGGAATGCGCCTCGTCGATGACAATGTACTTGAGGTTGAACAGGATCCTCTTGAACTGTCCATGGCATGGCAAGATCGACATGTGGAGCATGTCAGGGTTGGTGATCAGCAGCCTTGCGCTGTTCCTGATCCTTGTCCGGTCTTTCATGGCGGTGTCGCCGTCGTAGGTGCTGACATCCAAGTCGGAGCGGAACGCCGGCTTCATCTCCAGCAGTGTCTTCAGCTGGTCCTGGGCCAGAGCCTTGGTGGGGAAGATGTAGAGCGCGCATGGCGTGGAACTCTGGGAGATGGACTCGAGGACGGGGATGTTGTAGCACAGCGACTTGCCGCTCGACGTCGAGGTGGACACCACGACGTGCTCGCCGGAGACGCCGGATTATACGTGTGGAGATTATGGCCATCGGATATCTACATGGCAAGCTTATTCAACTGGAGGTAGGGATAGATTGTGCCTGTCATATCTGTAAACCAAACATGACTTGGGTGTTACGATTGCCGATAGAGATAAGGCAATCGGCCTACAGTCACGGTTTGGTAAGATTGAGGAAACCAACTTGAGTAAGACAAGGTTTTCCGATCTGCAAGCCCTCCTTCCAGGACTATATAAGGGGGTAAGGGGCCTCCCTTGAGGGATATCAGAGATCATACGCTCTACAAGCTTTTAGCCATCGATTTTAGATCACAAGATCAATAAAGATACTCGACGGATCGATTCCACCGAAACAGGAGTAGGGTATTACCTCTCGAGAGGGCCTGAACCTGTCTAAATCTTCTTCTCCTTTCAACCCATTGTGCTTGGCGATCTCGACTGCGACCCCAATTTTTCTATTGCCGAAACCAAGTTTCGACAGTTGGCGCGCCAGGTAGAGGCACACGCGCCGAGACTCCTTCAACAATTTCGCCGACAAGCGTGATGGGATCCCCTTCAACATTCGACGACTTCGCCGCCTACTTCACCAACGCTTCCTCTTTCGACTCGGATTCAGACCAGTCGGAAGGAGAAGCCCACTCCACGCCGTTCGGACTTCCGAACAGCGCCCAGATCTACAACAGCATCTTGGAGACCAATATGCAATCCATTTTCTACGACGACGGTCTTCACTCGGCACCATTCGGATTACTGAATACCGCTGAACTTTGCGCCAACTTACTCGCCGCCCCTATGGAGACGATCCACTCGGACGAAGACCTCTCGGTACCGTTTGGGTTACCAAACGCCGCCGAGATCCACAGCAAGCTCCTCTTCCCCGAGTCGGTTACAACCCACTCGGAGGAGTCCGCACATTCAAGCTCGACTCGGGTGGAACGATCCGGATCCGGGCTACCCGAGCTCAAGGGAGGTCGCCGTCATCCTCCCATCATTCGGTTCCGCCCATCTTCGAACTTAATGAATACCTCGGCTCTACCGGGTTTGACAACCTCTACGGCATCCCTTCTGACGAAGCAGACAACTCCGATTGCCGCATGGACTACGAGCCGAAGTGCTTTGATGTCCTCATGGCGAGCCGAATGAGACCGACTCGGCCATGGCCGGGAGGCTTGCGAAGAAGAGCGAGCCGGGATTGAGCACGAGCGCAAAACGGCCGAAGAAGAAAGGCGGCGCAAGGATGAAGCCGACAAGAGGAAGCAAGACCTACGCGGCTAGCGACGATCGCCCAAGAAGCCATCCTTCGGACACGGGTTCGCAACGCCAACATTTTCCGGACGCCACGCGAACGCTGTTGCCGCGCTTACGCTCTTGGACACCGTCATAGAGACGGCGCCCGCCAATGTGACTCATTCTGGACAAGATCAAAACTATCGTCGCGGCCACGGCCAATGGCCATCCGACCACTTCGGCGCGAAGGCCGACAATCGTGGCGAAACACCGGACAGAGCCGGCTTCCACCTCGAGGTCAAGAGACTATAAGAGGCCGAGCCGGATCAATCGACCACAAGGCCAAGAGGCCCCCACCGCGAGTCAACTCGGAAGTACCAGGACCAAATCACCGACTCCCGCAAGAAAAGACACGGACGTCCACCGGTTCACCATCGCATCCGCCACAACGCCGCTCCGGCTTTCCAACCACGGCGGAAGACCCGCCGAGTGATCTGCGGGAAGTCCTTGATCGCCGCTACCGGGAGCGAGACCGTCGCTCCCGGGAAGATCGGAGGGGATCACCCGATAGCGGTGATGATGGAGTACGGCCTTCACTCGGGAGCTCCGCCGAGTGCAATGGCCGAGTGGATTTAAACCCACGGGAATAGAGAGATATGACGGCAAGACCGACCCGAGTCGTGGCTCACCGTATATACTCTCGCTATTCGCGCGCGGTGGCGACAAGCAAGGCCATGGCCAACTATCTCCCGTGGCCCTCGCAAACTCGGCCGAAGCCGGCTCACAAGCTGCCAAGAGGCTCAATCGGCTCGTGGAGTGAGCGAGAGACCACTTCATTGCCAACTTCCAAGGAACCTTCGAGAGGCCCGCACGCACTTCGATCTATACAACGTCATCCGAAGCGGACGAACCTCGAAGGATTACATCCGTCGTTTCTCAGAGAAGCGCAACAAGATTCCGAACATTACCGATGACATTATCATCGCCGCCTTCCAAAAGGGAGTCCGTGATGAGCTGTTAATCGGCAAGTTTGGACGCAAGCCGCCAAAAATGGTGAAACAGATGTTTGACACGGCGAACTCCTACGCCAAGTCAAACGACGCCATCAAGGCTGCCCGCCAAGACCGTCCCGACGGGAGGGGAAGACAAACGGGCGGGAGGAAGCCGAAATCCTAAGAAGGATAACGGCAACCAAGGCCGAGAAGGATCGCAAGCGCCGGTCGGAAGACACAGTAGCCGCAACCTCCAACGCTCCACGCCGTCCCAGTCGCCGCTTTCGACACTATCATGAACGCCCAGTGCACCCATCATCCGAATCATAAGCACGCGGCGAAGGACTGTTTCATTTACAAGCAGTTCGCCGAACAGTACGCGGCGCAGCTCAACAAGAAGACAACTGACGAGGCTGGTCCGTCGGGTACCAAGAAAGACAACACGGTGGGAACGTCGAACCTTTCCAAGACCAGTGGGAGAGCTCAATCACATCTTCGGAGGGCCGCAAGCTTATGAATCCAAGAGGAAGCAAAAGCTAACCGACCGAGAGGTCAACGCGCCCGCTGAGGTCCCTCGCATCTGCGATGGTCGGAAGTGGCCATCACTTTTGATCGCTCGGATCACCCCGACCGAGTGATCCACCCGGTAGATATCCACTCGTCCCGGATCCCGTGGTTCGCAACATCAGGCTCAAGCGCGTCCTCGTCGATGGGGCGGCGCCTCAACATCCTGTTTGCCAAAACCATGGATGAGATGCGAGATCCCGAGGGCCGAGTTAAAGGCAAGCTCGGCCCCTTTCACGGAGTCATCCCGGGCTATCTTCCACACCACTCGGGCACATCTCCCTTCCGTCACCTTCGGGACTCGAGAGAACTTCGGACGGAGAACGTCACTTTTGAAGTGGCCGACTTCGAGACAAAATACCACGCCATCATTGGAAGACCGGCGCTTGCCAAGTTCATGGCGATCCCGTACTACACCTACCTCTGCTTGAAGATGCCGGGTCCCAATGGCGTCATCACTCTTCGTAGCGATGTGAAGCAAGCTTTCACCTGCGACAAGGAGAGCTGCGACATGGCCCAATCTCGTGAGAGATTGCATCGCCAACAAGAAGTCCGATTGGCGCTTCAACTTCGGCGAGGGCGAAGTCCCGCGAAGAAGATAGCCAAATCGGGGACCGCGATGCCAAGACCAAGAAGATCTCCCTTGATCCGTCGGATCCCTCAAAACTGTAATCGGCGCTAACCTAGATCCTAAATAGGAAAGCGCGCTCGTCACCTTCCTTCAAATTAATAAAGATGTTTTTGCTTGGAAACCATCGATATGCTGGAATTCCTAGGGAGGTGATCGAGCACTCTTTGCACGTCAAAGATGACGCTAAACCAATCAAACAACGATTACGCAGATTTGCTCGGGATCGAAAAGACGCTATCAAGGAGGAGCTCACAAAGCTCTTAGCCGCCGGCTTCATTAAAGAAGTCCTCCATCCCGACTGGTTAGCCAACCCAGTCCTAGTCCGTAAGAAAACGGGACAATGGCGCATGTGTGTAGATTATACCGATCTCAACAAAGCTGTCCCAAAGATCCTTCGGGCTACCTCGCATCGACCAAGTTGTGGATTCAACAGTAATGCCAACTCTTGAGTTTCTTGGACATTACTCGGGCTATCACCGGATCGGCTTGAAAGAATCCGACTACCTCAAGACGTCGTTCATCACACCGTTTGGGGCCTACTGCTACGTCACAATGCCTTTCGGCCTGAAGAACGCCGGAGCAACATACCAACGCATGATTCAGAGATGCTTCCAGACGCAGATCGGCAAGAACGTAGAAGCCTACGTCGACGATGTTGTCATCAAGACCAAGCAGGAAGAAGACCTGATCGCCGACCTTGAAGAAACTTTTGCAAACATCCGAGCCTTCAGAATGAGGCTAAACCCGGAAAAATGCACCTTCGGCGTTCCGTCAGGCAAACTGCTCGGCTTTATGGTGTCACATCACGGCATTGAAGCCAATCCAGAAAAGATTAACGCCATCTTGAGCATGAAGCCCCCGAGTAACCAGAAGGACGTCCAGAAGCTCACTGGCTGCATGGCGGCACTAAGCCGCTTCATATCCCGACTCGGTGAACGAGGCATGCCTTTCTTCAGGTTACTGAAAAAGACGGATGACTTCCAGTGGACCGCGGAAGCCAACAAAGCCTTTGAAGATTTCAAAGAGTTCCTTACAACACCACCCGTCCCGGCCTCGCCTCGGCCCAGGAACCTTTACGTTGTGCGTTTCACCACTCACCAAGTGGTCGATGCGGTCCTCGTGGTCGAACGTGAAGAAGAAGGACGGGCTCAGAAGATTCAAAGACCAATCTACTTTGTTAGCGAAGTGTTGGCAGGAGCCAAAATCCGCTACCCTCAGGTACAAAAATTGCTTTATGGTGTTCTAATAACCGCGAGGAAATTGACACACTATTTTCAGGGTCACTCGGTCACCGTCGTCACTACCTTCCCACTCGGCGATGTCATCCACAACCGCGAAGCAACCGGGCGCATTGCCAAGTGGGCTCTAGAGCTGATGCCTTTGGACTTGACTTTCAAACCAAGGACATCCATAAAATCACAAGCCTTGGCGGATTTCCTGGCCGAGTAGACTGAGCAGCAAGACAACACACCTCGGGAAGACCTCCAACATTGGACTATGCACTTTGACGGATCCAAGAGGATCACCGGCTTGGGAGCAGGAGTCGTGCTGATCTCGCCGACTGGAGAAAGGCTAAGATACGTCCTTCATCTCCACTTTTCCGCCTCTCACAACGTTCCAGTACGAAGCCCATTACATGGATGCGACTTGCGGTATCACTCGGGATACGTCGGCTCATCGTGAAAGGTGACTCCCAGTCGTCAATCAAGTAATGAAGGGTGTCTGTCTAAATGACACCATGGAGGCCTACCGGCAAGAGGTCCGCAAGCTTGAAGACAAGTTTGACGGGCTCGAACTCGCACGTCTTGAGGCACAACAACGAGGCGGCCGACGAGCCGCCCGGCCGGATCCAAGCGCGAAGCTGCCCCAACGACGTCTTTGTCGAACATCTCTACGAACCAACCATCGCGGCAAGACAACCCTCAACGAGCAAGCTACGAACGAAGTCGCCATGGTTGACGCCGATTGGAGGACGCCGCTCATCAAATTCCTAACCCGAAGAAGAGCCGCCGGATGACCGGGATGAAGCGTAACGCGTCCGGCGTCGTTGTCAAGCATACGTCATGGTCGACTCCGATTTATACAAGAGAAGTCCCTCCGGAATCCTAATGAGATGTATCACACCCGAGGAAGGGAAGCATACTCCAAGACATCCACTCGGGCATATGCGGAAACCACGCGGCGGCACGCACCACAGTCGGCAAAGCTTACAGCAAGGTTTCTTTTGGCTTACCGCGGTCTCCGACGCGGACAAAGTCGTACGAACCTGCGAAGGCTGCCAGTTTTTCACCCGACAGAGCCATGTCCCGGCCCAGGAGCTTCAAACAATACCACTATCCTGGTCGTTCGCGGTGTGAGGCTTGGACATGGTTGGCCCTTTCAAAAAGGCTCCAGGAGGCTTCACACACCTCTTCGTTGCAATCGACAAGTTCTCCAAGTGGATTGAAGCAAAGCCGGTTGCCACCATCTCTGCTGACAAGGCACGGGATTTTTTCCTCAACATCGTGCACCGCCGGCGTCCCAAACGAATCATAACCGACAACGGGACTCAATTCACGGAGGCATCTTCAAGGAATTCTGCGAGGACTTCGGAATCAAGATCTGCTACGCATCAGTTGCCCACCCCAAAAGCAATGGACAAGTCGAACGAGCTAACGGCATGGTCCTCCAAGGCATCAAGGCCCGCGTGTTCGATCGCTTAAACCCTTACGCGGGCAAGTGGGTTCAAGAACTTCCCTCGGTCTTATGGTCGCTGCGGACCACACCCAGTCGGGCTACCGGCCAAACTCCCTTCTTTTTGGTCTATGGAGCAGAAGCCATGTTGCCAAACGAGATGGAGTATGAATCCCTCCGGGTCCGCAGCTTCAATGATGAACGCTACGACCCTGACCGAGTGGATGACCTCACCCGATTGGAAGAGGCCCGTGAGGCAGCCCTCATCCAGTCGGCCAAATACCTTCAAGGGTTCAGAAGATACCACAGTCGCAACGTGCGAGCACGAGCTTTCATTGTTGGCGACCTGGTCCTACGCAAGATCCGACCACCAAAGACCGACACAAGTTATCCCCCTTATGGGAAGGACCATACATTATCGCTGAAGTTACTCGACCGGTGCATACTAAAGCGCGAAGACGGGTCTATGGTGGAGAACTCCTGGAACATCGAGCATCTTCGACGATTTTATGCCTAATTCGGCTAAGGCTTCATGTTTTCCTTGACTGCCAACCTCAAGCAAGACGACTTCTTGAGTTAGCGATCGGGCATACATATGTCAATAAAGTTTAAGTTTTCCTCATCAACTTGTGCATGATTTGGTTTATCATTGTTTAATGGTCTTCGATTCGAGTTCGGTGTCTAAGGGTGAGAGTTTTCCGATGACCTAATCGAGCCTAGGCTTGGTGACGTCAGACGAAAACTACTTAAGAAATTTCACACAAAAACTCGGATCAAGGCATTAACATAAATAAACTAAATATATCACAAGTTCTACATCAGAGCGTTACGGTTATGTGACATTTACAAGACAAAGTCAGAAAGACAAATCAGATTTTGAAATTGTTTACTACATCAAGGGATATTTTCTTCGTCGCCTCCTGCGCCTCACTCAGCATGTCCAAGGCCTGCTCGTCCGTCGTTTCGTCGCAAAGCCTTCCGGCCGAGTGGATGTCCACTCGGGGAGTAAAGGGACTTGGTCTGCGAGAGCGACCGAGCCCCATGTTGGCCGCGGTGATATTGGCCAGATATCGGTCGGGAGCCAGCCGCAGTTTGTCAAATGTTTCTATCGGATCCAGCGAACTGGTCCCAACCCCTTGATGGAATAAGGATAGCAAGATTGGCATAGCGGCATTGGCGACCTCTTCCCGAACCTCGTCGCTTTGTTTGACCCGCCCAAGCAAGACGTCATATTGTGCACGGGTCTTGACCTTGTACGCTCCCAAAAGCTTCGGATTATTCAAAGCACTTGGGAATAGGGCAGCACAAGGAATGGTTACTTCAAAGAGACTTACCTTCAAACTCAGCCTCTATTTCGGCTTTGTTGAGGCTGATTGCCTCCAGCTGGACTTGAAGCGCATGAACCTCCAAAGAATTTTCTACAACAAAAGAAGATCGTCAACAACCGAGATCAACATGAGGATCATGAAGAAACTTGGGCAGGCGGGCTTACTCCCGATTGACCCTCGGAGGTCGAGGTTCGCCTCCCGAAGTTCTGCGACCTCCCTCCTTAAAGCCGCCTCCCTTGACGCGGCCTCCTCCCGAGTGGCCTTCAGCTGTCGCTGAACGTCCTCTAAGGAGTTTAGGTGGGGAACCAACTTCTCCAGCACCTCAGATTTTGCCATAGAGCGGCAATACTCTTTCTGCGCGCAATAGCAGAAGAGTGACCGATTGAAAAACAGTGATGATACGATTAAAGAGAAAGACGAAGGCTTACGTTGAGCAGTCGGGTCGCCTCGTTCAGGCTCTCGACAAGGGCATCCCTTTCATCTTTTTCGGCTTGCCGGTCCAGGATGATGCCCTGTCTCTCGCCCTCCGAGTCCCTCCATTCGATTCTAATTGGGGGAACCCAGGTTTCAGAAGACGGCAACCTGGGGATCTCATCTACTGTGGCTGACAAATGAGGAGGACAAATGAGGACTTGAAAGATTCAGACTAAAAGGGCGAAAGAATACTTCGAAGCAAATCTCACCGGTTTCGGCGGCCGCTTGCTTAGGTGGAGCGGCCTGGCTGGCCTCTTCTTTCTGGTTCCGCGCCGAGTGACCCCCAGTCGGGGGCATTTGAGTCGCGGCCTCAGGTTTCCCGGCCGCTGACTGGTTTCCGGTCGGGACATCCCGACTGGCGGCCGGGGGCTCCTTCCTTGGGGCATCTTTCTTTGGAGGCGAAGGTTGTTTCCCCGGAGCGCTCGCGCTTGGTTGTGGTCTCTGGGGCTTTGGCTCTGCTGGCCTTGGCACCTCAGGAGCGGTGGCTGGGGTCGGTTCTTCACCTCCCCCGGCAGGATCTATGTCCTGGGGCCTCCTGCGAAAGTGAATGCAGCTAGGGTAAAGATGAAGGAAGGTTTTCAACGGAAAAGTTCAGACTTCGGTTTCAGAGCATACTTGGATAACCGGCAAATCTTCGGCGCCGTCCGTGGCGATCGCCTTAAAGGTGGGGTCTCGATGGGAGGAGCCGGGACATCGTCATCCGAGTCCTCTATAATCAGCATCCTCTTGCTCGCACGCTTGTTCGAGTCTTCACTCGGCGCCGCTCGCTTCCCGACCGGGTCGCTTTGGATCTTGATCCCGCCAGCCGGCTTTTTGGCGGGGCGACGCGGCGCGTCGTCGTGGGACATCTTGTATGGCTTGGAGGTGATAGAGGCATTTTCCTGCAGAAGAAAGAAAGTGCAATGTTAAGAGACAAGATGTCAAGATTGAAAGATACTATGAAGCAACCAGTCGGCTTACCGGAGGAGGAGGTCGATGGATGCTGAAGGGAAGAACCGGCAGAATGAGAGCCCGCTCAACCACAATTCCGTCGAGAAGAGTTTGTACATCCGGATCTTCGGGATCTCGAACTTGAGTGGATCTGGTTCCTCCCGATGGGGTCCGTACCGCCTTCATACTCGAAGGCCGGCTTTGACCGTTCCTTGATCGGCGCCAGTCGGCACCTGATCAAGTGCCGAGTGATCTGTTCCCCGCGAAGACCACTCTGTTTCATCGCCAAGATCTTCGCGAGCAGCTTGTTGGCTTCGTCCCAATCTTGAGCTACTGGAACAGTGCTCCAAGTTGGCCTAGGGACAGGGGGAAGACCGACGAAAGATGGCAGGCTAGGTTCTATGTTGCTAATGTAGAACCAGCCCGCATGCCATCCCTTATTGGAAGACTTCAAAGGAAGAGAAAAGTACTCCTTGCGGAGAGATCCGCGGAGTTGGAAACCTGCCCCACCGACAACACAAGGCTGGTCCTTGTTCGGATGAGGTTTGAGATAGAACATGCGACGGAAGAGTTGGAAGTGGGGGAGGATGCCAAGGAAGGCTTCACATACATGAATGAAGAGAGCAATGTGAAGCATTGAGTTGGGGTTCAGATGATAGAGATGAAGCCCATAGTACTCCAGAAGTCCCCGGAAGAACTCGGAGGTGGGAAGGCTGAACCCGCAATAGAAGAAGGAAGTGAAAACGACAAGCTCACCGGTGTTCGGGGTTGGAAAGTCCTCCCCCACCGCCGGGCGCCATCCCACGATCTCCTTAGACGGAAGCACCCCGTGCTTCACCATCTCCTTGAGGGTGGATTCCCTCACATCTGAGGTGGCCCATTGGTCGAACGGAATCCTCTTTTCCTCCGCCATGAGAGTGGTGTTGATGAGGAGTGGATCTGGCCTGAAAAGGTCGGGTTTCTGACAAGGGAACGCGGGAGATTAGGCTGCGGAAGCTAGTTGTTGCAAGTAGCAAGTTCCTGGATGGATGGATTTGGGAGCGCGCGAGTCTAGGGTTCTCCGCAAGGAACTGGTGAACAGTACTGCGAAAAGGGGAATCTTTTTGGAAGATGAAGAGGCGAGGACGACCTCGATCCTTTATAGAAAGATTTGAGGGTTGCGCTAGGTTTTCTCGGGATTGGGCCGAGCCCATGAGATAATCTACGGCCCAACTAAGGTGTGGCCCGACGCGTGTCCTTAGGGATTTAAGCGGATGTGCTTAAGCAGATTTGCCCTGGCAATATGCGCGTGTCCGAGTGCCCTGTACCTTTAAAGATCCTTTCAAACCGCGGTTTGCTTGACTTCATGAGAAGCTGGCACGATGCAACTTGGAAGGTGACCAACAGCTAAGTTTTTATAGCTGCCTTGATGACAAGGGCTGTTTGGTTTTTTGGCGTTTGATCAAGTGATCTTATCAATGCCTATCTATTTTTCCACCTTGGTGAAGATTTTTTGAGACCAGTGTTATGGCTTAAGCTGTATAATCACTTGGTCATATTTTTTCATACGATTGAAAGAACTTGTTATCCCATGAGGGACGATTGAAATATTAGCTCCGAGGTAACTCGGGCAGAACCACTCGGATAAGCATGAATTTATCGAGTGTTTTTTACCCATGAGGGTCAATTGAATTATTTGTTTTGAGATGACTCGGGCAAATTCACTCGGATGAGTATGAACTTACCGAGTAATGAGATTTCTATGATTGCTTTAGCATGAGCTGGGCATTTACATGAGTATGGTTTTTTATAGTTCTTGACTATATGATTAATCTATTTTTGACTAACCATATAGTTGGGGGCTACACCTAATTAGGTGCATCAAAGATGCACCTAGATATTTATTTTTGAGAATTTTTTAGATATTTTTCGAGCCCTTCACGCCTTTGGAGCCACTCGGGAAGATTCGGTAGAGATGATGGAATCACTTGGCGCCAGAAGCACTCGGCCAAAGAGGTTTTTGGCTGCGTATTGTTTTGGTTTGAAGCTGAGTTGTCTCGTCGACTGAAAAGGACTCGGGGGCTACTGTGGAGATTATGGTCATCGGATATCTACATAGCAAGCTTATCCAACTGGAGGTAGGGATAGATTGTGCCTGCCATATCTACAAGCTTTTAGCCATCGATTTTAGATCACAAGATCAATAAAGATACTCGACGGATCGATTCCACCGAAACAGGAGTAGGGTATTACCTCTCGAGAGGGCCTGAACCTGTCTAAATCTTCTTCTCCTTCCAACCCATTGTGTTTGGCGATCTCGACTGCGACCCCCAATTTTTCTATTGCCGAAACCAAGTTTCGACAACACGGCCTGTGCCTGGTGGGCGTACAGCTTGGTGACGCCGATGCTTCTCAGCGCGTCCCTCATGGAGGAGGAGAGATGGCCGGGGAGGTCGGCGAACGTCGCCTCCCTACCTGGGATCTCCTCGACAAGGGTGATCTGGCCGGCCTTCCCGAGCCCCTGCCTGAGATGCTCCACCATTTGGTAGGATCCAGAGGTTGCGTGCCACTGCCATGGCAGGAGAGCGGCGGCGGCACTGGGCTTGTTGGCTTCTTGGCGTAGATGTCTTCGCCGCCGCCGTCCTGCCAAGAAAATTTCCGTTTTCTCCCGGGATTCGGCGCGCTCGACGACGGTTTCCAAGCGGGAGGGTGCGGCAGCGTTGACTTCGCGGTGACCGGGATGAAAGAGATGGACTCGCTGGGGCCGACGGCGAGGTGGCCCATTTTCATGGTGAGAGAAAGCCCATAGGCCGCACATTAGTCGAAATCCCAGCGGAAGAGTTTCAATCCCGTTCTTGGGCCGCGCGTAATGTAGACCCTGTTTAACTCAACATATATGGGCCTCACGAAATCATACTGCATCGGAATAAGTCCACTTTAACTCTCTCTATAGTGCAATCTAATTTCTCTCTCTCAACTATAATATCGACTCCTGAACTTTAAAACCAGTGCAATTTTATTCTGAGAGCAGTATTTAGAGTGGTATTCAGTGACATATCGTCCATGTGCCAACCTATCATACTCTCCTCTCTCTCCCTCTCCTTCTCTATCCCACACACTCTCCCCACGGATGGTGGCACGGCTAGATCTGCTGCCATGGCCTCTTCCCTCGACACCGGCTCGCTCGTCATCTCCCTAACGCTCGTCGTCTCCCCTCCCTAAAACCTAGGTGGCGACGGACACGACGGGGCTGGGGATGCCATATGGGACCGCCCAGAGGAAGAACTCGGCGGGGAAGACGGCTGCGGACTTGGCGCGGTCGAAAACGACGGGGTGGGGATGGCATGGGACCGTCGGAAGAAGTACTTGACGGGGAAGGCTGTGGCGGACTCGACGTGGACAAAGACAACGAGGCGGTGATGCCATGGGACCGCCTAGAGGAAGGACTCAACGGTAAAGGCGGTGGCCGTGGGAGTGCGGAGCACGTGAGGGAGCCGCTGTTCGAGAAGGCGTCGGCGGAGCTGTCCACGCTTTGCGGCGTGTCCGTCACCATCGTTCCCCTTTTCCAAGGCCAACAATGTCTTTGCCTTGGTGACCCCAGCATCGACGTCATCCTTCGCCGCTCCGCGGCTCCTCCCACCTTCGGGCAGGCGAGGACGCCTTGGGTGCCCATGTGCCCACGACCATTGGCGGGACTAGACTCGCTGAAGGTTGAGGAGTACACGGCGGGCGACGGAGCAGGCGAGAGGATGCGCGGTGGCGGCGTCAAAGGAGATGGAAGGTTGAGGAGTACACGGCGGCGGATGGTGACAACCCGATGCGCGGTGCCCAGACGAGGAGCCGCGGCGTCGAGCGCGCTTCCCATCTGTCCCGACGGCCGACGGCTTCCACCATGCCATTGCCATCTCCGCCATCGGAGTTGTGCCGCGAATGAGGTGCTTTGGGCGTCCACTCCTTGTCGCTGCACCGCTTGATGCCACCTGCCAACTCCCTTGCCGCCGTCGGCTTGCTGCTGCCCACCGTCGTGCACTCTCGACCTTCCATACCCCTTGCCACCGCCGCCCTGCTCTTTTTTGATACGAGGAGAGCATTTTTTTTTTGGGGAGAGAATGGGGGATAGAGGAGAGGAAGTGAGAGGAGAGTATGACATGTGGGTCTGATTTTATTTTTAATTTTTAGAGTGAAATTGTATCGGTTTCAATAGTTCGGAGTCAAGATATTAGGTATTATGGTTAAGGGTTAGGAATTAGATTACCTCATATTAAAGGGAGTCAAAGTGAACATTCCTAATGTGCCTCACGTAAGCCGAAATCTCCCGTTCTTGGGCCGCACGAAATCGAAATAAATATGGGCCGCACGTCAACCAAAGTCCCAATCGCGTTATTGGGCCTCAGTCGTCTTCCGGTTCGAAACGGCCATGTGAGCTCTACGGCCGTCGGCCATGTGAGCTCTACGGCCGTCGGCCGAGAATCCGGTCTCCCCGGCTGGCGGCGCCGCCATTCTCAGGAGTCCGCCGGCCGCCGCACGAGAGCACCTACACACTAGTGAGTAGATGTCTCCGCGACGCCACCATTCTCAGGAACCCGCCGCCTGGTTCCCTGCAACCGCACCTTCCGCCGCCACCAATAACAAACAACGGTTGCACTAAAGGTATCGTGGGTTTGCCCGGCGTGCAAGGCTGCGCGGGCGGCGGGAGTAGCCAGTTCGTCTCCGGAGGACGACCTCACCTCGCCGGCAATCCACGACGTGGCGGTTCAATCCAGGAAGCGTCTAAGAAGAGGACAACCGCCGTGCCTACCTACCTTCACTTACCAACAACGCTGTGGCTTCGAGGGCGTCGATGTACGTATGTGAGTTCAGCACGCTCCCGCTGCAATTTCTTTCTTCACTACGATTAATATCTGGTCTTTACACACACCTGTGAATATTGTTTTAGATTCCCACTGATTGTGCTCTTAAGTTTTATAGAAATTCCGTCTTCCAGAGTTGTTTTGATTGCAGCTAGCGTTTTCTTCTGTGTGCTTCGTTGTGAAAAAAGTGTTTAGCTTTTTTGTTCTTAGGCTACCTACATAAGTTCAGTTTGCAGTCTGAAATTTGTTCAGAATACCGGGCTCAGTCACTTAATTCCTCGTCTGTTTTCAGACTTAGGATCTATATGGCTCAGCAGTCAAGTAAACTTACATTCTGCATTGTTTTCCAAAAATGTATATTCACTAATATCGATCCTAGCTAGCTTCTATACTACTAATTCCCTTTGGTAATGTGCTTAACATTGTAAAGGAGTACATCATTTGAGAAGAATAACGACACTTGATGGACAGATCATATATATTTTTATTCTTCCATCCGTTATGGTTACCATTGCGTGTTTGCATGTTGCCGGCCACCGCAGCAGAACAAACCAAAATGCTGCAGCCGCCACCTGCCTCTCATGAATGATTAGCTTCCAACTCGATCCCCAACTTCCAAAAGGTACACCAAAATGGCCCTCACATGCTCCCACCGAATGCATCACTAGAAGAAGAGAAAAAGGATGCAAAAGGAAATTACTTCATAAGATTAGATTAGATTCATTGGAGAGGAAATTATATATTAGTACCCTCATTTGCATGATTATTAGTTGAGCTCACCCTCTGCAGTTCATGCTCAATAATGGTGAAATCATCTCCATTATCCTCCACCCTGACACTCTAGGAACCCCTCACTGACGCCTGGGTCCAACCCGTTTGGTCCCACATGGAAGTGAGTGTCATAAGAGGCACTGGAATGTCATGTGAAAGAACACTGATAACAAAAGGGTTAACATATACTTTGGAAGCTGCTTAGTAAGAGGGCTTCACATGGCCAGCCTCAGTTTAATGGAGTCTGTCTATAAATGGGCCACATGTGTGCATGTGCCTGCTTATCAAGGGTGGTGAGGCTGTTTAGCCAACTAAATATATTCCCCTATCCATGATTAATCTGCATGTTTCTCCATGATTAGTTTTTGCATGTTAAACGATTCTTATGTTATAAGTTATAAAATATTTTTTTTCTTGATTTCCTATATTCTCTAATTATTTTCAATTGGTATGTACACTTATACTGCCCTCTAATCAACTCAATTTCTTTTAGATTCTCCTTAAGATGTATAGGTGCCAAGAAGTAAACCAAAAACTCACAAATTTTATTTTCCTTGATGTTTAGGAAATGTTTCTTCAAAATCAAGCCTATGATCGGATCCTGTATTCATGGATGCTGTAACTTTATCTTTTTTTTTGCTTTTGATTACAACGGTAAAAAGTTGCCGATCCTAGGCTGCGCTGACGCGGAAGTTTAGGGAATCAAAAGAAAACAAGAAGGAGCAGATCAACACACGGAGGTTTAGCAGGGAGGAAAAAGCAGAGCACAGCAGGTCAGAGTCGCCGTCGAGCTCTGAAAACGGCACGCCGATTACTCACTACAGTCCAGCTTTTACTTATTCATCATTTACTCTTTTTTCGCTTAAATCTGCACGATACATACACTATTCAAGATATTTGCAAGTTCTAAAATACCAACTTAACAATAATTTGATACATACCACAACTATAATTTATTCAACCTCATTTACCCAATTTCAACTTTGGTATGAAGTAACCTGAACCTGATAAAGTAGACACCAAGGATGGGATGTTAGGTTCCATCCTTCCCTTCTCCTGTATTGAGCAACAAAACATAACATGGGAAGATTCTCAGGGCAAGGCAAGGCTGGGAAAATGCCACCCAATTGACCCATTTGCAACATGCAGCGTAATGTAACCTCACCAATTGTTCATCAGAATTTATTTCTTTATCTTCGTTAAGTTATGTCCGGTGGATCTGCCGGCCTGGAGCTTATGAATGAAATGATAGGAGAGATGGACGACAAGAGGAGATAGAAAGTAAGCAAGGTTAAGGAATTCTTCTACTTGTCCTTTCTTTGTGATTTTTTTTCCTATGCTAGGACAGGGGTCGTGCATGTTAGCTTTATTTGTACTGTAGAAGACTCTGTCACTCAAATTGAGATAAACCGCTAAAGACAGTGACATCTCAATGGTAGACATTGTTTATTGTCATCTTGTCGGTTAAACAACAGGTTGACGTGTCTGTCAAAATTATTCCATCTAGTTGTAGATAGCAGTACACGTAGTCGCCCTAACGGTGCAGCTTACCTGAAGTTCTTTTAGCAGGATAGGTAGTAACACGACATGGCAACTTCTCGTAATCTGAACACTGAAGCTATGCTACATGCCATTAGTTCAGCAAGCTAAGCTTGATGCTTTATGATTCCACTACAAGCTGGAACAGAATGATTGAATGTAAGCGAAGAGAAGGCTAATAATCATCAAGAGAATGTCACAGGCTAGCATAGCTAACTTTGTGTCTTTTTTCTCTATCTTTATATTTCCTGCACCAAACTCATGGTTGCATGATTAAGTTTGGTTGGTGCAAACAGTTGCTTAAATAGCACCACACGCCAACATTTGATCATCTCTTGAGTACGTCAGTTCGCAGCCTGCAAAGTTTTCTCTGCACAAATTTCAGGTAGATTAGGCTCCTACGAACTAGATTAGGCTAGATAGAATTTCAGGTATCAATCGAGATGCATGTGTTTGTATCCTTTTTGTTGTTTGTGGCACATTTGGAGCTTGCTGTTCTGATTTGTGCCAGATACATCAAATTGGACTATAAGCACATATGATTATCATTTGATGCTTCAAATGCGACTTCTGTTATTGGTTGCCTTGAATTCATTCTTCACTGAGAAACAGGAGGTTAGGGCTTCATTGTGTGTGAGTCTAGTGCAATGCAACTATATGTCTATATGTGCAACAACCAGTACATCGTATTGCTATTGCATGAAAGTGCTCTTGATTGTTCTCATTTTCCCCATTTCCTGACCAAACTTTTGCTTCATATATTGGCTGGGTTATCTTGATATTTTGGTCATTTGCTTGTGTTTATCGTCGTGATCTTTCTAACTTAGTTGTCACCGAATATGTCAATCATTTTGTATAATCTCCGTCAATTTCAAAAAACTATAGCATGCAACATACTTTCAATATGTTCTAGAGCTTTATACCCTAGGTACATATGTAAACCTACTATAATGAGAGATTATGAATGTTGCTAGATGGCAATGTGAAGTACAGCAAAAACTAGGGAAGAACTACAAGGATGGTGTAACATCGTTATTGGTATAAAGACAATACATCAACTTGGTAGAAAATTTTGCGAGGATTAAGCATTCGATTTGCTTTGGTTTTCCTACAGTTCATCGTAAGAAATGTAAATCTGCACTTTTCAGTATTCAGAATATGCACCACTAAACCTTTCCTCTATACGTTCTTAGTTCTTTTACTCTGTCAGAAGGCTTTGCAGACTGTCAAGAAGCTTTAATTGCTACTGGACACTCCCTTAAATACCACTTATCCCCTTTTTAAGAGCAGGGATCACCTCTGTAAAAAAAAGAACAAGGAATCACTCCTTGAAATTCTTCTAATGTCAGAGCCTAACTCTAGAATATAGAATGAAGTGTTTCTTTCCCTTATGCACATGTTGTAAGCATTTGATCAAACATGGCAGAATGCATATGGCAACCCAGCAGTCCAAATTTACTACTGCTCTTGACAGTTTTGTCAGCCTTAGTTGTGTTAACCCATTTAATTACTTGCTTTTGTTGTCTTCAATCTGATGTGGTACTAGCAGTGACATTCTACTGGGGACATGGGCCAAGCAAAGAATCAATAATCCCCTTGTCAGAACAGAGCAGTAACAGCAGCAGCTACTGCCCACTGTCACAGGAATGATTAGCACAGGTTTTATGTTAACAAGGTCAACTTAGGCAGGCCCAACACATGCAACCACTGTACATATGCCTCACTCAGGGTAAACCTTCTTTAATTTTTATGCAGGACATGTGTACAGATCTTAGGGTGCTAGTTGCATCAGGACAACACCAAGAGGCAAGAACATACCCTCTTGTCTCTCTTTGGGCTAATTTATATTCTTTTCACTTGCAAAGTGCCAAGGTATGTCCTGTTTTACAGACACTTAAACAACATATTAGCAGTATTCCTTCCTCAAAATTAGGAGCTGCTCTTCACATTCTTCTAGCTTCCGACCATGGAGAAATTCAGCTAGCTTCTACTTGGTTTCTTATCAGATCAATTCAATTGTTGGACTTACCTACACAAACTGTATCAGTAAATTAGTTTTCTTTGTAGAAAATAAGACGGTAGGAGTAAATCTGACGAAAGCAGAAGGTTCCAAAGAATAAACCGTACGAACTCCCAATTACAGTACAGTAGGTCTCTGTATAGTGGTACTAGTATTTGGGGGTCTAAAGGCTAGAGCTACTCTGCACAGATAGGGAATGTAAAATAAACATGTAATTAATTAGTCCAATCTAACGTTGGGGGGATACAGTAAAATAATAAAGAATGGTATATGCTCAAAAGCAGATTAGAAAAGCCATGACTTTAAAACACATTCCCTCCATGTTCCATGTTCTCATGCCTCCCCCTCTCCTTGTTTCTTCCTCCTCTCCTCCAGCTCCCCAAACCAGCCTGTTAAACCCTTAATCTAATCCTGATTAACACCTCATATTTGCTCACTATGTTGAGGTGTAGAGTAGAGCTAGTACTAATCTAGATCAAAGTTGCATGTTAAAAAATGCCAAGAAGATTTATATTATTATATGCTCCTACTCTAACCAATCTTCTCATCACCATCATATATAGTCTTTTCTGCCTTGTTGTGATCTCTAGCTAGCTAGCTGCTGCAGCCTCTGTTCTTCCTGCAGATGCAATCAGTGCAGTGAACTAAATTAAGCAGAGTAGACACTGCACTGACATGGCACAGCACTAGAAGCAGCAGAGGCAGAGCAAGCAGAGGAAGCAGAGCTAGTGCTATCCAAGCTAAGCTCAGCAAAGGCGCTTCTTTTTTGTTTCCAAATTCCAATGGAGGCTACAGTGCCAGTGCTGCTGCTTGTGACAGTTCTGTGTTTGATCTTGCCCACCGGCATTGCCGCGGGCGGCGACGAGCGGTCTGCACTGCTCGCCTTGAAGGCGGGCTTCGTCGACACGGTGGGCGCGCTCGCCGACTGGAACGACGGCGGCAAGGCGTCGCCGCATTGCAAGTGGACCGGCGTCGGGTGCAATGCCGCCGGCCTCGTCGATCGGCTCGAGCTCTCCGGGAAGAACCTGAGCGGCAAGGTTGCCGACGACCTGTTCCGGTTGCCGGCGCTCGCGGTGCTCAACATCTCCAACAACGCCTTCGCCACCACGCTGCCCAAGTCCCTGTCGTCGCTGTCCAGCCTCAAGGTGTTCGACGTGAGCCAGAACTCCTTTGAGGGCGGCTTCCCGGCTGGCTTCGGCGGTTGTGCTGACCTCGTTGCCGTCAACGGCTCCGGTAACAACTTCGTCGGTCCCCTCCCCGAGGACCTTGCCAATGCCACGTCCCTGGAGACCATCGACTTGCGTGGCAGCTTCTTCGGCGGTGGCATCCCCGCGGCTTACCGGAGCCTCACCAAGCTCAAGTTCTTGGGACTCTCCGGCAACAACATCACCGGCAAGATCCCGCCGGAGATCGGCGAGATGGAGTCCCTCGAGAGCCTCATCATTGGATACAATGAGCTCGAGGGTAGCATCCCGCCGGAGCTCGGTAACCTCGCCAACCTCCAGTACCTCGACCTCGCCGTCGGCAACCTCGACGGGCCCATCCCGCCGGAGCTCGGGAAGCTTCCGGCGCTCACCTCCCTCTACCTCTACAAGAACAACCTCGAGGGCAAGATACCACCGGAGTTCGGCAACATCTCGACGCTGGTCTTCCTCGACCTCTCCGACAACGCGTTCACCGGCGCGATACCCGACGAGGTAGCGCAGCTGAGTCACCTCCGGCTTCTCAACCTCATGTGCAACCACCTCGACGGCGTTGTGCCGGCGGCCATCGGAGACATGCCGAAGCTGGAGGTGCTCGAGCTCTGGAACAACTCCTTGACGGGGCCGCTTCCGGCGTCGCTCGGCCGGAGCTCGCCGCTGCAGTGGGTGGACGTGTCGTCGAACGGATTCACCGGCCCCGTGCCGGCCGGGATCTGCGACGGCAAGGCGCTCATCAAGCTGATCATGTTCAACAATGGCTTCACCGGCGGCATCCCGGGCGGGCTCGCCTCGTGCGCGTCGCTGGTGCGGGTGCGCATGCACGGCAACCGGCTCAACGGCACGATCCCGATCGGGTTCGGGAAGCTGCCGCTGCTGCAGCGGCTCGAGCTCGCCGGCAACGATCTGTCCGGCGAGATCCCCGGCGACCTCGCGTCGTCGACGTCGCTGTCGTTCATCGACGTGTCGCGTAACCACCTCCAGTACTCGATCCCCTCGAGCCTCTTCACCATCCCAACCTTGCAGAGCTTCCTCGCGTCGGACAACATGATCTCCGGCGAGCTCCCCGACCAGTTCCAGGACTGCCCGGCGCTCGCCGCGCTGGACCTGTCGAACAACCGGCTCGCTGGCACGATCCCGTCCAGCCTGGCCTCGTGCCAGAGGCTGGTAAAGCTCAACCTGCGGCGAAACAAGCTCGCCGGCGAGATACCTCGTTCGCTCGCCAACATGCCGGCGCTCGCCATTCTTGATCTATCGAGCAACGTTCTCACCGGCGGCATACCGGAGAATTTCGGGAGCTCGCCAGCGCTCGAGACGCTCAATCTGGCGTACAACAACCTCACCGGGCCCGTGCCGGGCAACGGTGTGCTGCGCTCGATCAACCCCGACGAGCTGGCCGGCAATGCCGGGCTGTGCGGCGGCGTGCTCCCGCCGTGCTTCGGCAGCCGTTCCACCGCCGCCGGGCCACGCTCTCGCAGCAGCGCCCGCCTCAGGCACATTGCGGTGGGGTGGCTGGTCGGCATGCTCGCCGTCGTCGCCGCGTTCGCTGCGCTGTTCGGCGGGCACTACGCGTACCGTCGGTGGTACGTGGACGGCGCGGGTTGCTGCGACGACGAGAACCTCGGCGGCGAGTCAGGGGCGTGGCCGTGGCGGCTGACGGCGTTCCAGCGCCTGGGGTTCACGTGCGCCGAGGTGCTCGCGTGCGTGAAGGAGGCGAACATGGTGGGCATGGGCGCCACCGGGGTGGTGTACAAGGCCGAGCTCCCCCGCGCGCGCGCCGTGATCGCCGTGAAGAAGCTGTGGCGTCCGGCCGCCGCCGACACTGCCACGCCGGAGCTGACGGCTGAGGTGCTGAAGGAGGTGGGTCTCCTCGGCCGGCTCCGGCACCGGAACATCGTGCGTCTTCTCGGCTACATGCACAACGAAGCCGACGCCATGATGCTGTACGAGTTCATGCCCAACGGCAGCCTGTGGGAGGCGCTGCACGGGCCGCCGGAGCGGCGGACACTGGTGGACTGGGTGTCACGGTACGACGTGGCCGCCGGCGTGGCGCAGGGGCTAGCCTACCTCCACCACGACTGCCACCCTCCGGTGATCCACCGCGACATCAAGTCGAACAACATCCTCCTCGACGGCAACATGGAGGCGCGCATCGCCGACTTCGGGCTGGCACGGGCGCTGGGGCGCGCCGGCGAGTCGGTGTCGGTGGTGGCCGGGTCGTACGGGTACATCGCGCCGGAGTACGGGTACACGATGAAGGTCGACCAGAAGAGCGACATCTACAGCTACGGCGTGGTGCTGATGGAGCTCATCACCGGGAGGAGGGCGGTGGAGGCGGCGTTCGGCGAGGGACAGGACATCGTCGGGTGGGTGCGGGACAAGATCCGGAGCAACACGGTGGAGGAGCAGCTCGACCCGCTCGTCGGCGCCGGCTGCGCGCACGTCAGGGAGGAGATGCTGCTGGTACTCCGCATCGCCGTGCTCTGCACCGCCAAGATGCCGCGTGACAGGCCCTCCATGCGCGACGTCATCACCATGCTCGGCGAGGCCAAGCCGCGTCGCAAGAGCGGCAGCTCCACCGGCAGCGGCAGCGGCAAAGCCCCCGCTGCGGCGGTGGTGGACAAGGACAAGCCGGTGTTCAGCACGACTCCGGACTCCGACTACGCTTAGCTAGGAGCAAGCAAGCTGTGTCCATTTTCTTTTTTCTTCGGTGCATGGTAATGATTTGTTCATGTATGTAGATTATTCTAAAAATGTAAGAATTTTGAGCTTGTAAGGATTAGACATAGATCATGTGTAGATTAATGTAAGCAATTGAAAGCAGGTGAATAAACCCACTCGGTTAATTACTCTTATTTATCCAAGTATAAATAATCAGAATGAAAAAGATGAACAAGATTAAAAATCAAGCTTTCCAATTGGCCATGTGAATATGCATTCTCTTATCCAATATTGCAGCTCCTATTTCTGGGCCATCTAACTTAAGCATGAGCTTGATGGCCATGAATAGCTAGCTAGCTACTGCCGATTGATTCACGGATCGCCACCCAAATCCTGACGAATCGAATCAGGATATAACAGGCAGGGCAAGAGCCAAGAACATTGTTTTTCATCTGGATCTACACTAAAGCAGCAGGCATGTCGAACAACATCCAACAATCCTTCGAGGCCGGGAAGGCACACGCCGCCGAGGGCGAGGTGAATTTATATATCTAATTAATTACCGCTGTTCTTGTTGAGGTTGTCGATGCGTGCACTGCAGTGCCAGGCGCGACGTGCGGTGGAGGCGGTGACGGACGCCGCCGGCGCCGCCGCCGACAGCGTGCAGCAGCAGCAGCACCGCGCCACCGGCGCCATCCACCAGGTGTGGTAGTATGTAAAGATGAGAATGGTTAGGATATGGAGTTCGTTGATCTATGATTTAATAGAATAAATTCATCATAAATTTATTATATTAATATATTATCTATTAATATTTAAATTGATATATTATCCATGGATATTTAAATGGATCGATTATATTATTAGACAAAAAAATTATATTATATATGTGTAAAAGTCGGATCTAAAATTTTTAAACTCGCGTTCACATTATAAAAACTTATCGATTCGATTAAATTTTGTAGAAATGATTCATTGTACGAGAGAAGTAACTTTCTATAAATTTTGAGCTAGACAAAAAATGTTAAATGTGTAAAATTCGGACCCAAAATTTTTAAACTTACGTTCATATTATAAAAACTTATCGATTCAATTGAATTTTGTAGAAATAATTTATTGTACGAGAAGCAACATTATACAAATTTTGAGCTATTTATATATGCGGGGTTCACTATGCATTACTAAGACCCAAAAATTTTAGTTAAATATGTGTAAAACTTGGATCCAAATTTTTTTAAACTCGTATTCATACTATGAAGTTAATTTTTGAACAAATTATTATACAGAGAATATTTATACATGTGAAGTCATTTTGGATTGAACCTTTTAAACCTAGGTTCTAATGGTTTGATCCGTTTGATCCTAGGTCTAATGGTTTGATCCGTTTGATTCATTTGTATTTTTGAAACAATTATGAATAGATTTAATGGATAAATGAATCGATCCTAACCATTCACATATTCACATCGCAGTAGTAGTATGATACTTGCACTACAGCACAGCCCATTGGTTTATAGACCGAATTTTCTTGGCAGTGATGGCCTAGGCCCGTGGGCCATGTGCTAAACGTTGTAATCAATCAGTGCCAGTGGCTAATATTTTCTTGTGAAAATGTAGACTGGTGAGCAGGTGGCGCAGGCGACACAGAACGCGGCGACCGCCGCCAAGGACGCGGTGTCCGGCGCCGGCTCTACCACCACCGGCACCCACTGATGGGATCCATCAAGGCCATCTGAATATCTCATCTGACTGAACACAGCCTGAACCTGCATTCCAAATCAATTGCATGCATTTTTTACGCCGTCGATCTCCGTTGCATGTTTCTTTCAATTCTACTACTTGGTTGTAACAATTACTATATGAATTTGTTTCTAGGAATGAAAGCTTGCTCGAAGATTGCTTTAAATGTTTTGTCACGCCGAACAAGCCTCACCACCTGTGATGCCAGTTTATAGCTATGCGAATTCGTTTTAAACTTGAAAGCAGTTCAACATTAGTTGACAGCAACTTTCAATATTTAATATGAAATGTACCTATCACTTTCTCAAAAAAAAAACCTTAAACGGCTTCCAGACAACTTCAAAAAATGACATACGAGAAATAATTGGTAAAATTGTTGTCCGGTTCAAGTGATACTTGCGTGTGTAACCTCTCCAAACAAGAATAGTTGTTTTATAGCACTAAAAAATTGTTCCAAAATAGTTGTCATCTTGGTGTACCACGGATTGCACAGCTACCATGGACACTCGCTGACGTCAATCAACAATTTCACATGAAATGAAATAACAATATGAGACAATAAACTGACTGAAATTTTGGAGGTCAAGTTTTCAAGCAGCTCAACAAAAAAAACCAGATCAGTACTTGTACTTCATGCTACAGGAAAAATAAGTTCAGACGGTACAGTATAGGTAAAAGTTCTTAAAATCTAGTTTCATAGATGGCAAAACAGGATCTAGTTGGCTGCGGCAGCTCTCTTCCTTGGGGTAGCCTCAGTACCTGAATTGATAGAACAAAAGGAACATAATCAACCCAAACAGCTTCATTTTTCTTTTGCAGAGTTTACATTTTCCATGAAACTTAAAACATCAGCAAAGTTCCAGGCACACCTTCTCTGAAGTTGCTCTTGAACCTCCTAGGCACATGTCGCAGGTACCTCATCCTTCCAGTTCCTGTGGTCTTGCGCCTAATGGCCTTCACACTCCAGTTGTCTGAAATGACATTGCGGAGATTACAACTAAGCAAATCCAAAATAACAAAATAAATTCAACAACAAAGAATAGAAATAGATATATAAAAGCTAAACACAAACAACTCAAACTAGGTATGTTTCATTTAATCATATTGGCCTGAAGAAGATTGTGTACTTGAGGTGAAATGAACTACGCAAGGAAATAGATATGCAAGGATACACATTTAAATGGTTACAAACCAAAAAACTGGAATAAGCACTGCTTCAATACATTAACCAAAAATTGGAAGACAACAGAAATATTATCAGCATATAGAGAAAAAGAAGGTGTGGATTGGGTACATCAGAGACTTGAATACTTTGGAATCACAGGAGTATTACTCCCATCATATTGTTGCAGTTTTTCTCTCATCACTTGTACCGGCCTCACAGACGGCAACACAGAAATATCAATAAATGCAATGATGCTAGCAAGCTTCAAAGCATTACCAATGTACCAAAATGTAAATAATTACTGCACAAATCATCTAATCTAACATGTATAAAATAGATGCTCAGAAAATGAAAACGTCTTCTCATTAATGCCATGGCATCTCTGAAGTCTGACATGCGAAAGTTTTCATGATTCCTCATAGCATTTCATTTTTGTAATGCAGCAACACCACTTGGGAAAACCAAATGCACAAGTGATTCTAAATGAAAACTGTGATCAATTAAGAAACGTGAGATCTACAGCTATGTGAATTTTGTAGCTTGATGCTGACAGACAGGTTCCATGAACCTTTCAAAAAGAAAATATGTTGGAAGGAACATCAGATCCTTATACACGCAGGAATCACAGGAGCAAAGCTCCCATCATATTGTTGCAGTTTATACCTCATCACTTGACCCTCATAAACAGAATTAAGTTTTCATAGGAAACTAGTCACCCTAATGTTTCCCGAGCGAGCATTTTAGTTTATAATCATTTGTGAAAATAGAACATATGTATAAACGACGCATTAAATTTTATTCGGTTAAAATCAACGCAACCGAGCAGGTAAATCAGTTCTAAGGATCACAGATCAAACGAGAATGGATAATGCCAGATACAATAAACATGACAGGGATCAGTTTGGAAAACATGGTTATCAGTCACAGGCTATCAGAAACACGGACCAATGTTTTCTTCATCATTTCCATCAAAACATCAGGATCTATAAATAGAAGGTTCGTGTAGGACAACACACCTCAACTGATCAAGAAAAGATCAACCTTTAACACCCCAATTTCTAAACATTACTTGGTTAATCTAGGCGCAATATAATTACCAAATCTACATGAAACCGAGAAGCACAGGTACAAATCTAGAGGGGAAACGGAAGAGGGTTATCATGAGGAGGCCTACACTTGCGGATGCGGGCGGCGGGGTAGCCGCAGGAGGAGCAGGTGCTCTTCTGGAGGTGGAAGCTGCGGCGGCCGCAGCGGACGCACAGCGTGTGCGTCTTGTTCCGGCGCTTGCCGAAGCTGCCCGTACCCTTCCCCTGCGAGCCACAAGAAGATCACCACGTTAGAGCTAGGAGAACACGAGGAGGGAGAAGCCATGAGGAGGCCTCAACGGCGGCGCGAACGTACCATTGCTCGGTCTGCTCCTCTCGGCTAGGGTTGGAGACTGACTGGGGCGGCGGCGGCGGGGATGGGCGAAGTGGCGTAAACCCTAGCAATTTATAAGGAGCACGGGAGCAGCAATAGTGGTCTTTCATGGGCCCTTCAGGACCAACCCCGTTTGATTTGGGCCGATGTTAGGAAGGAATAAGTCCACTTTACATCCCTCAATTTTCCTTCATGTGTACTTGAACACATTGAAGCAATGGACTTCAATGCGTCGGCCTTTGCCTTTGGAGCTATTCTGTGGTGGTTAAAATACTGAATAACTGAAGTCCAGTAACAGCACAAGTTACTGAAGTAACGCAATCTATTCGACCGCGCGTAAGTCCATATCCTACCGGAACAAGTCCACTGGGACTCCCAATTTCAATCTGATTCGTATGTCTGGATCGTAATACCGGATATCATATATTAACTCTAACCTATTAAAACCGATATAATTTAACTTTCTTTATGATTTACATAATGATTTTCACTGACATGATATGTTGTCCTATTTCAATTGACTGAGTGAGTGGAGCTCACCATTCAGTGGGTGACCCTTCTCTTTCTTCTCCACCTTCCCTTACCTCTTCTCTTAATCCCCCATATTTTCTCTCGACAGCAAGGAAGCAACGAGATGCAAGCGGGACGATGACAGACGGTCCTCCAGACAGGGCAGATTCATGATAGACTAGCAGGAGGGGCTGAACAAACCATACAAAGCTATTGCCCCCTCTTCTAACAGATATATGACAAAAAAAATTAAGTTGAGGCTTAATGGGGCTTCCATGGTTGTAACACCGACAGTGAGGGCTCAAGACCCCGTTGCCCCCATGACAGATCGATCCACGGCTCATTGTGCATGCCGTGCTGCCTCTCGCCGGTAAGACGGTTTTCGTGTGAAAACCGATCGACGATAAACAGAACAAATTTGAATTTCGATGATTTCGTGTGTACCACGAAAATCATGTAAACCGTAATTTAAATTTAAACTAAATTCAAATCGTGTCGTGCCGCGGTTTTCGGTCAAACCGCGAAAAACCACGCCACATACCACGGTTTTCGTGGCAAATCGCGCAAAATTTATTTTTTTTATAATATATATTTTTTAATAAAATGATTTTTTCAATTTTTTGAATTCGCACGAAATTATTGAAACGAAACCACAAAAGATGCCGTATCCGTGGTACACGCGAAAACCGTCACCGTTTTCGCGGAATCAGGAACCCTGTCCACCACTGCCTGTCCACCACTGCTTCTAGGCGTCTGGTAGTTCATCGTCGAAGCACGTTACCATCTCCCCTCCTCTCCCCCACCCCCACCGCCACACACAGAGTAGCATGGCTATGACTGTTGCCGTCATGGAGCTTGATACAAGGCACCCGCGACGGCCAAGATTCATACAGAATAAGCAAATCTATAGGAATTTCGAAGAATCTTGGGGAAGTCATTCCAATGTTCAAGAGGACCATGTAGGAAAATTTTCCAATGGATTTGAATCCTCCAAACTTCCTACCTTTTCATTAGTTCCAAAGGAGCTCTGATAGAACATTTAAGTCAAGAAATTTGCAACAAATTCTCAACACGAAAATGAAAATGATATAGCATGCTGCAGGTTCACAAATGTTTGTCACGCACGCTGAACAAGCCAGCCTCCTCATCCGTGAACGCGCATAATTTTTTTCATTAACCCGCTTCACTCAACCAGTTTTTCTGCGAACCCATTTCATTCTTGAAAGCCATTCCAATTCAGTTCAAACTAACACATTCAATTTCACTAAATTACGAAACTTACATAGCAGCAATCTTAGACCACATCCAAAACATGAATACGAGAAAAAAAATTCCCCAAGAGAACCTATGGGGCAAGCACTCTAACACTCCCAACTGTTATACTTCCCCAAACATAAGCAAAACCCAAAGCTAGTTGAACTGTTTTAGTTACCCAAATATATGCAATACCAAAAACTGGTTGAATGACAGCACCAAATAAGCGGAGACAAAACGTAACAAATATCGCCGGACCATTGCACATGGTAAGTTCTACTTTCATAGCTTCTTGAAGGCAAAACAGGATCTAATTGGCCGCAGCAGCTCTCTTCCTTGGGGAAGCCTCAGTACCTGAATCACTAGAACAAAAGGAGTATAATGAATCCAAACACCTTCAAACTTTAAACAATGTTTACATTTCCTAATACATTTAAAAGATCAGCAGAGTTTCTAGACACCTTCTCTGAAGTTACTCTTGAACCTCCGAGGCACATGTCGCAGGTACCTCATCCTTCCTGTTCCGGTGGTCTTGCGCCTGATGGCCTTCACACTCCAGTTGTCTGAAATGACATAAAATAAATAAATTTAAGCAAATCTAAAATAATAAAAAGTCCAAACAGTACAAGATAACAAAGAAAGTTGACCACAAGAATCGAACTAGAGATTTAAAAGCAAACCACAAACAATATAGGTATGTTCCATTTGACCATATTGGCCTGGAGAAAGATTGTGCAATTGGTGTGAAATGAACAATGCGAGGAAACAGATACACAAGTGTACAAATCTAAATGGCTACAAACCAACAACTGAACTATGTATTGCTTCAGAACATTAATTGAAGAATCAAGAGGTCATAGATATAAGAGTGAACAAATGTGATGAAATTGCATGGTCTCTGGAATGAGAAGATAATAATCTCATGTTACAGGATAATAAAAAATGGAAGAAAATAGAAATATCAATTATCTCAGGTTACAGGATAATAAAAAAATTGGAAGACAAGGGAAATATTATCAAGTGTACATAGAAAAAAAAAGGAATGGAAGACAAGGGAAATATTATCAAGCGTACATAGAAAAAAGAAAAGGAGTGGCTTACATAGAAAAAAAGAAAAGGAATGGAAGACAAAGAAAATATATCAAGCGTACATAGAAAAAGAAAAGGAGTGGATGGGTTCATCAGAGACTTAAATACTTAGGAATCACGGGAGAAAAACTCCCATCATATTGTTGCAGTTTTTCTCTCATCACTTGAACCTTCGTCAAAAACAGAATCAGGCAACACACAAGTATACAAATCGAAATGATACAAATCATCTAACATGTATTAGTTTGGCCAAAAAAATATGCTCAGATTATGAAAACATCTTCTCATTGATGCCATGGCATCTCTGAAGTCTGACATACGAAAGTTTTCATGATTCTTCATAGCATTTTCCTTAGCCAGGATCATCATTTGGGAAACCAAATGCGAAAAAAACGGAGAGTGGTTGCTTCTAAATGAAAATTGCGTTAAATTAATTAGTGTGACTCGTTGTTACAATAATTTTGTAGGTTAACACAGACAGTCAGGTTTCATGAGCATTTCCACCCCTTCCCACCTGGGACATGTAACTAGGTCCTAAAGAAAACAAAAAGAAAAGACATCGAAGGACCATCAGAGACTTAAATACATAGGAATCACAGGAGCAAAGCTCCCATCATATTGTTGCAGTTTATTGCTCATCACTTGATGATTGACCCTCATAAACAGAATCAGGTTTTATATGAAACTGGTCAATCCAGTAGGTTTCCAACAGAACATTAGCCCTCACATACAGCATTGTGAGAAATATACGCATGGTATCATTCATATATATATATATATATATATATATATATATATATATATATATATAAGTTGGTTAAAAACAAGGCCACCAATGAACATAAGTTCTCAGGATCACAGATGGAACAAGGACACATAATTTCCAATGGAACAAACATGAGTGGGATCAGTTTGGAAAACATGGTTGTCAGTCACGGATTATCAGAAACACGGACCAATGTTTTCTTCATCATTTCCCTGAAAATCGCCAGGCTCTGCATATCGCTAGGAAAAGGTTCGTCTAGGCCAACGCATAACAGGTCACAAGTAAGCAAGAGCAGATGAACAGTGAACTTGCCACTTTCTAACCATTATTTCGCTAATCTAGGCACACTATCATTATCACATCTACACGACAAGCCACATGCATGTGGTGTAGAACAATGCGAGAAATGACCCGCGCAGCTACAACAGATCTGGAAGGGAGGGGGAAAAGGAGGAAGAGGGTATCTTACACTAGCCGATGCGGGTAGCAGGGTAGCAGGAGGAGGAGCAGGTACTCTTCTGGAGATGGAAGCTGCGGCGGCCGCAGCTGACGCACAGCGCGTGCGTCTTGTTCTGACGCTTGCCGAAGCTGCCGTACCCTTCCCCTGCGAGCCACAACAAGATCAACACGTTAATGCTAGGAGAAGACGAGGAGGAAGAAGCCATGAGGAGGCCTCGGCGGCGGCTGCGACGGCGTGAAGGTTACCATTGCTTGGTCTGCTCCTCTCGGCTAGGGTTGGAGAATGGGGCGGCGGCGGAGGCGTGCGCCGTGGCGTAAAACCCTAGCTATTTATTGGGAGCACGGGAGCAGCAATAGTGGACTTTCATGGGCCGTTCAGAAAAAACGCAATCTTTTGGGCCGCACGTAAGTCCACATCCTACCGGAATAAGTCCACTGTGACTCTCAATTCTAATCTGATTGGTATGCCTGAATAGTACCGGATATCTTAACCTTAACCTAATAAAATCGATGTAATTTTATCTAAATCATAATATCGGATATCTTAACTCTAACCTATTAAAACCGGTGTAATTTACCTTCTTCGATGGTTTACAGAATGATTTTCGTTGATATGACACGTTCAACTGGCTGAGTAAGGCTGTGAGCCCATCTATCAGTGCAACCTAACACCGGCAAGTTCGCCACCAACAACCAAAGTAGCAGTGCAACCTAGCGCCGATCCGTTCAGTAGTCAGGTTTGCTCTTTGACCTCATCAGTTTGGCGGCGACAGTACCACGCTTCTTGCCGATGATTTAGGTCCGCTCAGTAGTCAGGTTCCGTGCTGATGGGTTGTCTCTTTTACTTAGATCCTTTTTCCCTGTATAATGCTGGGTGGACGTGGTTATTAGGTAAGGCAAGATCGGGGTGTTTTATGCAAAATAGCATCTCTATGCATTTCTCTATTAGGTTTTTTTTCAAATAAAAATAAATAGCGACAAGAGTGGGCAATTTCATCGCTCGAAGCTAGCATCCACCTCAGTGTCACTTCAATCATTTTGATTACATGGCCTATTTTAACCTTAATTTGCACGAACAATCCAGGTTGTGTATCAAAATAAACACTTTTACAAGTTGTTTGTACCTATTTATATTCGTCATACAAGTTTACCATAAGAACGGGTATTATAAGCTCATTCAGTGAGCTGCAAAACTATGCCAGATCATCCTGTTTTTATATGGAGGGGAGAGAAGAGAAGAGAAGGGAGAGAACGAAGCGACCGACTAATCTATAACCAGGCAAATAACATTTCTTTTCAGGTGGTATGGCTCGCTTGCAGCTGCTCCTGGTGATTAAAAACACGTTTTGTGGGGCTCGAGCAACCACAACCGATTCGCGCAACCTATAGGTGGCCAAACGGGCGGCCCGACCCGGCACGGCACGGACACGCCCCCGGCACAGCCCATTACGGCACGGCCCGTTAGGCACGGCTCCTGTAGCGGACCGTGCCGTGTCCCCGGCCAAGCACGGCCCACGGGGTGCTCGGGCCGTGCCGTGTCAGTACGGGCCTGTTTTGGCCTGTTAAAGGCCCACGGGCCACATTTTTACCCTCTATTGCGCTGCTACAGTGCTTGCTACAATGCTTACTACAATAACGGGTCGTGTCGTGTCGGCCCACGGCTCGACCGGCATCCCAAACACAGCACGCTCAGGCCAGCCGTGCCGTGCCGTCCTGACCTATTTCACCCACGGGCCGTGTCGTGCCGCTACAGTGATGCCCGTGCTCGGGCCGACCCATTTCGACCCGGTCCATCTGGCCACCTATAGCGCAACCCCTCTCCATTTCCCTCCCCTACTGATCCCCTTCCCTCTTGACCGTCGCTTTCCCCTCTATCCTCATCGCACGCGCGAGCCAACCACCGCGACAATTCCTCTCCCGCTCATGCAATCTCTCCTCTGGCTCCCGCGCTTCTCCTTTCCCTCCCTCCCGTGTCTCCTGCACTTCTCCTCTTCGTCCCGCGCTCGTGAAACTGTCCAGTTGCGCAGTTATTAGCATTGACAGGCGAAGCCATCTTGTTAACTAACCTCACTATTACCGTGTTTGAGAGGAAGCATGAGCATGGGCAGTTGGAAGTTACGGGATTGTACGAGGTCAGCATCGACATGGATGGTGGAACGGTCTTGGAGTGGTCTTCTCTTGCAAGTCGCTACTCACGGATATTTGCTGCTGACTTAAGCTGCTGCTTGAAACAGGTACTCCCTCTTCTGTTCATTTAAAGTGTATTATTCTTGTCTATTTAAAGTGTATTGTTTTGAAACGGCAAACTCTTGGAAATTAAATTTAACCATTTGAAATATCATACTAGTGCTTTGAAACGAAAACCATCATTATATCACAAGCACTTTGAAATATGATGCTAGTACTCCCTCCATTTATTTCAATGTATGACTGATTTTTTACGTGACGTTTGACCAGTCTTATATTAAAAAATTATATAAATATCATTCATTTTATTATGACTTAGTTTTATCATCAAATAAATTATAAGTTAATTATAAAGTTAACTTATGCTTTTATATATTTATAATAATTTTTTGAATAAGACGACTAGTCAAACGTAATAAAAAAGATACGGTGTCATACATAAAAAAGAATAAAGAATGTAGTACTATATAAGCACGCTTATAATTTGCTTACGAAGTTTACTCCTTTTATTTTTTTCAGAGTGAAATAGCTTATAAAAGTTTTTTCCAAGGAGTGAGGAGGCGTGACGGTGACCGAACAACGAGTGATTGACGATGACTTGATGACGTCATGACGAAGACTGGCGGACACCAACGGATTTGGTGGCGACGCAAGGACGAGGCACCGTGATGGAGTCCAAACGGGGACCTAAACATAGGCAACGATGGCTAGGGTTTAGGGCGATCGGAGTCAAGGTGACGTTTGGTGGACGGGGATGGTGAATCACGACGGTGAAGGGGCACCGGTCTAGGGCTTCAGGGTGAGAGCGAGAGCGAGAGAGAGAGGAGGATGGGAGAGGGGTTAGGGGGATCGCATAGAGAGGGGGTATGGGTTGCGTTCGAGAGAGGAGATTGGAGATGCGAGGGATCGGTCACTGCGACAACGACCTGGCAGTGGTGAATCGTGGTGGCGAGGCGGGTGAGGATGGAGGAGGCACAATGGACGGTGTCGTGGCAACGACGAATCATCCACGACGCTAGGGCGAGGCGGGGTGGCGCGACGTGACAACCGGTTGGGCGGTGGCGCGACATGACAACCGGTTGGGCTCGGTCACCACGTCGACAAACTGCCAGTGGGATATTGGTGGCAGCTGTGACGGTGACGACTGTAAGGGAGATTGACGATGGTGGCTAAAGGGGAGAGGGTAGGAGTTGCGGCGTGAAGGGATTGGGGAGCGGATTGCGGGATGATGACCATGTTCTCGGGTGGTTGACACGTATACAGAGGTGGGAGGTGGAAACGAACATGAGTCATAGAAATGATCTGAACCGTTGAGTGATGAATGTAAGAGTGTAAGGATAAAAGATGAGTAAATTATACAAGGTGGAAGTGGAAAAGATCGTGAGCCATAGAGATGGTCTGGACCATTGAATGATGAATGTAAGAGAGCAAGGATGAAAGATGAGTAAATTGAGTTGGTGAACTAGATACAAAGGTGAGAGGTGGAAACTATCATGAGCCACAGAGATGATCTGAACTCCTGAGTGATGAATGTAAAAGTGTAAATATGAAAGATGAGTAAATTGAGTTGGTGAACTATAGATAGATCGATTTATACATGGATTTTCTTCAGCATACTAACCCTGGTGTCATGACTCATGACCCACGTATACACTTCTCACACGTGCCGTCATATGTTGCGCGACGGATGCGGCTAGTTATTTTGCAGGAAAAAGATCGGTAAGAATTTCCAATCATGTTATCTTATTAAGCAAAAATATCAGGGCCAAGTTGATATGGAACCATATTAGTAAATGTTTGATTTTGTTTATATTCCTAGCTAGGTACCGAAGTCATGTCTAATTAATGACACTGGCATATGCAATTTGTGACTTCGGTACCTAGCTACATTTGAACCATATTAGTAAATTTGACGTTAACAAAGGATCCATTTAGGACATTTACATTTTCTTTTTTCCATGTTAGCAATGGTGCAATTATACTCACCTGCCAAATACATGTATATTCCTTGGCTACTCACCTGCCAAGAACATTTTATTCTCCTGGCACAATTCTAATCTCAAGTCCCAACGTCTATTAATTTATTTTTTCCTTGCACAATTCCGATCCCAAGTCTCAAGGCCTATTAGTTTATTCCTTTAGGTTTCTGATCCAACGTATTAAGGAAAAAAATCACAGATCCTAAACAGGGCTATGGACAAAATATATTGGCCCAATCTTAATTGGCCGCGCGTTGTTTCTAGTGGAGGGACTCAAAGTGGACTTGTGTTTCCCCACACGGAGACCTTTGTTTGTCTGGGCCGCATTCGGACCCATGGGGTAGGGGCCGAAAACGCATTTGGTATGGCCTAGAAAGTGTAATTTCCGGCCCAAAAAGCCCCAAACCACAAGGAAAACAAAGGAAACCCAGGTCGGGAACATCCGCCTGCCTCTTCCTCGACTCCGGCGACGGCGATAAGCGGTTCCTCCTCCTCCTCCGCGACTCCGGCGACGGCAAAGCTCCTCCTCCTCCTCCTCTTCCCAACCCCATCGTTAGCACCGTACTACCTCTGCCTCCAGTGGGAGTTTTTAGCCACGTGCCAAACAAACCCGGAAGGGGCCGCGACGCGATGAGCCACCGGAGGCGATCTAATGCTACTGAAGGCGTCGGCGACTCTACCACCACAGAAGCCTCGTCTACGCAGAAGGAAGGGCGGGATCTTCCGTGGTTGGTGTTGGGACCGGAGCGAAGGGTGCTTGCGCTGGCGCTGGCTTTCCGCGCGGCGAACGCGCTGCTGGTGCGCACCTACTTCAACCCCGACGAGCACTGGCAGTGCCTCGAGGTCGCCCACCACATCGTCTTCGGGTAAACTCGCCGCCGCTGCTGGCTGATGTTCGCCGGTTTGTTATTATGCTTTTTAACTCGCTTGAAATCGAAACAGAATACAGCTGACACTCAAAGGGAATGGGGATACTTGAACTGCTGCATTTCATAAGCCTTTTTCTGTTCACTGCAGGTATGGCCACCTTACTTGGGAGTGGAAGAGGGGTCTCCGAAGTTACCTCCACCCGTTGGTCTTTGCTGCGCTTTACAAGTTTCTTGCCCTGCTCCACCTGGATACCCCATGGTTTATGGTAATTGCTCTAGCAACTCATGCCAAAAACTCATTAGGTATTTCTCTGGGCGAAGATTGCAAGTGAAGCTCAGAGTTAACTCTGGTTAAAGTCATGTTTTGGTGCTTCGACTTTCTATTAACACAAGTTTTGTGTTTAATTACATGAAAGGGGAACACAAATGCTCAATATCAACGATTTCTCCTGTAGATAGATTCTTAGTTGGGATAGCTTACAAATGGGTTCTTAGGGCCCGATCGAAACTGATTATTGCGGGTGATGATTAGCCGCACGTAAAAGAGAAACGTGATTAGCATATGATTAATTAAGTACTAATTTATAAAAAATAATAAATAAATTTGTTAGATTTTTAAGCAACTTTTATATAAATATTTTTCACACGAAACGTACCATTTAACAGTTTGAAAAGCGTGCTAACGGAAAACGAGGAGAATAGTGTTTTGAAAATTGGTTTCGATCGGACCCTTAATTCTAACCATGCAGAATGTGTACCCTGTTCTATGTTCAGTCTCAATTCTAAGCAAATAAATCCTTCCTGAAAGAAACACTAAACCTATATGTGAATCAGATATCACTCCTCTCTGCATGGTCTTATTTTTTTCATGCACTGAGAAGCAGCATTTTCTTATTATTTCTTTTTTTTTTCCCACAGGTTATGGCTCCACGTCTTCTACAATCAGTCTTTGCATCTGTTGGGGATCTCTACTTATATAAACTTTCAAAACTCATTTTCAATAATCACGTTGCCCAGTGGGCAGTATCCTCGAACTCATTTTTGTATATGTGATTTTCTTTTTCATGAATAAGGAAGTCCATTTTCCTGGTGAATGGTGACCTTAACAACTCATTTCCAGTTATTTTCACAGCTGGTTAACTGGTTCATGTTCTTCTGTATCACGCGTACTCTCTCAAACAGCATGGAGACAGTTTTGACTATTACTGGACTTTACTATTGGTTTGTTGCAATAGAGTCTACGAAAGGAACTTCTGTTTCTCCAAAGCAGAAGGCTGCTAGCAAGCAAAGCCCTTCATCAAGAAAAATGGGTCTACTCATAGCTGCCTTAGCTTGTGCTATTCGGCCAACAAGTGCCATAACATGGCTGTATGTTGGTCTTTTGGATTTTATTCAGACAAAATCAAAATCCCAGTTTCTTTTTCTCGAGGTCATTCCACTAGGGTAAGAAATTATTTAAAAATTTGTGTCAAACTTGTGGTTTCAGTATAATTCATTCTTGGACTTTTGCGCTGGATATGTATAAATCGGATGAATTTAGGATGTTGTCTATGGAAAAATTTCGTAATGTCTTTTCTCTGTTATTTCTTGAATTTTTGCATCACACTGCTGACAGGCTTTTGTCTTTTATTTCTTAAAATTTTGCATTGCATATGCATTATGCTGATGACATTTAGGATGAAGAATTCTCACTGGTAGGTCTTCTGAAAAAACAAACTGAACATATCAGATAGTCAGGATATGTTTCCACGTGCTGCACCATTGTTATGAAAGTCACTCATTGTTCAGGAGGGATCAGCATTACTATCCATCATGCCAAATGGCAGCAAAACAAAGGTTGCATGGTCGATTACTATATAGTTGTGGGTAAGATAAGTTGTGCACAAATACCAACTTTAGGACATGTGGCCTAGATTGTTACAATCCTATGTGCAACATGCAATTGTCTGTCTTGTCATCAGCATTATGTATATCATTTCTGAGCTTCAATTTCTTTTGTTAGAATTGCGATCGCCTTATCATCCAAAAAGTTGATGATTTAAGGATTGTTTTTCTTGTAAGATCATTTGTTCTCTTTGTCACAATTGAGGAATACCTCTATAAACCTTATGCCTTTTAATCTTTCTGCAGGGTCTTTGTCCTTGCTGTGACAACATTTCTTGATTGTTGGATGTATGGTTCCCGGGTCATAGTGCCACTTAATTTTTTGAAATTTAATCTCTTCTCTTCGGGAGGAGACTACTATGGAACACATGTGTTCCACTGGTACTTCAGCCAAGGTTTTCCATCGATGGTTTGGACTTTCTTACCGTTTTCAATTTCTGGAATTATGAAGTCTCGAGAATGGAGGCTTGCAGGTCTTATTTTCTGGGTATTAGCAGTTTATAGCATACTTGGACATAAAGAATTCAGGTACTTATCTCTTCTCACAAGTTTGTAATGTTCAATCTCTTCTCACTACACAAGTACACATGCCTGATATAAATGGATCGAATACAACAGGTTTGTTCTCCCGGTGCTTCCTTTGATGTTTATGTTCTCAGGATACAACTTAGCTGCAATGGCGCAATTCAAGGGAAAAAATCGCAATGAGAAAGGACGCCTTTCAAGGTTGCAGCTTTCTGTCATTCTTCTCATCCTGTCAAATGTTCCAATGGCTTTATATATGTCCTTATACCATCAGGTAAGTTCTACTTTAAGTAAACATGTTCTTTATCTATGTTGTTCCTTAGGTTAATTTTGTTGCTTTCTATTTGCGCCTAGTTAGCTTTTCTTTTCAAAATTCCTCAACTGCTCTTATGTGTACATTTTCACTTTGTCAGAGAGGAACTGAAGATGTTATGTTTTACCTGACTCGAGAAGCCCATGATGGAAGAGTAAAGAGTGTCCTCTTCCTTATGCCTTGCCATTCAACACCTTATTACTCTACATTGCATTACAACCTGCCTATGCGCTTTTTGGACTGTACTCCTAGGTGATTATTCTTTTCCTGTTTCTAGTGCAGTAGAAACAGCATTTCATTTTACTATGTTGTACCTGGCATAGCCAATCTCTACAAGTGAAAAGTGAATCCCAAAACTCAGCTAGGATTAGCCACGTAATCAAATGAAATAATGGCCTTTGGATTCACATGGAGACAAAATAGCTAGAAGAAACCTGAGCCATTGGATAGAGCAAGTAGTAATCCTATTCTTTTAAAAAATGAGGAGATTTTGTCTAGAAGCCTCTTGTGCCAAGAAGAAAAAGATATCAGGTTGTGGATATAATTTTACGATACACCTTGAGCTAAAAAAATATTTTGCAAATAGACCCCCATACTCTTATCTACATAATGTTCCTTTGGAAACAATATTTACAAACAGATCATTAACTTATGTTTACAAAGATCCAATAGCCAAAGAAAAATAAAGATAGAAAGCTATAAGGTTGTGCATATAATGTTACAATTTGCACATTTAATAAGGACTGTTTTACATCTAAACTTTATTCTTTATTAAATGTTCATGGGTTCAAACAGATCATTCAAAGTAGATATATTAGTGACCAGCATATATATATTTGTGGTGCACTAATGTGACTATCAGCTATGTACCCATCGAAAGGTGGTGTTATGATTAATTGTTATTGCAAATTTAAGCTGATTACTGCAATCAACGTATAAACATGTTTAATAGAGAGGGAGATTATAGTCGCACGAACGCACGATTTAATACACTAGTTATCCTTACTGGTTTTCATGTTACCAGTGAAAACAAAGAGACCTTGGACGAGTCAGATCGTTTCCTCATGAACCCATCAGATTTTGTGGGCGAGGTTTTTGGAAATTTATCTTCATTCAGTCACATTGTATTATTTGAATCTGAAGAAAGGCATGTCAAGTTGCTTCTGCGCAATTCCTTTAAAGAGGTAAAACACTGTTGAACCTTATAAAATCTCTTCTTCCCTCAGTTCAATAGGCATACGTTATACTTAATAGTCTGTTATAAATATATGATATTTTATAAACTTGTACTCAAACTTCTCTTGATTCGACCTCTAATTGTATAAAATGCCTTTTTAATTGTTCATGTGGAAATGGTGTCATTAGATTTTCAATATAATTTTGCACTAGCATATGCATATATTCCCTCCGGTCATTAATATATGACGTGTTAAAAACATCATATATTGATGACAGGAGGGAATACAAATTAATATCAAAGTCAGATATTGGAATGCTGATGTCCCGAGGGAAATGATTATTTCTGATAAAAAACCATCAAAGCTATTGTCCAGGTTGCCAAGTTCTCCTATAAGGTTTAGGGTGTAAAGAAATACCGTTAGGGAGTAAGTGAACCGTTTTCAAACAGTTCAGGATGTAAAATGAGTCAAAAAAAACTTTAGGGGGTTAAGGGCTCCGGCGAAATAGTTCAGGGAGTAAACTGGACTTTTTTTCTTTTTTAGTATGTCCCCCCCCCCCTCTTCCTCTTGTTGGAGTAAACTGCACAACGAGATGATGGTGACACTGTGGATACACCACCTAGTATCCTACTCTCAAGATTTGTGTCCTAGAAACCGGTGTAATTAAATTTCCTTTGTGAATTTATGTCCTTCCTACATAGAATTATTATCACTTTGTAAGGTGAGCATCTGACATAAGTTCTGCGTTGCTTACAATTGATGGCAAATAAAACCAGGTTACTGTTTGTTGCACTCAAGTTAACAATTTATTCAGAATATAATTACAATTTGTGAATTAGGTATCTCTAAAAATGAAATGGATAGGTGCACTACATTTCATTGCTGATAGGTTGTGTATCACGTGATAATTAATATATTCCCTCTTGTATACTTAATTTGGCCTTCCGTTAATTTCATAACATGTGTTCTGGTTGCAGGTTAGAAGATTTTTTCACTCCCACTTCAAGGTTGATAGAGACATTCAGTCATCAGTTATTGTTTATTCACAGATCAATGTATTGTGATTGCTGTGGCAGAAAAGCCTCATTAGTCTACTATCTTGTCTAACAGTTTCTAATCATGTTTTGCCCTACTTTAATTTGTCATTTGAGAAATGAGCTGTACTTTGGATCTTTATTTTGAGATATTGAAATTTTCCCGTCCTTTGCGATGAAATTCTATTTTCTTAATTATAAATTTGCTTTGATGTATTAGCGCCAACTTCCATGCTGAAAGTAGGACAAACCATCAGCTTAAAAAAAAGTAGCACAGACTAATCCATGGCAAATCGTACATTTTTACAAATTTTCTGCAGTTTTTAATGTTGAATACAAACAGTACATGTTTACAAGATATTTACGTCAAGAGTTGCTAATTGAAACTCTTGTAAAACTATTCATTGATACTTGCATACTCATCATTTACCAGTTTCTAAATCTAGCGTCATGAAGCTTCCATATCGCCCAGTGATAGAAGGGTCATACTGTGATGAGCTTTCAAGCAAACATACAGTTTCTTGATTAGCACTCTCAATCAATTGTTCACGCCAAGGCGCTTCTTATTGCTTTTAACCGTTCAGCTACTTCTGTCATTAATGGCCGTTCCTTCCCCTTTGTACTCAAACAACATTTTGCCAGTTGAGCAACATCTTTGAACAGTTCTGTTCCAACACCTAATATGTTCCTATCCAAGACGGATTGAAGTCTGTTCTCTTTCAGTGCCAGAAGGAAGGATGATTCAAGACTTCCCTTTTCTTCAGCACAGTCAGAATAAATTGCAGTCTTTCCTGTAATTAGCTCTAGAAGCACAACTCCAAAAATATAAACATCGCTTTTCTCTGTTAGCTGGCGCTCTTGTATTTTGTACCAAATTAAAATAGTGATTCAGCGGTCCCTGTTGATCTGAGCACAACAAAGAGCAATAGAAAAACAACATATTGTGCCTTCAAAACACAATATGTTACCTGCAGCAAAACAAAAGAGTCAGAATTACCAATATATAAGAGATGTTTGATCCTATAGTTATGCCCTGAACAATGAACAACGATGACCATTAGACAAAAGTGTGTATCAATCACCTGAGATTGAAGAGATACTTTTCCGGACTTAACATCAACCGAGGGATATAAACGATTAGATGCAGGTGAGTAAAAGAAATTCAGACGATTTCGAAGACATAATAACAGGTGAATGGTTGCATTTATACCTGCCAGAGCCTCCTTATTTTGTTTTTTTCTTTAGCTTATAAACATAAACATAAGCGAAATAATGAAGCTTTCGTCTGGATTGCTTTCAATTCAAACCACAGAGAAGTGGTAAGTAAGTAGCATCACCGCTCCACATTACTAGCTAGGAGTAGTAATTCCATCCATTACATTAAGGAAGACAAGATGGATTAACACAACATAGAAGAGCACGAATTTAGTCTTGTCAGCGAGAGACAATCATCCACAAAATTGACATTATCATCGGAATCGCAGATCCACCTACTTTGTAGTACGCAACGCACTGGATAGTAATACTAATACTAGTACTAGTAGTATTGGATAAGCCATACTAGTATTTGCTTCCCCAACGACGGAGTTAGTAACGACGGCGGGGCCGGGCGAATGGGCGATGACGACCTCGCCGCAGTTGGCGATCTTGACCTCCTTCTTGGTGGTGCCGCTGGCGGACCCCACCGCCGCTTCGATGGTCTTGAGGTGGTGCAAGCCGGAGATGACCCGGCCGAAGACGACGTGGTAGCAGTCGAGCCAGGGGAGGGGCTTGGTGCAGATGAAGAACTGGGAGCTGTTGCTGTCGGCGGACCCGTTGGCCATGGAGAGCATCCCCGGGCGATCGTGCGAAAGCAGGAAGTTCTCGTCGGGGAAGGTCCTGCCGTAGATCGACTCGCCGCCGGTGCCGTTACCGTTGACGAAGTCGCCGCCCTGCCACATGTACTCCGGGATTATGCTGTGGAAGACGGAGCCCTTGTAGTGGAGGGGCTTCCTGTTCACCCCCACGCCCCTCTCGCCGGTGCAGAGGGCGCGGAAGTTCTCCGCGGTGCGGGGGACCACGTCCGCGTACAGCTCCATCTCGATCCGTCCCGCCGACCTGCCGCCGACGGTCAGGTCGAAGAACACGCGAGGGTTTTGTGGTGCCGAGGCCATCTACCTTATCCTTGATCTGCGGTTGCTTGTGCCGCGACGGTCACAATGGCTGTTATAGATGGCCAAAATCAGATGAAATAATCAAAACAAGTCCCCAATTCTTCATCAAGATGAGTTGAAGAATTGCATGATTCACCAACAGATAGGAAAAAAACACTAGTAAAGCATGGAACTAGACATGGGGATTTCGCAATTCTTACTGGCGTACTTGGATGCGGATCGAGGCCGTCCCGAAGGCGGGGGTGCGGATCGAGGACGTCTCGGCGTCCGCGGGGCAGAGCTGCCCTCTTAGAATTCCCTGCGCTGGGAGCGGAGCGACGAGCGACGGGTAGTGCCGGCCAAACGGGCGGCCCGGTCCAGCCCGGCACGGGCACGGCCGAGGCACGGCCCGTTAGGCACGGCCACTGTGACGGGCCGTACCGTGCCGGCCCGCGTGCTCCGCCCCTGGCCCGCGTGCCGTTAGTAGATTCGGTCGATTCTATCGAAGGAAGGGACGGAAACGAGAGCAGGGGTTGATAATCTATATCTACAATCTATAACTATCTATAATATATCTCTATCTATAATTTATATTTATATCTATAATCTACTAGCAAAATGTTCGTACATTGCTATGTGACGACGACGCAGGGAGGGAAGCAGGCGGAGGGCGAAGGTCCACGCGGCAGCGATGGGAGGAAGGGGCGTAGGCGTGACGTGGATGGGGAAGGAAGAGAGGGACGCATGAGGTCTTTTTTCATCCAAACCCTTCTTTTTTTCAAAGATACTGGATGGGTTAATTTTATAAACACTTAAGGAGTTTTCTACAAAAATAGCCCATTTTTCTTCTTTTAGCGAGATAAAACAAAATTTAGGTGGAAACACTACTTGCTTTATAAATAGTTATAGATTATAGATTATAGATTATAGATTATAGATATCTATAATCTATAACTATCGTAAAACAAGTAGTGTTTCCACCTAAATTTTGTTTTGTCTGTCTATTTTACGAAAACCCCTTGAGTTTTTTGAAATTAACCCGCAATCCACCTATCTATTTTTAAAAAAACCCAATTATACGTACGATATAGCTTATCTTAACTACTTAAAAATCTATAACTTTTCGATCATCAAATCGTTTTTCGTCCAAATCTATAAAATTTCGATCCGTATAACCTCTCGCTCCATTGTTGCCTCATTTTCCTCACCTCCAACAGACGAGCCCGACTCACGTGCCTCATGCGTTGCCGTGCATTGCCCTGAGTGGCGGCCGAGCACACGCTGCACGCGTAAGCTAGCACGTCGCCGTCGATATACATGCAACTTATCCTATTCATCAATATATTTTTCTAACTAATAATATCCGAGTCGTAAATATTTTAAACTTTTACCAAATTTCTAATCGGTTTAAAGTATCAGTAAGTCAATATCTATTTCCATTATATTTTTGACTTAATTTGGTGAAATTAAATTAACTTAGACTAAATGTCTATCTGATATTATTTCTTAAATCAAGGTACAGTGGTACATAAACTTTCAAAGTTATATATATATAACTATCTATAAAGTAAAAGCAATATTTCTATCCGAAATTTTCGTCCGTCTCGGTTATTTTGCGAAAATTTCTTAGTGTTTATAAAATTAACCTGCAATCCCAATACTGAAAAGAAAGGGAGGGCTTCGATGAAAAAAAGACTTCCTACGTACCTTTCTTTCGTCCTCATCAGCGTCGCACCCCGCGCCGCGCCTGCGCCCCTCCCCCGTCGTCGCTCGGAGCTCCCGCGCCGTCGCCTGGACCTTCGTCCTTCGCCTACTTCCCTCTCTGCGTCGTCGTTTCGTTGCAACGCACGGACATTTTGCTAGTAATATATAATAATAGTTAAAAGCAAGTAGTGTTCTACCCAAAAAATTTATCCGCCTGGTTATTTTGCAGAACACCCATTGAGTGTTTATAAAATTAACCTGCAGTCCCAATACTGAAAAGAAAGGGAGGGCTTGGATGAAAAAAAAGACCTCCTGCGCCCCTTCCTCTCGTCCCCATCCGCGTCGCGTCTGCGCCCCTCCCTCCCATTGCTGCTCGGAGCTTCCGCGCCGCGCCCCGAGCCGCGCTTGCGCCCCTCTCTTCCGTTTCTATCCGCACCGCGCCCCGACTTCACTCGTTACAACGCACGGACACAATTGCTAGTATTATATAAGGCTGGATCGAGTGCTAAGCCGATATGATATCTAATCATCCAAACAATTATATCGGCTGTGAGTTAAATCGATATAATTGATAATTTATTTGATTTTAATTATAAGCGGTTAAGTCCGATCTATTATAACCAATTAATACAATCGTGCCGGGTACAGCCGATTGTGACAAAATTTATACTTTTAAAACTTGTAAAAACTTGTAAAGTAACAAAATTTATACTTTTAAATCTTGTAAACTAACGTAGAAAATTTTTAGGACCAAAATTTATTGTGTATTTTATTTTAAAGTATTCAAAATCCCAAAAATTTATTAGCATTCTTTATTTATCCTTCTCATTTTAATTTTAAAATCCCAAATTTATAAATTATTGCATTCTTTTTTAAAAAAGTGTTAATTCAAAGAAATTTCCAAAAAAATTCTGTCGATGCGTGTGCTCGACACGCGGGTACCCGGGGACCCCTTTTTGGTTCGGCACTGGGGAGCGGTGAATCAGGGTTCGAACTCGAGGTGAGGTGAGGGAAAGTAGGAAGGTGGAGCAAAGTCGCAATCGCAAATGGCACAGAAGAATTTATACAGGTTCGGACCGTCAGAAGACGTAATACCCTATTCCTGTCTTTTTTACTATGTGAAGAATGAACTACACCGATTGGTGTGGTTGTTCTATCATGGACTTAGGCCTCCTTTTATAGTGTAAGAGGACACCACAGTAGTCCTAGCTTTTTCTACTCCGCTCCACGTGATGGAGCGGCTCTTGTCCTGTCTTGTCGGGGGTCCACCCCTATTCCTGTTCCTGTTGCCATGTTGTAGGAGTTGGTGGGGAAAAACGGGCGTCGTGGCTGCCATGTTGCTGACGTGAGGAGGGGTCAACCTACCTACTCCAGTGGGGCCTACCGATCAGTGGCTCTTCGCCTGGAGAGGGGTCGACGTGACACCCCCAGCACTCGCATCCTCTCTCCCATGCGGCCGCCCAGCGTATTTAATGCGACTGGACGGGGCAGGGAGGAAGGAGTGCATGGACTGACCGTGCGGCCATACCGCGGTCGCCGTCAAAGACTTTCTACCCTCTCTCCCTCGTGACGGGCAAAAAGGGTGATGATGAGCGGCTGACAGACGTGCCTCACATCGCCATAAATGCGACGACGCAGGCGTCTGGCCTCTCTCTAGGCATTAAATGTGGTGGTTGGTAGTTGGCGGTTGATCTCTTTCCTCTCTCGGAGAGGTGCGGGATGATGGATGGGGGTCCGGGTGATCCCGAACCCTGCCATTTGGGAAAGCGGCGGCCTCCGGGTAGCCCCCGAGCCAAGTCCCCTCTGGGATGGCCACGTGGCTGCCCGTGGCCCGGACACGCATGAGTCGTTCAGGACATGTCTTTGGGAGCGCCCTGGTAAGCGAAGGCGTTTTTCTTCTTCAGATATCGTATTCTCGATATACCCCCGGGCCCATATCACTGACAGTAGCCCCCGGTGTTGACCGGGATCGAAGTCGGGTTCGGGCGCGGTTAACACCATATTCCTGAGTGGATGGGCCCGGGTACTGGATGTGCCGTGGCATAGCAAGAGATAGGCGTGCGGTAACTGACGCCGCGCTTGATCAAGCCTTTCCAGACGGAGGGCGTGTTATTTGGGCCGCGCACACGGGGGGCCCATCTAACCGCCTACCTCCCTCCGTTCCGTGTAGTGCGCCTGGTCGGCGCGAAATCCCAGCGGCGCGAAACCCAAGCGGCGCGAAACCGAAGAGACATGAAAAACGAAGGGCGCGGAGTGAAGAGGCGCGTCGCGCGGTAGTAGAGCGAAATTAATGCCGTAGAATTCGAGGGGGCTGTGGTTGCCTATAAAAACGGATCCGCGAGTGGGGGGATCAGTTTCCACGCATTCCTCAGCCATCGCCTCTTATTCTTCCAGCGCTTTTGTCCTTTCGACTCCTTCCTCTCCGCCGCCAGTTTCTCTCCGCATTCCGACGCCTTCCTCGAAGATGACCCGCGACGCGTCCCTGGAGCCCGGGAGCGTGCTTCCCAAGTCCCTGGTTCGCTCTGCGGAGGCTTGAAGCCTGTTCAACAAGTATCTGCCACGCGGCACACACAGCGGCGGCGATATTCCGGCGGAGCGGCCCCCCACGAAGATGGTGTTCTTCGCCTCCTTTGCCATGGTTGGGTTGGTGCCGCCCTTCTCCCGGTTCTTCTTCGACGTGCTGGAGTTCTACGACCTTCAGCTGCATCATCTCAACCCCAACGCGGTCTTCTACCTCTCCATCTTCGCCTACACCTGCGAGATGTTCGTGGAGGTGATGCCCTCACTGCATCTCTTCCAACAGTTTTTCCGCGTGTGCCGGGCGGGATCCCCCGGTGCGGTCGGATACGTTGTGATCCAGCCGCGCAACGACAGGGCCATCGACAACGCCTTCATCGACATCCACCCTCGCTCCAGATGGGAGAACTGGACGGCCTACTGGTTCTACACCAGTTTGGGCGATCACCCTCGCCTTTCCCTTCCGACGGGGATTCCAGCGAATCAGGGGAGCTGGGGGGCGCGGCCGCGCACTGGGAGAGAGCTGGATGAAGTGCTGAAGCGGATCAGCTATCTTCGAAGGGGGCCTGTCCAGCCACACCGTCTTCCGGGATTTCCAGACACGGCGCATCTCGCCGTTGCAGGAGAGGCCACGCCCAGCCTACATGTACATGAACTTCAACGATGACATGTGCACCCATGTTGGCGCTCCCTTCGACTGGAATGAGAATGACCTCACGATCCTGGTCCGCCGCACCCTCGGCGTCACTGCGATGGATCTGATGCAACTCCCTCTGGGGCTGGTCCCGTTGTGCCATGATCTGGCGCGCCCGGAGATCCTACATGTTCTGCAGGTGGTGAGTGACGGCGCGGGTTCGTCGTCAGCAGCGCCAAGCGTCGCCCCGGAGGGTGGCAACGACGACTACGACGACGCCGATGACCAGTGTGCGATCGGGCAACCGGCCGCCGGGGCTCGGGCAGAGCGGACCAGGGCCCGGACCCAGGAAGAGAAAGAGGCCGAAGCACGACCCCGCGCTCCCCATCGCCACCGCAAAGGCGGCGGTGCGGAGCGTACCGCTCCCCACCGCAGATCTGGAGGCCCGCAGGCGGCGAGTCCTACCCCCGAGGCCACCCCGTCGAGGGCCAGTACGGCCACAACGACGACCACTCCGGCGGGGGCCGGGGATGCACCCACGACGAGCACACCGTCGGGCTGCCGGTGGCGCGGCGCCCTGCGACGGCGGAGTCCGCGGGCCACGGCCTAGTGAGCCCTCGCGGCCTGCGAAGAAGAAACGAGCCATCTCCCGGTCTCATGGAGCTTCAACGCGCCCGCAGTAACGTTTGCGATGCATACATTTCTGGTGAGCCCTGTGTCTTATTTCGGGCTATTTGTGTTTTGATCTCTCGTTGCGTTTACTTTTGTTCCCAGCCACGAGCATCAGCATTTTCGACCCAAGGTTATACCTAAGGGCGGTTACGCTCGGCTCGGCGGGGAATCGCACGAGAGGTCCGGGTGGTGGAGCCCACCGGTCCGGGTCACCTCCTCTTGGTTCGGGCTCGGGTTCGGTGCGGCTGAGGAGGGGCCCACCCCGATGCGGACATCGATCGCCCACCAGGAACAAGCTGGGGGCCCTCCGCCGGCAACAGATTCGGGGCGAGCTGGCCCCGATGCGGAGGTGGAGGCGGCGGCGGGCAGCGGGGAGCAATCCCTGGGGTCCCCATCGCGGCAACAATCGCCGCCACTGCGCCAGCCATCGCCCGCGCCACACCACTCGACACCGTCGCCCCGCCGGCCGACACCAACACCGTCGGCGCCGGTCCATCGCGATCTGCCAACGCCGCGAGCAGCCTCACCGGAGGGCGAGGCAACGCCGGCGAATGAAGCGGCGGCGGACGGCTCCGGCCGTGAGGCACCTTCACACACTAATAATTAAGGCATGTCACATTCACTTGTCCTCCTGCAGGCAGAGTGAGTCATGTTCAGTCGTCCACAGTGCATTCAAGGCTGCACCTGCTTTGCCTCTGCTCTGCTCACTCCAAACTCCAAATTAACACACAGAGGCTCTCCGCTTTGGACTTCTTGGAGGAGATGGAGCTCCTTCACCATGGAAGCAGCAACATCTGAGGTAACCTACCCTCGTCTTCCCCCTCCCCTGTTAATCTCTAGTATTAGTCAATGCACATAAATCTTCTCTTGCCGGAAAGAGTTTCCACTGTGATGATGATGATTTTTGGCCTGAATTTTGGTTTCTGCTTCTGTTCTTCAATTTTTTTCTCATCTCGGTGTGCTTATTTAACACCCACATTGCTGCTCTTCTCTTCACTAGAACGCCTTGCTTCTTCGCTTCTTCCCCGCTTTACATTTGAACTGAATCTTGAGGAGTTTGAATATGAATCTAACAATATGAATATGCATTCGGAATTGTTCTTAATGCTATGCATGTATCGATGCAATTTTGTCTTCAATTTTGGTCAACAGACGATATATTCAAACACGCCTGTGTCATTTTTCAGAGCATATCAGATGGGGTCAATCTGATGGTTTCTTCCCCATTCTCCAGCTGATGGATGTACACAAGAAACTTCTCCTGGCCTCCCTCAGCTGTGTACTTCTGATCCAAGTAGTTGTCATGTACGGGCGCACATATGGCAGGCGCGGACGCGCCCGCGACGTACGCCGCGCGGCTGAGCGAGTTGATCGTGCGGGACAGGTTAAAGATAGAAACTTAGATTAGCAAGTCGTTTTAAAAATTCCTAGAATTAGGGAGAGCTTTTCCCTTTTCGGTTGGGCCATTGGCCATATATGCTTGTAATCATATCTCTAATCTCTCTCTCTCTGTTAAGCCTGCGGTTGAGGGGAATAACCTTGCCGGAGAAGACGGCCGACGGCTACGAGCTACGTAGCCGCGGTCCGGCCAGTCGGGGGCACGACGCCCTTCACAACCTGGTATCGCGGTCACGTCGGTCCTCTCCCACCCGCTCCACCCACTCTTCCACAGCCGCCGCCCACCCGCCATCACCGCAGTCCTCCACCGCGTCCCTGCCGCAGTCAGCAGCCATGAGCGATCCCACCATCGCTGATGTGATGGCGATGTTGCAATCCATCACTACGGAGATGACAACCATGAAGGCCGACATGACGGCTATGAAGGAGAGGTCGGCCTCGACGTCGGACAGCGGCACCGCCGGCCGCCTGGAGGGGGCGCGCGATATTGATCGCCCACCCCGATTCCAAAAATTAGATTTCCCCCGCTACGACGGCAAGACCGATCCGATGCTCTTCATCAACAAGTGCAAATCCTATTTCCGCCAGCAGCGCACCATGGCGGAGGAGTGCGTGTGGATGGCCTCGTATAGTTTGGAAGACGTCGCGCAACTCTAGTACATCCAGCTCCAGGAGGACGAGGGCACGCCGCCGTGGGGGCGATTCAAGGAGCTCCTGCACCTGCGTTTTGGGCCTCCCCTCCGTGCGGCTCCGTTGTTCGAGCTCGCCGAGTGCCGGCGTACGGGGACCGTGGACGAGTACTCCAATCGCTTCCAGGCCCTCCTGCCTCGCGCGGGCCGTCTTGATGAGGCTCAGCGCGTCTAGCTCTTCACCGGCGGACTCCTGCCGCTGCTCAGCAACGCCGTCCGCATACACAACCCGGATACGCTCGCGGCCGCCATGAGCCTGGCGCGCCAAGTGGAATTAATGGAGCTCGACCGGCCAGTGCAGCCTCTCCCTTGAGCGCCCCCGCGCGGCCTCTTCCCCGCGCCCGCGCCCCGGCCAGCGCTTCCGGCACCCCAGCAGCAACTGGCGCTCCCTGCCCCTCCGATGGCCGCCCAACAGGGTCGCGGCGAGGGCAACCAGCGGCGCCTCACCGCGGACGAGATGGCAGAACGACGTCGCCTGGGTCTCTGTTTTAATTGCAATGAAAAATACACCCATGGCCATAACAGGTTTTGCCGGTGCATCTTCTTCCTTGAAGGCGTGGAAATTGAGGACCCCGCGGACGCCAATGGCGACGCGGAGCACAACGCCGAGCCGCCCTGTTTTTCCCTGCAAGCCGTGCCTGGGGTTCCCATGGCGGGCACCATGCAGATCGCTGTGACACTCGGCGCCGCGTCCCTAGTCGCCCTCCTCGACTCCGGCAGCACACACAACTTCATCTCGGAGGAGGCGGCGCAGCGCTCCGGTCTACCCCACCGTCAACGGCCCCGCCTTACCGCCTTGGTCGCCAATGGCGAGCGGGTCACCTGCGCCGGCGTCGTCCGTGATGCGCCCCTGCTCATCGACGACGAGTCTTTCCCGGCCGACCTCTACGTCATGCCACTGGCCAGGTATGACATCGTCCTTGGCACTCGGTGGCTCGGAAAGTTGGGGCCCATTGTTTGGGACCTCGGCCGCGGGCGCATGTTCTTCCAGCGCCAGGGGCACCCCGTCTCCTGGATCGGCGTGGCCAGCCCTTCGATGCCAGCCCTGGGAGCAACAACAGGGGTCGGTACCCTCCTGGAGGCGATGTTACTTTCGTTTGGCGAGCTCTTCGCGGACCCCGTCGGTCTGCCCCCCAAGCGCGCGCACGACCACCGCATCATTCTCAAGCCCGATGCCCAACCGGTCGCCGTCCGCCCCTACCGGTACCCCGCGGCGCACAAGGACGAGTTGGAGCGGCAGTGTGCCGCCATGATTGAGCAGGGCATCGTCCGCCGCAGCGACTCGCCGTTCTCGTCGCCCGTCCTCCTCGTCAAGAAGCCCGACGGCTCATGGCGCTTCTGCGTCGACTACAGTGATAGTTACACTGCTATTGTGTGTGATCCTCACCACTATTGCATTCCTGGGCACCACGGCGTATTACCTGCGTCGCAAGGATGCGCTCTCTCCACATTCGCATGCATACTCCTTTGATAAGTACACCAGCTGGAGCAGCAGATTAAACCTCGTCAGTCATCGATCTTCTCCTCTTCCCCAATCAAAGCCAAAACTAAGGATCAATGTCCTTAAAGGTAAGTCAAGGCAAAGCATGTATCTCTGAATTTTCTCTTAGATGTTATGCCTATCTGAATCTGCTCCAAAATTCAGAACTTGTTTGATTCAGGACACTGTATTCGGACTCAGCAGCACGCTGATCCTTGCTTGTTTCAACTCTCTGTCGCAGAGTTTCTTTGCAGCTGCAATCCCATATGTGGCAATGAAGGTGGCCCGCTTCTCGGTGTCATCGTCAGGCGTACGAGTCAGATCGTTTCCTCATGAACCCATCAGATTTTGTGGGCGAGGTTTTTGGAAATTTATCTTCATTCAGTCACATTGTATTATTTGAATCTGAAGAAAGGCATGTGAAGTTGCTTCTGCGCAATTCCTTTAAAGAGGTAAAACACTGTTGAACCTTAAAAATTCTCTTCTTCCCTCAGTTCAATAGGCATACGTTATACTTAATAGTCTAATTATAAATGTATGATATTTTATAAACTTGTACTCAAACTTCTCTTGATTCGACCTCTAATTGTATAAAATGCCTTTTTAATTGTTCTTGTGGAAATGGTGTCATTAGATTTTCAATATAATTTTGCACTAGCATATGCATATATTCCCTCCGGTCATTAATATATGACGTGTTAAAAACATCATATATATTGATGACAGGAGAGAATAAAAAATTAATATCAAAGTCAGATATTGGAATGCTGAATGCTGATGTCCCGAGGGAAATGATTATTTCTGATAAAAAGACCATCAAAGCTATTGTCCAGGTTGCCAAGTTCTCCTATAAGGTTTAGGATGTAAAGAAATACATTTAGGGAGTAAAGTGAACAGTTTTCAACAGTTCAGGGTGTAAAATGAGTAAAAAAATTTTAGGGGTTAAGTGCTCCAGCGAAATAGTTCGGTAAGTAAACTGGACTTTTTTTCTTTTTATATGTCTTCTCCCCCTCCCCCCTCCCCCTCTCCTCCTCTTGTTCGAGTAAACTGCACAACGAGATGATGGTGACACTGTGGATACACCACCTAGTATCCTACTCTCAAGTTATCTGTCCTAGAAACCAGTGTAATTAAATTTCCTTTGTGAATTAATGTCTTCCTACATAGAATTATTATCACTTTGTAAGGTGAGCATCTGACATAAGTTCTGCATTGCTTACAATTGATGGCAAATAAAACCAGGTTACTGTTTGTTGCACTCAAGTTAACAATTTATTCAAAATATAGTTACAATTTGTGAATTAGGTATCACTAAAAATGAAATGGATAGGTGCACTACATTGCATTGCATGATAGGTTGTGTATCACGTGATAATTAATATATTCTCTCTTGTATACTTAATTTGGCCTTCCGTTAACGTCATAACATGTGTCCTGGTTGCAGGTTAGAAGATTTTTTCACTCCCACTTCAAGGTTGATAGAGACCTTCAGTCATCAGTTATTGTTTATTCACATATCAGTGTAATATCTTGTGGCAGAAAAGCCTCATTAGTCTACTATCTTGTCTAACAGTTTCTAATCATGTTTTGCCCTACTTTAATTTGTCATTTGAGAAATGAGCTGTACTTTGGATCTTTATTTTGAGATATTGAAATTTTCCCGTCCTTTGCGATGAAATTCTATTTTCTTAGTTGTAAATTTGCTTTGATGTATTAGCGCCAACTTCCATGCTGAAAGTAGGACAAACCATCAGCTCAAAAAAAAAGGTAGCACAGACTAATCCATAGCAAATCGTACATTTTTACAAATTTTCTGCAGTTTTTAATGTTGAATACAAACAGTACATGTTTACAAGATATTTACGTCAAGAGTTGCTAATTGAAACTCTTGTAAAACTATTCATTGATACTTGCATACTCATCATTTACCAGTTTCTAAATCTAGCGTCATCAAGCTTCCATATCGCCCAGTGATAGAAGGGTCATACTGTGATGAGTTTTCAAGCAAACATACAGTTTCTTGATTAGCACTCTCAATCAATTGTTCACGCCAAGGCGCTTCTTATTGCTTTTAACCGTTCAGCTACTTCTGTCATTAATAGCCGTTCCTCCCCCTTTGTACTCAAACAACATTTTGCCAGTTGAGCAACATCTTTGAACAGTTCTGTTCCAACACCTAATATGTTCCTATCCAAGACGGATTGAAGTCTGTTCTCTTTCTGTGCCAGAAGGAAGGATGATTCAAGACTTCTCTTTTCTTCAGCACTGTCAGAATAAATCGCAGTCTTTCCTGTAATTAGCTCTAGAAGCACAACTCCAAAACTATAAACATCGCTTTTCTCTGTTAGCTGGCGCTCTTGTATTCTGGGTCTAGGTAGCCTAGAGTCCCCTGTACCATTGTCATAAATTGTATTTCATCTTTTGGAAGCATTCTTGATGCTCCGAAGTCAGTCACTTTTGCAATGTAGTTGTCACCTAGGAGAATGTTCGGAGATTTGACATCACCATGAACTATTGGAGGGGATGCTGATGAATGTAGATATGCTTGTGCTCCTGCAGATTTCTGAGCAATCCGAAGACGAGCATCCAATGAAATGGATGTTGTTCTATATTTACCATGTATAAGCTCAAACAAAGTGCCATTGGGGATGAATTCATAGACCAGCATGTGAACTTCCACTTCTAAGCAACAGCCTAGAAGCCTGACCACATTCCTGTGGTTGATCTGTGAAAGTATAATCATCTCTTGCACAAATTCATCTTTCTGAACCACATTCATAATCTTTGAGCGCTTTATGGCTACTAAATCTGTTGTCTTTGAGGATCCCCCTTATATACAGTGCCATGACCGCCCCTTCCTAGTTCTCTGCTTAAGTCAAAATTGTCTGTTGCATTCTTTTGTGAATACTCTCACAGTATCAACTTGCTTTGACCGGATTTGCTCATACAGCAGCAGACCCCCATTTTGTTGAAAGAACCTTTCTTTTTCTTTCATCAGCTTTCTTTTCTGGCATTCGATCAGCAGTGCAAAAATGCAACTAAGCAGCATAATAGTGCACACCGAAATACCTGCCAAGAAAAAACCTTTTTTTAGTCACCAGATGGTTCAGAAGTCGAGGAGCAGTTTTCTGTGGGTATTTAATTTCTTATGGGCCTTATGGCTGGAGATAATTCTCCTATAATATTTCTCAAGTTAATAACAGATAGCGAAACATTTTGCAATAGAATGCTTGCTGTAATATGTATTTTGTCTATCTGTTTGGCTTCTACTTGTTTATCTTTTGTCTTGCTGTAATATATGCATGATTGGGGCCTGTACTTGCCAACAGTACACACCATTGGATCTCCATACCGTCACCACCAAAGTGCGCTTCCCGCACTCCACTACACTAGGCAACCCACATGGCTATGGCGACCACCCCCAAATGCAATCGCTCTTTCTCTCTGTAGTTCAATTGACTTCTCATTTCTCTTAGATCTTTGCGATTTATTTCATACATTTGCAGCAAATTACTTGTGTTTACTTATCCATTTGTCTCTGATTATATCAATGTGAAACATCTTGTTTTCCAAATAGATACCAAATTCTCCTATGTGGATATTAGCACCCTGACCATACCTTATTCTGTTAACTGAATTTAAGTTGCTGAATTTGTAGTGTTTATTTATATGATGTGTTTTGTGACATTTGGTTTAGTTTTTCCTCAATAAACAACACATCCATCTACAATATGGCATGCTATTGACTGTTTTAAGTTTACTAATCTCATTTGACTTCAATTCTGTTCAGATAAGGAAAGCATCAGGTGGAGTTTGCAATGAAACAAATCACCGACAGGCTCCCATCCCTATGAGCCAGATTATGTAAGTATCTTCCTGCAAATATAATCCCCCTTTCCCTGTCTCTACGGACATTTTCGTTCTCGAAAAGAAATAATTATCAGTTATCAAATGACTCATAAAAGGTTTACCTTAAATGTTTGGGCGTGTTGTTTGTATGTGGATGTGTGGACTAGGGACAAGATAAGAGTACATTAGGAAATATTTGGTCCAATGTATACATTTTTAATGTGTGTTTGTTAGCAAAGATCCAATAATTCTAGTTTCTTCAACACCTTAAAGTAATATGTAAATGTAATAATATTCACAAAATTTAATGTTCTGACCCATGGCAAAATTGTGTCATTGACTTAACAAAATCTTTTGTCCTTTTAGGGGTCCTGTTGATGAGAATGGAACAATAAGGACTTCTTTTCTGTACTTTCGAGACAAACGTAACTATAAATTGAATTGTGGTTCTTGGCCCTGTCTTCAGGTTGGCAATGATTCACGATACATATGTTTGCCTAAGAAGATACGATATCATTGATTTGCTCGGTTATACTTAAATTGTTTATGTTACGCCAAGTGTTTCATCCAAAACCGGTTGTACGTTTGCATGATTGTAGGACATAGATGCTTTAGGTAACTAAGGGACCAATATACTTAGAGCATCTGTTATGTACGCCTGATATCTTTATTTCTGTCATTTGCTAGTATAGTTTTTCTCTGTTGGATATAATTTCTCATAACAATTGTTCTTATGCACCACATAGATAGTTCTACTTGACAAGTCTACAAGAAAATGTTTGTTTTAATGAGTGCACCACATAGTTATGCCTGACAAGTCTAGTAAATTTATGTTTTAATGAGTGAACCACATATATAGTTATACCTGATAGTTCTATAATAAATGTATGTTTTAATGAGTGATTCTAATTATTTTGTACGTAAATATTTGTTTTTATGATTGAAAATTCCAATACCAATCAGTGCTGGTACTGTTCTAGAGCTTGTTCAGACAACTCTACTGAAACATAATATCAAATGTCATGATTTCTACTTATTGCTGCACGGACGAATATTGGATGGAGATGTAAAGACAAGTTCTATACCAGGCATAGAAGACTCCAATATCTATATTTGTCCAAGAGTGAGAGGTGGTCGGTAAGTTCCGACATACTTCTGTGTATTACTTATCTGTAAATTACCATTCAATAGAAAAGGAATAAGTCCATTCGACCCAAATTATGGTTTTTCATTTGTTTTGCTGACTGGAGTGCTATAAGCATTTCTAACTTTAGCAAAAACTAATGTAGATGGAAACTACTATTATCTTTTATTCACTCAATCAATAGTCAAATTTTGAATTGCTTAGATTCCCTTCCTACATATCTTGTTGGCTGAAAATTTATATATTGCATGCATTAAAATAAGTGTTCTATAAATGCTTATATTGTTGTTATAAATTTTCAATCATATAAATGCATAGTTTTCACTTATTTATTAGTAGGATTGAAAACAACCTAATCAGATATAAGAGTTTGGAAGTTGTTATCAATGATAGCAATCAATTCATTCGTTACGTTCATCTTGAAAAAAGACTGAGAGATCCTTTTCTTCCATCTTGTGATCATCATGCTTTTATATTATCAAATTTTGCCCAATCAGCGATGTATCACTTATTGGTATGCATTTGTCGCCGGGGACATCAGGAAGGGAAGTCTTGGAACGACGCTTTCAGTCTATCAGATGTTTTGATCGGGGATGGTCACATGATTGTTAGCCCTGCTATTCTTGCCCAAAACTACACTCCTGAAGGAGGGCAAACAGACTATAATCAGTTGTATAAGATTACATTGCTGATTATTGATATTCGGAGCAGAAGGCTCCTTTTGCATATGAAGTTTTTTCTGATGACATTACGCAATACTGATGATTTAATGAGGCGCAATCCGAAATTCATAACATTTCTCATCAATCATCCCTGCCTCCTAAGCTTTGCCGAAAGGAATAGGCTTTATTATGATCCAGTAAACAGTAAAGTTTGTTCCTTTCGACAAATCTCAGGAGACAAGGATGATTGATCAGAAATGTTATGAATTTCGGATTGTGCCTCATTGAATCATCAGCATTGAGAAATGTCTGCAGAAAAAACTTCATATGCAAGGGAAGCCTTCTACTTTGAAGATCAATAAACAGCAAGGCGATTTTATACAACTAATTATAGTCTGTTTGCCCTCTTTCAGAAGTTTAGTTTTGGGCAGAAACAGCAGGACTAATAATCATATGACCATCATCGATCAAAACATCTGATAGACTGAAAACGCCGTTCCAAGACTTCCCTTCCTGATGGCCTGACGATAAATGCATACCAATAAATGATACATCGCCCATTGGGCAAAATTTAACAATATAGGAGCATAATGATCACGAGATGGAAGAAAAAGATATCTCAGTCTATTCTCAAGATGAACGCAACGAATGAGTTGATTGCTATTATTGATAACAGCGTCGAAACTCTCGTATCTGACTAGATTATTTTCAATCCTGCAAATTAAGAAGATTACAACTATGCATTTATATGATCCAAAATTTATATCAACAATATAAGCATTTATGAATCACTTACTTCAATGCATGGGAATATATAAATTTTCAGCTAATAAGATATGTAGGAAGGGTATCTAAACAATTCAAAATTTGACCATTCATTGAGTGAATAAAAGATAAATATTAATTTCCATCTACATTAGTTTTTCTAAAAAAGTTAGAAATGTTTATAACAGTCCAATCAGCAAAACAAATAAAAAAACATAATTCGGTCGAATAGACTTATCCGTTTTTTGTTGAATGATAATTTACAGATAAATAATAAAAAGAAATATGTCACAAACTTACAAACTTACTCTCATCCTTGGACAAATATAAATATTAGAGTTTTGTATGCCTAATATACAACTTGTCCTTACATCACCATCCAAATTCGTCTGTGCAACAATAAGTAGAAATCATGACATTTGATATTATGTTTCAAGAGACTGTCGAAATAGTACCAGACCGATTGGTATTGAAATTTTTAAATCTTAAAGACAAATATTTACTTACAATATGATTAAAATCACTTATTAAAACATACATTTACTATAAAACTGTCAGGTATAACTATATAGAACTGTCAGGTATAACTATACATGTGGTTCACTCACTAAAACATAAATTTACTAGACTTCAGCCATAACTATGTGGTTCACTCATTAAAACAAACATTTTATTGTAGACTTATCAAGTAGAGCAATCTATATGATGCATAAGAATAATTGTTATGAGAAATTATATCCAACAGAGAAAAACTATACTAGCAAATGACAGGAAATAAAGATATCAGGCATGCATAACAGATGCTCTAAGTATATTGGTCCCTCAGTTACATAGAGCATCTTTGCCATTCTATAACCATACAAACGTACAACCAGTTTTGGATGAAACATTTAACATAACATGAACAATTTAAGTACAACCGAGCAAATCAATGATATCGTACCTCCTTAGACAAACATATGTATCGTGAATCATTGCCAATCTGAAGACAGGGCCAAGAACCACAATTCAATTTATACTTACGTTTGTCATCAACAGGACCCCTAAAAGGACAAAAGATTTTGTTAAGTCAATGACACAATTTTGCCATGGGTCAGAACATTAAATTTTGTGAATATTATTACATTTACATATTAGTTTAAGGAGTTGAAGAAACTAGAATTATTGGATCTTTGCTAACAAACACACATTAAAGATGTCACCTAATCAACTCTATCTTGTCTCTAGTCCACACATCCACATCAAACACAGCACGCCCAAACATTTAAGGTAAACCTTTTATGAGTCATTTGATAACTGATAATTATTTCTTTTCGAGAACGAAAATGTCCGTAAAGACAGGGAAAGGGGATTATATTTGCAGGAAGATACTTACATAATCGGCTCATAGGGATGGGAGCCTGTCGGTGATTTGTTTAATTGCAAACTCCACCGATGCTTTCCTTATCTGAAGAATTGAAGTCAAATGAGATTAGTAAACTTAAAACAGTCAATAGCATGCCATATTGTAGATGGATGTGTTGTTTATTGAGGAAAAACTAAACCAAATGTCACAAAACACATCATATAAATAAACACTACAAATTCAGCAACTTAAATTCAGTTAAAGTAATAAGGTATGGTCGGGTGCTAATATCCACATAGGAGAATTTGGTATCTATTTGGAAAACAAGATGTTTCACATTGATATAATCGAGAGACAAATAGATAAGTAAACACAAGTAATTTGCTACAAATGTATGAAATAAATCGCAAAGATCTAAGAGAAATGAGAAGTCAATTGAACTACGAGAGAGAGCGATTGCATTTGGGGTGGTCGCCATAGCCATGTGGGTTGCCTAGTGTAGTGGAGTGCGGGAAGCGCACTTTGGTGGTGACGGTATGGAGATCCAATGGTGTGTACTGTTGGCAAGTACAGGCCCCAATCATGCTATTTTATCTTTAGAAAAGTCTGTTTAGTGTCTGACAAGGAGTTTATCTATTTCCTTTTATCCTTAGAAAAGTTTGGATTGTAATCTTGTTAGGATCTTTGTCACCCTACGGGTATAAATATGTAAGCCTAGGGTTCATGTAAAAACTATCTCTCGATCAATACAACCTTGGCGCATCGCCACCTTTTACTTTTCTACTTTGTTCTTCATCCGTCGAGACTTGGCACCTGACGCGAGGCTGCATCGACTTCGATCTCCGACGAAGGGGTAAGTCCAAGGTCCCGCCGGCTCAGGCAATTGTATTGGCTACGTTGGCGTCGTCCAAGGCTGCATCAGTACATTCGACCTCTTGGATTGCTTCGATTCGGTTGATATCTTTGCCTGATTATTTATCATATATCTCTGTTGAATCTAATTTCAGTATCTCGATTTGGCTCTATCGGCTGTCTCTCGTTTTAGGATTTCTGCCGATACCGGCTAAATCGTTTTACTAGATTAGATTGGTTTAGGCATCTACCACCCTGAAAATCATACTTAGTGCTGCATCAGTTTGATCTACTAAGTCGTGATTAGAACAGTAATCTCTAGCCTGCCTGTTGACTGCCACTAAGGTTTCATCGAGGTTTCAGCCGGTGAGTTATCTGGGTATTGCATCGGCTTGCAAGGATTGTATACAAGTTAGATCTAGTCGATCGCAACAGAGGTTTCATTGAATATTTGACCATTTCGATTTTATGACATCGGACTTCCAGCCGATGTGTGCTTTAATCTTTAAATCAGTATCTACTTTATCATGTGATTGGTTCGTGCAATGTTATATATGTCATGTTATTGTCAGCCGATCGCCTTTATATAAATATTTGTTCAACACACAGCCGATGGATTCAAACCCTAACACCATCGGTTGGCATCGACATCGGCTGGAATTGCACCATCGACTTATCAGCCGATCAGTTAGTTTTTGGGTATCGGTCAGTCGGCCGATATGATTTATGTTCTCATGCTTTTGCATAACTTGTCGCTGGCGAGATCAAACCGGCGCACGCCGCGCTTCATCTATTCTAGGACCTGCTTGAAGTTAAGCGGACCTCCGAGCCGGCGTGTTGATTTTCTCGTCAACACATATGCAGATGGCAGAGTTGCAAATTCTGGATCTGGCATACGACGCGACCCACCGAGGACGTCTCGTAGCGGAAGGACAGGTATAAATTTCTTCAAACGGCAGTGTTAATCTTATTTTAAAATTCAACCAACAATCCCGATGTTAATACTTTTTAAGGATATTAAAATTACTTTATTAAGATGCATATGGGTGATGATTGACTGCAAACACTAATGTTCTGGGAATCGGGAACATCAGGACATGTATGTATTGCTAATCAGTGAGTTTTACCAAATTCCTTTGTGTAATTTGGGTGAAATGTGTGCTGAAAAGTAGTGATGTGTGCTGAAAAGTAGTGAAATCTCCAGCTTTGAAGTGATGTTGTGACTTTAAGCATAACTTTTATTTTTGCTTATTTGCACTAACGTTTCATGTCCAAAAACCAACACCATAATATATTTTAAAACGGAGTGGGTATTTGTTTAGGGGTTATTGCTGTGAACTTACTCAATTTACATGGCGTTCAACTCATATGGGTGGAGGTATAGCTCACTTGCTGCTTTTTAAATTTTTATCTCTGTTCCACCTGGTATGGGACTATTCTAATAATGTGATGTTGACATTAGGCTTTGTGCATCTTCGACTCAGCTGCTGGTTTACCCATTATCTGAAAACTTAACCCAATTTGCATGGCAAGAACAGAGAGCGGGCAAGTTGCCTCCCTGAAAAGCTCAGTAAGTTGAAGCCTTACCTACAGCATCATATATTTTTCGTAGCAACATGAAGTTGAAGATTTGCCTTTGCCACATCAACCACTATTTCCAGGATTGTACCTTGTTTTAGATGACATGAGCAAAGAAATGATTAGTTTGATGTATTTATTCTTAGTAATGTATAATTTGATACTTACTAATGTATAATTTGGTACTGGGTAATGCGTAATTTATTCTTAGTGAAATCTGATTTTTTTAGATTGGCAGCTATGGCATGTTGTATTTGGCAAAATTCAGAAAGCTGAGAGGACTGTACTGAATCTCTTGTTCATGTATAGTAGAGAGAAAGAGAGGCCATTCAGCTCATCATACTATATTCTTCAGGACTCTTCAGATACTCTCCATGTGAATGACAGAGATTAATATGAATGATTAATTTTATTTTGGGCAACACCATGGATATTTTTCCTTCCTGACCTAAAGCATTTGTCAGTCATATAAGTTCCATTTGTTCACTGCAGCTATATATCTCCTAAGACAGCTATATGTACCACTCTGGCTTGCAGCAATATATGTGAATTTCTGAATGACTCTGTTGATTACAAGTATTACACATGCTCAAATTTGTTTTTCTGGAACAGGAATGCAATTTTTCATCCTTCCTACGATATTTTTACATTCAGGACCTTCCTCCTCCGTCCTAGAACCCACGGTGGGTTCTTGGACATAGAGTACAACGATAGGTACACGCCTTTTCTGGAACGAGCTGGCCTAGACGTCATCTCATTTCAGATTCGTCGTGACCTCCCCACGTTCAACTCACCAGCCTTGACGACACGGGTTGATAGGTACTATCTTGAAACATCCCCTTCTATCTTAATCATTTGTGGAGTCGCTTCCCTTTCTGTCGAAATTAATAGTGTGATTCAAATAATTGCAGGCGGCGGCCTGAGACGCACACCTTTCACTTGTCTTTCGAAGAGATGACAACCACACTCCAGGACTGTCAAACTCCAGTGATCGCAGGCTGACTACGCCGACATTGAGTCATCCGACGATGAAGACACAACCTACGATCAGAGTACATGGGTGGGAAGCCAGGTGGAGGCAGGGCCTATCTTGGACAGAGTGGTATGTCATCTGACTTGGTTTTTCAGGTTTAGTTGCATAAGTGTATGTTCTAATTGTGAAATTTGTTTTAGGGCAACACCCTCCGAACGACGATTGAGGAGATGACGCAATTTCACGGGAGAGTTAGAGACAACGAGACACGCAACTTCCTCGACATAAGATTTTGAAAGCCCTTTCAAATATACATCTAATACATTGTGTTCTTTGAATTAAGTACTGAATTTTGTGTAACAGAGAGTAGTACGTCGGCTACGAGGTGCGGCTGCTCGTTGTGGATGTAGGACAACAACAACGCAAGACGTGCATGTGCCTTCTGCATCCACAGGAGGTGGCAGGTCATCTAGCCAAGCACGTACAGACTCCAGAAACACTGCCTCTGACGAGGAGGATGACGACGATGAGGAAGAGGTGCTTCGGGGACATAATGAGATTGGGTCATCTCAGCTGCACGACGCTCCCTCGAGTCAGCCTACGCAGTAGCTTGGGACCAGAAGACGCCACCCACCTAACACTTTCAATCCAGGCAACAACGCTCTTGGACATAAAGGCAAGGGTAGGACTAGGAGACAGTGAAACTTGCTGCTGTACAAGATTATGGTAGATGTTAGCTTGCACTTGTGACTGTATGGACTATTCTTGAAGTAAGTCTCTTGAAGTATTTCGAACTTACCGGGATAAAATTTACCAAGTTTTTCACGACTCTAAGGTCCAACTCCATCTATCTTTTCTTTCTTTTTCTTTCCTATACTAAAAAAGGATTGCAAAGCGGGAATTTTTTATCATGTCACGAAAAACTCTATTCCTCCTTCCTTATTGGAATAAGGATAATCCCGCTAAAGTAATAGGAGTTAGGCCTAAGACGATTCCAAATAGAAAAACTTCAATCATTTCGATTTGTTCGAGGGGATAAAAAAAGGTACGATCTATCCCTAAATAGTAGTTTAAATTGTCCACGAATCTCAATGACCAAAAAAAAGAATTGGTAATTACTGCGTAGAATACTAGGAATCCAAAAGAGAGATTTTTTTTCTTTTCTGCCTTATTCATTCAATTCATTTCAAGCAAAGCTTTAAAAATGGCTACGACCTTGGCGCCAAATATAATGGTGCCGACCTTGGCGCCGCAAAAATTGGCGCCGACCTTGGCGCCAAAGCAATTGGCGCCGAGATCCGCCACGTCAGCGCCACTTCAGCCTCGACGACTAGGTGGCGTTCCGACCTCGGCACCAATAGTGGTGGAGCCGACATGTATAACGTTCCGACCTCGGCACCAATAGTGGTGGAGCCGACATGTATAAGCTCGACGCCAACTACGACGGCGTCGAGCTTGGGGTCTATTTTCCAAATTGAAACTACTAAGGGCCTATTTGTGAAAAACTTTTCAAAAAAGGGCCAAAATGTAAAAAATATAGTTTGAGCAGGACGAGATCAGAAGAGCTAATTGTTCATGGCCAATGGAGCACCACGATGAGCACGAGAAGCACAAAAACAGCTATTGCATGCTAGCTACTGGAGGGAACCTTACGCTTCAAAGGGTGTGCCTACTGTGACCGATCTCTAACAAAACTAGAGAGATGGTCCAATCCAAGCATTCTCGCATCACTGACCCAGCAGCTCCGTGACCGAAGGGGAAAACGCAAACAGCGAGCTCGACCAATATACTGCTACGCAAATTGTACAAATGTCACAAAACACATCATATAAATAAACAGTACAAATTCAGCAGCCTAGATTTAATTAAAAAGACAACATCCTAGATTCATTTAACAGAACATGGATGGTCAGGATGTTGATATCGACACATAAAAGAATTTGGTATCTATTTAGAACAAGATGTTTCACATTAATGCGGTCAGAGACAAATGGATAAGTAAATTCAAGTAATTTACTGCAATGTATAAACAAAATCACCAATATCTGGGTCAAATGAGAGGCAATTAAACTACAGAGATTGAAGAGTGCTTGCATTTGGGGGTGGTGGCGGCTATAGCCATGTGGGTTGCCTAGTGCAGTGGAGTGTAGAAAGTGTCCTTTGGTGATGAGATTATGGATATCCAACGGTGTGTACTGCTTGCAATTACAGGCCCCAATCATGCAGCCGCTGCGAGCAGAACAAGTTCATTCTGCTATACCTTCAGTCATGAATACATGACGTTTTGGACCCAAAAAATAAACTAGCGTGTTTTCTTCATATATGACTGGAGGTAGTATGCTGTTAAGCGGCAGGCTGCCTGTTGGTGTGTGATCATACGGATTGCTCAACTTTGCAAAACAAAATGGCAGATTCAATATATTCCTGTCCGTTCTTTATGAATTTAAAGAAAAAACTACATTCTTTTTTTGCTACGCTTGTAAATGGAACAATGACGAGAAGAAAATGTGCGACCCAGCACCAGCAGCAGCAGCTGCATCTCCAAAGTTTCTGATCAAATCCAGCCAACGAAACAACACATTACACATCACAGGGATGATACAGCGTAGCCGGCAAAAGAAGCTGCAGGATGCGAAACGACAATTGTGAAAGTTTAAAACCAATGGGACAAAAATTGGAACATTGAGGAACATGGCATTGCCATAAAATTTTTGTACAGACCAGCGCACTAAATCATTTGAACAGAAGATTACCTTAAGAGAAAGAACCTAACACACGCTCTGTACCAATTCGAACATGTAATTACAAATCCAAGCATAAGTTGTCACTTATGGGTCATTCGAATTCTGGAACTTAAATGTACAATCAAGATCTTTTAGTTCTATAGGGCTGACAAAAAGAAGAACAAGAAACATCAAGGACAAAAAATAACTTCCCTAACAGGTATGGACAGGGGAACAAAAAAAGGAAGTCCATAAGAACATTGATGCATGCCTGAATGCAAACGAAAATAGGAAATCTAGATGTACTCACAGCACGACAAATCAGTGTTAGTAAGAATTTAGTAAGAAATTAGTATGTATAGCCCTTTTCCACAAACGAAATTAGTAGTAGACATGATCTGAAATAAATATCTGGATCTAATTAATCATAGCAAAGAAAGACTGTACAGAAAAAAGCACAAACACAATAGAGAGAAGAAAGAAGATGCCCGACATTGCAGGAGCCGCGGATAACCCCAAGGAACTCCCCTTGCTCGCAGGCAACCGAGGGTAAAAACCCCGAGGAATTTAAGCCGGGAGGGAGGTACAATCCGTCCGCCTCATGAGTAACCCAGGGCAAATCCTCCCCAGGCGGCCCAGCAACCGCCGGTAACCGCTCCTCGCGACGCGTGCACCGCCGACGGCAGTGACCAGATCTGGCCTTGGCCGGCCACTCCTCGAGTTCTCCATAGATCCCACCGATCTGTTGGAGTGGTGAGAGTAGAGAGAAATGGAGAAGACCCGCTAGTTACTCCTCTCTCGTTTTCTAATTTTCTCGGGAAAGCAAGGGGTTTTTAGAAAAACACGACGACCCAGCAGCAGCTCCCCACTCCCCAGTGATCGATCCATTGCTAAGCGTCGAAGCAATGGGGAAACGAATCGCGGTGCACTCCAACCAGCATCCATGAGCACGATGAGATCGGAAGCTCCGTCCATATACTGCTGCATCATTCTCTCGAAGCAAATCACGTAGGAAAAGCCAAAAAAAAATGCAGCTCAACCTGCACCTGACAACTCAGGAAAAATATCGAGACATTTGGCAGAAAAAAAATTGCACCGGTCGGAGCTCTGCGCAACAATCGATCGTTTTTAAGCGATGTGTTGTACGACATGAGTCTCACTGTTTCAGCCGAGCAAATACATTTGGCATGTACCAACATGCCAAACTGAATACGATCCCAAAAAAGAGCCAAATATTCAAAACGGAGGATCAAACAGCCAGAAGGCTCCATGAAAAATCTTGTGCCAAACGATAGCCATCGAAAGAACACGATGCATTTCCTCAACAAAAAAAAAGAACACGATGCAACCGCCCGAGTATCTGCAGTATGTGATTTACAACGCATCTCAGCCATCTTTCGCAGAGAGGATCTTTTCACGAAACAGGGAACTAATCTGCAGCCACACTTGTATGTCACGCCAGACTAGCAGATCTAGGCAGGCAGGCATGCATGAGCCAGGATTTTTATATGGGGTATGCCAAACCAAAAATTTCATTATGATATTTGAATGTGACAAAATATGAACGTACCAGTAAGACATGATGGCAGGTTAATCAATAATGCTCTCACAGCCCCCAAATGAAGGGACATGGTAGGGTATCTTAACAGAATCAATAAATTTCCTAGTAGCATCAAAGTCTCCAGCAACCTGCACAGACAAGGTATTTTAGAAATTTAAATGGGTGGTGTTATATCCACCTGCGAGATGAGAACAATATATTCGATCAAAGAGAAGGAATTACCTCAAAACTAACAACACCACCAAAGCCAGTCATCTGACTCTTGGCAATGTGATGTTCTGGGTGACTTGGCAAACCAGGATAGTAGACACGTGCAATCTAAGGATAGGAAATAATAGACTCAGAAAAATATCACAACAAAAAGAACTATTCGTAGCTTCACAGCTTGTACAACAAATGAAAAGTGTATAGTTTGCAAACCTTTGGATGTTCCTCTAAAAATTGGGCCATCCGCATTGCAGTATTATTCTGACATTGTACATGGAGATGCAGTGTCTTCATGCCTCCAAGAATCAAGTAGGCAACATTCTGGTATCATAATGGCATGAAAAGTTAAAGAGACAAGAGACAAGAACATTCATCAACAGTATATCTTCAATTGTCTCCATCCCTCTTCATAGTTCACAAATCGTATAACCAAATCGCACAATGCATAAGTAATGGACCAATAAATTCGTAATTCCTACTGCATACATCTATAGGCTACAACAATTGAACTAAATCTACCAAAAATCAAACAACTGTATAGATCTAACAAAGTTAGGGTTTAGGGCCATTTGGGAGAAAAATAAAAGAAAATCCACCTACAGTGGGCCGGCCGGCCGGTGAACCGCAGGGGCGCCGGGGAGGAGCAGGGGCCGGGGGAGAGGCGCGCCGCGCGGGGAGGAGCCGGAGCCGCCGCGCCGGGACTAGAGGAGACACGCCGGGACTGGGAGGAGACGAGCCGCGCCGGGACGGGACGGGGAGGAGCCGCCGCGGCGCCCGTCGGGTGGAGCCAGCCGCGGCCGGCCGGGGAGCCGTCGCGCCGAGCCTGGGACTGGGAGCACGCCGCCGCCGCCAGCTGCCAGGGGAGGAGCCGCGCGCAGGGGAGAGGAGTCGGGCAGACGAGGGCAGAGGGGAGAGGCATTCTTTGAAAAAAAATTTCTTGCTGGCTGAGCTTTTTTTTATTGGGCTGGACCATACCATAGCTGTGCTGCCCACTGATTCCGCCCTTACATGCATGTTAAGGAGTAGATCTATGCAAGATGAGGGGGGATAGAAAGAAGGTGAACTGATCGATCATCACCTTGTTCTTCACTGTGCCGAGGCCCAGCCGAACAGAACGCGCGAGAAGCTTATTACAGATCGGCGCCAGATCCAGGGCCGCAGCCTTAGCTGCCCCCGGCGGCACCAGCACGGTCTCGGACACGAACGGCGTCTTCTGGACGTCCAGGCCTGCGGCAGATGGCGGCTCGAAGAAGACCGGAGCGGCAGGCACGGACAGCTGGTGCCAAGCCGGAGCCGAAGATGAGGCTGTAGACGGAGCGGACAGGGGCACCATGTCCACATCCGACGCGCCCTCCGCTTCAGAAGCAATTGCTGCCGCGGGCGCTAGCGCGGTCTGGGGCACGAGCAGCTTCTTGCGCGCTTCTTCCTTGGGCAGGTACGCGACCGGTGACGCATCGGGCAGGGAGACCAGCGGCTGTGGACACGACGGTGGAGAGGAAAGGCGGACGCCGATGGCGGATGGCCAGAAGAAGACCGGCGGCAGCGCCATGGCCGACGTCGCCGAGGAGCGAGGCGGCACCGGACGCGACGTGGAGGCCCTCATCGGGCACACGAAGCCGTTCGGAGGGCGGTGGTCGCCGCGGCCTGGGAAGGACATGAGAGAGGATTTGGGAGCTCTGGGTGGGGGTGGGGCCCCCCACCCCCACTGGGAGGAGGAAGAGTGTGGTCGTGGAGAGAGGGAGAGAGAGGTCGCAATTTATAGGCTTTGTCCTGTCCTCCTGTGCCCTCGCCTTTGCTTGCTGGGACCCCGCCTGGGGGCGTACGGTTGCCAGTGGCACTGCTCCAAAGCATGTTATCGTTCGAATGCTTTTTCAAAAAAAGCCAAACCATCTTTGAATCAAAAAGCTTTTGGTGTTTAGACGTCCATAGTCAGTCTTTATTAGTGCTCCCTCAATTCCATTCAGATTCAAACCAAAAGATGTATTTTTCTTTGCATCGTACGTCAATGATATTTTGGATAATTTTTACTAAAAGGCTAAAGACATTGTAGTCTTTTTGCGATTCCTAAATACTATGAGGATGTCGTTTATGGAATGTTGTCAAGGTTCTTCTGTTGGTTCTAGAGCACTTTAGAAAAATATTTGGCAAAATGGCTTCTCAAAGTCGATATGGGTAATTTTGTGGGCGTTGCATGCTTGGGGAGAGAGGAAAAACCACTGAAGCCACTCTTTTTTTTAGCTTATGCCTTCTTGCGCAAGTAGTTTTAGGGCTTGGGGGCGTTTTCTTTTTACTATCATGTAATCTACGCCACGAGTGATAATATTTTCTTTATCTGATCGATACATGACATGGCAGGAGCTCTTCCTGTCTCATACAGCACAAACCATGCCCTACGAAAGACGCATGTGTTCTCATGGTGATTAAAGGGATGCGTCTTGAAGGGCACCTCACCGGCAAAACCCAAGCCCTGATGTCGCGTTGTCAACCAAAGAAGGCAAGAAAGACGTTGTGGTTAGCAATCCAGCCTATAAGGAGTGGTTGGCCACAGGCCAACAGGTACTCGGATACCTTCTCTCCCGTATGACTAGAGATATAGGTACTGGTGTCATTGACTTGCCTATTATAACTGTGTGCATCTAAACTCGTGTTATTATTATTTCTTTCTCAAGGATTTAGCCACAAGAAGAACTATGCTTAGGGGACCGTCACTAAAAGGTTATACCATCTTCCTCTTGCATCTTCGCTAGTTTTAATACATCCAATGAAGGAAAGCCTGTAGAGTCACCAAGCCTTCTTTTAAGAGTGAAATTTACAAAACCTCATATTTTGATATGAATAACACAAAGCCCAAGGTATTATGGTTTGTTTTGAGCCACGTGTTTTGGTCTACAACTTACAAGTGCCAACAATTAAAAGTTTCAAATAACAATTGATAAATAATAAATGAGCAAACAATAGGTTAGTAGATGACAGACCAAAATTCGGTTACTTTGGTTAGTTCAGGTAACCGAGGCCCAAGACCGAAGTTTATCCGGTTATTTCGGTTATTGCATTCTTGAGACCAAAATTTAATTCAGTCTTTTCGGTTTCGGTCTCGATTAATTTGCTTTGGTTCTTTGGTCTCGATTATTTTTTCCACCCTTAGAGTCAGTGGGTGAGTGAGCCGACGAAGAGAGAGAAGGAGGACTACTGTAGAAGCGGAGAAGCGGGGAGGGGGAGGGAAGCAGGGGAAAGCAGGAAAGAAGAAAGTTTTGTGCAGGTGCAGCAGCAAGCAAATGTCTCCCTCTCCTGCTGTGTGTGTCTGCTCCTGTGTGCAAAATGTGGGAGTACTAGCTGGAATGGTGGATGGGTCCGGTAGCCGGTGGGCATGGCCAGGACAAGGACCATCGACTATCCAGTGCACTGCAGCCTGCCGGAGAAGAGAGAAGGAAGCATGCATTGCATTGCATGGCGCATGGCTTTAACAGATGTTCTTTAATTACGGCGGTAGTGTGGCCGTACGGGAGATACGAGTGTGTGTTGTGTGACTAGTTCTCCTAGTAATAACCCATCCGGTCTGGCACCAGCTTCTTGATGGCCAAGCAAGTGAATTCTATACTACTCCTAATCAACACAGGTGGGGACAAGGACAGCACAAGCAATCAGTTGGTTAATTATAGTACTACTACTACTAGCTACAGGATTAGGTCTTTGTTAATTCAGGACGCCGTACCTCGGTGCACAGAAACTCCCGGTGCAGCACTTCTTTAAGACATGAATGAATGAAAACAGTTTATGGTATGTACAATGGAGTCTCAGCATGCTACCTAGAATAGAACCACGTACAAGTCACATTACCCATAGTGAAAATCACTTTCAAACGTATTTTGTATTTTGTGTTTCAGCCCATATCTATTTATATGCCAGCCATTGCATTATTCTTATTACCAAACTTATCAAAACTTTATATTTTAGAGCCTATAACAACTTATACCCTAAGTTGGGTTGGAGTTGGGATAACCGAGTTGTACAGGGACCGGATCGCAAAAAGCCCCGCCACATTGGACGAGGGATAAGTGAGGAGAAGAGAGGAAGGCGAGACGAGGCGAAGCCATCCCATCCCCACCCGTTCCCCCCTCCTCACCGCGTGCGGCGGTGTTGACCCACCCTTCCTCCCTCTCCTCCACCCTGATCAGCGCTGGCGGCGGCGGCGGCAGCGGCAACGTCCCCTGGATCCCTCGGCGGCGGCGGCGGCGGTGACGCACGGTTATGCCGAGAGGCACCCAGGTCGATTCCTCGCTTGGTCGCTCCACTTCCATATTCAAATTTGGGCTGATGTGGCGGTGCTTGCTTCGTCGGCGTGGTTTGGCGCGCTCCGAGATCCGGGGAGGGGGTGGTGATCGGGTGATTCAGAATTTCGGATCCATGCGGGATTCGGGAAGGGCTGAATTGTTTTGGTTAGAATTTCGAGGGAGCTTAGCAGGGGTGATTTGGGGGCGGTGCATCATGCCATGCTCTGTTTGGGTTGAATTCTACGGGATTTGGCGTCGTTGGTTCCATCTGTGTGGGATAGGGTTCATCAGTCCCTGATATTCCTCATGTCGATTCATGCTATCTTGAGTTGCAGTTCCCGCTGATCCATCATGCCTGATTCATGCCAAGTTGGACATTGAGTACATAACATGTGTGTGATGTTCAATTTCATGGATTTGAAGGGATTGACAACTGATTATAAATTTACTCTAGCTCTCTTACTTTTTTTTTTCATATCCTATTGCGTGACATCACTCTTTTAATTGTGCCAGAAGCGAGAATCCATTTAATCCGTTGTAATCAATAGATATGGTGGGTCAATTTATCACTGTTGCAGTCATAGGTTAATTTTTTCGGAACTTTGTTTCATGACACATGCATCCCATGGAATCAAGGTCATACTGTTTCTGGGACGAAAGTGTGTATGGTGCATCTCGGTGTTCTGCGCTTTCATGCCCCTAGCTAACATGAATTGGCACATACATGTGATGTCTAATTTCATGGGTGCTTTGATGCTCTTAGGTAGCATGAATCAGCACATACATGTGATGTCTAATTTCATGGGTGCTTTGATGCCCTTAGGTAGCATGAATCGATAAATGCTCTCTTCTCACTTTTTGACTATGTTTTCCCTGTTACTTCACTGACAAATGTTTTCAACCATGGCTGTTCTATTTATTCATTTATTTATTGACTTTGCATACCTTTGCAGGTTCCAACAGCGTGCACTGCCGGGGTTATAACATCCTCAGTAAGGATATGGAGTACACCCTCTACACCACAAGTTCCTCTGTGTCGCACATCTCGCTGCTTGAGGAAGTTCTTGGCTGGAGGTTTTCTCTTTATGGACTCTTCCTCGTTATCTCTTTTGTCAACTCCACTTGAAGATCACACCTCATTTGGCAGCCATCTTGCCTGGTCCCATGCTATTGCACATTAGAATCGACTAGTGATTGCAGTGCAGCTGTAGCACATTTCTTCGAGCATGGTGCATCTCATTTTCTGGCATCCTTCCGGTAATTTTTGTTGTAGCACTGATCAGCCAGCAAAAGTTACCATCGGAACTTCTTTGGACAATCGGATCTGACCTTAGATCTTTATTGTCAGACTTAATCTCTAGGTATGTTTTTATTTGAGAAGCTTATAGCCAGATATTTAAATGGCATGTGTCTTCCTATTCTCATGCTTATCTTGACTCAGCAGGTTCTGGTTTTCTTTGCTTCTGTTTGCTCTCTTCTCCCCTATCACTGCGCGCTCTTTGTTTGATCATCCCAAGATTTGGTGCGTCATACGCAGTTCTTTGTCAGGCTTCGTATTTGATGGCGTAACAACCGGTATGCTTGAAATTTCTACTTAGGCATGTACTTTTACATGGTTCAGTCACAGAAAAAATAAAATAATATATACTGTAATTATTATGTTAACCAGCCTATTTTTATTTTTTATTTCTTCCAATCTTCTAATCTATTCGTTATACTTTCAGAGCAAAGGTGTTCAAGTTTTTTTGTCTGAGTATGGGTATTGCTTATAGAGCTTTCACAAAAGTGTTGAGTGGCTTTGGTGATCTACCCTACAAAGGCATTTCAGCAATATGCATATGAGTCTTGTTCACAATTATAGGACTCCTCTAGAATAAGACGAGCTTTGCTCTCCGGCTAGTAAAAATGGAGAGGTAAATAACGCTCCTTCTCTCAGATGTTCAGTGTGTGTGTAAGGCCCCCTCTGAGATGTACAAGAGCTTGTACCTGCTAAGTGCTAACTTCTTTCCTGCATCATGATTCATCAGGTATAAGATTATTAAGGAAGTTGGTGACGGAACATTTGGGAGTGTTTGGCGTGCAATCAACAAAGAAAGTGGTGAAGTGGTATGCCACTCTGCTTGCACTAATATTTGTTTATGTTATGTCTTATTCTCTTTTTTTTTCAGTAGTTAGGCAGTTTGGTTGCTTGTTTATTGCTACATTGGAGTTTAGTGTGCTAGGTGATTACTTTATTTTGTAGCAATTAAATCTGAATTAAGCTGGTGCTAACTCCTAACGATCATGATCTATCTTATGGAAAAGAAGTGACAATGATTTGATAGATGCCTTATCCATGGCATATTTCCTTGACATATTAGTAACATATATCCGGCCTTGGCAGGTTGCAATCAAGAAAATGAAGAAAAAATATTATTCATGGGAGGAGTGCATCAATCTCCGTGAAGTGAAGGTGCTTTATTATGCAACATGTGATCAAGTTTGATCATGATACCTATTACATCATTAATATATTTTTTGTGTGCGTGTGTATGCCAGTCCTTGCGAAGGATGAACCATCCAAACATTGTGAAACTCAAGGAAGTCATAAGGGAGAATGATATGCTATTCTTTGTTTTTGAATACATGGTTAGTATTTCTGATTCTGTTGTTTCTGATTTGGTGTTTGTAACCTCTGAAGTGATTGAAGTGTTATGTGTTTTACATGGTGATTTTAGGAATGCAATCTCTACCAGCTGATGAAGAGCAGGGGGAAGCCCTTTTCGGAGACTGAAGTCCGAAATTGGTGCTTTCAGATATTTCAAGCTTTGAGTCACATGCATCAGCGTGGATATTTTCACCGTGACCTTAAGCCTGGTATGACTGATTGGTTGTTATTTTTCAAACCTCGCATGCTTTTAATTGCTTGGGCCCAGGAGTTGTTTATGATCTTCTGTTGTGCAATGCAGCATTAAGTGATGATGACGTCAAAACATGTCTTTTACCGTATGGTATTTTATTTAGCTTAAGAGATCAGCTGCTATTGAATATTTGTTGATATAACCATGAGGTCTTCAGACAACTCAAGAATTCTACTTAATTAGTGCTGTATAATGGGTAACAATGCATTTCGCTGTTGATCAGCTTCACTGACACTGACTGAAACGTTTTTATTTGTTGCAACAATCAATTTTGCATTGATGATGCTTCATGCTTGAAGTGCATTTCAACAAGCAATTTGTATTGACTCTGATCTGTTTCATCAATCAATTTTGCACTTTGATGCTTGAAGCTGTGCTTTGCTACGTTATATCTTGTATTTCAATTCCCATGCTCCTATTATGCAGTATGTGGTATATGCATTTTCTAAGCAAGCATTCGAAGCACAGACCTGTAAAAATGCAAACAAGTTGTCCTAAATAATTAGTACTTCGTTAGGTAACTACCTGTCCAGAGGAGCAGATGGGCTAGAAGAAGCAATGGGGCATCAATCTTTTCTAACTTATCTGCAATATGTTCAGTTTGGGATTGACCACGGTTATTGTTATTAGCAAATACCAACTATCTTATTGGTTCTGTAACTTATGATATTTCAGAAAACTTGCTTGTTACAAAGGAGCTAATCAAGATAGCAGATTTTGGGCTTGCTCGTGAGGTTTCTTCTGAACCACCATACACAGAATATGTGTCAACTCGCTGGTGCGCAATGCAGTTCTTATATTTGTTAAACTGTATACACAACAACGGAATTTAGATGGGGGTATTCATTATCCTTGTTCACTATCAACATAGGTACCGTGCCCCTGAAGTTCTGCTTCAAGCTTCTGTTTACAACTCAGCAGTTGGTGAGTGAAGATTATTTGTGCCTTTATGAGAGTACTATTTGCTACCATTTACAATATGTTTACTTGCTTATTCCCCTGTTCCAGACATGTGGGCGATGGGTGCCATCATTGCAGAGCTTTTTTCATTGCGACCTCTTTTCCCTGGTTCAAAGTATGCAGTCTTTTCTTACTTAATCATATCTGATTATCTTGTTTCTTTGGTTTAAATGTGTGAAATAATTCGAAAGATTGAAGTTCAATCTTAATCATGACTTGAGGGCTAATATTAACCAAGACATACTGTTATAGGTGAAATAGTCACCATCGACCATTTCATCTCCTACTCTAGAAACTACTTATAATGTGAAACTGAAATCTTATGACTGCTGTGATGTGGCGCTATGTGTTTCCAAGTCATTCCTTGGAGAAGGGCCATTTATAACTTTCTTGTTTTCTGTCCGTCAGTGAAGCAGACGAAATTTACAAAATCTGTAGCGTTCTTGGTACTCCGAATCAGCGTACCTGGGCTGAAGGACTGCAGCTTGCAGCATCTATTCATTTTCAGTTTCCTCAGGTAGAATATTTTGGTAACTATATTTATACTCTCTAGTTTATGATAAGAGTTATTGGTACTTAACTAATACACCAAATTCTCAGTCTGGAAGCATACATCTTTCGGAAGTGGTTCCCTCAGCAAGTGAAGATGCGATCAGCCTTATTTCGGTAAACAATTAGCAGCTCCAGTATTTTCTTTGTTGTGTAAAGATAGCCTTGCCCGAAATTAATGGTAAATAACAAGTTACTATCTGCAACAGTGGCTCTGCTCATGGGACCCACAAAGAAGGCCAACAGCTGTGGAGGTTTTGCAGCATTCCTTCTTTCAGGTTATTTTTCTGGTTACTTAACGTACTAGTACATGATGAACTTATTCATGACTTTGTGATAGTTGTATAGGAGTATTTGATTTTTTGAAATATCACAATTGTGTTTTTCTTTTACAGCCATGCTTCTACATCCCCCCTTCACTTCGATTCAGATCAACAGACGGATATGCAGCAACACCACCATCAGGTTTGTCATTATCCTGGAGATCTAGAAACTCATTTTTCATTATTAGAACATTGTTATTGAAGCAATTTGAATAATGGATCTATAGTTGGGGCTAAAGGAGCTGTGGATCAGAAGAATGCTAGGAGATATTCTGTGGGGCCTTTATTTAAAGGGAGACCAGCCGTTAATTACTCATACTTGAGCGCTAACACCCCAGCAAGAGCAGGTATACCCATTTAAGAAGTTGTGTCATGCTCAGTTCATAGGGGGATTTGTGGCTGTTGCACCTGGAATTAACAAACTATAACTACCTCCTTGTAGCTGGTGTGCAAAGGAAACTGGAGTTGGATCACCAGGTGAATACGAATTCTTGTCAGGCTCCAGAGGGTAACCATAAACTGACAAAGGCAGAGGCAATGAATCAGCCTTGGTCCAGAACACCAGCAGCACCAGCAGTAAGGAGCAATGGTGAGTGTTCTTTTAAACACAAGCTATAGTGGGTAGTGTACTATACTTGAAATGATTTTTGTCTCCTTTTCGACTTTTCGTTGATATCATGCACGTCTCTATTTAACGTCTCACTTCTTTCATCCTCATGTAGGAAATTACTTCACTAAAGAACAGGGCCCTCGTGCGCGTGACATCGCCGAGAAGCTGTCTCAGCTAACAGTGGGCTCCAACAGGGCGCCAAGCTTAGGTCCGGACAAGTTTGTGGACTTGAAGGCAAGAACCCATGAGAATACCATGAAGCGGCCTTTGCCTACTGTGGGAACCAGGACTTGGCACGCCCCAGCTGACCCCTTCCGGCGCCCATACGAGATGCCAGGCGACAGGGCTTTCCTTTCCAGGAAGCTCGTTAGCTGAAGACGATATGCGGCCGCACTCTTCGCAACCCTTTCACCAATCCTATAGTATCCTGAAAAAAAAATAAGTTTCAGTGTTGTGTCGTTTTGGTTGTGATAATAAAAATGGGATGTACCTGCCTGCCTGCTGGTAAGTGTCTTTCATGGCATCCATCCTCGAGGATGCTAATCCTCAGTGGCATGCAAGCATGGTCGGGCAAGTCTCCATCGAAACCTTCCGTGTTTCGAGCAGAAACTGTGTTTAATGATAGTGAATCGACGCTTTCAGTTGTTTGTGCTCTGCGTTGGCCTGCCTTCCGCCCCGCCCCGCCCCCTCAACCCCACCCCCTCCCCCCCAAAAAAAAAAAAAGCTCTAAGAATGCCCAAAACCAACCATCTTAAAAACCGACATATAAAAAACTGAATTGTATTTTTATCTTAGGATCCCGGTATGTAACTAGTATTTTTTTACTATAACAAGCCGCTGGGATAAAAACAAGTATAAGCAACGTTCTTCTGCTGCCTTTAACCTTAAGAAGATGTCTACCTACCTTTCATCTTATTAAGAAGACGTCTACCTACATCATGTGAATATGTGATATATTGTATGATAATGTAGGTGTCCCTACAGTATAAAGTGGTTGGTGTATTAAAGGCAAAAATCCCCAAGGATGGAAAATGCCAGCATCGCAAAAGGTACAAAACGTTAAACCGGCATGTGATGAGAACTAAAGGCATGGCATATACACGCAATTGTACCGCTATACCTATCCTCGTTGGCTCCACTTATTTCATGATAATTTCTTGTGGCTATCAAATCTAATCCTATCCTAACTTGAGTTCTTTTTAGGGATGGGGTCTTCTATAAAACCCAAAGAAATTTTGGAGGAAGGACCTAAACACTAAATATATTTTGAGTTTCTATCTCATCGACATATTCGATGATCAACCCTCCACCTCATTTTTTTCAACCATAACTTTACTTCCTCCATCCCAAAATATAATCACACCTATAAAAGTTTAAATTAACTTTTCAAAACTACTCATGAGTTTTATTATAGCCCCAACTAGTCTAGTCAACCCTTCAACTATCACGATAATGCATCCTAGTGTTTTTATATTATCTTCATAAAATTTGTGAAAAAGGCTGATGGTCTATTTGGTTCAGGGCCACACTCTATCATGCCAAATGTTAGGCGTGCTACAGTCTTTAGGTGAGCATTTGATTCATATTACACTTTTACCCTACATAATATAAGATTAACAAGACAAGAACCATCCATTCATGCGAGGGACGGTCGGGGCGTGGGGCGACCGACCTCGTCGACGGCAATGGCAGTTACAACAAAGGATGCATCGGAGTTGTTACTGCTGCCACCACCTAGGCAAGAAGGCTGGGCGGCGAGGAGCGACACCGCTTCTGTGGCTGAACTCCTTGTGTCCTCATGCCTCATCATTGTCGGTGTGTAGGGGGCAGCGATGGTAGTGGTACCGCCGCTGTGGCCGGCCAGCAGGAGGGGAAGGGAGAGAGAGGAGAAGAAGAAATTGGGGAAGACGATGAAAAATGTGATGGTGATTATATATTATTCTAATTTTATACGTATGGGGGAAGGGAGAGAGAGGAGAAGAAGAAATTGGGGAAGACGATGAAAAATGTGATGGTGATTATATATTATTCTAATTTTATACGTATTTGAATGATATAGATATGATTAGACGAATAGTAATGACATTTATCTAAAATATCATATTTATAATAGCATGGATCCAACTAACTCTATCATAAATCCATTTTTTTTGTCAAACTTTATTCATTACGATACAGTTTTACAAAGAGTAGATGCCATCTAAATATATCTTAAAACTTATAATATTATAAAACGAAAGGAGTATTTTATAAATATATGTACGTACTGTATCTTTTCTTTCATACACAACACTAAGCTAGGGTGGAGCATGAAGAACTTTATCTTTGTATTTTAGATATTTTGTATTTCTCACATCGTAAATTTCTGTCTAATAAGGAGTATGAGGCGGAGTTAATAGTATATAGGGGAGAGATGCTGCTTACGGAAGAAGCGACTACAGTGTTTACCCCGACCGGCGCGCTGCGGTAGAGGAGGGAGAGGAGGGGATTGCCGAGAGATGAAAGGAGGGCCCACGGCGTCGTTGTCGTCTTCTCCCCTTGGGAGTTGCGGGAGTTGAGACTTGGGAGGTGGTGGAGCTCAAAAACCACAAAACCCCACGGCCCACGGCTACCTTCGATCGCGCAAACCCCTGCCCGCGCGGCCGCGCCGACCGTTCCACGCCGCCGCAATCCGGTCGCGGGGCGCCGTGCTCTCCGGGGGTACAGCTTTCTCCCGCCTTCCCCCCACCCCCCTTCTTTCTTCTCCCGCCTTACACTTTTCCTGGAATGGAGTGCTGATGAGGAGTTAGGGCTTTGTGATTTTGTCCTGGATCGGGGGACCCTCCGCGGCGGATTTTGGGTGCCGCGCGTGTCCTCCGTGCTTGCATTCTCGGTGTCACCGTTTGTTTTTACCAATTTTCTTTTCCATCTTCCTTTGGCTTGTTCCTCAGTTCGTCAGATTTTGGTTTGCGGCCTGTGCAACTGCGATTGACCAAGAGTTCGTTCAATGAATGGTGCTAAACAGGTGGCATATGTGGAAGACTCAGCCCGGAGGAACATCCAGAGATGGAAGGGGTGGAAGCAGCACGGCCAGGGCAAACGCATGCACCGGCTTCCCAACCCGTTCGCGTACTTCTGGAAATCCACCACTCTCTGCAGCGACAAACGGCGCGAACCAGAGGGCTATGGGCTCTCTCCGCTCTCCTCTGCGTGGAGGGCCAGACATGCCGACCTCCAGGAGTTGTTCCCCAAGGCTTTCCGACAGGCAACAAAACGAAGTAGCCGAGGTAGCACGCGTTGGAATGTTAAAAATGGTTAGTAACAATGCTTCAAATTCTTCAACATCAAGAGCTCCCACCAGATCTTCTAGCACCACCACCGCTAGTTCTAAGGAGGGTGCAGAAGAGCATACCAGTGGGATTGGAAGCGTTGGCAGTTTATCAAAGAAGCGGAAAAGAATGACCGCAAAATCCTACAGAGCTCTTTTCAAGCGATCCACAAAATCAAGCTCCACAGGTACTGCTTGCTCTTGCAGCTCATGCTTATCCACTTATGCAGAGTTCAGTATTTTTTTTCGCCCAGTGGCAGCGAATGGTTAGAAACAGCTGAAGGTTTTAACGTGTACAGATTAACGGGTCGGCACGCAATGCAAGTGTAATTTATTGCATGGTGCTTCTTACATTACAAGATGGATGGGATATTTTACCAAAACTTTATGCTACAACCTACAAACCAGTTGACGTTTTAGGTTCTTAAAGTAAGCCTCTCAGGGGGCATTTCTAAAGCAAACCATCTTACAATCACACCAAACCACTTTATCTAGCATGAAATTAACATGCAGGTTTCCTATCAAGTTTCAGTTAAACATACAGTTGTAGTCTACTTGTTTATTAGACATTCCGTTGGATATGCTCTTGGCCATTTAACCTGCATTTGTTTCACCCGAACACGCATATCTAGTTGTTTTCTAACTTTTCCGATGTAGTAGTTGTTACTTCTGACAGAGTGGGCAAGGAAAATACTTCCAGTGGAAATGTGGCAGAGAGCAACACTGGTATGTTATGTGAATTTGCCAGATTGATTGGAAAAGACAAGAAGCACTCAAACGATACTAAAGTTTCCAGAAGTACTGTTTCTGGTTTACATGAAACTTCACAACCAAGAGTTGGCAAATCTACCGGACCGCTTTCGGAGGTTTGCCTTTCACTTTCCTTGTTCATTGCAATCAATATTGATGCTACTTTTTTCACTGTCTGCTGAATGGGAGTTCTCTGATGATATTTGCATGTCCTGTCTAGAATTTGATAAAGCCATTTGTAATTTTCTGTGATCATCGTAACGCAGGACAAGCTATCCACGTAAGCTGGATACTCTAATTACCCAATGCAATAGTTCTTTTTTATCATCTAATATTTTTTTAATCATCTTAGCTGGACAACTTATCCACTTATGGTTCTCTTGGATGTCCCAATATCACATTCCAACCATGTGGATGGACCCATGGATGAAGTTCCCATCCACTTTGGAAAGGGCTAACCTTTTCTCGCCAATCAATATGGCAGGTACTGCAACATATATCTATTGAAACATGCCCACAAAACAAAGTTGCTGTGAGTAGACTTGAAGTGGAAGGTAGAGATCGACCCACTGGGCATTCAAGGTGCTTTATTTCTTAGTCATGGATACTTCTTTTATACTGGGCATGCACTTCAAATTAATGTTGTTCCTGCTATAATATTTCCATTTTGCAGGCAAAATTCTATATCGTCATTGCTTAGTGCCCCAATCCCTCCCATTCATTACGAGGAGGTACTCTCTCAAGCTATAGCTGAAATATATGTGCTTTCGCATTTTTACATATCAGCGGAATTAGGGTTATACATTGTTCTCTTATAATATTTTGGTGTTGTGCTAGCTCGAGAGTGGACTTGTAGATGGCGAACCCCCTAGCATTCAAAAAGTAGCTTCAAGTCAGTTCAAGGTGACCCCATCTGATGAAATGGAGGACAATTCCAACATATGCATTGCTTGTGGAACCCCAGGAGATCTTAAGTAAGTTGATTCACTCTTGATTTACATCAGCTGTTATTACTCTTCTGTACGACAATTGGTTTGTGAAAATGGACTTGTGCCTTTAGGATAGAAAACTGAGCTGCGAATTTTAAAATAAAACATTCAAACTGCTTTTATGCTACTACATCTGCTTAATAGCCTAGAGCCCTAGAACATGCATGTTCACTGTTTTAGAACTTCGAGTACTGATATATTCAGAACTATATGGATTTGTCATTTGTCATATAAAACAGCTCTTAATAGATTCCTAAGTATTTGGATACCACTGTATTTGTAGTACCTTTTCGGAACATGAAATTAGTAAAATAGCAAAACACATGAACTGGAGACCATGTTGATGCCCAAAACAATAAGTAGAAATGTTGCTTCCTTTTCTCCCTTCAAATGGAACATACAATGTTCATTCCCTTTTTTACAGTTCCCCATGGGTTCTAGGTGTGGATCAATCTATTTCTGTTTCTGGCATTCGACTATGCAATCTGGCTGTGCATGTTATGAGTGCTTGTGTTCATCTATAATTTGCTGATAGGAATATGTTGCTGTACTATGCTTGAGGTTGCACTTTCTGTTGTAAATTTCTCATCCTAATACTCTGTCCGGTCATAAATATTTGACATTTAAGACAGGATTCGGTTGAACTTCTTTGACTAACAATTTTATATTAGAATAAATTATAAATTTTAATAAGTATATGGTACAATGATAGTAATTTTTAAGGCAAATATGTGCATTACATTTTTTTTGAACTAAACATTTGAAAAATTATCAATGGTCAAAGTTTTCAAATGTTCAACCAAATTTTGTCCAAACGTCAAATTTTTATGACCGGAGAGAGTACCATATTCTGTTTTGGCAACTACGTTACTAAATATACTAATTTATCATCTTGAAGAATTTGCCTTTTAAATTATCTGATAGTTCCATTGAGATGCTAAAATGTGGTGCTGAGAAGTTTTAATATAGTATGCTATTTTATTTCTGAACTGAAAGAATATAGTGTTAGTTATAACTTATAATGCGTCATATATATGTACAAGAGAGTGAACAATGTTGTTGGCATGACAGAGTATTAACACAAATCGCCAAAGTTCTTCTCACGCCGATTCCTAAATCTGGTGGCTTCAACCAGTATCCAGTTCCCCATTTATTTGAGATTTTATAAAAATTGTGCGATCATAAATTCATGAATATCTACGAAATGTTTGCTTGTTCATAGACATTTATAATAGTCTGATAGGCATCTTGTTTTCTTTGCGACATCTTAAGTGTACATGTATATCTCCTTTCTTCTATACTGTCTACTTGTGTAGCATGATAAAAGTGTTAGTTATTTCTGGCATTTGTCCTTTAGTCGGGTTTGTAGTTCAGGTTGGTGGAGTTCGCTCCTCCTTAGTGGAAGATGATGGTGAGAACTAGACCATTGGCTCTGCTACCATTTTGTATTGCAAAGCTCAAGGGGCTATATATACATCACACATGAGATACCCACAAACCTTGTATTAAAGGGGGAATACAAGAAATACCCTTCACTAAAAGGAACACTGTTTGTTAAAGTTTTAAATCTCCTCCTGTGCACTACTCCCTCTGTCCCAAAATAAGTTCATTTCTAGCAATTGGGGTTGAAATTAGTATGGAGGGAAAAAGATCAAAGTGCCCCTTATTAATAGAAAAGTAGTATTGGTGAGTGGGTAGGTAAGGGTAGTTAGGGGGACAGAAATGAACTTACTTTGGGACAAATGTTAGAGGCTGCTCTGGGATAGAGGGAGTATGATTTTGGTCTTCCAAATATACTTTTGGTTTCTGATACACAATATCACCATACATGATAATGCATACCATCAATTGATTATAGGTCCTGTGATGGAGAAGGCTGCAAAAGAAGCTACCATATTTCTTGTCTGGATCATTGGCTGAAATATTTGTCTCCTGGTATGTGGTTCTGTACTGTCTGTACGGAAAAGAGGTTGTTGTTTGGAATACATTCTGTTGCTGATGGAATTGAGTCTCTGTGGAATGTCAAGGAGGGTAAGAAGAAAAAACATTGGCATTTAAGATAATCTTTTATAGTGATTTATATCCTAACTTTACTACTATTTCTGCCATGTTTGTAGGAATGCAGAATGGCAAGCAGTACCTTGTGAAGTATAAGAATCTGGCACATGTCCATAATCGCTGGGTTCCGGAAGGTGTTATCAATGACACCCCTGGAGGTCGTGATCTTCTGTCCTTGTTTAATAAGAGGGATCATAAAGAAAAGGTGGCTACTAGTGTGTTGAATTTGATTTCTTTATGCCTTTGAGGGAATGGCACTGTTTTTTGCCAAAAGATCTATGCTTATGTTCAATTACATAATTCCACAGACAAGGTGGAAGAAGGAATGGACTGAGCCACACCGCCTGTTGAGGAAAAGGCCACTTATGCTCCCAAAAGAAGCTGATGATTTTTTCTGTTCAAGTGGTGCTAACATTGAGCATTGTAATGTTGAATGGTTAGTGAAATGGAGGGATCTTGGCTATGAACATGCAACATGGGAATTGGAGACTGCATGCTTTTTGCGTACTCCTCGGGCTGATGAACTTAAAAGGAAGTATGAGAATCGCTGTAAAGCTGCTAAGCAATCATCTATTCCCGTAGAAACAAAGGTGTGGCTGAAACTAATTTTAGTTTTATATGTTGTACTCTTAGTATTGTCTAGAGTAAATATAATTGTAGATAACATCTTAAATAAATGCAATGTAGCATAACCATTTTGATATTCGTGCCATATACATTTAGTCTTATAGTCCACTGTATGAATACAACAAACATCACAAAAATGTAATAAACGTTCTCTAAGTTGTATTTATTACCTAGGTTATGTCATGTGGTATTTAGATTCCTGTTCTATTTGAGATGATCAATCTTGATGCTAGCTATCAAAACATTGAAAACTTAAAATTGGGATCACTGTTATGTTCATCTATGAATTGTTCCACACACACTCTTATTTTTTAGGTAAAAATAAACTATTTGGTGAACCCCAGCCCCCTGTTCTATTCCTGGTATTTCTCGAATGAAATATTTTTCATATAGATTTGATGCGTCATGCACCATTCATTACTTGCTTTTGCTTACTGTTCAACTGTCCAACACTGGCATTTTATGACCTTGTTTTTCTTTGTTTCATTTTAGTAATACTATCTAGGTTATACCTGTTCTTTACAAACACAGTTATATTTTTATGAATCTTCTCTTTGCAAACACAGACTATAATAGCTATCACCCTTGCAGGTTAAGCAAAAGACATTTCAGAAACTCCAGAGATTGCCAGATGAGTGGCCTCCTGGTTTTGACAACGATCATTTGTTTTCTATCAATCAACTTCTTGAGTTCTGGTACAAATCTCATGGTGCTGTCCTTGTTGATGATAAGGTAGGAGCTAGGAATTATGCAAGTTATTACCAGCATTACACTGCTACGCCTAAAGTGATATATTTAATATTTTGGGCTGAAAAGCAGCTTCTTGTTCTATTTTCACCCCACATTTTCTGGTTTGTTTCTCCATCCAACAAAACAAGCAATGTGGGCATTGCCACTGTCCCCAAAACTCAATTTAGGAATGAGGATTGCTGATGTCTACTGTATTTTAGTGGACCTAAATGGTAAACCAGTTAAAATTCATCCGTTCTTTTTCATATCTTAAAAATGTGTTTCAGTTTATCTTGGGATTTTGCATATCTATAGAAATATAGAAAGAGTAATCTGGGTGTTTTTTCCATATCTTGACGAGTGAGTGTCCACCTGGGTGAGGGGGCCCATGGGGTGTGCATGATCCACCATTGCAGAAATTTGCAATCGCAAACCCTCAGCAATTACAGCAGCCTCACATGATCCTGTAGAGTGCGCAGTTCGAAAGTTCTTGTACCCACTCGCCAAACTTGTTCAACATGGCTGCTTAATATGCAAGTAGTAATGAATCCCACTTACTTGCCAAGTATATTTACTCAACAGAGAATACCGCCTTCCTACATCTACAACTTTTTGAGATTTTTCTGTACATTTCTGCACCTGATACCCATGGAGGTTAAACCTAATTTGGTTTCAACAAAATACTCACCCATTTATAGAACCTAGTGAAATTACAATGTTATGAAATTACTTTTCAAGACAAACCTATACATACCATTTTCACATCTCTAATCGATTGTCAGTAGGAAGATAATACCCAAAGTTTAAAAAGTAGAGAGAGTAGTTTCTACGTATAATAAGATTATCTAGTGATTGCCTGATATATTTTGAACTCAATGCTTCTTTATTCATAAAAGAAATATCATTTAACTCATGTGTCATGCAGGAGTATGTAACAAAAACCATCTTGTTCACGTTGACTGTATTACCTGACATCTGCCAACCTTTACTGATTGTCACGACTCCTGCTTCTCTTTCTGCATGGGAGATTCAGTTCAATCACCTGGCACCATTTATCAATGTTGTTGTGTATGATGGGCAGAAAGATACTCTCAAATTAATTCAAGACCTGGAATTCTATGACAACAGAAGCTGCATAATGTTACAAGTTCTCTTATCCCATCCTGATGCTATCCTAGAGGTAATTGTTAACAAGGTTTTCTGCTGGTCATGACAAGAAAATGCTGCTTCCCTATCAAGAGCGCATAACAACACCTCTGTATCACAATTATGTTCCTGTTTTTCATCTAATCATGATCTCTCTTCCATGAGACAGGATATTGAAACTATAGAGCGCATTCACTGGGAAGCTGTTATAGTTGATTATTATGAGAACTCTACATTCAAATATTTCGAACAACTCAAGAAACTTTTTACTGATTTTAGAATGGTGCTTTTGGGCTCCCCAATCAAGGTTCTTATCAACTCTGGCCTGTAAGATTGCTTGTATACCACGAATAAGCCATGTAATCTCTTTGCTATTTTGCAGGATAATGTTCCTGAGTACATGAACCTGCTAGCTTTTCTTAATTCAGAAGAGAAAGGTTATAGCGACTATGTCGATGCTGATGATGCCCTTGTGATGTCGAAAGCAAGATTCACACATCATATTGCATACGAGCGTAAAACAGATTCTTCAAAATTTTTGGAGTACTGGGTTCCATCTTACATTTCACAACCGCAGTTAGAGATTTACTGTTCCATATTGCTTTCAAAGTCATCTGTCCTCCGGTCAGAGATGGAAACTGATAGCGTTGGAGCTCTTCATGACATTTATCTGTCTCTCAAAAAGGTCTACTTTAAAAAAAATATGGTGCATGATAATAAGTAGTCAATCTACATACAATCTGCATGTATATTTACCTTTTTTTCCTGAAAAGTTGTCGACACTGTTTTCTGACTTTGATCCTTGTCATTATTTAATAGTGCTGCGATCACCCTTACCTCGTTAAGGAATTTCTGCAAAGCTCAGTTAGCAACAACAGCAATGTAACTGAAAATATAGATACGGTGGTGCATGCGAGCGGCAAGCTACTGCTTCTCGACAAAATGCTTAACGCGATCAAGAAGAAGCGTTTAAGGGTCATTCTTCTTTTCCAGGTCAATACTCATGTCCTTCCCCCTTCTTTTTTACTTCTGCCTTATGCAATAATAAGTTTTACTAGCTAGAAATTAGAATTAATTGCTTTGTGAAAATAATTTAGTATTGTACTCCTTAGTTAATCTATGTTATGAATGATTTATCATTGAAGAAGGTGTCTAGTTATCTGCTGGATGAACTGATAATATTTAGCAACGCTTCTTACCAGTTAGAAGGTGGGTTGTTGTAATTAGCTTTTGAACTATGAACACTATAAATAATCCATTATAGTGAATCTCTCTGCATACTAATTAGCTATGGACTTATGGTGTATTCATCATGTCTTGGGCTCTTGGCTATGTAAGTAGTATCTACAGAGTCACAAGTCATGGCAGCATATGGTGTTGCTATGGCATGCGGAATTGTTTTTCACATAACAAGTACTAGCAAAAAAGTAACAATATGTGATAATTTCCTCCTGACACGTAGGCACTTTTTCTCATCTTGGTTCAAACTTGTTTCCTCAAGTGTATGTCAGTGTCCCCTTCTCTTATACTTTTCAAAATTTCCCTTGATTTTCTTTGGAGCCTGTGACTTCGATAGCATTTCCTATTTTCTTCAGCATGATCTTGAACCTTCTTTTTTTGCACTATGGCAGTCTGATAGAGCAGGTGGAAACAAAATGGGAAATATTTTGGAAGATCTTATGCATCACAGATTTGGCCCAGAGTCATATGAACGTGTTGAATATCGTGCAGTATTGTCAAGGAAACAGGCAGCAATTGATAAGTTCAACAACAAGACTAATGGTAGATTTGTCTTTCTGATTGAAAATCGTGCGTGCCTCCCAAGCATTAAGCTTTCATCTGTTGATGCCATCATCATATATGGTTCTGACAACAACCCACTAAATGACTTGAAGGCTCTTCAAAAGATCAAGATAGAGTCACAATTTGAGCGTGTGAGCATTTTTCGCTTGTACACTCCTTTTACAGTTGAGGAGAAGAGTCTTGTTCTTGCGAGGCAGGGCATTGTTATTGATCACAACATACAAGGTCTAAGGACTAGTTTAAAACATTCCTTACTCAGATGGGGTGCATCATTTCTCTTCAGTAGACTTGATGAGGTCCAGCAAGATGACCATGCAAGTAAAAGTTCTGAAATGGAGAGACACTTTATCGATGAAGTAATCGTTGAGTTCTTAACAAAGTTGTCCACAACTGTTGAAGACAGCACCGAAGTACACAGGAAGTCCATATGCAAAGCTAATATGAGTGGGGAACTATATTCAAGAAATATTACTCTGATGGGTGAAAAGGAGGGAATCTCTGTGCTTGAGGAAGATCCAGCTGAGTTCTGGTTAAATTTATTGGATGGAAGATCCCCTCATGTGAGCTGTATATCTGAGCCACTACAATCAAGAGTTACAAAGTCCCAGACCATGGATGAAGTCAATGCTCCGGCTGAAGAAATCAATGAAGCCAGAAAGAAGCGTAGAAAGGTTGGTGAGATTATGGGTTCATCTTCAAAAGTTGTATCTGGCAAAAGTAACGACGATGCATTACCTGATATTTATACTACATCTGGCCCTGCTCTTCAACCAGTTGATGTCACACAGCAAAAATCAGGTATCACTATTTAAAAATAATAATATTTTCATGGGCTGTGAATATGCCTATGGCATTTTTTGTTTCCTTTTCTTTTGCGGCTGCACATTGCATTTTTCTAACACAGTTCAATCTGAAGGGTCGGAAAGCCTGATGATTACACCCAAGAATCTTCATGCCCAACTTAAGCAAGAGTTGTCAAAATTAATTAAGGTGTTACAACTACCGGTACGGATATCCTAAGCTCTGTCAAATTTTTTTCCTTATGATACACTTTAGCATGATGCGCTGAAGTCATATCTATCCTATCATATCTTTTGCAAGCATGATGTGTACTAGTTAGGTGCCTATGCATTGCTACGGGTTTCAAATAAACAGAGAATAACATACATTATCCTATTACATGGTGTAATGACCATATCAAATATATTTGAAGAATACAATACAGTTTAATGGTGTGAAAATAGCAGGACAAGTTCTCATTGAAGTATTTAGTGGATGTTGTTCTTTCCTACTAAACTATCATTTTTTCCCCAAAGGTGGGAAAATAATGAGTTGTGGAATCTTTCTTTAATCTTTTCTAAAAAATTGAAGTTCATGATGGTGACGGTACGCTCATCTAAGCTTAAGAGTAGCATCAATCATATAAAGAGTAGTGCTATCAACCTAGATTAAAAGCAGCGATTCTCCACAACTAAATCCTCAAGATATTCGACCATGAAAAATTTGTAGAGGTGCAGTTATTCATGCTATAAATGAACAGAAAGCCCTCACAACTCAGTCAAGAGACTACGGAGGCAAAAGTTCCATTGTAAAGGAGCTCTAACTATTGACACCTTGAATCATGATACATTAGGGGGAAAAACCTGAAGTAGAAAAGATGGCTGTGTCTGACACTCCAACTATCCGCAGTTCAGTCATACTTGCTCTTAATGTGGAAAAATAATTCTTGTTAAGTCTTTTTTTGGTTTTATCATGTAACTCTTGCCTTTGTTAACTCTGATCTCATTATTTGTAATTTTTCTGTTACTTTGGCTTTTCATCACCACTTAATGCTTTCGCATTAATTACTATTGCAGGACAATATTAGGTTGCTGGTTGAGCAGTTCTTTGAATATCTTTTGAATAATCATGTAGTTGTTCAGGAACCAAAGTACATATTTCATGCGTTCAACATAGCTTTGGTACGAATAACCACCCCCAATATCGTTTTAATTTTCAGATTCATATTGACCAAAAATGATAATGCTCGTTAATACTTTCTTTCAGTGTTGGCGAGTTGCTTCTATTCATAACTTTAAGGTGGATCATAAAGAGTCGCTTGCCCTTGCTGTAAAAAGGTTAAAATACGAGTGCAATGAGGAACTGGCAAGGTTGGTCTATGACAGCCTAAAGAGAAATTTTCCACAGAAAGCATGTGCAACTGGCAGCAATTGTCAATCAACATCAGTAGAAAAGACTAAACCTTCACAGCAGGAAACCTCTAATATCTTGAGAAATGATCACATTTTCCCTAAGCAGAGAATGGATCTTCATGATAATTTCATGAATGGTGCACTTCAAGAAGGCTCATGTGTTGCTGCACAAATGGTTTCAGAAGAGCAGGAACTGATAGCTGTTCCAGGAACTCACATAGAATGCCATTTGTCAACTGATGAACTTCCTGACATTGTGGAGAAAAGAATCAACTTAATTGACAATGTTTTCTCTTTAAGAGAATACCGTATCTTTGATAAACAACAGTCTCAGATTTCAGAGTTAGAGAAACACACACAAAATAAAGCTACCAGATTGAAAACAGTGTGCAATTTAGTTCTGGAACATATTTGTAGAAGTCATGCTGATGTAGAGACCCGAAATGACACAATAAAACGAACTGTTCAGTGGTTCACTATGCTGATGTATGCATTTCGGGAGCACATGAGACTCCAGCATAGCAAGCTTGAGTCACTGCAATCTAATACATGGGCCGAAGAGCGACAGCTGAAGGAAAAACTTTGTCTGGAAGCAAAATCAGGCCAATTAGATCACACCTTTGATCAGCAGATTGCTCTACCAGATTCAAACTTTGTTATGCAAGAATTCATCCTGTTGAAGGAACAGAATAGCAATTCCCATGTCAGTGGAAGCCCTATTTCAGATTGTCAGCAGCTTTGTCATGACAGATTGAAAATGGTAATTACACTGGTAAGGAATGTAGTTCCGTCAGAACCCATTTCTGCACAGGCAGTGAGAAATGGGTCTGTTGAAGCGGTCATGGTTGCTGGCCAACCAGCATCAGAAGTAGTTGATATTCCAGAAAACAACACCTGCTTTAGTCCTGATGGCGTTGGCTTACAAAAAGCTAGTTCACTGAGTACTAGGCCTTCGAATGATGATTCAATTAATCAGGTATTGCATTGGTCATTTCCAAAATGTGAGACTTATCATTTGCTTGTATAGGCTTTTTTTCCTCAATTTATATATCAAGATTTCGTTTCTTATATTCCTGCTGTCTCTGGAACGTTTTCTGATTCTGGATCAAATGTCACATTTGTATGGTATGTGGTGTGCATATCTGATCATTGGTAGTGATGATTCTGTAATATTAACAATTTAACTGCAGTGCAATAAATCCTATAGTTAGGAGCCATAGTCTTTATGGTTACTAATTTAATGCCCCATATGCCCCTGGTTTTCAAATATGCTACAGTTCTACCTCACACTTGAGTACATGCAACTGTTTGCTCTTCCGTCCCTGATACATGTGGAAGTACTGAACTGGGGCTGCCACAACTCAGAAGACTTACTTGAGCTGGGTGCTGCAGCAAGATTGCTCAGTTTTGATTATCTCTTAATCTCCTATAGTTAATATGGCACTTGACTAAATGATTATACACCTATTTTGCTCATTCAGTTCATATTGATGTTACATGTTGTCAATCACCATGCTTCCTACCTGTCCTGCATGGTGCACGAGGCATTAAGAGTGGGGCTTCTTTGCTGTCTATTCAGGATAGACTGACTCTGTTTGTTTGTTGAAAGCACATCCATCTTGTACCAGTTGATGCAGCTTGTATAATTCATTGCAGCTTTCAACACTTGGTACATAATGGCCATCTTTTAGTTGCCCATACTTCACCAGTGCTTCATGCTTTGCTTTGTAGTTTCGTGTACCATTGGGTACTGGCTTATTATGGTGTTAATGGTAGTTGTATGTTCTTTACTAATGTTAGACATATGATAATGATCACCCTTAATTGTCTCAGGAATCTTCAACCAGTGAATGTACAAGTACCGAGAATGTTGAGAGGGACAATGCCAATCCCAGTGCATTGCCGGGAGTTGCAACTTCTCCTGCCATGGGAGTTTATGCAAACAATGATGTAACTGTTGCTGCAGATCACGCCAACTTGGAGTCAACAATGTTGGCTTCTACACAAAACCTCACGATCTTCCCAGCTTCTATGGAAGTGGCTATTCAATCTAATTTATCAACCTTGCCTGTCTCACAGACTGTTGAGACTTCACAGCATCCACCTGCAGAAGCAAAACTGACTGAAAATTTGGGAGTAACGGCTTGGGATGTGCAACCTGAAATGCAAACAACGACCTCAACATTGGATTCTCCATCTGATAGGATGTGCCCAGATGATAATAATCAAACAGTTCATCAACCAGATACACCAACTAGCCCATTGCAGGAAGGTTCTACTTCCTGTCATTTAAGCTCAGTTGATGCTAGTGCTGGAGTTACAGCAAAAGTTGATGGCACTGCTGCCGCAGATCCACTTGACTCAGAAACACAATCTTATACTGCTGCACACAACCCAGCTGCCTTGCTGGTGGCTAGGGAAGTTGGAACCCAGACTGATCAACCAAGTATGCTTGAACAGCAGAGTATAAGTGTACCACTCATACAAAGTTCAGTATCTTCACAACATCCACCCGCAGAAGCAGAACCAGCAAGTACTCTGAGCAGGGAGACAGCCCGAGATGTGCAGCCTGAAAGGCAACAATCAGCCTCAGTGCTGGAGACTTCACTCCAAAGGATGCACCCTGATGACGACAGTCAAACAAAACATCAGCTGGAAACAGTTCCAGGTCTGTCACAGAGAGGTGAAACCTCTGACCATTTAGGAGATGCTCGAGAGATAGTTGATGCTAATAATAGTAACACTGTTTATGCTGTTCGAGCCCATTTGGAATCTCCAACCTTTGCTGCTCCACAAAGGCTGGTTATATTACAAGGTTTGAGGGAGGTTGGAAGTCAGGGTAATATATCAAATATGTCTTCCCAACAGAGCACAGATCTGTCTGCCCAACAAAATCTAGCACCTTCACCACTTCCACCTACAGAAGCAGAACGAACAGGTTTGCTTACCACACAGCCGGCTCAGAATTTCCAACCTGAAATGCAACCATCAACCTCATTGTTTGATGCTTCACTTGAAAGTAACAACATAAGTCAAAAAGATTGTCAATCAGATCGAGCAGTTGTTTTCTTGAAGGAAGGTGCAACAACTCAACAACATTTACTTGATACCAGAGTTGTAGTTGATGACATTGTTGCCGAAGAGCCTTCACACTCAGAATCTCCAACTTGCATCATTCACGAAACAGCTGCCTTGGTAGTTTCGACAGAAGTTGAAACTCAGACTTGTCAATCAAATATACCTATACAACAAAATACAAGCCAGCCTGCCCAACAAAGTCCAGAAACTTCACGACATCCAGCTGCAAGTCCTGTAGGCATAGAGGCAACTCAGGAATTTCAGCCTGAAATGCAGCCATCAACCTCAGGTCAGGATCAATCTGCAGAGGCGGAACAAGAAGGTATGTTGAGCTCCGCAGCAATTCAGGATTTACAGCCAGAAATGCAACCTCCAAACTCAGCGCAGGATCAATATCCAGGAGCAGAACGAGAAGGTATATTGAGCATTGCAGCAGCTGAGGATTTGCAGCCTGTAATGCAATCATCAACCCCAGTGCCAAATCAACTTACAGAGGCAAATCAAGAAGGTATGTTGAGTGCTGCAGCAGCTCAGAATTTGCAGCGTGAGACACAGAGATCAACCTCAACACAGGATGCTCCATTTGAAAGGACTGATCTGTCTGGTATTCCTGTGCCACAAAGTATTACTACTGCCCATCAAAGTGTAGTGCCTTCATGGGATCTGCAGACAGGAGTAGAACCAACAGGTGCTTTGTGCATGGAAACAACACATGAAAGGCAGTCTGCACTACTACCATCAGGTTCAATGCAAGAGCGATCTGCAGAACCAAGAGCAAACTTAGTGCAGTCCAACTCTGCACTAAGTTCTGAACAGCCCACCCAGCCTCTTCCAGTGGCACCATTAGTGTTTAATTATCAAAGAGTTAGTGATGAACCTCTCAAAAATGAGCTGGAAAGATTAAAACATACCAGCAATGTTCTTAGTAAAGCTCATGAACAAAAGGTTTGCACCTTTTTATCTACATCCTCTGTTTTTCTTTAAATTATTTATGTTATTTGTGTGTGTTTTCTTATCTGCCACACATCTTCTTATGTACAGAGAAAACAACTCCTAGTGGAGTATAACCAAGAAATGGAGAAGCTAAAACAGAAATATGACTCCTTACTTCAAAAGGAAGATTCTTCTTACGCTCAGAAGGAGGCAGAACTTGATACTATCTACAGGAAAGTCTTTATAAACCAATCACTGGCTGAGAATTTTCGAGGGAAACTCCTACCATCATCTGCAGCTCAAGGTATCCAACAATATATTACCATTATATCCCATTGTATTCCATAATAATGTCCTGGTCATAACTAGTCTTTCAGCGTGAAACCCTAAGATCAAGTTTATGGTTTGATAGTTTTTGTATCATAGTATCTGTGTTCCACTTTATCCAAAAGTATTGGGCATGTTCTTTTTACCTCATCCATGTACCTGCATGCTGTATACTTCGTTGTTTTGAATGTCAATTGCTGATACATGTGACTTCTTGTTCTGGAACACCGCTATGTGCCCTCTGCCTTAGCTGGTAGCATTACATCGATCTGCAAGCTGAGGCAATTTAATTAAGGATATGTTGCTGGCTCAGATATTTATTCTGCAATCCTCTGACCATGCTTGTAACACTCCTTTTCTTCCTTGATTATTGCAGGGGGATCCTTGAGAGCCACAATTGGGCAGCTGGTTCAGTCTTCTCAGCAACCATCTGCAAGGATTTTAGCAGAGCAAGTCACAGCATCACCAGGTTTCTTGTCATCAGCAGTTCGACCACAGGTGCTTCATTCATCAGGACCATATGTCCAAGTCCAACCTTCACTGGTGGTTCAACCATCATCACAGGCTACCCAACAGGAGTCAATCTCACCTGGCAATATGTATAGAGCAATATCATCACCTTTTAGTACAACAATGCCTATGCCACATGGCACCTACAGAGCTTCTGGAGCACAATCGCACGCTCCCATTCCTCATCTCCAGCAGCTTAGGATGCCATCACCATACGCCATGAGTCATGGAAATCAGCACCAACGCCCATCTATCCTAGCATCCCTAGTGCCATTTGTGCTCCCATCTGGTTCAAATCCTAGCCTCACGTCACCCCAGTCGTTGAACACAGTTGTCCACAGGACCTCAGGTCCACTGAATGCAGCTGCTGGAAGCCAGCACGCTGGATCTCAAATTTCAGGTGTCAATCCCTCAGGTTCTTCTGCATCAGCATCATTGAATACATGGCTAACAGCTAGGCTTGCGCTGACTAGTGAGGCCAGAGGGACGGTCTCCAGCACAGAGGTTGTGTGCCTTTCTGACGATGAATAGTAGCGAGGAAGGTTCAGTCAAATTGTAGGTTACTAGTGCAATTGTAGGTTATAGTTGATCTAACCCCTTTAATATTCTGATAGCAAGAGACGGACAGCAATGGAAGTACAGTGGATCAGGGGCGTTTTTTTTTGGGGGAATGACGGGTGCTATTAACATCAACTTGAATATCCATCTCGTACAATCAGTCTACCTTTCCTACAAATATCAAACGTTATTTATACGGGTCTGGAAATGTTGAGGTTACCCCCATTTCCTGCTGAAGATATTATGATATACTGCCGGTTTTTTTTTGTTCTGACATGTGGGTATTGTCTCTGCTACCTACTACGGCTTCAAGGGGCTTTACTGTCAATGAGTTGACCTGTTGGCCTTGGATCCAGTCTGTTAACCCTGTTGTTACAGAAATGTGAGTGTTTTTTTAGTTGGAAATGTGGGTGCATTTTGTATATTGCTTAAGCTTAGTGGCACATGCTGGTGCATGTTAGGAGGTTTATTTTGCGGACTTGTGGATGTTGGAACTTGGAAACTGAAGCCTCTGCTTAGTGCTTTCGTTTTCTTTTTCTTCGTTTTTCCACCTTGTTGAGTTGTTGAGGCCTCTGCAAAGGAGGAATGTCCCAGTGCCAAGCCTCTGCCTGGCACGTCTTCTTTTTTTCTGGAAAGAAGGCAAGGGATTTGCCCTATGATCACAAGAAGCAGATAGATGGCTTGCCACTGCTAAACACAAGAGAGACACACCATGGCTGCCAGACTGTTTCAAAGAGAGAGTAGTACAAGTCTACAAGATGAGGTGTGCCTGCCTGGTACGTGTTTCTCTTCTTCACTTTGGGACTTGGAAGCGGTTTCGTTTGGATGAGACGTGCGAGTGGCGCGCGTACGTACGTGGATGATGAGGTGGTGAGGCACATGCGGCGCCATGGATTGGGTTTTGATTCGGAGGCGGTGTCGTGCGTGAGCCGTGAGCCGTGAGGCGAGGCGTTGTACGTTGTGCGTAGTGCGCTGCAAATGCAAATGCAAATGGAGTGAATTGGAATGCAGACAAAATTAAGGGCGGAGGAGCGGCTGACTTTGTTTCCCCCGTCGCCTTCTTAGGAGGCGTTTGACAACGCTTCAGATTCTGGATCCTGCCAGGATCTCAGATTTTGAATGCTAGTAAAGATTTTAAATGCTAATAAAGTAAAGTTAAAGTTCTGTTAAACGTTTTAACTTCAAACAGATTTAAATGAAACACTATAATAAATGAACTAATAAGATAGAGCTATATTTCATCAACTCTAGACTTATAGAGAGAGTTAAAACCCTGTCAAACACTCTTCTCATCCTTACTCTCTCTCTCACACTAATAATTAATGTAAGGCATGTCGCCTTCACTTGTCTTCCCTGCAGGCAGAGTGAGTCCAGTCCACCACAGTGCATTCAAGGCTGCACCTGCTTTGCCTCTGCTCTGCTCACTCCAAACTCCAAAATCCAAATTAACACAGAGAGGCTCTCCGCTTTGGACTTTTTGGAGGAGATGGAGGAGCTCCATCACCATGGAAGCAGCAGTATCTGAGGTACCTACCCTCGTCTCCCCCCTCCCCTGTTAATCTCTAGTATTAGTCAATGCGCGTAAATCTTCTCTTGCCGGAAAGAGTTCCCACTGTGATTTTTGGCCTGAATTTTGGTTTCTGCTTCTGTTCTTCATTTTTTTCTCATCTCTGTGTGCTTATTTAACACCCACATTGCTGCTCTTCTCTTCACTAGAATGCCTTGCTTCTTCGCTTCTTCCCCGCTTTGCATTTGAACTGAATCTTGAGGAGTTCGAGCGTATGTAGGAATTCAACCTCCGGAATTATTACAGAAACTCAAAAAGGATGCAGGTTCTTGCAGCAAATCAATAAAACAGTTCTAGTGAGCTGTATCTTTGAATTTGTTCTTCAGGCAAACCGCCTTGTATATTGCTCTCTTCCCTTCTTTTAGCCTTCAACTCTGATCTGGTAGCCGCCAATTCTAGGACCCACTCCGCTGGTCTTGTCTCATCATGGAGGAAATTGAACAGGACTATTGCTTCGGGTTCGAAATGTCACATCTTTTTTAAAGAAAAAAGAAGAGTTCGAATTTCACTTTGAGAATAAATTTCTGATGAATTCCAAACCGCCCGTTTTTTCTTCCAACCAGGTTCGACCTTTGCTCACATATTCCAAAAAAAATGGACGGATCAGATGACTCCTTATCTGCTCAACCGAATGTTAGATTAAGCCTAACCAACATTGAGATGCCTTTTCCCTCTCTCTCTCTCTCTCTCCCTTCTTGTTTCTTCTGTTCCTCCCTGACAGAATGATGCCATCCACTGCCTGCTGCCGATCTACCTTGGCCTCTTCCTCGTCGAAGAATCATTCGTCCTGAAGAGTCAGGTAGTTTAATTTCTTCGAGGAAAGGTGGTAACTTTTTTTTTCACCTTGAGAGTTGAACTGTGATCAATTCTTTAGTGGAAATGGCACTGTGCCTGTGTGCCAGCATAAAGAAAAGGAAGAAGATTGGTTAGAATACAGAGGGGTAATTTAGGTCTCCAATGTGGTCACAGACTCTCAGGCGACTACATGTTTTTTACCCCATCCAAGATAGTAGTAGTTTTTTTACTGTAGTTTAGGATGAATTCAGTGGTTCTGGATCGAAGAATTCTCACTCTGTGATGCTATTCTGCCATGACCAAGCTAGCTCTAGCTAATACCAGTATACTACTACACCACCAGTTACTAAAATGAAAGCAAGATGATGTTTTCCTCCAATTTAACACAGGATTTGATGCGATCTTAGGAAAGAGATAGGTAGCAAGCGACCTGCATGCTGTCATGGATATACTAATTCTGAAAGGTCGAAGGATACGTGGAAGGCTAGTAGCTAACCGTGTTGATTAGGTGAAATGACCTTAAACGCAATGATGTTACCTAGCATTACAGGATTAATTAGTACTTACCATATTGTTGGATCTTCGCCTACCGAGCTTAACTGTCACGGCTGCAATTAAGAGAAAATGTAATCAATTAGAAACAATTTTAAGTCTGTTAATTTAGTGTCGGTGTCAAGAAAAAAGTAACTGGTTTGTGGCATCTGAAGAACAGGTCCTCATTCTGCTTGAAAAGATATTTTTCTCAAAAGGGAAAAAATTGGGATATTATATTATCACTTCCCAATTCTTTCCTTGTAGTATTTAATCCCATTCTTGCCGCTATTTGGTAGTTGGTCCAGTTACCAACCGAATAATTTTATTTTGTCCATGATAGATATTATTATATGCCTAGGTATAATGTTATCGATGTGTATCTTGCAACCAATTTAGCCATCTAATGGTTATTTGGATGAATCACGCAACCAAAAGAACTAGGAAATGGAAGCTAGCTCCTTCGCACTTCCAAGATGAAAACATATTTTAAGCATCAGACTCTAGTGGTAGTTGCAGAAGACACATCCATAAGAGTGCAGGTAGAGTTGAGATGTAACCATCAGATTAAGTAACACTTTGAATGAACAATTAATCTCTTCAAGAAGTCTCCACGTTGTCCTTGGCCGACAGAAACCTATGGCTTTGTGTTTTTTGTGCTGAATGCCCAACAATCTTCTTTGCTTAGGTGGCTTTCAGACTCCTGATCACCGATCACCGCCAGACTTGTCCTCATCAGATTCGAGATCTTAGGTCAGATTTCCTTTCAAGTTTTAGATCCATAGTTTGAAATGAATCTCTCTATTCAAACACCACACCTAAGTTCAGGCAATCTCGAGTCTTTGTAGCATGGAAAAAGATGGCTGCTGTTTTACTCGTTCCTGGCCTGGTACTTCTTTTTCCTACTGTGCATAGTGGTGCTGTAGGTTGAGATGTCTCCTGTCTTGGAAGGTGCTGCAGTGAATGTGTTATAATAATGCTATGATTGAAAAATCCTTTTTTTTTGGAAGCACACATTTGAAAATTATTGTTGATAGATTCTGTCTCTTTCTTGGAATGCCTTGCCTGCATATAAGCAGCCTTCTTTGTTAGTCCAGACTTTAGTCTGAACTCTCTAGTTAGAACTTCATCTCTCCCTGCCTTCCCTGTTTGCCCTCTCTTGTGTTCTACTCCTGGACCAGGATACAGTTTGAAGGAACTCAAATTAGTCCTTTCTTGTACTTTTGGCTGGTTTGTTTCTTGTGAACCTTTAGAGAGATCATGTATGTGCCGTACGCTTCGTCTGGGTTTGATTAGCGTTAACAAGTCAAGTCAGTTGTAAGTAAACCTATGAGGCCTCCATTTTCCTTCAAGTTGCTACTTGTTAATCATGGCTTGGCATCTAATAGGTATTTTTAATTGCTAATAATAGTTTGCACCTCTGTGTAGTAATGCATTACTTTGTAAGAAGTAAACCCTATTTTTGTTCATATTAATTCTTTTGTGTTTTATATGTTTCTCTGGATGTGTAGTGGTATAATTTGATAGTAATAGCCAGTCAACCATGTACCATATAACAATATGAATATGCATTCGGAATTGTTCTTAGTGCTATGCATGTATCGATGCAATTTTGTCTTCAATTTCGGTCAACAGACGATGTATTCAAACACGCCTGTCATTTTTCAGAGCATATCAGATGGGGTCAATCTGATGGTTTCTTCCCCATTCTCCAGCTGATGGATGTACACAAGAAACTTCTCCTGGCCTCCCTCAGCTGTGTACTTCTGATCCAAGTAGCATCCAGTGGTAAGCACCATTTTCTCATGGAACAAAATTTATTTCTCTTTTTAATTTGTTGCATGGTGATGCTTGCAAAGATGAACTGGAATGGCTAGTTATGGGACATAAGATCTGTACACTTGTTATTGTACAGATGGCACTGCAGAGGGAGTTGGAATAACAAGCTGGACATGTGTATGCACAGCTCATCCACTAGGTGAACCAAACTCAAATAGCAGCTTGTCGCTGAATTGTTCGTCTTCCTGCCATTGTCTACAAGGTATGAACAATTGATCATATACTCTATGAACAGTCCACAATTGCATTGCGCCTTAGTCAGATATCTCTGCAGCAGATGATGATGGTGGCACAGGATCATGGAACTGCACATGTGCTTCTGACAAAGCCCTTCAAAAAGAACACGCTGCGGTACATGATAGGGGCTGCTTCACTTCCTGCAACTGCACATCCGGTATTACAATTCAGATACATAAATTATATTGTGGACTGAGTGTTCAAATGAACTTTGTGCTTACTGAATGTCTGAATGTTTATGTGCTTATGCTGTCCAGGAATTTCTCAGGAAGGAAAGAAGCATGTCTCTAACAAAACAGTGATAGTTACACTGCTAGTGTGTGTGATCCTCACCACTATTGCATTCCTGGGCACCACGGCGTATTACCTGCGTCGCAAGGATGCGCTCTCTCCACATTCGCATGCATACTCCTTTGATAAGTACACCAGCTGGAGCAGCAGATCAAACCTCGTCAGTCATCGATCTTCTCCTCTTCCCCAACCAAAGCCAAAACCAAGGATCAGTGTCCTTAAAGGTAAGTCAAGGCAAAGCATGTATCTCTGAATTTTCTCTTAGATGTTATGCCTGTCTGAATCTGCTCCAAAATTCAGAACCTGTTTGATTCAGGACAGTGTATTCGGACTCAGAGCAGCACACTGATCCTTGCTTGTTTCACCTCTCTGTCGCAGAGTTTCTTTGCAGCTGCAATCCCATATTTGGCAATGAAGGTGGCCCGCTTCCCGGTGTCATCGTCAGGTTCTCCTACTCGGAATTGGAGCAAGCAACCGGGAAATTTTCAGACGAACATCTGATCGGAGTTGGAGGAACAAGCAAGGTGTACCGTGGCCAGCTTAGCGACGCCAAGGTCATTGCCGTGAAGAAGCTCAGGCCCCTTGGAGGCGCAGACGAAGACTTCGAGTTCCTATCCGAGGTAGTATCATCTCAACGACAAATCCCAAGAACATATCAGATCATCCAATTTGCTTGCATTTGCAATAGCAATCTGAAATTAATTTGCATTTGGTCGAACAGGTTGAGCTGCTGTCTCGGCTGAACCACTGCCATGTCGTGCCATTGCTGGGGTACTGCATGGAGAGCCAGGGCCGGCAGCTGGAGCGGCTGCTGGTGTTCGAGTGCATGGCCAACGGCAACCTGCGTGACTGCCTAGACCTCAAGCAGGGGAGGAAGCCCATGGACTGGGCGACGCGCGTCGGCGTCGCGCTCGGCGCGGCGAGGGGGCTCGAGTACCTGCACGAAGCGGCGGCGCCGCGGATCCTCCACCGCGACATCAAGTCCACCAACATCCTGCTCGACGACAAGTTCAGGGCCAAGATCACTGACCTTGGCATGGCCAAGTGCCTGATGAACGACGGCGTGACGAGCTGCTCGAGCTCGCCGGCGAGGATGCTGGGCACGTTCGGGTACTTTGCGCCGGAGTACGCCATCGTGGGCAAAGCGTCGCTCAAGTCGGACGTGTTCAGCTTCGGCGTGGTCATCCTGGAGCTCATCACGGGGCGGCAGCCGATCCACCACCACCGTCCGCCGGCGGCGGCGGGGGAGAGCCTGGTGCTGTGGGCGGCGCCGCGGCTGCGCGACAGCCGGCTGGTGGTGGCGGAGCTGCCGGACCCGGCGCTGCAGGGGCGTTTCCCGCAGGAGGAGATGCAGATCATGGCGCACCTGGCGCGGGAGTGCCTGCAGTGGGAGCCGGAGTCGCGGCCCACCATGAGCGAGGTCGTCCAGATCCTCGCCACCATCGCTCCTTCCTCCCGCAAGCACGCCGCCGCCGCTACCACCACCTTGGTCACCCGCATCGGGAGAAGCGCCGGCGCCGGCGCCGGCGACACGATGCAGCACACTAGGTTAGCCGTGAAGTGCAGTGTCGGGGAGAGTTGGCGATCGCCGGAGGTGGAGGAGGAGGAGGAGACGGTGGTGGACTTGACGGAGCCGCGGCTGGAGCCGGCAATCTTCAATTAGCTAGCTAGGCTACCAAATGTAATCCTGCTGCTGTACAGACAAATTAACGAAATCAATCCATACTAAACGCTCTTCAGAATCCAAATTGACAAATTTTGCCAAATTCACATATTTAGGACACTTCAGCTTTCGAATTTAAATCCACTATACCGTCTTCTCAACTAGATGTCAAGTTTCATTTTCGTTCCTCAAACCACAAAAACAGATAGATAAGAACGTTCTTTTTTAAAATCACTCAACCGTAGACTGACGTGACGTTTTTTTAACTTATTCTTTATTCAGTGACGATCTATAGGGTATGTCTGGTGAGCCTCGACATATCATGAGGTCCACGCGTATGAGGTACATAATATATATATATATATATATATATATGTTAAAAATTAAAAATGTATGACAACAAGAAATAATATTATTGATCTTTTAAATAAGCATGTTGAAAAAAAGACACAAAATGTATGATATTATCTATGATGCTTCTCGAATTAATATTGATTTTACCCGTGGTAACGGCAAGTGTTGAAAGAACATTTTCTGTTATAAAATAATTTTATAACCTAGAAGATAATCTTTTGAATGATTATCTAGTCATTTTTATTGATGATATAATTAAAACATTCATGTCGTTTCGAAAGCGTCGAATAAATTAGTCAGAAAAATATAAGTATCTGATACTCTTTTATGTATTTTTTTTCTTATGAGTGTGTTATTTAAACTATTTACGTTGTGTTTAGTGGATTGTTTTTATTTAATTTAATAATATTTACTTAGTACATACATATCTATATATATAATCATGTTGTTAATTTTATAATTGTTATGAAATTTTTGTGTTAATGTTTTTTTGGCGACGTTGCTGTCTTTCTTTATGAGACTTATATGTGATACTCCCTTGTCATCGTCTTTCTTTATTCTCGCCGAATGCATCAGTACGGCAGCAGACGACTCATGCAGGGTGCACGAGAGCAATCTGATCCAGTCGTCCGTCACCCGGCTCGACGTCGTCGCGGCGTTGCCGTTCATTCATCGTTGATGTTAGTTTATGCGATAGTTAAAAAAAATATTAGGATTACATTGATTTATATCGGCGTCTTTCTTACCTGACGAGGGTACGGACTGGGTTGGATGGCTCACCGGGATCGACGCTAGGATTTACCTTAATTTGCTCTAATACCATGTTACCTTTTATTTAAGATGAGATGTTTTGTTACTGGGCGCATGCATGGCACCAGAATAATACATGCGAGCCAGCAGGGCATCACACTTACACCATGGGAAGAGAAATAGTCTTCCACTTTGTTGCATGATCTTGGACAAACCGATGTGTAACAAGAATCAAACACAAGTTGGCTGAAAATCCTTATGTGCCACTATCCATCTCGTTTATCATTCATATATATATATATATATATATATATATATATATATATATATAACTATCTATAAAACAAGTAGTATTTTTACCTAAATTTTGTTTTACCTGTCTATTTTGCAGAAAACTCATTGAGTTTTTTCGAAATTAACCCGCAGTCCGTCTGACTATTTTTAAAAAAACCAGTTAAGAAGAAAAGAGGTTATTTTGTAGAAAACCCTTTAAGTGTTTATAAAATTAACCCGTAGTCGTAATGTTGAAAAGAAAGACAGGGTTTGGATGAAAAAGACCTCCTATGTCCCTCTCTTTCGTCCCCATTCGCGCCGCGCCCCGCGCCGCGCCTGCGCCCCTCCCTCCCGTCGTCGCTCGGAGCTCCCGCGCCACTGCCTGAACCTTCGCCCTTCGCCTGCTTCCCTCCCCGCGTCGTTGTTCCGTTGCAACGCACGGACATTTTGCTAGTATATATATAAAGCAAGTAGTGTTTCTACCCAGAATTTTGTTTTGTCTTGTTATTTTGTAAAAAAACCCCTTGAGTGTTTATAAAATTAACATGTAGTTACGATACTGAAAAGAAAGAGAGAGCTTGGATGGAAAAAAAGACCTCCTGCGCCCTCCCTCCTTGCGCCCATCCCTCTCGTCCCCATCCGCGCCGCGCCTGCGCTCCTCCCTCCTGTCGCTGCTCAGAGCTCCCACGCCGTGCCTGTGCCCCTACCTCTCGTCCTCATCCACGCCGCACCCCGACTTCAACCGTTGCAACGCACGGGCATGGTTGCTATATATATATATATATATATATATATATATATATATATAATCTATAATCTATAACTATCTATAAAGCAAGTAATGTTTTTATCCAGAATTTTGTTCTGCCTGACTATTTTATAGAAAACTCCCTGTTTTTTTCCAAAATTAACCCGTAGTTAGGGGTGGATACCGGCTCGGCTCGGCTCGGCTCGGTAGAGAGCCGAGCCGGAGGCTTTGGCTCGGCTCGTGAGCCGACTCGAGCGCCTCGTTTAGCTCACGAGCCACTTTAATACAGTGCAATTTATGTACAAATTACATTTCAACTTAATAATACTTGTCCATCGATAATTATCCATGCAAATGTAATGATGCAATTAGATTAGATATTATTACTATTATAATCTAAAGCATTAGATCCATATTCACCATCACAAAATCATAAAAAAATATTGATTTACTGTCACATCAACAACAAAACAAGCAAAAGAAGAGCAAAACAAGTAAAACATTAGGTCTCCTTTGTACATTGCATCTGGCTTGTTGAGCTCACGAGCGCCTCGCGAGCCGACTCAAGCCGGCTCGTTATAGCTAACGAGCTAAACCCTGGCGCGGCTCGTTAGCATTTCTCAACGAGCCGAGCGAGCCAACCACGAGCCGAACGAGCTAGCGAGCCATGAGTATTTCGTCAGCCCTACCCGCAGTCCCAATGCCGAAAAGAAAATGAGGGCTTGCATGAAAAAAAAGACTCCCTTCGCCCCTCCCTACCTGCGCCCCTCCCTCCCGTCCCCATCTGCGTCGCGCCCCACGTCACGACTGCGCTCCTCCCTCCCATTGCTGCTCGGAGCTCCCCGCCCCTCTGTGTCGTCCTCATCCGCGTCACACCTCGACTTCACCCGTTGCAACGCACGGACACAATTGCTAGTGTGTGTGTGTATATATATATATATATATATATATATATATAGTTGTGCTACTGTGTGGCGCGCCGCACAGCCCCATCCCGTGTGGCATGGCCGAATCTATAATTTAAAAACTCAAATTAAAAATCCAAACCGTTCAAATTGTTCTACATATTAATATCACCTTGTATACCAAATTTTATATTTTTTAGAAATTATTTACTATTTTATCTGGATAGGTCAAAGATGCATTAATCCAACGATTTCTAAAGTATCTATTTTATTGCATTTTGACCTATCCGATAAAATAGAAAAAAATTTCAAAAAAATGTAAAATTTGGTCTACAAGGCGATATTAATATGTAGAATAATTTAAACATTCAATTTTCAATTTGAGTTTTCAAATTATAGATTCGGCCATGCCACACGGATGGGGTTGCATATATATATATATATATATATATATATATATATATATATATATATATATATATATATATATATCGTGTGGCGCGTGCGACCCATCCGTGTGGCGTGGCCGAATCTCTAATTTGAAAACTTAAATTGAAAATCGAACGTTCAAATTGTTCTACATATTAATATTCCTTGTATACCAAATTTTATATTTTTTGAATTTTTTACTATTTTATCAGATAGGTCAAAAATGCAATAATCCAACGATTTCTAGAGTATCTATTTTATTGCATTTTTGACCTATCTGATAAAATAGTAAAAAATTTAAAAAATGTAAAATTTGGTATACAAAGCAATATTAATATATAGAACAATTTGAACGGTTCGGATTTTCAATTTAAGTTTTCAAATTAGAGATTCGGCCACGCCACACGGACGGTGATGCGCGCGCCACACAAGAGCCCATCTATATATATATATATATATATATATATATATATATATATATATATATATATATATATATACACACTAGCAAAATGCCCATGTGTTGCAACGGAACGACGATGCAGGGAGAAAAGCAGGCGGAAGGCGAAGGTCTAGGTGGCGGCGCGGGAGCTCCGAGCGACAACGGGGGGAGGGGCGCAGGCGCGTCGAGGGCGTGGCGCGGATGGGGACGAAATAGAGGGACGTAGGAGGTCTTTTTTTTCATCCAAGCTCTCCCTTTCTTTTCATCATTGGGATTACGGGTTAATTTTATAAACACTCTAAGAGTTTTTCTGCAAAATAACCAGAGACGGACGAAAAATTTGGATGTAAACACTACTTATTTTATAGATAGTTATATATATATAACTTTGAAATAAAGGGTATCTTCAACTTTATATACCACTGGACCTTGATTAAGAAATAGTATCAGATAGACATTTAGTGTAAGTTAATTTATTTTTATCAAATTAAGTCAAAAACATAATGAAAATATATATTGACTTACTGATACTTTAAACTGATTAGAAATTTGGTAAAAGTTTAAAATATTTATGACTTGGATATTATTAGTTAGAAAAGTATATTGATGAATAGAAAAAGTTGCATGTATATCGACGATGGCGTGCTAGCTCACGCGTGTATCGTGTGCTCGGCCGCCGCTGAGGGCAATGCACGGCAACACAAGAGGCGCGTAAGTCAGGCTCGCCTGCTGGAGGTGAGGAAAGTGAGGCAACAATGGAGCGAGATGTTATACGGATCGGAAATTTTATAGATTTGGAGGAAAAATTGATTTGATGATCGAAAAGTTATAGATTTTTTAAGTAGTTAAGATAAGCTCTATCGTATGTATAACTGGGTTTTTTTAAAAATAGCCAGGTGGATTGTAGGTTAATTTCGGAAAAACTCAAGGGGTTTTCTGCAAAATAGCCAGACAAAACAAAATTTGGGTGAAAACACTACTTGCTTTATATATATATATACACACTAGCAAAATGCCTGTGTGTTGCAACGGGACGACGACACGGGGAGGGAAGTAGGCGGAGGACGAAGGTCCAGGCGGCAGCGCGGAAGCTCCGAGCGGCGACGGGAAGGAGGGGCGTAGGCGCGACGCGGATGGGGCAGAAGAGAGGGACACATGAGATCTTTTTTTCATCCAAACCCTCTCTTTCTTTTCAACGTTGGGACTATAGATTAATTTTATAAACAGTCAGTGGGTTTTCTGTAAAATAACCCTTTTTTCTTCTTTAACTGGTTTTTTTTAAATAGCCAAACGGACTGCGGGTTAATTTTAAAAAAACTCATGGAGTTTTCTGCAAAATAGCCAGACAATAGTGGAAACACTAATATAGTTAGATTATATATATATGTATGTATGTATATTTATATTGATTCGAGGCATTCGAAATTCCCAGCTCAGCTGCCCGCTCCAGGCCGCACGTGTAGTGCCGCTAATTAAAGCTTCAGCGCAGAGCACACTATAGCCGCAATGCAAGTTAGTAGGAATGTAACATATAAACAGACTGTCATATTCCTGCACTTATATCAGTCGAATGTGACATAAACAGACTGTCGTATTCGTATTAGCTAGGTTACAGTTATGTCGGTCAAAAACGGATGAGCTCGAGGGGCACTACTGCCATCACGTCTTGTTTTCAAGGAACTTTTATAAAAGACAAAAAAACCCTCAAAAATCTTTTCTCTACTTCTATTCTCTCTGTACATATATACTCGGCAATTAATTACCGATGACTATGCTCTTGAAATCTAATGTTGCTTAATTCCCTTGTGCTCGAAAATTTATGATTCTTCTTTTACCTTACAAGGAATTTGACGTGCTATTTGATTTCCCCCCGATCAAATGTTTTGTGTTGGGATAATATTTTATCAAACTCTAGAGTCTTTGATTCAATCTTTTTCTCAGTTTTGGTGTTAGTGCTATCAGGTCAAAGGACCGGTTGTGTTCCTTAGCAGACTCTGCTGTTTTTGAGTTTTTTTGTGAGAATACGAGGGTCTTACCTCACCTCTCGTATATGGAGTAGTGTTTATTTCTAGATGTCCTCCACCTGTCAGGGTTTCTGTCAGGGTTTCTAGCCTTCTCTCAAACCCTGGTAGAAGCCAGTCTGGTTGTTGTGAGGTGTTTGTGTATTCGAACTAAATTTTCTTCGACGTGCAATCATTTTGCAAAACTTTTACAATGTTTAGACTATGAATAAGTTATTTGAGCGGCTACATTAATAAGTTCTCTTTAAAAGCTCATTAAAAAATAAATTTTAATCATCGAATATTTATTATAATTTTAGTTTTTCTCATTGCAACACAGGCACTCTCTTTTTAGGATATATATATATATATATATATATATATATATATATATATAAAAGCTGTATGAATCGGTTTCACTGTTCTGTACACGCGGTGTTCTGTACTGCCGTGTTTGGTCTGGGCTATAAAAGGGTAGGCCCAGAGACACAAGTCACTTAAGGGCCCAAATAAATATTGGCCCATCACGCTATTTTGCATGGGTATTGAGCCTCCTCCTAAACCCTCGTCTCTTCTTCCCCGACCTCCACTCCTCCACGCCGCAGCCATGTCGCGCCGCCACCACCTCCAACTCCGCATCCCCCTCCGCCTCCTCTCCCGCAACAACCCCTCCGCCCCTCTCCTCCGCCATGCCTTCTCCACCGTAGACACGCCGGAAGCACCTCCCCCGGAGGCCGAGGCTGAGGTTGTGGCGGAGGCGACGGCGACCCCCAACCCGCCCCGCCGTGAGGAGCCCCTCCACGAGACCATCCTCTACATGATCCGCCGCCGCCCGTGGACCACCCGCCTCGAGAACTCCATCCGCCTGCTCTCCCCGACGCTAGCCGCGCCGCTCGTCCACGGCGTCATCTCGGGGGCCGCCGCCGCCGGCCGCGCCGACCTCGCCCTCCAGTTCTTCCGCTTCGCCTACCGCCGCGCCGGCTTCAGCCCCGAGCCGGCCACCTTCGCCCTCCTCATCCCGATCCTCGCCTCCCACCGCATGCTCAACCACGCCCGCTGCCTCCTCCTCGACACCATGCCCTCATTCTCCATTGCCCCCGAGGAGGCCACCGTCGCCGCCCTCATCGCTGCCTACGGCAAGGCCAACATCCCGCAGGAATCCGTTAAGCTCTTCCGCTTGATGCCCGACCTCGGTATCGCCCGCACCGCGCTCTCCTACAACGCCGTCCTCAAGGCCATCCTCTCCCGCGGCCGAGAGGCCATGGCCAGGCGGATCTACAACGCCATGATCACCGACGCCGTCACCCCTGACCTGTCCACCTACAACACATTGATCTGGGGGTTCGGCTTGTGCAAGAAGATGGAAACCGCCTTGAGGGTGTTCGGGGACATGAAGGGTCACGGGGTGACACCGGATGTGACGACTTACAACACTCTTCTCAATGCTTGGGTTCGGGCGGGTGATCTCGAGAGTGCCCGCAAAGTGTTCGACGAAATGTCAGGAGCTGGTTTTGCACAAAATTCGGTGTCGTACAATGTCATGATCAAGGGATATGTCGAAGCAGGCAAGGTAGAGGAGGCAATGGGACTGTTCTCGGAAATGGGGGAGAAGGGGTTGAGGTTGAGCGAGAAGACGTTTGCTGCTCTGATGCCAGGGCTCTGTGATGATGAGGGAAGGGTTGTGGAGGCCCGGAAGGCAATGGATGACATGGCGGAGCGGCGGCTCACACCAAAGGACAAGTCAGTGTTTTTGAGGCTTGTGACGACGCTGTGCCGAGCAGGTGACTTGGATGGTGCGTTGGATGTGCACCGGAAGAGTGGGCAGTTCAAGCATGTTCTTGTGGATCCAAGACAGTATGGGGTGCTGATGGAGAGCTTGTGTGCAGGTGGAAAGTGTGATGGTGCTGTTGAGGTTATGGATGAGCTTCTTGAGAAGGGGACACTGTTGAGCCCAAAGAGCCCTGTGCTGGAAGGGCCAGCTTATAATCCAGTGATTGAGTATTTGTGCAGCAATGGGAACACCAGCAAGGCTGAGACTTTCTTCAGGCAGCTGATGAAGAAAGGCGTGGATGACAAGGCTGCTTTTAACAGTCTTATCCGTGGGCATGCAAAGGAAGGTGTGCCAGAAGCAGCACAGGAGATTCTTGCCATTATGACACGCCGTGGTGTCCGTACTGACCCTGAATCGCATGCTCTGCTTGTTGATAGCTTCCTGAAGAAGAATGAGCCAGCTGATGCAAAGACGGCACTTGACAGTATGATGGAACAAGGGCATGTACCGAGCCCATCTCTTTTCATGTCTGTCATGGTAGCGCTTTTCAATGGTGGCCGGGTTCAGACTGCTAGCAGGGTTATGAAGAGTATGATTGAGAAGGGTGTTACAGAGAACATGGACATGGCACACAAGATTCTCGAAGCTCTTTTCATGAGGGGCCATGTGGAGGAAGCAATCGGCCGTGTCAATCTGATGGTGGAAAATGGATGCTTGCCTGATCTAGATAAGTTGCTGATTGCCCTCTGCGAGAATGACAAAGTGATGGAGGCACATAAGTTGGCTGATTTTGCATTGGACAGGGACTTTGATGTCAGCTTCTCAACCTATGACAGAGTCTTGGAGGCCCTGTACACTGAGGAGAAGACATTGCCTGCATACTCCATGCTTTGCAAGATCAAGAACAAAGGAGGTGTCGTGGACCAAAAGGGTTGTGATGCCCTGATGGAGAGCTTAAAAGCTGGAGGGTACTCAAAGCAAGCAGACATTTTGTCTAGGATATTGGCAGAGAATGCATCATCAACATCCAAGAGGGGCAAACGGATTGCCATGGGTGCGTAGGGTTTATCCATTAATGAGAAGATACTATCTTCCTTTTGACTTGAAGAAAGCAGTGTTTTATTTCTTTTGTTTTTGTTTGCTGAGCTATTGGCCAAGTGGTCTTTTTATAGCCTGGGAGACAACATGGGCAGGTACATTTACCTTTCCTTTTTTAGAAACCCCACATTTAGTTATGCACCATGCCTTAGCAAAAGAAAACATGTTTAATAATCAATGAAGATGTACTTGTTATGAATTTCATTGAGAAATTGAGCTGCCATGACTACATTTCGCTGTACTTGGGTTGGCTATAAGTGGCTCTGGTAAGACCACACAAGAAATTTTAGTTATTGTATGACAGACGTTGCTCTGTGCATTCATGCTTTGTTACTTCGACATGTTTTCTGCATTGAGACAGATTATTGATGGTAATATATTCATAACCTTGTACTTTGCTGTGCCTGTATACCTTGCTGACCGGGCAAAGTGACCATTTAAAATTATATTCAGTTACTCCTTTTTTATCATTTAAACTCAGGTTATAAACCTGTTTCAGATTGTATTTGGAATACCATCATGTAGCTCCTTCTTCAAGCCATCTGTCCTTTTTGTAGCTAGATTTGTGAGTGCAGCTACGACATTTTCCGATGCCATTTGATACATCCTTTGTTTCCATACCAATTGATTATAAGTTCTCTTCTGCATAGAACTCGCTCCTCTAATATACTCCTATCTATTCTTGAACTGCTCTTGGTTCTCTATTCTTCTCTGGCCATAGTAAATGGCTAAAATGCAATGCCTATGGTACAGAGTACAAATTATAAACCATGGCAATTCTCGTATACTCAATTCCTACATGTTTGGGTTTTCATTTTCCTTTTTCCTAGGCATGTTTCACATGTGAAAGAAGTAGAACTATGGTGACTGTTTGTCTTGTACTGTTTTCCTTGCAAGTCACATTTTTTTGTTTGTTTTTGGTGTCTTTATACACTGAATTTTTCATTTATATTCAGAATGCGGTCTTTTAGTGCCACTGTTATTTATGAACCAACATATTAATTTTTTTTTAATCAGCTAGTTGCATATGTGATGTTAGTTCTCAGTCGTCCCTTTTATGAGGATTGCACAGCTGATCTCTTGCATGAAGAACTAGCCTTCTTCAGCTCACTATCTGTTTTTGTTTACCTGCAAGGGAGGCACATTTATGTATACTTTTTTCTGATGACTGTTCCCAAACGATTTGGCAGTTTAGCTGGCCTTTGGATCAATTTTGCCTGTCCAGGAGATAGCATTTACATGTATGTGCCTTGGTGCGTCTATTCTCGTTAACCTGGACTTTTCAATGGCAAATTAAGTTGTTAGCACCACAAATTGACAGGATATTTATTGCTGTTTAGTTGGCACAACACGGGATCAACAGTACCGTATTTGTTGCTAATCAATACAGCCATACGGCGATATGTTTGGCATAACTGACGTCTTCTTGTTTACGCGCTACGGTTATAGACGATCATTTTTTGTGTTTGCACTTGCACACTTGATTGAAATGCGTGGCCGTCTACTACTGTTTGAACCCATGTTAGTTAACATGTACTTTTTCGCGCAGTAATCCTGCCTGTGTCAACCGTTCAACCTCCCAAAAGGAGAAGAAAGTTAGTGGTAACATGCCAAAGGAGAAGACGCTGTCCATGCAGTTTCCATCGAGCAAGATACAAGCAGATACCCATCAACCATTCTGGCCATGCATTTGGCATCAGAACAAGCACACCCTGAAATGTCTTGTCTTCTTCACTCGTTTTTGCGTTTCGTGTGTTTCCTACTTTCATGTCTTCTCGACCTGAAATCCAGGATCAATCTATCGGCAGTTTTATACACCAGTGTACTACTGGAATATGTCAGTAAGTAACTAAGTATATTAAATACTCTCATATCTACGTGCTTATATATGTCGATGCTGTAAAAAAAGAAAAAAAAATGAAACGTGAATCGTTGATCCCTATATATATTGCATGTATTACGTATCAAATTAATTTTGGTGGATCCCTGTACATATATATCCACATAAAACAGTGGAAACAGTTTTTACTTGTACACTCTGATTGGTTAATTATTGGCTTATTGCACACAGAAGAATAGAGATGTTTATTTTAATTTTTTTGTTTACCAGCAGCTCAAAGAGAAAAAAATGGAGCTAGCAACTTGAATTTAAATTTCGTGCATGGAGATCGAGTGAGAATGGCGGCGCAAAGCTTAACTTAGCTGGGAGTGAGCTCCCGCTTGTCAAGCTTGGTGAAGGACGTGCCATCGCACTCGAAATCGTCGTATCGCCGGAACAGCTCGGCGACGAGCATGCACGCGGTGGCGACGACCACCTCCTTGGCGGCGCACTGCTTGTTCCCCGGCGACGGCTCGCCGGTCTCCGGCCCGTTGGACCAGTACACGTACTGCAGCAACGCCTCGCCGTCGTCGCCGAGGAACCTCTCCGGCATGAACTCCTCCGGCCGCTCGAACACCGCCGGGTCGCGCATGGCCAGCGGCTGGTACCCACACAGCAGCTCGCCCTTGCCCACCTCGTACGCCGCGCCGCCGTGCGACCGCAGCACGAAGTCTCGCCGCGCCCGGCCGAACTGCAGCGGCACCGGCGGCTGCATCCGGAGAACCTCGTACACCGTCGAACGCACCAGCGCCATCTCCCTCACCGCCGTGAACCCGGCCTCGCCGTCGCCCAGCACGCGCCGCACCTCCTCCCGCAGCCGCCGCCGCAGGTCGTCCCGGCCGGCCTTGCCGACCTCCATGACCAGGAACGGCAGGAACACCGAGAAGCCGCCGAACGCGTTGAAGCCGAGCACGAAGAGGATGTTGTTGATGGCATCCTCCTTGCTAATGCCGTGCTCCTTCTCGGCGATGGACACGGCCGCGGCGCCGTGCTTCTCCACGAAGCGGTAGAGCAGGTCGTACCCGGGCTTGACGACGAACGACGGCAGCGGGAAGGAGTGGAGGAGCAGCTCCTCCAGCGGCTGCGGGATGGCGCCGACCTTCTGCGTCGGCACCAGCTGCAGGGCCAGCCACACGTCGAGGATGTAGAGCCCGAACCGGTCGACGAGGCCGTCCGCCGCCGGGTCGGCGCCCACGAGCGCCTTGCAGAGGAAGCGGAAGATGCACTTCTGGAGCGGGATCAGGTAGCTGGCGGAGGCGGCGGCGGGGTCAGGCGCCTTGTTGAGGTCTTCCTCCACGGCCGCGAGCATGTCGTCGACGGCGGCGCGGAGCTCGGCGGCCCAGTTGCGCGCGCCGCGGCGGAGGAGGTCGATGCTGAAGGCCTTAGTGCGCGCGTGGTCGGGCTCCTGGGTGTCGAGGTAGACGCCGACGCGGGTGCCGCCGGTGAAGGCGACGCTGGGGACGTAGGGCCCGATGAGGACGTCGCGCTTGTCGACGAGTGCCGGGTCGAAGAGCGCGGTGAAGGCGGCTGCGTCGACGACGGCGACGACGCGCGGGTCGACGCCGAGGAAGAAGGGGAAGGTGGGCGGGATGTTGGCGCGGAAGACGGTGCTCTTGTGGTCGGCGGCGCGGCGGCGGAAGAACTCCTCGGGTCCCTGGAACCAGAAGTAGTCGAGCCGGTCACGGAGCGGGCCGAGCAACGGCAGGCCGTAGCTCCCCGGTATCGGGCGCGTCGCTGCCGCGGTGGCCGGCTGCGAGAAAGAAGGCACCATGGCGGCGCCGGCGCGTGCCGATCCAAACTTATCAGTTACCTGTGGTAGGCTGGTGACTGTGCTACGAGCAGCGTTTGACAAGTACTCCTACTCCTACATCTACATGGAAGGAGCCAGAGCCAGATTACGTGAGGCCATCATGAGCGTCTACGATTGGTTGGTTGCTGCCGTTTCGATCGCAATGGTTTTTTATTAAGCGTTTTGTTTTGTATAGTTTTGCAAATTTGTCAAATGTAAATAGTATAATTATACTAAAACTTTCATATAGTTTTCAATTGTTAGATATAGTGTAAGCGGGAAAGAAAAAAAATCATGATGCATGCATAGAGGAGTGGATTTGGTGTCCTAACAATCGAGTTGTAGAAATAGCGTGTTCCGGTTAGAATTTTGAAAATTACAAGATATAATTATTATATTATGGTTATGCTATATTTATATTTATAAATTACATAATCTCTTAATTTGTTGTATTATAAGTAGGTAGTAACATTTGATTTTTTCACCCAAAAAACTAAAACTGTTAAATATTGTAAAGCTATTCTCTTCTAAAAAATCATGAAGAAATAGACCGTACATGAATAAAAGAACAAATGTAATTGTGAATGAGACTCTACCTCTGTATTTTCATTTTTGTGGTCTTATTTTATTGTTCCTCTGTATATATAGAAAAATTTATCTTGTATATATATCGACATAGAGAAAATATGTTTTGACGGTTAACATAGAGAATTCAATCTTGCACCGTTTGCCGATAGATATGTTACCCAAAGCTAAGAGTGCATGTATTCATCAATTTTGTTTGAAGAGTAAAATGCATGGTATGTTTCACAACTTGTAATCATCTTATAAATTACTTAAATGAGTCGCTCAAAACATTAAATGAGTCGCTCAATTTATTTTGAAAATACAAATATAGTACAAACCACGTCACACATATGATTTATGTCAAGACGAATGTCATATGACACACATGACAATCTAGTCTTCTATTCTTCTCTAATAATTAGTCCACTGCATTTGTCATTATACCCATGTAATACACTATAATATTAGGTTATCAACTGAATCTCCAGTTAAAATGATAGCTTATGAATCAATCCATCGCCGACAAAATTAACACCGTTGGCAACGATGGCAAGCGCTCCATTAATTCGATGGCACCAAACCTGCGCCCTCCCTGTTTACCATGTGCATCATTTTTATCATGTTTATTGTTTAATCCATCATCGTTAATACCTGACTAACTGAAAGTTTTTTCTCTTGTGCTTTTGTTTAATACATGACCATGAGCACGATCAAAACTTACTCCAACGGTTCTTCCAGAGATGTATCTAAAAATTGGAATCCCATTTGTCGCTCTCCACAAGTCAATAGATGTTTTTGCTCTCAATTTTCACATGGCAAGAGAAAAAGGAGGACACGTGGGGAGTGAATGGGCGGAGGGATTTTTGTTATGTATCGGTTGGTTGGTGTATGAATCCATCTTTTATTATAGGGCTTATTTATCCATTTTTTATTATATGGCTTATTTAGTATTGTGTTGGTGCTAGCAGAAATGTGATCGTAGTCCCATAGGCCAGACTGTAACCACAGCCCTGACAGCTGAACAGGCCCACAACTAATCTAATATATATAGATAAAAAATCTATTTATACTTTAAAATTAAATCAGGAATTTCAAAAACAGAATTTTAGATATAGATTTTTGGGTATGTGTTGGACATGCTCTAGAATTATTCAGAAAAGTAAAATAAAATTGAAGCCATAAAACCATCAATAATTAATTCGTCCGTCCGTCTTCCAAATTCGAGTAGATGCCGTGGCACACGTTCGTGCTCCCAAACTGATAATGGCGAACGTAAGTAGGAAATAGGAAATACAGTCTGTCGCGTGTAGTTTGAGTGGGTGGATATGATAAACTGATCCGTCGTCGGTCCGTTAATTCTGTTGCTAAATAACTCGCTGGCGCGTAACTTTCGAAGGCTATATTTAACACTCGCACTTCATTCACCGCTTGTACAGCTCGATCTACACAGCTTATATAAATAGGCCCATATCGATCCCATCCATCGATCGCCGCGCGCCACATTCTCACCTCGCCGGCCGGCCAACCAGCCAGTCCATAGATGCTTGTGCGATTCACCACGTACGTCGTCGTCGTCGTCGTCACGATATATGTCGTGATGGACGCCGGCGATGTCGCCGTCCCCTCCTGCGACTCGTGCCGCAACGAGCGCGCCGTCGTGCACTGCGCCCAGCACGCCGCGCGGCTCTGCCTGGTCTGCGACCTCGCCACCCACGACGCCGCGCGCGCCCACCAGCGCGCGCCGCTCTGCGACGCCTGCCACGCCGCGCCCGCCGTGGCGCGCTCCGATCATCACACCGAAGCGTTCTGCGCGGCGTGCGCGCGCCACGGCTCGCGCCAATGCCACCGCCCCGCCGCCACCTACACCGGTATCCCCGGCCCCGCCGAGATGGCCCGCATCTTCTCCATCGACGTCCCGCCGCCGGCGGTCACCGACACACTCCCACTCGTCCCATACGACAACCGTAACATCCATGTAAACCATACAGATTATTATTATCCCGAGGTATTAAAAGAAACCAATGGTAAACTCATTCTTTCCTTGAATCTCTCTAGTGATCTGCCTTCTTAAACAGGAGTGAGTCGCATTTCTTTTCCTTGAATCTAGATGCATCATTCATTTTACTAATATCTCATCTTATTACCATCAATATATCATTCCATTGACATAATAAACATACTAATATATACATGTCTCATCGTCGTTTGAGATGTTTGAAGATGCGAATCCTGACATTGATAAAGAGATGACGACAACAGGAACAGGACAAGAAGATTTACTGGTTGTCAACTCGAATCAGCAAGATTACTTTCAAGCCTGGACAAACTCGTTTGATTCGGTCGCACTGATGGAACCAGGAGCATTGCAAGTAAACGATGGTTCTGCTTATTTTCACCCCTCTTGAATTCATCAAAATTATGATACAGATGCCATCGCCTCACGACATTCTCTTCTCCAATTGATCGCAGGAGCCTTCTTATCTGGATTTGGAGCCTTCTTATTTCGATTTGGGGTCCTATCTGGACCCTGATCATCAGCAAATGGCATCCTCATCGTGTTCAGACATCGCAATGTTATCAGATACTAGCTTTCTGCAACCTCTGAACATGAGCAACACAACTTATGTTCAGTTACCGATGATGGACGCAAGCATCAACAACGACATAGGAGCAGCATCTTCATCTTCAGACCTCGCACAACTCATACCGCAGTCGTCAGATGCTAGTCTTCTGCAAACATTGAACATGAACGACGAAACGGTGTATGATCAGTTGCCGATGATTGACACAAACACCAGCAACAACAACAAAAGTTCGGAGTTTCCCTACGTGAATTTCCAGAGCTCCAACAAGGGCTTGCCGCTGGGTGGGAGCTCAAGCATGTTGGACGGCCAAGATCAACAGGCCTCGCATGTCGTGCTGCCGGAGAAATCTTGCCCTGATCCGGAGAAGAGACAACGAGCTGTGCAGAGATACAAGGATAAAAAGAACAACAGGAGGTACGTATCAATACGCATTTTTATCAATTGCATCTCACTTTATCTTGCTAGTTGTAACTTACACTGCAGTTTAGTCTTCAGAAAAGTTTAAGAATTCGGCAGTTTGTTGTTACTTCTATGGTGCATCAGGTACTGAAAAAACAATTAAAATTCACAAAAGCGCTTCTGAAATATTATTTAGTTGCCCAGGAATAATATTTTTTGTTCAGTGCGAGCTTTTTGAAACAAGATTACAATTATAAGCTGCTGATACACATTTGATTTTTCAGGTTTGTCAAGCAGATAATGTACGCCTCCCGCAAGGCAACAGCAGACACGCGAAGGCGTGTCAGAGGCAGATTTGTGAAGGCCTCATTGGAGCAGGGCACCAGCTCTAATGACAATAAGCAGCCGAAGCATGAAGGAAATTGATCTTATTTTTTCATTATTTTTTTTTAGATCTCTTTCTTAGGTTTTTAGAATGCGTGACATGGTACCAAAAAATCGTACAGTATACAACAAATATCATATTAGAATTTAGAGGTAGGAAGGATTCAATTATTTTTTGAAAGTTTATATCCCTACAGGCCTACAGGTGGGCAGACCGGATTCCAACGTGAAGAAGTTGAGTTTTTTTGTTTTTCAGTCATTTCCAAGGTTAGGATAGGATAAATATTTAGAAGATTTTTTTCCCTTTCAATTTTGTGGTAGAATAATTGTAGGGCTCTCTTTGTAAATTTCAATTTTGTCTAGGTGAGGCTCTTGCATATGTTTAATTTATGTCAAAATTTTGACACTCATGTCCTTTGGCATAATAAATGGAATTTCCTTGCGAGTAATCCCTTATGAGTAAATAATTGGGTGTGCATTGGTGTGACATGTCTATTTTGTCCTTTACTTGTTCAAGAGGAATATGGATTTGCGAGTACTAGTTTTGAAGCAGATGATGCTATGATGGTGAGAAATGTTATTAAAAAAAGACTGCTGCTATTATTTTCAGTATTTACCTTTGGTTTACAATGACCTGGTGAAGGAAGAAAATCAATTTCATGGCAACAGTAAAATGTATCACTCCCTTTCGGTCAAAAGTACATCACTTGACCTTTCTTACTCTCTGCAAGGTATTTTATAAAATCTACACGTGTATCATTTTTATGAGATTACGAAAGTATTTTTTTCATGACAAATCTACAGTACCATTTTTATTGATAATCATTTCAAAATTTATTGATAATCAAAATTATAAAAGTTTGAACTGAAAAATGTCAAAACATTATTTTTTTACCGGAGGGAAAATACGTATTTTAACATCTGTTGTTGACTATAGAAGAAGAGAGGAAATACAAAATACTACAACCTTTTTTCGCTGGTAAAAAAATTGAAAAATGTTCTAGAAGAACGAAGTTGCATGGCAGACGCAAAGATCACAAACCACCGAACCAGCCACCACCTGCTCTTCTTTGCAATTTTGTAGTATGTGCCTCTTTGGTTTTTCTTATCTCTCTTTTTTTTGCGAGAATCTCCATAATTGTTACTAGCATACAGTAGTAGTACTGTTCAGAGCCTGCCCGATTAATCTCCCACTGGCCACTGACAAATGGGTGAATTCACTGAAAATGTCTTCTATATTTAGTCATGTCACACAAAGCAACCTCGAACCCTAAGCAAAATAGTAAAATAGTAGCTCCTTACCTACATGGCACCAAGCCACCTTGCAGATCACACATCACAGGACACTGCAGACTAACTTAGCTGAGCATTTATACATGCAGGCACTCTTGTCTTTGGACCTTGACAAGCTAGCACACAGCTGAACTGAGCAAAGCAACGCAGCAGCAGTCCATGAGGAGGCTGACGGTGGCTGCGGCGGCGCTGCTCGTCGTCGCATGGCACTTCTCACTGATAACAATGGCCGCGGCGCAGCTTTCACCGCCACAGCCACCGGACGACCAATACGACGACCCGCCCATGACTGGGCTGCCGGTGTCACCACCGTCGCCGGGGGAATTCGATTCACCGGAGCCACCGCTGCCGGATTCCCCGCCGTCACAGGAACCTGATACGCCGGAGCCAGCACCACCAACGCCGCCCCAGCAGCAGCAGCAGCAGCCGTGGCAGTCTCCATTGCCACCAAGGAGGGAGCCGGCGCCGCCACGGACAGTGGTGCCCCCGCAGGAGCCGGCCTGGTCTTCAACGCCGCCACCGCCCGCGAGGGTGATCAACTACACCACCACCGGCTGTACCACCATGCTGGTGTTTGGTGACTCGACGGTGGATCCCGGGAACAACAACCGGCTGCAGACAGCGATGAAGGCCAACTTCTTGCCGTACGGCGGCGAATTCCTCGGCGGCAGGCCCACCGGCCGGTTCAGCAACGGCCGGCTCATCACTGACATACTCGGTACAAACACAAATACACTCATTGCGTTGCATCTCCATTTACACAAATATTTCAGAGTTGAGTACATGTGCTTGATTTAAAAGGTGACCTGAGTCAGTAGTGGTGCTCACCGTTGTTAAGTAGGGATATTTGAGGCTCAGCTTTGTGGTCGTGCAGCGGAAAAACTAGGTATAGCGAGGAGTATTCCAGGATTCCACGATCCAAGGTTGAGATCAGGACAGCTCAGGAGGGGTGTGAGTTTTGCATCAGCGGGTTCTGGGTACGACGAGGCCACTGCCAGAAGTTCAGTAAGTCATGAAGCATAACCTGCAAAGTACAAATATTTCACCGTCAGAATACAGTAAGGAAAAGCTATTAAATCGAATCTGCCAGAGACAGAACTAGAAGCTACCAAAGAATTACTAGTTACAATTGGATAACCAAGCAGGCAATGCATGATTAACCTAGTTTGATATTTGAATTATGATTAGTTACTATTCCAAGTTATCTTGACTATTGAGGGCCGTATTGGGTACTGACTAGCTAGGTTTCTTTCTTTTTTCATGGTAGAATGCATTGTCATTTCCCAACCAAATAGAGGATTTTTGGCGTTACAAAAGGAATCTGCAGAGGTTAGTTGGACGAAGAAGAGCAGAAGAACTAGTAAGGAGGGCCACATTCGTAGTAAGTGCTGGAACAACAGATCTGCTTTTTCACTATCTTGCCTCAAACCAGTCAGCAGCAGAGAGTGGCCCACAGTACGAAAACCAGCTGATATCACACGTTGCTAACTACACCCAGGTAAGCACTTGTCAGAAAAGAGTTACATCAACTTTGGCTCAAGACCTAATCATTGTCATGTTACTCAGGTGATGGCAACACTTGGAGGGAGGAAGTTTATCTTTGTTGGAGTGCCCCCGATTGGGTGTTTACCTATTGTTAGAACTTTGCTAGGCACAGGTACAACCAGATGCCATGAAAACATGAACTTGCTAGCAACCTCATTTAATAAGAGGCTAGTTGAAGTGGTGCGTCTTCTAAAGAATCAACCAAATATCAGGGCTACATTTGTTGATACTTATACAACCATCGGCATGGCAACAATAAGCCCCAATAACTATGGTATGTTGTGATATATTTCAGAGCATCCTTATTAAGTATGCACTTATTGGTATTATAACCTTAAAAATTTTCTTCTAAACTACAGGTCTGACAGAAACATCAAGAGGTTGTTGTGGAACAGGAGTTATTGAAGTTGGGCAGACATGCAGAGGCCGAAGAACATGCACACATCCCAGCAAGTACATGTACTGGGATGCTGCCCACCACACGGAGAGAATGAACCAAATTATCACAGATGATGTCATAATGAACTCAATTGGAGAAATTTATGCCTAGCTCATGATTGTGAATTCAGATTGGCGGCCCAACAATCAATTTAGCATCCTAATTTACTGTGGTGCATACGAGCATACCAAATAATAGTTCGGTAGAAGATATTGATAATATAAAATTTTCATACAAATATATGCTGTGTGCGCAAGAGAGTGTTACATCATATATGCCCAAGACCTATAATGTCAACTGAAGTGGTTACCATCCATTCTACTTTCACTGTGTTCTATAATTGTACACTTGACAACTCTTACAGGATGTACATTAGTTTGCTAAGTTGTCTAGCAGGTGATATCTTGGGCAATTGTGCAAAATGAAATCGCTTCCAGCCTTCTTTAAAAACTGGAAGATGGGCTTGAGGCAATTTCTTCCCCCAAAAAAAAGCAAAAATGAACATCCTGATACCGCTGATGAAGAGCTACCATTGCTACTACTGATAAAAAGAATTAAACCAGAAAGTTCGAGGTTAATTACCTGAGACTTCAGAAACAGAAAACCGATGATAAACTCAACACAAGCAGAACAGACAGCATATCGTCATGAATAACTGTAGTACAATTTGGCATGGTGCTGATATTCCACAAAGGGACTCAATCGTGTCATCTGGATTGGAGTCATTAAAAAGTAATAACTGATAACTTCTACATGTGGATTGGAGTCATTAAAAAGTTCATGAATCTGTACAGCACCATGTAATGGCAAAGCATGTAAAATCATGTTTAAGGGTAAGACAAACATAGATTGGGTGACAACAAATGACACAAAGCCACATAGCTTTAACTAGGTCAACAACTACAGAACTCTGGGTTAATAAAGTACTGAAGACTATATAATTATACCAAAAAAAGGAAGGGGGAGGGGATTGCTAGATGGAGAACAACTGGAGGAGAAATGAAAAGTACCTCCATTAGCATGGATCTTGAACAGGCCTCACCAAAGCAAAAAAGGATTCTGGATTCACCGACATCAGCAACTCAACTGGGACAACCTTCGCTGGGCGAGAAATTCTAAGCCTAGGCTCCAGAAAGGCTGACAAGATCCATATCATAGTATTAGACAAAAGGCAATATACAGCTTTAGCACAGATATCAAGAATAAAAGCCCATGGTTTGATACTTCAATCATGGTACCTGGAGAGATCTTTCGCCCCTCGTACAGGAGCTTCGTTAATGGATTTGTTGCCCAATGGTTGACAGCTAGGCGGCTTGTTGGCTGAAATCCAATTACTTTACCTCTTTCTGACATGACCACCTGCAAGTGTATATTAGAAAGGGTGATATAGTGTAAGTTCGAACTATTTAACTCAAGGAAATGAACAATAGAACAATATTTCCATCATAAATTTAAGTATAATCTTTTACCATCATATAGTTTCAAAAGTATAAGACAATAGCATTGGGTGACTCATGCAACCCAACTTGCAGGAAAAGTGAACAGATGCTGCAAACAACTTATCCAAAGGAACAAAAACAGTATTATTTTACAGTCTTATTGTGCTATCTTGTAAACTCAAGGTAAACGATTAATTTCATTGTGGTCACAGTATTAAACAAAATAGAAAAGAGAAAGTGTAGTCTCTTTCTTTTGAGTCATGACTGATGAGTCATGGCCAAAGAACAAATGAATATATGCCAAACAATGTATTATAAAACATCCACTCTAGATCAAGATAGCAGGGATATATGCCGCTGAAAATAAGAAAAACGGGAAATTAGTGTCAAGAACAGCAAAACTTAAATCAATCAATTATGTTAGCATAATAAAGATGGCAAAACAAGTGCATTGCTACCAAACATGAAAGGAAATTGAACAATGAAAAAAGGAACCAAATAAAGAAATGGCATGGTAAAAAATTACTGAAAATGTGTGGTGATAGTGCATCATAAACAGATGTACGGCAAACCTGTTAGCATGAATATTTTGGGGAAATTTGCAATTTATAATAGACGGACTAAAAAATCTCACACAGTGATTGTTATGTGCATAACTGCATATGGCCATAAGGTGTTCGCTGGCCCATCAGGGCTGGTGTGAGATGGCAGTTTAGCATCAAGTCCATCTCACCCATATGTTCCAGCCTATCCTCCCTAGCCAAGATCCTAAGCTGCCAACCCTCTACCCGTAGGTTCAGTTCTACTTCCAAACCGTCGTCATCAATCTCTTTTATGGTGATTATCCCTCTTCATGAACTAAGTTAATGGAAGATACACATTTGAGTTGGTAGACTTTACCAAAAATACTAAGTTCTTCATCTGATACAAAGAGATTTTTTATGCAGGAAATGAGCATACCTGAAAACTAGCAATATTCTGCAGAGTTTCTTGAGTGTCATCATTTTGTTCTAGATGAGAAGACATTTTAATAGGACTTGACACCAATGAGGGTTGCTCTTCTTGGCTAATAGCACCAGTACCCTGAATATCTACAGAAGCAGCATGACTGTGACAGTTGATGCCCTTGAAGAAGTCAGGCAGTTCTCCAACCCAAGCACCAATATTTGCATCAACCATTATATCACCAGGACAACCAAATGAGTCTTTAATTTTCTCAACAACAGATACACAGTAAGCCTGTAACTGCCAGGGATAAATAGGTTGCAGACAACAGATATGTTAGAAAACCAACAAAGTAGTTATGATAGATTTGTCACCAGATATGCCCTTAATCCTAAGTATGGAAAACTGAATCCCATGATGTAACATGGATGTGCCACGTCTTTCAAATAATATTTGGCCATTGGATACTAACAGTAAAACACAATTTCCAGTTGGATATAGAGGTAGAAAGAAAAAGGAAGTGCCTGTTCCTGAGGCTTCCAGAGTCAAGACGGGAGAAATGAGTGAAGTGAGGATAGATGTCAATGTAATATACAATTTGACCCTTCTATAGAATTCATTTTATACATAAACACTTAATTTGATATGCCACTATTTCAAAATGGTAAAACTTGTTTATAAATGGATCTGTGGCTTATTTACATATGGATGAGACCTGAGAAATTGATATTTTTAAAGCTTACATGGCTTATATTATCAAAACTTATATAGTATAATAATGTTAAAAAGGTATTCTGATAAGTGGTATAGTATGATGTGGAAAGGGGATGACAATGAGATTACCATCTGTAACAGCCTAGATATATACTCCCTCCTATTCATATATGAACATCATATACAAGTGGAAGGAGGGAGTGTGAGTTTTATATAGGTTTACAAAGTCGCATAAAACCACCCGACTGATACACTAGAACACCGCTATCACCGTAAGGTTAATATGTAATATTTGCCAAGTTCAGATAAGATGGTCATGCAACAGTAGAGATGGTAGGAAGGCGGCGGCTCAACTAGCAGTGAAGACATTTATTTATACTCAAATTTTTACGCCAAAGACTTTTATAAATTTTGGCATATAGAATAGGATGGTTAGAGTCGCACGAATGTGCGACTTCATAGGCTAGTTAATTTTAAACAGCAACTAAGTTTGCTAGCAAAAGGGTAACAGTTCCAAAAAGAGACATACTACATGATGTTCCTAATGAGAACAACACACATCATGAAGCCATAACAAGTTGATAAAATGACTTCTACATGAATCATGCAGAGTTTCAGACCATTTCTTAGAGATCCTTTATTTTTAAAGCAGCGTCTCTTACATGCTAAGTTGCATGAGATAATGCAGACAATCAAAATATCCCAGAGCAACTAAAAATCGAGGTAGCTTTTTTTCTTTGATTTGGACATAGAGAACAATATTGCACTATCGAAAGGTTTTGACCACTTCCGATTAGGTGAGTAGTTATTTCTAAATTACAATACAATGACGATCAATGTCTTGTGAATGGGTTATCGAGTAAAAATAAATCCAGAAAATAGTATAAAACACCAAAGTGTTTCCACACTTAAAAACAAGCAGGATTCTCCCTGGGCAAGCAACAACATTACAAGAACTAGAAAGCATACCTCGCTACTATCTAGAGAGCGGATATCAGAACAATAGTTCTGTGATGATGAGACACATGAACTAACAGTGGCCAATCTTTTATCTTTAAGACACTGAGGCCAGCATAACTGAGCAATGGCGCCGACAAGAAAAACAATAGAACTACCAGCCAACAAAGCAAAAAGATTGTTGAAATAAGCCTGCACCAAAAAAATGCTTGATGAACATAAATAAAAAAATATTTAACACAAGTAAGCTCTGAAATAAAAAATACCAGCATACATTGTTCTTTTTAATCTTTGATGGTTCTGAATTCCAGTTGGAATAGAAGGTTTTGCCAGGTAAAGTGAACTGGTCTTCAAAATACATGTCCAGAATATTTGCTAGCTCCACCTACAGGTTTGGGAGATGGAGAATAGCATACAATGAATAAGAATGACAACAAGTATGTATACATCAATGACAAGGAGGGAATAATAATGTACCATTTGAGAGTGGGATAAGAGAACTTCCCCCTTATTATTTGGTAACTCATGATGACCACCAAGCTTTGTATTCTTGAATGCTTTGTCATCTATTTGTAGTTTATATGTGTACACAAACTCACTGGCCCAAAGCATAAAATCAGGGCCACCGATCTTCGCCAACCTTTCGGACTTTGGAGCTGGCCACCATCCCTTCTCTGCTTTACCCGCTACATGAGAAGACTGTACAAGATCAAAACCCTCTAAGCGCTTCCTGGCGCTATTCACTACTTCTGACTCAGAAATTCTGTGTATGCAAACAGAAGAATCCAATGAGCAGTTTGACTTCCACTTATGAAACAAACCACCAGTGCCCCCTAGGTAATTCTTTCTGGCATCCTCAATAACACAGGAGAAAATGGCTTCCGCAAGAGCAGCTAGAAGTTTTTCATCTGATGATCTGATACTAAAATCCGCAGACACCTGTTGTGCATCAACGAATTAGCAACAAGCAAACAAACAAAAAAATATCTAATATAAAGTCCCAAACTTTACAGAGGAACACCTTTCGGGGTTTGCTCAAATCTTGGAGATCTATCTCCGAACCTGGGGAGAAGACTTCAAGCCGAAAGTTTGTGATCCGATCCATTACAACTTGCTTAAAGGCTATTGCCAAAACACTCTCCGAATCAGGTTCATTTTCAGAGAAAAAATCAGTGCCAAGGTCTTTCTTTATCTTACTGGCCTTCTCTGTAACTTCATCTGCTTGCAAAATCTACAACGAAATGCCAGAACTTCCTCATGATCCAACAAAGAGAGACATTCCGATGAAAATTAAAGCATATTACAATGTTTGACATATAAAACACTGGCATAAGTTCTCTTCCTAGATACACATGATAGAAAAGCAGAAATACTGATTTGTTGTTAAGCTACAAGTAGAAAAGTCTCGGGCACTTGCGCTGAGACACTGAGTGACCACTGCACCTGGATTCCTAGTACCAACCAATAGTAAGAGATCGATTCTACATGGTGAACTTAGCATGTACAGTTGTTTCACCCTGAATTGGTTCTTAAAAATCATGTGTACTACTGTGAGGTGACTAGGATCTGTACATTCAAACGAATGTTTTCACGTAATATGCATGAAACAACGAAATCCAGAGTGGCCAGTCCTAATTTTGCACAAATTAAGGCATCAAAGCTTAGAGTAAATAGATATAGGTGCAGCATTGAGCGTTACACTAATTCTGATGGGATGCTGAGTGGAATTTAGGATGCAACATCGAAGCAGAAGCAGTAAACAATTAAGGGAACAAATAAATGCATTGGCGTCATCAATCAGGTAGTGGAGCAAAGGGAAGGGAAGTCACGGGGACAGGTGGGAGTGGAACCCGAAACGCTCACCAGTCGTGTGGACATGGCGCTGCGTCGGGCGCCGTCGGGTCCAGGGAGGAAGGCCTCCATGACCATGGCGTCGGCGCCAGCGGCGAGGTGAGCCTCGGCAGCCGCGCCTCCATCGGCCGCCGCCGCCGCCGCGACCGCCTGCTCCCGCCGCGCAGCTCCGGAGAGCTCGAGGCGCGCGAGGGCGGCCTCGTAGCACCGGGCGATCGGGATGGACCGCGCGGCGTCATCATGGTCCTGTGTGGTGCCCCTGCCGCTGCGGGCGCTGGCGCGAAGGCGGAGGCGAGGAGCAGGGGGCAGCGATAGGGTTCGGGGGGAGCGGGAGGGGGCGAAGCGAGGGGAGACGCGGTGGTGGTGGTGGAGGAGAGACGGCGGAGATGGCATTTGGCTTGGTTTGGTTTGGGGAGGCCGGTGACGAGGAGACGAGACGACGGCAAGTAAAGTAGCACTAGCAGCAACGGCAGTTCGTCATCCCCTTGCGGCCTTGTACTGTTTTATGGTTGATAAGTGGGCCTCAACCTAAATCTAAGCCCACACAACCCACTACCAGGCCCAAGGCCCACCTAGCCCACCTACATGTTGACAACTTCGCATTTTGCATCGTTCGTAGCAACTTTTACACCCACAGGTTTCACGGAGCCAAGGACGAGTCATTTACGATTTTATCGTATTTCAAACTATTAAACTACGTTTTCCACAAAAATTTTTCTTTAAAATATCAAAATTATTAAATTTATAATAATTAAAACTTAAATAATTAAATGTTAATTATTTTTTTATTTTATGTATCCGTATTTAATTTGAATCTTTATCACATTAGAACGCGCCTAATAGCATATGCAACAGTTGTCCAATATCCTTTAAAATCTTTATTTTTAACTAATTTGAACGAAATTTATCTTCTAATAAATTGCTTATCTCATTAAAAAAATTGGTTCTTTTTCTCATCATTTTCGTTCTTCACAAATAGTTAATCGAGTCTAACGCTCAATATCAGTTTTCGCGTCATTGTGCTTCTTTTCGTGCGCGTGTTTTTGTTGTCACGCGCCTGGCCCTGCTCATCCCCCTCCGCCGCATCCTCCCCCGCCTCCTCTACCACCACCGCCCCTCCTTGACCCCTCCTCGTACACGGCTGTCGCAGCTTCTCCCCGTCGCCTCCTCGTACCGATGCTGTCGCGCTCCTCCTCTCCCTTCCCTTCCCGCCACCGCATCCTCCACCGTCGCCGCATCCTATAATGTCATTAAAATCAGGCCCAAAGTAATTTTGAATTTATAAGAAACCGATTTTAAAAATTCTGTTGGATGAGAGATATTGTATTGGGAATTAATTTGGTAGTAGTGACTAAAATAATAATTATTAAAAAATTATTTAGCCATTCTCTAATCAGGCCGGCGGTGAAGAATCCCAAGCCATCTTGGAGTCACGTGCTGCTCATGACGCCTTTCTTGGAATAACAACAACGCAAGGCCGGAATTTTAATCTTGGAGCTTATTTTATATTTGAGTTTGGGATTTTTTTTCATCACAATTTATTTTTCATAACTAGCTTTTAAATCGTTATAATACATTTATCTATAAAAAATATTTTTATTGCTACATTTCCTTTTTAACAATTTATTAGACATAGCTCAAACAATCATAACCAACACGGAAAGAGAACAAAGGTTACTGAGATCAATACTTCTGATCATACAAGAAAGTAATTAACTATTAGCCGTGAGTATGCCGTTAGTGTCTGTTTATATGAGTATTTGTGCTTTCTCGAAAAGAAAAAAGGAAAAAATGATCGAGTTGTAGAAATAGAGATACATATAGGCCGGTATATAGGGATCTCAAATGGCAATGGAAATGTCGGACGTAGCGAGGCATGCACGAGCAATAATTATCCTTTCTTTGTATACACTCAAGTAACGGTAGCAGCAATGTGACCCTATATTACTATACTGTCAGCCAGCAATTGATGTCTGATTCAAATTTAGTTACTTACATATATAAATCATTTTGAACGGAGTGAAGCGGAGTCCAAAGTAGCTCATTAGAGTTTCACTCTTGCACCCGAGGACGCTTGAAGGGGTGCAGGGGGAGGGGGAAGGGGAGGAGCGGAGTCCCTCGCGATACGGATCGTCGAGTTTTGGGTTTCATCTCTATATATACTTTTTATGTCGTCGAGTCGATGGGGATATAAGATTAAAATTATAAATCTTTGGTATTTTGATATAGTGAAGATTTTTTTGCGTCCGTGGTTTTTTCAATCCTTCCACGTTAAAAATTTATGTTTTCTATGATTATTGATCGTATATTCTCTTATCGTTTATGACAAAGAACTACGAAACCAGCGTTGGGATGGGCTGTGCTTAAGATCGATCTGTGACAGGATAATTTGGATGGATCCGAAAACGATGATTAGGACATGCAGACACAGTGTGATGATGATCGAGCTAATTAGTTCGTGACAGGGTGTGCATGCCAGGGAAGCATTACAGCTCTGTGATCCTCTCTGATCCATTGCATCATTCTGTTGTGTCTCTTTCTTTCTGATGGTGGTTGCAAGTAGGCATGCATGCGTAATGCATTCCTTCCTTAATCCTTCCTCCTACTCTACTTAATTATAATGATTCTCATACGCCGTGCTGTCAAGTTAAACTACATATATATAAATGTATAAGCAGATATCATCGCGTCAGTGTGAATACCGGACCAAGCAAACTTTCAGAGTTTCCACTAAGGGTGGGCACTTAAAAAAACCGCATCGCGCCAAACCAAAATTGGTGGTTTTCGGTTTTAGGTTTCGGGTTCGGTTCGCGGTGTTGCAGATACCACATAGTTCGGTGCGGGTTCGGTTTTATATGTCTGAAAACGAAAAAAAACGAACCAACTTCGAAAAAAAACGTTCTATCTCTTCTCCAGTCCTTCTCTCTTCTTCTCTGTTGCGCAGACAGGTGGGAGGAGCGGAAGGGGCCGGCGGAGGCGACAGGCGCGGAGGAGGCCGGCAGCGGTGGCGCTCGGGCGCAGCGCCGCAGCGCGGATGGGGCCGGCGGCGGCGGCGGGCACGAAAGGGGCCAGTGGAGGCGGCGGGCGCGGAGGAGGAGGCCGGCGACGGCTCCACTGCTTGCTTCGGTTTTTTCGATAAAAATCAAAAACCGAAGTCGAATTAGACGGTTTTCACTATTTACATAACCAATCGGTTTTTACTTCGTGCCAAACCGAACTATACATTTAAAAAAAAGGAACCAAACTTTCGGTTTAAACCGATTGTCCACCCTAGTTTCCATTTTTAGAGATCCAAGCTTGCTTTGTGCTTTTAAATAACAATGGGAGGAGGAATAGGATGCAAACCTGCGGCTACAAATCAGACTAAAACGTAATATAGTAAGGAGGATAAACCTAACGGAGACGATATTTTTAAACTAATATTAAACAAGTTGATTTTTAAAGAAAACATTTGTCAATAATATCTGTTGAATTTTCTCTATAATATTATATCCCTAACTAAATTTGGACCGTCAGTTATTTTTAATATGTATAAGTCTACAAATAGTTTTTTTCTCTATTTAATAAAATTGTTACACTCTTTTGTGTCGGGTTCGTTGAAAAAATAAAGAATTTGGACTGTCAAGTTAACTAGTGTGCGAGTAAGCTACTGGAGAGGAAAGTGCTCTTACTTACTAGACATATCTTGATTGTTTGGTGTACAACTGATAAGCTATAAAAACAGCATATAAGAAATAAAAAAATTATGAATATATTCAATATTTGAAAATAGACTACGATTAAAAACTTTAAAATGAACTCTAAAATTAATTACTAAAAATTAAAATTTGACAGTAGCTAAGCCGAAAAGGTAAATGATAGGAGGCTCGGTAAGTGATGGATGAAGCACTGTGAGCTTAATCACAAGCTAACTACGGATGGCCCATCTGTCATTGTTAGATAAGTCAACACAATCAATCCTAATCAAGTCCATTCCAGTTCACAATCGCAACATCACACGGCCACATTGTAGACGTAGCACAGTACATAAACTGGTACACAGCGAGACTTGGGAGGCGCACACACACAGAGAGAGAGAGAGATATCAAATCAGCCTTAATTGTCTGCCTCGATATTAATCCACCTGACCTTAATAATTAATTAATTAACATAACACTAACTTGGCCATCAACCGCTGCCTAATTACTCGAGCCGCTCTCCTCATTATGACGCCAGCCAAACCCCGCGCCGCGCGCCGCGAGCAGCAGCACGAGCCCCTTCTCCTTCTCTTCTCCTCTCTTCCATTGCAAGCAAGGGCAGGGAGAGGAAGGAGCAGAGGGAAGCAGCTGTGTCCCTCTCTCTGCGCGCGCGACTCACCACCTCGCCTCACCTAGCTAGCTAGCTCGCCCACCCAACCATGCCTGGCCTCGCCGCCGCCGACAACTCGCCACCGGTGGCGGCCCCGCCGCCGAGGCGCCTCTCGTCGCCGCTGCCCAGGAGCCGGGCGCCGCCGTCGCCGTCTCCCTCCACCTCGTCGCGGGCCAAACCCAGGAAGGTGGCGGCGCAGCCGGAGACTGACGAGGCGGCGCTCGACAACCCGGATCTGGGGCCGTTCCTGCTCAAGCAGGCACGCGACGCCATGGTCTCCGGGGAGGGCGGGGGCGCCGCGCGCGCGCTCGAGTTCGCCGAGAGGGCCGCACGCGCGCTCGAGCGGCGCGGCGAGGGGGCCGAGCTCGAGCTCGCCATGAGCCTCCACGTCGCCGCCGCCATCCACTGCGGCCTGGGCAGGCACGCCGACGCCATCCCGGTCCTCGAGCGCGCCGTCGCCGTCGTCACGCCGCCACCGCCGCCGCCGCCGCCTGAGGTTGAGAGCTCGGAGGAGTAGCCGGCCGAGGACCAGCAGAAGGGGGAGGAGTGGGCCCTCGCCGCCTTCTCCGGCTGGATGCAGCTCGGCGACACGCACGCCATGCTCGGCCGCATGGACGAGTCCATCGCCTGCTACGGCAAGGGCCTCGAGATCCAGATGGCCGCGCTCGGCGAGCGCGATCCCCGCGTCGCCGAGACCTGCAGGTCAAAAACCCTTCTCGCCCGTTTCTCGATCTAGATCTCTTCTCTCTTAAAAGTTAAAAACGCCAATTGTCTTTTCAACTCCAATCTCGCTCTTCAAAAGTGAGATCTTTTTTCATTTCCCTGCTATTTTCTGATTGCCGCCGATCTCGCCATAAATTTCATCAAGTCCACCGCGTTATTATGCAAAAAATGCAAAATTAGTAGAGATAGAAGTAATAATCTATAAGAGCACTTGACCAACACATTTCTTTTGCACTATGAGCAGGTATTTGGCGGAAGCGCATGTGCAAGCCCTGCAGTTCGATGAAGCAGAGAAGTTGTGCCGCAAAGCCCTCGAGATCCACCGGGAGCACAGCGCTCCCGCATCGCTTGAGGAGGCCTCCGACCGCCGCCTGATGGCACTCATCCTTGACGCCAAGGGTGACTACGATGGTGCCCTGGAGCACCTTGTGCTTGCCTCCATGACCATGGTTGCTAATGGACGTGATATTGAGGTTGCGACGATCGATGTCGCGATAGGCAACACTTACCTTGCCCTTGCTCGGTTCGATGAGGCTGTCTTCTCCTATCAGAAGGCGTTGACCGTACTCAAGTCTGCCCGTGGCGATGACCACCCTTCGGTTGCATCTGTCTTTGTCCGCCTCGCAGATCTTTACCACCGAACAGGGAGGCTCCGTGAGTCCAAATCCTACTGTGAGAATGCACTCCGTGTGTATGCAAAGCCCGCGCCTGGTGCTGCCCCTGATGAGGTTGCTGGAGGCTTAATGGAGATTGCTGCCATCTATGAGGCGCTTGGAGACCTTGATGAGGCACTGAAGCTTCTCCAAAGGGCACTAAAATTGCTTGAGGACTCTCCAGGACAGTGGAGCACTGTTGCTGGCATTGAGGCACAAATGGGTGTGCTGTACTATATGGTAGGGAGGTATGCCGATTCAAGGAACTCATTTGACAGTGCAGTTGCCAAATTGAGAGCTAGCGGGGAGCGGAAATCAGCATTTTTTGGAGTTCTGTTGAACCAGATGGGGCTAGCTTGTGTGCAGCTATTCAAGATTGATGAGGCTGCACAGTTGTTTGAAGAGGCAAGGGCAGTTCTAGAACAGGAGTGTGGTGCCTCTCATCCAGATACTCTCGGTGTCTACAGTAATTTGGCTGCAATCTACGATGCTATGGGCAGGTATGTGTTCATTCCAGAAACTATTTTTTTTCTCAACCAACAGCTGTTTCATATAGAATTAGGATCAAACCATATATTGGTAGCAATCCCTTGATGGTTCTAATATGCTCATCGAGTTATGTTGGCATCTGCCCTATCATTTACAGCTGTAGAAGTAATGCCCCTGAATTTGTTTTGCTATCTGAAGGTGTCTGCTTGTGGGTTTCCTCTTCTAATAATCCTTGAAATGTTAAATGTTGGTTAGTTCGTGTGTAGTACTATTTGGATGGATAGGCAAGGTCAGTTGATCAATTAGATTATCATCCTATGCCAGGTTGCATAATTTTGATTGCATTAACAAAGAGATTGCAATCAACAAATAAATGAAGGCATCATTTAGTTTAGTGGTCCACCATCAAATTGCCTACATATTGCTGCATGCCAATGCATGATTACAACTGTCCAATTATTTATAAAGCTGCCTGATATAAACTATTCATTGAAATGCTATTAACTTGTGGTGATTTGCATCAACATCAGTTGATTTCCAAACTTACAGGCGCACTATTTTTCCCCTTTTTTGGATAGGGCGCATTGATTGATTATATACATGTGAGTCTGCATCTATAAATTTAGAAATTGGCACACCTTGTTTTTCCCTGTCAAAAAGAAGACGTGTACAATTTGTTCTTGTTAGATTTCCAATAATTTTACTTGATGCATGAGTGCATTTCCATATTTTCACTTGATACATGAGTAAGTGCATTTCCCTTTTGCCTTCAGGGTTGAGGATGCCATTGAAATACTGGAACACGTACTCAAGGTGAGGGAAGAGAAGCTCGGCACAGCGAACCCGGATGTTGAGGACGAGAAGCTAAGGCTCGCGGAGCTTCTGAAGGAGGCAGGGCGGTCCCGGAACAGGAAGCAGAAATCGCTGGAGAACCTTTTCGTGACCAACTCGCAGCGGGTTAAGAAAGATGCTGGGAGGAGGTGGTCCAACTTTGGCTTCAGGAGTTGAGAAACACACCCTCTCCTCACCTGGTGATGGATGGTGGCCTTTGTAACATAAAGGGAAGAAGAAGAAAAACCACATGTGTAAAGCTGTTGTAGACTAGGAAGAAGATGATGATTGTGTTTGCCGTTTGAGATTCTAAAATGCCATTGTTGTGAATTACAGTTCGCTATTATCTCGAGTATTTTTTTTCTCTCCCCACAGTTTTAACTGGTTCTTCATGTTGTATTTGGATAATGTATTGATTTGTGCTGGTGGTTGATGATGAATTAATACTACTGCTACTACTACTACCACCACCTGTGATGTGATTTGTTTGTCACTAGATTCATTCATTTATTGATCCCTGGAGTTCATATGCTCTCCCATGTTCCCTTGTCTTGTAAGAAATGTTTCTGGTACATGAGTGAATGATCAATGAATATTCAGGGTATATCTGAGCTGTTGTGTTGTATACCAGCTGTGTGATTTTGCTTGTGCTGTTGCTTTCATCAGCTGGTGGGGGTGGGTGAGGTGAGGTGATGACTGCCTGATGACCTTATTGCTACATGGATCAGTTTCAGAGGAGGATATATATACTGTGCTATCTGTCTCGCATCGACGTTGTTCGGTAGCCGGCTTTCATCCAGTTCTCCAATGATAGTTGACAGGTCGATTATTCATAGGGGACGAGTCCGTGTGTGTGGGGCGAGCTAAGGTTCATGTCCTTTTTCTCGACCGGTTTGGTTAAACCTTCTTGCCATGCGAGGTTTTCTTTTTCCGCCGATCTATTGTTTTTTGATAATTGACAGGTCGATAGAATAGATACGTGCTGAGCATTAGCGATGTGTAGTGTAGCAGAATAGCAGACACTAGAATCATACTACTAGAATATACAGTACAGTAGTAGTGGCAACTGGGAAATGGGTTGGTGCCAGTGCAACCGGAGGGAGAGGATGGATATGCTGAGACAGGTCTTTGGCAGCTCATTGCAAAAGTTGTTGCAGCTTCCAAACCGACAATCTTGCAGGCTTGGCAGCATACATTGCACGTTTGCACGACAAATAAATCCACTTGCCGTTACTCAACTTTGCGTCGAATTTATTTGACATCCTATATTTTCAATATCAGAAATCTTTATCCCATAACTATATAAAACCATACAATTTAAGTCCTATAGTAGTATAATGCATGATTACACTGATGTGACATCATAGTGTTAACGTCAAAATTTGGTAAAATTCCTCGACGGATTGAAGAGATTAACCATCCGATGGAAATTTATCCGAAAGAGACAAAGTTCAAAAAAGAAACGTGAATACCAAGGCAGGACGGCTTAATTTATCTATTAATTAGGCATTGTTTAGTAATTTTTCTTTTTATCTTTAGAAAAGTTTGTGTCATGTCCAAATAGGACTATGCCCGGGTCTTTGTAAATTATCTGCACAGATCAATACATCTACTTTCAGTTCATCATCATTCTAATCTTCTAGGTTTTATTTCGATAAGTTCTTATTTTCGAGCATGGGCTACATCGATTGAGTTCGACCTCCGTCAAGAAGTGAGTTCCGTCATCTTCGCTTACACTGGCGTGGTTAGGGCTTTCTTGGTTGAGTCCGATATTTTAATTGGGTTTACGCAAGTATTGCCTATCTGGTATATTATATCTATCTTTAGTTCTATTGATGTTTATGGTATCGGCTTAGTTAGGGCATTCTCGGTTAGGTTCGATATTCTGATCAAGCTGATGTTTCTTTAAACATAATATCGGTTACATGGATTTGTTATATCTATCACATTAGATGGATTTATCGGTTCATTGAGTATTAGATTATCATATATAATCTCGTATTGCATTGGTTTGGTCTAACCTACTATATTGTTATTGATAATCTAGGTCTTGTTAAGCCAGTAGATTTATACTAATGTTTCATCGGAGGGTTAGCTGATCTTATCTGATGTGTTAAATTACCCTTTGATAGTTTTACTGTCTTGGTTAAATTTAATACATTACCACTTTGATCGGTGTTATATCGGCTTGTTTAAATATATCAGGCAATCATCAATATTATATTGCATTGGTTATGTCCGACATATGAGGTTGTGGTTGTAAATTAAATTTATTTAAGTCAATAGACATCAATCATTGTTTCATGGGGGTTTTAACTGATGAGTTATATCTGGACATTGCATTGACTTACAAGGATTACATATAAGTTGGTTTTGGCCGATTGCATCAAAGGTTTCATTGATTATTTAATCACATGGATTTAATGACATCAGATTACTAGCTGATATGTGCTTTACTCATCGGATCAACATTTATTTGTCATACCATTATTTGTTGATTGATCATTGTTTCATTACATTATTATCAGTCGGTTGCCTTTATATCATTATTTGTCTAAGTGTCATGATCTAAATCAGACATATAGCCGATCACTCAAAACCCTATCGACATCGGCTAGTATCGCTATATTGGCTATTGGCTAGCATTGGATATCAGCTGCCACGCTACCTGCCGATTCTATACTAGGCTATCGGCTATCGGTTGACACATATCTCTTGGATCTCTTAGTAGGACACATGTTTCATTCCATCAACATCATACTGTTGGCCAATCAGCCTACATATTGTCAATTGCAGGATCAAACTAACTGGGATGCCCACATCTCATTAATTTGTAGAACTTGTACTAGAGCTAAGCAGATCTCCGAGGTCATTGTGTTTGTCAACACGGTTCGCATCAACACAGATTTGGCACCATCGGCCGAGCACGATTTTTTCATCAACACATAATAAAAAAAGAAAAGAATATATATATATATATAAATAAAAGGTCGACATGTAAGTGACAAGAAAAAATATATGTGGCCCATGTGTCAACATCATCTTCTTTCTTCTCTTTTCTTTCCAACCACACAATGACGAGCGCATCTAAGATCAAGCTTGCCCAACCTCGATGGCACTAGGTGGAGGCAGCGACCTCAGATCCACGAGGGAGCGAGCTGGTAGATAGGATGCGACGGCGACAACATCACTCCATCGGTGGCCGACGATGCTAGGACCATCAGCATGAGAAGAAGAGGAGGCAGAGGAGGAGAAGGTTTCTTGGTCGCCGGCCGAGTAAGCTCGAGCTCGGATGGGCTCGTCGGCTACCTCCCCCTCCCTCTCCTGCCTCTGCGTCCCTCGAATGGAGGTCGGGCGAGCTTGGACGGGCTCGCCGACCGCCTCCCCCTCCTTCTTCTGCCTTTGCCTTCCTCGCATGGTGACCGTGTGAGTTTGCCGACCGCCTCCCCCTTCCCTCCCAAACTCGCCGGCCTCTTCTTACTCCCTTTCCCGTCTCCGCCTCCTCAGTGGTTGGGTGCCTTCCTCGGTGCTGTGTGTGGTTGGCAAGAAAAAAGAATAAAGAAGAGGGCGTTGGCACGTAGGTCCTACGTATTCACTTACATATGAGTCTCACATATTTTTTTCTGACTAGGATTCTATGGTAGCAAAACCAGTCATTTATACTACCACGGAACCTAAATTACATGGTTTTATGTAGTTTAGAGGTAAGGATCTCTGATATTAGAGATAAAACAACGAGAAATAAACATCGAAGGGATGGCAAGTGGACGTATTCCTTTGCACGACGGCACCACACTGGGCTATCATCTCGCAGTCCATTGCATGTTCTCAGGCCCGATCCAAAACTGCAGCTTCTTCTTTTCAGGATAATCTAGATTCTCCTGTCAATTTACAGTGCACTGCATCAAAGATTTCACCGTATTTTTCGTGACCATATTCCTGCCAAATTTGACATCTTTTTCTGTTGTTTTCGTGAGGCCCGTCGTCTGCTGCTGTAACTTTCCGCCGTTTTTTTACCTCGAAAAAAAAATTCACCTTCTACCGCCGCGCGATTCAAACTCACACGTCGCACTCGCACCACCACCCGCGAAAACCGAAAACATAAACAAACCATTCCTCGGCACACGTGCACGGCGCCCGCGGTTCTCCGACGGGTGTGGGACCCACGGAACTCCAGCTCTCGCTGAAACTGGGGCTCAGAAGCGCACCAGCCTGGCCCACGGAGCCCTCTACGGTCACTGACCAATGGGCCCTCACGCACATATCGTGGGTTCCGCCGCTTTATATGTATCCCTCCTCTTCTATTCCAAATCCCCTTCCGCCCACAGATCGACCCGACCCACGCCGCAATTTGCTTCTTTTCCGCCGCCGACCTCGCCGCCGGTCGCCTCGGGGTCTAGCCGAGGATGCCGCCCAAGAGGAAGCGCGGTAGCGGGAGGCCGCGCAAGGCCCCGGAGGACGACGCCGCCGCCGCCGCCGTCACCGCAAAGGTAGGAAACAGGAGCTGCTTCGATTAGGTCTCGCCCTTTTTCTCTCTAACCTTCGGGCAACGCCTCGGAAAACACGGGAAGTTGCTTTCATGTGTCGCGTCTTCTTCGCGCTGTTGTCGTCGAGGGGATATTGAGACGTTAAACCCTAGCGGATGCATTCGTGCTAGTATCTCCGAGCAACACTGGATGCTTCGTGCTGCTTCTCCTGCTTCTGTTCTGTACGCTGTTCGCTTTGGTGTATTTTGCCGCTTTGAGTTTTCCCCTTTTCTTTCTGTACTCGTTCTTCTGGTCGGGGATGTGAAGTGGGCGATGTCCGTGAATTTCCATTCACGCTTGCAATGGAATGGATTGCTCCTTTTTCTTCAATCCTAGTATATCATTATTTGGATTATCAAGCATTTCCCTGATTTTGCTTGCCCAAGCTACAGAGCTGTCAAATTTCATTGGATATCTATCAATCTATTGGATTTCTAAGCCTGGGTTGCTCATGGAATGTGCAGCACTGAAGAGTACCTCTGCAATTGCGCTGAATTTTCCCTGCACTTCTTTTTAGGAAGAGCTTAATATGTTTTTTTTTGTATACGAAATGCTTGACAGTTATTGGGTGCGGTTGCAGGAAAACGGTGAGAAGACAAGCAAGAAGGAGGAAACGCAGGCTTCTCCTGAGGTTATTGTTTTCTTTTCATGTGGGGGACTGGAAATGCTTACCTTTACCATGTTCCGCATGTGTGATTGATTTCTTTTTGGTTCCAGGAGAATGGCGCAGGGCAGACTCAGGCCTCAAGAACCGCAAGAAAGCGCAGGAAGGATCCTGTTGCCGATCCCTCTTCTACTGAACCTCCACCCAGGCAGCTCAGGGACAGGCGGAACGTTCCAGCGCCAGACTACAAGGAGAATAAGGTGGAAATTGCAATCTTTTATACAACATATTCTCAAGGGTGTATTTGCTGGCTGTATGTTAGTAATTCATTGCTAAGTCCGTATATCATGATTTCCTTGATTTGCAGACCACAAAAAAGACGGATGGAACTTCAACCATGTGCCATCAGTGCCAGAGGAATGACAGTGGAAGAGTTGTGAGGTGCCGGAATGCTACTGAAAATAACAGGAGACACAGATATTGTGTCAAGTGCATCAAACGCTGGTTTGTGCCCTTCTGAAAGCACTCAATGTTGATCACCTTATTCGTGTCATCCTTTCAGTTCTTATCATGTTAGTGCCCGCACCAACTTACATTTATATCTTAGCTACTAATATGGATCTGTTGCTTGTGTCTGTGGCATGATCTAAGCAGGTACCCACATCTAACAGAGGACGATTTTGAGAATTGCTGTCCAGTTTGTCGCAATAACTGCAATTGTAAGACTTGTCTGCGGGCAAATATAATAAATAAGGTACACCTCTTTTTTTGTTGTCCCATTTCTAGTTATTACCTGACTTCACTGCTTCGGTTTGTTTGACATTTTCAGTTATGTGTTTGTCAGGATGACAAAAGGGTTGAGTTTGATGATGGTAAGAATAAAATGAAATACTCTCTGCGTATTGCACGCTTTTTGCTCCCTTGGTTGAAACAGCTTCACCAAGAGCAGATGCTAGAGAAAAGCATTGAGGCCGCAATTGGAGGTATTATCATAGCTTAACACGATCCCTTCCGAGTACTACTAAATTTCTTTTTTGGTTCCTAATCTTAATTTTTGCAACAGAGATCGATGTAAGCGACCTGGAGGTTCCTCAAGCTCAGTTTAATGATGATGAGCGGATGTTCTGGTTGGTCTTGCTTTATTTGTAAAGCATGTGGTATATATGTTCTTTCAAGTATGAACTGTCTAATTTGTAGGTTTATTTGAAACAGTGATAACTGCAGGACATCCATTGTTGACTTCCACCGAAGTTGTAAAAATGGTCACTATGATCTCTGCCTCAGCTGCTGCCAGGAGTTGCGTCAAGGTCTTACTCCTGGTACTATTGTCACTTGTGACACAGCTGTTGATGTACCTGAAATAGAAGAAGGCAAGGAGGGTTTGCAAGAGGGAAGTAGTCATAACAATGCTGTAGGTCAACGGGCTTCTGATCAACAGAATGACATGTTGATAGGTAGTGCAGCTCCTCCAGAGGATTGCACTCCTAGTTTGATATGGAGGGCAAAAAGCAACGGAAGCATACCATGCCCACCTAATGCAGGTGGCTGTGGGGATTGTCTTCTCGAACTTAGGTGCTTGTTTAAGGAGAACTTTATTTCTGATTTATTGGATAAAGTCAATTCAGTGGTCAATATGGAAACAGAGCAGGAGATGGGAGGTTCTAGATGTTCCTGCTTCACTGAATCTGGTGAAGTGAACAACGAAACATCACGGAAATCAGCTTGCAGAGAGGACTCCAATGATAACTACATATATTGTCCAACTGCTAGAGAAGTTCAAAGTGGAGCTTTAGATCATTTTCAGAAGCACTGGTTGAAGGGTCAGCCTGTCATTGTTCGAGATGTGCTTGAGTTAACTTCTGGACTGAGCTGGGAGCCAATGGTTATGTGGCGGGCCTTACGAGAAAAGAGAGACAAGAAAGAGCACGAACGACTCTCAGTTATAGCTCTTGATTGTCTGACATGGTTTGAGGTAAGTAACATTATGTTAATAGCATTGCAATAAGCTGCCTCTTGTGAAGTTGATGCTAGGGATTGTTAGTCACATAATCTACATGAGTACAGTTATTAATTGTGTGGAGTTGAAACAATGATCATTGTGATTTCTTGAGGTGTGTAGATGTGCCAGTGGAATCCCTGCTACCATGAGAATATATCCACAGCAAAAGAACCAACAACTGTATATCTACCTAACATCAGCTCAGCTTATGTGTCTGGTAGTGGTAGAACTTATGAATATAATAGTTCATGTACCACCAGGATGTGTTGGTGGTGCCAGTTTCATATCTGGGGTTTCAGCAGCATGATATATGGTTACCTTCTTTTTTATACTTTCATATGATTTCAAATTTATAGCTGGTCAACTTGTTGAAACAATTAACAGACAATTGCATTGTTGCAGACAATTTATATAGCACCTTATGAATACCAGAAGGCAGTACCATTAAAACCACTTTATATTTCAAACGGGTAACTTCCTAATACTATTGTTTTCATTTAACCATAATGCAGGTTGATATAAACATTCACATGTTTTTTGAGGGGTATTCCCGTGGAGCTGTTGGCTCGGAGGATTTGCCTGTGCTACTTAAGCTTAAAGATTGGCCACAACATAGTTCCTTTGAGGAGCGCCTGCCGCGGCATGGTGCTGAGTTCATGTCTGCACTACCATTTCGTGAGTACACGGATCCAAAATCTGGTCCCCTTAATCTGGCAGTGAAGCTTCCAGAACGTGTTAAAAAGCCAGATCTTGGTCCAAAGACATACATTGCTTATGGTGTCGCCCAAGAGTTGGGAATAGGTGATTCTGTTACGAAGATTCATTGCGACATGTCTGATGCGGTAAATAAGTGAATTCCTTGTGATTTCTGGCATTTGTATATGCAGATTTATGGATTGAAATCTTGTTTCCTTTTAATTCATATTGATTTGTACATGTTGTTATCCTTGGATGGTCTTGTATGCTATGTATAGAAAGTATCAGAGGCGTAAACATGGAAGGGAAGGGGCTGCTGGGAACTCAAAATTAGCAGGGCCTTCTGCAGCAGTCTAGGAGGATATACATTCCTAGTCTTTATATATCAAATATAGTAGCTATTTCCTAGTATAGCTTTAGTTCAGGTCAAGTTTGTATGTTGTACTACCATATCTTGCTTCTTCCTAGTTTAAGAGTTATAACCCTGTTATATAAAGGGACCAATTTTGTACTAGCAGCAATCAATCAATAAAGTTGAGGGTCTTCACCCAACCATAAATCCTAGCCAACCGAGCCTCTAGCTGAGCAGGACAACCCTGCTTGACCTGAGAGTGCTGGTTCTTACCTGCCTGTGTTTTTATTCCTGATCTTCTTCCTCCTCTCTACCACATTATTTGTTTTTATTCCTGATCTTCCTCTCTACCACATTATTTGGTATCAGAGCAATCTTCGCCTCCAGCAGCCCTAGCCCTCCCACCACCCCATCCCCACCTTCCAACATGTCTGATTCCAAAGCCCTGGAAGAGCTCTTCAAACAGCCTGGGCAAGAAGATTTGTATCCTCATTTCTAGGCAGGATGCCATGAACACAAGTGGTGCAACGGCTGTAGCATGATACCCTGGCCCTCATGGCCTCATGTCAACCAGCACTAGCCGCAGCAGCAAGGTCTTGGCTTCAGTGCTAGGGTAGGATGAAGATGTGCGTGGTGCGCCATTCTACCACAAATTGACCTTCTCAATGTTTGATGGCAAAGAAGACCTGCTCCCATGGTTTAATTGTTGTGAGCAATGTTTCAAGGGCAGCGATCTCTTGAAGAGGGGAAGGTATGGCTAGTGTCAGACCACATGATGGGCGAGGCACAGCAGTGCTATATGCAGTTTGAACGATGTGAAGGCATTGTTTTGTGGAAAAAAACTGCGCACTCTGTCAACATGTGCTATGGCCCTCCAATGCGTAGCAATGCCTTGGGCCAATTATCCATATTACACCATATTAGGATAGTGGTAGAGTACCACAAAAAATCTTTGCTCTTGTACCAGGTTCCACCATCTCTTCTGAAAGAGCAACAAGTCAACTTGTTCACTGCCGGCCTTGGCTTCTCGCATACTGATGTGGAGTTGTAGAATCCTACAGACCTTCAGCACCCCATGAGCCTAACTCGTGCCGTTGAACAGTGGCTGGAAGACAACTACGGTGACACTACGAGCATCGAATATACAGAAGCTATTTCCTAGTTTAACTTTAGATTGCAGTCATCTCAAGTTTGCAAGTTATACTACTATATTTAGCTCCTTCCTAGTTTAAGAGTGAGCCCTGTTATAAAGGGACATTTTTTTGTACTAGTATGAATCAATCAATCTATAAAGTTTAGAGGGCTTCGCCGACCCGAGCAGGACAAGCTTGCTCAACCTCAGGGCACTGGGTTCTACCTACCTGTTTTTGGCTATCTCAAATATGCTTCTGTTTGCATGTTGGAAGTTGCTTATTTAGACTTTTGGATTTTCTGTTCCCTTTATGGTTGATTACCAATGCGAACATCTAGTCAAGTTTCTAAACACAGCATAAGTTTATAGAATCATCTATAAAAAAAATGTGATATTTGCTTGTGTTGTCTTGTTACTTGCTGCTGAAAGCTGCACCCCTTAGTTTAATTCTTGTTATGGTGGTTGACAATGCTGGATAGTTGGTTGACCATGTCATGAATTATATGGGAAAAACCAATGGAACATTAATTTTAATTATGAAAATGTATTTGATGCATACTGTACCCAGCTATATCATTGTGCTTTTTTTAATAAAAAGCTGTATCATCATGTTTGTTTTCCTGATTTCAGGCCTTTCCATTTGTTATCCACCTGTTTACTTTGTTCAGTTTTGACTAATAAAGTAATAATCACATGTTTCCTATTGCGTAAACAGGTTAATATTCTCATGCATACTGATGAATTAAAACTCAAAGCTGAAAGGATTACAGCAATAGAAAAAAAGAAAGAGAGGTTAAGTAAAGAAGATATCAAGAGTCTTCATATTCCGCGACCAGATCGTGATGATGATATGTCAATAGCTCTCAGTGAATCAACTGAAGTGCCAAGACCTCAAGGACTTGAAAATGGCTCAAGCATTAAGCAGCCAGAACCAAATGCTGCTATAATGGACCAGGGAGGTGTTCATACAGATATGGTAGCTGATGACGCAAAGGGAAACTTGAGTCTGTCTAATGGGCAATTACCCATTCAAAGTGATGCACATAATATGGATATTACTTCTTCCAAGGGGAAAGCAGACCATTCTATCTGCGCAATTAATGGGGGAGAGGAGGTGGGCAATGGCTTTGGGAGGGAAGATAAATGTAAATCTTCTAATGGTGTAGGATCATCTGAATCTGCTGATTGCCAAAGACGCAGTAGGCGGCGTGATGCTCGCTCTTCCAGTGCAACAGGGGAAATAAACGAAACCAACACAGAGGCTAACACATTTACCATATCTATTGAGCCCAAAGATAATCACCCATTTGTTGAGGGAAATCAGACAGAGGGTGGTGCATTGTGGGACATCTTCCGACGTGAAGATGTCAGCAAATTGCATGATTATCTGATGAAGCATGCAGAAGAGTTTAGACATTATAATTATGAAACAGTCAAACAGGTGATCAGTTATTCTACCACTTGCCCATGGAATGTCATCCGTCATGTTTCTCATCTCACACAACTGCCCTATGTTGTCAGGTTTCTCATCCTATACACGATCAATGCTTTTATCTAACAAATGAGCACAAGAGAAAGCTCAAGGAAGAACATGGTCAGTTAAAAATAATGATGTCTTTTGTAACTTGAATTCTCGCTTACTGATATCTATTGTTCATTGCATATGCAGGAATTGAGCCTTGGACATTTGAACAGAAACTTGGTGAGGCTGTGTTTATCCCAGCAGGATGTCCCCACCAAGTCAGAAATTTGAAGGTATGCTATGACAGACATGGAAGCAGTTTCCAACTGTACATTACCGTTGCTGTTAGTATCATGTGTTGAATTAAAATGGACCAATATTATTTGTGGTATTACTCTTCTTACCAACCTGCTTATTTTCTTTTATTGGGCAGTCCTGCATAAAGGTTGCACTTGACTTTGTTTCTCCGGAAAATGTGCAAGAGTGCATCAGGCTGACAGAAGAATTTCGCTTGCTTCCAAAGGGTCATAGGGTGAATGAAGATAAACTAGAGGTCAGCTAATATTTTTATCTGCAGTTCCATACTCTTCTGCAAATATATTTGGATACCAATTGTGATAGCTCTAGCACTATGTTCTATAGTTTCTCCCCTTTTGACATTCATATCTAATTGAACCCTGTGAATCTGCATCACCAGGTTAAGAAGATAGCTCTATATGCACTCAATCAAGCCATTAAAGATATCACAATCAAAAGTTGCAATGAAAGGTTAGTGGGAACAACTTTGCATATTGTACCAACTTAGGTCTTGTTACAGAATATATTTCTTTCACCCCCCACAAATCACACACACTCACAATGAGAACCAAAAAAACATATATATTTCTGTTGATTGTAACAATTTTCCATGGGTTGTGATTCAGTTTGATTATGCTGAGTCAAGTATTCAAGATCAAACTTTTTTCTGTCATCTATTAGTTTACTCAGTTTATGTGTGCCACTTAAGGTTTCAATTCTTAGTAATGTTTCTTGCCAAGTATAGCTGTGTAGGGCTTCTCTATTGGATTTGTAAACTTTTTACACGTTCACTTGCACACCTTCCTTAAGGACATAGTTAACCTGCAAGTTGCATTGCTGTTTTTCTGTTCTGCTTTCGTACTGAAATGCTTGCTACCCAAGATTCTTGCTCTAAGGCTGCTTTTGTCTGAATACATATAGTGCTGCGTTAGTGTTCTGTACTGCTGTTCCATGTATCAAAACTGTTTCAAGGGAAATTCAATGCAACGCCACAGTATTATGCAGGCCAAAACTCTTTGCCCACAGAACATTTCTGCTACAATAAGATTGCTCTTCTATCGTGCAAATTGTCATATATTCTGAAAGAACAGCTTCTGTGCCGTTAGGTGCTGTTGAAAAACAGGGTCTGCTTAGATATTAGACAAGCTTGGTCTCCAAAATTCACCATATTTTTACGTAAATGAAACACCATTTCCTGGTTCTGACATCCTCTTTCCATGATTAATCAGGCTAGGCTTATTGATACCTTTGGTTGGGTAAAATGATATACATTTATCTAGATGTGACTGGATGTTGCAATGACAATAATCTTGCATTTTACCAGGACAAAGGGTGAAGAGAAAGATGAAGCATCTGCCCCAAGGGTTAGTTAACCTGCAGAGGAAAAGAACCAAAAGTAGCCTGCACAAGGCCATGTGCTGGAGTTTTGCTGTCCAGTATGCATGATTCCTGCGGCGGCATGTTTGTAGTTTAGAAACGGCTCTCGTGATAGGGTGATAGCAAGTGAATTTTTTTGGAGCAGGTTTGTGGAGCTAGTAAACTGTTCAGCTCTGTACCATCAGATACGGAGACGATAGCTTTAACTACAGGACGGTTGATTTTGTACTTCATCACTGAGTTTTATGGATTTTACCCTTGATCTGATAGCAGAGATGGATGGGGTGCATCCTTGATTTTTTTTTTTGCTTGCTAGCCAACGAGTAACAATCACTTGTGCTAGCTTGTAACTTTGTATTACCTTGTGTACAATGGGCATTTCATGGTCGTTAAAGGCTCAAAGCAATTGTATTGTGGAGTCAGTCAGATGGCTGTTGAAGTATGTCTCTCAAATTTGTACATGGTGATGAGAAAGCTGATGTCTAGAAGAGAACAAATAGCTAATATACTACAATGTTATCTCATCTTATAAATTACACGCGTATTACTTGATGGAAGGAATGAAAGCTTTGAAACCATTGTGATGTTCCGGGACTGTTTCCTGCTTGATGCCCTAGATTGCCGCTAGCTCCCTGTGCCTCTTTTGTAAAAGTGCCCATGGAGCACGTTGCATTATATTTCAATCGAAGGGATTAACAACGATAATACTTGGGGATATAACATTTAATATAATTAGGGATTGATAGATAGATGAACCATCTTCTGAGCCTCGGTGAGAGTCCAGATAAGATAACCCCCAATTAGCTAGCGTCCAGATAACGTGACTGCTGCTGGCCTCTTCCTACTCCTCCAATCCCTTTCCTTGCTCGATCGTCGTGTCGCCGTCGCGTCGATCGATCGATTTTCTCTTGTTCTTTTAAGGAAAACACAGACACTCGTAACAAATCCTAATCACGCACGCTTACCTTTACAAAGTAGAAATCTCGTTGTCACGCCTTGCTTGGGCCTCGCCCTCCTCTCACGGCCCGTCCCAGATCGCTGCCGCACGAAGCAGGCCCAAGTTACTGCAGCCCATCCAGGATCTCTGTTTTCAATTAAGCCTTTCTGCAGCCCAAAACTGTTTCAGTTTTTTTTAAATGCTTTGCCCACAAAAATAAACATTCCGATGTACTGCTATGTGATAAGCTGGCTACTTGCCCCTTCAATCGTGTAAATAAATATTTTGAAACAGCTTCTGTCCCTCCCTCCCTCAAGGTGCTAGCTATTGGTATGTTTAATTATTTTCGCAGGATCGAATAAAAGAAACAACCCAATCAAAAGGAGAGATGAATGGTTAGAACACTAAAAATTAAATTTTTTAATGAAAATAAAAGTTATCCTTAAACTTGACAAAGTTGAACCAGTTACACCGTTAGGTCGCCGCCGGTCTGACTGCTTTACTCCTCTCGGTCTGACCGCCGTTTTGCTGCGGTTGGATCGTCTCCTTGCCTCCGGTTAGACCGCCGGTCTGACTGCTGTACTCCTCTCGGTCTGATCGCCGTTTTGCTGCGGTTGGATCGTCTCCTTGCCTCCGGTTAGACCGCCGGTCTGACTGCTGTACTCCTCTCGGTCTGATCGCCGTTTTGCTGCGGTTGGATCGTCTCCTTGCCTCCGGTTAGACCGCCTGTTGATGAGAATTTTCTCTCACGCGCTGGCCTGGGAGATCTGCTTAGCTCTAGTATAGGTCCTTCTCGGCTGTCTGTGAAATACAGAGCGTACCAGTTAGTTTGATCTATTAACCAACAAGAAAAACAAAAAGGTATGCATTAAGGGTTAAGTTAGATCCTACTGGATCGGCTGAAGGAGTCAATTTGCATATATATGTTATCCCAAAATGCATTTAAACTAAGTGACTAGAATAGATCGGCTCAACCGAGACAGTATTAATCACTTAATCCAAATGTACAAAGGGATAATAAATATATGCACTAACAGCCTAGCCGAAACCGTAAGACTAACTGTGAATCATCTAGTACTTTGATATATCTTATGAAAAGATATTGTTCTAGCTAAATGCGCTAAACCTAGATCAGTCGACTGTCGGCTGACAGCTGATTCTGGCTTAGGGCATTTAACCGGCGCAAGATCTCAATATAAGAGGCGGCTTTAATAAATCTAATAGTAAATATAACAAAAAAATTAAAACTGATAAGGCCGGCTGAAACCCCGGCACTGTCCCTAAGCATATATATCTAGCCGAATAGATCATAAGAGCTCTAAAAACGACTTAATAGGTCGAATAGATGCAACATTAAGTATAAAAAGAACAATCAGATCTGTTATAGCTGATGCAAATCCCTCGAGACGTTGGATACCGCATATAACCTAGGTCAACCCCCTAGATCTAGCTCTATCGGCTGCTGATTCTTGACAGAAACAAGCCGATATCGAGATAGATCTAGACATTTTTCTAGATTATATGTGATATATGATAACTAGGGCAGCATAAATCGTTGAATCTAGAGTATCATAGCGATGAAAGCACTAAATTCGACGAGATACACCACTAATGACAAACATTTACCTTAATCGGGGATCGAAACGATACAACCCGAAGCCGGATCAAGTGCTCGTCTGAAGAAAATAGGAGGCGATGTGCCGAAAGTTGTATTGATTGTGTGTGTGTTATTTACAAGGGTCTCGGGCCCTATTTATACCCAAGAATAAAACTACCCGTGCAAGACACTGTCTCTATGTAATCTACTATACATTATATGACAATATTACGAGACATGGTCCCATGCCGCATTACAATAGGAAATCTAAAAAATTCCTAATTTACAGATACAATTGTCGTTACAAGACTCTATCCATAGATGACAATATCTTTTAACACGCAATTTGGGAACCGAATCCAACTCCTTATCTCTACGCTTTCCATCGGGACTGGTCCCACTTCACACTGACCCAGGATCGACTATCGGCTGTCTTAGTCCGATTCCCTCTCAGCCGACGGGCTCCGTAGCCGATTCGGACTTAGCTGATTCTGCTTCCGTCTCTTCTCAGATCGCGTCTCTTCTCCAATTCCGCTTCAATCTTTGCTTCAAACCCGGGAGTTAGGTTACCAAATTTGGTCGTTAACACCGCCGCCACGCCGCCGGTTAGTCCACCATATGAACTCCGATCAAACTATCGGGATCTAGAAAAACACGTATCGACAAAACTTTTAAAAGTAGATCAACTTTATTGCATCAATATGTGTTTACAAAGTACATCTAAAGCATTTCTCTCTTAACTCTCGAACTAGAATTAAACCCTCGAAGCAAACCCTAACTTTTCTCACACAAAAAGTCAATATCTTTTAGCTTCAACCTCTCATCTATTTATACTCTCAACGTGATTGCCTCTAGCCACAAATCTGACTAAGAACTAGGACTTCTAATCGCATAGAAAACCTACCAAAACAAAAAAATAACATCCACATACAACTCCAAACTTCACACTTTCCAAACTTGAATTCCAATCCAAATTTGACTCCTCTTCCATACGCGCACAACATCACGTGTATGCCATATAGAAACCTTCAGCTCCACGTGCATTGTTCTCTACCATGAGCATCTCACGTGATCTCCTTGACCATATGTATCTCAACTTCTCGTAAGCCTAGTCCCGATCCATCACCGGCTATACTCTCATGGCCTCAAGCAATACTACACATGAACTACAAAAAAACTCTATATCCAAGTATAAATTCGTATAAACTTGACTCACATCAACACACAATGATATCACATACGAATAAAAACTATCTAGAAGTCATATCCATAAAATAATCCCGAAATCGACTTCCTCCTAGAATCTGTTGGTCAGACCGTCGGGCCACCCGATAAGACCGCACCAACACCACCGGTCGGACCGGCGGCACCTGCCCGGTATGACCGGCGGCACCCGCCCGGTCTGACCGGTCTGCCAGAGCCGACACACCATTCACAAACTAAAAACACATCACATCGTATTTTCATAAACACTTATCTTTGACAATTCATCACATATATTAAATCAACATCTTGATTACAAAAATTTTACTACCCAAAGTTTTCACCGTTATTTCATTTTCATTCCATAAAAGGAGCATGCATTTCCTGATTCTGAGATCGTCTTCTTCTTCCATGATAAACAGGCTTCTGGACTGGTTTTATCTTTTGTTTCGTTGCTGATCGAGAACGATTGTAATTTATTCCGTGTTATTTACTGAAATCCGTTTTCTCCGCAGGAAAAAAAATTACACATGTGGCTGCACATGTATATGTCTTAATTTGTAACAGATGCAAGCTGACAATATAACACACCAAAAATCTACTGTAACACTGTAATATACTATATTTTAAAATATAAACGATTATACCAGGACAGAGGTGGTAGTAATCTCTCATCTGAGAGGGGTTGTGCTGGGGCTACTACTCCAATAGCTAGCTAGTACTATTAACATGTAGCAATCCATCGTTCCGTTGTTATCACTGCGGTAATTAATATGGACGGCGAGAGCGCGTGTTGATTAACCAGTTACATGGGGAGACTGACTAATTAACCAGCTGCATTTTTCCTCTTATAACTCTGCTTTGACCTAGCTACCGGATCGGAGGCGACGGCCGTGATGGTGACGTCCATATTGCCAGAATGCAGCCACCCGGCCGGATATACAAAACTCGATCCTGACCGTCCATACACACGAATCATCCATAATAAGATCAGTACTACCCTCTTCCCTTTTTCTATTAAATTTTTTTCTAAATCAAACTTCTTTGTATTTAATCAAATTTATATAAAAACATAGTAATATTTTTTATACCTAACAAAAATACTAACAAATATATTAAATGTTAGATTTAGTATAACTAATTTGATGTTATAAGAGTTATTGTATTTTTTTTATAAACTTATCGACCTTCTAAAAAATTAATTTAGAGAAAACTAAAATATTTTATAATATAAATGGAATGAGCAAATAAATATATGGTAAGTACCACTCCATCTCTATCTATCAGAAATCAGTGGTGGTGAGTGGGGTACGTATACATCGATCATCCCAGGAGATGGTGATGTATTGTGATGTATATGCATGCATGGCTGGTTCTTGGTAAAAGACGTGTCTACTACTACAGCACATTCTGTCTCAATTTGACAAAGATTACAATTATTCACTTGCTTATTTAATTTAATTTTCTCCTGATCATTAGCTTGTTGGTTTGGTTTCAGCGATCGATATATTGATCGATTGATTCATGGAACTCATCAGATGCTCATCAGAGTTAACATATGTATGGTTATAGGATTGAATTAAGGAGGTCGAATTGACAGTCACCTGAGTTCATACATGCATAGACACGTGTGACTGTGTGAGTGGCTCATCTTTTTTTTCCACCGGCTTAATTATTTCTTCTTGCATTGTCGAAACACACACGCACACAAAAAAAATCATGAATCATGAGTCATGAGAGGCTGCCATGTGTTCGAAACATCACTGTGGAAATAGCAGCAGCCGGCCAGCTAGCTAGCTGCATGAGTGAAGTGACAGCACGCATCTGGATGAATTTGTTGGACTTTATATACTACATCCTCTTTAACACGTGAGTTAATTAAGTTCTTGGTTTCATTTGTACCACAAGCTAGATAGGCACTCACATGGATATTTAGATGTATGTATCCATGGCAGTTGATTGGCTGACCTGGTACGACCTGAGGTAGCCTGCACTGAAGAAAATGATGCCTAGTAGATTAGCTTGCTAATCCGTGTTACATGTGTTTATATCCATGACTTGAATTGAAACTGGGAACACGAGCTACTAGCTTGCAAGTGACTTGGTCTAGCTAGCTAATTAACTGTATCGATAGGATAGATCGAGCCCAGTAGTGTGCAAACTAACATGGCCCAACTACAAACTAATTATACTATATATTATGTATATACTTTTTTTCGTCTTAAAATATAATTTTTTATCAAATATAATACATATTAATAAAAATTAGACTTTAAATTTAAATTTATAATATTATAATATGTTATATGTGAATAAAAATCCTTGTATTTTGGAAAGAAAAAAAATACTACTGGTAACAATCCACCGCGTATTAATTATTAAGTAGATAGTTAGTTTGCATATGTGTTGTCAGAATTACATCAAATTAAGTTAAATGAAGAATTAGCTAGCTAGTAGACTTGGTCTATGCAAGCACGCAGCACATAACTCAGCCTACACGACTCTCTGCCGGCTCTCATCTGACGTGGTCCAAGCTTAATTAGGAGCTTCTTCAGCTCGAGTATTTCTCGTATCTTCTAACTAGAATTTTCTATCGTCACTAACATAAAACATAAAAATATAATTACTATCATCTTTTCATTTTGATCGCTTCAATAATACGTCCAATAAAAATAAAGATTAAAATGAAGCATTTAAGAAAACAAATTAAAGAAGAAGAAAGTGTTGATTAATTGTATACCTGCATGTGCATCTTGTATTATAAAACATGAAAGAATGATTGTGTTTTAGGAATAAGACAGTAGTATTCTAGTATTACTAATCCTCATCGGTATATAATTTTCCTTTCATTTAGTGAATTATAAGTGCAGGGTCACTGTCCTGACGTACAGTACTACTATTCAGCGGCGCAGATCATCCTGGGATGACAAGTGGGCAAAGAGATCGACTGTGGAGATGTGTTCTCGCGTGAAAATGGACTTGGTCAAACTACATTAGTACTACTACTTATTACTAGTATAGCTGGAGAAGAGACCAAAAGAGAGAGAAGATAAAAGATGAAGTAGTATTTTATTAGTGTTGTGTAGTGTCATGACAATGTCTTATTTTCTTTTTTTAAAGACGAATTAAAGATGCTGCTCGTAGCATATGGTTTGGTGGATTTAATCCGTATCACATTGCATTGAATGTTTGTTTGAACATCAATTTAAAAAACTAAATATAAATTAATTTTTAATTATAAAAATAATTATAGAATCGAAAAAGTACTAGTGAGACGAATATATTAATTCTAATTAATTCATAATTAATAAATGTTTACGGTAACATCTCATCGTCAAATCATGACGTAATTATGTCATTAAATTCGTCTCGCAAATAATCTATCAATTATTAATAAATTTTATAAATAATTTATATTTTAATATTTTAAAATAATATCTAAACGTTCCATTTAATTCGGATTAAATTTCCAAACACCCCTTTACTAAAATAGAGCATTTGTTGCTGTGTGTACCTGTGGTGTGTCGGCGTGTCCCCTATGCCTATGCGTTTGGCTACCTTCTCCCTTGCATGCATTGCGTCCTTTTCCTATAGAATTCTACTGTAATCACACGGTATCTGTTTTGGCTTCAATTAACTCGATCTGGCCTGCCCTGTCATTCCCTGCTCGCCACCCATCAAGGCTTCAAGGTACTTACTACTATACGATTGTCCTAAGCTGCCAGCTGCAACTAAATAAAACAACAAATACTCCTATAATCACACGGAGTACTATGCTTCTACTACGCATTACTGACAAAACACTGATAACTAAAGAACATGAGGAGGCGAAAACATCTCTGCAAAAACAATAATAATAATAAAACAACTATAATCTCTCAGGCAGCTAGCTGGGAAAAAAATCACAAGGATTATAGATGAAATTAACCACGCAACAAAATACTATTTAGAAAACGAGAGCGAATAAAAAAAGAGGAGATTATACTAGTAGGAATAGTAGATAGTAGAGTATGGGAGGTGTACACCGGGTCCACACAGTTAGTGGGAGGCAACCAAGTCCGCTCCAAGAACCGGTCTACCTTTCCCAATCCTCTCTTCCGCAGCGCACCACGCACCACTCCTCTTCCTCTCCACTCCACTGACACGTGGGCCCCACCAAACCTTGACCCCACCTGGCAGTCAAACGTGGCTGTTGGCGCGAGACGCGGTCGGAGGCGGCGCGCGTGCGTATATGAGGGCGCGCCACCACCGCCCGCTTCGCCCTCTCCTTCACTCCACCCCTCGACAACGAGCACCAAGGCCCAGGCCCAAGCCCAAGCCCAAGCCCACGCACAGCCCCGAAGCTGAAGGCCCCCGACGACGATGGCCGCCGCCGAGCCGCCGCCGCCCACCGGGATGGGCATCCTCGGCCTTCTCAGCTTCCGCCGCAGCGCCACCGCCGTCGCCTCCTTTGACCCCGCGCAGGACGACGAGCTGCAGGTCCTCGACGCCCTCCAGGCCCACGTCGCCGACCGCCTCGCCGCGCTCTCCCATCAGGCGCCGCTCCTCTCCCTCGCCTTCCTCTCCAAGCTGCTCGACGTGGTGCTCTCGTCCGACGAGGCCTTCCGCGAGGTCCTCGGGATCGGCCCCGTTGCCGCCGCGCTCTCCAGGCCGCCCGCTGACCGCCTCGCCGGTGACCTCCTCGACCGCACCGTCAAGACGCTCGACATACTCAACGCCGTCTCCCTCACGCTCGCTTCGCTCCGGGGCTCGCACCGCGCCGCCCTCACCGCCGCCTCATGCCTCCTCGCCCCGCCGCTGCACCGCGCCCACTTCGGCCGCGCGCGCCGGGCCATCTCCAGGCTGTTCTCCGACGCCGCCAAGCTCGCCGCCGCCCCGTCCCCCTCGTACCGGACCGGCCCCGCGCGCGCGCTGTCCTTCAGTGTCTCCAGGAACTGGTCCTCCGGCCGCCACGTCCACGCCATGGCGGCGCACCTCGCGCCGCCGCCGCAGTCGCCCACGTCCGCCTCCCCAGGCGCGGGCTGCGGGCTGGGCCTAGCCCTCTACACCATGAGCTCGGTGCTCGTCTTCTCCATGTGGGCGCTGGTCGCGGCGGTGCCGTGCCAGGACCGGGCGTCCGCGGCCACCAACCCCCCGGTGGCGCCGCCGAAGCAGGTGCAGTGGGCGGCCCCGATGTCGACTCTCCAGGAGCGGATCGCCGACGAGTGGAGGAAAAAGGACAAGAAGGGGTCGTCGTCCGGGTCAGCGGCGGCGACGGGGCTCCTCGCTGAGATGCAGGCCGTGGAGCGCGCCGCACGGGAGCTGAGCAGTCTCCTCGAGGAAGTCGCCGAGGAGGAGGAGGAGGAGCAGCTGGTGATGGGCGTGAGCGATGCGCGCGCACGCGACGTGGTCGAGCACGCCGAGGCACTCGCCTCCGCGTGCCGAGCTCTGGAAGAGGGCCTCGCGCCGCTGGAGCGGCAGGTGCGCGCCGTGTTCCACCGCGTGGTGGCCAGCCGCGGCGAGGTGGTGCGCATCATGGAGCACAGCACACGCAGCAACAGCAGCGCCACCGCCAACGCGGCGGCGTCGTCCGGCTCCGGCGCGCCGCCTCACCACCATTCCTTCTAGGTTTCTTTCCGTGGAGGGAAACACAGGATGGTAGTTGGCTGTTGATTTGATTTAATTAGGAGTATGGTTAAAAAATCTCTCTTTTTTCCCCTTTCTGTACCCTACCATTCTTTGATTTTTATGTGCTGCTGCTGCCGCCTTTGTGATCCTGTGAACTGTAGATTTGCCTGTAAAAACTAACTTTTTGTTGGGTTAGTGTGTATTGCTGTTCAATCATTGTGCTGAAGAGCAAGAAACAAAAATGTTGTTGAAACTAGTGAAGGAATGCAGAAATTGTAAATTTCAGACGAGGATTTCGATTCTTGCTCTTGATTCTGAATCTATGATCGTCACTATATATTCGTGTCATATGAAGCCTGATACTGTGCTGCACTTGCTTTGATTTCTGCAGGACTGCAACTGCAATCCAAACAATTTGTTTCAGTCTCCCAGATGATCAGCTTGCAATTGACCAATCATTCAACCAACCGTGTGTGCTGATTCTGATCATCAGAATATATATTCGTATCATATTTGTGCTGCACTTTGTTTCTAATCCTGAAATTTCAACGTTCTGTGATCTAAAAAAGCAACCGCAAATCCAAATGGTTTTGTTTCAGTCTCTCAGATGAACAGCTTGCAATTGACCAACCATTCAACCAACCGTGTAAGCTGATGACCGAATGAAATCCAACCGTTCAGGACACAGCAAGTTGGGGAAGAAACTTAGCAGAATTGGATAAAGGGACATTGATACTAGTATACGTTTGCTTGATGCAATCAAAGGGTTGACTCAAATCGGGCTGCACCTAACTCTTGACAGTCAGAGGATGGTGCTGACCAAAGATTTCAATGGGCAGAGATGTGCAGGCCATCAAGGGGGCAGCAGGCAGCTGAGCTGGGGATTAGCTGTCAGACCTTGGCACTTCATCAATTGACAATTGTCACCGCTTCACAGCACAACTGCATCAGCTGTATGTACTCCTAGTTCAACTAATTTGTCCTGGACCCCATGTATGGTAGTAAGATGATATGATACTAGAAGTAGTAGTATTTTATGACTAATCTCGCAGCAATCCTGAAGCTGTACCACTGTCTGAATATTCTAATCCGTCATTATATCCTTTCTGGAAAGGAAAAAGGATGTGTGTGCTTAGCTGCTGCTGCTCTTGTAGGAAATAGAATCTTCTTTACTTGTGTTATCCATATGATCAAAAGTTGACTCCAGTGGCCAAAGGATTTGTGGTATCAGAACACTACTGCACGTCCACTATGTCTCTGAGTGCAATTAGTATCTTATTTTTGCTTCTTAACAGGATCATATCTACAACTGTTCATTCAGCATTTAGAATTGGATATTGATACAATTACAGCAGTGCATAGTCAATGTGCAAATCTTGTTTTCTTCCAGCAGATGATCCTCGTGGTCCTGATCAGTAGAGTGATCTGGATGCAGCTGCCTTGAGCAGCATAAAGAAGAAGAACAACACTGCTTACATCTGAAGACTGTAATGAGCAATGTTCAGTCAGTATTGACGAAATCATGTAAATAACTCATTCATCAACAAAAGTAAGACGAGATGTACTGCTCGCCGTGTTGTTTGACCCTTGCACAGTTGCAAGGTCACACACAGATACACCGATGTGCCAGCCATAACAGCTGCACTCCAATTGCATTCTAAATTTTTTCTGATGGATCGTCTGGTCCAGATTGTCAAGAAATTGGATGTATATGGCTGGAATAGATTCTCCACTGTTTGTCAAGCAGTAGAACTGACCGGATCAAATCAGGGCCGAAAGGTCCAAGCTTTCCAGTTTTCAAGCCAGGAAGTATATATAAGACGAATCTGTCAATCCACCCCGTAAATTATCTGTCTCTCTTCAAAATCCAATAGGAATCCTGCATCTTGAGAGTCATCTCATTCGATGTTGATCGCAACCTGTGCATGCAGATTTCACTTGGTAGATGCTGCAGGAAGGATCAGCAGCTTATGACAATCCATTCAGAGAACAGAGCAATCTGACAAGTATCTCCATCATCCAGGTTCACAAATGGGCAAAAGAGGTTGAAACTGGCGCATCCTTCCTCTCCTCGGCGGAATAGTTAATTTTGGTATCTTGAAAGAAAGGGACTGATCTGACAGACAGCTTGATCCACAGCACAGCCTCTCTATTGAACAATGTGAGAGAAGGGATGATCATGATAGACGGGGGTGGCGGCGCGGCGCGGTGTCCGGGGAAGCATGGTCGCCGGCTTGATCGCCGCCGCATACGCCGGCTTTGCTAGCTTGGTCTTGGACTTGGAGTTGGAGGAGGAAGAAGTAGCCGAGCCGTCATATTATATATTATTATTATTCATGGGGGCTTTGTGCAAAAAATCAATTACCACCAGCTGCCAATGATAGCGACCCGAGTGAGGGGTTTTTGTGAAAAAAAAATACTAGGAGGAGATAGATAAATCTGTGCCGTTGGATCTAGCACCAAGATTCGGTCTCACTCTCGTCTTCGTCTTCGTCTTCCTCGGTGTCTCCGCCGCCCGCCCGCCGCGGCGAACACCTCCTCAGTCAGGCTCACCACCCCGTCTCCGATCTCCCGCCCTCCCGGCGCCCGCTCCCCGTCGTTTCTCCTGTTCCGGTAAGCTGCCTGGGACTGTACCCAGTCTATGCTAGTCTGAATCTTCTGGGCGGTAGCAGATCGATTTCCTTCCATGGCGGCGGAGGAGGGACAGTGGGTGCTCATGGCCACCGGACGCTCTCCCACCAACATCGCCGTCATCAAGTACTGGGGGAAGCGGGACGAGGCGCTCATCCTCCCGGTCAACGACAGTATCAGTGTCACCCTCGACCCCGACCACCTCTCCGCCACCACCACTGTCGCCGTCAGCCCTTCCTTCCCCTCCGACCGGATGTGGCTCAACGGCAAGGTCCTCCTCTCCACTCTTCGATCTCTCTGCTACTTCGAGTTTTTTAGATTTTTTTTTTGTTGCTTCGCATTGATGTCCCCTCTGAATAATGGGACTGTGTTGATCAAACTGGTGACAACTGCTGCTTAGATCTGAACGGGGAATCTATTTCAGTGTTCCTTCCATCTACAAATTCTACAGGCAGTGGAGCTCTAATTTTGATTCTTTTATTATTTTTTTTTAAAAAATACATTTCTGATTTCATATTCACTAGCATCTAGTATGTGTTTCTAGCTTTGTTTCTGTTACAGTCGCTGATCCTATCTAAGTACAAACTGTACAATCCTAGATTTACGCTTGGATGAAACATAACTGAGCTTAAAGTTTGAACCTGACCTCAGCAACCACAATTTCTCGCCTTTTTAGAGGATGATCCTTAACTTCTGAATGGTATGTCTTAAGTTGGCTTTTGGTTTGGAATTGTGCAGGAGATCTCCTTGTCAGGAGGGAGGTTTCAGAGCTGCCTTAGGGAGATCCGGAAGCGTGCTCAAGATGTCGAGGATGAGAAGGAGGGGATCAGGATCAAGAAAGAGGACTGGGGGAAGCTACATGTACACATAGCATCGTACAATAACTTCCCCACTGCTGCTGGTTTGGCCTCTTCAGCTGCTGGCTTGGCTTGTTTTGGTAAAGTTTCTTACTTCTGATATCAATGCTATTTCCTCAATTCCCAATATAAGCTTACTTTGTTTTGTCTAAACTATTTTGAAATTTTATAATGCCACCCAAGATCAGAAGCACATATTTATCATCTGATTGCCTTTTGTAGTTTTCACCCTTGGAAAGCTAATGAATGTGAAAGAAGATTATGGAGAACTTTCTTCCATAGCAAGGTATGTTGTTGCTTGCACTCCATCTTCACTGATCAATATGCTATGGAACTGCTCCTTTTCTCCTTCTGGCATAACTAACAAATTTCAATGCAGGCAAGGGTCTGGAAGTGCATGCCGCAGTATATATGGTGGATTTGTGAAATGGTGTATGGGAAAAGTAGGTTATCTGATGCTATGACAGAGAAACAGCCTTGGTGAAATTTATTGCATATCCTTTCTAACGGGTAATGATAAATTTTATACTATGACAGAACAATGATGGAAGCGACAGCATAGCTGTACAACTTGCTGATGAGGCACACTGGAACGATCTTGTTATTATCATAGCAGTGGTATGTGATGTGCATCTAACAAATACCTCCTACTACACCTTTTCAAAAGAAAAACATACCTCCTACTACGTATAATCTGTTGTAGCATTACTACTGGTGTTGTGGCTTCACAACCATTAATTTTGGATCAGATAGAAACTCTACTATTTTATCATGCTTTTTAACAACATTTTCCTAATTATGTTACGTCTGACACCTATTGAATCTTCCCTGTGTAAAATAGGTTAGTTCAAAGCAGAAGGAAACAAGTAGCACTAGTGGGATGCGAGACAGTGTTGAAACAAGTCCCCTTTTGCAATATAGGGCCCAGGTGACTGTTTTGACTTGTACAGTTTTGGCTGTTTAAAAATTGGTGATTAAATTTCTCATGATTCATAGAGGAAGTAGAGTTGGGCAGTTTTAGACTGCAGTAAAACATTAATTGAGCGCTTCCATCAATTTAGCTGTTTCTTCTTTTTTCTTAATGTCCATTGAATTGCTTGTTCTTGTATTGCAGACCGTAGTTCCAGATCGGGTGTTGAAAATGGAAGAGGCTATCAAGTCTCGTAATTTTGAGTCCTTTGCCAGGTTAACTTGTGCAGATAGCAACCAGTTTCATGCTGTATGTTTGGACACGAGCCCTCCCATCTTCTATATGAATGATACATCACACAGGTGATCTTTTATTTAGCAGTGCTCTGTTTTGGGCTTCTGTTGCTAGTGAAACATCAGCTTTGACGTTGCTGTCTGAATTAATCACAGGATAATTAGCCTTGTGGAGAAGTGGAACCAGTCAGAAGGAACCCCACAAGTATATATTCTCCTTTCCTCTCTTTTTTGGCAATAAACTGCCGCGGTTTATGGATCTCCATACCATGAAATAGGGTTGGTTACATGCTGAGTTCATAACAAGGGTATAATGGACCATAAGCTCATATGGTGGCACGAACAATTTGTACTGCACTAGCCAAAACGTGTATGAATCGCATTGCTCAATGATCTTTGTAGAAATAGCAAATGTATGAATCTAAGCTCATTTTCCATGCCCTTTCCTGATTGTCATCAGTCCATTGGAGTTAATGATATGGAGGATCATATTTAGTAAGTACTTATATTGGATAGGATATATATAACAGTTTGTTACTTTGTAATGATGGAAAAAGAACCCACGGAATGCACAAGAAATTCTGGCTGTACATAATATGGCTTCGTGATAAGGAGTTCTTTCTTTGAAAATCCTTGTCTACGACTTATTTGTACTGTTTATGTTTTCTAGTATGCATTTTTCTTCTATAATACAAAATAATTGGTACTGCTGTGGTTGATGGGATTGATATGATACTGATTTTTTTTTCGTATGGAGCTAGTAGACAGTTGCGCTATTAATAATACTTCTCATTCTACAAGAGCCTTTTTTTTATGGCAGGTTGCTTACACCTTCGATGCTGGGCCTAATGCTGTCCTAATTGCACCGAACCGCAAAAATGCAACCCTTCTCCTTCAGAAGCTCTTGTATTATTTCCCTCCTCAAGATAATGATCTCAGCAGGTGCGTTAATATTGTCATGAGTATAACATACCAATCTATCCAAGAATCTAGTTGACAAACAAAATGATGCAGCTATATGGTTGGCGACAAGTCGATTCTAAGCGACGCTGGACTGAAATCCATAGAAGATGTGGAGGCCCTCCCAGCTCCATCAGAGATGAAGACGCCGAGCCAAAAATTCAAGGGAGATGTGAGCTACTTCATCTGTAGCAGGCTTGGAGCTGGCCCAAAAGTCGTCACTGACGAACGCCTAGCGTTGATCGATTCGGTCACGGGACTTCCCAAGGGAGTGTAGCTGAAAGTGAAACTATTCATTCGGAGAGTTTGTACTGAGAGCGCAAGCGAATTCAACTTTTGTAGGGTGATAAACTCGGCTTTGGTAATGTAATATTTTTCATCCCGTTGACACTGGCTGTTATTGCTGCTCCAAGGACAATCGTGGTAATAAAAAAATGATGAAATAAATTGATCAAGTCCAGTTGTTATATACGAGTATATGAGCCTGTGGCCATGTATGGCGACAGAAGTATTGCAGTTATTGTCAGCAACTACTAGCTTGACCTGTGCCATTAGCATTTCTATTTCTTCTCAAAATACTTGCGAAATTTATATTTTTCCCAAAGCAAGAACTAACAAAGTAAGTTGCAAATGGGGACTAGAGCCTCGTTGATGTGGCCGCTACCTCTCAATCTCTGAATCTTTTGGCTGTTGCCATCACATTGGCCAGTTTTAGGTGTTCAGTTTTGTCTGAAACTCTGAAAAGCATGGAGCTCCCCTTAATCATACCACATTCGGACATGTTACATATACTCTTTTGAAAAGAACAGGGTGACTTGAGATCAATTTATTTATGCTCTGAATGCGATCTGCCTGGGCGGTGGTTAGTTGGTTGTGATTGAGTTGTCATTTGCTTGGTCTTCACAAATTACCCAGCCTCGAAATCGCATGCATCATCTCCAAATATTGTGTATCGAACACGACATGCAAATTAATTAATTCTGTTGTCACACCAATTAAGCAGATCATACATCATTCATATGCAAAATCTGTCCATCTATCACCTACCAGGTCTCGGTATATATGGCAAGATAAGTGATTGAATTGTTCGATGATATAATCGAGCTGAGATTAAGAGCCATTGACTCATTGAGGCAAATTAAGAGCAATGACATAGACATGTACCAGATCGATTTGCAGGAGGTCAATGATGAACGAACAGGATGTCTCGATCGATCTAAATTAAGATAGTAGTCGCACAATAGTATTGATCGCATTACTTAAAGCAGGTTAATGCTGGATAATCAGCAACTGCTAGTAATAGTAACTTGCAAGCACGAGGAGACGACAGCAAGACGCTGTTAATTAACTCTTGACCATAATTTGCGGGCTGCCATGTCAAAAGCTAGTCGCGCTGCAGGCTTGCAACGAGTTCTATATAAGAGGCCAGGCAGCTAGATAGCGAGTGAGCACTGAGACGTACGATGATGATGGTGACGATTGCGAAGATGAAGCCGGTGGTGGCGCTGTTCCTAGTGACCGTCCTCATCGCCTCGCGTGAGTATTCGAATCCAGAGTAATTGAGTTTTTTTTTAAGGATAGAGAGAGTAATTAGCCTCCTCCTCCTCCTGCCATCTAATAGCTAGCTAGTTAATTATATATATATAGCCTGCTCAATGGTTGGTTAACTATTAGCTAGTTTCAGTTATCAGTTAGCATGCATATACATGTAGCAATAAAAGAAGAAGATCGAATATGTTAGTGTTATGGAATCAAATGCAAACAGCTATAGCTAGCTAGAAATGAAATGAAATAGAAATGGAAATGCAGATGGTGCGATGATGCAGTGGGCGGCGGAGGCGGAGACGTGCAACTATCCAATCTACAAGTGCGAAGGGGTGTGCTACAAGAGAGGCAAGTGCAACGCCTGCTGCAAGCAGCTCGGCTTCCTTGCCGGCAAGTGCAACCTCCTCCGCGGCATGCTGTGCCTCTGCTGCCACGAGGACGACGACCAGCCGCCGCCCTCCTCCTCCACCCACCTCGCCGCCGCCGGCGTCGATCACGCTGCAGGACACATGCCATGATCCATCTATCTCTAATTAACCATGCATTATATATGTTGCTCATTTGCTTGCGTCCAATATATATGCACTGCTGATACCAATCTCATCTCCTACTCCTACCTAGAGTAGTATATATATGTTGGTTGGATTATGAGCGACTGGATATATATGAGGTGAGCAATTAATAATAATTATGGATTATTCATCATGCAAATGATATTTTTCTGCTCTGCTGCAAATCTGATTTTTGAGATGGAACTAACTGAATAATTTGTAGAGAGAATCTATTTGGAATGTTGTAGGTGCATCACTCCGGTCAAAAACATTTCACCTTTGGGGTGTTGTTGATGTGCTCACTGCTAAGGAAGTGCCCAAATTTAAGACATTTTGCTTTCTTATTTGTCAAAATACCTGCATCAAAATTGTAGTATTGTAAGAGAGGAAATCATCATTTGGAAGGAAACATGATTTTTTTTGGCAATGTGATTAGCTGGCCCCTCTGCTCTGATTTCCCTTTTTCTTTTGGGGTGATGACCGGTTTGGTTGTCACCGGCCGCCTTGCCGGCTTAAATGTCGATCTTGTAAACATTTGCAACCCCTTTACCCTTTAATTTGGTCAGCCAATCCTTTGGTCGAACTGACAAAAAAAAATATTTTTTGAAAAGAAAGAACCAGCATAATAAAAGGACACCCTTTTAAGGTGAATTCCTTGCAATCTTTACAATAATAATATTCTTCGTGCTCCGTCAACGTCGGGACGAGAAGGCCTTTTTATATAAAAAAAAGCCATTCATATACCACATTATTATTATTATTTTTATTACAAACGAAGTACATTATTATTGCATTTTAACTTGAAATGAAGAGGAAAAATGATATAAATAATATACTCATTTCATCTCAAAATATAGCATAATTTTACCGAAGAGGTGTAAATTAGGAGTGAAATTAAAAACTTGAGAGTAACCACGAACAAAATCGTCGTTTTGGAATGTGTAGCGTTTAGATTTGTGCACGACGACGGCGGCCTGACCGCCCCCCACCTCAACGCCGGTGAGCAGCAAAAACCTGTTGTTGTTGTTTTGCCTACCGCCGGCGCCGAAGAATGGATTAACTGAGCTGATGTACTCCTCCTCCATGAACTTGGCGATGCAGAGCCTACCGGAGCCGAGGTGCACGGCGTGGGCTTCCATAAGAAAGGATTGCTTGGACGGCGGCGCCACTGGCGCTGGCAGCTGGTTTAGGCCATCCAACCACCGGCTGACCGCCGACACATCGTATGAACAGTAGAGACCGTTGAGATCGCAGGAACACAGGTCCAGCCCGGGCGTGGCGCGCCAGCTAGTGCCGGAGGAGAGACCAAACCAGAGGTCGTACTACCCCTCCACCTTCACGTACTCGCCGCGCACCAAGAATGACATGCGCCATTCCCGAGCTTCCTCCACTCGTCGCGCTTCGTGTCGAACGAGAAGGTCTCGGCTCCGTGCGCCGTCACCCATAGCTTCGTGTCGACCACCGCGGAGGCGATGATGTCGTAGTCTCGACGATAGTGGAACTCGCATTCGTATAACTTAGTGTATGACCCTTTTCTACTTTGCTTCATGTTCGATGCCTACTTGTATGTTAGTATTAAGAATATGTATCTATAATACATGTGTTGTTTGGTTAATACTTCAGATTCTATAGTTGAAGTATTACTTGCTTAATATTTCAGATTGAGTATTTGTTTATGACGAATCGAAGTATAAGCTTCAGTGTATGACTCTTTCCTGTTTTGCCTTCGCTTCATGTTCAGTGCTTACTTTGTGTGCTAGTATTTATCTCCTATCATTCAGAGAGAAAAAGTGATTGTTTCTGCTTGAGGAAGCAAGTTTGTTTATATTGAACTAAAAATAGTTAATTAATTTTGCAGACGATACAACAAGTCTCTTGTCCTCCCTTTCTGCTAGCCCGTTTGTGCATCTGCTGGAGTACTTGCAGGATCATTCTGTTTCTTTAATATTCCACGGGACGTGCAACTTGTGGGGGAAACTCAATTCACCAAAATCACAAATTCTGTTCACAGGCAAGGGAGGTGTGTTCGCCCAATCTTTTCTCGAGGAAATTTTTGTGATGCTTCTTCAAGGAAAATATCTTCACAAACCTCTAAGTATAGATGACTTGGTGGTGAGCTCCCTTGGTCGAGTTCATTTGAGAGATGGACTTCTAATGAGGCCTATATCTGAATCCCACAGAGGAAACATCTTGCTGCAAACAGTTTTTTGAGGGTTGGACGAATGAGGATGGGACTTTCAAAGAAGTCGATGCTAGGTCTTCCTTTATGCCCATAGAGTATTATGTTGTCACTCTAAAGACTATGTCTAGAATCGAGTTTGCCCGTACACTTGGGAGCAACTTCACCTGCTTATTCATAACAAGAACTTGGTTCTACCTGTGCTGCACCTGAATCTGATGAAGAAAGACCTCCTTCACGAACTGAACCTGGCAAGGTTGTTTGAGTACACCTCTAGGAGAGCATACAATTTTCCCCCACCCCACCCAAAATCCTGAAAGACAGGGGCAAATCTGACGGTGGGGAGGGGCGAATCTGACGGTGGGGCTGGCCCCCCATCACTACCAGAGCAGTGAAGCCCTCCCTTAACCTCTTCATCAATTTTTAGGTTCATATGTTCTAGCAGCGTGAAAGGGAGAACGATTACGAAGGGAGACGGAGGTCATTATCTTCTAGCAGATGTGCTGTCATCGACTTCAGCCTCTTCTATAAAATATTTACTTGATGTGGCAATGATGTTGGCAGGGTTATCTATTGAACAACAATTATTTGTTGGTTGGCCACAAATTAATCATTTCGGGATCGTTTGATGTGAACCTTGTTGAAAGTTCAACAGAAAGCTAAATTACGACTTCAGCCACTCAACCTCTGTTTTTACAATTTTCATTAAAATAGTATTAGTTTAATGAAAATGGCGCCATGGACGGCCGTGGAGGGCATCATCAGTGCTGATCGAAGAGAAAAATGACACTGATATTCCACTCATTTGTTGTAAGTAAAAGTGTGGATATTACAGCCACATAAAGGAGAGTTTTGAGTTTGTATGTATATTGTCTCTCCGACTTGTCCCTTTGGATTAAAAAAACATATTTTAGCAACAGTGGATGTATTTAACAAGTGGACCTGGTAAATTTACCACTATACGATTTGCTCCAAAGGGAGTCATCCAGTGGTTTATTATCACCACCATTATTTATGGAGTATATCAAATCTTAAAATCATTTAGCATTATGCAGCACATGTACATCACTGCTTTGTTTCCAAAACAAACCAGTTGCAAGATGGTCAACAATAATACGCTCTGCAGCATATTATATATCAAGCATTGCCTGCAGAGGAGCAATCTAGTATGTCTTTAAATGAATCTTTAATTCTGTTTTAGAGAATTTTCTTTAAAAAATTGACTCCAACAAAGACTCTATATGGATCTTTAAAATTAGAGATTATCTAAAATCAGGATCTTGTGCTCAAAACTGACAATAGAGTCCTGTTTCTCTAAAATAGCTTCCGCCACCACGAGGATTATTTAACCGTGAGGCGCACACGAAAAAAACATATTTGCCGCTTCTCGCTTTTACCACGGCTACTTCTCGCTTGCCGCTCAACATGCTTTTACCACGGCTACTTCTCGCTTGCCGCTCAACATAAGTCGCTGCCCCCTGTCACGTGTTTACGAGTTTAGTGTGATGGATAATTCCAAAGATGCTCCGCCTGTACTAGCCCATGCATCTGTTGCCGTGTCTCGAAGAGATTGATGCCCTAGCGATTGATGGGTCCCGATTAGTTAACAAATAGAGAATCAGTTTTGAGAATCTGCCATATCAATTTTTAATGTCATTCTCTGAATTTTTAGGAATTCTTTAAATGAGTTTTTTTTTAGAATTGTTTTTTAAATTTATTGGACATGCTCTAACAACTAATACGGCCAAACCAACAGCATGATAAAATGATATAAAAAGAATCAAAACATCAGTGACTTGCTTTGATGAAACAGGAAGACAAAAACACAATAAGAAGGATGATCACAAGAAGCACAGCCACAGGCTAGCTAATAAAGATCCCCAAAGATGAGCACAGGTAGCAGCAGATGTGTGCATCCGTTACACTGAGGAGATGGCTAAAGATAAAAACGAGTACAAACACAATACAAGTGTGGGTAGGATATTAGTGTTTAAAGTTGATATCATCTAAGAATTGCTACGAGCGTACAAGCAACCACCCAGTTTCATACACACCCTGGGGGCGGGGCAAAAGCTACCATTCCTCTTTCCTGCCTTTGGGATCAATCCCCTCCAGCATCCTTGACATCGACGGTGACCTCGTACTCCTGATCGCAGCCCAGATAAGAATCGGACATCAGGTAGATCATGTACTCCTTTCTCCCAGCTTCTGAAGCAGCGATGAACTCAAGCTTCACTCGAGCCCTCTTCTGGAGTGCAACCCTCTTGATTGCAAGCAACTGATTGGTGGAGCTATCACCAATTACCAGCCACCAGCCTTCTTCCTTGGGCTTCGGGTACCTGGGGGCATGAACTGGCCCGACCTCAGAAGGCAAGTTCGTCATGTCACGCTCCAGGGTCACCTGTACAGTTACATTGTCACCAGCCCTGATATCATCACCCTCACGAACTTCATAAGTCATATCGACATTGGGGAACCGCTTGAAGAATTCAATGATATCCTGCAGCTGAGGGTTTGATAGCTGCAACAGATCCCGCATCTCATCGATGCTCATCTCAGCCAGATCAAAGATGCTCTCAATGGGCCTCCCTTCGTTCTCCTGGCACCTCCGCGCCAACTCCTTGGTGAAGTGCGGAAGCTGTAGAAGAACAGAATCACGATCCCACATGCCTTGTGTCACCATTTGACTCAACTCCATTGTGTTAAGAGCAAGCATAAGCCATCCATTGCTGGAGATAACATCAACCATTGCCTGGAGCAATCTATGAGCAGAAAGGAGTATCTCCCGCTGGTCAGCGGCCAGGTTCCCTAAGATGGTGTGCCTTGAAAAATGAGCTTGCAGCAGCGCATTGGCCTTGACATGTGGATCACCATACTTGGGCTTCTCAATGGAAAATCTCTGGTGGCGAACAAGCTTCTCAATGAAATCCTCCTCACCAGGGCGACTGGGAAGCTCAGCATATTCTGAAGCAGAGGCTAGGATCTCGAGGAGTCCCTTCATCTTAGTCTTTTGAGTTAGCATCGAACTGAACCTCTCAATAGTTGTGTAGCTAATGTAGTAGTACGAAGCAATGAGACCAAGGTTGAGGGGCTTCAGGTACATATCCTCCTCTATAGCCACACACTTGCTTGATTCTAGATCATTCAATACAGTCTCAACCAACTCAGATAGATGGTCTGACAAATGCCTGTGGCTCACACCCTGCAGATTGTAGTAGTTAGGGTTCTTGGTCAGCCGCCGGTACATGAAGGTCCAAGTAAGGTAATCCACAGCATCTTGCTTGTTTTCTATGACACCAACCACCACCTCAGCGTTCATATGATCATGCAAGAAGTGGTGAAGATGGCTCTCAACAGGGAAGGCCTCAAAAAGGAACTTCTTGTAGTATTCCTTACGAGGCGCATGACACAATATAACACATTTCCCTGAGTTATCTTGAAGAGGCCTGCTAGCATGACCCATCATTTGTAGTAGATCAGTGATTGGATAATCAGTATGAGCATTCTCCCGGCCATCATAATACTGGGTTCCCATCACAACCACCAGATGGGCAGGCAATGATCTTCCCCAGCACACAGTGCTACTCGCAACACACACTTGGATCCTCCCACCGAGAAACAGCTGAGTTACAACTTCCTGTTCCAGATCACTTAAACCCTCATGCAAGTAGCCTACACCGCATTTCAGAGTATATTTAAGTGTTTCATCATTGATACCAGCAGTGAAAGCATCCATCTCATCTTCTGAACCAAGAAGGAAAGGTGTTCCACCACCCTCAGCACTGGAGTACGCACACAAGTCCAATGCAGTCAACCTTGCGTGTTTCCGTGTCGGCACAAACACCAGGGCAGGTTTACCATTCTTTGCATGCTGGGTAATAGCAGTGTATGTCGGCTTTGTCATTGCCTGCATCCTTGCCTCAAAATTTGCTATATCCACACCCTGAATGTGTATTTCTAATGGCACCGGACGGACAGCTGGAGGAAAGTTGAAAAGGCCATGAGAGGTAGCACCAATCCATTCTCCGAGATCTTTAGCATTTGCAAGTGAAGCTGAAAGAGCCACAATCCGGATGTTACTGCCGATATGACTTGCAATACGCCTCATCCTAGAGACGATGACTTCCAGAACATGTCCCTTTTCAGATCCAATCAGATGAAGCTCATCAACAATGAATAGGCTGACCTGTTGAACTTGTTTCCGCTGTTTCCAACGGCGAGAGAGTGCATCCCACTTCTCAGGAGTACTAATTATAATCTCCCCTTTATCCAGAAGCTTCAAGTCAGCAGCAGTTTCACCTGTTAGCTCAACTACCCGAGCAAATTCTCCAAATTTCTGCTCCCAATCCCTGTACCTCTCTTTTGCAAGAGCTTCAATAGGAGCTATATACACAACTCGCATGTTGCTCTCACCAGATAAAGCCTTCTGATGGTTTCTTAGTATAGCAAACTCTGCACAGATGGTCTTTCCACTGCCTGTTGGTGCAGCAACCAACACACTGTCATCAGTGTTGTACAGAACAGTGAACACCTGAGTCTGGATTGGGTTGAAATGTTTGAAGGCACTATAAAGGCCTTCGTATCGTGCATTTCTCAATGCGGTAACAGGCAGTGGCTGCAGATCAAGCAATTCAGTTGGTGGAGCATATTTTTCTGGAAGAATTAAGTGCCTAAAACAGACAGGAAGAATTGTCTGAGAACCAAGCCACTTATCAGATACAACACGAATAAAGTACTGAGGGGGCAGTGGCTCATATATTGGCACGGTGAAGTTGAGTGTATGATCTTCATCCATGTATTGTTTCTTAAGCATGAAGAACTCATGGTGAAGAATGTTCTCGCCATCATTGTCCTCAACAATAACCCAGAAAGGCTCCACATATCCATGTACCTTATCATCCCATTGGAAATCAGGTGTTATAGTCAACTCAAAACCCAAAACCGTACGAGTAATTGGCTGAACATGGGCTGAAAGATTCAACTTTGGTAACTGGTGGATGCACTTGTGAAGTTGCCTGCCCATCTTCGGGAACCGAATTAGTTCACCAATTTCCTGAGATGATAGGTCGTAGTACCTCTCCCAAGCCAATTCTTTTTTCTCTAGTTTCATTAGGATTTCCTTCGGAATACCAGGAAATTGGCGCAGAGGAGTTTGGACATTCCACATCTGCTTATCTATCATCTTACAAAGATTCAAAGCCTTCTCTGCTAGTTGGGCCCATCCTCTCTTCAGAACTATCTCAAACAACGCTCGTAGGAGACGGCCAGCACTCTGTGTCGTAAAACAGATAATATTAAGCAATCAATTCAAATTCAGGAAGTGTATTCAGCAGGGAGAACATGTTACCTGTCTGATGTAGACCATATCGGAGCTAAGGGAAAGACCCTCCAATTTCAGCCTAGAAATATATGCTTGCAGCAGAACATTGATCTTTGCACTGGGCTCCTCCAAGCTTTCTTTCACAGGAATAGGCACACGATCCAAAAGCTTAGCCAGCTCCATTTTCTCATCTTGTCTAACACTGACATACTTAAATTCTTCACTGAGTGAAAAGAGCCGACATAGCTCAATATCACCCATTGTAGGCTTCAGGTACTCATTGTAAGTTGAAATGGTTCCGTGACTAATATAGTAATAACTAGCAATCCTTCCTAGGTCAGTAACCTGGAAGTATCCTGTTTTCCTGTCATACTTTATCAAATTGTTCCTATCGAGCAGATTTGCAGCAGAGTGCACCTGCAGAAGCACAGAAGTACAAGAATCAACAGTTGATTGTGCATGGACTAGAAAGGGTGAAACAAGCAGTTAAACACCAAGGGAGCATATAGAGAACCATACAATATGAACAACACAAGCATGAATCAATTGTCAACTAGATTACCATCAATACTTCGGGTATGGAATTCACCCAACAAAAATAATGAGTCGAAGTTGTGCACTTTTTACGCATTTTTTTACATGCTACCTTAAGTCTGTAGTTCGAGTGCTAAATTGATGTATGATGCTACATCGGTAGTCAAAGATGCGCATACATTTCAATTAAAGAGACTGGCTTGTATCATGTTGCTATTAGTCAAAGAGAGCAAATATACAACTATTAAGTGTCAGGCAACAAAATATAAAGCTACGCTGCAAAGAGCATCCGAACAAATAAAATCCAAGGCTCCTATTTCTATTATACACTAGTACATGCAAATGAGTCTATGATGCTAGTGACTAGTGATGATAAAAATACCCTATTCCAGTGTGAGGGAATTAACTTTCTGTAAACAGCATTTTGATACTGAGAATTGAGTACCTCAGTAAATGCCTTGGATAATGAATTAGAGAACATTGTGGCAATTAGTGCATATGTACAAGGATAATATCTGAACAAACGCTCAGAATGAAGGGATAAGTATAACACAACTATAGAAGATAGAATTTAAGTATGGTATCCACTTACCAAGTCAGCTCTCCTTTCATCTAGTGTTTTGTCAGTCTCCATGATATCTGCTGGTAGACCATACAATGTTGGATTCCGGAGCATCCGGATGTAGAGGTAGGTGTAGCCAAGCCATGAGCATGCCTCCCGAGCATTCTGAATAGTCCCAAGAACAATCTCTGCATTTAATTGATCAGCCAATCTGGATATGAACTGACTCTCAATAGGCAGTTGTTGATTCATTAGAGACAGGTAATATTGCAATTCACTGTGGCCAGTTAGGATTATTCCCTCTCCATGTGTATCGTACTGTGGCCTGCCAGCACGACCAAGCATCTGCATGACATCTAGAGGACTCAGCTCTGTCCACGCACCCTTTTCAGGATTGTAAATCTGGGTACCCTTTATAATAACAGTGTGTGCAGGCAAATTGACACCCCATGCAAGTGTGGCTGTCGAGACAAGGACCTGTATATGCTTATCGGCAAAAAGCTCCTCTACGAGCTCACGGTCTACCCTTGCCAACCCAGCATGATGAATAGCAAACCCATACGGCAAAAGGTCTTTAAGGTCACTGCTTTTTACAAGTTCTGCCTGACTCCCAAGAATCTCTTGGCTTGCACTATCATCCTTTAGAAAGCGGTTTAACGTGTCATTAGCCAATGCGGTATCTCTGATGGCACGGGCAGTTTTTGCTGTCTCCTTCCTCGAGTGCACGAATATAAGCACTTGATGCTTTCCAGCAGAAGCCATAACCTTCTCGTAGCAAATCTCATTCATCAGCTGAAATCTCTGTAGTGGCTTCCTCACGGTGATCCCAATGTATTGCTGAGCAAGGGGGCAAGGTCTGTAACTGTTATCGAAATGGAAGAGGCCATCAGAGCGAACACGCAGGAAAACCGCGACGTCTTCATAGTTCGGAAGAGTTGCTGAGAGGCCAACTAGACGGATATGTTCTTTGGTCGTCTCAATCTGCCGGACAGTTCTAGAAACAATGCTCTCCAGAACAGGCCCTCTGTTGTCATGAAGTAGATGGATCTCATCGATGATTAGAAGCTTTACCATTTGAGTATAGGTTCTGTCACCTGATTTTCTTGTGACAATGTCCCATTTCTCAGGTGTGGTGACAATTATCTGTGTTTCATCAATCTGCTGTTTGGTCAGGTTCTGGTCTCCACTGAGCTCTCTTACAGTAACATCGTACGCGCTCAGCCGAGCCGACAAATTTCCAACAACTTCGGCAACCAAAGCTTTCATTGGGGCCACGTAGACAATTTTGTACTTGGTATTGTCAAACACTCCATCCTTCATATGCAAGCCAATCTGCTGAAGGATTGTGAGCACAGCCACGTTGGTTTTCCCAGCACCTGTTGGAGCACAGAGGAGAATATTATCTGGTTTGAAAAGGGCGGTCTCATAAACCTTGCTCTGAACCCTGTTCAGCTGTGTCATCTTAGCAAAAGCTGGTTGAGCCCACTCTGGCATATCAGATATCTTGACAATCTTCTCTCCAGTTTCATATGGCTTAGCTTTTAGCGCCGGCACATGGACTTCCTCATACCCCTTATGAGGGGTTCTGAATGATCCTGGAGGAAGCTCACATTTCTTGTTGGCCATCAAGAGACCGCCTTGGTGGAAGGACAGGCTGTCAAGATCAAGCAGCTGCCTCTGGCCTTTCAACCATCCACTCTCCATATCCCGGTCAACTGCCCTATGATCCCTCGCACCATCAATACCAGCATTTTCGCTTTTAGTAAGCCTCTTGGCCTCATCCCTGATACTTTTCTCTAGATTCTTCTGCCTCTCCTTTGCAGATGCCCTCGTTGCATGTAGCTGCTCCAATATCGGAGTTAAAGTTGGGTTACCCATCATATCTTCCTCAATCTTCTTCCTCTGTTCCTGATCTTCAGCCCTCGCTAAACGGGTACACCAAACAATCTTGAGTCGGTTGCGTAGTAGCAGTTTAATGAGATCAAACTTTTCATAGTCCAACAGCATGACAAGCCGATTCTCGACATCTCTGTCATCACCCTCAGCAATTATCTTCAAGATCTCCTCAGCAAGCTTCTGACTGTGCTGCGGATCAATATCTTCATATGCTTGCGAGACCTTCCTCTGAAGCCAGTAAGCATCAATGTCTTGTACATTTATGGTCAGACCCTCGTTGGAGTTCTGCATATCATCATCATCTAACTCGCCACCCATTTGCATAGCACCAGGGGCATTTGACTCAGGCAAGTCATCGTCTTCATCCTCATCCAAATCATCTTGCACCTGACGGAGAGAAATAATAAAGGCCATGTAAGTAAACACTAGCATTACATGCTTTAGCCGTGTGCAGGAAAAGAATTGTAAAGAGAAACATCAGTTAGACGTATGTACCTGATCGAAATCGCTCTCCTCGTCGTCTTCATTCTCTTCAAACTCAACAGCAACGCCGATGTCATCATCCAGCACTGTGTCCATGCCATCACCAGATGGTGCGGTGGCGGAATCACCGGCGGAGGCATCATGGAAATCCGTGATGAGCTTCCCTATGGAGACGAGCTGGTCGAACATCTGGTTGGAGATAGGGTTGAGGAGCTTCTCGATCTCCTTCTTCTTGTCAGGGCTCTTGATCTTGTCATTCTTGAGGACGGCGAGCACCTCGTCGGCAGCGCCGCCGAGGACGTCGAGCGGCTGTCCGCCGAACTGCTGCTGGATGACGCTGAGCAGGGCCTCGTAGGCGGCGCGCGTCTCCTTGGTCTGGGGCTTGTAGACGACGTCGTCGGTGAGCGAGAGGACGCTGACCTCACGCTGGGCGGCTGCCGCGCGGCGCCTGCGCTTGGCGTCGCGGCGGTGGAGGTCGTCGGGGTCAGCGGCGGCCTTCTTCTTGCGCGACTTGGTGAGCTTCTCCTCGAGCTCAGGGGGCTTGGCCTGGACGGCGCGGTCGCCGAAGCTCCTGGGGTCGATCCTGCCCCAGAGCGTCTCGGGCTCACCGGTGGGCTCGTGGGTGTCGCGGGGGCGCGAGTCGGTGGTGAGGACGAGGCTGGAGTTGGCGCGGTACTCGTACTGCTTGAAGCGCGCGTGCGCCTCGGCGCCGCCGCCCAGGTTCGCCATGGCTGCAGATCGACCGGGTTTTTCCGTTGGTTTTTTCGTTCGGAAGCGGAAGCAGGAGGAGGAGGAGACGGATGGCTTGGTTACCTTTGGGCGAGCCGAGGGAGGGCCGGCGCGTCCGGTGTTGTCGCCGCCACCGCCGAAGCCGCGCCGGAGAAGGGGGAGAAGAGGAGGTTGGATTTGGAGGAAAGGAAAATGGCGGCGATGGGAGGGAGTGGATTTCTTGCGGAACGAATCGAGCGAGCCCTAACTCTTTAACTCTAAAAGATGACGACATAAGCTCAGGTCGGTTCGTTCGAGAGAATACGGTTTGGGCCCATAAGCCCAATCACAAAATAGCATGTGTACTGGGCTGCTGGATTGATGTCGGTTTTGGCCCATCAAATTGTAGCCCTCAGGCTCTCTCGAAAGGAAAATAATTTGGGCCAAAGTGGGCTCAACTACCGCTCAAAAAGTTAGGCCCAACTTTCACCCCGTTTCTTTGGGCCAAATACTTTGCACAAGCACGCTACTACTTTCCACCATTAGAGTCCTGAAAAAGTGAAATGGAATGTATCTACGAAATAAAGTTTTGGAGTGGTATTTTAGTAAGGTTTTGTTTTAGGGTGCTACTTTTTGAAGAGGCCCTAAAAAGGACCTCGATATACTCTAATGAAAGGAGAAAAAAAAAGAATACTATCGTTTTCAGGGTGGAGCAGGAATGATCACTCAAAATTGTTACTCCTACTCTATCAAAGACACAGACTATGAATGGGGTATTCCTTTCAATGAAAATGTGCATTGCATCTCATGAACAATAATTTTCAATACAGAAGAGTTTGAAAAAAGAAATTAAAGTCAGTATGCCATTCCTATAAGGGAACTCAAGAAAATTATTCTATTGTCAACAACTACTAAAAGACAATTGACTTTACTTTTGGGGACTGCTTCCAATTAATCCTTGAGAAATAGTATGATCTTCTAAACCTAACCAACTATTATATTAATTGCTTAGATATACTCCAGGTACAGTAGTAGCTACTCCACACAAATGCCCTCAAGATCTGCTGGATTTAGATATGCAGGATCTTTAGGGGGGTTTTGTGTGCTTCCAATATTTTGAGCTAGATTAGGTTCTTCATAACAATTTGTTATTTGGTTGCATTGCTCTAAAGCAGGTAGGTTTGGAAGAGTGTCACTTTAAATTAGCCGTCCCTTTTCCCCTTATAATATTGCTTAAATTTATGGTGTGATGTTAGCATCAATAAATCAAATAATATCATGAAAGGGAAGGCGAGTAATTAAGCGGTAGAGAACTTGTGCCAGGTTGATGTCGTCTTTGAGTAACCTTCTTTTTCTCTTCTCCTACTATTTCAATTAATTAATTAATTCGGTTTGGTTTTCTCTCTGCTTTATCAAGGACTTGTTTCTCTTTTTGTTTATGGATGATGAAGTATGACTATTGCAATTCTTTCCGTTGGCATTATTACTCGGGTCCTAGAATTTTAGTTGGGCACTGACCTTTTCTCCCTCTTTGAATATGTCAGGTAATAGCTATGTACTAACTAGAACAAGATCAACCTGAAGGTGTGTATGTTGATCTTGATCTTTTTGGAAAGATACAGTACAGCTAATATGACAGAGAGTAGTAGTAAGTAGGAACGAATCAATCAACTGGTTCTTAATTAATTTGATTTAGCGTTAATTACTCCGTTCCAAACATGAATGACTTGTTCAGATTTCAGCAAGTCTGTCTGCACCCTGCCGCATAATAACAAATCTACTGTTCTATTTTTTTCAACTGTAAGAAGTTTGAGCCACTAGAAGCTCTATTGAATTGAATCAGCTAGTTAGCTAGTTGTATATGTGTGCAAAATGGATCATCAATTTGTCAGCATAGCTCCTCTCAAAAAAAATGTCAGCCTAGCTCGTGTTGCTTATGAATGACTTTGTCAGTATGAAACCAAGAAAGCGACGTTTCACCAAAAGTCCATAAAGATGAAGCATGCAATGCGTTTTTTCCCTTGTCCACACGCATGCAATGCAGCAGCATCTGAACATGCATGATATATGCAAATTAATCCACAGATAAATTGAAGCAGCCAGCCTGAAGGCTGAAGCTGACAAATCCACAGATAAATCCAACCTAACCTCTTTGCTTGCATTGCATAAGTGCATAACCAACCCAATAACACACACGCACACACGACAAGCTAAAACAGATCAACCTTAATCAATCGTTGGTTTTTCTTAGCTAGCTAGATCGTACTACTAGGTGAAGAGCGACATGAGTTAGTTCGAGCTGGATAGATAGAGCTCATCAATGATAAGATGCAAGTACTACTCCTGCTTAGCTAGCTAGACATATCGATCACAGTTGCCTCACTCACACGGCTAAATTAAATCAAGGCAGTACCACTCTACCCTAGCTGTTCGCCGTTAATTAGTCGGTTTTGTCATTCTCTTGCTTTAATCAGGCTAATACTAATTAATTGATTATCTGGTAGTACTAGTTAGCAGTAGGTCGTTAGATTTGTTTGTTTTCTGTCTCTTGTCACGATTTATGCCTAGTACCTCTAGCTTGTGTACAAAGATATATGGCTTAAATTTCCCTGAAAGTTAAAAATCGTGTTTAGCTAGCTTGGAAAAGCATATCAATAAGCCTGTTATTAGCACTTTCACCAAGTGATGAACACATCATATTTATGATATGAATAAAATTTAAACTCTTGATACACGTGTGCATGGGAATCAAAATGATTCAGACACTGTTGTTGGCCGGCAGAAGAACAGTAGTCGCAGGTGAAGAAGTAATTAACACTAGTAGTAATCCACAGTAGATTAACTGCAGTGCATGGGAGAACCCACCACTCATTAACTCATTGGTCGTAAGCTGTCTTCCTCGTGGAGTACGTTTAACTGATCGTCGCTAAAATACTTCAAAAACAGTTCGAAATTTAAATTCGAGATTACTTGTGTGGAGATTATGGCAATCGAGTATCTACATGACAAACTTATCCGACTGGAGATAGGGATAGATTGCGCCTGTCATATCTGTAAACCAAACATGACTTGAGTATTACGATTGCCGATAGAGATAAGGCAATCGGCCTATAGTCATGGTTTGGTAAGATTGAGAAAATTGACTTAGAGTAAGATAGGGTTTCCAATCTGTAAGCCCTCCCCCAAGACTATATAAGAGGGGTGAGGGGCATTTCTTAAGGGAGATCATATGCTCGATCAGAAGTTAGATCAGTTTTTAGTCTTCAGCTTTAGATCACGAGATCAATAAAGACACTCGGCGGATCGAATCCACCGAAACAGAGTAGGGTATTACCTCGCGAGAGGGCCGAACCCGTCTAAATCTTCTTTCCTCCTAACCCATTGTGCTTGGCGATCTCGATCGCGACCCCGTAATTACATTGCCGAAACCAAGTTTCGACGGTTGGCGCGCTGTAGGGGCCCGCGCGTCGAGACTTCTTCAACAATCTCGCCGACAAGCGTGATGGGATCTCCTTCAGATTCGGCGACTTCGCCGCCAACTTCTTCGACGACTCCTCCTTCGACTCGGATTCAAACCAGTCGGAACGAAAGACCCACTCGGCGTCGTTCCGGCTCCCCAATAACGCCGAGATCTTCGATGACATCCTCAAGATCGAGATGCAATCTGCTCACTCCAACGAAGGACTTCACCGAGCACTGTTCGGATTGCCGAACACCGCCAAAATCTGCACCGATCTTCTCGTCTCTCCGACGGAGACGATCTACTCGGAAGAAGACCTCTCGGTCTGTTTGGGTTACCAAACGCCGCCGAGATCTACGGCAAACTCCTATCCCCCGAGTCGGGTTGACCCACTCGAGAAGCCCGCATCCCCAAGCCCCGACTCGGCGAACGATCCGACCCGGCTACCCAGATCAAGGGAGGTCGCCGTCATCCTCCCGTCATTCGGCTCATGCTCATCTTCGAGCTCAATGAATACCTCACTCCGCCGGCTTTGACGACCTCTACGGTATCCCCTCTGATGAAGCTGACGACTCCGACTGCCACAAGGACTACGAGCCGAAGTGCTTCGATGTCCTCATGGCCGAGCCGGACGAGTCCGACTCAGCCATGGCCAGGACGGTCGCTGAAGAAGAGCGAGCCAAGATTGAGCACGAGCGCAAGACGGCCAAAGAGGAGAAGCAACGCAAGGAAGAGGCTGACAAGAGGAAGCAGGATCTACGCGCAGCCGGACGATCCGCCCAGGAGGCCATCCTCCAAACGCGGGTTCGCAACAACAACATCTTCCGCACGCCACGCAGAACGCGTTGCCGCGCTCACGCTTTTGGACACCGTCATGGAGACGGCACGTCAATGTAACTCCGATACTCGACAAGATCAAGACCATTGTCGCAGCCACAGCCAACGGCCACCCCACCACCTCGGCACGAAGGCCGACTGAGTCCGTGGCTGAAACGCCCGACAAAAGCCGACTCCCGCCTCTAAGGTTAGGAGACTATAAGAGGCCCGAGCCAGATCGGTCGACGACAAGGCCAAGAGGCCCACCCCGCGAGTCCACACGTAAGTACAGAGCAAACGGCCGACTCCCGCGACAAACGACACCTGACGTCCACCCATCCACCACCGCGTCCGCCGCAACAACAGCTCCAGCTATCCAATAAGCCAGCCAAAGACCCCGTCGAGTGATCTGCGGGAGGTCCTCGATCGCCGCTACCAGGAGCGGGACCGACGCACTCGGGAAAATCGGAGGGATCACCGATAGCGGCGACGACGGAGTGTCGGCTTTCCTCGGGAGCTTCGCCGAGTGCACCGGCCGAATGGTTTCAAGCCCACAGAATTGAAAGGTACGACGGCAATACCGACCCCGAGTCATGGCTTACCGTCTACACTCTCGCCATCCGCGCAGCAGGTGGCGACAACAAGGCTATGGCCAATTATCTTCTAGTGGCCCTCGCCAACTCCGCCAGGAACTGGCTCACGAGCCTGCCAAGAGGCTCAATCGGCTCGTGGAGCGAGCTGAGGGACCACTTTATTGCCAATTTCCAGGGTACCTTCGAGAGGCCCGGTACACACTTCGATCTATACAACGTCATCCAGAAGCCGGACGAGCCTCTGAAGGATTACATCCGTCGTTTCTCCGAGAAGCGCAACAAGATCCCCAACATCACCGATGACATCATCATCGCCGCCTTCCAGAAGGGAGTCCATGATGAGCTGTTAATCGGGAAGTTCGGACGCAAGCCACCGAAGACGGTGAAATAGATGTTCGAGATGGCGAACTCCTACGCCAAGTCCAACGACGCCATCAAGGCTGCCCGTCAAGACCGGCCCGACAGGAGGGAAGACAAGAAGGCGGCAGGAAGCCGGAATCCTAAGAAGGATAACGGCAATAGCAACAACCAGGCCCAAAAAGATCGCAAGCGCCGACCTGAGGACCTAGTGGCCACAACCTCCAACACTCAACGCCGCCCCCGAGTCGCCGCCTACGACGCCATCATGAACGCCCAGTGCACTCATCATCCCAATCATAAGCACGCGGCTAAGGACTGCTTCATCTATAAACAGTTCGCCGAGCAGTACGCGGCGCAGCTCAACAAGAAGCCGACTGATGAGGCTGGTCCATCGGGCGCCAAGAAAAACAACGCGGCTGAGAATGCCGAACCTTTCCAAGATCCTGTGGGGGAGCTCAATCACATCTTCGAAGGGCCGCTAGCCTATGAATCCAAGAGGAAACAAGCTAACCGACCGAGAGGTCAACGCGGCTCAACCCGAAGTCCCTTAGTACCGCGATGGTCGGAAGTGGCCATCACTTTTGACCGCTCGGATCATCCTGACCGAGTGGTTCACCCGGGGCGCTATCCACTCGTCCTGGATCCCGTGGTCTGCAATATCAGGCTCAAGCGCGTCCTCATCGATGGGGGCAGCGCCCTCAACATCCTTTTCGCCAAGACCATGAATGAGATGCGATCCCGAGGGCGAATGAAGGCAAGCTCACCCCCTTCCACGGAGTCATCCCGGGCTATCATCTACACCACTCGGGCACATCTCCTCTCGTGTCACCTTCGGGGCTCGAGAGAACTTCCGAACGGAGAACGTCACTTTTGAGGTGCCCGACTTGAAACAAAGATACCACGCCATCATCGGAAGACCGCGCTTGCCAAGTTCATGGCGATCCCACATTACATCTACCTCTGCATGAAGATGCCGGGTCCCAACGACGTCATCACTCTTCGCAGCGATGTGAAGCAAGCCTTCACCTGCGATAAGGAGAGTTGCGACATGGCCCAATCTCGCGAGAGATTGCGCGGTCAGCAAGAAGTCCGATTGGCTGCATCGACTTCGGCAGAGGGCGAAGTCCCCGCGAAGAAGATAGCCAAATCGGGATCCGGCGATGCCAAGACCAAGAAGATCTCCCTTGATCCGTCGGATCCTCAAAAACTACCGTAATCGGCGCCGAACTAGATCCCAAATAGGAAAGCGCGCTCGTCACCTTCCTCAAAATAATAAAGATGTTTTTGCTTGGAAACCATCCGATATGCCCGGAATTCCTAGGGAGGTGATCGAGCACTCTTTGCACGTCAAAGATGACGCCAAACCGATAAAACAACGATTACGCAGATTCGCGCAGAACCGAAAAGACGCTATCAAGGAAGATCTCGCAAAGCTCTTGGCTACCGGCTTCATCAAAGAAGTCCTTCATCCCGACTGGTTAGCCAACCCAGTCCTGGTCCGCAAGAAGACGGGGCAATGGCGCATGTGCGTTGACTATACTGACCTCAACAAAGCATGTCTCAAAGATCCATTTGGGCTGCCTCGCATCGACCAAGTCGTAGACTCAACAGCCGGCTGCCAACTCCTGAGTTTTTTGGATTGTTACTCGGGCTATCACCAGATCAGCTTAAAAGAATCCGACCGCCTGAAGACATCGTTCATCACGCCGTTTGGGCCTACTGCTACATCACCATGCCTTTCGGCCTGAAGAACGCCGGCGCCACATACCAACGCATGATCCAAAGATGCTTCCAGACGCAGATCGGTAAGAACGTAGAAGCTTATGTCGACGACGTTGTCATCAAGACCAAGTAGAAAGAAGACCTGATCGCTGAGCTAGAAGAAACTTTTGCAAACATCCGAGCCTTCAGAATGAAGTTGAACCCGGAGAAGTGCACTTTCGGCGTTCCATCGTGCAACCGCTCGGCTTCATGGTGTCACATCGCGGCATTGAAGCCAATCCGAGAAGATCAACGCCATCTTGAGCATGAAGCCCCCGAGTAACCAGAAGGACGTCCAGAAGCTCACCGGCTGCATGGCGGCGCTAAGCCGCTTCATCTCTCGACTCGGCGAACGAGGCATGTCATTCTTCAGATTGTTAAAGAAGACAGACGACTTCCAGTGGACCGCGGAAGCCAACAAGGCCTTTGAAGATTTCAAAGAGTTCCTTACAACGCCGCCCGTCCCGGCCTCGCCCCCCCAGAACCTCTCGTTGCTGACGTTTCACCACTCACCAAGTGGTTAGTACGGTCCTCGCGGTCGAGCGTGAAGAAGAAGGACGACTCGAAGATTCGAGGCCGATCTACTTTGTTAGCGAAGTGTTGGCAGGAGCCAAAATTCGCTACCCTCAGGTACAAAAATTGCTCTATGGTGTTCTAATAACCGCGAGGAAATTGACACACTATTTTCAGGGTCACTCGGTCACCGTCGTCACTTCTTTTCCACTCGGCGATGTCATCCACAACCGGGAGGCGACCGGCGCATCGCCAAGTGGGCTCTAGAGCGATGCCATTGGACTTGACTTTTAAGGCGAGGACGTCCATAAAGTCACAAGCCTTGGCGGATTTCCTGGCCGAGTGGACTGAGCAACAAGAGAACGTACCTCGGGAAGACCTCCAACACTGGACCATGCACTTCGACGGATCCAAGAGGATCACCGGCCTGGGAGCAGGAGTAGTGCTGATCTCCCCAACTGGGGAAAGACTAAGATACGTCCTTCACCTCCACTTCTCCGCCTCACACAACGTTGCCGAGTACGAAGCTCTGCTACATGGACTGTGCCTCGTAGTCTCACTCGGAATACGTCGGATCATCGTGAAAGGCGACTCCCAGCTGGTCATCAATCAAGTAATGAAGGACTGGTCCTGTCTAAACGACACCATGGAGGCCTACCGACAAGAGGTCCGCAAACTTGAAGACAAGTTTGATGGGCTTGAACTCTCACACGTCTTGAGGCACAACAACGAAGCAGCCGACGAGTTGGCACAGTTTGGGTTCAAGCGCGAAGCTGCCCCAACAGACGTCTTCGTCGAGCACCTCTATGAACCAACCATCACGGCAAAGACAACTTCCAACGAACAAGCTGCGAACGAAGTCACCATGACTAACGCCGACTGGAGGACGCCACTCATCAAATTCTTGACTCAGCAAGAGCTGCTGGAAGACCGGGATGAAGCAGAACGCGTCCGACGTCGGTGCCAAGCATATGTCATGGTTGACTCCGATTTATACAAGATGAGCCCCTCTGGAATTCTAATGAGATGCATAACACCCGAGGAAGGGAGGCAGCTACTCCAAGACATCCACTCGGGCATATACGGAAGCCACGCGGCAAGCACGCACTCGGTCGGCAAAGCTTACAGACAAGGTTTCTTCGGCTCACCGCGGTCTCGGACACGGACAAAGTCGTACGAACCTCGCGAAGGCTGCCAATTTTTCGCCCGACAAAGCCATGTCCCGGCCCAGGAGCTACAAACAATCCCACTATTCTGGCCGTTCGCGGTATGGGGCTTGGACATGGTTGGCCCCTTCAAGAAAGCCCAAGAGGATTCACATACCTCTTCGTCGCAATCGACAAGTTCTCTAAGTGGATTGAAGCCAAGCCGGTCGCCACAATTACTGCCGACAAGGCACGGGATTTTTCCTCAACATCGTGCACCGCTTCGGCGTCCCAAACGTAATCATAACCGACAACGGACTCAATTCACGGGAGGCATCTTCAAGAAATTCTGCGAAGACTTCGGAATCAAGATTTGCTATGCATCGCTTGCCCATCCCAAAAGCAATGGACAAGTCGAACGAGCCAACGGCATGGTCCTTCAAGGCATTAAGGCCCGCGTGTTCGATCGTCTAAACCCTTACGCGTGCAAGTGGGTCCAAGAGCTTCCTCGGTCCTATGGTCTCTGCGGACCACACCCGCGGGATACCGGCCAAACTCCCTTCTTTTTGGTCTACGCCGCAGAAGCCATGTTGCCAAACGAGATGGAGTATGAATCCCTCCGTGTCCACGGCTTCAACGATGAACGCTACGACCCCGACCGAGTGGACGACCTCACCCGCCGGAAGAGGCCCGAGAGGCGCCCTTGTCCGCCGGCCAAATATCTTCAAGGGCTCAGCGATACCACGCCGCAACGTTCGAGCGCGAGCTTTCATCGTTGGCGACCTGGTTCTACGCAAGATTCAGACCACTAAGGACCGTCACAAGTTATCCCCCCTATGGGAAGGACCATACATAATCGCTGAGGTGACTCGGCCCGGTGCATACCGACTAAAGCGTGAAGACGGATCTATGATGGAGAACTCCTGGAACATCGAACATCTTCGACGATTCTATGCTTAATTTGACTAAGGTTTCATGTTTTCCTTGACTGCCAACCTCAAGCAAGATGACTTCTTGAGTTAGCAGTCGGGGGCTGTACACATGTCAATAAAGCTTAAGTTTTCCTCATCAACTTCTATGCATGATTTGGTTTATCATTGTTTAATGTTCCTTGATTCGAGTTCAGTGTTTAAGGACTGAGAGTTTTCTGATGACCCAATCGAGCCTAGGCTTGGTGACAGTCAGACGAAAATTACTTAAGAAATTTCACACAAAAACTCGGATCAAAGCATTAACATAAATAAACTAAATATATCACAAAGTCTGCATCAGAGCATCACAATCATACGATATTTACAAGCCAATGTTCACAAGACAAATTAAATCCGGAAGTTGTTCACTACATCGACAGAAATCTTCTTCGCCGATTCTCGCGCTTCACTCGCATGTCCAGGCCTCGCTCATCCGTGGTCCCGTCGCCGAAGCCCTCTCCGACCGAGTCGATATCCACTCGGGGTAGAGAGACTTGGTCTGCGCAAGAGCCAGGGCAGCCCCCATGTTGACGGCTTCGGTGATGTTGGCTAGATACTGGTCAGGGGCTCGCCTGAGCTTGTCGAAGACTTCAAATGGGTCCAATAAGCTGGTCCCGACCCCATGGTGGAACAAAGACAACAAAATCGGCGTCGCTGCATTGACGACCTCTTCCCGGACCTCTCCGGCTCATTTGACCCGCTCGAGCAAGACGTCATATTGAGCTCGAGTCTTAACCTTGTAAGCTGCCAAAAGAATCTGATCATGCAAAGCACTCGGAGATAAAGCAGCGCCAAGGATTTTACTTCGAAGAAGCTTACCTTCAAATTCGGCCTCCAGTTCGGCCTTGTCGAGGCTGACTGCCTCCAGCTGGACTTGGAGCGAGTGGACCTCCGACGAATTTCCTACAAGCAAAGAAGATCATCAACAACCGGGTTCAACGTGAGAATCATAAAGAAACTCCGAGAGATGAGCTTACTCCCGACGGATCCTCGGAGGTCGAGGTTCGCCTCCCGAAGCTTCGCGATCTCCCTCCTTAGAGCCGCCTCCCTCGACGCGGCTTCCTCTTGAGTGGTTTTCGGCTTTCGCGGACGTCCTTTAAGGAGCTCAGGTGAGGAACCGGCTTCTCCAAGACCTCGGACTTCGCCATGGAACGGCAGCATTCTCGCACGTGAAATCCGAGGAGTGACCGCCGAAAAAGATGATAACTCGATAAGAGAAAAAGACTAAGGCTTACGTTGAGTAGCCGAGTCGCTTCGTTTAAGCTTTCGACGAGGGCATCCCTTTCCTCCTTCTTAGCTTGCCTGTCCAAGATGATGCCCTGCCTCTGGCCTTCCGAGTCCCGCCACTCGATCTTGATCGGGGTAACCCAGGTTTCAGAAGACTGTAGCCTGGGGATTTCCTCCACTGTGGCTGGCAGATAGGAAGAACAAATGAAGACATGAAAGATTCAAACTAAAGAGCAAAGACAATATTTTGATACAAGACTCACCGACTTCAGTGGCTGCGCACTTGGGTGGAATGCCCGCCGGGCCTCCTTCTTCCGGCTCTTCGCCGAGTGATCCTCGCCGGGCCGACCGAGCCGTGGCCCGAGGTTTCCTGCCGCCGATCGATTTCCACGGACGTCCCCTGGGCGATCGGGGGCTCCTTCCTTGAGGTATCCTTCTTCGGAGGCGATGGTTTTTTGCCCGGAGCGCTCTCGCTCAGATGCGGGCTCCGAGTCTTCGGCTCCGCAGGTTTGGGCGCCTCGGGAGCAACGGCAGGAGACGGCCCCTCACCCTTCCCGGAAGGATCAATGTCCCGGGGCCTCCTGCAATAACGAATACAATGGGATGAAGACAAAGAAAGTTTTCAAAAGGTTCGGACTTCGCCATGAAGCATACCTAGACGACGGCGGATCTTCGGCGCGCTTTGGCGACGGCCTTGGAGGGGTCGCTCCTGGAGGAGCCGGGACATCGTCGTTCGAGTCGTCGATGACGAGCCTCCTCTTGCTCGCCCGTTTGTTGGTGTCCTCACTCGGGGCCGCCCGCTTCCCGACTGGATCACTTTGGATTTTTATCCCGCCAGCCGGCCTCTTGGCAGGGCGACGCGGCACGTCATCGTGGGACACCTTGTACGGTTTTGAAGTAACAGAAGCATTTTCCTGCAAGAGAAGTTCGCACAACACTAAGAGACAAGACATCAAGGTTGCAAGACATCATGAAGCGGCGATCGACTACCTGGAGGAGGAGGCCGGTGGATGCCGAAGGGGAGGACTCGGCGAATGAGGGCGCGCTCAACCGCAATTCCGTCGAGAAGATTTTGTACATCCGGATCTTCGTGATCTCGTCGAGTGGATCTTGATCTTCCCGATTGGGGTCCTTCCCGCCTTCGTATTCAAAGGCCGGCTTCGACCGCTCTTTAATTGGAGCCAGTCGGCACCGGATGAAGTGCCGAGTGATCTGTTCGCCGCGAAGACCTCTTTGCTTCATTGCTAGGATCTTCGCTAGCAATTTGTTGGCCTCATCCCAATCTTGAGCCACTGGAACAGTGCTCCAAGTTGGCCTGGGGACAGGGGGAAGGCCGACGAAGGCTGGCAGGCTGGGTTCAGGGTTGCTGATATAGAACCAGCTCGCGTGCCATCCCTTATTGGAAGATTTTAAGGGAAGGGAAAAGTACTCCTTGCGTAGAGATCCGCGGAGTTGGAAACCTGCCCCGCCAACGACGCATGGGTGGTCCTTGTTCGGATGCGGCTTGAGGTAAAACATGCGGCGGAAGAGTTGGAAGTGGGGGAGGATGCCAAGGAATGCTTCACATACATGGATGAAAAGAGCGATGTGAAGCATGGAGTTGGGGTTCGATAGTAGAGTTGAAGCCCGTAATAATCCGAAGCCCAAGAACTCGGAGGTGGGAATGCCGAACCCGCAATAGAAAAAGAGGTGAATACAATGAGCTCACCGGTGTTCGGGGATGGAAAGTCCTCACTGCCGCGGCGCCGCCCACGATCTCCTTAGGAGGAAGCACCCGTGCTTCACCATCTCCTTGAGGGTGGATTCCCTCACATCCGATGTGGCCCATTGGTCAAAGGGGATTCTCTTTTCCTCCGCCATGAGTGTGGTTTGGATGGGAAGTGGATCCGGTCGGTAAGAATGGAGATTTTGGCAAGGGATCTTGGAAGATTGGTGCTGGGGTGTTTGAGGCAAGAAGCGAGCTCCTGGATGAATGGATTTGGGTGCGCGCGAGTCTAGGGTTCTTCGCAGGGAACCGGTGAACAAGTCTTTCGAAAAGAGGAATTTTGGAAGACGAAGAGGCGGGGACGACCTCGAGGCTTTATAGAATGATTTGAGGGTTGCGCTAGGTTTCTTGTGATTGGGCCGAGCCCATGAGAGAATCTGCGACCCAGTTAAGGTGTGGCCCGACGCGTGTCCTTAGGGACTTAAGCGGATGAGCTTAAGCAGATTTGTCCTGACAATATGCGCGTGTCCGAATGCCCTGTACCTTTGGAAATCCTTTCATACCGCGGTTTGCTTGACTTCATGAGAAGCTGGCACGATGCAACTTGGAAGGTGACCAACAGTTAAGCTTTTATAGCTGCCTTGATGATAAGGGTTGTTTGGTTTTTTAGCATTTGACTAAGTGATTATGTCAATGTTATTTTCCACCTTGGTGAAGATCTTTATAGATTAAGACCAGTATTATGGCAAGAGCTATTTAATAACTTGGTCATATTTTTCATACGATTGAAAGATTTCGTTTTCCCATGAGGGACGATTAAAATATTTGTTCCGGGATGACTCGGACAGATCCACCCGGATAAGCATGAGCTTGCCGAGTGCATTTCACCCACGAGGGTTGGTTGGGTTATTTGTTCTGAGATGACTCGGGCAAAATCACTAGGATAGGCACAAGCTTGCCGAGTAATGAGGTTGCTTTAGCTTGAGCTAAGCATCTACATGAGAATGATTTTTTATAGTCCTTGACTATATGCTTAGTCTGTTTTTGACTAACCACATAGTCGGGGCTACACTAATTAGGTACATCGAGATGCACCTAGATATTTATTTTTAAGAATTTTTAGATATTTTCCACCCTTCACGTCTTGGAGCCACTCGGAAGATTCAGCAGAGATGATGGAATCACTCGGTGCCGAAGCACTCGGCCAAAGAGGTTTTTGGCTGCGCATCGTTTTGGTTTGAAGCCGAGCCGTCTCGTCGACCGAAAAGGACTCGGGGGCTACTGTGGAGATTATGGCAATCAGTATCTACATGGCAAGCTTATCCGACTGAAGGTAGGGATAGATTGCGCCTGCCATATCTGTAAACCAAACATGACTTGGGTGTTGCGATTGCCGATAGAGATAAGGCAATCGGTCTATAGTCACGGTTTGGTAAGATTGAGAAAACCGACTTAGAGTAAGATAGGGTTTCCAATCTGTAAGCCCTCCCCCAAGACTATATAAGAGGGGTGAGGGGCGTCCCTTGAGGGAGATCATATGCTAGATCGAAGTTAGATCGCTTTTAGCCTTCAGCTTTTAGATCACGAGATCAATAAAGACACTCGGCGGATCAAATCCACCGAAACAGAGTAGGATATTACCTCGCGAGAGGGCCTGAACCTGTCTAAATCTTCTTTTCCTTCTAACCCATTGTGCTTGACGATCTCGACTGCGACCCCAGAAATTACATTACCGAAACCAAGTTTCGACACCTTGCGCTCCAAATTAGCGACACTAGTACTGAGTATTATATTATATATTATATATATTATAATGCGCCGTCCACGAAAACTGAGTACAAACTGCTGGTAATGACAGGAACAGCATTAACTGGAAGCACTGTTCATTCTCCGCAAATCACAAGTTGATTAAGTCGCTAACTCGTGGGGATTTGATCCAACCAACTGGAGTATACGGTATGTATAACACTTATAAACTTGTCACGCGTGTATACGTGTCGGCGTGTATATATCTTTACGCACTCCCAAATTTTAAATCACATATCTATATCATAGATATCCGTACATCGTAAGGAGCCCAAAGATTTTCAAAATGTTGTGCTGCAAAATTATTTAATGCATACTATACTACTATCTCTCTCTTTAATTTTCACGTGATGCTGCCGTATAGGAAGGTACCAATCCTGCTGTACTAAATAAACTAAAAGAGACAGTAATTTCACATTATGAATAAAAATAATTTTTAACAGCAACTATGTATATGCAGAGACCAGATGAGACCATGTTGTTAATATAATCATTCGTTGACCAGAATTGAGGGATCGATAGCTCAACACTATGAAATTTCCACAGGGGAATCAAGATTAGGGATTAATAAATCAAAGCTGTGGTTAAACTGCCACCTGTACATTAATTTGGCCATGCATACTTATGACCCTTTTCTGCTTGCATTTCTTTCCCCACACACCAAATTAACTATAGCTTGGCCTTGGCAGCGCGGCGCCGTGGACGTGGCCATGGCCATGGTGCTCGCCATCCTCTTCTTCTTCTGCTTCCTCCTCCTCTCCTCCGCCGCCATCGCCTTCCTCCTCCTCCGCCACTTCCTCTCTGCGCTCCGGCGCCACCGGGCTGCCGCCACCGCCGACGACGCCGAGGCCGCAGGGGCGGGAGCACGACAGCTGCCTCCGCCGTGTTCTCCTCCTCAGCAAGAGCTGCCCTTGTTACGACCCGCGAAGGAGGAGACCCTGCTGCCGGTGGGAGGAGAGAAGGAGGGGGAGCCTCGGAAGCTGACGTGGCGGGAGGTGGAGGCGCTGACCGGCGGCTTCGACGAGGCGGCGGTGGTGGGGCGAGGCGGCTCCAGCACGGTCTACCTGGCCATGCCCTGCAGAGTCGAGGCGGCGCCGCCCGTGGCGGTGAAGGTGCACCGGTGGTGCGGCGGCGAGCGGCGGCTGCGCGCGTTCCGGCAGGAGCTCGACCTGCTCCGCCGCCTCCGCCACCCGCACATCGTTGCCCTCCTCGCCTACTCCGACGACCATGGTACACGTCACTCTCCTACTACTACTCGAACTGCTTGTGTGTGTTTTTCTTGCAGAAATTATTGAAGCTTTGACTCTAAGCTTACGTTACCTCGTCTTGGTGTGGTTAAAGTCTTAAAAGGGAATATTTTTTTTTTCTATTATTCCCTTGTTTTACACTGCATGCAAGATGCAACTTTGATGCTAGCTTGCTGCTTGCTATAGTTTTCTTTTCTCATTTATTTACTTTGCTTAATTTCTTTCTCCTCTTAAGATTTGTTAACAAATTAGCTCGATATGAATACTAGTATGATGTTACATTTCACCTCGCCAAATTTCAAATCGAACGAATAAAACGTGTAGAGAATTTCATGCGTACGTAGTACGGGAGAAAACAATAAAAAGAAGAAAGGGAGATTACCTCCTACCTACCGATCGATTGAGAAAGAACAAACGTCACTTCACTGTAGCCTATTTATTTCTAGTACGTTAACGAGTAACGACCTGTTATTTTCATCCCAATTCGTCGTCCAAAACATAACTCATTTTAATCCTAATTCTAATTAAGTTTTGATCCCCAAATGAAATTGCAAATTTTTTGTACTTCATCTAATTAACCTAGCTACTATTAGAGATATATATAGAGAGAGATAGAGAGTAAATTTTTTTGTTAATTAAAGAGATTAGTTAAAAGTAATTTTGTTACTGCGCGCAGAGGAGGGAGGCGCACTGGTCCTCGAGTACCTCTCGGGCGGCACCCTCGCCGACCGCCTCCACGGCGGAGCATCGCCGCCCCTGCCATGGCGCCGCCGCATGCGCGTCGTCCACGACGTCGCCGGCGCGCTCGAGCACCTCCACGACGGCCCTGGCGGCGCGCCTCCCGTGGTGCACGGCGACGTGTCGGCGTCCAACGTGCTCCTCGACTGCCGTGGCCTGGGCGCGCGGCTCTGCGACCTGGGCTCCGCCTGCGAGGGGTTCTCCGCCGCCGTCGCGCCCACCAGGGCGGCCGTCGGCTCGCCGGGCTACGTCGACCCCTTCTTCCTCCGCACCGGCATCGTCTCCAAGAAGTCCGACGTCTACAGCTTCGGTGTGCTGCTGCTCGAGGCCATCACGGGCTCGCCGGCCGCCGGAATACCCGGGCCGGACGGCGCCGGCGGGGGCAACCTGACGGCGCGGTTGCTGCCGCGTGTCACGACGGAGGGGGTGGACGGGCTCGTGGACCGTAGGCTAGGCGATGAGTATGAAGTGGCGGAGGCCGGTGACGTGGCGAGGATCGCCGTCGAGTGCCTGGCGGCGCAGCCGGGCCTCCGCCCGACGATGGCGCAGGTGCGCGCGGCCATCGCGGAGAAGGCGGCGAGGTCCATCTCCATTGCTCATCACGAGTTGCACGGCTCGAACTCCACATGATGAATATTGGATTACATTTTATTTTGTTCTATTTTTTGTAGATGATTTTACTTAGCTTTTTTTTGTATGTGTGTTTTATTATTGGCAAGGTAATTGATTAATTGTAGGAAACGATGAACACTGCTTAGAAAAAGGACTCAATTAATTGCGCTAAAAAAGGGACTCAATTAATTAGAGTGAAATACTGGAATGTAAATATCGATTTCTTAATTAAGAGTGCAGCTTGTGCATTTGGATGCTCTTGGGTTTCAGGTGTGGAACTGACAGACAAAAACTAATCATACAGAAATGAGATGGGCTCAATGATTCAATCATGATGGTGCATGTCTTTGGATGGATTGCATATGATTAGATACAGTAGTTGAAGAATTTGAGGTAGCATTGGATGGATTGCATATGATTAGATACAGTGGCACAGTAGCGAGCTCCGTTGCCTTTTGCTTTGTCTCAAGCCCTGATAATTGGCAGGTCTGCAAACTTGCAAAGGTTTCTTGCTGGACCACAGCATGGAAGATATTGCCATATGCAAGCTGACAAATGCAGAATGTATTTCCAGTAGGTACAACAGTTAAGTCAAAATAAAATTCCATTATCTAAAATGGGAGAACAAAATGCGTTATCACACACTCTTGACTTGCTGCCAATCCTACTATGTTAGTTCTATGAATTAAAGACCAACAAGATGTTTTAAGAACACAGATAATAATGATGAGTTACAACTCTCATGTCCAATAAAACCAAATGATTTCTATTGATGTTTCTCTATATCACTGGGTCTTCTGCATGGAACCCTTCAAACACAAAGATAGAGGGAACACAATTCTGATGGCACTACATAAAGAAACCTCTGAAAACATTCAAACTTTGGACAAGACTCTGAACACAATTCTAATGCCACTAAATAGAGCCACAGAAGCATTTATATGGTCTGACCTGTGGACTGTTAATTTTCAGCATGTTACTAGTTCTCTGCAATTAGAGCCACGGAATCTACTGACTACTGACATAATACATTATAGTTCTCTGCAATTTTAGACAAGCTCTGTTAGCACATACAAATCACATAAATTTAGCATTCCCATCTGTGGTAAAGTTAAGACAGTGTTTTTAATCGTTCATTGACCGTAGAATATGAACTTCAATGTGAAACAATTACCAAAACACAAAATCATGGGCAGCCAAAACATTGAGGAATTTACAAGAGAGATGGTGTGTCAGCATTGCTGTTTCCAAGCATGGAGTCACCATTCTGGGTCACTTTGTCAGTTTTGGTGTTGACGACTGAGATCCTGCCTGCTCTTTGCTCTTTTCATTTTTGCTTTGAACCTCAATTTTAACATCAAAGTCTCCATCGTGTTGACAAAGTTGCCGACTGCCATTACCACCAGCAAGATCCCACAAACTACAACCTGGTAAGTGAAAAATGACATCATTATAAATTATCAGTTGAGGACAATCAGCATCTCAAGGGTGCTTTGGGATTGTTTAGCTTATAGCTTCATCAGCACATTACATTTTCTAAAAAGTTTTTTTTCCTTTCAAATATCACGGAAATGCATTTTATGCAGATGACTGAGCAAAAAGGCCAACAACAGTAAATTTGAGCAAGGAAGCAATCTAAGTCTCATGAGATCTGATTGACTAGCAACTGCAAAAACTACATAGTTGATAATTCTTGCCTGCCATTCCGATGCAAGTCCGTGCAAAGCCGTCTGAAGAAGTAATACTCCAACATATCCTTCGAAAACCTGAAAACACATAGCATCCAAGATGAAGCGCATTAGTGCAGCATGAAAGATATAATGGTTAATTATATCTGTTTTCACATAGCATCTTTGTGCTAACATCCAGAATTCGGAAGCAAACTTCAGCAAGGAAAAGAAACAAGTGACTAAAATATCAAGAACCAACAACATGAGACAATATATTCTGGATGGGGGGCTACAATTACTAACAACTTGGATCTGCCATGCTTTCAGCTCACATGACACATTTACACACACCTGTAATGTGAAAAGGACAGGGTAAAGTAGCAACAGCTGCCCTTCCACACCAGCTGTTTCTCCAGCAACAACATCCATTCTTTTAGCCTGCATGCAATTAAATATGAAACAGAATAAATAACAACACAGATGGAACTTGAGAAAGGTACATAGATGATACAATATACAGTATCATTTCAACAGTCTATTGAGTTGTATGAACGACCATTGCCCATAAGAGTTATATTATTAAAAGACCAGAGCATCTTCTCTTACTTAGTTTCAATGATATTCCGAACTCTTAGCCGATATGCAAATATCAACAAACATCAAGCAAATTAGTGCATTAAATTGCTTTTGATAAGCATCTGGATTGTGTACATATCATTTGAAGATGATACTCATTTGAATCTTATTCTTGGAACATATGTTATACACCTTCACTTGACACTAAAAAGATATGTTATGAGTACTGTCTTGAAGTAAGACATGAACCACAGAACCTTACCTTTCCTAGAGCTATCCGGGTACGCAATCTTTGACGCTGGTACCTATTCTGTAGATGCATTGCAATTCCTTGCATGATTGCCCACCGCAGGAAAAGTTGTACCCCCCTCTGAAAAAAAAGAAGTCATAGTGTCTGAGTTCAGTGTTCCAAAATTTGAAGGTTTGATGTCAAAGTGAGCGCCAGTTTCCTCTGAGAAATGATCATATACCTGCTTGCTGGAACAATCAGGCTGTCCCTTTATCTCCCATGTAAGGCTAACAAGAGCCATTAGCATCGCTAAATAGTGGTGGTATATCCACCTGAAAAGATGATAATGCATTCCAAAGTAAGTGCTTTGGAAGGAAATTGATTTTGCTAGACTAAGTGAACAAACTAAACATGGGTTTTATGAATATCGTTAAAAGATGTTTTGATATAAGATCTTTCCCATACCAACAAATTAACTGACATATGGTAAAGAATCAAACACTTTTGTCTGTCCATGCATTAAAAATGGATATTTGCCATAAAATTGTTGAGTGCTGCAGTTGACAGTTTCCGTAAGCAATGAAATTCAGACACATACCAAGGACGAATATCACTTCCATTTACAATCAACACATTCTCCCGCAGAGCAAAACTAGTGTAAAGGAATAGTAGCCAAGCCTGTTAAGTGGAACAAATAAACTTTAGATCATTTCTGCTGGACAGCAAAATCATACATAGAGAAAATATATTCAGGGTCAATCACTGCACGGCACTAAATACCTGGTACATCTGAACTGCCAAGGCTGGAAGGCATCCATCCCATATCCACCATCTAAGTAGGAGGAGAATGGATGGGAACAATAGAAACATATAGGCAGCCCTATCCTGTAAATAATTTGAAACCATCAATACTGTCAGGCATGACATAAAAAAAATATAGTAGCGAAAGTTATACCAAGTATACTCTACCAGTTAAGCCACTATGTTCAATTTAGAAAGGATGCTTGAATTTGACATGAAAAAGAACACTTACATAACCTTTCAACATAATTTCCAGAGTATTAGTCCAGAATTGCATGTTTCCCGTATTTACTAATCAAACCATATGACATACAAAACAGGTTTGAGGTTTTGTCAGCATGCTTTCTGAGATTGAATACACACCATACTCGTTGACCTTGTTAATCTGAAATTTACTTAGATTTTTGTAGAAAATGGTAGTACTTCTCTTCAATAGTGATTCTTATCACAGAACAAAATTTAAAGAACACGCCAATTGGAGTAATCATTGGAAATTTAGAATGCTTAAGCCATCAAAATAAAACTAATCAACAATACAGATAACTTTATTAAATTGGTCCAAGCAATCATATCCAAAGTAAATACATAAGCTTTCTAAAGAAAAATATCGAAGAAGCATCTAAAGTCTACCCTGTAATTGTTGTACTCGTCCTTCACTCTGAGCTTATCTTCTTTTCTTTCCACCCGCACATTTACAGGGCCAAGAAATGTCTTGAGGAACTTCCCTACATTTCAAGGAGAAGTGAATTCCATAAATAACAGTTATATTTCCCTGAGACAGGCATGGGGGGTAAGATAAATCATAGCATACCATTCCGCTTGCTTGGGAGAAATGCAGCCACGTCACTATCTGAGATTGTTACCCTGGCACGCTCCAGTTCCTCCTCAACCTATATAGATAAATGGCAGAATGAGACAATTCCCACAGAAGACACAACAAAAGTACAGAAGAAAACTATATATTATAAAAGAGGTACAAAAGGTAAGTAGAAAATCTAAAAGGAGGGCAATAAACTTGGACATGCGGACGGAGACTCTTATATCAGTTTAGAAACAGGTCAAATTTTGTCACTTGTGCGTGCTAAAGAAATGCATGGGAGACAGTGGAGATTAAATCTGGATAGGTTGTCATAATCCTCTAGGTTGAGATTAACCCTTTTGGCTTAGCAACGAGAGAGCAGTGGACAATGTTGGCATGAACTGAGAAAGAATCCAGGTACTCAGCTACCAAGTGAATGTATTGCAAAGTTGCACGAGCGTGAGAGAGAGCGAATATTCCAAGGGATCTCTAAACGGAACGGTAAAGGATTGAGACAGATTTCTGACGGGATCTATAGTTTACCTAAACTGCCTCGAGATTTCAATACAAAAACAACAATAATAATCGCTGGCCATGGCCAGCATCCAGCTCGATGCACATGCCTCAAATTCCAAACTTTGAGAGCCAATAGGGAACATGTAATTGGAGACATCTCCAGGGAGACCAGATCGCGGGCATGCAAACTTCACATCTCAAGCCTCTAGGCGAAGGCGTGAAGCGCCGTACGCGTAGGAGCAACCCCACCGTTCTGCTTTGCGAGCTAATCACGAATCACGATCTAAAGTAAGTAGCTCGTAGGTTTCAATTCCAAGCCACCGTACGGGGCGACGCGAGAGAGAGAGAGAGAGAGATCGAATTGGACGCAAGCGCGGGGAGAGGGAGAGGGAGAGGGAGAGGAGATGAGTAGAAGAGATCAACGGGATGCAGTTACCTTGTCGAGCGTGGTGGGGGCGAGGGTGGAGAGGGAGCCCTGGAGGCGGCGGAGGTCGGCGTCGAGCGCCGTGGCGCGGCGGCGGAGCGCGTCCTCGTCGGCGGAGCGGCGGGCGACGAGGGAGGTGGCGGCCTCGCGCAGCTCCCGCGCCGCCTCGGCCGCCGACGCCGCCTGGGACTCGAGGGCGGCGCTCGCGTCGCCGTCGGTCGCCATTGCCTCAGCTTACGTTTTTGGGTTTCGCGGCGGTGGAGGGGGAAGAGACGAGCGGTGGTCGTCTTCTTTCTTGTAAACAAGAGACGGACTTCTTCTCTTCTCTCCGTCTCGCGTGAGGATGACGCGTGGGCCCATGTCTCCCTATCCTACTGACCAACGGGGTCCACAAAGACAAGCCACGGTTGCCTCTCTTTTCGTGATTCTGTCGTCACCTACCATCCCAACATAAAACATTATTATCGCTGATTATTTCTTTAAAATTATATATTTTCTAAAAAGAATCTATTGATTGCTTAGATTTATTGATCTCTATTTGTTAAGTTTATTTATCAAAATAATTAATTTATGTATATAATCGTGTAGATAATTTTAGTGTAAATAAACTGATCAATGATCTGTTTTAAACTGCCCAAAGCAGAAGAAGAGGAATATTACACTAGTGCTAAATTGCTGGTAAATACACTGCTGTCTCTAGTACCACGGTTTGAGTAGTTAACTACCGCTGTCACCATTAATTAATCAGTAACAATCCTCGTCAGGGATTTCATTTTAACGTCTACATTATGCTTACAGGAAGAATTGGACGTGCAACTAAATTGCTCTTCTTCTCAAAGCAGAAAAATACTAGTACTAAACGAGAACGAATTCTAGTTACACACACGTGTGCTCCGCTCCTTTAATTCGATCGAAATTCCAAAGATAGAATATGGTCGTTTTAGTAGAGAACCATATAATTTTCAGATATTTTCTGTGTACCACATAACATAGATAAAGGCTATAATAATGCTAAAGATATCTTCTAAAAAATAAAAAAAAGAATGAAGCGGTTCAGAGTCTTTAAAAAGGAGAAAGAACGCTGAGTAGGTCGCGGATCCTGTTCTTTTGTAGAGGCTGGTCTAAACTGAGTGCAAATTATTTTCTTCTCAATTAAATATTTTTACCTCTTAATCTAATGACAAAGTAACTGAGCTTAGGCTGTGTACGGCAGTTAGTTTTTTCAACTTATCTATCGTTTTTCGTTAGCACGTTTTTTAAATTATTAAACGGTATGTTTTTGCTAAATAATTTTATATGAAAGTTGCTTTAAAAAATATTTATCCAATTTCTTTTTCTAAACCGTTAAACGATATGTTTTTCTAAATAATTTTATACGAAATGTGTTTTAAAAAATTATTTATCCAATTTTTTAAAAACTAACTAATATCTAATTAATAATATATTATAACTTATTTTGTTTTAAGTGTACGAGAGATTAGTTTCTAACCTGTCTAACCGAAGATAGCCTTAGTCTTATGGTGGAACGCTACAAAGACAGCAGCTTAAAATTTTATCCAAGCCCAATTCCCAGAGTCATTTGTTGGCACTTTCTGCCAAGTGAAATGCTGAACTAATGTGAAATATTCTTCAAAATGGATCTGAATTTTGTCAGCAGTTCTGCATGTACCACAGTCAAAAAGTATTACGGCTATCTGGACTGCTCATCCATTACCGTGAAACTGTTTTACTAGTTTACACAAAGAAAACTATGGGTGTATTTAGTTCCCACGGACTTTGGATATTATTTTGTAGTATTAAATATAAACTATTTATAAAATTCATTTATAATCGGTAACTAATTGACGAGACAAATCTAATGAGCTTAATTACGCTATGATTTGATGATATGATTCTACAACAAACATTTGCTAATCATAGATTAATTAGGTTTAATAGATTTGTCTCGTCAATTAGCCATCAATTCTGTAATTATTTTTATAATTAGTTCATGTTTAATCCTTTAAATTAATATCCAAACATCACGGACTAACGATTATTCCCGGGTCCAAACACCACCTATACTAATAATGACAGCAATACAGTTTAGTTTACTATGCTCCGCCCAATTTGACGAAAGTTGACAAATGTCAGTACAAAACAGTGCAGTTCTATGCACCAATATTAGTGGAAACTGCATGATCTCCCAACGTATTTCAGGCAGGGAAAATGAGACCTCAAGGGACAGGGAAAAAAGAAGATTCCAAAAGGTAGACTGCAAAATGTAAGCACCGAAGATGAAAAGGCGCTGAGAGAACATATGCAGAATGGAATGTTACCCAAGTCATGTTCAAATATTCTGTTTCACATAATAAAAGAGCTATCTGCCAAGGAATATTTACCAAGACGGCATACATTCTAACAGAAATGATAACTACAGATCTTGTCAAGGTTCAGATGACCTGACCAGTTTCAGACAATCCATTGGGGCCGATCACCTCTCGATTTGCCATTGGAGCCTGATCTTGTAACTAAAAGCAACCCCAGTGTTCAGAATCAGATGCATTATGAAAGTCGTCCACTTCAGTTGAACTGGTTGTGAGTTGTGAGGGTCTCAAGAAGGCATCTATAAAATAAAGGCAAAGACCCCATGCAGATCAATTCACAACTTCAGATACATGGTAAATCACAGAATAAGATGCAAGAGCTATGCACTGGAATAAGCAATCTGAAGACAGTCAGCCTACTTCACAGATCCTGTAAGCAACAGCATAGCAGCAGCAATCCTGACAAAGCATTTCTACGTAAACTGCATCTATACACAGTAAACAGTTCCAGAATTGGCATAGTAAGGTTCATGGTAAACAGATAATGCTCATGTAGTCAGTTTTGCCAGCTTCAACTACCAGCACCATACAGTATATAGATCCATGACGACCAAGACGCAGTAAGGAATATTCAACATTAAAGTTAAGAAGTTATACATAGACACATAATACATGTACTGGGTATTAAAAATTCCAGAATCCAGATGGAAATGATACTGACATGAATGTCAGTTGAATGCACATAAAAGTAAAGAATAATGTAAATAGAGGTGCAGGGTTGTAATAACAATATGTGCTTGACCAATTATCTTCTTAAAATTCATTGATTCTCATATTTATACTCCTACTTCTTAGATATACTGAAATACTGTATCAAAATTGTACTTCTGTTGCTGATTTTCTAATATTTCCACCATGCTACTTGAATAGATAATAATTTATACAATCCTAAAAGACAAGAAAGAAACCAATGGAACTAAAAGAGAGAGAACAACCATACATGGAACAAAACTCGAAAGGAAATAATATACATAAAGCTAAAAAAACACTAAGACTTTAAGGGCATCAATGCTCAGTGTCCGAATACTGTTTAAATAAGTAGGAGCAAAGCAAAAGGAAATTATTGGACTTTTCTATAGAGACAAGCATGACAGGCCATACATACATTATACAACCCAATGCAGAGCTCAGCAATGCATCAACGGTCCATGTTTCTCCAAGCAGGGAAGAGCATCCCAAGCCTTGTAGTGTATGTAATCCCCTGTCTCCTCCATATAACAAATATGCATAATTAGATAAAGACACTTGAGACGACCGATGTTGAATGCCAATAAGTAGGCAAAATTACTAATTCGTATGAAGCAACAAAATATAGGTATGCAAATCCATTGTTATTTTGCATAAATTTTTTTATCAAGTACATCATTGATTATCTTTTGACTTTTCATAAACATGAGCGAGCAAACTGTATCATTTTCCTCTATTAGCATGTGAACAAAGTAAGACACGATTACTCATTGCACGCACCAGCATTCTAGAACCTGACCAGGATACTATCAATAATTTTCAGCTGCTCCATTTCTTCTGAACTAGCAATTCCAGGATCCACATAGCACAACTGAAAACGTTGAAGGCATATCAGAATTCTATGAAGTGCACAACCCTTTCGGAATTCATAAATTTTGAGTGATTTGATGTACCTGATACTGTGGCTTCCTAAGAGTGTGGACACCTCTTTTCACTAGACGCTGCCATCCTGTCTTGCTTCGAAGAGCCGTCTCCAAATCTGACGTTCTCTGTAACCGCTAGAGCAAATTTTATATCTTAATTTGGCAGAGAAATGTAGAACAAATTTTCTGGATGTGTACAAAAGATTGAATAATAACAAATATGCACGATTGAACAAAAATTAAGAGGAGTAATAATTACCATAAGTCAAACATCCATGTGGGTCACGAATTTAACGTTTAGAATTTAAATAAATGAAGAATGAATGGACAAAATGATATACTACAAAATGAATAATAACAACTTTCTTTTTCTTTTTCTTTTTCTTTTTTTTGAAAAAGGAATAGTACCAACAGCTTACATGGCCAGGGTCCAAAATCAAAAGGGTAAATCGATCTTGATTCCCACGTTGACCATTTTGCTTTTGGATCCCAACTATGGTTCTGGAATGACCTTGATGTTGGAAATACAATGGGCTGCGAATAACACACACTAGTCAGTCTACAACATTCTTAAGCCTAGCGTTAACATGCACTTACGAAAGCTGCAAGCATTTCAGATGGTGAGATTGAACATTTCTGAGAACAGGAGATCCCTTACGTTTTATTACTCACAAGCACACGCCTTGAATTGTCCGACCTATCAGAATGCCTGCTAGCAAAGTAGTTCCAGATCCAGTCGACAAGAACCTGTTGGCCTCTCATGTTTTCAGCATCTTCTCGACAAAGTTCAGAAGATGTAGATGTTGGAGAAACATTCTTTATCAAGAACTTGTCCATTGGCCCTTGTACTCTTTTTGGTGCATGTTTTCCATTCTTACTGTGAGGACCTGATGATTCCGTGCTATCAAAATCTACAACCCTTGCGTGCAAACCAAAAGAGCGGAGAAGGGCAGCACATTCCGTGGTCCCTATCCACTTCTTGGAGCCATAAACTTTGTTATGAAAATGGTTTGAGCCAAGGGTATCAAATTTCTTATCCCAAGCAATCTCAAGCCACCTCTGAAGTGAAGGGATGTCAGGAACAAATCCAGAACCACCAAATAAAGCCTCCCTTGCTTCCGGCCTTTGCTTCAGCAAATGAGAGCTCAGCATCTGGATATTTCTCCACCCACATCCCCACCCCTTATCTTCGGATGAAAGACTCTGATGGTGATCAACATGTCCTGATATTATACTTGTTGATGAACCTGCTTCTGATTCCAGGCAGGCTCTCAACAAGTTCATAATGCCGCCTTGTATTTCCTGAACATTGCTTCGGAGTTGCGCTTGGAGCAAGCAAGATACTTTCTCATCCAAAACAAGAGATGAGCTTCCGGTGATGCTTGAGGAGGCTCCTTGAGCATGAGGATCACCAGCGAATGGATCGATACATTCTTGAGGAGTGTCCTGCAAAAGAGGACAGCTACATGGGAAATTTTTTCACTCCTTATAGGGGAAACAAATTAAGTAGTAGGACAATGAGAGCAATATTTAGCTAGTTGCATAATAGGCGGGACAGGAGTGTAATTGTTACTACGAAATGTTTGCAGCATAAGTTAAACTTAAGAATGACAAGGCGAGCAGCAGAAGAAGAGTAGTGGAGCACAAACCAGCAGCAGGGGATTGGGCGTGGATTGAGTGAGGGCGATTTGCTGGGCCAATTCCATGTCGGTTTGGAGTTGGTCATCGTCAAAGTGGGCATTTGCATGCCTAGCAAAGAATCAGTTTGGTGAAGCACGGACCAGAATGGACAGCAGTAAGCATACTGTAACACATTGTAGAGACTAGAGAGGAGAAGAAGAAAGAGGAAGAGTTTAGAGTTATACCATTGGAGCTCAGCCGTAAGAACCTGGACGTTGCAGATGGGGCAAGATGAGATCATCTCCCCTCCTCTCAACGGGCGGGTGAATTGCTGCAGGCTGCACTGCAGTAGATCGAGAAGCTCCGGTCCGGTGGGCGACGAGAGGCGGGCGACCTGGTTGGTAATCGGAGACGTACGTACGGGGGAAGGGAGGGCAACAAACAATAGACGATTGGAGTGAGTCCCTCCTCCTCTGCATCTATCGCGGTCTCGCGGAGAGGAGAGGAGGCGGCGGCGAGGTGACGGCGGCGGACGGTCGGAGTCGGGGAGGGGTTGGTTGGTCTTCTCGAGTGACAAGCCCATTTAAACTAAGACCCAATTTCTGTGGTGGGCTGAGGCCTGAGGGCAAACGGAATGACTGAAGATTCTAATTAGGCCCATATCGAAGCAGCAGCAGAATTTTTGTATTTTTAATTTTATTTATTAAAATATTTAGAAAATAATTTTCGATTTGAAAAATTACAAAACTAGTCATCCATCGCCCTTCGGGAGGGTGATTTTTAAAAATCACCTTTTCGATGGCGATTTATCCGATGTGGCAAACAACTGTTGACCCTCGTCTAACTGGCTTAATCGAAAAGGGCATTTTGCAGTGGCCCTCTATAGCCAAAAATCGCTCTCTATAAGGGTGTTTTTCACTGTAAGGGGCTACCGAAAAAGCCACAAAAATCGCCCTTTAGAAAGGCTATTTTTCAGTCTTTTGCAAAAATCATCTTTCAGTCTTTTTGCAGGCAGCCCCTACAGCCAAAAATTATCCTCTTAGAGGGCGACTTTTCGCCGTCCGCAACTTTTTGGTTGTAGGAGCCGTCTCGCAACTTTTCGCCATCCTCGGTGGTCGGCCGTTAGGCGAGGACCAACATCGTTTGCCACGTCGAATAAATCGTCCTCTGAGAGGACGATTCCCATAGGACGATGGACGACTAGTTTTGTTATTTTTTTCAAATTGTTTTTTTAATATTTTAATAAATAAAATAAAAAATCACAGCAGCACGCATGGATTTTTTGTTTTTATATTTTTTTAAAAAGATTTTAAAAATAAATTACCGTTTTAAAGTTTTACGAAATACTCCTCCCGTCCTATTGTAGGACGGGAAAGGAACACGCCGTAAAAATTTTGTAGGCAATCCTTTTTCGCCGTCTGTACAGCTATTTATTGACGGAAGGGACCGCCTATAAAATTTTCTAATAGATTATTCTAATAATTAATGATTTATTATGTCCTTTAGCAGGCAGCCCATATTTTGTATTTTGCAGGCCGAGTGTATTTTATTGCCTAGAGGATAATTTATTTTTTAAAACAGTAATTTATTATTTTAATCATTTAAAAATAAAATGAAAAAAAAACAAAAGGATCGCACGCATGCATGTTTCGTCTCCTTAATACTCCATCCCTCCTCGAGTGTAACAACCTAACAGTACAATATTCAGATTTCGTAGAATTAGGTTATGTTAAATCCGAAGCTAAATTGCTATAACTGTACTCGGTAATAATTTTTTTAGCAGGTGAAGCAGGATCGGCATAACTGCTGGAACATACCATAACCATAACCAGCAACGGATGCATAGCATAGGGGCATAGAGAAGAGGTAGATAGCTGCCTGCAGCTGAGACGATATATAGATTGCTGGTCCATCATACATTCGTACATACAGACAGATACAGTTACAGTAGTGGATGCATGGATGGGTCGGGTAACAGCTTAACAGTGCCAAGCAATCAATCAATCTATATACATATCATTTTCCTGCATGCTTCCCTCATCCATACGGCAACCAACGAACGAACGGCCAATGCATGCATCATATTCATATCTAGGAATCGGCGATAAATACGAGTAGATTGCAGCAGTGCAATCAGCTGCTAGTGAGTGGCGTAGCCCAACCTTGTCTTCTATTTGGTTTTCTCCTCCTCCGGGCCGGGCACTCCATTCAATACACCCACACCCAGCCCGGCCCCCTTTGCGTATAGGCCTCCTTGCCTACAGTCCAACCATCATAATAATTACTTCTTCTGTAATTCACAGTGCTGTACTTTCTCTAATAATTACTTATTTATTTTAAGCTAAAGTCCTGCTTTTTTAAAAAAATGCCCTGATGGAACCGTTTCTAAAAGAACTTAAAAAACGATAAGATTTGTCTCAGTAACCACGAGAAGGATAACCTCTTAGCTATCCGTAAGAGAAATCTTGACTTGGTTATATTTTGGATGTAGATGCCAGCTTTTAATTCATTCCTTTTTTCAAAAGGAAAACTTAGGGCTTACCTTATAAGTTATACCGATGTATCAGTTTTACGTTTTAAGGTTGTATCGTTAGGACTTGACTACATACTCATTTATCATGAGCAAGCTTTGTAAATAGATAAAGTAGTATGTTTTGTGTAAAGATTATATATATATAGTTTTTTTAAAAAAATCAAACAAATTTATTTTTATTTTTTTAAAATAATTAATATTTAATTAATCTTACGTTAATCATCCACTTCGATTTCCTTGTCGTATACTAGAAAAGCCAAAATTAATATTTTTCTCATTTTGATCGAGTTTTAGAGAAAAGTATACCAAACTCTTACCATGTCAGACTAGTTTAACTTAAAATCATTAATAAATATGTCTTGATAGTCTATTTATTAATTTATTATTGTAGATATTGGTATTGTAGATATTGGTTCATACAGACGGTTAAATTAAGTGTTAAGAAGTTTGATTTCAGATAAACTTTTAAATAACTTATAATATGAATAAAACAAATGAAGTATTATATTTATACACGGAGTACATCGTAGTATTGTTAACATATATTTGTACTATTTTATGAAAAGAATTAAGAAAGAAAAACCGCTTGGGCAGAAATTCTGTGGTCGCCGCGAAATAGCTATAGATAGAAGATAGGTGTGTCGTTAGTTGGAACAATGAATGGATGGCCCCGGCAGGTGGTCTCCTCTGTGCATGATCGTCCATACTCACTCAACTCTATCTCTATCTTGATGAATCGATGATTGATGGATGAATCGATGATTGCTTTTGCGCGCTTCAGCTTGCTGCTGTTGGAATTGCACTCCACATGTACACTTGTAAGTCACCCGTCGTAAATACTCCATCTATTTCAAAATATATATGAGACATATTTTATTTTATTAAAATAAAATTATGATCAATAATTACTCTATTAAAATATTATTTGTATGATATAAAAGTAGTATAATTCTGATCAGTAAAGAGCTTTTGAATATGAATAGAATAAATTTATTTTTTATAAAAGTTATGTTCTATTAGAACAATTGTGTGTTAGTCACGAGACAATTAGACATGCTCCCTTGTTAGTGATGACTACTTCCTTGATTCATTTCGTTCCTTCCAGCTGCTCCCGGCCCGATCTAGATAGAACAATCGATCGGGCAATCAATCTCCGTTCGTCAGCTAGCTAGCCACGTTGCCATCATGGTGTACGGCGTGTTCGTCGTCCTTGTTCCAGTACGATCGACCAACGCCAAAAAGAAAAACAAATCATAAAGGGAATGTTGATTGATCGAGTAATTAGGCGATTTAAGTCCGGACTGCATACGCAACCAAATCACACACTAAAGAAAACGTACGATTAATCCTTCTTTTGTTCGCCCATTGGATCGATTTTGCTGCCTGGTAGGACTTTACTATCATATTATCATACAAGTATATAGGGGGTCCACTCCCCATACCCTCTTCTATTAGCCCTCCTTTGATTTAAAGGAAAATATACAAATTCTAAAGGATTTTGTTCCTACAAAAATGTAAACTCCTTTTTAAATCAAAAGAATGGACAGTAAAGAATCATATGGAATGTCTCATTCTATACAAGTTACATAGAAAATTTAATATGAGAAAAAATCTTATGAAAAGTTTTCCTATGGTCCGATAAAAATGATAATTCTTGTGTGTTTTACGGTTCTATGTTTTATAAAAATCTCGTGGTTTTTTTCTTTCGCTCTATTTCCTCAATCCTACGCTTGAAATGATCCTTTATATTCTCTTAATTTATTTTATTAGTATGTTATTTTATCTCTATACTATCTTGTTTCCCCAGTGTTGTATAATCTGCATTTTTTCATTACAACTAATCAACTAACATGTACTTCATTAACCTTACATATAGAGTGATTCTATAGTATTTAAGAAAACATCGAAAAATACTATTATATAGAATTTGATACCTCTTAATATCCTAATAGTAGAAGTACCTCTTAAGGAATTTCTCTTATATATAACTCATACAAAACAAGTAACTCTAGTTGATCCAAGTATATGAATTATCTTCCGTAGAAAATCCTCCATCGCCAGGTACCATAACGTCGACGCATCATTTTTCTCAAAAAGAAATTTGAAATGAAGGATACCAGAAAAGCAGTAGGCCCCAATGTTTCTGTGTAGCAGTCAGTCTAGTGTCCCCCATCTGAAAGAAACAGCGTATATATACATGTGTGTGTTTGTGGGTTAGGCAGCTTTACCCATTTGGAACCTTTCTTTCTATCCAAGAACAATTAATCTAGCATACATATTTTTCGTTCCATTTTTCTCTGTTTTTCATCATCAGGTATTTCATATTCACCTATACGTGGGGGTTACCGTAGCTGTAGCCGACAACAGAAGAAGAGAATTGAGCACAGGGATACTTACCAGCTGCCTGATAGCTACAGCGTTGCATTGCGCCATACCGGCCGTAACCTTAGCTTATTTCACATGATACCGTGGTGTTTATATTCGGATTCAACTTTAGTCCGTGTTTTGGATATTAATTTAAAAAACTAATTACGAGATTAATGTATTAAGCCTAATTAATTTATAATTAATAAATGTTTATTGAACCATCACATCATCAAATCATGACATAATTAGATTTATTAGATTTGTCTCATAAATTACTTCTCGGTGATAAATATATTTTGTGAATAATATATATTTAATATTTTAAAATAAAGCCCCTCGTTCAGGAAAAAGCAAACGCTACGTCAGATTCATTCAGCTGTCCGTCCTAGTTCAGACCAGCTGTATGTTGCATGCAATTTGCCACTTGCTGAATGCATGAGAATATAATCTATCTACTCCAAATGTACTAGCTCCTTAATGCATCCTTCCTTAATTAACCGTATACTCCAAATGAATATCATATATCTGATTCAGAAATCAGAATTTGAACATCACCGAGATCTGTCTGTTCGTTTATTCATATCAACCGAATTTATCAATCGTTTAAACAATATTTTTCTCTCGCAGCAAACCAGTCGATTTGACCAGCCAAACACGCGCAAGGTTCTGAGCAATCGAGCTGACTGCCGACCAACCGGCAAACTTATACAGAATCAGTGAAAGCCTGCAAACTGCAGGACAGCTCTAGTAGCTAAAAAGACTTGATTCTTCTTAATTAGCCAACATATATGCTTTCGAATGTATATAAATTCTCCTCCTGCCTACCAGATCGATCGATGCACAGTTTGAAGATAGATAGGGGATCTACGTACGCTATCATCAGAACAAACGAAGGAACACTCCACATGTAAAAGGCTGCATGCCACATCACCCCCTCTGCCTGCTCTTGGCTCTTGCTGCATCTGCATGCCTCCAAATCAACTCGTTTACTAATAACATTCACCGAGCATGAATAAACATTTACTAATAGAACCGGTATTTGATTTTTTATGAAAATAGATTAAAATCCAGCCTCTAAATTTAAACCGGAATGTACGTAGCCACGGGATCTGTGCTTCACGTTCTTTACAATCAAGTTTGTTTCCATTAGACTATTTATTGTTTTGTGATTTAATAAACTCGAACTGTAATATTGTAATAAGTAACGGATATGTGCTATATGATGCATAGGATGGGATTTTTATTTCATTATCAAAAAAAGAAATTATATTCCACATTTCCACCGGTTTCACCTCACTACATAAGCTATAGCTATCTTCATCAGCAGCAGAGTCGTTTGAGTGATATAAAGCTAGCTACTCCAGTATACTGACTGCATTAAGCTTAAACCTCACTCGACTACCACACCACAAAAGTGAAATCTTCTTCGCTGCTCTACCCAAGCTAGCTAGAGGAGAGGACGCCACCATGGCGATGGCGCCGCACGACCAGCACGAGCACGAGACGGACCACGCCCACCGCTCGCCGTCCAACGGCACGGCAGCGGCCAGCACCATCGCCACCAACAGGTGGGGGCCCTACTCGGGCGCCGGCGACTTCGCCAGCAACATGGCCGTCATCCTCGCCGCCCTGCTCGCCGCGCTCGCGCTCGCCCTCGCGCTCAACGCCGCCGTCAGGTACCTGCTCCGCCGCCACCGACGGGCCAGGCAACAACCAGGCGCCGGCGCCGCCGCCGAGGACCCGGAGAAGCCGCCTGTGCAGGAGGCCGAGCCGCCGCCTCCGCCTCCGGCTCTGGTGTACTCCGCGGCGGGCACCAAGCTGGCCGGCGCGGCGGAGTGCGCCATCTGCCTCGCCGAGTTCGTCGACGGGGACACCGTGCGCGTCATGCCGGTGTGCGGCCACGGCTTCCACGCGCGCTGCATCGAGCGATGGCTCGCCGGAGGCAGGCGCTCCTCGTGTCCAACCTGCCGCGCGCCGGCCGCGACGCCGCCCAGCGCTCCAGCTAGCGAGCCTGCGGCGGTGGCACCTTGATGCATGCGGCCAACTGATTTGGCCCTTGTTCTTGGCAAGTTCTCCTCTCTCTTTCTTCGCTTCTTTCTTGCTTGCTTTCTTTCATGTGTAAATATTCGTCAAGAGATGATGGATTTGATCCAACTGGATGGATCATTTAGTGTCTCTCTGTTTTGTTTAGCTGTTCAAGGAGATGTATGAACCGAGAGTGTAGAGTAGGCTGAAAAAGTGAACATGATTGATTACTCTCCTGTTCGATTATACTTTCTTGCCCTTCTTTTAACACAACATCTGTTCAGATTCTTTTTTCCCATGTGAAGTAGTGTTGGTGCCAAGAAATTCCTCTGGAATCTGGACTCAGATTTGCATACATAAGGTTTAGCAGACTGGGCCTTCCAATGGAATGTAGAGGCTGCAAATTTGCTACAAACTCGCCAAATTTGTTTATTGGGAAGGGTTGAAACATCCTCTTTTTGTTAAACCGACGAAGGAGACATCCTAGCTTGTTTTGTGAAGGAAAAAAACAAACAGGTAGGTGACCATTCAATTTCGAGTAATCAATATGGTGTTTATATCGTTGGTTTTGTGGTCACTCAATGTGTGGTGTGCCTCTTGAATGACTGGAATCGGCAATATAATTCAGCATGCTTAATTCTGACGGCAACTTCAGTATAAGTAGCATGATTCCGGCGAACTTTGGTAATATCTAGATTGACAATGCATGGTAATCAGTGCTACTTTACTCCACTGGATATTTGTTAATCTGGCAAAGTGGATTAGAGGAAAAATCTTTGTTATCCAAGAACAGTGAGTTCTACAGTGTTTCCACTCACAACGATTAATTCAGAGTGTAGCTGCCTTTGATGCCTTCAGTCATTCAGAAAAACGGCAATTACTGTATCTGTTTCAACGTGGTTAATTCACCACTCAAACGACAATGCTTCCGGTTCCAGATCGTTTCATTGCGTGAAAAAAAGTTAGCACTAATTAGTGGACAGTGGTGGCGTTGTGCATGAGTCAAACAGTAGTCAGATTATGTGTTGGATCCATGCTCCTTAATTTATATGGGAAGAGGGAGAAGGGATCGCCATCACCCATCAGAAACCTGATAATTAATCTCGAGTTACATGCATTATTATTCCAGGTTACATCACTCACAAATCTAACTGAACTTTGCAACGTATGGGTGCTTATGGTCACCTCATATGGCAACAATTCATTGAGACAGGCACGTTTACTCCTAGGTCTGCTGTGTGGTTTGGTTTGACCATATAAATATTCTTCATTACAGCGATAAACAATAGTTCCTGAATAGTTTTGAACAAAACTAAACTACTAAACTACAGGTGATCAGAAGAACTGTGATTTCATACTCCAGTCCAGCAGTCAACACTCAACAGTATATGGCCCGCGCGTAAACCGCGATCCCGCTCCGGCCCATACATAAGGCAGCCCAGCCCGCATGTCATCTCCACAAAAATCAGGGCTTCCTTCCTCAAAGGAATAAGTTTTTTTAGGTCTCTCAATTTGTGAATGAGTCTTAAGTCCCTAGACGGTTTGGATGGCATTTTCAACTGACGTGACACCTATGTGGCTCATTTGATTATGTCTCACACTAACATGGCGCTTATGTGATAATTCGATCCCAAAAAATAATAAAAAACGTGGGGCCCACATGTCAGTTAAAAAAATAAAAAACGGTGGGGCCCATGTGGACCCCACATGTCAGCTGCTTAATTCTCTTCTTGCCCTCCTTTCTCCTCTCCCCACCAGCGAGCCATCGGTCTCCTATCCCTATCCCTATCCACCGTCGTGCCTAGATGTGGCCAGCGGCTTCTCACACCACCCCCTCCTCGCCAGGCACCACCACCATTGTCCACCGATGACACGACAAAATGTTGAACTCGAGGAGGCAAAGGGGAGGAGCAGGGAGGAGGAAGGCAAGAGAGTCGGCGAGCTCAAGCTTGCCATCTCATTCGTCGTCTTCCTCGCCTTCCCAGACGGCAACCGGCGACCTAGACGGAGTAGGGACGTAGCCATCGCTCAACGAGGAGCTTCACTGCCGGCGCAGCCCTCTTCTCGTATCCCTGAGCGCAGCCTGGTGTGAGATCCAGCCTCCTCCTCCCATCCCGTGGCGGTCGCAAGAATAAGGGTTATGGGGAGGGACGAGCCCTTCGGCAAGGACGACACTTTCTGCTTCCCTCTCCTCTCCTTACTCCTCTCTCTCTTTCTTCCCCTTTTTGGCGAGGGCTCATGACGATGTGTTGACGAGAAATTCATCGTTCACACGAAGGCTTAACAGATCTGCTTAGCTTCAGTGTAGGTCCTTTCTATCGGGTTCAAGGCATGCTAGTTAGTTTGATCCTGCAACTAATAAGATGTATAAACTAACCATATAAGATCAAGGAGTCGATCGACCAATAAGCCAATGTGATGTAGCGATGTCAGTCGATGTCGATAGAGTTAATCGACTATAGATTCAGATAATCAAATGGACAATGAGATTTATGTTATTATCGGCTGAAACTAAACTGTGCATAATCATCAATAAGTCGTTCTTTATAAAAACAATCTTCATAGATCATACTAAATCGAGATAGTATAAGATTGAAGTTGATAAAGATAAATTTAATTAAAAGTTACACAAGTTTGAGTATAAGCCTAACTCAGAAGATGCAACGATATAGTATAATATGAATCAATCGGTCAAAACTGATATAGTATGATAGATAAAATCCGATGGTTAAAACATACATCGTCTCAAAATTCGATGTAAGTAAACCAAAATGTATATTTGCTAATCAACTGATACATCTGATAATTGAAGCCAGAATAATGATAACTTATTGGCTAGCTATTCGATGAACGTTGCATAAAAACCTATCGGCTTTCCAGAATTAATCTTATAGCAACAATATAATAGATCGAACCTAACCGAGACAATATAATATTGAGGATAACAAAAATAAATTATTTAGCCGATATATCTGTAAAAACATGATAAATATAATAAATCTATCTAGAACAGCAGTACAATTAAAAAACATCAACTTAGTCAAAATATCGGACCTAACCGAGAAGTCCTAACTAAGCCGATACAAATCTAAACAGTAATGTCGTTAAAGATAGAATTGACATATCAGATAGACAACGTTTGCGTCAACTTGAACAGAAATATCAGACTAAACCAATAAAGTTATAGTCATACCAATACAAGCAAAGTTGACAAAACTTACTTTCTCGTCGGAGATCGAAACTGATGCGGACCCACTCGAAACTAATAACTTGGTAGGATAAAAGGTGGTGATACGCTAAAAGTAATTATATTGATATGTGAAGATAAGTTACGAAGACCCTGAATGTACATATTTATACCTTTGGATTTATACAAGTCCTTATCGGACATGTTTCCTAAAGATAAAAGAAAAAAATACAAGTCCTGATTGAAAACTAGATAAGATTTCCTAAAGATAAAAGAAAAGTTACTAAATCCTGCATAATTAATAGACAGAACTAAGCTGCCATGTTGTGATTTCTCTTTAAATTCATCTTGATTTGGATAAACTTCCATCTACCGATCGATTATTTCCTTAATCAAATCCACTAGAAAATCGTACCATTTTTTGGTGTTAACACAAAGCTCCACCACATCGCCCATGACCTTCGCGCTGGTCGCTTCGCTCCACCCACCGCTGATCTGGTAACTATTGTACCATGCTGACATCAACATGATATATATCGTAAGTATCGGATTTGGTACCTCTCCAGTAACAGGCATGATACCTCATAGGTATCAGAGTTGGTACCCATGTACTACGCTGACATCATCATGACGCCAACTATTTCGTTGAAATGATATGTTGTTCTGTAGTATTTTTGTACTTGTAAGGGTTTTGAGAGTTGAGGGACGCGTCCTATCTGGTATTTCTGTCTGAGGGACGAATTTCAGACTGTGCAATAAAGGGGGCATAAAGTAAACTTATGGGTCGAAATTTACCGTCTCCACAAAATATATGGGCTTCTCTCGGGCCCAATATGTATGGGCCCCATGGGCGCGGGCCGAATTTCGCTACGTCGACTGGGCCCATGGCAACACTCGGAAAATTGGATCGCTACAAATGTTAGCGATCTGGGCCGGATTTCATGCTCAGTAGTGAGTAGTGACACACATCCATATTACTTGCAGGCGCGCTTTCCCGCGATGAGCCACGCCGTCCACGCGCTATGCAACCACTACGCCGCCATCCTCTCCGCCGCCGCCGGCGGCCGGGGCGGAGCTCGTGTGGCCGGCTCCGTGCACTGCCTCATTGTCAGGACGTTTCCACAGGCTCCCCCCACCTACCTCCTCAACCACCTCCTCACCGCCTACGCCAAGTCCGGCTGCCTCGCTCGCGCCCGCCGCGTGTTCGACACAATGCCAGACCCCAACCTCTTCACCCGCAATGCCCTCCTCTCGGCGTTAGCCCACGCAAGGCTCGTCCCGGACATGGAGCGCCTCTTCGCCTCGATGCCCGAGCGTGACGCCGTCTCCTACAACGCACTCATCACCGGCTTCTCCAGCAGTGGCTCTCCTGCCCGGTCGGTCGAGGTGTACCACGCGCTGCTCCGGGACGAGAACGTCAGGCCAACCCGGATTACTCTGTCGGCGATGATCATGGTCGCTTCGGCTCTCTCCGACCGCGCGCTTGGCCGCTCGGTGCATTGCCAGGTACTGCGGCTTGGGTTCGGGGCATATGCTTTCGTTGGGAGCCCGTTGGTCGATATGTATGCCAAGATGGGCCTCATTAGGGATGCCAGGCGGGTGTTTCAAGAAATGGAGAGCAAGACTGTGGTCATGTATAATACCTTGATCACAGGGTTGCTCCGATGCAAGATGGTTGAGGATGCAAAGGGTTTGTTTGAGCTGATGGTGGAAAGGGATTCCATTTCTTGGACTACGATGGTTACAGGACTGACTCAGAACGGTTTGCAGTCTGAGGCTCTTGATGTTTTCAGGAGAATGAGGGCAGAGGGTGTTGGCATTGATCAGTACACTTTCGGAAGCATCCTTACAGCCTGCGGTGCCCTTGCTGCCTTGGAAGAAGGGAAGCAGATACATGCCTACATAACTCGGACTTGGTATGAAGATAATGTCTTTGTCGGGAGTGCGCTTGTTGACATGTACTCCAAGTGCAGGAGCATCAGGTTGGCAGAGGCTGTTTTCAGGAGGATGACATGCAGAAACATCATATCATGGACTGCGATGATTGTTGGATATGGACAGAATGCTTGCAGTGAGGAGGCTGTCCGGGCATTCTCAGAGATGCAAAGGGATGGCATTAAGCCTGATGATTTCACTCTAGGCAGTGTTATAAGTTCTTGTGCTAATTTAGCAAGTCTGGAAGAGGGTGCACAATTCCACTGCCTAGCACTTGTCTCAGGGTTGATGTGGTACATTACAGTGTCCAATGCACTAGTTACCTTGTATGGAAAGTGTGGCAGCATTGAGGATGCACACCGCTTATTTGATGAGATGTCATTTCACGATCAAGTCTCCTGGACTGCCCTTGTGACAGGGTATGCTCAATTTGGGAAGGCAAAAGAAACTATAGATTTGTTTGAGAAGATGTTGGCAAATGGCTTGAAGCCTGATGGGGTAACATTTATCGGTGTCCTTTCTGCCTGTAGCCGTGCAGGGATTGTAGAGAAAGGGCGCGACTACTTTGATGCCATGCAGAAGGACCATGGTATTGCTCCTATAGATGATCACTACACGTGTATGATTGACCTGTATAGTAGATCAGGGAGATTAAAAGAGGCCGAGGAATTCATAAAGCAGATGCCACACAGTCCTGATGCTTTTGGATGGGCAACATTGCTTAGCTCGTGTAGGCTGCGTGGGAACATGGAAATTGGCAAATGGGCAGCTGAGAATCTCTTGGAAACTGATCCACAAAACCCTGCCAGCTATGTGTTGTTGTGCAGCATGCATGCTGCTAAAGGTCAATGGACTGAAGTCGCTCAGCTTAGACGTGGAATGAGGGACAGACAGGTGAAGAAGGAACCAGGCTGCAGTTGGATCAAGTACAAGAACCAAGTTCACATATTTTCTGCCGATGACCAATCCCACCCCTTTTCCAGTAGAATATACGAAAAGCTCGAGTGGCTCAACTCAAAGATGGCTGAAGAAGGATATAAGCCTGATGTCAGCTCGGTGCTGCATGATGTGGCAGATGCTGATAAGGTCCACATGATTAGCCATCACAGTGAGAAGCTAGCAATTGCCTTTGGCTTAATCGTTGTTCCACAGGAAATGCCAATTCGGATTGTCAAGAATCTACGGGTATGTGTGGATTGTCATAATGCTACCAAGTTCATTTCTAAGATAACTGGCCGTGATATTCTTGTGAGGGATGCTGTCAGATTTCACAAGTTTAGCAATGGCACATGCTCTTGCGGAGACTTCTGGTAATCATGAATCATCCCGTCAATCCAGCTAACACCCCACATTCTTCTAGTATGAAATATGAACCAGAGTTTTCAGCCTACTTGAAGAAAGGAAAAGGGTTAATCAAGGTCAAATTTGGATCAGATTCTTTGGATGTCCTGAAAGTCTGCACCTGAAAGTAAGAATCTCATGTTCCCTGCAGGTGCAGGGTTGAAAAGAGGTGTCTTTATGAAATCATAATTCTGTGCTTCAGGGTTGTTCTGATTAGCCTTTGCTAAATTTAGTTACATGGTGGTTGCCTGGTTGGGAGGTAAGTTTCGACAGCAGAAGTGCCAATCCACATTTTCTAGCATCAATTTGACATGAAGAAGAGTATGCGGTATGCAGGAGGTCCATTGGTCGCTGCCTCATGTTCAAATCCCTGTTGAGAAAACTGTTCAATTTTCTGCCGAGAGAGAGCTGAAGGAGAATGGCAAACCAAACAATTGAAAAAAATCGTGTACTATCTAGAAAACTGGACACATTGACATGCAGATGCAGCACTACCCTTTTGCTTTTAGCAGTTTGTGTTGGAAATCATGTCTTCTGGATATAAAGATGGAAGTTTGTGCTGAACCACCTTACAATGCAGTTATATGACAGTAGGATCACAGAACTGGCAATGGAAAATAAGTACAATATCTTGTAAAATGCCACAGAGGACAAGAACATACACCGTTGAGATGAAGATATCTTGTGACTTGTGAAGTGACCTTGTCAGAAATAGCCGTCATTTTTTTTTGGACACAATGGTGCTGGTCCCAAATCCTTCATTTTTGTGGCGAAGTGGTGATAGGCCAGGACATGTGTTTTCCACTTTGCTTTGGATCACCTGTGGATGGTAAGGAGCATTTCTCTGGTTGAAAATTATGACTCTCCAGAGGGCTTGATACATCTCTGTCTCTGGCCTTATTCCGCTGACGGCTGCTTCAGGACAGAACTAAAAGAATCGTTGGCTGTTTAAATTCAATGAATTGTTTTCGCTTTATCATTCTTTTTTGCGAGCAACATGCTGCTTACCTTCTTGATGCCTATGTCTCTTTAGAATATTCCAGTTCAGGCAATCTTGATTGAAATTGGAATTGCAAAAACTCATTTAGAATGTATATTATGTAAGTGCATTTTTTTAAAAGGCAAATGGGCCATGTGTAGTTATGAACCCACCACACTCTGATATGGTCAGATAAGTGATTGCGATTCAAGTGGACCAGTTTCAAATTTCATTTATTCCCAGTGGTTGCAGTAGTTCCTGTGGGGCTTGCATATTGATCTTGACAGCAGATGTGAAGTACTGATAAGCTGATCATTTTTCGTTTCTTAGTGCAAATCATTGTTGTGTCTATATGAACATTTGTGGTTGGTTACAAAATGTAAAAAATTGTGCAGGATATATGTGGTTATCCGATTGAACTGGCTCTCCACTTATGAATTTGAGATCTGCCTTGAGTTTGTTGAACGAAGATGCCAATGAGAACAGTACTGTGCTTCATGTAACAAAGTGATTCAAATCATTGATCTAACATCTGCAGAGTTACTGTCGGCTTGACTTCCTCCAGTGACTTATGATATCTGGAGATTACTCGGCACCGGTCTTGGCAGGAAACTAATCCATGCTTTGTTCTGTTTGTCAGAAAGTGCTACGTGATGATGTTTGTCCGTCTCTGATGAGGTACTTTCATCTAATTTCTTTCTCACCTGATTCTTAAAGAAAAGCTAATTGCAGCTGGAAATTCTTACAGTTGATTCTCATCTAATTTGGTCATCATCTGATCCTTACAGAAAATGAAAGAAAGGATGCACGAATGATGGGCGTGTTCAATGGGTTTAATGCAAAATCGGTTCTGAAGTTGCAACGTGACATATGCGCAGTGTCAGGCGGCTGAGCTGTTGTTCATTGAAGGTATGTATGTGTCCACAGTCCATTGAAATGTATTTCTCTGAGATACTACCGATGATACTCATGCTGAGCTGCTAACCAATCTAGCTAGCTGCTTCCCAGTTCCCTTAATATGCTGCAAATAGCAGCTTGGGGGGTTAGCAGTCCCAGCGGCAGTTTGTTTGTATTTTGGCTCGTCAAGAACATGATATTCATTGAACTCAACACGGTGTAGAAAAACACAAAGCAGGAGACAACATTCCGATCCATGCATGTTTTTTTTAGCTGTACAAGCACATTTGCCACGCTCCCAAGGCTTTGCATCCATGCGAGTATAAGCAGGTGCTTTTTTGCGGGCTGAAAACAAATAGAAATAAATCAGGGGAGGAAGGGAAAGGCAAACAGCCCAGGCCACAAGGCCCGTTTGGTTTCTGATTCTGTGATTTTTTTTATTTTAGATTTTGATTGTACTAAATCAAATTATGGAGAAAACATAAAATATTTTAGGTGATTTTCAAGTGATTCTTAGAATAAACCTAAAGGTACAATAAAGTAATAATTAGAATAATATGGTGATTTTTAAGTGATTCTTGGAAGAAATTGATTTCAGTGATGAAACTGGTTTTCTTCTTATTTTCAGCTAATTCTCATTCCATATGTAAAATTGTTGAATTATTTGAAGTGATTTTTTTTAAAATTAGTTACAAAATAACCACAAAAATTGTATTAATTCTGTTGAGAATCAAGGAGAATAATTCCTACCAAACATGACAGGAGAAGCATGTGTCTATCACGGGCCGGGAAACTTATGTATCTTGGTGCAAAGACTGGATGCGTCATTTGGACACTCGTTGAGAGAGAGAGAACTCTGCATAAATTCCGACTCATGTGAAACGTATTGCTTGACCATGGCATCTTCTTCCCCTAGGTACAGTTGGATCGAAGGGAGCGATCCATCCATGATCCATGCATTTCTTCATGGAGATAATAATTAATCGATCGGTCGAGACCGAGATACAAAATTAAAGCAGAGACAAAAAAAAGATAAAAAAGAGACAAGAGTAATAAATTTGTGGAGGCCAGCAGCAGCAGCAGCAGGCGGCGGCGTCAAAAATGATTTACAAGTAAGCAATGTAATGTAATAGAGAAGAGTTTAGGCCATGTAGGCTTGGTTGTAGGAGGAGTCCATCTCGTGGACGACGAGCTTCTTGGCCGTGACGCGCGCGCTGGTAGCGTTGTTGAACAGGAACACGCCGGCGTTGGCGTAGATGGCCTCCGTCGGGTACACCCGCGACGTCGCCGTCGACCTGCCGCCCTGCGCGAAGCTCTCCACGATGGAGTGGTCGACGAGCACCCTGAGCGCGAACGTCTCGCCGTCGAGCACCGGGACGACGTTGCCGACGACCCTCTTGACGATGTCGTTGGCGTGCGACGACCTCGACTCGTCCTGGCAGAAGTGCGTCGTGAGGCCGCCGTCGGTCCCCTTGGCGACGTAGAAGTAGACGGCGGTCTGCTCCCCGCGGTGGCGCTTGTCGGCGAGCACGAGCAGGCCGAAGGGGCCGAGCGCGCCTCGGCCGGCGGCGCCGCCGCTGGTGCTGCAGTTGTATCCGACGTCGGCCTCGAGGACGGCGTCGACGGCGAGCGGGTCGAGCTCGAACTCGGCGAGGATGTCGAGCTGCGTGGCGCGGTGGAGGTTGAGCGGGAAGACGGAGGCGTAGTCGATGGTGATGCCGCCCAAGTCGGTGGAGTTGGTGCGCAGCGTCTCCACCTCCTCCACCGGCCACTGCAGCAGGTTGCTCCCCGTCTTTGTGTCCAGCTCCACCGTCCGAGGGATCGACTGCCAAATTTTTTTTTAATTTGTACTAATCAGCTAATAATTTACATACGCATGTTGATTAATAATTTACATATGCCCTTGCTATTGCATTATCAGTAAGTAGTACTGTGACAGCAAAGAGAAGGAGAGCGGGTGGAATTGAAAAGCAAAGCAGGTTCTTTTTAATTTGTAAAAGGAAATTAAGGAAAGGATGAATCCCAGTTGAGAATGTGAATGCAAATGATTTCAGCTAGGCAAAAGCACCAGCAAAGCAGCAGCCGCTACTACACCACATGGGTTGCACATGAGTAATGGGCAAGGACAGCTACCTACAACAACTAGCAACAGTTGCTACTCCTTGCTAGGACTTCACGCGAGCAACTCCGTCCATCAACCGATAATACATACGATTTGTTTATTATATGCCAATTCTTGTAAGTAAAAGGGTATCTCAACAGTGGCTCCGGTCGGTAGCTGAGCAATGGGCCCCAACCGGATATCCGCATTAATTCCTGGATGAGAGCTAAGCGACATTTTGACAACCAACATGACAAGAAAGCTTTTTTGTTTGTTGGCGTCATCTCGTCACAAGTGGCTGCCATTATTTTTGTTCCTATAGCTAAAGCTAACTGTACCGTGTGCCTACGTGTCAATGGAAATGGAGCCCAGTAAAAGCGCACCTATCGATAAATATGCATGCCTGCCTGCCTGCCTAGGTAATCATGCATATACTACGTGCATATGCTAATTACTCCTACCTGGATTAATAGCAGATTAACACTATTGCTAAACGAGAAGTGAAAAATGCAACGTTGTTGCAGGTTACCTGCAGGGAGGCCCATCCCTTGGCGACGTCGGCGCGCTCGGAGTCGGTCTCGCCGACCCAGCCCCAGAGCACGCGGCGGCGCTTGGCCGGATCGTAGAAGGTCTTGGAGGCGTAGAACTTGCCCCAGTCGTAGCGGAGGCCGATGCCGACGTCGGCGTCGGGGTCCATGGGCGTCCACGCGTTCCTCGCCGGGTCGTACCGCCCCAGCGCGTAGTAGTCATGGCGGTCGTCGTCCATGCTCGCCTTCATCACGTGCACCACGTCCTTGTTCCGGGAGTACATGGCCTCCGTCATGTCCACGCCCTCGCCGCCGGCCACCGGGTAGAAGTCGATGCACTCCCACATGCCCGTGGCCTCGACGCGGTGGAGGAGGCCCGGGAGGAGGTCGTAGTGGACAAAGTCGGTGGTGCGGTAGACGACGGCGATGCCGGCGTGGTGTTCGTCCTTGGAGCCGATGACGATCCGCCAGTCGCCGTCGGAGGGGTCTCGCCATGCGGTGGTGGGGTCGCGGAAGTCGCGGTCGCCGATGTTGCGGGGAGGGTAGAGGACCGGGTTGGCGTGGTACTTGGTCCAGTTGGTGAGGAGCGGGTCGTCGGGGTCGGAGGGGACGGCGAGGCACTGGACCTGGACGGAGGCGTTGGTCGAGCCGGTGTAGAGCATGGCGAGGCGGCCGTCGGGGAGGGTGGTGGCGGAGCCCGTCCAGACGCCGTTGACGTCGTACCACTGGTCGGGAATCATGGCGAGCGGGAGGTGGCGCCAGTGGACGAGGTCGCGGGAGACGGCGTGGCCCCACGCGATCTTGTTGCCCCACACCGCCCCCTCCGGGTTGTACTGGTAGAACAGGTGGTACCAACCCTTGTAGTACACCGGACCTGCATATATTTCTTTATCATCAATTTCTTTTCTTTCATGATTTTTCGATATCGATTTCGTTTCCGCTGCTATCTTGTTACAGGGATCTATCCATTTTGCTTGTTTTTTGAGAAAGCATCTAATTAAATCTACCTACATGCATGCTATTTCGGTTGGAATCTTTAATGGGATCCCGAATTTTCCTTTTGAGATTAAATGAAAAGAAAACTGGGGCCGGGAGAATCTTAACCGTAACTTTCCGGATTTAACAGCGTTCGAATGCAGATCTATCTGTATATCCATGCGAAGAAGAAGGACGAACGGAGCCGGGATATGAATCGAGAAAACACAATTAATTAAGCAGAAACAGAAACAACAGGAAATGAGATGTAATTAAACTGGTGCGCGCGGCTCACCGTTGGGATCGTTCATCCAGTTCCTCTCGGGCTGGAAATGGAATCCGGTGCGCTGCCATTGCAGCATCGCGTTGCTCCACGGGAACGCGTTGTCCGCCGCCTCCCCCGCGCCGCCCATCAGCCTCACCATCTCCTCCGCTCCCGACGTCTTCTCCGACACGCCGGCCTCGGGCCCCCTGCTGCCGCCTACCACCACGTCCGCGGCCGGGACCATCGCAGGGCGCCCGGCGAGCCTGACGCCGGAGAGGACCGCCACGGCGAGGATCACCGCGGCGGAGGCGAGGAACAGGGCGACGCAGAGCGGGCGCCTCCGGGCGCGGCCGGCGGCGGTGAGGTCGGCGGAGGCGGCGTCCCCGGCGGGGAGCGGCGAGTAGGAATAGGGAAGCGGCGACGCGGCGACGTCGTCTCGGGTCTCCATGATCGTCGCGCGCGAAACGGAATGGATAGAGAAAACGGAGAAAGAGAGAATGGATCGTTCGCGTTGTGTGTGGGATTGGCCAAGGCGCTCGGAGGATGTATTTATAGCTAATTCTATCTCTAATACTAGGTGTTAATTCTTGTGTTGATGGATGCACGTGGCGCGGGCCCATTGGTCGTTTCCTCGCCGATCTCACCGGACTCCGCCGCTCACACGATCGATCACCCCCTGTCACACTGCTTGCTATTTTACAAATATACCAAGTTAATGTTAGATCCAGATGTACGTCCAAATTGACTACCGATCCAAAGAGAGGTTAAATCAAAAGCTACTTGCTACGTTTGCACTAAATATTACAACCGTTAATGGGATTAATATAAATTTTTGTATCATTAGATCGCGATGGTCCAAATTGTATCGGTAGATATTTGTCAGTATAGTTGTATATAAACACCAGTCATATTTATATAAATAGATATCGTTGTTCCATGTTAAATACCATTTTAATATTAGAATTTAGCCCGTAATTTTACGCGGGAAACCCGCTAGTTCACTACAAATAAAAATAAGTACGTGCTTAACTTACTATAAATCAGATTTGTCATCACTAACCTTCATTCCGCGGGCCTTGGAGGAGGGATTCTTGCAGATTCTCCACCGTTACATACACACCAAGATATATTCGTGCCAAACTCCTTAAGAAACGTGGTATGGCTAGTCATTCGACATGTCTCTTTTGTGCCCAGGACATCGATACAGCCAACCACATTCTGCTTGACTACGGGTTCACACGTTAGGTCTGATTTCGTCTTCTGGTTGGAATGCTCTCTCTCCTCCTCGCGGTAGTTGCCTCTAGGATTGGTGGCCATTGTCTAGGGCTTGCCTTCCTGAGCACCTCCGCTCCAGTTTCGACTCCCGGTTTTCTTGGTCTCCTGGCAGCTGTGGAAGAAACAAAACTCCAAGATGTTTGATTCTGTGCTTTCTTCAGTCTCGACGGTTCTAGAGTCTATCTTCTCGGTGGGCCGCTTCTAGTCCATGGCCGGTGTTGTTGTTTTTGGAGTCTGATGGGGAGTATAGTGGGTGTGTAACTTTGTGTAGCTTTCTATGTTGTTTTTGCCCTGTCTTCGATTATTCTTTTGTATTCTAGGCTTCGTCCGTTATGTACTTTGTTCGCCTGTTTGCCTTGTAATATATTGATGCGTAATTCTTTTGCGCGTTCGCGAGAAAAAAAATTTGTGCCAAGCTCCTACTCGATCCTCCCACTCCGATAACAAGCGGCGGCTCGACAGGTTAGGGTTTAAGGTTCAATATCTGAGGGGGCTAGTTAGAGAAGAGGAAAAAGGAAAGGAAAAGTTCGTCAAGGTTTCAAGGGATGGCCGATGACGACAGAATAGGAGGGTGACGATGTGGGAGCTGTTAGAGACGAGGAAGACAATAGGGTGATGCCCCGCTTGCGAAGCAGCGACAAAATGGGTCTAGAGGATTGAGAAGCTGATCAGTGTCGAAAATGGCGCTTCGTGAAACAAAGTGACCGGTGAAGAGCAAAAAAGACATAATAAGCATGAGTTATTGTAGCTGTACGATTCTAATTAAAGTGATCTAACGGTCTAGAATTTACATGATTTTAGGGTGTGTTTTTTTCTGTCAGAGAGATGGCCGGTTAGGCCGTCCTTTCTATAATTGCATGCGGCGTCGACGGCATGCTATGATTAGTGTTGATAGATGCACTAGTTTGAGCTAAGCAGGGCACATGTACACGCAGCTACCCCAACATGGATGGAAGTGATGCTGTCTAAGCTAGCTAGTTTGATACTGTACTAATTAGTAACCGTGTTTGATTGCAGAGAAAATTAAGTAACGCATAATTCGAGCGAGCCATGATCGATCATATCATCGATCGGTCTACGTACAGCTGGCTGACATGTGGGCTGGCTTTGGATGCCCCCACCACATATTACGTACATATATATGACACTCCCCTGACAGATATGCAATATAGGTTCATGCATCGCTCAAACCCAGCTGCATGCAGGCTCAGCTGTGTGAAATCTGTATAATTATAACAACTAATATATATTAAATTTCTTCTCTGCATGCTGTTCATGTACACATACATGAATGAGAGTTTCAATGCCCTGCCAAATTATAACATGCATACCATCGTACCATGGCAAGTCAAGCATGATTTAATTTGCATCTCCAACGGAGAGTCGGTCATGTGCATGTAGCAATGCCTTATTTTATATATTGCAGTTAGCAGGTATGTGTATATATATATATATGCAGAGACAAGCATGCATGGTTTAACTTGTGCAACTCAACAACATGCGTGTATAATAATTATATAACACGCGCTTTGTCCGGATCTTAGCTTCGATATTTATATATCGATCCCTTCCAAAATCCTGGATCAATTTATTGCAATTTGCATGTTCTAATATGCTACTAGTAATATATATGCATGATATATTGTTATTCTTTAATTCTTTTAGCCAGCTCTGGTCGGTCGCGCTACCAAACTTTATTGGAGTAACATAGATATATAGAAGGAGTAAAAACACGAATTGGTTCCCTATGTATACAGTGGCTTTCTTAATTAAGAGGAAAAGGGCTAGCTGCTTACTCAACATACTAGCTAGTAGAAGATTACTTCAAAGCAAATTTCATAAAAATTCACATGTTATAATCTAAGTTACACATAATTATAAGGGCTTTAACACGTAACACATAAACTCGACACGTGAAACATAAACTCGAGCAGTATAGGTTGACCTCGAACATTTAGACATACTACTATATCTAAAATTTGAAAAACAACTATACAATGAATAAAAAATTATAAATCTGACATGTGATTAAAAAAATTAAGGTATATTAAAGTCAAAATGATTAAAATGGTTAACGGTGTACTATAACACATAAGGTTAGCTGCCAAGTGCTAAAATCATCGTGTTTTTTCAATTTAGATTGTAATATGTGAGGTTTAATTAGATTTACTCATTAATTAATTAGCAGCACAAGAAACACCGTGCTATATGTATTATATATGTGTACTACCTCATCCGTACATTAAAAAAGTCAAACTGTAAATTTTGATCAACAATTAGTCAAACTAGCTACAAGTATTTTTATTTGATACATAAAAGTCATACCAACAGATTTATCTTTCAAAAAACTTTCATAAAACATTGGTTCCATAAATCCTTACTCCTTTAAATGTTCCTTGTGGTGATGGCCATAAGTCTTCCTCATCGACATCACCCACTAACATTTCGGCCTCACAAAATAATCCAACATAGCTAGTATTATAAATTTACTTATACACAACAAATAATTAAATAATTAAAATATGATACCTTTTATAATAAATATTCTCCATAATTTTCTACGGAGGGAGTATCACGTTTACTCTACGCCTTGCATCAACCGCACGTCCACACCATCGGTTCCTTCTCGTCCATTGATGAATCGGAATCCTTTATTAGCTAGCTAGGAGAGGTTGATGAGTCAGGAGCAGTAATTCATTTCAGTCCCCATTAATTTAAGGTACGTTTTAGCTTATTGATTATTTTTTAAAAAATAACATCATAAATATACCTACTTTTTATCGAGTACCATTAATATATGTTTTTTATACTTCTGAATGGTACGTTTTTAAAAAAATCCTCATCGGTTCTTAGCTAGAGAATTTTTTACATTATAAAAATAGAAAATTTTAAGTCGATATACTAACTTTATATTTCATATTATAAGTTATTTTGATATTTTTAAGTCAAACTTTGTTAAGTTTGATTAGGTTTATAAATTTTTTAATATCTAAATCATCAAATTAGTTTTATTCAATATAATATTAAATATATTTCAATAATATATTTATTTTATGTTAAAGTACTACTATTTTTCTATAAATTTGATCAAATTGATTCTAAAATAGATAAAACGGGAAGAGTAATATTTAATACATTTTTTGAAACGAAGCAGGAGATCCACAATTTCATTACAACATTCATTTAAATCCTCAAATAACCATGATAAACTCGGTTTTATCCCTCACTAATCCCTTAAATCATAAAAAAAATTCAATCGGTGGCCAATGCGTAGTTGATGAATGTAAGGCCAGACCGGCCAGCCACGTGGAATGAAGGTGACACTTAATGGTGGAGAAGTTTTGAGCTCTTCTTCCCCTGAATTTCGCACCACTACGTCACAGTTATTGGATTCTCTTCACTCTCTGTCCCTGTCTCTCTCTCTCTCTGTATCTGAACGAACGAGAGGAGGAACAAGAGATGGACAAAGAGAGAGAGAAAGCGAATTATTGTTGTCGAGATGCACCAATGATTCCATTGGCCCACAAATAATTTATCCATCGGCATTTTCTTAACTTGCGAATTGAATCGATCGACGCCGGTCGATGGCTTCCAATTAAGTCTATCTTGTGATCTTTCTGTCGATCGCTTGCTCTGTCAGCATGTCGTCGATCTGCATATAGCTGGTCCAGTAATCAAGCAAACTAATAATCCCTCCATTTCCCCTCTCTCTCTCTCTCTTAATTTCCTTGCCCTGGATGGCTTGTTCATTTCAGCAAGCAAATGAAATGATCGAAAGACTACAAGCAAAACACACATTAATTAGTGAAATTTGACAAAATGTGGCCTGATCGTGCCTACATGCTCTCACGTTAGAGACTGAAAACAACACAAGACAAATAGTAAAGACTAATAGAGGGCAACGACGACCATGTATTTCCAGCCACTATTTATATCCATTATCTAAGAAAAAGTAGTAATAGTAATTGCCAACTTCGTACTCAGCTAACTTGAGAAAGCGATGGATTGATTGATGACTACTCCGTTTTCCTGTATGGGCAGCGTATAAGCCATGGCCATGGATATATGATGATTTATCTCTGCATCACATCGTTCTTGTTATGCCATGCAATTAGTGGCACTATATAGCTAGCATTATTATTGATTTGCTGCTTCGTCGTCAGTTAGCTAGCTAGCTCGCAGACAGAATCCGCGTTCGGTGATCGCGTCGCCATACATGTGCCTTGAGCCGACTGGATCGATCGGTCGATAGATCGCAGACGCAGTGAAGGCTCCGGCCTTGGATGGATGAAACTCTCGATCGATCTCTACCACCAGCAGGCAGCAGCGAGCAGATGCCATGTCTGTTTCATTCGTTAATTTGCACGTTCTGGATACATCGATCACATGTCCACCTGTGATAACCCAAACCACAGGTGCTGCATGCATTGCCGCTGCTAGCATGGAGTAGATTAATTTTAGCTCGTGACTTTCACGACACACACAATCTTCAGACAGAGACAGATTCAGAAAAGAACTGTACGTCTTGCTGCAGATCGATTTTGTATATATGGATCAGTAACATATATAGTCTACAAATTATGTGCCTTAGTTATCTCGCCATACGAGTTCATTGCATTAATTATATTGGTCACGATGCCGTATTAATGATATCTATCGATCTATAATATATATTATTATAGTTACCTTCGCACGTACAATGCCTCGATCACGAGACACAAATTACAGGTTCCAGCTGATAGAATGACGGGGAATAAAGCGCGGCGGCTTGGAATGTCAATTTAGCTAGCTGGCTAGCGGACGTGTGATATGGACATGAAATGGCATTAAATCAACCAAAGTACGTACAATTATGCATGCGTACGATTGGAAGAGAGGACTACTGAATGCATATATAAACAATTACGACATGGGACTCGTGAGTCGTGAATATGCTTCACTCCACAATTACCACATGGAACTGTTGGATATATAAACAAATGCATATTTAATTTATTTCATAAATACATCACGACATTAAACATTGCTAGCGTAATTATATTATAGGACGGCACACAAGCATCCGAGCGAAGAGGAACATGAAGGTGAAGGTTGCGCACCCCTGGCCCAACAAGGCGAACATGCGTATGTGTTATTTTAGTTCCCTCCACCATATATATATCTCAAGTGGTTAGTGGTTAGAAGAACACTTTTTTTAAGGAGATATCCCTCTTTTAAAATAGACAACGTGATACTAAACATTTTCATGCATGACATCCCATGAGATAAGGTTTTGTGATTTTTTAAATAATTAATCTTTAAATGGGCTAAGACCCATCTATTAATTTCAACAAAAACACAATGATTTATACTGCAGCCATATATATGTATACGCCATTTTTTACTCTCTTTATGTATAGTACCTAATTCAGGACATGAACAATAATGAGACAATGTAAGTTGTCTTTTCCCTAGGTCAGCTGAGCAAAGTTCAGCCCTTTATTAATTTTCTTTTCAGCTATTTTGTCAAATTATTGTCCTGAATTTTTTGCACCAAGCCTCTGAAAAGATTTCTATTTCATTGTTTACACCACTTGTTCTAATTAAGCTACAATTTATTTGGTTTATTTTTTAAAATATTTAATTTATCCCATAATTATGTATATAATACACGGTAATAATCTGGTGAATGCTTATTGTTTAGTTTAGGATATTCGTAAGGTGTCTGCATCATGTTTTGGTGTTGTTTTATCCAATGAAATAAGCCTTTGCCTTTCTTTACAAAAAAGTAGTGGTGGTATCGCCGGTCAATCCAAAATAAATTAGCTGGTGGCATGTAAGAGTAGACCAGATCAACCACGTGGAAGAGTTCTCCGGCCTGAAATTATATTTGTCGGATTCTCTCTTGCACAACCACACGGTTCTTTCTCCCTCTTTCCCTCGGAATGAAGTGAATTTGCTAATATTCAGATGATTCAGTGGCCCACAAATAATGCATGTGTATCTGGTGTTTCTCAATTGATGGGGATGGTTTCCAACTTATTAATTAGATCTCACAAACCAAATTTATCATAAAAATTAGTCGATATAGCGAAACGACGATTATATCATTTCAATCATTCATCGTAAAAACATGTCAGATATATAGAGTATGATAAGGCAGACATTTGAGTAAGTTTGTATGTTTTTATTCTTTTCTATCACATACTCATATTAAAAATAAAGTACATGTGGTGGTTAAGTTTTTTGTTTTTATGAAAAAAATATATGATGATAAAATATGAAAAGGAGGGAGAGAGAGACACGTGAGAAATGACTTGATAGTAACTTGTAGTATTGTTATTTTGTTTTCAAATATGCAGGAGTAATTGTTGAGGAAGAGTTGATGCTAGAAGGCATGATCCGATTGACGATCGATGGGGAAGTGGAAAATCGTGGCTGTGATTGCTTCCGGACATTTAGGCAGGCGGGCTGCTGCCACGTCGGCATACTCATTAGGCGGTTGCAAAGCGACACGTGTGTGCTTTGGTCGATGCTGACTAGGCAGATAGGTTGGCAAGTCATCAGATCCGACACCGATTGGTTGGCGTGCGCTATAAACTTCCAATTTAATCAACCCATCTTGTCGTCGCCTATAATACACACCACTACTACTATATTAGACTTTCTTACTAATATAATAATATCGTTAGGCTTTTATTTTTTTTTGGCTGCGCAACATTGGAAACTAAAAAAGAGCAGCGCTATCTGGAATGAAAAAAATCTTAGCCTTTTGATTTAATCAAGTTAATTGGCAGTTATGAAAAGTCAAGATATCATAATCAACATGCCACATCGTTTTTTATAGAGAGTTTGAAACCGAGTTTTTATAAAGAGTTTGTAAGATTTGTTTATACCTGAAAATAAACCGAAACATGGTACATGGTACGTACAAACAAATCTTCGTAACTACCGAGTTTTTCATAAAAGAAACCTGGAAATAAAATGAAACATGGTACATGGTAGAAATGTACGCGTAAAACAAAGACCGGAAATTGTCATATGAACGAGGATTGGAGGGTTGGAGGGAAAAACAGAGAAATGTGTGGTAGTGTTAAACAGTTAGGCTACCAGTAAATTGAATTGGATCAGTTTTCGTCTCCACACATATAACTTCATGGTTCAATAACCCGCGCTCGTGCATGTCAACCTAACCATCAGGTGAGTTCATTATTGACTTTACGTTCCTCTTCTTTATACCCTGGAGACGCGTGCATACTCAGGAACGATGAAAAGGATCCAACAGGGAGGGGACTAGCGCGGGGTGGATTCGGACTGCAGAACAGTAACAAGTTCTGACGACCACCACAACTTCATACGAGTTCTGATTTGGACGTGCAAGTACTTGATGGAAAGGTCATCAAGTCTACTTTCAAATGGATATGGCCCAATATCAATAATTGTTCTGGAGCGGTCGCAATTGTCATTTTTTCTACTGAGAGTTTTTTCTGTCCACGGTGCTGCGTCACCTCTTTTGGCCCAATGGGCCGTGTATCAAGTTAGGCCCATTAGGAGCGCATCCTAGGGTTTAGCACAACCCTAGCACCCCTGTGGTCATCTCCCCCTCTTCTTAAACCTTCGGCCGCCGTCAAGAACGGTGGGTTTTGTCGATTAGAGTTAGCGTCTTGCTACTTGCACGCAGCGCGCATGTCGGCTAGACAGCCCGTCTGTTTGTCTTCGAAACCCCGCGCATATTGTGAATTCAGATTGAATCTTTCATCTCAATATCTAGCAATTTAGTGTTTGTTTTACTTGTTCTTGCTTGTTCTTCGATTGCTTGCAGGACGAGTGCCCTAGTGGCTGGGTTGTCGCGCACTGCAAGTTCACGTCGACCATCGGAGACGATGTATTGGTTGCTAAGACGCATTGTTCTTGGACGGTTGTAGTCGGGCCATACACGTCGTCTTCGTTTCCTAATTAAGTTATCCTCCACCTCTCATCGAAATATCGAGACTAAACCCTAGCGGGTTCACATCAAATAATCAGTGCATCTCGAGGCCAGTAGCAAGACAAGAGAACATGGTGCTCCGCCGCAGGAGAACATGCGCTCAATCTGCCATGTCGGTCAGTTCTGTTATGAGTCTCTGTTCAGTTAATTTTCCAGTACTACATGCATACATGTAACCATGTACGATTACTCTCTCTAATAATCACTATCACTGCTCCTATATATGTAGAGGCGTGCTACACTGGAGTTATTAGTGCCTCTACTAGTTTATATTAGCAAAACATCCATGTTAGTATGTATGATGTTGTGACTTGTGACAGCAATTAATTCAATGCATATATAGCTGATGAGATGAATAGGCAAAGTGCTGGCATATGGCATGGGTGCTGACAGTTACATATGCACGTAACTAACGGGCGTCGTGTTGCAATAATGCAAACTCCGGTCTCCACGTGGCATCAAAAAACACGATTCGTTCGTTCTATTAACTGGAGTAGTATTACTTTGTTGGAAGCTGCTCTAGCTACCTTGCCAATTAGTTATTTAATATATGAATGTGATGATCGATCTAGCTCAAGGGTTGCTGATTGCAGCTAGATATCACATCAACCCCTCATCTTCTCCAAACTTGTGGCTAATGTTACCTTCAGACCTGTTGAAAATTTCGCTGCATTATTCAACACACACACACCTTCAGACCTGTTGAAAATTTCGCTGCATTACTCAACACACGTGGATTAGTATAATAATAATATAATAATAATAATGTTAAAGAGTGAGATTCACAACATCTTGGCACTTGGCAGGTAGAACGTATACGATGATTAATTGGTCGTCTCTTCTCAAATAAGGATGTCCTCTTGTGTGATGAAAGAGTCGCTGCTTTTTACTCCACGTGGTTGGTTCTTCATGTTTCTAATCCTAACTGTTTATTTTTTCCTTCAAGAAATTGTGGCCTCTCGCATGACAAGCAACCCTAGCCAGTAGACCAACAGTGCATGGCGCCAATAGTCGATCGAGGTAGGCAATTCAGAGCTAGCATTATTGAGGTAGCTAGCTGCTCGATTGATCTTCTGGTTCATGAACATTATTGCAAAACAACATTGTCATTGATAGAGAGAATAGCAGTATAGCACACCATCAGCAATCTCTCATCACATGTTGAGTTTGAGGCTGATCTGAAGTTGGCGCCATTGTACTGTAGATGCCATGTCAGCTAGCCATGGTGGGTGGGGGCCAAAAGTGACACTGTAGGCCCCAGGAAATAATTATATCTGGTGGCTGTGCTCAGCCCCACCACTCATGGAGATCCGGAATCTCCTCCTAGCTCATCTCACCTCATCCCATCACAAGCTCACTCATGGTCATGGAGCTAGCTAGCTATCACACTGATTTCAGCTAGTAGCTGCTTGCTTTGAGTTCTTGGCATAGCCTGATGATTGACACATGCTCTTGCCAGGTGCCAGCTTGTAGCCCAAATGGACTAATCAATTTCTTAATTAGCCCGAGCAAACTGCAGAGCATGACTTGTCACTAGCTTGATCAGGCAGCTGAGGGCAAGGAAGTTAAGTGGAGTGTCTGTCCGAGTCATCAGAGAGTCGAGATGCTGCTGGATGTTTCTGTTTGACACTTGTTGTGCATTGTCAGCAGCTTAGCTACGAGTGTGTATCTCCAATAATTCTGTTTCTTTAAGTATCGGATATGCAGATTCTCCAAGACATGGGTCCCAAATAATTGATCCCAATAATTGAATTGTTTAAACAACGATCGATCGATACCTGTGTGCCCGGTCGATCGATCTTAAGTGCAAGATAACATAACATGCAATGATTGCAGAAAACAACAATGAACACCAACGTCTCGATTTTCAGGGCACATGCAGTTGTGTTGTGACCTGGAGGGCAAGAAATCGACCAAGAACAATGTCTTTCGGCTCAATATCCTTCAACGCAACCCCTACTGCCAGTCTGTAGTTGCTCAAAATCAGCTCCAGAATTGCACTGAATTTTGAGCTGACAAAAGTGTTGGCCCTGCTGTTAAGTTGTAACAAAACCTATACGGACCTACCTAGTTGAACCACCTGAACCAAAGGTGAACCAAGTGTCGTAGATAACTAGATATGGAGATGCATTTGACAGTACATTGACAAATGGTGTGTGGTTTTAAACCCGATGTCTTGTGTTCAATTCTTCACATACTCATAATTTTATTCTTAAAAAAATGTTTGGAGGAAGGTTTCTTCCTTCAAATCTCTTTTTTTAAGATATTGCATTGTCATTTTCAGATGGCATGAAAAACGAGTTTGTTATACAAGTCAAAGTGTGAGTTTGTTATACTCACAACTCACGGCAGGTAGCTCCTTTGAAAAATTAAAACCAAAAGTGATGTATTTGTAGACAACAACTCCTTTGGAGTCGAGAGATTTTAGTTTCTGCTTTCTTTGGTTGAGGTCTGGGCCTTTGTGCTTCTCTGTAATATTCATCAGGCTTGTAATCTTAATGCAATTACAGCACAAAAAAGCCTTTTGTGTATTCCCGAAAGAACAAGCTGCAAACCTGCACTTGGTGGGCCCATGCTCTTAATTGTGTTACATGGGCCCATTTCTTGGGCAAAATCTGTCACTTCACCTAAGCTGCAAGCATACAGCGCACAATATGCATCACAGCCATGCAAGAGTCTAATGGGCCGATAAGCAAATGATCCAGCAACCCGGGACCAAACTAGGCTCGGTCTAACTACTTGGGCCATGAATTCAGCCATGCGGGTCTTTACAATGGGCCGTGATTTCTGGAATAAATCGTGGAAGCCCATTAGGGGAGCGGGAGGGCAAACTCGTAAATCCCGTGAACTAAAACCCTACACCAACCGGTATATATAGCCTCTCCAACCCTCGCTCTCCCACTCTTGTCATCTCGGCGGCGGCGCGGCGCGGAGCAGAGCAGAGGAGGAGGAAGCAGCAGGCGGCGGAGGAGCACGGCGACCTAGCCCGACCTCGCAACCATGGTGAGCTCCTCCGTCCTATCTTCCCCCCCGCGCGCGCTCTCTCTCGTCTACGGATCTGATGATCTGTGGCCGCCTTCTCGTTCGTAGCTTCGGTGGGATTAGTTCCATTCCCCGCTCTCCCGGAGTGGGAGTTCGTGTGCGGCGCGTGGATTCACGGCCCTGCTATATGTTTTAGGTCGTAGCTAGTAGTCGGCTTGGTTGTTTTGCTCTCGGTCCATGAGATTTCTTTGTGATGTGTAGTATTCGTATGTTGAATAGATAGTTTTGTACCACGCTACATCCTGTTAGGCTTTTACAGCATGTTATGTTGAATTTGTATTCGCTGGCTGGCTTCAGATCGCGGATCAGCTTCCAGTGGTTTTGTTTCAGCGTTGCGCAGGAATGAACAGCTATGCACAATGTTGGACTTCTAAGAGTAGAGTCTAGGATTGGCCGTTTTCATCCTTGACCATGGTTAGGCCATTCGGGGAATGTAGACTTTCATGCTTTGTGGATGTCGCCCATTTGTGTGATCTGCGGTGACTTAGACAGCTTGTTATTTTCAAGATGCTTTGTAATTGTAGTGTCAATACTAGTTTGATGGTTTAACTCGTCCTTTTTGGTGCATTGTTGTTCTACTACAGTGATGCTACTCTACATTTTTTTAGTTTACGTGGCCAAAGCTCAACTGGTATATCTGACTGGCTTGAAGGAATATAGGTTCTAGCGTTGTCAACACAGACTACTTAGTCCCCGCAAAAAAAACTCAGATTACTTAGAAACCATATGCCGCACCAGTGCCGTGAGCAATGTTAGGGCTATTCATAGCCTTGTGATTTCATTACGTCATTGTATTTTTCATGTGCTACTCTGCAGTTCTTTTTGTTATTTGTGCTGATCATTTCTGTCTCTTTTACCCTAATACCAGGCAAGGGGTTTGAAGAAGCATCTGAAGAGGCTCAATGCGCCCAAGCATTGGATGCTCGACAAGCTTGGTGGAGCTTTTGTAAGTCTATTATGTCATTCTGGACTACACTTACCTATACATGCTTGAAGCTTATCTTTTGTTGTTCCCTGATAGCTAATATTTCTAACTACTATTTACCATAGGCCCCCAAGCCATCTTCTGGTCCTCACAAGTCCAGGGAGTGCCTGCCTCTGATCCTCATTATCAGGAACAGGCTCAAGTATGCTCTGACGTACCGTGAGGTTATTTCTATCCTCATGCAGCGCCATGTCTTGGTTGATGGCAAGGTCAGGACTGACAAGACCTATCCAGCTGGTTTCATGGGTATGCTCAATTATTCTTGCAATCACTATATGTTTCAGTGTCTGATGTAAAAACACTTGGTGCTTTGTGCTAAACATATTCTTTTCTGGCAGATGTCATTTCCATCCCCAAGACTGGTGAGAACTACAGGCTTCTGTACGACACCAAGGGACGTTTCCGCCTTCAGTCTGTTAAGGATGAAGATGCTAAGGTTAGGACATATTCATTTTCAGTACTGTTCTTGCTGAACACACTCTTGTTATATGAAAGTACTCTGTGTTTGAAATAATGAAATTTATATTGCACACAGAAAGATATTTGCTTTAGAACTGTTATTGAGAACTGCTTCTTGAGTTTTACCTCTAGAGAAGAACTGATTTAGCATTGTACATTCAGTTTCTTATGAGTGTGTTAATTAAAGTTAAAATGTTGGCTTATTCTACTTTTTCTGTGCACAGTTCAAGCTTTGCAAGGTTCGGTCAGTGCAGTTTGGCCAGAAGGGCATCCCCTACCTGAACACCTATGATGGTCGCACCATCCGCTACCCTGACCCGATCATCAAGGCAAACGACACCATCAAGATTGATCTGGAGACCAACAAGATTGTCGACTTCATCAAGTTTGATGTTGGCAATGTTGTCATGGTTACTGGTGGAAGGAACACAGGCCGTGTTGGTGTGATCAAGAACAGGGAGAAGCATAAGGGCAGCTTTGAGACCATCCACGTTGAGGATGCCCTGGGCCACCAATTCGCCACCCGTCTGAGCAACGTGTTCACCATTGGCAAGGGCAACAAGCCTTGGGTGAGCCTGCCCAAGGGCAAGGGCATCAAGCTCAGCATCATCGAGGAGCAAAGGAAGCGGGATGCTGCTGCCCAGGCTGCTGCCAACGCTTAAAATCTCCTGCTGTGTCTGCCTGGAGTTTTGCTATAGCGAGTTGTTTGCAAGGATATAGAACTATCTGCCCCAGACTATCCTTTTTGAGCTTTTTGCCTGATGTTATGTTGATTCGCGAACTCATGTTTGCTGCTAGCTGTAATGCGACTGTTTACCTTATTCAAGACGCCTTTTAAGAACCCCCAAATCAGGTTGTCATGGCTGTTGGCTGTTGCTATGATGTTATTGTTTTGAGCATTAAGCCTATGGCCTTTTTGTTCATAGTCGCATTGCTTCGGTTTGTCCGTTGCATCATTGTTCTGTTGTCTCTATTACAAGCTCCTATACCCGAGCTTAATAACTCTAGCGATTCTATCAAGACAAGGTGCATGGTGCCCAATTCATCAAGCTGTGGTAGTACTTTTAATATAGTAGTTCCTATTTCAACATTATTTTTTAAGTTGCTAAGAAGTACTTCTAAATTTTATCTTCTAAAATGTAAGTTTAGGGATCCCCCTGAGAGAATAGGGAAGCAGTAAAATTATAGAGATATGAGTGACTCCTAGAAATAAAGGGGGTGGATTTTACGAATTCAAGATTTTAGGGGAAATTTTATCTTCTAAAATGTAAGTTTAGGGATCCCCTGAGAGAATATTAGTTCAAGATCTCTTTTGCTTATATACAGCAGATCTTCTAAAAGATCATCTGAGTTCAAATTAGACTCGTAGGAATAAGGGTGGAGGGGGTGGATTTTAGGAATTTAAAATTTTAGGGGATGGGATATGAGTGCTGTTGTAGGCTTACAAACTCTCAAATATAAGTTAGGAGTTTACTTAGAAATATAGGTTAGAAGTTCACTTAGAAGCTATTTGGAGATGCTTTAATCACTCGTAAAATTGTTTTTTTATTACTAATAATTCGTTTTGACATATAGTAATCAGCTTTTGGCCAATCGAATAAAAATGAGTCCTTATCAACTTTTGGCCAATGAAATAAAAAATGAGTTGGAGAGGAAGGATCAGGGTTTGCAATGCCGGCGGCATATGCCGTGCCGCCCCTCGGCGGCACGGCGAATTTCGCCGAAATTCGAAAGCCGACGGTAATGAACAGTAAAAATTTGAATTTGAACGATTTCGTGCGTACCGTGAAAACCGCGCGAAAAACCTTGAAAACCGCGCGAAAACCGCGCAAAAACCGCACGAAATCCGCGAAAGCCGCGAAAAACCACGAAAACCGTGAAAACCGTAATTTAAATTTAAACTAAATCGAAATCCGCGTCGTGCGTGGATTTCGCGAAACGCGCCGTATACACGGTTTTCGCGACAAACATCGCGAAATTTATATTTTTATAAAAATATATTTTTTTGTTAAAATGAATTTTTAAAATTTTTTGAATTTTCACGAAATTATTTGAACGAAACCGCGGGGATGCCGTTCCGCACCCACGAAACCACCGAATTTCGCGGCTTTCGTGCGGAAATTCGTGAAATCGGTAACCCTGGGAAGGATACCGTACGTGATAGAGAGCTTTTGTTTAGTTGGTCGTACGATGACTTGGTTACCTTCTATATCCAATAATGAGATTAAAATTAAAAATATTTTTATCGAAATCATACGTCGTCGGAATCCATCTGCAATAAATTCGCTTTTTTTCTTCCGTTCTTCTTAGCTTTGGGTTTGCATGCGATACGGTCACTTAACGTCAGCCATAAAATCCATATGTGATATGTGTATAGTAAAACATATATTTAACCACAGAATATGTCAAATTATTGTCAAATGTCTCTGTATCGATGCACTTACCCTACATTTAGGACTATTTGTAGCTCTCTTAGAAGGTGCAGCCTAATAAGATGCGTAGTTGCTTTTTTTTTCTTTAATGTTGGGCAATGGCCATAAGGCGTAGCATGCATCAGTAGTTACATTTTCCTCTGAAGTCCAACAACTGTAACCTGTGCTCCCTCCTGATACAATCAATTGGGAGCCATGCCTAAGTATGAATGATTTCTTATAAGTTTGAGCAGGCCTAATCATGCCAATCATGCATATTCATTTGAGAAGAATATGAAAAATAGCCAGTTTTGATGACTTACATGCATATGATGCTTTTAGTGCAGTGCTGATACTGAAATGTTGCTGTATCCAAGTTCTTACAAGCATTAATTGACATATTCAGTCTATAAAAATAGTGATCCTTCTTTCTTTTGGCTTCACTATTCATGCTAGGCATTGATGTTTTTATCTTGCTACCTAAATCCATAAGAAATGACAGGTTGAACTGCTTTCATGATGTCCTTTTATATGGTCTTTTCAATACGTTATGTCTTTCATTGTATTTAGCAAGGTTTATGTCTATCGTACATTAAGCGTGTCAAGACGAGATTCTGCTTACACACTGTGCTGAAGTTACATAGTATTTATGTTTCTTTGCTAGTCTGGCCTATTTATAGTATGCTCAATAAACTAATCATCGATGTGCATTTTGGTTGACACAAATGCATATAAACCTATATAATGGATTACAGTCAATTGCACCATCTTGCAACATGTGCAATCATGTAGAGAGCTACCTGGGGCAGAAATACTACATGTGGTCTCCTGTTTTTTTTTCTCTCTTGTTGAAATTCCATTTGGCCTTAATTTGAATTTTTATCCCATGCTTGTGCATGCAGGACATCTGGCGTCATATACATTCCTCCGTGCCGATGAGTGATGCTGCTCCTGCTGCTTGCCTTTCTCGTTCCTTTCTGAGTTCTTGGAGATGTCATCCCAGCCTCACCTTGCATTGGAAAACACTTTGCCCGAGGGCATCTAGTTGAGGCGCAAAATGGACATGATTCTGAGAAACCACTCAGGCACTGTGAAGATAGTGAAGCTTAATTTAGCTGATGAGTACAGTACCTATCCTTACATCGACAGATGTCTCGAGGTTGCTGTTACACCAGGGATTGAAGAGCCCACTCTTATGCTATATAAAATGCACAGCTTTGCATGCTCACTTTTATCTGATGGGGTTCGAGACTCAATTCGCTGCCTTCAGCTTAACTTGTGTGCCTTCCATCCCATGGCTCGAGAAAACTAACAAAACTGCATCTGCGTGGTGTCCATATTACGGGTGATGAGTTAGAGCGCCTTCTTTCCAACTCCCTTGTTTTGGATCAGTTGAGACTTTATGAATGCAACAAGATAAGTTACCATGCATGCTGCAGCATCTCAGCTGCCTGAGTGTTATTGCATGCCGCAGGCTGCAAGTGATAGTGTGTGAAGCTCCGAATCTGTCCAGTAGTTCCCTTTGCGGAGGCATCAAGCTCTCACTTAATTGGAAAATCTCTGACAATGAGGGCCTTGTACATGCGCCAACCGAACGTCGTGTGCTATGCTCGTGCTGAGCTTCCGTCCATTATGCCAAATCTTGAGACTATGGAATTAGGTTCGAGCTCTGAGGTATATTTCTAAGACTTTAGGTGCTGTAGTTCAGAGTAGCGATGCATATGCATATTATGACAGTACAAATAATCTGAAGGTGACAAAAATGTATTTGTTGTGCAGGCGGTTAATAATCTACCAATGCTGCCTACCAAATTCCTCTACCTCAAGCACCTGTCCGTTCAGATTGCGGGAGGGACCTTTTCCCCCATCCTATGATTATTTCTTTCTGGTTTCTTTCCTCGATCCATCTCCTTCCTTGGAGACTTTATACTTGGATGTAAGGCCGTGCTGTTCATCCATTGTTCCATCCTGCAAAGAAAGATATCTGTAGGATGGACCATTGATTCATATATATCTTCCTTTTTCACCTCCAGGTTTGTCAGGAAGATATGGCACATGGATCGATTATTGGAAGTTCTTCACCACATTTGAGGCAGCTGCCCGAGCTTAGCCATGATTGCCTCAAGAGCGTGGAGATCGTAGGGTTCAACTCCGCAAAGAGCTTGGTTGAGCTAACATGTTGCATTGTCAAGGCCGCAGTCTCACTTGAGCGTCTTGTGTTGGACACCCTTCGTGGTGGTGATAGGTGTTCTGGGGAAAGTAATAAGAAGATTTACCGGCGTGTCAGCAAGGGCTGTGCTCAAGGAATCCTCAAGAGCTGTTCGTTGTTGTACATCGAGGATAAAGTTTCACCTACAACAACCCTGACTCTCGTGGGGCCTTGCACGCGCTGTCATTCCATTGGATGATCCTCCTATGCTGCTGGATGGTGGAAGATGTCATAACTTATCTTAGTTGTGATATGTATTTTAATAGATGATGTATATTTTTGCCATGAGATCAATGTAATTTCATCTTGAACTATCCCTTGTTTCTTAAGACTGGATAAGCTATCTTAAATGCGCAATGTTGTCTCTTTGATTTAATTATAGATAAACCATGTCTTGTTTCTTGTGTTATTGGACCTGTTCGTTTGCTGAAGAAATGAAAACTGATTCTTCAGTTTAAGGTTTCAGCTCCCAGTTGGGATTCATGCAACCGTTGGTGCGTTCATAAATCGCAATACAGGCCCCGTGGGAACTGCTTTTACTTGCGCAGCGATGTTTTCTTGATTAGGTTTATGTGCATGAAATTTATACAGGGCCAAGACGGATCTTCAATTTCTCGCATATGAATCTATAGACATTTATAGAGGTAGTAATGAACCTAGCTTATTGATCCAAGCTCAAGCTCGGCTAGGCTTTTGACACTGATCGAACAATATGAATCAATGAACGAATGAAATTGTTGGTCGAATATACCAATAAATTGTTCCCTGTCGAAGAACGATCTGAAGATTTAAATTCTCTGATCTTTCGGGGAAGTCTGCTCGTAGCCCTTGTTTGACGGGAGAGCAGAGCAGAGCAGAGCAGCATATGCATGGTAAGGCAATGCACAATGCTGGCTGGATTTTTACATTTGATTATTTTCTAAAAATTATTTTATAAATAGATTTTCAAAAACTTATTTTATGATGAATAGATTCTTTTCTTGGTATCAATGACCCGATGCCAAGGTCCAACGTTATCGTTGGTAACAACACCTTTGCTCCTCTAACAATTAAGATGTAGCGCGATCGACACCAAAAGGACAGGTATCGAGGACTTATTGTTAAAATATTTTTTAAAAAACATATCAAATATATATATATATATTTCTTATAAATAGGTCTTTGATGTCAATCTTTTTATGTGAAAGACTTATTTGTAATAAAAAAATATAACCAATTTTTTTAAAAAATATTTTACAAATAGGTGCTCAACACCCATCCTTTTAGGTCCAATCCCCTTCACATCAGCAACTTAGCTATCACGGGAGCCAAAAATGTTAGCATGGTCATCGGACGTTCAATGTTTTGGCATCAATGACATGTCCAAAAGAAAAAAAAAGATCAATTCTTAAAATAAGCTTTTTATGTGCTTATAAAATAAGTTTTTATAAAGGATCAAAATATTTAAAAAAAATCCAGCAACGCCGGACGCTTCTAGGATACGCCTCACAACGGGATGGCCTCAGATGGGACCCAAAAAAAAAATCTGAAGATCCATGAAGGCACACTACCCCACAGTGGTGGTTGCCATGGCCCAAGTAGCCTCAATGGTAAAAAGCTCGGTCTATCCCTCCGTTGAGACATCTGAAAATTTCGGTCGTATTTATCATCATAAATTCAACAGTGGTCTAAAATTGCAGCAAGTAGGAGTACTATTCAACACACAGGTCCATCATCATTCAACAAATCACATGAAACCAGATCAGAACAGCATACCGATTATGCAACATGATCACACGTACTTGTCTTCAAATGCAACTGAACCCTGACAAAACTCCATGCAAATGCAACACGTTACAAGTAAAGGATTCAACCGCACAACCAACCTCCGTCTAGTAACTTGTAAGCTGTAGAAATCATGCAGCCAACAAGATGACCCATACATTATTCTCACCCGTCCATACGTACTCTCCAGGTGCGCGTCCACGACATCATCGGGATGAGAGCACGTCCACTCTGTGTACTCTACGCCAGGAATATAGTCCCTGATTCGGCGGACCTATATATCACTTAAAATTACCTGACTTTTAAGTTAAATAATCTCTTCCGTAATAGAAGGAATTTGTGATAGGATAAACAATTCGTAGTAGTACTAAGCACATCGTCGGATGTCCTTGTTTTCTTCGTCTATAGTCTTCTTTCGTGTCTTCTATCGGTGACAAGACAGATTGTATAAACTCCAACTCCAGTATACAAATACATATATAGAGAAGATTGACATGAAAAAGTTAAATTGTCCCTCTTGTTGATTGTTTCCCTCTGGTTTCGTCCCTCTTCTGAATCTTAATTTGTTCTCTTTTCCTTCCTGCTTTGGTCTGGTTCACCCCCATCCCCTATCTGGGAAGATTCTCTCTCTCTCTCTCTCTCTCTCTCTCTCTCTCTCTCTCTCTCTCTCCTTCTCTAATACAAAATATTCCTTCTCTAATCCAAAATAGATAGAATTTTATTTTCTTGGAATAAAAATGAATTTGTTTTGTTTATCCAATTTGGCATCCACTGGGACTGGCAAGGAATGTATGTCTAAGTGAACTTTTCCCAATGCAGATTAAACATAACAAAATATGAAATTACAAAGTTAAAGCGTTACGGTACACCATGTTGGTATATGTCAGATCATTTTTAGGATGTTTTAAATATGATTTCATAAATTTCTGAGGGTCCAATGAAAATATACTGAGATGGGAATTTTTTTTGTTTTCATGGAAAATTTAGATCAACATTTGGGGTAGACAATAAATTGGAATAGGAATTTGAAATTTGGGTTTAGATTATAATTTAGTATTTGAATTACCACAATGCCAAGCGAAATCAAATACCTGGTTAAATCATCCACGAAAGAAGTTGAAAAGCACCACACATACCATATGGTGATGCTCTTATTTATTACAGATTATGAAACAGTTCTACAAGAAGCTTCCTCAAACACCAAGTGATTTAAAAGAAGCTCCAACTAGTCTAGCAACACATAAATACCAGGTTGAGGCATAAGACGGATCATACAAATAGAGTTCAGGCAACAACACTCTAGAAAACACATTCAGAAAGGTCTCCCATCAAGCATCTTCACATGGCGCACGACAAAATAGAATCGAAGGTGATTTTCACTTGCTCTCCTCGACAATCTTAACAACATGCTTGACACCAGTCCTCATATCATTGGAGATGGCTCTACCTTCAGGAAGGTCAAACTTTCTGCGGCTCAGAGTCCTTGGCTTCCCTGGTGGCTGAGGATCTACAATCTCCAGCATCCCCTCCAGCTCCTTGAGCATAGATCTCTTCGCATTGCGAACCATATAGTCTAGTCCCTGTATGCACAAAGCATTGACACATGAATCGTACTGGCAAAAGATCAAAGCAATCCATGGCACTTAATCTTTCATTTATAGAGCCATGATATATATATATATATATATATATGTATTCATTCTTTGTTTCTTTATGGCTGTCAGATGCTTCTTTTTTTCTTTTTAAAAAAGTACCCTTAGGTAGCAGATATGTTATTGCTCAGAGTTTATTTTGATGAAGAATTGAGGGAAAAAGAAAGCTAGAAATTATTTTTTCTGGTGGTTTCATCCTTCTTCAGTTTACACCTAGATTATCTTACAGGGAAGTACTGTATGAGAGCCATGTTGTTGCAGGCATTGATATCCATAAATTCACTCAGGACACTAAAATACCAGAACAAAACTGGGTGTGGTTTGCAGTCATGTCTACACTGATGATTTCATCAATCAAACAACGTTTGGTAGTAAACAACATTGCTGACAAACGGGTAAATAACAACATATGCATTCGCATGGTTTACCAATCGTCATCCGTACTGATATAAAAAAAATAATGATTACTGTACAAGAAGAAGAAGTTGTCTAGAATACAATTTTGATGGGGCCACTTGTTAATGAAAAATGGCATGATCAGAAAGGGCGATGAGCTTACTACCTCAAGGGCATCAACAGTGAGGAGCAGGACAATGATTTTCTCGGCAAACCTCTGACGCTCTTCAGAGTCGTGCGAAACGCGGCGGCGGTAAGAAATGTTGTAGAACAAGGACCTAATCTCCTTGAGCTTGGCCTTGGCCACCGCCAGATCACGGAGGCAGCGCAGCACTTGCGAACGGTGGGCTAGGTGAGCCCTGTAGTTCATCTGGATCAACAATGCAGCATCTTGCGGGGACAACTGCTTTCTCTTGCCCTTGCCGTAGCTGCTTGCAAACGCCTTGAGAAAAGGAGCAGTGTTGTGTTGTCAGCACACATGAAAATTGACGATTTACTGTCTGTTAGTAGTTGCTAATGACATTTATGGGCATGGCTTCCCTTACAAAATGCCATCGTAAATAATACTAGTACATTAGATCTTTGCATTTCATAAACTTCAGTACCCCCACGGATTTGAGCAAATCGGTGCGCAAAGCTCACCTCGCAAGCTTCAGATAACAAGCCGCTACTCCATAGATCTGAAACTCTGAATAGGAGGTGGCCTAAAAGTCCAACCTTTGGAGGTCCAAGTCCATTCGCGTTCCAATTCAATAAATGAAATACGCAATTTAATGTAGAGGAGGAGATGTGACCTTGTTGATGGCGACGCATCTGGCAGTGTTGTCGTCGATCTCAACGATGTGCACATTGCACTTGTTCTTCTTCTTCTCCTCCTCCTCCTTGACAGAAGTATCCTTGTTGTGCTCCTTGACCTTGTTTTCCGCCGTCTTGTCTGCCTTGTGGTGGTGGTGGCCGTCCTCCCCGAAGACCTCCTCGACGGAGTAGGCGTGCGACCATGGCTGGAGCCAGCCCTTCCCCTTGACCTCCTTGGCCCACTTAACCTTGGTGGAGCCGGCGGAGGAGGCCTTGGACTCCCACTTCCACTTGCGGTCGAAGCCGTGGTCGTTGGGTGTGTCGATGTGGGCCTCCCACTTGAAGGTCCGGTGGCCGTCGGGCTTGGCGTGGGTGGTCCACTTGATCTTCCTGCCGGCGGATTCGGCCTCGTAGGTGTACTTGCGGCGTGGGGCTGCGGAGACGCGGTGGGCGAGGGAGTGGAGGAGGAAGGGGTCGTGCGGGGCGGGGCAGGAGATGGAGGTGGTGGTAAAAGGGGTCGGGGTCGGGAGGAAGAGGTCGAGATGGTGGTGGAAGGCGGCGTCGAGGTAGGAGGTGAAGCCGAGTGGGCAAGAGGGATATGAGGAAGGGAAGAATGGGTGGGTGTCGTCGAGGAGGAAGGAGGAGGAGGATGTGGGGAAGGGGAAGAAAGGGTCGAGGTCGTCGTCGACGGCGAGGAGGCGGAAGAGGTGGTGGTGGTGGCTGGCCGTGGCCCCCTCCCCCATTGCTGATGGCTGGCGCACGGCGTGCAAGGCAGCAAGGGCAACGTGCAGTGCGGAGGAGAGGAGGACCGCAACTTTCGCCGCATCTCTCTCTCGATCGTGTCAAGTTGAACAAGGAATACTCCTAGATGGATGGCAGAGAGCGGGGCCCACATGTCTGCCTGCGACGTGTACTAGCACTACTACTCGGAGACTCTACGGTTCCGATGTTTCGGATGTTTGATTTGGTGCAAATCATCCGATGGTGATGGTGTTGTGTATGATGTTATTGAGAAATATTTTATTTTTTATTAAAAATTGTTTTAATAATAATGTTTTAGATGTTTCACTTATAAAAAATGATAAAATGATTGAGTAAAAAAATCATCATCATGTAATATCTTGTTATAAAGATTTAATTGTAATAAATTTAATGATATAATTAGTTTGAAATTCGGATAAATAGTTTAAGAGAACAAATTATTTAAAATATGAAATTTATATATGTATGCATACTACACGAGTGTCTGATGCCCTGATGCCCTGTGTTAGACGCTCTGCGTAAAACATTTCCCCTAGCACTCGTATAGTATGCTAAATTTAGGCTACTATCAACTATCAACGAATGCATATACGGTCAAATCTACCCCGTTATCATAAAGTTATATAGAAGCATCATCATAATACACATAAACAGGCACATCATTTGATAACCTGAAATAACACGTCAAATTGTCTTACTACACTACTACCCAATAACTTAATCTATGGTTATATTACTCTAACGTAAACTAACTCAATTTCACACTTAAATATAACTTAACTTCCTTTTGATATTTACTACTACATAATTATGTTTACTTAGTGGTCGCTACTTATAAATATCTTCATATTAATTTATATTAATACTCGAATATTTTTAATACTTCACGTTTATTTATACTTAATAGTCATTGCTTAAAAAACTACTCATCTTAAAAGCTATGTATTAACCTACTGTTAACTTGAACACATTACTAATATTATATCTACACTAACATCTAACAATGATTAAAAAAATTTGTGTCGTACTTACGAATTAGAAACTTATACCTTCATTGTCGCTGCTCTCTTCTACACAGTCGTGGATGTCTCCTCACCACCCATGCAGATCTCTCGTGACGGTGGCATGACGACGACTGCTTTCTCCAATGGCTCGGCTCAGCGATCCTCCCCCTCTCTATGTATATAGTAGATGCAAAGGAGGAGATGTCTTTTAAATGAGTCAGTCGAACTCCCATTTCCATTGTTCGATAGGCTCGACGGGAGTGAGGGGCCTGTCGAACGCCCATCGTTCGACAGGTTCTGTGGCTGCTAGGCGGTGGGATTGGTCAAACTACCGCACGACAGGGTATCTGTCGAATCCTCACCGTTCGACGGGCTCCTGTTTTGATAAATAAATCCAAACGAACACTATTTTTATAATTTTTTATTAAACTATTAATATCTCTTAAAAAAATTAGTATGTTTGCGATCCTTCATGGGGACCATATGCCATGTACAACCACACGCACCACGATTTGTTCCTTCCATATGCCGCGGTTTCTTCGATTCGGCGTGTTGCACGATTGCCTTACCCTGCTTCTGCTGCCTTGACGGCGACGAGCGCCTGCAACACGGCCCGGCCCGCTCCATCATCGTTCGCGTTTTCGGCCCATCATAAATAAACCACAACCTTACCGGCCCAGCTCCATTCCTTCCTAACGCTGCTCTTCTCGTGAAACTTTGGGCCGAAAGAGTGACGCTTGATCCATAAGTCCACTTTGACTCCCTTAACTATCATATCCTTGAACCTCAATATCGAATATCTCGACCTCCCAACTATTAAAACTGATGCAACTTAAATTCCTCAGTGGTTTTGGAGGACGGTTTTGCTGATATGACGCCTATGTAACGGTGTTGACATGGTCTTCGTCCCACGTGACGCTTACGTGGCATTAGAATTGAAAAATATATATGGTGGAGCTGACCAGGCTGTAGTAAAGGGGTGAACAGCGACCACGGCGCAAGAGGGACGCCGCCCAAGCCACCGGCCGCTCATCGCATGTCGTCGATGAGCTTCGCCTTTTCCAATGCCCTAAGCTCTACCTCCGCCACCGCGTCCCTCCTTGCTGAGCTCGGGAAGGCATCAAGGAATAAGAGGAAGTACTCCCCCAAGACACCATGGTGGAAGCTCGAGCTCACCCAACGCATCGATGCGACGAGCAAATGCGCCTAGGAGCTCCGGCGATGTCAGCGCCCGATTTGGGTAGGAAGATGGCGACGACCGGCCGCTTGAGGCGGCTTCTCATTGTTCGAGGTCGCCGGGGGTGGGGGCGTGTGGACCCCGTTTTGAGGCGGGAATCTTTCGTGTTCATAGTACCATTTCCCGGATCGAGTAGTTGGTACCCACGAATACGATCTTGGATAATCGGTGCACATGCACAATAGTCTTACATTACCATTATTACATCAATAGGCCCGAAGGCATTGTTCAACCCACGGACCTTATGGTCCGAATACAACATAAAAACGAATTTAGATAAGCAAGCGGCGGAAAGAGGCGGCGGCTTGTCATTTGCCACGAGCAACGGCCGGAGCTAAGGTCTAGTATGCGCCGTCGGTCCCTTCGCCCTCCGGTAATACGCGTATGGGTCTTCGGCTCTTCATTTCCATCACTTGGAGGTTTGTGCGTATAGCAAGGGTGAGTACCAACCGTACTCGCAAGTCAACGCAGAATTGATGCATATGATAGGGTTATTCAAAGAACATGGCTAGGGTTATTTTTGCGTAAAGCCAGTTTTCACAATTCTTTTCACAAACCTATCGACTAGCCAATCAAGTTTTAATTTTCACAGTTCATTAATCCGGTGACGGTTCTGTCTACCATCCCTCGTGATTCCAAGGATGGCTTCCCGCCTCCGGTTCGTCATGATTTTCTGGGGAATCTACCCCTTCTCGCTTATCGAGAAGTTGACCCACCAGCGAATGAAATCATCATGCATACCCATCCCAGCAGTTTTAAGTTTAAAATCTAGCCAAGCGAAAGTCTTGTCACGATGCTCAATATCCGCGAGCACGGCTATTCGAATAGATTGATTCACTCACACTGCAGTGGATGTACACTTTACCCGTACTCCGCGACAGCCCAACAAATGAGCCTACGCCTCAACACATGAGACGGTCACGGCAAAGCCTTTTGATAACCTTGCTTTGACAGACCGCTCCACGAACTTAAGCCCTCATGCACTCTAGCCGTCCTTTTCTAGCGGTGAGAGGAGTTCAGCGCACCGGGGTAAGGGAAAATTTTCCAAATCTTTAAGTTTAATTAACATCGGTTTAATTCCACCACTCATAACAAAGGCCGCAGCCTCATTCTCATCCCATAACCACATCATAGAGAACCATCTATGCAAGGATACTGCCTCCGCTCGGCTATCTAGTCAGCTAGGTCTATACCCATTCGAGAAGTACGGTTGTATCGGCTCGTTTCCGGCTATCTCACGGCTCGATCCTTAATTGACCGTGGTCGGCACTTGCCTTTTCGGAATCCACCCAAATCATCCAGACGCTCCAGTCTAAAACATTTGTATGGTACTTTCAATTTTCATCAAAACTTAGTTCATCATTCTCATGGCCATGTGACGCTCATGTCTCCACATGCCGTATCTCAACTACCTTCCCTAAGGTAGTTGCCCAAGTACAAAGCTTTTTCATAAAGTCATGAGTATGCATAAATCTAAGTATAGCATGGCTAAGCGGTTCCGAGTTATTCTTCGGTTGTTTGTATCACATCGCGAGTTACAAGGAGTAATTCTAAAGGTAATCAATAGCAAGGTATGGCATAACAAGTATAGGTAACTCTCGTAAAGCATGCATATTTAGAGTTTAAAATAACATCATTTTGCAATTGGGATCGATATGTTCAAAGGGTGTGAAGACTTGCCTTGCTCGCACACTTGAGGGGTGGGATCTTCGCGGGGTCGATGCCGGTTTCTTCGAGCGCTACCCGTATGTGCGAAAGATCAATTGAATTCGGTTAGAATTCAATAAAATACCGAGAGATCGAAAAGAACCATAAAAGCCATGAAAACAACTCCAAAAGTTTTGCCGAAAATTCTACTTCGAGTTAGAACAAGGGTTGCGAGGAAAATCCGGGTTTTGGAATCGAGTTGATGACCTAGGGTTTTCGCAAAGTCGGCGATCGCAATAAATTGGGAAATTACGTTTGAAAATATCAGCGAAGAAAATTCGTGCTCGAAGTTTGAGGGTTTGAGCACAAAAGCGAAACCTATTTCCATGGCGGGAAAGAATTAAACGGAATCCGGATTTAAAAACGATGCGAAATGAAATTCGAAAACGTCCGATTCCGATTTTTCAAACTTTGCACCGAGAAAATATGCGAGAAAATAATTTATTTTTGCCCAAAATTTTACTCAAGTCATCCCAAAATATTTTCCAAATTTTCCAAAATTTTTCCCAAATTTTTCCCTATTTTTCTTCTCTTTTTTTTTTTTCTTTTCTTTTCTCGCGCACTATTCACCGGCTCCAAAGGTGTTCGACCGAACACCTCTCTCACTTCCTTCTCTTACGTGCAGCGGCGCGCAAACACAAGTGGAGGGGTGGCGGCTCGGCTTACCGGTGATGGCGACGACAAGGGAAGGGTGGCGGGGCTCGCCGCACGGCGGCGAGGTCGCTAGGCGGTTCGGAAGAGGGAAAGGCGGCGGCTTGCGGTGGCGTTCGGGAGAGCAACGAGGGAGGCGGCGGCGGTGCGGGAAGGGGCGGGGTTGCCGGCTCTCTTATAGGCATGGTGGGGCGAGGAATGGAGGAAGGGGAACAGGCGCAGCTTGGGTGCCACGCGGCGCGCGGTTTGGGCCGGCTCGGTCGCGCGGCGTGGCGGCGAGGGCGCGGCGCAAACGCGGGGCCACGTACGGCGTCGTGCGCGCGCTTGCGCCTGGCGGGCGGCCCGAGTCGGCGCGCGCGCGGCGATAGCGCGGCGCGGGTGCGGGCGGGCAAGACGGCGCGGGCGGCGGCGGGCGCGGGGCGTCGAGACGTGGGGCGCGTGGCGGCAACGGCGCTTGCGCGAGGGGGCCGGCGCGCGCGCGGGGTTGTCCGGGCCGGGCGCGGGCGCGTGCGCGCTCACGCGACGCGTGGCGCACGCGGGTGCGGCGCGGTACGGCGGCGCGCGCGGCGGCGCGGGCCGGGCGGGGCGGCGTCGAACAAGTGGTGACCGATGAACAGTGCGACTTTTTAATTTCCCGATTTTCCATTTTCTTTTCCCATTTTCTATTTTCTTTCCTTCTAGAAATTCCAAAATAAACCCTAATATTCCAAAAATAATTTTTAACTTTATATTTTAAACTTTTTCTTGACTTTTATTTTTCCATAATTACTTTTCATATTTATTTAAATTCCTTTTTCCTAATTTTCATAATTCACCCATTCAATTTTAAAAAAAAATTTCCCAAGTTTCGAGTACGCCTCCCGAGAATTTTATTGTTCATTTTGTGTCTTAATTTATCTTCACCAAAAATTTTATTTTATATAGCCCGAAATGCGTTTTCGCAAATCCGCACTTTCCTCTCGAATCCCTTTTTAAAACCCCGATGCGGCTTTCGCACTTCCGTTTCGACAACTCCGAAACCTCCAAATACAGAGAAGGAAATAACCACGTCAAAATTTATGCAACGAGCGGCAAATAAGAAGCAACAAACCCGAGAAGAAGCAATAAGCCAAGGTTTAAAAGTTCCGATTTTTACGTTCGTTTTCGGTTCTCCGATTTTCAGGATGTTACAAACCTACCCCCTAACAATAAATCTCGTCCCCGAGATTTCTTACCGTTCTTGAGTAGGTGTGGGTATTCTGTCCTCGGGAACTCTTCGCTTTCCCAGGTAGCCTCTTCTTCTGTGTGATTGCTCCATTGTACTTTGTACATGCGCCATGACTTGGTCCGTGTCTTCTTTTCCGCCTCGTCTAATATTTTGATTGGATGCTCCGGGTAGGTAAGATCACCGTGGACTTGGATGGCTTCTAAAGGAGCTTGCTCTTCTGGTACTCGCAAACATTTCTTCAATTGTGACACGTGAAACACTTGGGTGGACATCGGAGAGGTTCTCGGGCGGTTCCAATTGGTAAGCCACTTCTCCTCTCCTCGCGCTTATCAAGAATGGGCCCACGTATCTTGGTGCGAGTTTCCCTTTGACTTTGAACCTTTGAGTTCCCGTAGTGGTGAGACCTTTAGATACACGTAGTCACCTTCTTTAAATTCCAATTCTCTTCGACGGGTGTCCGCGTAGCTCTTTTGTCGTGGTCGAGCGTTTGTAATCGGTCCAATCAAGCGAACTTTTTCCTCGGCCTCTTTGATTATGTCGGCCCGAATACGGTTCGTTCATCGGTTTCGACCACATTAATGGGGTTCGGCATCGGCGACCAAATAGAGCTTCATTTGGCGACATCTTCGGTGGCTTGATAGCTATTGTTGTAGGAAAACTCGGCGTACGGCAAACATTTCTCCCAATCCTTGGTGAAATCCAACGCACAGGCTCTCAGCATATCTTCTAGCACTTGATTCGTCCTCTCGGTCGTCCGTCGTCGCGGGTGGTAAGCGGTGCAAGGCGAGGTGACCGCCGAGTGCCTCGTGGACCTTGCTCCAAAAATGAGATGTGAATTGGGTACCACGATCCGATATAATTCTCTTTGGTACACCATGGAGACATACAATCCTACTCATATATAGTTCCGCTAGCTTGACACGTTGTAGTTAGTTTTCACGGGAATAAATCTGCAGTCTTAGTGAGACGATCTACAATTACCCAAATGGAATCGTAACCAGTCGCAGTTTTGGGTAGTCCCACTATGAAATCCATGCCTATCTCGTCCCATTTCCATTCGGGGATCTTGAGTGGCTGTAGCAAGCCTGCTGGTCGTTGATGCTCAGCCTTCACCCTTTGGCACACATCGCACATGGCTACGTATTCGGCTACATCCCTCTTCATATTGGGCCACCGGTATTCTCCTTTCAAATCCTGGTACATTCTCGTGCTCCTGGATGTAACGAATATGCCGATTCGTGGGCTTCTTTTAAGATCAATCCTCTCAAACCGCCTCGTTCGGGCACACAGATTCTTTTCTTGTACCACAAGATTCCCTTGTCATCTACGAAAACTCCTTAGCGCGTCCGCGCCATGCGTTCCTTGATTTCCGGGTTTCCTCATTCCCTTTTTGGGCTTCCTCTATTTGAGTTCTCGGTAGGGGTTGGATTTCCAGCGAGTTCACTCCTCCGTGAGGAATCGGGTGTAGATTGAGTCGAGCCATTTCTTCTTGGAGCTCATTAGCCATACATCCCAATTCCATGTGGTTGCATTGGGCTTTGCGGCTCAGCGCATCGGCCACTACATTTGCCTTGCTTGGGATGATAATGGATTCCTAGATCGTAATCCTTGATCAACTCCACCATCGCCTCGTCGTAGATTGAGATCAGCGAGTAAAGAAATATTTTAGGCTCTTGTGATCGGTATACACATCACGGTGGTTCCCGATCGAGATAGTGTCTCCAGATCTTCAATGCGTGTACAACCGCGGCTAATTCCAGTCATGTGTGGGATAATTCTCTTCGTGGGGTCGTAATCGTCGCGAGGCATACGCTACGACCTTCCCATCCTGCATTAATACTCCTCCTAATCCTTGCGGATGCATCACAGTACATCACGAAGTCCTTCCGTTGTCGGGTAAGGTCAAGATTGGGGCGGTGGTTAACTTTTCTTTTAATTGGTCGAAGGCTTTTTGACACTTCTCATTCCACTCAAACTTCTTTTCCTTCTTCGAAGTTGAGTCATAGGTCGGCTACGTGGAAAACCCTTCGATAAACCGTCGGTAATAACCGGCCAAGCCCAAGAAACTTCGAACTTCCGTCACGACTTGGGTGCCTTCCATTCCATAACGGCTTCGACCTTGGCGGGGTCTCACCTACTCCTCCGGCTAAAACCACGTGGCCAAGAAAAGCGACTTCCTTGAGCCGAACTCGCATTTGCTTGAACTTTGCATACATTGGTGCTCTCGTAGCTTTTCCAGATGCGAGTCGTAGATGCTCCGCGTGTTCCTCATCGTTCTTGGAGTAGATAAGTATATCGTCGATGAATACCACTACGAATTTGTCCAGGTATTCCATGAATACCTTGTTCATCGGAGTTCATAAAGTATGCGGGGGCATTGGTCAATCCAAAGGACATCACTGTGAACTCGTATAAGCGTAACGTGTAGAGAACGCCGTCTTAGGAATATCTCGGCTCTAATCTTCAACGATGATATCCGACCGTAGATCAATCTTTGAGAACACTGCGCACCCTTAAGTTGATCGAATAGGTCATCGATTCGAGTAGCGGGTACTTGTTCTTGATAGTTACTTCATTTAGCGATCGGTAGTCCACACACATTCTCATACTCCCATCCTTTTTCTTGACGAAGAGTACGGGGCTCCCAGGAGAAGAGCTGGGGCGTACAAATCCCTTCTCTTGTAGTTCTCGTATTTGCTTCTTGAGTTCCTCTAACTCGTTGGCGGCATTCGATAAGGCCTCTTGGATATGGGGGCGTCCGGGCATTAGATCGATGATAAACTCTATGTCGCGATCCGGGGCATTCGGGCAATTCCTCGGGAAACACATCCGAGTATTCTTGTACTACGGCATTCCGCCTAGAGGTAGCATGGTGAACACTCCCGCGGCTTGTTCACATAGCTTTGGGTTTTGATCCATAGTTATGCTCATCGGTGATCCCCATGGGGTGGATATCGTGACTTCCCTTGCAGTCTATAATTCCATTGTTCTTGGTCAACCAATCCATTCCAGTATGACATCTATGGTTTGGGGTGATAGCACCATAAGGTTTGAGAGAAACACCACGTCTCTAATCCGTAGGGGCACATCAATGCAGGCATGGGGTACGGTTATGTCTCCCCCAGGTGATTGTACCAGCATAGGTCTCCTAAGTGCTACTTGGTGTAGGTGGTGTTGTTTGCTTACTCGGGAAGATATGAATGAATGCGAGGCTCCGAATCGAATAAAACTTTAAGCGGTGTAGAGTTGATAGAGAACATACCCATCAATACGCTCGGTCCTCCCGAGCTTCTTCCGCTCGCACATGATTCACCGCCCACGTCGAAACCCGGTGGCGGCCTCGTTGGGTAGCGGGGTCTGAGCGGACCTCGTCTGCCCGCCGGGGTGGGGGTTCCTCGGACGGGTGTTGCATTGGCGCCGTGCGCACGGGGGTGTTGCGTGGTTTTGGGCAGCTATTGGAGTAGTGCCCGAATTCTTCGCAATTGAAGCGGCTCACATTCTTCCTTCCGGAGCGGCTAGGGTTGGTGTGGGTGTACGAAGCGAGGTGTAGCCGACTGTTGACATGGTCGAAGGCGGGAGAACGTCCGGTTCTTGGAACGTTTGGCTTCCATCCGACGGGGTGGCTCCCTTGGGCGTTGTGGCGTTCCCCGAAATGGGCGAGCCATAGCGAGCCTCCTCTTGCGGTTATTGTCTACCACCTTTTGGTCATGCTCAAGCCGACGACCTTGTTGATGAGGCTTTGGAAGCTGGTGTGATCTGCCCGATCATTGGTCCCCCGGTTCGTCATTTAGTCCCTCAATGAATTTGTTTATCTTCTCTTCTTCGTCGGTCAGTCACTGGTGGCGTAACGGGCAAGTGGGTGAACTTGTTCAAATATTCTTGTATCGAGGTGTTCCCTTGACGCGATGCTGGAACTCATTTTTCTTCATCCTCATGACTGCAGTGGCACAAAATTCTCACGGGCAACGCAGTGAATTCCTCCCATATTGGTTCGCCGTCTTCCTCGCGTTTCCTTGTAGGTGTCCCACGAGTCACTTGCGGGACCCTCCAGTGTTAGCGGCGAAGACAACTCTATCGCTTCTCGGACTCTAACGAGAGTTAGCTTTTTCTCTATCACCCTCGGCCAATCTTCGGCATCCATAGGTTCTTCGGTAGTGGAAAAGGTTGGTGGCTTAGCTCTCATGAACTCTCCTAGGCTCGATCCTCCTCGACTTCCCTTGGTTATTAGCAATCGCTTGGAGTAGCGGGTCTGCAAAGCCATGACCTCCGCCGAGTGGAAGGGTTGGGTTACGGCGGGTTCTCGTTGGTTCTTCGGCTCTGCGGCGATGTGCCATCGAAGAAGATAGATGTATTAAGAGATCGGACCGGTTTAGGTTATGGTCCCTAGGGGGAAATTTTTCTTCAAGTTCTTTTAAATGATCTTCAATCAACGGGCGGTGGAATAATAATAAGCTCACGAATTAAGACACCGCAAAGCGATGCTCGGGTTCATCATATTACATAAGAGGGGTACACGGATTGTACACACACGATCCTTCATGCCATGATAGCAATAACAACTATATCGTCCAACTACATCAACCAATTAAAGGGGGAATAGAGAGTGGTTCGTCTTCTTGCGAGGGGAAGGTCCTCCCTCCTAGTCGTCCAACCATCCGCAAGAGCCGGGCGCGGGAAGTGGGTGGTCCGCTGCTGAAGCAACCGGAGTCCCCATGGCTCGGAGGTGGTGGCCTCGGAGTCATGCCGAATCTTCCGACTTGGTGGCCGCGTACTCTTGCGAGCGGTTTGGCGGGTGAGGGGCCTCCGGTGTGAGTCGGCGACGAGTGGGAGCTTCCTCCTCCATTGGGTCGGTGTCGCTTGGACTCCCATTTGACCTCCATAGGCTCGCCTCGGACTCCGTGTCGATGTGGATCGGATGGGGTTCTCCTCTCCCGATCCGGGCTCGGATGGTACGCTACGGAGCTCGAGGTGGGTCCCATGGATGTGGCGCGGCGGGGTCCACCGGTGCGGTGCGGGCTCGTGCTCAACATAAAGCTTGCTCCATCATGGCTTGAAAGGTATCCAAGCATGCTGGAGTCATAAGGTAATAATGGTCGGGCACGGGGCGGGAGGTGATGGCACAAGCTCGGTGGAAGTACTGCGGCGTAGACGGGACGAGTGCGCATTGCTCCTCCAGTGGTTGATTTTCGCTTGCTCTTCCCGAGCTGCTCTTCCAGCTCTACCGAGCTTCCCCATGGGCCATGTAGCGGTCCGAGAGTTGCTCATCTGGGCACCATTGGCTGCGGTGAGTCTGCGGCATGTTTATCTCGTCTTCACGGCCTTGGTGGTGTCGACCGGATCATTGAGGCGTGACTGCGGTCGTTGATCTCGAGCGGGCCTCCTCGTAGAGTCGTCTGCCGTCTCCGCCCAACGTGATAGACGCGTGACCATCGGGTTTAGCGGGGTGTGGCCTCCACGGTGCGAGTCGGGTTGCCCTCTTCGCGATAAGGATGGTGCACGAACTCGTCACCGTGAGTTCGGCACGATGTATCGCATTAAGGCGAAGGAAGGCTTCGCGAGCCGCATCTGAATAGCGCATCGCTAGGTCCGGTGGTAGCGAGTGTGGAAGCGAAGGATGTCTCACTTCCCATGCGGGCTTCTATGGATACCGCCTCCCAGTGGATATGCTTCGGAGCCATGCCTTTTGGTGTGATAGGTGGGTGGTTCCGGTACCTCAAACACCATAGTAGGGACTGAAGTTGTACCACAAACCCCTCGTCTCGCGGGATAGTGACCTCCCAGGCTCCGTCGTGGTTTGACATCTGCTTTTGTAGGCAACTTAGGGTTAGAGGGAGAGAGCTATTATAATCATTTGGTAAAAGGAAATACGGATGTAGAAAAGGTATATTTGCATTTTCGGAAATAATAGTTTAAAACGATCCTATGCGGGGATATTTCCCTTTAGCCAACTGGTTAGGGGTAGGGCGCCATTTGGTCTTAGCCTACGGTCGCATGGCTCTGATACCAGCTCTGTGGACCCCCGATTTTGGAGGCGGGAATCTTTCGTGTTCATAGTACCATTTCCCTGGATCGAGTAGTTGGTACCCACGAATACGATCTTGGATAATCGGTGCACATGCACAATAGTCTTACATTACCATTATTACATCAATAGGCCGAAGGCATTGTTCAACCCACGGGACCTTATGGTCCGAATACAAACATAAAAACGAAATTTAGATAAGGCGGCGGAAAGAGGCGGCGCTTGTCATTTGCCACGAGCAACGACCAGAGCTAAGGTCTAGTATGCGCCGTCGCCCTTCGCCTCCCGGTAATACGCGTATGGGTCTTCGGCTCTTCATTTCCATCACTGGAGGTTTGTGCGTATAGCAAGGGTGAGTACCAACCGTACTCGGCAAGTCAACGCAGAATTGATGCATATGATAGGGTTATTCAAAGAACATGGCTAGGGTTATTTTTGCGTAAAGCCGTTTTCACAATTCTTTTCACAAACCTATCGACTAGCCAATCAAGTTTTAATTTTCACGGTTCATTAATCCGTGACGGTTCGTCTACCATCCCTCGTGATTCCAAGGATGGCTTCCCGCCTCCGGTTCGTCATGATTTTCGGGAATCTACCCCTTCTCGCTTATCGAGAAGTTGACCCACCAAATGAAATCATCATGCATACCCATCCCAGTTTTAAGTTTAAAATCTAGCCAAGCGAAAGTCTTGTCACGATGCTCAATATCCGCGAGCACGGCTATTCGAATAGATTGATTCACTCACACTGGGTGGATGTACACTTTACCCGTACTCCGCGACAGCCCAACAAATGAGCCTACGCCTCAACACATGAGACGGTCACGGCAAAGCCTTTTGATAACCTTGCTTTGACGTGCCGCTCCACGAACTTAAGCCCTCATGCACTCTAGCCGTCCTTTTCTAGCGGTGAGAGGAGTTACGCGCACCGGGGTAAGGGAAAATTTTCCAAATCTTTAAGTTTAATTAACATCGGTTTAATTCCACCACTCATAACAAAGGCCGCAGCCTCATTCTCATCCCATAACCACATCATAGAGAACCATCTATGCAAGGATACCCTCCGCTCGGCTATCTAGTCGGCTAGGTCTATACCCATTCGAGAAGTACGGTTGTATGTGGCTCGTTTCCGGCTATCTCACGGCTCGATCCTTAATTGACCGGGTCGGCACTTGCCTTTTCGGAATCCACCCAAATCATCCAGTAGCTCCAGTCTAAAACATTTGTATGGTACTTTCAATTTTCATCAAAACTTAGTTCATCATTCTCATGGCCATGTGACGCTCATGTCTCCACATGCCGTATCTCAACTACCTTCCCTAAGGTAGTTGCCCAAGTACAAAGCTTTTTCATAAAGTCATGAGTATGCATAAATCTAAGTATAGCATGGCTAAGCGTTTACAAAGTTATTCTTCGGTTGTTTGTATCACATCGCGAGTTACAAGGAGTAATTCTAAAGGTAATCAATAGCAAGGTATGGCATAACAAGTATAGGTAACTCTGTAAAGCATGCATATTTAGAGTTTAAAATAACATCATTTTGCAATTGGGATCGATATGTTCAAAGGGTGTGAAGACTTGCCTTGCTCGCACACTTGAGGGGTGGGATCTTCAGCGGGGTCGATGCCGGTTTCTTCAGCGCTACCCGTATGTGCGAAAGATCAATTGAATTCGGTTAGAATTCAATAAAATACCGAGAGATCGAAAAGAACCATAAAAGCCATGAAAACAACTCCAAAAGTTTTGCCGAAAATTCTACTCGAGTTAGAACAAGGGTTGCGAGGAAAATCCGGGTTTTGGAATCGAGTTGATGACCTAGGGTTTTCGCAAAGTCGGCGATCGCAATAAATTGGGAAATTACGTTTGAAAATATCGCGAAGAAAATTCGTGCTCGAAGTTTGAGGGTTTGAGCACAAAAGCGAAACCTATTTCCATGGCGGGAAAGAATTAAACGGAATCGGATTTAAAAACGATGCGAAATGAAATTCGGAAAACGTCCGATTCGATTTTTCAAACTTTGCACGAGAAAATATGCGAGAAAATAATTTATTTTTGCCCAAAATTTTACTCAAGTCATCCCAAAATATTTTCCAAATTTTCCAAAATTTTTCCCAAATTTTTCCCTATTTTTCTTCTCTTTTTCTTTTTTTCTTTTCTTTTCTCGCCGCACTATTCACCGGCTCCAAAGGTGTTCGACCGAACACCTCTCTCACTTCCTTCTCGTACGGCGGGCCGGCGCAAAACACAAGTGGAGGGGTGGCGGCTCGGCTTACCGGTGATGGCGACGACAAGGGAAGGGTGGCGGGGCTCAGGCGCACGGCGGCGGGTCGCTAGGCGGTTCGGAAGAGGGAAAGGGCGGCGGCTTGCGGTGGCGTTCGGGAGAGCAACGAGGAGGCGGCGGTGCGGGAAGGGGCGGGGTTGCCGGCTCTCTTATAGGCATGGTGGGGACGAGGGAATGGAGGAAGGGGAGCAGGCGCAGCTTGGGTGCCACGCGGCGCTGCGGTTTGGGCGGCTCGGTCGCGCGCGGCGCGGGCGGAAGGGCGCGCGCAAACGCGGGCCACGTGCGGCGTCGTGCCGGGCCCGCGCGGAGCGGGCGGCGCGGGTCGGCGGCAGCGGCGACGATAGCGCGAGGCGCGCGGCGCGGGGCGGGCAAGACGGCGAGCGGGCGCGGCGCGGCGCGGGCTGCGAGGTCGGGCGCGTGGCGGCAACGGCGCTGGCGCGGGCGGGGCGGGCGCGCGCGCGGGGTTGTCCGGGCGGGCGCGGGCGCGTGCGCGCTCACGCGACGCGTGGCGCACGCGGGGCGGCGCGTATGGCGGGCGCGCGCGGCGGGCGCGAGGCGGGGCGGGCGGCGGCGCGAACAAGTGGTGACCGATGAACAGTGCGACTTTTTAATTTCCCGATTTTCCATTTTCTTTTCCCATTTTCTATTTTCTTTCCTTCTAGAAATTCCAAAATAAACCCTAATATTCCAAAAATAATTTTTAACTTTATATTTTAAACTTTTTCTTGACTTTTATTTTTCCATAATTACTTTTCATATTTATTTAAATTCCTTTTTCCTAATTTTCATAATTCACCCATTCAATTCTAAAAAAATTTTCCCAAAGTTTAGTACGCTCCGAGAATTTTATTGTTCATTTTGTGTCTTAATTTATCTTCACCAAAAATTTTATTTTATATAGCCCGAAATGCGTTTTCGCAAATCCGCACTTTCCTCGAATCCTTTTTAAAACCCCGATGCGGCTTTCGCACTTCCGTTTCGACAACTCCGAAACCTCCAAATACAGAGAGAAGGGAATTAACCACGTCCAAATTTATGCAACTGAGTGGCAAATAAGAAGCAACAAACCCGAGAAGAAGCAATAAGCCAAGGTTTTTGAAAGTTCCGATTTTACGTTTCGTTTTCGGTTCTCCGATTTTCGGGATGTTACGGGCGCCACCGAGCTCATGGGCACGCCAGCGTGGGGCAGAGAGAGGGAGGAGGAAGGAGAGAGAGGATGCCATATGGGCCCCACATGTTAGTGGGTCTCATATTTTTTTAATGACAAATGGATCCCATATATGTTTTTAATTTTAATGCTATATGGTTCTCACGTCTACGTCACATGAGATGAGGATAATGTCAATAATTCCACGTAGGTGTCAACGAAACCGTTCTTCAAAACCATCAAGAGAATAAAATTACACTAATTTTAATAGTTGAAAGGTCGAGATATCCGGTATTGTTGTTCGATATGAATCAGATTTAACGTCCAAGTGGACTTATTTCTTCCTCCGTCACACCAGGAACGCACTAGTTCGTTCGGCCACTGACAGCCAACTGACCAATGTAGGGGTTTTTAGCATTTTTAATTTTATTTTTTAAGATTTACAAAAATAATTTTTCAATTTGAAAATTTGCAAAATTAGTCGTCTCCCACCCTCGGGAGGGGAGATTTAAAACCGTCCTTCCGGGGCGTTTTAGCTAACGTCGTTGGTTTTTTTTTAAAAAAGCCCTTCCCGCCCTCTGGAAAGACTTTTTAAGCTGTAGCACCGGGGCCGCTTGCAAAGGGCGGTCGCCACGCTTTTAGCGCGCGCCCAGTGCTACGGTTAAAAACGCCCTCGAAAAGGTGGAAAGGGAGCCATCACGTAAAAAAGCCAGTGCTACGTTAAAAACACCCTCCAAAGAACGAGAAGGGCTTTTTTGTAAAAAAACCAATGACGCGCCAAACGACGCCCAACGGTTGTACGCCATGTAAGCTAAAACGCCCTTTCGAAGGGTGATTTTTAAATCTCGCCTTCTCAGAGAGTGGAAGGCGACTAATTTTGCAAATTTTTAAATTAGAAAATTATTTTTGTAAATCTTTAAGAAAATAAAATTAAAAATGCTAAAAATTCGCAATGTAGCTCGTTCGTCCGGATCAACGGCCCATTAAGCATGCTTGACTGTTCATCCGGCCCAACAAAGTTTGTATGTACTAATAGTACGTACAATAGGTACATTGCACACACATACATTGAAAAGATGATCACTTGTAATGATCAATGAATTATTATTGTAGGTACGTACGTAAGAGTAGTTTAATTCCGCGACGAGACGAAGACGACGACGAGCAGGAGGAGCTAGCATCTAGCTAATTGATTGATGAAGAAGCAGCAGCAGATATGATATATTTAGAGTTGGAGCAGCTGGCAGTTCTCCCAGAGCGTCTTGGCGGAGCGGCGGAGGCGGCGAGCCTCCTCTTCGGTGAGCTCCATCTCTGCGACGCCGAGGACGCCCGCGCGGCCGAGGCGGGCGGGGAGGCTGAGGAAAACCTCGTGATCGGCGGGGATGCCGTGGAAGCCGGAGGCGAGGACGGAGACCGGGTGGATGCGGTGCTGATCGCGGAGGAGGGAGGCGGCGAGGCTGGCGACGGAGTAGCCGATGGCCCAGGAGGTGTAGCCCTTGAGGCTGATCACCTCGTAGGCGCTGTCCACGACGGCTCGCCGGATTCCCTCCAGTGCCTCCTCGTCGAAGCTCTGGTGGCTCTCCCGCAGCGACTTTAGCACCGGCATCCCCGCCACGCTCATGCTCGACCATATCGCCACCGAGCTGTCCCCGTGCTCCCCCACCATGTACGCCTGCATTTGTTTATTTATATGCCCCTTCATCAATTAATTGCTGAGCTACTTGCAATTCCTCAACTAAGATGTGACTGATAGTGTCTAGTCAATAGTAATTAGCACTAATTTATTGACGATTAATTGTTCAACAGAACCTTAATATCACCACTAATTAATCGTGGAGAAATGAGATGTTAGGCCCAATTAAAAATGGTTTTTCTTCCTCCCGTAACTATTCAGTGTTAATCACTGATATACCTTCGCATGTTTCTCTCTGGTTGGTTGAGGAACAAAAATGCCGTATTACATCGTAATAGATTGGACTGTTCATTTTCTCCATGTGTATTTAGTGCTGGAGCTGCGTTTCGCTTCTTAAAGAGGGAGCAACTCGTTTTTAGTTACTAAATGATGTATTTGATTCAAAAGTTTTTACCTTTAAAAAAATCAAAAATTATATTTTTAAAATTTGTAATAACTAATATTCGATTTGTCCTATGCTAACGGCTTTGTCTTGTTGGAAATGTTAGCCAAAATGTTCTCCCCGTATTCAGCCTAAGTTGTATTATTCCATAGCAGGAGTATCAGCCCAAGGCATTCGATTCTATTCAGCTGAAGTGAATCTCAATAATATCAGCACTAACTAAGCATGTACTACTAAACATCTTTTGGCTTTTATCAAGTTGTCAGAAGCTGCAGTGTAATCACATGCTCTTTGTCACATGGGTGCAGGAAGCTAGGCATCCATGAAAACGGGATAAAGGTTAAGGCTGCCATGTCATCACGAGTGTTAGTGGGTGGGCAGTGAGCCAGTGACACGGACACCCCACTCAGCCAACCACATGCTTTAGCTAGGCCCCACATGTCATTAGAGAGAGAGAGAGACAGCTGGTGGCCAATGGGCAATGTGCAATGGAGAGGAGAGAGGAGCTAAAGGTGTTGACCTGAACATCCTGGGCGTTGACCTGGAGGTGCTCGGCGAGGAGGAAGCGGAACCTGGACGAATCGAGGTTGGTGCCGGAGCCGATGACGCGGCTCGCCGGGAACCCCGACAGCTTCCACGCCACGTACGTCAGCACGTCCACCGGGTTGGACACGATCAGCAGCAGCGCCTCCGGCGACTGCTCCGCCAGCGGCGGCACGATCTTCCGGAACAGCGCCACGTTCCGCTGCAGCAGGTTCAGCCGACTCTCCCCCGGGATCTGCCGCGCGCCGGCCGTCACGATGGCCAGGTCGGACCCGCGCGTCACGCCCAGGTCGGTGTCGGAGACGAGCCGGACGCGGGGCAGGAACGCCGCCGCGTGCTGCAGGTCAAGCATCTCCCCGCGCAGCTTGTCCGGCACCGCGTCCACCAGCGCGATCTCGTCGGCCATGTCCCGGGTCAGGATGGTCTGCGCGATCGCCATCCCCACGTTGCCCGCGCCGATCACCGAGATCTTCGTCAGCCTCCGCCGGTGCGACGTCGGCGTCGACCCGCCGTCCGCCACCGGCCGGAAGAACCCCGACGACGCGCCGTCCGCGTCGAACCCGAGCTCCGAAAGAGACGTCGCCTTCTTCATCTCGCGAGATCTCTCTCTCCCTCCCTTCCTCCTGGATGAAAGGAACTGAATGGCCAATGGCGATGTGGATCTCTCCTGAAATGGAAATGATGGTGGTGGTTTTGTGGCTCATTCCATGGAAGTTTTCCTCCTATTTTATAAAGGAATGGTAGAAGCGATAAAACCGCTTCTGTAATGTACAGACTACAGAGGGCGGTTTTCCAAACAGCTAGCTGATTTGACTCTCAACGGCATCCACAACACTTGAGCAAATATACTCAAGAATCAAAGATCTAATGATGCTGACAATGTCTTCTCCAAAATCAAAAACTAAGGCGTTGATGGTTTTGTCACCGGCCCTAATTTGTGTAGGACTACAAGATCTAATAGTATCATCACATATTTTAAACTGGTATCGAGAATGTCGATACACGCTAATTGTATAATTAATTAACTCATCATACACTGCATTTATACATGGTGACATGTATGCTCATCTTGAACCTTACCGTGGTTCTTAATTATACACTGTTGATCACAAACCCAAAAACAATATCTCAACACCTGCACAGTATATCTCTCCCTTGTAAAATTGACGACGGTCTGAAAAGGTTGCTAAGTTCATTTCATCAATTTGTGCCCTGCTACTGCTGTACTGTACTATTCCCTCGCTCCCTTTTAGAATTTTAGAATATAACAACTTAGGATTAGGATTAGATATCGGATGTGACACATTCATATCTAGACATGTTTCATATTCAGATTCGCTACTATATTCAAGAACAAAGGTAATAGTATTTGTGAAAAAATCTCACTGCCTATCATCGCACGTATCATGTGTTTCTTTATTTACAAAAGGTGCCGGCCCGCTTATCGGTCAAAAGTGCGCCAATTCGTACAAACAGATAAAAAAAACACTCATCGTGGCACATTGGATATATCTAATGGTAATGCAGTACTGTACTAGTCTATCCTTTGGATCTCCAAGCTATCCTATCTAGCACTAATATATTTTCTTGAAATAGGGTTACATTAATTTCCTTTACCTATACTTAATTAAGCGAAACAACAGTGAGTCATTAGTACTTTCCGCAACGAATGACCGATCCAAATCTGGCACGCTGTCAAGGAAAAGCGTGCATCATGCATCTTTCCCGGAAGCAACCCTGTGCTTGGAACCGGTGGCCGTTTGCTGGTTTTGCTCTTGCATCCGGCGTTTCTTGGAGATGGAAATCTGCTATGCTATCGAAATTATCAAAAAGCAGAGCTATCAAAAGCTCAACTCCTTATGAAATCGGTTCCATTTTCCAATTCCTCATTTTTTCCAAGTTTTGACCTTCTAGTCCCCTTAGCTTTCAAGCATTCCATTCCATTTGACGTTCAGAATTGCGTGTTGGATTTGGGTTTACTAGATGGATTCCTTTCCTTTTGATTGGAAGCTTCTTCCATGAGAACGCTGAATGCATACTGCGAGGGACAAGATTCTTACCTTCTCGGTCCTGCAGCTTCAAAGAATGACAACCAATCAACGCATGTAGCTCAAGAAATATGAGACGCGCTTGTGCCAACTCACGTGTCAGAAAATAACAATGCACCGACCAAGCAGACGATGCACGATTTTTACAAACTTCATACGGGCAGCCAAAAAGAAAATCAATAACTTGGAGGAGAAGAACACACAAGCATATGCTTTCTTAACAAGCTTCCTTTTGTTTTATCTGTACTCCATCAAGGGCCCAAAATTAAACCAGCACATCAAGCTTGAAAATGAAATAAGCAAATGCATTATTTACTATGACCAATAATCTACTTCTCGTTAGAATTCTACACAGAAGCTTAAGAAACAGTATAAGCCAGAGTCCCCAAGATTGCCAATTCCGACAGGTCCTTCTGTGCCTCTTGGTTTTGCACTATGATTAAAAAAAGGGGGACAAATCGTATACAGGCTATACTGCATTGTTTCCCAGGAATTTACTCTCTCCTGTTATCACACTTGCCGAGGGTAAACCCACAAAAACGAGCTAAAAAAATGCTTGTAAGTTGATCCTCCTAATTCCCAGTATAACGGTAACGAAACAAACTAGAATAAAAACAAACAGAAAAAGCTTTTAATCCAAAAACCAGGTCATTCTGTCTATGGTTCTGTGCTCTTGGTTTTCAGGTCCTCCTGGACACCGTGCCGGGATTATACAAAATGAGGTAGCACCACTCTGTGCGTTATTCGAGCACATGAGAAGAATAGTTTTGCTGATCTTTAAATTTACAGTAACATTGAGTTTGGATTCTCGATATAGCCCTTGAATGCTTTCAGAAATTCTGCCCCGATAGCACCTAGAGAAAGCACACATGAACAAAGTTATTTTCTAGCCTATGGTCCGTGGAGCTATCATGTATTCAGATAAGGCTAAGAGTATACCATCAATAACCCTGTGATCACAGCTCATTGTTGCCGACATGAAGGAACCAAACTCATACTGGCCATCTACACTGCCAGGTACCACCCTCTTCTCAGCTGTCCAAACAAAAAAAAAGGCCATTAAGTAAACAATGACACCCTATGTAAGCATCACAAGAACACTGCAACGTGAATGGACCTTCTTAGCAGAAGTTTATCTAGAATGTGGAAATGTAGACTACAGAAGCAAAAGGATACTACTCTACACCTTGAATTCTACGTGTAACCGTTGTTTATAAAAAGCTAAATGCTACTAAGCAGTTGGCACTGTAGATTCTAGGATGAAGAGTAAACATCATGCAAAATTTCTACTAGAAGCCTGACTTAAAAATAGTAGGATTGAGCGACAAAGGTAATATGCTTTTTAAAAAGATACTAGAAAGAAATGCAGATAATACAGGATGCTACAGTTATTTCTACATAAACATATTAACAGCAACAAAGTAGTGCTACATGACTTACCAGAACCAATGGCCAAGATTGCTGACTGAGGAGGATTTATGATGGCACAGAATTGTTTGATTCCGAAAGGACCTCCTAGGTTTGATATGGTGAATGTGCCTCCCTGAAAACACAGCACCAGAAATTTCAAGGAAAAATGATGTTGTCGCATGCTTATATTAGCTACCATGCGATCCATATACCTCATAATCTTCGGGTTTTAAGCTGTTATCCCTTGCTCTTTGAGCCACCTGCTTCACCTCCTCAGCAATTGTACCAAGTCCCTTCTTGTCTGCATCCTGAAACACAGGTACAAGTTAGAAAACAATGTTCTTTTTTTCCATAAACTAGACAAGTTTAGATTACTAACCCTAATTACTGGAACGAACAATCCATGCTCAGTCTGTACAGCAACATTGATGTTCACGTTGTGGTATCTGCATGAGAAATAAATTTACCATAATCACCTTCTTGCCAATAGAATCCTAATCCCAGGATACATGCTCAGTGACAACTTACTGGCGGATAAAATCGCTCATCCAGGAGCTATTACACTGAGGGACCTTTCGAAGAGCTAGAGCTGCAGCCTGCACATCAAATTAAGATAAATTCAGATCTGGAGGTCAGGAGAAAATTAACAGTCTGTGAACATCAATACATCATACACCCAATCCACGATAACTCAATGGTTGGTAGACATAAGAAACAAGACACTGGCAATTACCTTTATAACAAGATCGTTAATAGATATCTTCTTACCGCCAGATGACTCTTGCAACGGATTCAGTTCCCCTCGCAACCTGGATCAGATTGAAATAAAGAACTATTTTTAAAAAAGCTACAAAAGCAGCAGTATGGAATTTGAATCATTACATAGGTTTCCTACATAATAATATAGAGGATTGCTTTAAATTACAAAATTAGGCTTCAACATACTTGATAAGATTATCAACACGAGCGTCAACTGTCAAGTAATAATGAGGAATTGTTTGTTTAGAGCTTAGCAGGCGGTTTGCAGTAACCTGTAAAGAATAGAAGATAATACACTATCAGACAAATAACAGCGGCTAAAAACAACCTAACAAGATTCGGTATCATTGAAAGTTACCTTTCTTATCTGAGTATTAGGAACATCAGTGTAACTTAACCCTGGAGCCACAAGAGCTTCCTTTTTGCCACCCTTTGCTACAGAAGCTTTGTTAATAAAAAATGATAGTTAGATGCTGATTGAATTCTCATACAGAATAAACGCACAGCAAATCTGACATACATAACAGGCTAGCCACACAGCCACACACTTGCAAATTACATTACTATTACTTTGGATCAAACTAGTCGTGCTACTAACACAACAAAGTTATTATATTCAGACACACATTTTGGAAGGAATAAGTGAACTAACACAGTGTACACAAATAAGCAAGAGTGCAAAACTGAGTCAGATAATAGCCTTTTTTTTCTTCTGAAAACTTGATATACTGGTCCAGTGGATATTCGAATTAAATGATCAAATAGTATCTGAATATGGTTATCTTAGAATGGATATGATAGCCAACCACAACGATATTGAGTGATACAGCTTGTTTTCTTGTGATTGACCCTTACAGATTGAACAAGAAGACAACTAGCAAAGGGAGGACACCCCAATAAAATTCGACATTATGAGTCCATCATCATTCATAATTAGCATGAGATGTCCAGGAGCACACATGACTAGCTACAAAATGAGGGCTTCCCCAGCGGTTTCTCTAAAAAGCTAGAAAGTGATTTAGTTGAAAATAAATTAATATAACAGTCATTGGTAAATATATGTAACTAGTTAATTATATGTTTCCACGCAGATTTCACCATTAAAGGGGAGAGAGAGAAGGGGGGTGGAGGACAGGAGAAAGGGCATACCCAAGTAATCTTCAATGTCCACCTTCAAAATACGCCCATCAGGACCAGTGCCCTTTACGCTTGACAGTGGAACCTGTTTTAGGCAGCAGAGTCTTGTGTTTATTATGATTCAATAATAGCTACCAAGTAATAGCCTAGATAGCTAACACAAGAAAAAATTACATTGTTATCTTCTGCCAATTTTCTTGCAAGAGGGCTGGATAATATTCGATCCCCTGGTTGAGAAACTTCTTCAGTCTTTGGGGCTTTCAGCTCAGGAGTCCTGGAAGGCTCTTTCTCCTCCACCTTTGGCTCTGCAGGCTCAGGCTGAGCCTTCAGTTCAGAAGGGGCTGCAGGTGCAGCTGAAGTTGAAGGTTTATAATCCTTAAACTTCTCGAGGTCGCCCTCTTCTTCCACAGTTACAGCAATGATCTAAAAGGAACAGTAGGGGGCATAAATCAACCAAGATTATGTCAGCAAAATTTATAAGCTGAGGCATTTGTAATAATCATATTAGTAAAATGAGAGTCATAAGTTGGTTGTTCTTTGATCAGTAAATTTTTACCTCACCAACTTTGATCTCTTTGGCACCATCTCCATGAATGATCTTAGCGAGATAGCCCTCTTCCATGCACTCCATCTCTACAGTGGCTTTATCCTAGGCAGCGGGAATGCATTCAAAGGATATTTAGCTTCTACTGCAGCTTAAATAGAAGTAATTGCATAACTAAAAACAAATCGAAAGAATATATGACATGTAACCTTATATATTAGAAAACTTACCGTCTCCACCTCACAGAGAACTTCACCAGGTGAGACCTTATCTCCTTCCTTCTTCAGCCACCTTGCAATGTTCCCCTACAGACAATACAAGTGTAAGGTATAATACTTCTTTTGGGGTGTTAAAGGTGTAACACCTATGCATGCAATTCAAGAAATACAGATAGGAGGTATGCTATTCATTTTTAATACTTTTTTTTTGCGTAACAGATACCTCAGTCATTGTAGGAGAGAGTGATGGCATCCCGATTTCCTGATATGGTGGCAGGTCTGGAATAAGCAAATTATGTCAAGAGTTAAGAGATAAGACAGCTAACAGGGGACCTTACATTACTTGTTCTGTATAGAACTATTGATTGGAGTTACATAGACAATTTTAACATAGTAACCAAAACAATGGGGAGATGTGGTGCGAGATTGAAATATACTTATTTTGTAGCAAATAAATTAAATGCTTAGATAACACCTAAAAAACTGTTCAACGGAGAAACAGATGTGGAGGAAATATCCAAAAAGTAGCAGAATACAGGATTACATGCATGAAAAAATGGGTACATCCGAAGACAGGATGAAATGAAGCAAATAAATAGTAAAGAAAAGAACAGCAAAAAAAACAATATTGTACATAAGTGCAAAAAAGATCAATAAAAAACTAAGCTGCTATGCAATGTCCTGGCTATTTTACAAAGAGGAGAAGTACCTGCACTACTTGAGAAAGATCTTGCTGAAGCCACCTGTCCACTGGGAAAAGAAACAGGAAAAGAGAAGGAGTATTACCAAGATGCAATGGAAATTAGAACTTTCATGGGGTCATTTCTGGTAAAAAAGCACTAAAGAGCGGAGGGCCACAGGATGTCAGTAATTTTTTGATGGTTTGTCTTTGCTCAATGTTCAAGTATTGCTAGTCCATATTCTCTTGTTTCAAGGGTGGTTCTCAAATTCAATATATTCCTATACACAGCCATATAAGCTAACAATAGCATAGCAGAAAACAAAACATACCATGACAATGAAGCGTTGAGACCAGTGATAGTGGTTGGGATACAGTTGTTAGGTGCTCTTCTGCAAGCGTATCTTCCATTTAGTCCTCCTAGTGACACCTGAAAGATAAAATGAGAAACTAGAAAATCAGGATATGACAATAGGGATCTCAAAATGCGGATTATTTTTCAAGAACATAACCTTGAAGGTCTCAAGCTCTTTCCCAGGTTGCTTGCACTGAGGAAATCTAGCACCTCCAATTCTTTTCTCAACACCTGCAGAAACCAAAAGCACGGGTGACAATGACTTAATGAGGAGATGCCATGAACAACACGAACTTCTCAATGTAAAAATAAGCTGCCACATAACAAAAATAGCTTCCGTGTTGCTGTCTGCACTAGAGAATATGAGCGTAGTTAAACTAAGTCAACAGCAAATCACACCTTAATAAAGAAAAATGATGGTATTGGCTCAGGCAGCCAAAACATATTTGGTCAAAGGTACAAAACGGAGTTGGAGAGATAAAAAAGATGAGAAAGCATTGTACTTGTGTTTAAAAAATGTTTATACAGATGTAAGCGTAAACAATTGATAATTTGACTATATTAATTAGAGTACAGTCCACAATACATAATGGACGAATGCCCCATATTCTTGTGAAACTGATAATATGTAGGTGCAAAAAAAGAATCATAGATGGTCATCTGGAGGATCCAGGACGAGTTGTGTTCATACTTAATTGAAATGACAGTGCAAGGCGCCACATGAGTTTGAAGGATGATGATGAGACATGAGTTATATATAAGCAGTTAGCACAATCGCAGCAGAAATCCATAGGTTACAAACAGAAGAAGCAAACAAACAAGAGAATGAAATAAATAATGAGCACAGTGATAAGTTACTCCAATGTGAAAGGGCAACTCGAATATAGCAGATACCAGCAGCAGCAATTCCCTTTGGGGGGAAGGAGGCAGAAGCAGCGGAGAAGTAGCGCAAGAGTGGAGAAGGCTCGGAGTGTAGAGTCCGCAGCTGCAGGACAAGTGAGAGCAGTAGATTGGAATAGAGTAGTAATGCATATATTAGATTGGAAATTTGAAAGCAATCTGGCATGTGTTCCGATCGATCGGAATTCGGAATCAAGGCAAAGCGATCAACCCGCATAAGCTACAGACGCGTTGGGAATTTGGGATGGGACAGCGCAGAACACAAGAGATGGAGGAGGGTGGAGGGAGAGAAAGGAAGGAAGGAACCTACCTTGCGGGAGTGGCGGAGGAGGAGGAGGAGGTGCGCGGCGGACATGGCAACGGTGGCTGGCTAGGGTTTTGTTTGTCTCAATGTCTCCTCGATCGGAGTGCGGAGGAAGATCCCCTCCCTCCTCCCCTGCTCAATATGTCTCCTCTTCTCTCCTACTTCCTAGCAAGGAGGACGCGGGACGGACTTAGTTGTTCTTGTTGGGCCGAATGTTTTTCGACTTGACTTGCTACCTCACCTTCCTACTCTCTCTCTCTCTCTCTCTCTCTCATCAACCCACAGCACAAATTATAACTACCAGACGATGAATCACGTCAAACCACCCACAAGATGATATTCACCTCTTTCATCACGCATTCTGGGAAACACCAAAAAAGAGAGAGATTTACAGTATTGATTGATACATTACAGTAATAATAATATTATCATCATCATGGTATAGGAACATTACAGTAAGTTTAACAAAACTCTACGCAGTCAAAAGCTTTCTTCTTTCTTACACTAGAATATCCAGACACATCATGACACCTCTCTCTCTCTCTCCCTCCCTCCCCTATCCTTCTCCAAAATTATCAAGACATTTTTTTGATAATAATACAATGACAAGAAAGGATGGTAGGCGAGTGAATTCCCATTTCTCTGCGTCTTCAATGAATAATAATAATAATAATAATAATAACAACAACAACAACAACAACAATAGTAATATAGGGGCAGGGCTGGGCTGGATTATCTGTACAATGGTGTCCACATGCTCTGCTTCTCACATGTAAAAAAGGACACCCAACTCTTTCTCCCATTCTCTCTAAAACCCATAAACAACAATACCTACAAAATCTCCCCAAAAAAAAGAACAACTGTGTGTAGGAGAGTACAGGGCGGGCACACCTCGCTAAGACTCCCACATCCCACAACTTTTGTGCAAGATACGAGATATCCATTTCACTTGTGCCATTCCCTTCATTTACTGTAAAACATTTTCCTCTCTTTTTCCCTCCCTCCTCTCTAGGGGGTTTGCTGAGAGGATCAAGGTTTTTTTTTTCTTTTACCCAGGTTGTTTCTGTTAAATCATGGGTCATACTGAGCAGTTGCCACATATCAGAGCTCGACCTCATGAAGATCCTCTGTCGAACTGTTGAACTGCACAGATGAGTTGCTGTTGGAACGACTATGCGACTGCTTCCCAGGCATGAGGGGCGATGGCACGGTCTGCCGGTCAGGTGATCTAGCACCTGCCACAGCATTAATTTGTTCAGAGTAAGTTCCACTCCACGATGCTGCTCGTGATCTTGAGAATGAGCTGCTGTTACTTCCCGATGACAACCCGGATCCATGGTTCGGGGTAGTGATGTTATCCATGCTCGGATACCGCTGAATGGTAGGCACCATTGGTGGTGCTGAAAATTGTGTTGCTGGCGGAGGTGAAGAAAATGACGTTTCCGCTGGGGGTGAGGATGAACGCTCATCCGGACGAAAGGTTTCACCATGTGTCTCCCCTGTTTGGTTAGGTATCTGCTCCGCAGCAACAACAGCTGCGGTGGGCACAAAGAATTTGGCACCACTGGGTGGTGTCACAGATGCAACAGCTGGCTTGTTATAGGATGGGACTGCTCCTCCACCACCCTTGTTGAACGTGTCCACGTATCTAAAAATAAACATAACTTTCCCCTGGTTAAAATTTTTACAGAAATATAGAGAAAGACATGAGCAAACGGCAGTATTACAGTATTACCTGGACCGGACACCCGTCCGTCCACGGGCAGAAAACTGGTTCTGGCTTGGCGGAATTGGTGGCATCCCCGAACCATGCTCTGAAGAAGTAGAAGATTTCCATTCCGTGAATCCATTGGGAGTATGACTTGCGCTCATGGGGCCATTTAATTTATAGTCTACCACACCATTCTGGAAAGAGGGTTTTGATGGAGGCGGAGGGAGAGGAGGTTCCTCGGCAGGAATCTCAGCACCTTCCTCCACCCACCGCTTCAGCTTTTCGTCATAGTAAAACTTGTTTTGTTGCCCTAATTTAGCCTTCAAGACATAGGAAGGATCTCAGTATTAGCTTTACTATGTGGGAGAGAAACTAAACAAAGTGGAGTGGCTCCAATTAGATAGATCAGTTAAGTACCTGCCGGTGGGACTTTGAAACAAATCCCATTGTCTTCTGCAATGTGGAGCCTAACCAACCAAAGCGTGAACTACCAGATCCTGGTGCACTGCTCTGCGTGCTGTCCGATCCAGCACCCTGTTATTTTTCAAACAATCAGAAGAATTAGATTTTTATGACTCGGCATTCACTATTCAGAACCTGCTGCCTTTCTAAGTGTCTACCTCAGCCGAGGGCATAATTACCTGTTTCGGAGTTCTGCCAAAGTCAGGTTCAGAAACACTTCTGTTGTGTGCAATCTTCCTGCCACTATCTGCCATCTCACTCATAGACTGCACTGATGCAGATGGCATTAACGATGACATGGTCATTACTGATTGGCTATTTGCAAACTTTGTAGCCGCAGGTGCAGTGTAGCTCTCCTTATCACTAACAGCACCCTGTGGCAATGGTGGAAGTGGAGCAGAAGGTGTACCCATCATGCGCGATATAGATTTATCGAGCGAGGTGAAAATCTTTCCAACTAATTTTGCAGGGGCAAGGTTTGTGCCATATCCACCCTAAACAATAGCAATCAACGCAAGTGCATTAACAGGGGGAGTGGGAAACTCAGCTACAATGCAAAACAAGCTGTAAGGATTTACCTGCTGGTGAGTGCGTATCCTGTCCTCCAGGGTGGAAAATAATTGCTTCCATGCTTCCAATTCTGGGGCACGGCCAGAGGCTTTCAGCACCTTCATAGATGCTTGACAATACCTTTAAGGAGATTCGATTGGGTCATAATGTGAAAGCAGGAGTCTAGGTATAGCACTGAAATCTTTTGCTGGTCATGCACAAATCAACAACAACATACCTCAAAGAATCAGCAACCCTTCCCACTTCCGCAAGCATGTATGCATATATCAGCTTATATGGCTGAAAGGGTAGCAGGATATACTGAGAATTACCAAGCACCTTCGCATATTCATAAATCTCTGTCCTCTGTTAATGCATTTCAGAATATTAATTCAGAACAGTGGATGGCAGAGTTAAAAAAATGAAGCGACAGGTTAGGGGTTACACACAATCTTGCATTTCTGGCCTATGTATCCATGCAACAATGGCTTATAAAACACTGTACAGTATGCTTGCATTAAATAATCACTAAAAAGCAAAAGATAAAGAGCTTCGAGGGAAAATTGCACCAAGATTCAATATTTTTACAGGTAATGGCTAGCAGTAATATACCTGAATGGCTTCAGGGCTGGCAAAAGTTCGAGGGCACTTCAGGTGGTCTGCACCAAGGAGACATAACCTTGCACTTTCAGAGTACGAGTCAATATTTAACTCAGCAACTAAATAGCATGAATGAGCAGCTGCAACCTGTATCAAAAAGCATATAAGGTACTTGACCACAAAAGGAAAAAGTTAAATCTGCAAATACATATCATACAGACCTCATTTTTCTCTTTCCAAAGACAATCTCCAAGATGGGTAATAACTAGGTCGTCACCTTTTGTCCTATTTGCAGTTATGATAGCCAAATTCTCCTCCCAGTCATCCAACATGCCATTAGGGCGAGGCTGTGCAACAAAAATAATGAATTATAAAGTGAGCCATTATTTAAACAGAAAGCCAATAATGAGATGGTACAACAATAGAATGTATTATCAATGGAGCAAAACATTTTTTCAAGAAAAAAACAAAGCATCATGACACTGCAGTAACTAAGAAATGAAAAGCAATTATTGTACAACAGGGGACAGGCAAATGCTATGAAAAGTTAAGAACTCTTACTATTGTTCTAACTACAGAATAATCCTATGATAGGAAAGAAACTACAGAATAATCCTTTAACAATCAGAGTATCATGCATCTTGAAAGTGAAAAATAATTAACTATGTATTACCTCCATAGGCTGTTGAGAACCATAGTTGCCATTAATGTTGTTGTCTGCATTAAAAACATCTGCAGGTTGTCCAGCAATGAGAAGGCACAATGTTCGCAGAGGCGACCCAGATAGAAAATGGCAGTGGGCCATTTTCTTCACAGTATCAACGTAAAACTGCACCACCGGTGGAAAAAATAAGATAAATGAAAATAAATTAAGGAAAAGAAAACCTCATAGGAAAATCAAGCAAACTGTTGAAATACAAACAAGAGAAGGCTATTTAAGTCAAACAAACCTTATCACCAAGTTGCAAAGCAAGTATAATTGCAGGCCCCCACAGTTGACCTTCTTGGGCACACTGAAGGGCCTCTTTTCTTCTCCCAGAAACTAGAAGATTTTGGACCTCTTGTGCAACAGCCTACAAGCAAAGTAGCTTCCTCAACTGGGGACATCTAGGATTTAGCTAAATTCTGCATCAATATAATATAAATAACAATCACCTGCATCTGATTTTCAGAGGGAATATTCTTCATGCAACGGACATGGGATCCGAAATCACCCATTTGAATGCTACTTCTCTTACAAGATGAAAAAAGCTTAGTTACTGCCATTTCTGGACCATCTGTGTCCTATTATTGAGAATTCAAAAAAGAGTCAGAGATACAAAGGTGAAAGGACAAACAATGAAACAAGCACTCAAATGCTCACACATGATGAGCTAAAAGGTTAACTGCTCATTCAGACATGTCCGTCATATTAGAAGTATTAAAAGCTTGCAGTCTACGTTGTTATTACAACACTAAGGGTTGGTTAAGTGGAGCATTCATTATATCAGCCTCTGTTTTGGTAAAAATATAAGTATAGATGCAACAAAAAAGAGCAAGAAAGGCAGAAAGTACCTCATGTGATGGGTCAGAAGCAAAAGGTGAACGCAGTTTCCCATAGTGATGACATAGTATCTTCAGCAAAGAAATAAGCAACTTGCGAGGATCACCCCTCTGGAATTCACTAGTCGATGACTCATAGAGTGCAATCATGTCATCAAGCCATTTGTTCACATCCTTTGATGCAGCACTTCCCCCAACAAGAGGGCCAGGAACAGGTTGACGACATAAAGCATGGAAATAACTAAGTGCGCTACCATTACTAGCGCTTAAAGCATCAGCTTTGTCCGTGATCACCTCTGACAAATTAAGAACTGATACCATGCCACTAGAATTCCCCTTGAATTGCAAAATTAAATATTTTTTTAGTTAGTTTAACGTATATATTTTTGGTTGATAACTAAAAATATATCACACAAGGAACTCTTAGCATACCTGATTTCCAGCGTCATAGTTTGTGGCCATTGAGTTGGTTTCTTTCATAACAATAAGCTTCCCTCCAAACCCAAAAGCAACCAAAGCGTGTGGTGGGCGTCCAGCTGATGATCTCTCTTCATGTGGCGACTGCCCAAATTGCAAGTGTGAAGTATTTGGACCAAGAAATTGTTGCTGGGAGAAGTTCTTGGAGTTGTCAGTACTGAAATAACTGTTTGACAAAGGCACTTGGGGGCTTGCATGTGCTTGATTATGGCTTCCATACATGCTCTCCATCGGAGCAAAGCCTTGAGTATTTGCAACATTGTTGGCATCACCATAACCCTGGTTTGAAGAAGTCTCAAACCCCATGTAACTAGACTGATGGCCTGTAGAAGGTAGGGATCCCATGTAACCAGCCTGTTGACCTGAGTAAGGTTCAAATCCCTTGAAATTAGTTTGAAGGCCAGTACAGGCTTCAAATCCCTTATAACCACCCTGGTTATCTGTGGATGGCTCAAATGCCTTGTAATCACCCTGGTGATTTGTGGAAGGCTCAAACCCCTTGTAACCACCCTGGTGGTGATCACTGGAAGGTTCAAATGGCTTGTAACTGCTTTGGTTACCTGCTGATGGTTCAAATAACTTATGACTTGTCTGGCGGCCCGCAGAAGGTTCAAACCCCTTGTAACCAGACTGATGACCTGTGAAAGGTTTGAAGCTCTTGTAACTGGTCTGTTGAGCACCAATTGTGCTGTAACCATCCTGAGCACTTGACGATTCTAAGTTCACGTTGTCATAATGGCTTGTAGTGGTTTCAGCAGTGTTAAAACTAACTTGACTATTTGTAGAGGAATTGAAAGATTCAGAAATAGCATGTTGACCAGAGCTCTGGAAACTATCTGGCAGACTAGCTGTTGCACTTTCAGGTTGCATAGAGTTACTAAATGAATTTGTCTGCCACTGGCTCTGATAACTATAGCTATTAGAGAAAGAATTATGTTGAGCCACCTGATTGTGGGCAGGAAGATCTTCGATTTGTTCGACGCCATAATTTGTCTCAGCAGAGGAGGCAAGAACACAATTGTTTGCTCCATCCTGAACAGCACTAGCTGTCACTGCCTGCTGGTACGACTCAAGCGATTGCCACTGCTGTGTGTTGGTATCAAAGTACCAGCCTGGGTACTCGGCATAAAATACCATGTTGGGCGGGTACTCCAAGGTGGCACCCTGTCCCCACGTTGATACACTCCCTGTCGTGGTACCCTCCTCTGCAATTGTCTCTAGCGATGACTGTGTCGAATTATGCATGTAAGAAGCGCCAAGCTGCTGTTGCTGGATGTTCTCACTGCTGGTGTCCACCTGGGTGGCGTTACCATGCGTATCAGGATTGTCAACTTGGTACCACTGCTGTGTCGCCTCGTCGTATTTCCACCCAGGATAAATGCTCTCCAAATACTTGGGATCTGTGGAGTCCAAAGCACCACTTCCGCTCTGCTCCAGCTGCTGCTGATGCTGCTGGGTAACGGCGTTCTGATCGGAGGTGGCACCGAAGAAATCCTGATCTGTCACCTCGGCATCCAAGCTCTGGCTTCCGCCGAAGATCCCGTGATCTGATGCCCCGAGGCTCCCAATGACGGAGGTCTGGAAGCTCTGGTTCCCGGCCATGCTCCCGAGAAATCCCTCGTCAGCGGCGCCTCCAGACAGATCACTGAAAGGATCAGCCCCATCGTCGGCGACGCCTCCAAATGAGGCCCACTGGACCTGCTTGACAGTTGTGTGGACGGCGCCCTTCCCCGACTCCGGTGAGGCACCCTCCGGCGGGGCCTCGATGGCAGGAGGCGCTGGGGAAGGCTCTGTGTCTTCGTCGGCGAGGCTGAGGCCGGAAAGAGATGGAAGCAAGGCCGCCTCCACCGCCTGTTGGTCGTCATTGGCGGGAACAGGGACAGGGGCGGGGGAGAGGTCGTCGTCGTCGTCGACGAGCTTGTCGAAGAAGTCGGCGTCGGTCTGGTCGTCGGCGACGAAGGAGTCGGCCATGTTGGCGTGGAATCGCGGACGGGATCGAGGAGATCTCGGGGGTGGGGGCCGGAGAGGAGGGTGGATCTAGGGTTTGGGCGGGGAGAAATGGCGGAGGCGGAGGCGGAGGTGGAGGCTTACCGGCGGGGGAGCTGGATCGGGAGGGAGGGTAGCGCTCACCACCACAGCCGACGTTGCATCGCCATCGCCATCGTTTTCTCTGCTGCTGTTTCTTCTTTTTGCCCTCTCTCTTGTCTCGTATTTTCCCCCTTCCTCCTCCTCCTCCTCCTCCTCCCTCCATGTCTCTCCTCTCGAGTCCTCTCCCTCCCCCTCTTTTCTTTTTCTTTTTACTCTTGGAGTTTTTCTTTTCTTTTTATTTACACACAAAGGCATTTTAACCCATCTTATATTTAAAAATTCACCTAATATAAATATTATCATGGTATATCTATTATCGGGACTGGACTACTCAGGATGTAGTTTTTCTGTTTTTTTATAAATATACTGTGGTGACGGGTTTGTCATGTAAAAATTGCTAAAGAAAAAAATTGTCGAGCAACTGAGCAACTTTACCTGTATATTGCGAGAAAGGGTTGTTTTTCTTTTACTTTGTGCTTTTCGTATTTGTTTTTTTTTATGAAATGATGGTCAAGGAGGTTGTTCGATAAAAGAAAAAACACTTAGGTGTCTTTTCTTTTATTATACTTTATCCGTCCCAAAATATAAAATATCTTGGTTGGATGGGATATAGGAATCTATATATTATGCATCTCATTCAACCAAAACCTCTTGATTTGGAACGAATGAAGTACTACTATTATACATTGTTGATTTCCCTTCTTTCCGTTTTGTTTTCTCCATTCTGATATGTTTATCCCTCATTTTCCCATTTCCCATTTTAAGCTTTTCAAAAACTTTTGGACCCAAAATACAATACTTACATAGCATATACATCGACGTCAAAAATACATGGCTCGGTATTATATCTATAGTTAAGTATCATGGCATGTTGAAATCCCATTGTTTGATGATCAAAGTCCACCCCTGGTAAAATAATAAAGCTCATTGCTGATCATAGTCACTTAGGCTTATCAGCTTAAACTTTTAAGTCAACTTTTTGGCTTATATGATTTATAAGCTGGATGATTTAAAGTCTTAAGTTCAATGGTGAAGTCATCCATCCCCCTCACATAAGCCAAAAAAAAGTTTCTTCAACCTTAACAGTGTAAGGGTGGTTTATAGCTTTAAAAAAAGCCAAATAAAAAACTGTTTGTTTGTTTAGGCTTACTGTTTTCAACTCATAAGCCTAAACAAAAAGGGCCTGACTTTATCTCATCTTTGGTTATTGTAGATTTGTAGTTGCTTGTATGTACACTAGTCATCTACTATTCTAAATTTCTCTAAGCCCGTCACTATATATCCATACTCCATAGCCAATATATGGGGACATTTAACTTATTTATCACTTTAAAAATATGATATTTAATTATTTATTACTCATAATTTATAACATATGGATCCTCATGTGTCTATAACACGTAAGTCCATTGACAAAATCCTTAATTGTCATATATAAGAGTGACAAATAGTTAAATATCTCGTAAATCTACAGTCAAGTTACACTCTCTTTCTTTCTCGTTGCTCCACATAGGATTGTGCCAATGTGGATCTCTTTATATTTATATCCTGATATATTCTAATGAGTCATTTCTATCATACTTGCTCTAATGATATACGTAGGCACCTGGACCCAACTTGAACTTAAGTTGGGAAAAATAATGGATATCGATAGTTAAGGAATTCTAAAGGAATTCTAAAAGTTTGATTGAATTTTGTCATATAGACCGAAGGAAGTATATGTGAGAGTGTATCCTATGCACACAAGTTCTCACAAGTTCTCACGTGTACAATATAAAAAATTCAAGAAAAGATCATATATATACTTTCAATAATATTATATTTATGTGTAAAGTCACATCTTAAAATTCATTCTACATAGGAAATTCATTCTACATAGGAAGAAAAAACAAAATTTCTGACAAAATTATAACATTAAAACTATCGGACTTTTTGTTTTTTGGTTACTGTTAAAATATAATGAATTTAAAGTTAACTTTTTATACGTACGTATAATACTACTAAAAGTACAACAAATACAATTTTTCTAGATTTTTTATAACATTTATTAATTGATGTACACGGTGTGTACACATGAGGATTTATGTGCACAAGATATGTTTTCAGTACATGTAAGCTATCAATTAGATCTGATCAACAGACTGTCCTCTTTTTTTCTCCTATATCAGACATCGCAAAATTCTTCATGCCATAACACGCATGCACAACATCATAGAAATCAATCGAGAGAATAACTGTAGAGGTAAATCAGTATACCAATATAACATGAGGTTTCAAATATAAATCATTCAAAAGAAAGGTGGACTTTTCACCAAGAGAAATGTGCTCATCAAACATAACACATCTCGAGAAACATGACACTAACATTACTCCAAAAATCTAAAAGGGAATATTTTTTACAACTGAGGGTCTGTTTAGTTGCAAAATTTGGTGAAAATTTTTTATCCAAAAAGTTTCGGATAAAAACTTTTCATAAAAGTAGGTGTTTAGTTGCATATGAAAGAAATTTTCATCTTTTTTTTGCCAAAATCCCTCATAAAACCAAAATTTTTTCATTCCATCTTTTCATTCACATATTTAGTTCTAAAAGCCCAAAAAATGACCAAAATCCAAAAAAAAATTACATTTTGGGTGCAACTAAACAGAGCCTGAGTGAGAATATAGAAAGCAATTTAGCATTATGGTACACTATTTTTTTCTGCCAATTATAGAACCTACTACAAGAAAGTAGATGAAAAAAATGCATGTTCGGCACCATCCCATGATATCAAATTCGTCTACGGTTATCGGTCCTTGGTTTCTTGGATGCAATTACAGCACTGGAGTTGTCGCTGCTGGATTGTATCTGAAATTTTGAAAATGGAACCTTTAGCTTATCAACAAATGTACATATTGGAATGGATATGATAAACACAACACAGATACTCTTACCTTATCAAGCTTCTCCCTGACTAGGTTTACTGTTGCATTCATCGAGTCGGATGGAAAATAATCCTACAGAGAAGTTTTTTCTCCACAAATTGGTAAAAATACTAAGTTCAGTAATATGGCAGAATATACAAAATCCCAAATTATTGCAGTATTTTCTTTCCAGGTTCTATGCATGACCCAATGCACGAGTTGCCCTGTTTCTTTTTTCTGAAAAGGAAGTTGGCTTACATTATTATATGGTCTGCTAATTAAATGCCCTATTTTTCTCAATGAATAACCTCTTGGTTCTCACCTAGAGGCCAAATTTCAAACATTATACTACTTTGTTGTACTGCATACCTTATTAGAGGATACATACTGTTGTACCGCATACCTTATTAGAGGATATATGACTGAAACGAGGATCTTCAATTTGAGAAGCATGAAGTGTTTTTGTGTATTCCCTGAAGATGGCAAAAGAAACTCCAGAAGATAAGTCATATTGGTGTTTACCCTTTTAATCAGAGGAGCCAGACAGGCTTTGGGTTAGCATCTTAGTTTCACATCATCCAATATTACTTATAACAGTTTGAAAAGATTCCATAAAAGAAGGTGAGTGTATGTAATTGTATCATAATGGAGTCCATTCCTTAAAGTGAACACACCAAATCTTGATTGATACATGGTAGTGCTGAGTCTGAAATATACAAACTGATGCACAAAAGCTAAAGAGAAAAGCAAAGACAAAACTAGAAGACGTATTTCGGTCTTTTGATTAAGGAATAAGGATTGCCGGTTTTTCTTTCAACTTTATTGTGCCAAGATCTCAGTTTTGTTTGGCATACCCACTGTAGCTGCTAGGCTATCCGTAAAGATTGGGTATCCATCTTCAAATATTCAAATCAGATGTCATACATCAATAAAGATATTAATGTGAGGGTAACTTCCAAGTTGAAGATGGCCAAACGGTATGGTTAACGGGGATAGACAATAGTTGAAGACTCCAAGTTGAAGAGTGGAATGATCAATGAGTAACTGATGGCCAACTTTTTCCTTAGCAATGTTTACACCAGGGTACCGGAAACCGTGAAAACCGTTGCGGTTTTCACGGTTTTGGCCGTACCGCAAGGGTGCGGCACGGCATCCCGCGGTTTCGTTTGAATAATTTCGTGTGAATTCAAAAAATTTTAAAAAATCATTTTATCACAAAAATATATTTATTTTTATCAAAAATAAAATTCGCGCGGTTTGCCGCGAAAACCGCGGTATGTGGCGCGGTTTGAGCGAAAACCGCGGCACGGCACAGATTTGAATTTGGTTCAAATTTAAATTGCGTTTTTCGCGGTTTTTGGCACGGTTTTCGCGCGGTTCAAACGAAAACCGTGGCACGGCAAATCATTTTGAAATCTACTGTTGATCTCGTTATGATTTTTGCGCGAAAACTGCTCTACCGCCGGGTCGCGGTACGGCATGGTTGCCCGATATATAAAACCCTGGTTTACACACACAAACTGAAAGCAGAACACAATATGCTAACCTCTTATTAGAGCTCATCTGACGGTGTGAGTTCGCAGCAGATGATCCCTGACCTGGAGAATGATGAGATAGCCCTTCAGGTCTTCCAGAAGATGCTGAAGAAATGAAAGCAAACATTTAGATCTAACTATCCAAGCAAGATTTAAAAAACTAGCAAGGCTTAGTCGAACGGGAAAAAATGGTTACATGCTATTGAAATAACAAAGGCTAAACAGCAAAGAATTAGAAAACGAAAAAAGAACATGGAAGCATACATTTCATTCGGCCAAGGACTTCCTTTCTCCTGACTTCCAGTTTCTCCCTAGTATCCAAAAGACTCTCAAACTGAGGGGCGTATGACACCTGCAGCCGGTTGCCAAGAAATACAGACTCATCCAATTTCCTCTTTGCAAACCTGCAACATCAAAACAGCGATCCTGTTTCTTGCTTTCATTGAGACAAAAATAAACAAATAAACTTGCAATTTGGCAAACAATAGTCCAGTTTTGTTCCCAAATGCTAACAACACGTGAACTAAAGCATGCTGTAATCCCGTCAAAAATGGGATCAAAAAAAGACAAATTTGTCTTAGAAAAGCCTACCAAACACATTTTTAATTGTTGGAATTGATGGTGGCTAACATTTTCACTCATTCTGTGAACGTTGGTTCTTCCTGAACTGGAAAAAGGAGTGAGAAAAAAAAGAATTTTGGTTACTGACCTAGCATTGCTGACCTGAGAGAACTTGATGAAGAAAACGTCGGTGTAGGGGTCACAGTCCTCGGCATCCATGGGCGTGCACCTGAATCACCAAGCAAAGGGGGAAATCATTATTCACACAGGCAGCTGGTGGTATGGTAATGCCAATGGTATAGCTGGGAGGAGGAGGAAGAAGAAGAAGAAGAATAAAAGAGAGACTGACTCGTCTACTGGGCCGTAGGTGGCGAAGAGATTGGCGAGCTCATCGCCGCAGCCGAGAGACGGCACGTTCCGCACGATGAGGTACCTGAATCATCAAGAGGAAGTGGGGAATTTGATGGAAGAGGAGAGGTAGGGTTTGGAGCGGGTGATGCACGCACTTGGACTCGTCGCAGACCGTGTAGACGCGCACGGCGGCCGGCTCGCGCGGCATCCTCCCGACTTCGGCTGCGAGGGAGGACGACCGTGGACGCGGTGGCGCTGGGGCTCGGCGAGGACGCGATGGCCGCGCCTTCTTCTCCTTCTCGCCGCCCGTGCAAACAAGGGGGAGAGGAGATGAAGAGCAAGACAAATTTAACAAAAACACTTCATTTGTTGGATTTGTATCAATTGATGAGTAAAAACAATGATTGTTAATTTTAGGGGAAACAAAATTTTCGTGCTTCCTGTGGTATTTATTAGCACCCTTCAAATTTTATGGTATCATTTGAAATTGACTCATCTTCGTGCTACAGATGATATTTGCTCTGAAATGCAACTTAATTCAAATTACAAAACTCTCTCCATCTAACCTATGGCATCTCTGACTCCAGGCGTTCATGCAAATACAACTCAGATTGCAGACTGTATTGCAAGCATATCCATTACACTTCAAAAAAACATAATTTGATTAATTGCTGGGAAGGTCGACACAATATGTCCATTTCACATCATGGACAATGCAACAGAGAATGCCATATGATGCAAAACACTACAAAAATGTCATCTTGCTGATGCAGCACCAGCGGCACATTTACATCTCGTCAAGACTGATAAAAACATACGTATTATTTTCCTTCCCCTCCGCGGACAAGTAGTATAAAGTAAAAGATTCACCCATGTCTTCAGAATCTCTTCATTGACAAAAACTACATGAAATGAAGCTGGGTTTGGACAGTCATATAGGGACACCATAGTTCACAATCTTCGAGAGGGTGTTGTTAAGTACTCTCTTCTCCTTCTTCACCTGGGAAGCTAGGCCAGATATCTGCAATAAAAAAATAACCTTGCTATAAATTAACATTACAGAGCTCCCATCTTCAAAATACTATCTTATCTTAATGTAAAACTGGTTTATGATAAAATAATGCAATGCTGCAATTATGAGATATGAAACCATGAAAAATAATTTCTGCACACTAATTATAAAATCGATGCCGACAATGACTGAATAAAACTTGTATACCCTTTCCTCTTGGCAAAAAATTAGCCAGCAGATTTGCACAGCATGGAAAAAAGCAAATTGCAGTGACAGGTTCAACATCAACTAATCTTTTCAGTAAACATCATAGTGTTCAGAATTAAGATACCAGAAAATATACTAAAAAATATACTGACCTCTGATCGAAACTCAGATGCATGTGCTCTGGGAAGCTGATTGACAATGCTCTTGAGACCTAATAGGACACGGTTCATTATGTGACAAATTCAAGACAAGGCAATTTCCGCTCTAAACTTCAAATTGACATAGAAAAAGGCGATAGCGCAAGAAATTATTACACACCTACTGCTTGCCTTTCAATGTCACTTATTTGGTTCAGCTCACTTTGAATGGCACGCCCTTCTTCCCTGAAACAAGTAGACATCAAGTCCCATGCTGTACTAGAGAAGGGAAGACAAAAATAGATGGCATAAGGTTTTAAAAAATAGGCTTGCCTGAGTGTATTCCATCCTTTCTGAAATCTTTTTTCAGCAGTTGCTGCTCTATCCTGGAATGCATAAGCAATAAATCAGACATGAAGAATATTTGAACTTAAAATGACCAATTTGGCAACAAATGTTTCAGGTTTCAACAAAATAAAGAAATATACCAGTAACTTTTGGCTTTCATTGGACACAAGATTGACAGTTTGTCTCATGTGATTCACCTCAGCTTGGATGCCAGAAAGTAGGGTCTGCAAGGGAAACTTATGTAATACAATCAACATAGGTTGTATTCATTCTAAAGAAAATCAACCCTGCATATTTTTTTTATGAATGTAGGTAGCATGCATAAACTTCATGAAACTACTTATGCTGGTTTTAGACAAATCTGTGTTTAACTCTGTTTCAGAAGAAAGAATAGTATCCAATGTGTGAACTAGCTAGTCAGCGAGTAGTAAGGAGGTGAAAATCTGTAAGGTGTATGCAACTTTCGAGACATGGAGGTAGGCAGGTAGCAAGTAGCAATGTCAAGAATTCATAAAAAAAATGTTATAGCCAGACAGACAGTCAGTGCTTACCTCCTTGCTTACAAATATGCGCCGCACCCGTTGGATCAGGTAGCTCCTTGGCCCTGCAACGAATTTAATCACACTAAAGTTAGTGATATATAAGAAAAGGCCCAGCATTTTAGCTTCTTGAAACAATCACAGACCAAACTTCCATTGCATCAACATTCTTGTCGCATCAAATGCTAGGTAGCTAGTTCTACAGTGTACAGGCTGATAATTTAGAACTGAACTTCAGAACACTCTTATAGAATTAATGAAATCCAATTATCAGAATAATGTGATGATTATAATAAGACAGGTTAAACTGAATCTGCTTGTGATGTCTAAGTTGGATCTAATAATTAATTAGCTCAAGGAGGTCTTAGTACATTTCAATCAACTGTAGGTAGCATGATAAGAAATCAATTCCAATAGCATATCTTTGTTGTTACAGAAAAAAATAAGGAACACTTTGCTCCGACATTTCAACTTGTCTTGCATAGAAGGATTCAGTGTCTTTTTTAACATATGGTACTGACAGGTACCCTCTTCATATCATCTAAAGTGTATCATGTGTAAAGCATTCAAGAAGCAGGTATTCTTTTGTGAATGTAACGAAGAACAACAAAGCCACCAAGCAAAGTCTAGTAGAAGCAGCTGAAGCTTATCCAGTATAGCATCACAAAGCAAAAGATTTCCAGGAGATGGTATTTACTTTTGAACAGCACAATTCCAGCAATTGCTGTGGAGCCTGCAGCAATTCCCGGATGCTCGAAGGCCATGATGGCACCCTCTGCAAAAACGGTAACTGAAAACTCAATAATTGATCGAACATCAAAAGCACAGCACCATGTTAGACAACACGACCTATAAGCAATCGAAATTAAATCTTTAGACATAAACAGACCAACATTACAAATCAATCTGCAAATTTCTGGTTTTTGAGTTACGAAGTAACATAACAGGAAAAGGCACCTTTGATCTTGCCGAACACCATCTGCTCGTGAGCCGTGTACTCGTTCTTTATCCATTCCAACTCCTCCTAACATTAGAGTGGGAAATCCAAAAAAAATTCGAGCTTTAGCAAATTTGCAGAGATAGGGGCGAGAGGAACGGGAGACAAGAAGGCGGCACCTTTGCGATGAGCGTGAGGCCGGGGAATGCGGCGAGGGCGTTGGCTTTGGCCGAGGAGGCGGCTTCTGCGGCGGCTATGACGGTTGACTGAGAGTGGGAGATGGCGGTGTCCATGGCAGCCCTAGCAGCGGCGGCCATATCAGCGCCGAAGGCCTCGCCACGGCGGGTGAAATCCGCGGCCGCAGCCGCAGCGGAGGCGGTAGAGGAGGCGACCATGGAGGAGATGGAGCCGCTCTCCGGGGGAGGGGGCGGCGGCGGCGGCGAGTCGCCGGAGGTTGCGGGCCCGTCGGTCATGGTGGTGCGGGTTTCTCTTTGTGAGTCGGATCGGATGGATCCAATGGGGGTATGGGCCGAACCAAAATCTGCCAGGAAAAATGACCAACTTCTTTTTGCGTACTGCTTAGGATGCGCTTTCTGACTTTAAATACGTATTTTCACTAAACGTATTCTGGGTAGGTCTGTTTTTTTCTTTTTCTGTAACTATCTATAAAATAAAACATCTATAAAACAAATATCTATAAAACAAATAGTGTTTTCATCCAAAATTTTGTTATGTCTGGCTATTTTGCAGAAAACCTTTTGAGTGTTTACAAAATTAACCCACATTCCATCCTGCTATTTTGTAGAAAACTCCTGAATGTTTATAAAATTAACTGCATTCACGCTATTTTTGCGAAAAACCCTTTAGTGTTTATAAAAGATCCGTGCTTGCGTCCCCTCCTCCCGTCCCCATCCACGCCGCGCCCGACTTCATCCGTTGTAACACACGAGCATATTTGCTAGTCTTTTCTAAATTCTATAGGTGAGGTTTGGACTGGGAATTACAATTAGTCTCCCATCAAATGTTTGGATATCAATTTAAAGGACTAAACGTGAATTAATTATAAAAATAATTGTAGAATCAAAATAATTCACGAGACGAATTAAACCTAATTAATTCATGATTAACAAATATTTACTATAGCATCATATCGTCAAATCGTGACGTAATTAGGCTCATTAGATTTGTCTCGGGAATTAGTTTCGATTATAAATGAGTTTTATAAATAATATACATTTAATACTTTAAAATAACACATAAATATTCAATGTGACCCGGGTAAATATTCAATGTGACCCGGGTAATAATTTGTTGCCTCTAACTTGAATAAAAACTGATGGAATTTGTTACGGCACTCTTCAAGGGTGTGTTTTATACTCTTCACAACTTTCACTCCCTCATTTTTTTTGCATGCTTTTCGATCGGATAAACATTTTGTTTTTAAAAAAATCTATAAAAATTACTTTAAAATCATATTAATCTATTTTCGCTCCGTTTTACATGCCAAGGAAAATAAATTTCTTAGCCCTTAGCTTCAAACACACCATAAGCATCACACAAGAAAACAATTTATATATGTGCTAGGAAGATGTTAGAAACTAAGGGGTTGTTTGGTTGACATACCCACATTATACCATACTTATATTAGCTAACATGCCTAACATGTGGCCAACAAAATTGAAGTCGCACTTCAATCATAAAAGAGCAAGCTTATCATGCTTTTATGTGCCAATGACATGTGAAACCCATGAGCCACGTCATGGTAATCTTGCCATAAGTGTAACACGAACCAAACATATGTCTAACTTATTCAAACCTGGTTGTGGCATGATGAGACATATTGTGGTAGTGAACCAAACCCCTAAAATTCCCTTACTGAATCATTTGAGTAATTTCAAGCATCTGATCCTAAAACTGCCATCCCTATCACATCATCTGAGAACATATATAATTACGTGCTCTATTTGGACTACACAATGCTGTCATCATAACTAAAACAGCTAAGCAGGTTTAGCATCAGTAATGCCATTTAGGTCTCAACTCTTCTTCTTCCTCCGTTAACTCTTGGTATCTGTACCATTGCGATGCTGCTTTACCAACAGGCAATGGAGGTCGGACAAAGATCTCAACTGGCTTGGGAACATGTACTCTCAAATGCAGCTCGCCGCTCTCATTGTCTTCTTCCTCAGCACTCTCATCTAGGTTGCTTGATGGCACACCAAGTGGCTCAACCGCAATCCACCCGAGCCCAGAAATTGCAATGTCACAAGCAGGTCTGCACAAAATAGATATCCTCAAATGTCAGAAGCATATGAAAGATGCTTCCCGAAGAAACACGTACTCCATATTCTTCATGAAGCAAGAGATCAGAATTACCCAACCACAAATTGTCTGATCCTAAAGCCCACCTAGTACTGTATGCTAGATGAATCATTGAAGCCATGGCTTCACTACAAGTTGCATCTTGCAAAGAGTTACCTATCAGACTCTTCGTATTTTATCTGCAACTCACGAACACCCTGCAGACCAACCCATCCTTCAGCCTTCTCTTTGCCAACTGGGGGAGTCAATGTAACTCCAACTTCTCTCTGGAAGGGTGAAATAGATAATTCATTAAAAAAAAACATTCGAACCCCACCCTGATCAGCAGAACACATACTATTATTATTTACCTGATTCACTTAGCACACAGAACAGAAGCTGGTTTAGTTAGCAGCTATTTTACATGTTACGGTCTTCAGTTTTCTTAGATGAACAGAAATATAGAAAGCATGAACTATGGCAAATAGATGCAATTATTATACCACCCATAGAGATTTCAAGTGAGCATCGATGTGGAAGGCATGGAAGTTATATGAGCATATATATTTGAAGGAAAAAGTATGTATGTGGGTTGCAAATACTAATCTAAATATGATAAAATTTCGAGAACAGAACATTTTGCCAGTAGCTTGATGCTTTCGAAGTAGCACAACCTAGCAACATAAAATGATTAGCTGCATAATGTTGTCTGATTAGAAAACACATACCTCATAAAATTCATCTGCTTCTGTGGTTGGGACCATATTAATCTTTAGCCTCTTGGGTCCATAGAATGTCAGTCGTGTGCGTGGAAGAGCCTGGATCGATCGATAGATTGATTAACAATCGGTGGTAACTACTAAAAAACAGGGGAAAAAGAAGTGATATAATTTTTTTGGAATTGAAATTGGGCTCAACTAGGAACCTTGACAACATCAATACGGACTAGTCCACCCCAGAATAGTGAATTCCCACTCAATCCAACATCTGTATCATTAGCCTGAACATAACATTATATTCTGGAGAAAATATTAGTGTGCATGTTTTGAGAAAGAAACAAGCGTGCCACTGAATAAAGATACGTACAGGAAAACACCGCGCCCTTAGACGACTTTGTGGTGCAAGAGAAGGCAGATCATCAGCATGGATAACTGCTGCTTGCCGGTGGTGAAGATGGACTCCAGGTGTATCATATAATTTCTGCATATATTCAAGATTATTGTAGTCCTTCATGCGTCAGAGAAGTATACTAATTGGTTGAGCATGTTAGCAATATACAGTACATCATTTAAGTTCGTTCTCTAGCTACATAGGTAAAGTTGGTACAGCAGGTCAACAAGAAAATTTAACATATATATCTCAAAACTAAAGGTACATAGATTAAAAGATGGAATCGTACCCCGCCTCCTAAAAATGCTTCGATTTGAATAGGACCAAGGGTCGTTCCAGGAACAGCAGATTGTATCGGCTTGTATTTTTGAGCTGCAGCTGCCACTGGATCCTTATATGCCATCGTCCCTACAAATTATGGTATCTAACTATTAGCGTAACGAAGAATAGAATGAGCAAACAAAACAAGTATTAGTTTGAAAAAGGGAGACAAAGATAGAAGTTAAAAATGGTGAGAACATACTTAGCATAGCACTTATAAATGCAGATTTCCCAACATTTGCTGAACCCTGTAATGGTATACTAGATCCATTAGGCATAAATATAATACTCATGTCATTTGAAGCAGTATGAATTGCAAGGTTCTATCACTCTGTGTACATAATGAAAAACGAAGGAGATAACCTGCAGATGGGTCTATGTATGTTAATTAGTGGGTAATGTCCAATTCTGAATCTTTCTACAATATTACTAACATAATGATCAGGTATCCAATAGAATATTATAAGCATCAAGCTATCAACATTTATTGATATATGAATGCAGCTTGTTAGGTTTGTACAAATGGCAGCAAGCTTAGTGTCAAATAAAGTTCGCCAAACAAAAATACAATGAGTCTGTAAACTCTGTATCACAAGAGTTCATAAATAATTGAAAAAAGGAAATGGAGAGCGCTTAGTGAGTACCAGTATATATACATCTCGGCCCTAATAAGAAAGAAAGAAGATCATTATGATCAGTATTATGAAATGTAAAACAGCCAGGGAAGTCAAAAAATAAGTTTACATACGACAGAATAAAAACTACAATTCAATTGTGCAAGGCAACTGTGGGAAAATGATTACAAGGGGACTGGTTTGCAAAATATAACTGGGAAAACAAATAGATTGCACCCTGACCTTCTTTTCCTGCTGAACCTCTGATATAACCCCAGTGATGCCAACGAGTGACTTTGAGCTTGTCAAATGGACACTAAGTACGCTACAGATGCCAAGCAGCACACTCAATTTCTGATTAACGAAGTGGAAAACCTGATGCAGTAATTACTGGAACAGAAAGAGGGAAAAGAACAAGGTCTTACTTGAGCTTCTTCTTGACAACTGCCTCCACAACCCAGTCGCCAATGCAATTCACATCTGTATCTCTAGGAAGGAGATCGACCTACAATTACAAAAGAATGAGCTTTTACTCCCTCAGAAAAAGAAGCATCTTTAGTTGGCTGTCAACAGCAATTTAATCTTGAAACACGAGTATGCATGCAGTATGTAGAACAATCACCTTAGTGATCACTAGTATAATAGGATTAGCACCAGCAAAATCCCGCACACGTGCCAGGAAGCTTCCATTGAAGTCAACTATGTCAACCTGCATGCAACGGCCAAAATGAGTGCCAAGAAGCCGCGGCAGAAAAGATGTGAAGGGTTTGCATCAGCCATAGCGTTTGATTACAGGCAGGAGATGTTTTGATTACCAGTTTAACAATCAAAGTTTTCTCGTGACGAAGGTAGGAGAGCTTCTCCCTGAGTTGCTCTGCAGAAACGAATTGCTTTCCTCCAGGATAGCCGCCATGGCCACCAACAGCAGTGACCATGTGTCCGTGAGACAAGAGCTTGCACCTCCCACATAGCACGGTTCTGAGCTGATGGTGTCTCTTCTTCTGCTCGCACGCATGCATATTATATTTGTAAGTAGTATATGGCTATGTGAGTCTTATGCTCGAATTCGTCATGATATACTCCTATTAGATTCGTAGTAATCGTGGGTGGGGAAGGAAGGAGTAGCAGTGTAAGATTGATTACCAGGTCGTAGGTGGCGGGGTCGACGTAGCCGGGCGCGGCCTCCTCGGCCGTCTGCAGCGGCGCGCCGCAGCCGTAGCAGGCGGCGCCGGAGGGCTTACGCGCGAGGGCCTTTCGCTTTTCCCGGCGGCGGCGGCGCCTCTCGGCGTCCTCCGGCGCGAGGACGCGGGCGGCGGCCTCGGCCGCGAGCTGGGTGCCGAGGAAGCGGTCCCCGCGGGACGGCGCGGCGTCCGGAGGTGGCGGTGCGCTGGGGGCGGCGCGCGCGGGGGAGAAAGAGAAAGAGGAGGCCTTGGGGGCGAGCTGTGTCCTCGGGAGGGAGAGGAAGAGCAGCCTCTGGCTCAGCAGGGGAGGCGCCGCCATTGCCGCCGCCGCCGCCGCCGCCGCCCCCTCTCCCTTTATCCACACGCACGCCTTCTGCTCACTCCACCTCCACGCACTGCACTCCCTTTATACACGTATAGTATATGCAGCTAATACACTTTTGTACAATCTACTTAATACTGTGTGTATATACTGCATACTGATAATTATTATGCGCCTTATATATTCCAATCAACACAATCTTTAAACAATACCTGTTAAAAATAAACCATGCATGTTGATGTTGGTTAATTCCATTGTACATATACAGAAATACTGGACAAATGGAAAAATAGAGAAATAGAAAAAACACCGATTCTGATAGGCCCGCAAGGGTAAAACAGAGAATTGCATAACATAAAATACACACAATGATGTTTGATTGAAAAAAATCATAGGAATCGGAGGAGAGGTTAGAACTTTTACTAAATTTTCTTCAAAATCTACGTGCAATGAATCATTTCATAGGATTTTTGTAGGATATGGAAAACCCTAATTTTTTAAATCAGATGATAAAAATAAAAATTTTTCCATAGAATTTTAATTTTTGTTATAAATCCTGACCCTAAACCATGTTGATGGAGCGCGCGTGGTGGTCATCGGCTGCAGCGGCTGCTGGTTTGCACGGACCAACTTGACGCCAGGTGCAGGCAGGAGGATAAAAGTCGCACGGACCGAACAAATTTAGAGCAATCTAAAATACTTACGAATTGAGGTGTGATTTCTAAACGATCTATGAACGGAATGTCAAATAATAATTTTCTCTTTTTTTCCTTTTTTTCCCAAAACTGAAATATGCATATGTATGATCCAGAGTTCGAGATCTTGATACCCAAAGGAATATAAAACAACAACCCGAGTCATCCTAAAATCTCTCCTTACGATGTACTATATGGTTTTCTATAGCACAAAATTGAACATATGTTTTTCAAGAGTGAGACAACAAAACACATGCTATGCAGAGATACAAGAGGAATTAATACTGGATTGATCAGTTCTCAGGTGGGCGTTTAGTTTAGGTTTAGTTTAGTTTAGCTAGCGAGATTTCATCTGATCAACTTGGGCAACGCAAAATTGATTTTGGAGCATGCATGCATGGTCGAATCTGCTGCTAACAGCAAAAGTATGTTTAATTGCGTCAGTGCAAACCGTTGCAGCAGTATAGTTGCGGTTGCGGAAATGGTCGGTCGGATTCAGCTAACTAACACACGGCACGTCGGCATCTTCATTAATTTCCTTCCCGTGTTCACAAATCAGAATTAATCCAGACCACATTAATCTGAACATTATGCAAGATACTTGTAGCTATAAACAACAAAAACAGAAGGAAAAAAAACAACAACAATGCGTTGTGTTTTCTGTAAACATGAAACGCTCAGGTGTCTATGCTGCCTTTGCTGATCACAGATATAATAGCATAATACACGCAAACAAAAGCATACTAGAAACAGACATTATTCGCCTAACTACACTTTTTTAAAGGGTATCTAATCCTATATTCTATATAGTTATAACTATATAGTTCATCTCACTAAATATTGCTAATGCTATTTCTCTTCTTTTTTATTAAGCCATGTCACCTTAAATATTTTAGCCATTAAATAATTAATCTATGGGCTAACTTGTGTTTTTCTTTTTCTTCTCTCGTGAAGCTGCATCACCTTAGGTTTTACCTCTGTATGATCAATCCATATATCTGATCTAAATTATCTTAAAGCACATCATCTCAATTATTTATATATTTTTTCATGATTAATCAAAGATGCAAATTATACAAAGTACTTCAAGTTGCGACATTTAGCTAAAAAACAAATTCATCTTACACTTTATTTTTCAATTATCATATAATATTCCAACAGCAATACGCATGGTTTTATTTAGTTATACTAATTAACCTTGATCAACGCGTGAGGCATGGACCTGCATCTTTTTCTTTAGAACACACTGCACCATTTAAAACTCGTTTTTGCCAGTTTCATCAATCCAATCTTGTGAAAACTATGAAATGCAAAAGAAAGGAAGATAGTCCCTTCGATTTGACGGCGCTGCTGACTTTTAAGATATAATTGATCATTCTTTTATTTAAAAATTTTATGTAATTCTCATTTATTTATTTTGTTGTATTATTTATCACTAAAGGTTATTTAAACATATAACTTAGTATATTTTTATTTTTATGTTCGTAAAAAATATAATAAAATGAATGGTCTAATGCACGTCAAAAAATTAACGACATTATATATTAAAAAAACGAAGCTAATATCCATAGGTGGTGATAGGTACCGTATGCACTGAAACTTTTGCAACATACTACGACAACTATACTGCTACCTACGTCTCCTAATATTTGTTAGGAGGTATTTGGATAAAGAGATTAAACTTTAGTTAATTAGTTACTAATTAGCATACATATATAAGTACTAGCAAAGATATGTACGTTGCAATAGGTAAAAATAATTTTTATGATTAATAAAAACTCTGCCAATTTAAATGGCAAATCGAAACACAAATAAAACAATGACAAAACAAAATAAAAATCATATATAGCATTGAGCCCAGTTACGCTCGTTTCATGCTTCATCACACAAAAAAAATCCTTTATATACATTTTCTCGTAGCCTCATAAATCGATTGGTGGTTTGTATTTTGCTATACCTTATTGATCAAAGATTGAAATTTTGATTATTTAATTAGTAAAAAATTTTTATGAAAAATATTTATAAAATAACAAACTTACCACATACACATCTTAAACTAAATATAATTTTAAAATATATTTATGTGAAGAGAAATTTGAAATAAAAGAAAGGAAGTAAAAAAAGAGAAAAGGTGGATGAAAGAGAGAAGATCGAAAGGATTGAAAGAGAATCAGGATGACTCGAAGAAAAAAACGAAAAAAAGGGAGAAAAAAAAAGACACCGGTATAAGATCGAGTAAAGACGTGCGGGAGAGGGCAACATGATGATGGCGGCCGGTTGGATTAGGCCATACAAGTATGTAGCAGGAAATTAATCAAATCACTGTAACTAAAAAAGGAAGGAAAAACACTAGCTAGCTAGTGATCCCAAATGTGCCGATTTGCGTGCGTAGCAGCGTAGGGGCCAGCTTTGGTTTTTGTTTGGAGACATTATTTCATAGGACACTCCAATAAAACATTAATTATGATTTCTATCTTTATTAAATAAGATCATGTCATTCAAATGCTGACTTGATAGACTAATTAAAGAGAAAAAAAAGAGCAAAACTGAGAAAATTATTTCTTTGGTGAGAAATTATGTCTTCACTCAACCCGATGCACGTAGAAACGAGGAAATCACCGTTGGGAAGAAACCATCGGTTTCTATCTGCGTAGTCCGCGTGCGCTCACCGTGCCGACCTTGACGGACACCGTATATGCTCGTCGACGCTGCCACGCTCGCCCGTAGCAGCCATACGCCGCCACGAGCGAAGCTGCGTGGATAGTGGAGGGAGAGAGCCGGTGGCGCTGACGGTGGCGGCGGTGCTGGATCTTGACTCCGTGTCGTGCGGCGGTGGCGCATGCACCACCTATCGGCGAACGGTTTGCCAAGACAAAGATGGTGACCTTGCGGAAGCCCGGGAAAGTAAAGGCGATGTCGCAGGTGAACACCAGGCGGCAGCACCCGTCGAACGGGTCGACGGAGAAGTTGAGCCTGGAGTCCGGCTAGCGCCAGGCAGCAAGGAACGCGTCGGGCGATGGGAGTGCGTCGACCTGCAGGTGCACATTGACGGAACCAGAACGTCATGATGTTGCTGCGACGGGACACGCGTAGCGAGCTGTCCGGCACGAACGCGACGCGTAGAGGCTTCCTCCTCAGTATAAGCCTGGTCTCCCCACAAGGTCGACGGTGTGGCGCACCCCCTTCGGGCGCACGAAGTGGATGAACGCGTGAGGGGGCACTCGGTCGTACCGCGGCGATGGCGCGGCCGAGGCGGCGACGGTCGAGAGGACGAAGTATGGGTAGGAGTACGGCGACGTCCACAACGTTTCGACGTGGCAGCGCCAGACCAGGCCAGCCTCGCAGGAAGATGAGTTGAGAGAGAGAAAGAAGAAAAACGGGCAACATTTATTACCCGAAGACATCTGCATTAAAAAAGTTAGTTTCTATGAGTAGTTTTTTGGTGACGTGGCTGCTATAGAAATCGTGTATGGTTTCTACCATTGTGACTGTCCTTAGAGGTTTCATGCACGTTAAATACGATGATATATCAGCATATGTGATGATATGACAACACAATTGAAGAGAGAGAGGAGAAAAGAGTTTCATCAGGATGAAACTGCGTATGCACTATTTTTATGACTATGAAACCTGATGAAACTAGTACTGGGGGCTAAAAATAATATCCAATCACATACTTTGCAATTAAATGTTATGCGCGACCTATAAAATCGTGAATAAAACTTTGTATTAGGGGATCGATTTCATTCATCAACTCAATTTTTTTATTGACATGTCACTCTTGGAAACCACGAGATGAAACTCTCCACTAGCAATAGACAGCATCACCAACAGTCCACCCAAATTTCATCTCCCAAATGGGATGGATAGGGGATCACCCAAATGTCAATAACACTCATTTATATTATGTCTACAGCAGATCACCAAAATATCATACCCCAACCTTAGATGGATTAAAGCACAAACCGACTGCTTGGCCTAGCCCATAAGCGCACTGCAAGCACATACATAATGTGGCCCAGTTGATCGCGGGAAGCCGTCGCTGCTGCAAGCACAGACAGAAGTGTTAGTTTGTCGTTCACCATTGTTACTTTTCTGTTCACATAATTTGTTCAGACCATATAATTTACATCTTACAAGTCATAAAAAACACATTAGCAAAGACCATTTTAGCACGATGTCCTCATGTACTGAGATATGGTGTATTGCAACTACACAAGTGAGGAAGCCACTGTATTGCCACTGCAGGGGAACGGCACGGCGAGGGCTAGCTGGGCGAGCGGGGCGGCGGCAAGGGAAGGGCTGGGACGGCGCCGAGGTGGGCAGGCGGGGCAGCGGCAAGGGAAGGGTAGGGCGGGGCGGTGGCGTCCTGAGCAGGTGGGGCGGCGACAACCTAGGCGGGCGGAGCGGCGGTGACCTAGGCGGGCAAGGCGCTGGCGACTTATGTGGACGTAGCGGTGGTGAGCTGGGTGGGCGGGGCGGGCGACGTGCGCAGAAGGGACGACAGCGAGGGCAGTGCAGTGCGGCACATGACTTGTTGTTTCGCGAGCGTTTTTTCACCTCCGTGCGTAGGAAAAGGGTGACGGGAGAGACCCCTTCATTTGGATGAGCAAAAATATAATTTGGATGATCATCTAAAATAGATGATGGGTTGAGTGATATGTTAGATCATGATTTTTCATCAAAATCATTTAAATTTGGGATAAAATATTATTTAGAAGTGCTGTTGGTGATGCTTTTGTTTAGGTTTTTTTCACCTACCTATTATTCACACCAGTTATCATTTTTTCTAAAATCGTAAAAAAATATAACGGAGAATATAGAGGGGAGGAGGGGACAGCAGTGCATGTGTGGCAATATATTGCTACTGTCCGATGCAGGAGGACAATGGTCGGGGTGGAGCAGCTACCACACTTTGATTTTATTATTGTCCCTTGTCCTGCCGCTCCAACAGCCAACAGCTCCTCCCTTCCTCGCTCGATCCTGAAATATCGGATCACCACGTCCATCCATTTCCATGCATGTACGTGGAGTGGCATAACGCCTTGCAACAAATTATTTTTATTTTTTAAAAAAATTATTTTATATATTTTTAAAGCCTTTTAAAAATTATTCTATAATCTAATATATCGATAAAAGATTCATGTAAATATTTTTGGTTTTTGTGTGATGTCTTATTTGTGTGTGAATAGAAAAAAAAGCCTTTTCTTATCTTTTGGCCTCCATAATAATTGGAGGTGGTGGTGACATCATCTAAATACCTATTACCTCATAACGATTTGACACATATCACTCTTAAAATTAAGATGAATTTACGCTAGACGTAAGTGAAAATCGTTTTATTTATAAGCAGTGTACGTACGGGTGTTACGTATATAGGCAGCTATGTGTATCAATTTTTAAGAGCTTGTTCGTCTAAGCTGGTACGTGACAAAAACATGCATGCGTGCTACATCATAAATTAAAGTTGATGGTCACAAATGTAACCTTAAAATTAAGTGAACGAACGACGTGTGGACGCGCTACGCATCCATAAAAAAGTGCGGAAAGCAAAAGTTACGGCGGTATACTCTGCCTAATTAACAAACCATGACACGACTAAAAAACGTAGTGTGACAGTTTGAGACAATGTACATGAGCGGGCTCCATAGTACGTAGAGGGCTTAGCTGCATGCATGTTGCGTAGATTAGTCTCGAAGGAAGAGTTCAATTAGATGCATCATGCATGCATGTGTCCCCAAGGATCAACCTGATCTCTCCGATTCTCCATAATACGGAGTGCTTTTTGTATAATTAACTCTTTTATATCAAACGATAAGCAAGGTCTCCTCAATAGCTATACATACTAATGTGGCTTCAGGAAAAGCTAATTAATAATCCGATCGAGAGCCTACCTCCAAGAGAAAAGGGTATGATTGAACGCAAAAGTTAGGGCTCTGTAATAGCCATGCATGTAGGAGGAGGACACAGATATGAACGAATTCGAATTAGGTTATATTCTAAGATGAACCTCAATATAAAATATAAAACATGGATCGTTAAAACTTGGTTGAATGCGTTGACAATATAATATATACTCTCTATTATTTACTCCGATATATATATCCTTCTGTCCAAAATACAATGTTAACGTTATACTTGAACTTAGTTTATTTTATGATAAATTATGAATAATTCTAAAGCTAACACAAAGCAAATACAATAGTATTACTTGCACATATAGCAATATACATATATAAAAAGTTAGTTTAATTATTAATTAGGTAGTACTACTAAGGAAGCGTTCATTTGGAGAGGTTCTTAACTTCTCTCCTGTGCACGAATAACGGAACGGCATAATAGATGTAATTAATTGAGTGTTAGCTAAGATAATTAAAAAATAAATTAATATAAATTTTTAAATCAATATATATATATATATATTATTTAAAAAATATATCATTTAGTTGTGTGAAAAATGTAGACACGAAAAATGAGAAAGATAAAGCTGTTTGAGAAACGTAGATGCGAAAAATGAGAAAGATGTAGTTAGAAACTCGTTCCTAAACATCTTATATATCGAGACGGATGGATTAATTAATAATTGAAATTGAGTCGAGGCGGAATATATATATATATATAATATAACTACCTATAAAGCAATAGTATTTTTATCCGAATTTTGTTTTGCCTGGTTATTTTGAAAAAAACCCTTGAGTTTTTAAAATTAACTCGATCCTTATTTTTAAAAAACCAGAGTTAAAGAAAGAAGAAAAAGAGTTATTTTGCAAAACCCTTAAGTGTTTATAAAATTAACATACGATCCCATTCTTAAAAGAAAAGAAGAGATTGGAAAAAAAAAGACCTCCTGCGTCCCTCTCTTCCGTCCTCATCTGCGCGGCTCCCCGCGCTGCGCCTACACCTCTTCCTTCCGTCGCCGCTCGAAGCTCCCGCGTCGCCGCCTGGACCTTCGTCTTACGTCTGTTTTCCTCTCTGCATCATCGTCTCATTCTGGTGCGGACGTTTTGCTAGTGTGTGTATATACTCACACACCATCGATCGAAAATGGATCGAGATCGGGGTATATGAATGAGCAAACAAAATGACAATGAACAATGAATTACTAGCAAATGCATGGAGCACAGGAGAAGGGATGGAATGGATGGGGGTGACGTACAGTGGGCCCCGGGGGTGACAGTAACGGGTCAGGGCTGTCGGTGGGCCTGGCGTGGGCCAAACTCACCTTCAAGCCCACTGGGCCCCATCCACAATAGTATTGATCCTCACTGTAGCAAATTTTGTCACTTGTGCATGCCGTCCGTCCTCTCCATCTGCCCCCGGCCCCGCCCAACCCCTTAATTTTTTTCACTTTCTCTCTTTTTCATTTACTACAACGATGTCATCATGATATTTATTTAATAAACTATTATAAATTTATTTCATATAATTGGATGCAGCGAGGGAAGCCGCGGGTCTCAGCTCCGCATGAGTCTAGCATGAGATTCACCTAACCCACGCTAATTCTGAACGAAGTGAGGTGAAAAGGTTATAGATTACTAATTCAAGATGATATGATGAAATTGATACTGAAAATATAAGTATAGATTTCTTTTTTTTCTTATATGTTATAAATGCAAACACAACCCGTATACATTATTATTGATATAGTACATGACCGATACGTGTCCATATATGAGACTTGCATACGGTGCACCTGGTACACATTATGTACATGGTATTTTAATTTATTTGCACACTATACGCTAGCTGTTCGACAAAATTAAGTACTAAGAACTATATATACTCATAACTCATATATGGGTTGCCTACAGCAAAATTTACTTTTTGCATATTGATGGACGACTCGTTGTTGATGTGAAAAACACACACGCGGTCTGAAAGATCTGCTTAGCTCCATTGTAGGTCCTAAAATCGATAAAGTGCGGGTGTGTCAGTCAGTTTGATCCTGACACTGACAAGATATACAAAGCAGAAAAGCATAAAGCATACGACACAACCGATCGGCCAATAGGCCGATGACGCGATTCCAGCCGATGACGATGTCAACCGATGCAATTAGGGTTTTAATCCATCGGTCGTGCGCTGAGCAAACATCTATATAAAGGCGATCGACCGACGATAACACGATGATATAGTAATGTAATATAGCATAAACCAATCATATGATAAAATAGATATTGATCTGAAGATTAAAGCACACACCGGCTGGAGGTCCGATGGCATGAAATCCAAAAGATAAGCAATGAACGATGAATGCTCTGTTGTCATCGACTAAAAACCAACTCATATGTAATCGTTACAAGCCGATGCAACATTCACATAACTCATCGACTGAAACCCTGATGAAACACTTAATGGTAGCCAACAGGCAGGCTAGAGATTACGGTTCTAATCATGACTTAGTAGGTCAAATAAACTGATACAGCACTAAATATAAAAAACATAATATCTAGACAATTAAGCCCTTGACTGATTTTCACGGTGGTAGATGTCTAAGCTAATCTAATCTAGTAAATAATTTAGCTGGTATCGACAGAAACCCTAAAGCGAGAGGCAACCGTAGAGCTAAATTGAGATACTGTGACTAGATCAACAGAGACATATGGTAAATAAACATGCAAATATGTTAGCCTAGGAGATCTGCTTAGCTTCAGTGCAGGTCCTATAATCGATAAAGTGCGGGCGTACCAGTCAGTTTAATCCTGCCACTCACAAGATATACAAAGCAGCAAAACATAAAGTATATCGGCCGACAGGCCGATAGCCGACACAGCCGATCGGCCAATAGGCCGATGGTGCGATTCCAGCCGATGCTAATGTTGGCCGATGCAATTAGGGTTTTAATCCATCGGCCGTGTACTGAGCAAACATCTGTATGAAGGCGATCAGTCGACAATAACACAACGATATAGTAATGTAATATAGCATAAACCAATCATATAATAAAATAGACATTGATCTGAAGATTAAAGCATACATCGGCTGAGGTCCGATGGCATGATATCCAAAAGATAAGCGATGAACGATGAATACTCTGTTGTCATCGGCTAAAACCAACTCATATGCAATCCTTACAAGCCGATGCAACGTCCAGATAACTCATCGGCTGAAACCCTGATAAAACCTTTAATGGTAGCCAATAGGCAGGCTAGATATTACGGTTCTAATCATGACTTAGTAGGTCAAACTAAACTGATGCAACACTAAGTATAAAAAGAAACACAATATCTAGACAATCAAGCCCTCGACTGATTTTTAGGGTGGTAGATGTCTAAGCTGATCTAATCTAGTAAACAATTTAGCTGGTACCGGCAGAAACCCTAAAGCGAGAGACAACCGATAGAGCTAAATTGAGATAATGAGACTAGATCAACATATACATATGATAAATAAGCAGGCAAATATGTTAACCAAACCGGAGCAATCCAAGAGATCGAATGTACTGATGCAACCTTGGACGATGCCGACATAGCCAATACAATTCCCTGGGCCGACGTAACATTGGACTTACCCCTTCGCCGGAGATCGAAGCCGATGCGGCCCCGGGTCAGGTGCCAAGTTCTGCCATATGATAAATAAAGTAGAAAAGATAAAAGGTGACGATGCGCCGAATTGTATTGATCGTGAGATAAAAAGTACATGAACCTCGGGCTTACATATTTATATCCGTAGGCTAACAAAGATCCTAACATATTACAATCCAAACTTTCCTAAAGACAAGAAAACAAACCGAGTCCTTATTGGATACTAACACATTTTCCTAAAGATAGAGTAGAAAGGTGTTGACGAGAAAAATCAATACGCCGGCCTGGGAGATCTGCTTAGCTCCAGTGCAGGTCCTAGAATCGATGAAGCGCGGGCATGCTAGTCAGTTTGATTCTGCCACTGACAAGTCATGTAAAGCAACCGATTATAAAATGTATCAACCGATCGGCAAATATCCAGAACAACCGATTGGTCGACAACCGATGCTGATATCAACCAATGTAGTTAAGAGTCTTGATCCATCGGCTGTGTACTTAACAGACATCTATATAAAGGTGATCGGCTGACAATAACATGATGATATATAACATTGCATGAACCAATCACATGATGAAATAGATATTGATTTAAAGATTAGAGCACATATCGGCTGGAAGTCCGATATCATCAAATCCAAATGATTGAATATTCAATGACGCCTCCGCTGCAATCGTCTAGATCCAACTTGTATACAATCCTTGCAAGCCGATGCAATACCTAGATAACTCATCGGCTGAAACCCCGATGAAACCCTTAGTGGCAATCAACAGGCAGGCTAGATATTATGGTTCTAATCACGACTTAGTAGATCAAACTGATGCAGAACTAAGTATGCAAATAAAATTAATATCTAGACAATCAAGCCCTTGGTTGATTTTCAGGGTGATAGATGCATAAACCAATCTAATCTAATAAACAGTTTAGCCAATAACGACAGAGACCCTAAGTCGAGAGACAGCCGATAGGTCTAAACTGAAATACTAAGATTAGATTAATAGAGACATATGATAAATAGTCAGGCAAGCATGCTAACTAAACCGGCGCAATCCAAGAGATCGAACGTACTGATGCAGCCTTGGACAACGTTGACGTAGTCAATATGATCGCCTGATCCGACAGAACGTTGGACTTATCCCTTTGCTGGAGGTCGAACCTAACCGATGTAGCCCAGCGCCGGATGCCATGTTCCGTCGGATGTTGAACGAAGATGAAGAATAAAAGGGTGGGGATGCGCCGAATTGTATTGATCGAGAGATGATTTACATGAACCCCGAGCTTACATACTTATACCCATGGGATAACAGAGAAACAGAGATCCTAACAGATTACAAATCCGAACTTTCCTAAACAACAAACCGAGTCCTTACCGGATACTAACACACTTTCCTAAAGATAAAATAGGAAACTAACAAACTCTTCCTAATTAATAGATACAGTTGCCTTTTTAGGACTCTATCCTTATATGGCAATCCTCATGAATCACATCATTTTGATCCGACAGTGTCTCCAATGTTATCATACCGGAATCGGCTACATCGGCTTGCCTTATCTGATTCGGTATCAGCCGATGGACACCTTAGCCGATTCGGGTTCCGGGGCTTACCAAATTATGCTGTTAACAAAAGGTAACAAACTCTTCCTAATTAATATATACAAGCCACAATGCCTTTCACTTACTTGGGTTTGCCTCTCGGCACTACTCGTCCAACAGTGGCAGATTAATTGAAAATTGATTGATGGGCACTAGTAAGTTCTTGTCTTATGTTGGGCGCTTAACTCTGGTTAATTCAGTGCTTTCTTCATTGCCAACCTATTATCTTTGCACCTTAAAAGTTTCGGTTGCTGTGATAGAACAAATTGATCGTTATCGCAAGCATTTTCTTTGGGATCGAGGAGACATTAATAAGCGAGGTGGGTGCTTAGTTGCTTGGACAGCTGCTTGCAAGCCAAAGAAAATGGGTGGCCTAGGAATCTTAGACTTGCGCCTGTATAACCTAACCCTGTATCTGAAATTCCTCCACAAGTTTTATAATCATGAAGATGTTCCATGGGTTTCTTTCACTTGGCAGCATCTCTATAGCTCTGGAGTTGTGCCCCACTTCAAACGTCGTGAGGGTTCCTTTTGGTGGCGAGATATAATGACTTTGGTCAAAATCTTCTTAAGGTTAGCTGCGTGCAAAATTCGTAATGGTGTAACGACATCCTTCTGGTGTGATCAGTGGGATTTGGGTGTTCCCAAATTACTTTGGCCACAGTTTGTTCTCCTTTGCTCTGGATGCGAAGGTTTCGGTTTCTACCTTCCTTTCATCAGAGCACTCTAACCAGCTTCAATTGCCACTTTCTCTCGAGGCTTCAAATCAGCTTTCGGCTTTGGAGCTCAAGTTAAGTGCATTATCTCTGGATCCATTGTCTCATGATATGTGGACTTATATTTGGGGTTCTAATGTTTATGAGAGTCGAAAAGCATACTGCTCTTTGCAAGGTTCCCTACCTGTTTCGCCCCTTTTTAGCTAGTTATGGGGTTTTTGCAGCAGAGGCCGCCACAAGCTATCTTTCTGGTTACTTTTGAAAGATCGGCTTAATACGAGAAGTCTTCTTCGCAGAAAAAGGCGTTCATTAGATGATTTCTCTTGTCCAATGTGTACCAATGGCCCAGATGAGAGCAGAGATCATCTTTTCTTCCTATGCCCTTTCAGTCAATGGTGTTGGCGTTTCCTTAATATTCTTTGGATTCCCACCCTTCACTTATCATCCATGATAATACAAGCTCGGCGTGCTTTCAATTCCAAGATCTTTAGGGAAATTGTCATAGTGGCGACTTGGGCAATATGGACGCATCGTAACGAAGTCATTTTTGAAGGCATTCCACTATGTTTGAATAGGTGGAAGTTTTTGTTTAAAAGGGAGTTTAGCCTTGTCATTCATCGTGCTAAACCTTCTCTTAAGTTGGAGTTGGAAGCCGGTTCTGTAATTTCCATTAGCTCCTAAATTTTGTTCATATTTAGGCTTACGACCTTGTACATGTAAATATCTATTATAAATGAAAATCCCAGTAGGGGCCACCCTGTTGTTTCCCTCAAAAAATAGATACAAGCCGCATTCTTTCTGAACTCTATTTCTTCTGGATAAGACCTTGCCAAACCGAATCTAACAAGAATCCGACTACCGGAGATGTTGATAAAAGAAAACCCCCATCGACCGATGCAGAACTCTAAGCCAATATGAACCTTGGGCCGATGGGGACTACGGGGCTTACCAAATTCTGGTGTTAACACTCGCCTACGCCCAAACATGTGCAAAAATCTGATTTTTGCATACGGCCAGCGCAACTACATGCAAACATCCGATTTTTGTAGGCGAACGCTTAAGCCGTCCGCACGCAAAAATAATTTGGCGAAAAAATTTCAAAACCAAAAACCTTAGATCCACAATGTAGAAACCCTAATCCGCTGTCGCCATCATGTCAGGTCCGCTATCGTCATCGTGCCAGGATCCGCCACCGTGGTCGTTGCTCGAGGCCGCTACCGACGTGGTCAAAGTTGCCCAAGGCTCGAGGCCTTGCGACGGCGGCGGATCTGGCCGCCTGAGGCTCGACGGATCCCGTCTTCCGTCGACGCCGTCGATCATCACAATATTCGTCATCGTCGACTACGCTCGCTTGCTCCCGTCGCCTCCGCCTGAGCCGTCGGAGTGGGAAGGAGAGAGGAAGAAAAAGAGTAGGAGGAGTGCATAAGAAGAGTAGGAGAGAAAAGGTGTGGTGGAGATAAGGAGTAGGAGAAAAAAGGTGTGGGAATTATTATATGGGGCCCATTTGCTCTTCTTTTAGTCCACATATTTTTGCATGCGGTCTTTTAAAAGGCCCATGTTGAAAAATAAGTTTATTTTTGTAGGTGGACCTCTTAAGGGGTCGTGAACCTTTCCTTGGAAAACAATTTTTGCAAGCGCGACCACTTACGGTCCGCTTGCAATCTATAGGAGTCTTTGCATAGAAAAATCGTTTCAGTGCTAGTTAAACTCATAAAAACTGACGTGCTAATTGCGTAGTAGCTAATTAAATTAATTATGCATTAAGTCCACACACACATATGTGAATGCACTAAAACGCACCTGGGGTGCATAATAACTAAAACGCTCCCCTCATATACCCCCTACCCTAAACCCCCCTCCACCCGCACCTTTCTCTCTCCTTTCCCGCTTTTCCTGTTCTATACCTTTTTTCCGTTCCCACCAACCCACACCTCTTTCCTCTCCAACTTCTCTCAGTAAATAAATTACCCCTAGTAATCGTCTTTTTTCACTGTTGTCGCACTTCTTCTGCAGTTGACCCATGGGTAAAAGAATTACCGAGTTCTGTCAACCCGTGAGTAAATGTGTTACTAACAATAAGACTAAGATTTGCTAGTCGCTTCTTATATTGACCCATGGGTAAAAGTATTACTGAGATTGATAACCCATGAGTAAAACAATTACTAACAATACTAATACACATATACTCATAGTTATATTTTTACTTATAGTGGTATGTTTTACTAATACACATATACTCATAGTAATATTTTTACTTATAGTGGTAATTTTAATACTTGTTGGTAGACCAGAAGCTATTCAACTCATTTACGATAGTAATATTTTTCCTCCTAGGTATTTTCTCTATTTTAATCTCTTCAATAATATCTTTACTTCCCATGTATATTTACCGAGACATGATTTATGTTGCAATGCATTTACTCCATTTGCATTTAGTAATTTGTTCAATCCGCTTTTACATGATTTAGTAAAAAATACCACCAATTATTTGCAAATAATATTTTTTACTAATCGTATTAACGACAACAAGAGCATGGTGATATCATGACAATTGATTTTTTCCTATTGCGTGAACAACAAAATTACACATGGGAGACAAATATACACATAGTCATCATGATCTAAGGAAACAGAAAAAAATGTTGCTGCTCACAACATCCCAACTTGCCAAACACCACAACGAGCACCAGTGTCATTACACAAGGAAGATAAATACACATATTATCTTCCTGGATGGTGTACAATTTGCGTCTTCACCATTGTCTACTAGAGAAAGGAAAAAAAGATTTGAGAACAATCTTCATTCATAAAAATCAGAACCAAATGAGCAATCTAGTAGATTCTCGAGTTACCGCACACATGTCTGTCGGTCAAAATCTTCAATGGAAAACTATTGTATTCAACAAGACCATATAGACTGTTCCTATTTAGGAAAATGCTAGCCTACCAATCGAGTTCAAATAGTATGAAGTTATTGTCTGAATGAATGAGCACATCTTCACTTTTTTTTAAAACAATTCATATTAGAGCAACTCATGAGCCTTATCCACAACGAAAAGAGAGAAATTTGCAAAATAACGATATACTCTCAAGTCTAAAAATCATAGAACACAAGGGGACTGTGTTCCAATAAAAAATCAGAACAAAAAGCATAGACCATAAATCGCAATATGCAAATGCTTCAGATGGACATGTCCCTTTCATTGCAAGCACGGGATGCAGATGGCTTCTGCCTTTGGCCTAGATATTTGCTGTTGACCCAAAAGACCAAAATGGTTTCATGGACATGCAAGATCAAGTCTACAAAGCAGCTCAACCAGAACAAGCCTGTCGATCCCCCATTGTCTGCATCTGTTAATCAAGAACAGAGACCACATCAGATGAGAAACATTGGATTAACAAACAAGAAGATCAAGGGTACCCGCTTCAGTTTGTAGGGCCAGTGACTGAAACTTGACGCAGATGCAACAACCAGCAGCATGAGGAGAACGACATCCAGATCGGCTAGCAGCCCTTCCTACGCTCAGAACCTCCAAGGTCGTCGGCCGCTTGTTACACGCCTCTTTGGTGGGTAAGGGTTCCCCGACGAACTCCATGTCGTGGGTTCAGGATGGGAGAAGTTTGGGAGTTGGATCGGCAGTGGGAGGTTCTCCTCCAGTCATGGCAATTTTGTCTCATGGCTGCTAGCAATCTGATCGAGGCAAGAGGGAGGGACGGGCGTGGTACAAGGCTTTGCTTCCGCATCGATGAGGATGACAGGACCCACTACCCACCCTCGGGTTGTTGCTCAGGAAAGAGGAATCTACGACGCCGGCTGAGCAGGGGACGAAGCAAAGGTGGATCGGGGAACGAACCATCGCCATGTCCCCCGATCCTCCTTCGCCTGCCCATCGTCGTGCCACCACAGAGAAGGGACGACAAGAGCAACAAAGTGCCTCGGTGATGAGGACGACTACCGGCGCCATCCATCCATGATCTCCAATCACTCCGCCCTTGCTCCCATCGTCATCGGCGCTCCGCCTTTCTCGCATCCTCGACGACAACCTCTCCTCGCTCGAGATCCAAAAAAATTGGAGAGAGAACATAAAAAAATAGATAGGTTGTACAAACTCCATGTATATATAGGATGGGGTCTATAGTAAAAAAATACTAGGTGGTGTGTTGTGGGGTAGGTGATGTTGTGGTCTATGGTAGGTTGGGGTGGAGGGTATAGGGTGTGAGAGGAATGTTTTTAGTTATAACGCAATCCAACTGTAGTGTAGTACATCTACAGACACATATACACACACTAGTAATATATTCGTGCTAACGCTATGAGGCCATTATTTTTTTTAAAAAAAGTATAAAATATTTCATGTTAGTGAAAGTAATGTTCGTCAAAGTTGTATATCAGATTTGTCCGATTGAGCTTTAATTTGATTCAAGTTGTATATCAAATATATTTAAATATATTTAAGACAAAGAACAATAATATCATATTGCCTAAAAATAATAATTCATGACCATCGAAAAATATATAAAATCACTTCAATATACAATATATGAGGACAACATATGTCTACCCAAAAAAGAATAGTGGAGAGTTATTACATTAACTCATTACGTGCATAAACAAGTCCAAAAATAAATCATTTGATATATTATAGAATATACCCAGCAACTAATTAATTAATCCTAACTTTAAATATTTGTGATATACTTAGAAAAATCTTGTGCGTCACTAAGAATGTCGCTTTCACATTCATTATGTCTGTACGTCAATATATTCAGCAAAATTTATTGTCTTAGATAATCACCTTTTTGCACATGCATTTAGTTTTAAAATAAATCACGCATACATTGAATGGAATCAGGCTAGTATGTCAGGTCCAATCACGCATTATCCCACCCAAATGGTTGTGGCATGCCATAAAACAGAAGGACAACAAACATTCTAATTAGCAATTTATTCTCTTCTAGATCACATATATTGAAATGCACTTCTTTTTACATGCCAACATACATATTAGCCTAATTACCTACCATTGTTCATCAGTCTAAAACATCTTTATACACAATATAGTAAGGACTACCTCTTTCTTTGGTCAAAGGTACGCGTCTTCCATGGCACATTTTCTACCTTCGGGGGCAAGAATGAAATGAAAAATTCTACTATGCTTAGCTCCTGCTGCAAATCAGTTGTGACATATAGTCCAAATTTAGACACCAGAAGCTAGCTACCTATTACAGATTTCAAAACCTGCACTCAAAGTCAAGAAGATTACAAAATCGAGTGAACATTAGACTCACAGCCATAGGCCCCTTAATTCCACAACAACTCGTAGGAGGATATGAGAAAACACAAAAGAAAATAAAAGGAAAGGGGAAATCCTAATAATATCTTTGAGTTGAAGGTTGGGAGAGCTTGGGTGTCAGGAAGGCAGATCACGTGCTGTCAGCAAGCGATGCAGCGGGAGACTCCCTGTTGAATGGAATGGTATCAGAAACTTTAGTCCATGAGAACCATTGCATCCAACTTAATGGTTCAAAAAAACAAGCTTTATTAAACATCACGAAGATGTAAAATAAAATCCAAAAATACAGTCTGTTCAACAAAAGAACATTTCCATTTTCTTGTAATCTTGTTTTTCAAAGACATTTTCTGATAATCATGAAAAATCTATGACTTGATGACATACTGTATATGCATGGAGGGAGGAGTCGACGGGATCGACGGTGGTGGGATGAGTCAGCGGTGACGGGTGGGATCTGGTGGAGATGGGGAGTGGTGGTGGATAGGGGCGGAGGAGGAGTGGTCCATGTTGTTGGATTGATGATATGATGGTTGCAATTACGTGTGTCTGTCTGATACGTCTGCTGTGTCAGGAATCCAAGTCTACCACTACGAATTTTTTTACGTAGTAAAGAATATATACACACACACACACACACTAGCAATTGTGTCCGGTCCGTGCGTTGCAACGGATGAAGTCGAGGCGCGACGCGGATGGGGACAGCACGGAGGGACGTGGGAGCTCCGAGCAGCTATGGGAGGGAGGAGCGCAGGCACAACGCGGGGCATGGTGTAGATGAGGATGGGAGGGAGGGGCGAAGGAGGTCTTTTTTTCATCTAAGCCCTTCCTTGTTTTAAGCATTGGGACTGCGGGTAGGGCTGACGAAATACTCGTGGCTCGCTAGCTCGTTCGGCTCGTGGTTGGCTCGGCTCAGCTCGTTGAGAAATGCTAACGAGTTGCGACAAGGGTTTAGCTCGTTAGCTATAACGAGCCAGCTCGAGTCAGCTCGCGAGCTGCTCGTGAGCTCAACGAGCTAGATGCAATGTACAAAGCAACGCCTAATGTTTTGTTTGTTTTGCTATTTTGCTTGTTTTGTTGTTGATGTGGCAATAAATCAATATTTTTTATGATTTTGTGATGGTCAATATGGATCTAATGCTTTAGATTATAATAGTAATAATATCTAATCTAGTTGCATCATTACATTTGCATGGATAATTGTCGATGGTCAAGTGTTATTACGTTAATTATGGACTTAATATATCACTTTTTACTTTTTTAATTGTATATTTGCATGTTTAATAGATTCAGAAAAAATGAAATGTAATTTGTACATAAATTACACTATATTAAAGTGACTCGCGAGCTAAACGAGTTGGCTCGAGCCGGCTCACGAGCAGAGTCGAGCCAGCCTCCTGGCTCGGCTCTCTATCGAGCCGAGCCGGTACCCACCCCTAACTGCGGGTTAATTTTGAAAAAAAACTCAAGGAATTTTCTGTAAAATAGCCAGACAGAGCAAAATTTTGGATAGAAACACTACTTATTTTATATATACAGTAGTTATATATATATATATATATGCGCGCTATGTATGCAGTTATGTAGGTATGCATGCTTGCATGCATTTGGTCGGCTTAATTTGCATCAGGTGTACCGGTTTGCTGCTTATATAATATATATAGAGATGACTGAATGCATGATGAGGCATTTAAATTGTTGAGACAAGCTAGCTATCTCTATAGCGAACAAAATTAAGGCGGTGGTTACCAACTACAGTGTACTTGCGTACTACACGCACACAAAATGCATTCGATATATATGCATGATATATCGTCGAGGCTGAAGGAGAAAATATATAGTACTATAGTAATGATCGGTCTCATGCATTATCTAAAGAAACAAATACAGATCTAGATTGAACGCATGCATGAAGCAGTACATGCCCCATCATGTTCGATCCATGTATTTATATCTAGTACAGTGATATATATGTCCATCTAGCAACTATAATAGTGTTACATTAATATTCATTAATTAATTCATGCATGTGTTATATATGTGTGTGCAGAGTGTACGTGTAATATACCTGCATATGACTTGCAGCTGAATCAACAATTTTCCCACCGGTTGCTTGCAGTTTGACTATGCCTGGTCATTTCACCACTGATGGGCACGTAATGTCGTCTCTAACCGGTTTTGATCCTCGTCGAAGAGTAGTGGTTAGTGATGACATTAAATCATTTGTGACGAGTGATGAAGGCTTGTTAGAGATAAAAGTTATCTTTGACGGGCCCCATCGATCCAAAACCTGTTACACATGAGAGTCACCTGTGATAGATATAAATTTTAACATGTCACTGGTCATAGTAGGGATCCATCATCACAGTGAAAAAAACCGGACCAGAGACTAACCCGGTGAGGTCGTCGGTTCACCGATCGGATCACGGTTTATAGTAATTACATTTTAATCTTGACTGACTCTAAAACTGCTAAATAGTATAGTTTAGCGCCTGTTTGGTTCCAAAGGACTAATGGACTAGAGACTAGAAAAAATAGTTTTAGTCCCATAATGAGACTAGAGAAGCAAACAGAGGGACTAATGAAGGGACTAATGAGGGATAAAATCTCATTAGTCCTTAGTCCCTCAAAGGGGTGCTAATGATGGATTAATGGACCATCTTTACCTTTTCTTTTCACATGCAGCCAAAATGCTGGCAAAAGTGGAGGGATACTTTAGTCTTTGCGTAGGTGTTTTAATGCTTATTAGTCCCTTTTAGTCTGTGAAACCAAACATGGTATGGACTAATAAAATTTTTTTTATTTGTCCCTACTCCATTAGTCCCAGGGACTAATAGAACCACACAGGCCCTTAGTTTACCATAACAGCAAGTTCCATTTGCTCGGTTGGTTAGGCCAGTCTCAATGGAAGATTTCATTGCACTATTTCCAAGACATGGGAGTGTTGGTAGCCATGAATGAAACAAGCTGTCTCAATGGAATAATTTCATTGCACTGTTTCATGGACTTGTTGTAGCATTTAATTTTTGGTTTCTCTAGTGATCAAATATGCTAGACGACTTTTTAGCCGTTTATGTTTGTTATTCGGAACCACCGAAAAATACGATTCAAGTACCTTTAGAATCTTCTGACGATGCAACTTTCTGCTATATGAATTTCCTCGACGAAGTCTTCACTATACATCTTAGGAAATATTATCTATTAAAGGGGTTCATCTATGTATTAATGAATCATAGAATATTTTTGAAATTAATTTTGTATAGTGCTACACTGCCATAGTAGGAGATCTGGGTAGCTCAAGAAGCAGCTGTGCTCCCTTTGTATTGCACAGCGCAGAAGAGAAAGAAGGCCACGTCGAGCAGCAACAGAGCAGCCATGAGCCAGAAGTAGTAGTTGAGGTGTCCCTTGTTGAGGTCGTCCGGTATCCAACCGGGTTCGCCATCGCTCGTCGTGGCGGACGCGACGACGACGAGTAAGAACGCGCTGAGGTAGTTTTTGGCCGCGATGGCGAGCTGCCCCAACGCGGTGCACAGGCTCCTCATGGAGCGCGGCGCCTGGTCATCTGCGCGCATTGCCTCCTTGCCGAGTGTGCGCCACCCGAAATCCTCGGCCGACGTCGGATTCATGGCACTTGGACCTCGCGCCGGCCGACCTCAGCGCTGGGGCCGGCGGACAGGGTGAGACGGCCGGCGAAGGGATGGCGAATGGGGTGGGATGGCGACGGTGGGGTGGCGACGGCTGGGCCGGCGCGAGGAGAATACGGCGACGATGCGGGACGATTGGAGTTTGGCGCGAGATTGGAGTTCAGCGCGGGAAGATTGGCGCCAAAGACGGGAGGATAGATGCACTCGTGCGCACGGGATCTGGATGAAAGAAATTTTTCCCCTCAACACGAGTTTCACGCCGTTTCAGAGTCCTTGGAAACAACGCTATCTTGTTTCACCGGGATGAAATGATTTCATTCTCTCTCCTTCCCATTTCATGCAGAAAGCTGAGTTGGCACCCTATTTAATGTGCATGAAACTCCCTATGAAATCCTAGTGCCGGCCAAACGGGCGGCCCGGCACGGGCACGGCCGAGGCACGGCCCGTCACGGCACGGCCACTATGACGAGTCGTGCCGTGCCGGCCCGCGTGCCCCGCCCCCAGCCCAAGCACGGCCCACGGGAGGCCGGGCCGTGCCCGTGCCGGCACGACACGAATCTGGCCCGTGGGCCGTGGCCAAGCCCACGGGCCCACAAGGCATGACCGAAATAAAAAAATAGATAAAAATATGAAAAAATAGAAAAAAATAAACAACACTATTATTTTTATAGATAAAAATTAAAATTGTAAATAAAGGATAAAAAATAAAATAATGATATATTTGTCACGTTGAAAATATGAAAAAAATAATCTATTCGTTATCTTTTCTTCATATTGAAATTATTGAAATAAATATTGACACTTACTATATGTTATTGACCTTTATTGGTGTTTATATCATTATATGATACATCGCTATATGATGCCTCGTTAAAAACTTTGTCATATAAAAACTCATAGGAAAAACTAAGAAAACCATGACAAAGAGTATCAAAGATCACAACTACTTCTAACAAAGTTCTATTGGGGTTGGTATGGATCTAAGTAGAGGTTCTCAACCGGACGGTCAATTCTTGGTTCTCGCAGTGTATTGGCCATGTTGTCTAGCTAGCTCCCAGTCTTTAACGCTTAGTAGCATTTCGACGTGGTCGTTGCTCAGAGTTGTCCTCCTTTCTTCGACGATTCGACCGCAAAGGCTGAAGGCCGATTCGGAGGACACTGTTGATACGGGCACCGTCAACACATCCCGTGCAAGTTTTGAAAGCACGGGATATGCCATCTTATGGTCATTCCACCATCCGAGGACGTTGAAATCTTATGCTTCATGCCTGATGGCATCGCTGTCCACATAAGTTGACAACTCTTCGGCAACACCATGCGAAGAGACGTCTTCACTTCCAGTCGACGAACTGCCACCCCCTTGGCATGAAGATGAGCCACCCCAAATTCTACTCCAATGTATCTTCTTCTTACCTGTAGTGGGGATAGGATGGGGTCTCTGCTGGCGAACTCCCTGAAACTTTAGTTCATACTTTCCAAAAACTTCATATAGTTTACTCCTAACCTCAGTATAAAAAGAACTATAATCTACACCTACAATATCTCCAATAAGCGATAAAATAGTGGAGAATCCCCTTAATTTACCCCTAGGATCTAATATGAAAGCAAAAGCATACAACATAGGTATATTTTTTCAATATTTGAAATATTTTTGTTTCATGTGAAAGACAGGTTGGGTTAGAATTTCACAATTTTTATATTCTTTTAACAACGTGGCAATTTAGAGAATATTGTGCAAAATTAAATTGACAGTTGGATAGTAAACTTGGGACAGAGTAAGAGTAGACTCATAAAAAGTTTTAAGAAATTGATAATATCTTTGGACAATAGCCCAGACGTGCTCAGTCAGTATTGTCCCACCGTCGCTATTTCTTGGGCCATTACATGACTGGACAAAATTAGTTAGTAATTCACTATAAGGTAAAACAACTTTTAACATTAAATAGGTTGCATTTCACTGATGCTCTGCATCGGTGGCAAACTTACGTGCTTTCTTACCGGCCGCATGGCAAAACCTCTTCCATGCAGCAATCCGCGGGTTAGAAGCAGTTAACCACGCGATTGATTGACGAACAGCGTCGATGTGAACACTTACTCTCTTCATCCCAGTCTTAACAATCAAATTAATTATATGACAAGCACAACGCTGATGAAGTAGAAAAGACTGCGCATAAACACAAAATAAAGGTTGCAATATTTCCATTGCCCTAGAATTAGCAGATGCATTATCTAGTGTGACAGTAAATATTTTATCTGCAAGATTATATTCATTAATTACCTCCCTAATTCTTTCGGCTATGTTTTTACCTGTGTGTGACACATCTATTAATCGGAGGCCTAGAACTCTTTTTGCAACTCCCAATCATCATTAACAAAATGAACAACTACGCTAAGGTAATCCTCCCTAGCTCCACTACTCCATATATCTGAGGTAACACTAACAGAGAAAGTGCATGTACTAAATAGTTTCTTAAGTGCATTACTACCCTTCTCATAAAAATTTTCTAAATCTCGGGTTGTTGTTTGTCTACTAACCGCTTTGAATCTAGGATTATGTGATTGCTGAACGTATTCTTCGAAAGGGAGACTCCCCAAAGTTCAACGGTAAATCTTGTCCGGCGATTAACCGGACAAGATTTTCCCGAGCTACCATGGGATCGTACTCCGCCTACGTACCGTACCGTCCGGGTTTAGCATCGCTTGTTGCTGCCACAATTGTATTCCTTGCTTCCTTGCACACGCCTCCGCATGACGCTTTAGGTGTCTGTACCACCGGAAGATCGTGCGATAAAGTATTCCTACAAATTCTACATCTAGCTTGTGTTACCTCCTCCCGTCGGGCCGGTCACTTTCACCTCGTCAAAGTGCTGCCACACACCGGAGGTTTTCGATCTTTTCGAGCCGGTGTGTGTCGAAACACTTCGCTCGCGGATCCCGAATATCCTTCCGAAGCCGTCGCCGCCATCGCACCGGTTCCTCCTTCACGCTTGGTGGAGTTGGAGCCGATCCGGAGGCATCGTCAAACCCCGACATGTAATTGGGGTCGAAATCACCCAAAGTGAACGACGACGATCGATATGGATAGTTCGGATCCATTCGCAATTTTAATCCGAAATAAACAAATTTTAGATATTTATTAACTACACAAACAAAATACAAATAATACATACATATGAATATTACTTACATCTTTCCAACCGTAAGCGCTTCACACCTCTGCGATCAAATTAATTAACTATGAAACTAATTTTGATTTTTGACAAAATTTGAGCAAATTTTGTCAAAAAAAAAATTAGAGCACAAGAGAGCACTTGAGACTTGAGAGCACAAAATGAGATGTTTGGGTTGAGGAGAGATGGCTGGGGTGGATGCCCTATTTATAGGACGAAATTTCATATTTTTTGGAATTATTTTGGATTTTTTTCGTTTTTTTGGGCCTCCAACGGCTAGTTTTAAATTCTAGCCGTTGGGACACGTGGCACGCTGTTATTCGCCGGTTCAAACCGCCCTGACCCGTCGTACGCGCCTACCACCCCTGCCCGCCACGCGTCGCCACGCCGTTGGCAGTCCCGTCGCGCAGTGCCGTGCCGGCCCGTGGGCCGTGCCGTGCCAGGGCCGGCAGGCGATGTCCGTGCGTGTCGTCTGCCGCCCAGGGCTCGGCCGCCGCCCAAGCATGGCACGGTCCGTCGTGCCGTGCCGCACGGCCCATCTTGAGCCGGCCATGCCGTGCCGGGGGCGGTGCATAGTACCATCGTGCCCGTACCGGCACGCCTCGGCCTGGCCCACTTGGCCACCACTATGAAATCCCATTGAGACTGGCCTTAGGTGGAAGCGTGGGAGGCATGCCACAAGCCTTGCATGGGGTCAGGGGTTTGACTGCCCACTCTTGCAACCAAGAATTTAATTTTTCTTATTCAGCTCGGTTCATGGTCGGACCAGTCCGGTTTCACGCCGGTTCGTTACAAAACCACCCTGTTCAATGGTTTTCACCGGTTCACATGCACGAATGGTCTTTTCTGCAAACCGAACAGTGCCTACCACTGGTTTCGGTTTTTCTGGTTCAACCGCTGGGCCAGTCTGTTTTTTGTACTATCATTTGGATAATAAAAAAATAGGGGGAAATACAAAAATACCTGGCATCACATTCATTTGGATAATCACACATCACATTTTGCATTCACAAATCAGAAAAATCGTCACAATTCATCTCGTCCCCATCACATTCGTCCTACAAAACAAAACGAGAGGAATCTCAATCACCACAATCAAATAAAATAACCACAGGAATCAGAATCATCACAGTAGAAACAATTTGAACAACATGAATTACGTGAAGCAGTAAGTGAACTAAACTACCTATACTTACATTTTTCTAAGCACAAGACAAAGAACTTGGATGAAAGAGGACTTGTAGGCAATGGATCTGAGCACTGTCGCTTGTCCTTGAAGGGGCGACTGGAGCTTGGGGCACGATGGTCGATGCTTGGACCAGAGGATGGCGATGACTTCGGCTCGACGACATGCGCTCATGGATTAAGGCGGCGGCGACCCAAGCTTGGGGACGAAGGTGGAGGCCCTATTGGCGGGCGCCTACCTTCACGAGCTACCGCCTCCGCCTACCTCCACATCTCCCCCTTCCTAGCGCCACCACCCCACCCCAAGCCGCCGCCTCGACGTGTGTTGATGGTGCTTAATTAAGTACCAAATCCAACCATCAATTTCTACATCAAACCAATTAAAACAAACCATCAAACCTAGTGGTAGGGTTTATTACTAATCATTTTCATAAATGTTGGTGAACATTTGTATACAGGTAATTATGCAAGATACACCCGCTATGTGAAGGATCGAAGGGCCTACAAGCTGACCAAATTTGTATCCACACCAGGGCCTAAGGAATATCATCCTAGCCAAAGGGGAGGTGGACCACTATTGAGGCCTCTCGGGTCTAACTTTGGCAGGGAGGTTCCCACCGACCCCAGGGGTCCATCTAGGCTGTACATGGTGGGGTTGGCTGAACTAGGAGTTTGGACGAACCGACATCGGCTCCCCTCGCCATCTAGTGCCACGTGGAGGACTAGGATTCACTCCTAATGATGGTTGTAGGTGAAACCGACCATCACAACCGTCATAACTGCCCTATAAAATGAGTTCTCACTTCACTCTCAAAGCAAAGAAGTGAAGTACAACTCACTTACAAATTTAGGCTACTCTCTAATAGAGTTAGATTATAGGAAGAGTGTGAGGAGAAGCTCTGGAAATAGTGCTCCAAATGTTGGCTTTCTGTTCGAGGATGTTCCGGAGATGTTGACCTATCTCCGGAGGAGTCCTGGAAGAGCGCCGGAGTTGTCGGCTCTCTCTCCGATATTGTGTCTTGACGGATGCTTGTTTTATATATGTAAGTGTCTGTGATTTTCTTTGGTATTTACTTTTCTTATTTAAGTAAGATAGATTCTCATTGCGGGTTCGTCGCTTAGTATTTATATTAAGTGTTGCTCTAGTAGTAAGACCCTAGATAAAAAAAGGAAGTTCTTGGTCGAGGATAAAGTAGTAATCAATAACGTAAACATGATGTCTAGGTTAGACGTTACCTTCGTTTGTTATGTTTGCCTGATAGATCTTGTTCGATGGATCAATACATACAATATATATCAATCGTGTTATCTTGAGGCAGGCATGTAAGCACATATGAATTTATTTTAAGGGTAAACACATATAAATTTCGATGTGAAATTTAAAATATGTGGATGCATGCTACAAACAGAGGCAGATTGAGCTTCAGCTTGGAAGGAGACTTATCTTCTTCTTCCATCTCCATCTCCAGAGGCTCTAGCCTTCACTTCTATTCTCTATGGAGATATAGCTGAATAAGGGGGCCAGCCTCCGGCACCCACGATAAATCCGGTCTCTGCGTGCATGCATGGAGGCAGCACACACCGGTAACTGGTAAGTAAGGTTGGACACCTGCAAATATTATATATGTAGTATGCTGTCATGTATAAGCATGATAAATATGGGCAGATGGATCGATCGAGAGAGCTACATATATATTGACGATAGATGACACTACTGTCTCGATCGGTAGTTCAGGTAAAACCTGCTAGGATATCAACAATTTAACAATTTAACAATTTAACATCGATGGATATCAACAATTTAACATCGATGGATCGTGCTTTTCATTGTTGTTTCTTTCCCTAGCTAGTTAATCCCCAAATGAACACTCGATCGTATGTTATCAAAAGAACACTCTTATATATGAACTCTAGTGTGTGGCAAATTTTCTTTAGGTGGGGGTAGTAGTTAGATTTCGTGGAGAGACATCTCTCCTATGAACCTAATTAATTAAGCTTGTTGTTATATAGTACTAGATGCATCGATCCTCGATCGTCAATGTTAGCCGCGATCTTAATTAATCCGATGATAGAATATATTAATCCAAAGGTGGGCGCTGTTAAGGTTTATTAATAAGGGTACGCGCCATTGCTTAGCACTTTATATGCTTTGTGTTAGTTATGAATGCCGAAACAGCCCCTCGTATTTTTTTCATCTTTAGGTTCATCATCACCGGAGAGGATATGGGAAATTGTGTTTCACAAAACTAGATCACTCCGATCTCGCAAATTTTATTTAAGTCTCCATCCTTTGCAGTGTTGGATTGTTAAAACACGGGAATAAGAAAAATACATGATTGAATTATCATAAAACCTCAAATCTTATGGATTGAAAATACACAAGAAAAATACAGAACGACCATTTGAATATAACGCAGGAGTTAGAAGAGAGAGATAGAAACAAAGTTTTTTTACCAAGAGATTGAAGCTCATGTTAGAATTCCTTCAAAATTTCTTATGCTGTGAGCCAATCCAAAGAAATTTCATAGCATTTTTTATAGTTATTTCTTTGTTAAATGACCACATAGAAAAATATTTTATAGGATTGAATCCCCCCAAGAATCCTTTGTTCCAAACTCCAAAGGAGTCTTTATTGGAAAGTTGATAATACTAGTAGTAGATTATTATTTTCTAGACATAATTTCATTTCTAAAGGTTATATCTTCTCATTTCATGTATGCCTATTTTTTCAAAAAAATTGATAAGTCGGATTAATATTAGATATGTCACTCCGCAAATATACTAACTTAAATTTTGACTTCCATAAGTTATAAAAAAATAAATTTAATTAAGAATTTATTACGTATAGTATTTGTTATATTTTTACATCTTAAAAAAATCAAATTTAGACTTATGAATAGATATATCTCATACTAATTTATCTTATTATTTTAAAAAGAAATTGTCATGATTACTTAAGTGACACAGGACAAACCAGAGGATATTCTCTCGTTCAGTTGATGGACGAAAACCTTTTTTTTCGCTGATGAAGATCGATCATGGTGTCACTTCAGCAAGGATCAATTTTTTTGGATGTTGGAGCTTTAATCTTGAGTTTAATTTAAAATTAGCTTGGTAGAGGTTGACTGACCAGTCCTCCTTGCCTGATTTCTACAGGTACGTATACGTAGGTTAGGTATAGGTACGTAGGCGTAGCTTGCTTTGGGAGGCACTGAGGCCAAGAGGTCGATCGATCATCAGCTAGCGTCTCTTGCGCATGCATGTATACCAGCTATCAATATAGTATAGTAGTAGCCTTTAATTAGTGTGTGTGTGTGTGTGTGGGGTTTTTCTTTTTCCTTTTCGTTGGACTCTAGCTAGCTATCACTATACTGTAGTGTTAGTGTTAGTGTAGAGCATAGATAACGCCGTGCAGGCATCTCGTCTATTCGTTTTTTGTTGGAGCTGAGATCTCATCATCTTCTGGAGTAGCTAATACAAATGCAGACATATATGTTTTGAGAAATGGTTGTGGAGAATTAGGCAACGAATGAATGTAGTGGTCGAAACTCAGTTTCGGCAATAGAAAATTGGGGGTGCAGTTAAGATCGTCAAGCTCGATGGGTTAGATGAAAAACAAGGTTTAAACAGGTTCAGGTCCTTTCGTGAGGTAATAACCATACTCCTGTTTCAGGGATTCAATCCACTGAGTGTATATTAATCTTAAGGTGTAAGACTGAAAGCTAATAGCTCATAAAACATAGCCCTTAAGGGACGCCCCTTACCCTCCTTATATAGTCTTGGGAGGCAAGCTTACAAGTCGGAAACCCTATCTTACTCTAAGTCGGTTTTCTCAATCTTATCAAACTGTGACTATGAGCCGTTGCCTTATCTAATCGATAACATAATACCCAGTCATAGAGTTGGTTTACATATTTGCGTACACAACCTATCCCTATCTCCAGTCGGACAAGCTTGCCATGTGGATATCCGATTGCCATAATCTCCACAGTAGCCCCCGAGTCCTTTGCAGTCGACGAAATAACTCAGCCTTGAACCAAGATAGTTCACGGCCAAACAACTCTTTGGCCGAGTGCTTCTGGCACCGAGCGATTCCATCACCTCTGCTTGAATCTTCCGAGTGACTCCAAAGACTGTGAAGGGCTGGAAAATATCAAAAAAATAAATACCTAGGTGCATTTCTTGATGCACCTAATTAGGTGTAGCCCCCGACTGTGTGGTTAGCCAAAAACAGACTAAACATATAGTCAAGAACTATAAAAAATCATTCTCATGTAGATGCTTAGCTTAAGCTAAAGCAACCATAAAAAATCTCATCACTCGGCAAGCTCATACTTATCCGAGTGAATTTGCCCGAGTCATCTCAGAACAAATAACTCAATCAACCCTCGTGGGTGAAAAGCACTCGGTAAGCTCATGTTTATCCGAGTGGATCTGCCCGAGTCATCTCAGAACAAATAACTCAATCAACCCTCGTGGATGAAAAACACTTGGCAAGCTCATGCACATCCGAGTTAACTTGCCCGAGTCATCTCGAAACAAATATTTTAATCGACCCTCATGGGTAAAAAGCACTCGGTAAGCTCATGCTTATCCGAATTAACCTGCCCGAGTCATCTCGGAACAAGTAATTCTATCGACCGTCATGGGTAAGAAAATCATTCACTCGGCAAGCTCATGCTTATTCGAGCTAATCTACTCGAGTCATCCCGGAATAAATAATTTAATCACCCCTCATGGGTAAACAAATTTTTCAGTCATCTGAAAAATATGACCAAAATATTTAATAGCTTCTGCCATAATATTGGTCTTAATCTAAAAAGATCTTCACCAAGGTGGAAAAATAGCATTGATATAATCATTTAATCAAATGCTTAAAAACCAAACAGTTCCTGTTATCAGGACAGCTATGAAAAACTTAACTGTTTGTCACCTTTCAAATTGCATCGAAATTGCATCGTGCCAACTTCTCATGAAGTTACACAAACCGCGATATGAAAGGATTTTAAAGGTATTGGGCTATGTGACACGTGCATATTGCCAAGGCAAATCTGCTTAAGTCCATCCACTTAAGTTTCTAAGGACACATGTCAAGCCATACCTTAGCTGTGCCGCAAGTCTCTCATGGGCTCGGCCCAATCACGAGATAACTTGGCAAAAAACCCTCAAGTTTTTTTACGAAGCCTCGAGGTCATCCCCTTCACTTCGTCTTCCCAAAAATTTCCTCTTTCGCAGTATTGTTCACCAGCTCTCTGCCTTTGTCCCGATTGCTCCCATCTTTCTCTTTGCAGGAGGCCTCAGAACATAGACCCCACTGGGCGGAGTGAAGTGCCCAAAATCATCTGCAGCGGCCGAAGCGACAAGGCCTGCAGCACAAGAATCCCGGGGCCCTCTCCCGAGTAAGAGCGCTCCGAGTGAGAAGTCCCCACCTCACAGTGAGGATGTCCCAGCGAAAGAGCCCCCGACTGCCAGCCAAGAGGCCCCCGCTGGAAACCAGTCGGCTGAAGAAGATCTCTCGAATGCCACCCAAGATGCCCCGACCGAGAGCCGGTCGAGCGTAAACCAAGAAGAAAGAGGCATGGGAAGTACCGTCAAAGGGTTCGACCATTGATGCTTGGTAAGCTTTGAAGCGGTCTTCGACTTTAGTCTTCAATTTGTCTTTTCTTTGTCTTTATTTATCTTCTTTAAATCGATCAACAAAAGAGGAGGAGATCCCGGTTGCAATCTTCGAGGCCCGGATCTCAATGACTTTGTGAATGTTGCTTGTAAACTCGATGTGAACTTCTAGATATCTAGCTTATTTATGTTAATGCCTTGACCCGAGTTTTCATAGAAAATTTCTTAAGTAATTTTCGTCCGACTATCACCAAGCCTAAGCATGATTAGGTCATCAAAAAATTCTCAGTCCTTATCTATTAAACTTGAATCAAAACACTAAACAATGATAAACCAAATATAAACAAGTTATCAAAGAAAACCATGCTTTGTTGACACTTATGCGCCCACTGCTAACTCAAGAAGTCGTCTTGCTTGAGGTTGGCGAGTCAAGAATAACATGAAACTTGAGGCAATTTAAGCATAGTATCGTCGAAGATGTTCGATGTTCCAAGAGTTCTCCACCATGGATCCATCTTCACGCTTTAGTCGTTATGCTCTGGCCGAGTCACCTCGGCGATTATATATGGCCCTTCCCATAGTGGAGATAATTTGTGACGGTCCTTGGTGGTTTGAATCTTGCGTAGAAACAAATCGCTGACAATGAAAGCACACGCCCGAACATTGCGACTATGGTATCGTCTTAGTCCTTGAAGATATCTTGCCGACTGGGTCAGGGCTGCCTCACAGGCCTCCTCCAGTCGGGTCAGGTCATCCACTCGGTCTTGATCGTAGCGCTCGTCGTTGAAGCTGCAGACTCAAAGAGACTCGTACTCCATTTCATTCGACAACATGGCTTCTGCCCCGTAAACCAGGAAGAAAGGGGTTTGGCCGGTGGCCCGACTGGGCGTACTACGTAGTGACCATAGAACCGAGGGCAGTTCTTGAACCCATTTGCCAGCATAAGGACTTAGCCGGTCAAACACTCGGGCCTTGATGCCTTGAAGTACCATGCCATTAGCGCGTTCAACATGTCCATTGCTTTTGGGATGTGCAACCGACGCATAGCAGATTTTGATCCCGAAGTCTTCGCAGAATTCTTTGAAGATGCCTCCAGTGAATTGAGTCCCATTGTCAGTTATAATTCTGTTTGGGACGTCGAAACGGTGCACGATGTTGAGGATAAAGTCTCGTGCCTTGTCAGCAGGGATTGTTGCAACCGGCTTAGCCTCGATCCACTTGGAAAATTTGTCAATTGCGACGAATAGATGTGTAAATCCTCCTGGAGCCTTCTTGAAAGGGCCGACCATGTCTAAGCCCCATACCGCAAACGACTAGGATAATGGAATTGTTTGTAGCTCTTGGGCTGGGACATGGCTCTGCCGGGCGAAGAACTGGCAACCTTCACAAGTTCGTACCACTTTGTCGGCGTCGGATACCGCCGTGAGTCAGAAGAAACCTTGTCTGTAAGCTTTGTCCACCAAGGTGCGTGCTGCCGCGTGGCTTCCACATATGCCCGAGTGGATGTCTTGGAGTAGCTGTCGTCCTTCCTCAGGTGTGATGCATCTCATCAGGACTCCGGAGGGACTTCTCTTGTATAAATCGGAGTCAACCATGACATAAGCCTGACAACGACGTCGGACACGTTCTGCCTCATCCCTGTCTTCCGGCAGCTCTTGCTGAGTTAAAAATTTGATGAGTGGTGTCCTCCGGTCGGCGTCGATCATGGCGGCTTCGTTTGCGGTTGCTCGTTGGGAGTTGGTTTGGTCCAACGGTTGGTTCGTAGAGATGCTCTACAAAACGTCTTTTGGAGCGGCTTCTCGCTTGGACCCGGCTGCGCCAACTCGTCAGCTGCCTCGTTATTATGTCTTAGGACGTGCGATAGTTCTAGTCCGTCAAATGCGTCTTCAAATTTGCGAACTTCTTGCCGGTAGGCCTCGATGGTGTCGTTTAGACAGGACCAATCCTTCATCACTTGGTTCACAACCAGCTGGGAATCCCCTTTCACGACGAGCCGACGTATTCCGAGTGAAACCGCAAGACGCAGTCCATGTAGCGGGCTTCGTACTCGACGACGTTGTGTGAGGCGGAGAAGTGAAGGTGGAGAACATATCTTAGCCTTTCCCGGTCGGGGAGATCGGCACGACTCCGCTCCCAAGCCGGTGATCCTCTTAGATCCGTCGAAGTGCATGGTCCAGTATTGAAGGTCTTCCCGAGGTACATCTTCTTGTTGTTCGGTCCACTCGGCCAAGAAGTCCGCCAGGGCCTGTGACTTCACAGACGTTCTTGCCTTGAAGGTTAAGTCCGGCATCGGCTCCGTGGCCCACTTCACGATGCGCCCGGTCGTCTCCTGGTTGTGGATGACATCGCCGAGTGAAAAGGAAGTGACGGCGATGACCGAGTGACCACGAAAATAGTGCGCCAATTTCCTCGCGGTTATCGAACACCATATAGCAATTTTTGTACCTGAGGGTAGCGAATTTTGGCTCCTGCCAGCACTTCGCTAACAGTCGGCTTCTTGTTTAGTTGCGCCGCATATTGTTCGGCAAATTGCTTGTAGATGAAGCAATCTTTGGCTACATTCTTGTGGTTTGGATGATGCGTGCACTAAGCGTTCATGATTGCGTCGTAGGCCGTGACTCGGGGGCGGCGTTGGGAGTTGGACGTTGCGGCAATCAGATCCTTAGGCCGGCGCTTGCGGTCCTTCTGGCCTTGGTTGTTGCTGTCGTTATCCTTCTTAGGATGCCGGCTTCCTCCCGACTGCTTATCGTCCCTTCTGTCAGGCCGGTCTTGCCACGCCGCCTTGATCGCGTCGCTGGACTTGGCATAAGAGTTGGCGGTCTTGAACATCTGCTTCACCGTCTTCGGTGGCTTGCGCCCAAATTTTCCGATCAACAGTTCATCACAGACTCCCTTCTGGAAGGCAGCGATGATGATGTCGTCGGTGATGTTGGGGATCTTGTTGCGCTTTTTGGAGAAGCGCCGGATGTAGTCCTTCAAAGGTTCTTCCGGCTTCTGGATGACGTTATAAAGGTCGAAGTGGGTTCCAGGTCTCTCGAAGGTACCCTGGAAGTTGGCGATGAAGTGGTCCCTTAACTCACTCCACGAGCCGATCGAGCCTCTTGGCAAGCTCGTGAGCCAGTTCCTGGCCGAGTTAGCAAGGGCAACAGGCAGGTAATTGGCCATGGCCTTATTGTCGCCTCCTGCCGCACGGATGGCGAGGGTGTACACGGTTAGCCATGACTCGGGGTTAGTCTTTCCGTCGTACTTCTTGATTCCAGTCGGCTTGAATCCATTCGGCCAATGTACTCGGCGAAGATCCCGAGTGAAGGCGGGTACTCCATCGTCATTTCTGTCGAGCGATTCCCTTTGATCTTCTCGAGAGCGTTGATCTCGTTCTTGATAACGTCGGTCAAGGACTTCCCGCAGATCACTCGGCGGAGTCCTTGGCGGCTGCTCGGTAGTCGGAGTCGTTGCTGCGTCGGACCCGGTGGTGGACGGGTGGACGTCCGTGTCGCTTTTTGCGGGAGTCGGCCGATTGCTCTTGATTCTTGCGCGTGGTCTCATGGCGAAGGTCTCTCGACCTAGTCGCCGTCCGGTCTGGCTCGGGCCTCTTGTAATCTCTTGACCTCAGCGGCGGGAGTCGACTTCTGTCGGGCGTTTCTGCCACGGATTCAGTTGGTCTTCGGGCTAAGGTGGAGGGAGGACCATTGGCCGTAGCCGCGACGATGGTCTTGATCTTATCCAAGATTGGCGTTACGTCGGGGGGCGCCGTCTCGATCACGGTGTCCAGGAGAGTGAGGGCAGCGACAGCATTCTGCTGTGGCATCTGAAAGATGTTGGTCTTGTGGATTCTCGTCTGAAGTATGGCCTCCCGAGCGGATCGTCCGGTCGCCCTCGGGTCCCTCTTTCTCCTGTCGGCTTCCACCTTGCACCTCTTCTCATCTTACGCCGGCTTGCGCTCCGCTCAAGCACGGCTTGTTCTTCCTCTGCGACCCTGCCGGCCATGGCTGAGTCGGTCTCGGCCACCTCAGCCATGAGGACGTCAAAACACTTTGGCTCGTAGTCCTTGTCGTAGTCGGAGTCGTTGGCCTCGTCCGAGGGGATGCCGTAGAGATCGTCGAAGCCTGAAGAGCTGAGGTACTCGTCGAGCTCTGTGGATGAGCATGACCCAAACCGTTGGAGGATGACCGCGACTTCCTTTGAGCCTAGGTTGCTTGGATCTGGATCGTTCCAGTCCGAGTCGTAGCTTGATGACGTGGGCTCCTCCGAGTGGGTCGACCTCGACTCGGGGGAGAGGAGCTTGCAGTAGATCTCAGCGGCGTTTGGTAGTCCAAATGGCGCCGAGAGGTTTTCTCCCGAGTAGATTGGTTCCGCCGGGGAGGTGAGGAAACAACTGTGGATCTTGGCGGTGTTCGGTAGCCCGAACAACACCGAGTGGATTTCTTCGTCAGAGTGGATGGACTGCATCTTGGAACTCAAGATTTTGTCGCAGATTTTAGCGTTGTTTGGCAGCCCGAACGGCGCCGAGTGGGTTTTCTCTCCCGCCTGGTCCGAATCCGAGTCGAAGGAGGAGGTCTTGTTGAAGTCGTTGGCGGCGAAGTCGCCGAAGCTTGAAGAAGATCCCATCGCATTTGCCGGCGAGATTGTCGAAGAAGTCTTGACGCGCGGGCCCCTACCTGGCGCGCAAACTGTCGAAACTCAGTTTCGGCAATAGAAAATTGAGGGTACAGTCAAGATCGCTAAGCTCGATGGGTTAGGTGGAAAACAAGGTTTAGACAGGTTCAGGCCCTCTCGTGAGGTAATACCCTACTCTTGTTTCGGGGATTCGATCCACCGAGTGTGTATTAATCTCAAGATCTAAGGCTGAAAGCTAATAGCTCATAAAACATATCCCTTAAGGGACGCCCCTTACCCCCCTTATATAGTCTTGGGAGACGGACTTACAAGTCGAAAACTCTATCTTACTCTATGTCGGTTTCCTCAATCTTACCAAACCGTGACTATGAGCCGTTGCCTTATCTAATCGGCAACATAATACTCAAGTCATAGTTGGTTTACATATTTGGCAGGCACAACCTATCTCTATCTCCAGTCGAACAAGCTTACCATGTAGATATTCGATTACCATAATCTCCACAATAGTCGTCTCCGACGTACTCTAGTGGCTTTCATCTGTGCCGCAAGCTCATATGGCGGCTTAATTAGCTCTGACTTGGAAGCATATGCATTATAAATATATCTTGAAATGCGGTCATACCCAAATTAAGAGAAGATGATCGAGAAAGCAAATCGATGTGACCCACGTAGCAATACAATATACTCCAGCATGTCAGGGGTCAGGCCTATGCAGATGCCACCGTGTACTACGTACGGTAGTCAACTGTCTCACCCAATCACCACCTGACGCCTGTCTTTTCTTTTACTATCTCGATGGTACGACTACTACTGTCTACTGTACACCATAGGGTACAATATTACACGACTTCCTCCGCTCCATATCGTAAGCTGTTTCCATTTTTATTCTAACTCTTCTTTAATTTTGATAGAATTTTTTGAGGAAAACACTGTTAACATTTACAACATTGAATTTAGTTTCATCAACATCAAATTAGTTCAAACAAATTTATAAAAAAACATGGTAGTATTTTTAACATAAAACAAAATATATTATTAACATATATTCAATGTTTGATTTAATAAAACTAATTAATTTGGTGTTTTATATATTGCTAAATTTTACTATAAATTTTATTAAACTTAACAAAGTTTGACTTAAAAGAGTCAAAACACTGAAGGAGTAGTGTTAATTGGTTCTTTTTTATAAAATCATTTGAAGTTGCAGGTATTATTACCAATCATTTGTAATTTGGGCTGGGTAGTGGGCCACATGCATCTGTGCGACATATATAAAGGCAGAACAAAACTGCCTTCACCGGGTGTAGGAAGGAGAATATCGTGTCACCTGGAAGCCCCCTCTGTATGTACTGAGCGAGGGGCTTATGCATGCGTAGCTCAAGCGTCAGCCGGAGGTGAAGGAGAGATGAAAAGATGATGAGAGAGCTGGTCCAAATTACAATACAGTATGGCCTTGCTCATACACACACTTTTGTTAACCAAATTTGATTATATTTTCTATGGGATTTGTATTTTACTTCTCTCTTCTGGCATCCGCGGCGTCTTCTGACATCCGCGACGCACTCACTCGTTCATGTCACCTTTCAGTTTCTCCTCGTGTGAGATGCGGTGCTCCACGTGCAGCTTTTGCCTCGCATCGAAAATCGTCTTGTTTGGTGTCTGACGAAAGACCAACACTACTCAATGTGTTCGACGTACCAGGCGTTCTTCTTTGGCCAGCACCCTTTTGCCTGCGTGGATCTCCTCCGACACACGAAGGGCCCTGCTAAATGCAAGTTTTCTCTGGTTTGCACTTTAGCAATGTTGTTGGATGGTTGATCTCCTCTAGAAGCGTGTCATTGTTAGTCACTCTGCCAGCCCTTTCTGCGCGTAGGAGCTAGAGACGGCGAACCACATCCTCCTTGAATGTGTGTTCGCTCGTGTTAACAACAGAATTTCGTAAGCCCCGAAACCCGAATCGGCTAAGGTGTCCATCGGCTGATACCGAAACGGATAAGACAAGCCAATGTAGCCGATTCTGGTATGACAACATTGGAAACACCGCCGGATCAAAATGATGTGTTTCATGAGGATTGTCATATAAGGATAGAGTCCTAAAAAGGCAATTGTATCTATTAATTAGGAAGAGTTGGTTTGTTTCCTTTTATCTTTAGGAAAGTTTGGACTTTTAATTTGTTAGGATCTCTGTTTCTCTATTAGCCCATGGGTATAAATATGTAAGCCCGGAGTTCATATAACTCATATCTCTCGATCAATACAACCTCGGCGCATCACCACCTTTTACTTTTGTACTTTGTTCATCATCCAGCGAGACTTGGCACCCGACGCGGGGCTGCATCGGCTTCGATCTCCGGTGAAGGGGTAAGTCCAAGGTCCTGCCGACCCAGGTATATCGTACCTGTCTTTAGTTTCATTACCGTTCATAGATACATCGGCTTAGTTAGGACTTTCTCGGTTAGGTTTGATATTTTGATCAAGTCGATGTTTCTGTAAACATAATGTCGTTTTAGGTAGATTTGTTATATTCATCACATTAGACAGATCTATCGCCTCAACAAGTATTAGATTATCATATAGAATCTCGTGTTGCATCGGTAAGGTCCGACCTACTAGATTGTCATCTGTAATATAAGTCTTGTTAAGCCGATAGGTTCATGCTAATGTTTCACCGGAGGGTTATCCAGTCTTATTATATGTCTCTGTTAATCTAGTCCTAGTATCTCGATTTAGCTCTATCGGTTGTCTATCGTTTTATGGTTTCTGCCGATATCGGCTAAATCGTTATATTAACTTAGATTAGCTTAGTCATCTACTACCTTGAAAATTAGTCAAAAGCTTGATTGTCTAGATATTGTGTTTCTTTTCATACTTAGTGTTGCATCAATTCGGTTTGATCTACTAAGTCGTGATTAGAACCATAGTATCTAGCTCGATGGCTACCAATAAGGGTTTCGTCGGGGTTTCAACGAGTTATCTGGACATCGGCATTGGCTGTAATCACACGATCACCAACGGATCGGCTATTTTTATTATTAGCCTATCGGTCGATATGATTTATGCTCTATTGTTTTGTATATCTTGTCGGTGGTAGGATCAAACTAACGACATGCCCGCGCTTCATCGCTTCTAGGACCTTTGGAGCTAAGTAGATCTCCGGGCGACGTGTTGATTTTTCTCGTCAACGGCTCGACGAGTCTAGCTCCGCGTGTTGTCACCCCTTGGCTGGGCCACCCTCTCTCCCCGGTAGCGGCTCCAATCGGTGCCCATCCTCCAAGGCCTGTTTACCTCAGCACCTCTGCGCAGGTTTTGACTCCTTGGTCTTTCTGGTCTCTTGGCAACCGTGGAAGGAACATAATTTTAGGGTTTTTGACTCGTCACTCTCTTCGATCTCAGTGGTCCTGAAGTCCATTCTCGCAGAGGGCCAGCTGGTCTTTAGCTGGCATTGCTATGTTTGGGGTTTTCTGGGAGTGTAGCGTGGCTCTGCCCTCTCCTGTTGTTCGAAGTTGCGTTTTTCACCTAAGAAGTTTCTGAGTTAACTCTTTGCCTTCTAATATACTGACGTGCAATCCTTTTATGCGTTCGCGCGAATATTTTACTTCTCTCCAAAGTGTTATGGATAATTCGTATCATTGAACCAAACCAATTAACGATGATGAGGTGGTGCATGCGGACAAGCAAGCGAGATGCTTCAAATAAGATTATTAGGTCATGCCAAATGCATCACGATGAACAGTGATTTCAAGCATCCACGTCGAAGCTGAGCTTCTGTGGCAGTGGAGACCGGGGACTCGTGACACCTTGCCATGCTTGCAGAGGTCACAATGGTCTCATTGCGCTTTAGCTCGAGGATGGCAACGCCACTGCTCGGAGCCACACATTTGGTAAGTCCAGAGAGGAAACGATGGTTTGAAAGGGGGAAAAGAGAGGGGAAGAAGAAAAGTGAGTGCACCTGGAGATCGGCCACCGTCGTGCGTCGTCGAGGAGCACATCCACCATGGAGCTCGGCGTCCATCACCGCCCAAAGCTCGTCACCGGCCAACCTGCTCCTCGAGGTCGTTGTTGCTTCCCATCACTACAGATCCAACAAGCTCGCGACGGGCGAAACTAGCGAGCTTGCATTCAGATCTAGCGGTTAAGGAGAGCTTGCCGTCCTCACTGCCGCCATGTCCCCTCTCGTTGGTGGAGAGGGAGCTTGTTGTCCTCGCTCCTGTCGTGGCCTCCTCTCGTCGGCGGAGAGGGAAGGAAGCTCGCTCTGGATCCGGTGAGCTCGTGGCAGAGAAGGGAGAGATCTTGTCGGTGAGGATGTGGGGTGGACGGGGAGGAGGCGAGGGACGAGCGGTGGAGGTGTGGTGGCGACGTGTTAACGCCAAAATTTGGTAAGCCCCAAAACCCTCATCGGCTCAAGTTTCAAATCGGCTCAGAGCTAGTATCGACTTAGAGTTTTGGTTAGTCGATGGGGATTTTTCCTTATCAGTATCTCCAGCAGTCGAATTCTTATCAGATTCGGTTTGAGAAGATCTTATCCAGAAGACACCGAGTTCAAGAAGGATACGGCTTGTATCTATTAATTAGGAAGAATTTGTTAGCTTTCTATTTTTATCTTTAGGAAAGTGTGTTAGTATCCGGTAAGGATTTAATTTGTTTCCTTTTATCTTTAGGAAAGTTTTAATTGTAATCTGTTAGGATCTCCGTTAGCCTGTGGGTATAAATATGTAAGCCCGGGTTCCATGCAAATAAATTCTCTATGATCAATACAATTTGGCGCATCACCACCTTTTACCTTTTTCACTTTGTTCATCATCCGGCGAGACTTGGCATCCAACGCGGGGCTGCATCGGCTTCGATCTCCGACAAAGGGGTAAGTCTAAGGTCCCGTCGGCCCAGGTATATCGTATCTATCTTTAGTTTCATTATCGTTTATAGATACATTGGCTTAGTTAGGACTTTCTTGGTTAGGTTTGATATTCTAATCAAGTCGATGTTTCTATAAACGTAATGTTGCTTTAGGTAGATCTGTTATATCCATCACATTAGACAGATCTATCAGCTCATCGAGTATTAGATTATCATGTATAATCTCGTGCTACATTGGTTAGGTCCGACCTACTAAATTGTTATCGATAATCTAAGTCTTGTTAAGCCGATAGATTCATGCTAATGTTTCACCGGAGGGTTAGCCGGTCATATCATATGTCTTTGTTGAATCTATTCCTAGTATCTCGATGTGGCTCTATCGGTTGTCTCTTGTTTTAGGGTTTCTACAGATATCGGCTAAATCGTTATATTAGATTAGATTAGCTTAGGCATCTACCACCCTGAAAATTAGTCAAAGGTTTGATTGTCTAGATATTGTGTTTCTTTTCATACTTAGTGTTGCATCAATTTAGTTTGACCTACTAAGTCGTGATTAGAACCGTAATCTCTAGCTGCTTGTTGGCTGCTACTAAGGGTTTCGTCGGGGTTTCGAGAGACGAGTTATCTGGACATCGGCATTGGCTGGAATCACATGATCGGCTGTCAATAGATCGGCTGTTCTGATTATCGGCCTATCGACCGATATGATTTATGCTCTGCTGTTTTGCATATTTTGTCAGTGACAGGATCAAACTGACTGACATGCTTACGATTCATCAATTTTAAAACCAACACTGGAGCTAAGTAGATCTCCCAGACCAACATATGATTCGACGTCAACGTATCTTGCGACGGTACGAATTTGACGTCAACACGACATGAAGAAGAGAACCAGTGGGGATTGGGAGAGGAAGGATGGAAGAGGCTAACATGGAGTTCGCATGGTGTTTATAGGCAAAATTGTACTTTTTTTATTATTATAGGATTCAAAATACAAAGTTTTAATAAGTTTAACGATAAAATATTGTATAATAAGTTTTATTTTACTTATTATTATTGTAGAATGATCATTGTGTTGTTCTATATCCTATATGATATATGATATGTTGAGTCTATTGATAACAGTGGTAGACAATCTGAGTTAGGCGGACAGGGATCATCAATTTCTAAGAAACAAAGTGATTAGTAATAGAACTGCAGTGCCCTAGGCAATGCATTACGAAATCGTCCTCGTCTTCACACGTGCATGGCACGTGTGTGGTGCCGGAGAGGCTGACGTCACCTGGTGGCCTCTGTAGCCTGTACTAAAACCTTTTTTTTCTTCTCTACTTTCTTTCCCTTTTTCCTTTTTTTGGACAGGTCTTTTTCACTTTACTCTCCTTGTTCATGCATTATTTAAATATTGCAGAGTTCAATGAACACTTTTTTTTTTGTGCGTGAAACTCATCGTCTTGATTTGGAACGGTAGTGACATTAACATTTAATTTGAACAAAACAAGAATTACTATAGTTCATATATATTGCAAAGTTCTTAGATAGTATACTTACAACTGCATTTTAGCACTAATACTGTTGCTTTTTTATAAAAAAAACTCCATCATCTCATTTGGAATGGTTGTGACATTAACATTCAGTCTGAACAAAACAAGAATTACTAATTGTTGGAGCAGCATTAAAAAAGAAGAAGAAGAAGAGTAGTAGTAGTAGTAGATAGTAGCAAAGATAGGAACTGAAAAAAAAGGGAGGAGTCGCCCAAAACCCGGACAGGATTGTAAAGGAAAAGCAAGGAGGGGTTTCCTGAAAGAGCAACAGTCCATTCAAACCGGGACAAGGACCTGAAGGAGAGTCATAATGAGCACCCTGGCCTGGATGGAGGATACAGGTGCAAATATGGACATTTGCAGGGACCCCTTTCGAAAACGGGCAGGAGATAAAGCTCAGCACCCAGAGATGCAAAATGGAAACCAAACTTGTGCTTTGTGCTTGTGCTGCTACCTCTTCTTCCACCTCCAGCTCAGGGAGCTCAGGGCTCAGGGCTCAGGCCAATTCTTCCCTCCGTTGTGACCTTAATTTTGCCTGCCTGCCTGCATTTTCTTCCCTAGCTCATGTCAAAGCTTAATTACCCGGGCGGCATGTAAACCATTGCACTAGGTGACTCCAAACCCCAGCTCACTCCAAACACTAGTGGAGCAGTTGAGTCCTAGTCTCGCCGCCATGCAGTCCGGCTACGGCGGCGTCTCCGAGTTCCAGCAGTACATCATGGACCCGGGCGCCTTCGCCATGTCCGCGCCGCCGCAGCCGGCCCAGGCGGCCGCCGCCGCCGCTGCCGCCGCGGCGGCCGGGGGGCAGGAGCTGGGCGCGCCCTTCAGGTACCAGCCGCTGCACCACCACGCCCTGCCGCAGCACCACCACCACCACCCGCCGCCTCAGATGCCGCCGCACTTCGCGCACTTCGGCGGCGGGGGCCACGGCCTCCGCCGGCGGGATACCCTTCACGCAGCAGCTGCTCCACCAGGCGGCCGCCGCTGGCCACCACCACCACCACCTCCAGCTCTTCCACGAGCAGCACCACCACCAGAAGCACCAGCCGCCGCCGGCCAGGTGGGCGGCCCCGCACCACCACCACCATCTCGGCCTCGACGTGGAGGCGGCCGTGCCGGAGAGCTCCGGGGCCGGCGCCGGGAGCGCGGCCTCCGGCGGCGCCGCCCCTCCGGGCGTCCCGCCGTTCCTGGCCGCCGCCATGAGCTTCAAGCTGGGGGTGGACGGCGGCGGCGGCAGCGGCGCCACGGGAGGCACGGACGACGCGCTCAACGACGGGGGCGGCTTGGGGAGTGGCATGATGCTTCACGGAGGAGGAGGAGGAGGAGGAGACGGCGGCGGGGATGAGGAGGCGGCCACGGAGAGCCGGCTCCGGCGGTGGGCGGGCGACGAGGAAGCGTCCATCAAAGAACCGACCTGGTACGTCATCCTGTGCGTAAAATTGAGTTGAAATTGGAGTGTAATTCATCCATCCATGCATCCTGGGTGGGGAGGAAAAGGAAGAGATCTTTTTGCTTTGGATGCTCGGGAGAGGGGAGCAGAGGACGAGCAATAATAGTGCCATGATTGAGAAAGCCATCCTCCATCCATCCATCGCAGGCAGGCATAGGGCCTCAGATGATGATGGATGGCGATTCCTCTCTTCTTCTCACCACCTTCTTCTTCTCCTCCATCTCCGGATTCACAGCCACTGCCCACAGCAACGCAAAGCTACCACCTTTTCCTTTTCGTCTCCATCATGGAGTATCTCTTCTTCCCCTTTTTCGACTTGATGATTACCTCACTTCACCAAAAAGCGGCTCGCCCTTCGCCATTGCATTGCGTCGCCTTGCCCCCTCGCCATTTTCATCTTTCATATCAATTAACAGCAGAGCTGCAGCCAAATTGTGGAGGGTGGCATTCATCTTGTTTTGTTGGATTTGTTGTGCGTGCGTGCGTGCAGGCGTCCACTCGACATCGACTACATACACAGCACCAGCACCAGCAAGAGGGCGCCCGGCAAGGACAAGGCCGCCACGCCGGAGTCTCCTGCGCCGCCGCCTCCAGCGAATTACTTCAAGAATAAGGCCGACGACAGTGCCGCCGCCGCATCCGCGTCCGCTGGCGCCGTCAACTACAAGCTCTTCAGCGAGCTGGAGGCCATCTACAAGCCCGGGAGCGGCGCCGCCCAGACGGGCTCCGGCTCCGGCCTCACCGGGGACGACAATGCCATGCTCGCCCCGCCCATGGCGGACCTCCCGGACGCCGGCGCCGCCGACCCGCCGCAGGTCAACACGTCGGACACGTCTGCCGGTGAGGACGCGCACGCTGTGGTGCAGCCACAGCCGCAGCCGTCGGGGGCGGACGCGGCGCGGCGCAAGCGCAAGCGGCGGCGGCAGGAGCAGCTCAGCGCGTCGGCCTCCTTCTTCGAGCGCCTTGTGCAGCGGCTCATGGAGCACCAGGAGAGCCTCCACCGCCAGTTCCTCGACACCATGGAGCGCCGGGAGCGGGAGCGCGCCGCCCGCGACGAGGCGTGGCGCCGCCAGGAGGCCGACAAGTTCGCCCGCGAGGCTGCCGCGCGCGCGCAGGACCGCACCAGCGCCGCCGCCCGCGAGTCCGCCATCATCGCCTACCTGGAGAAGATCTCCGGCGAGACCATCACGCTCCCGCCCCCCGCCGCCAACCCCGCTCCGGCCGCCGACGACATGAGCCAGGACGGCGCCGGCAAGGAGCTGGTGGCGTACGACGGCGAGGGCGCGCTGCACCTGAGCTCGTCGCGGTGGCCGAAGCACGAGGTGGAGGCGCTGATCCGGGTGCGGACCGGGCTGGAGGACAGGTTCCAGGAGCCAGGGCTGAAGGGCCCGCTTTGGGAGGAGGTGAGCGCGCGCATGGCGGCGGCGGGCTACCGGCGGAACGCGAAGCGGTGCAAGGAGAAGTGGGAGAACATCAACAAGTACTTCCGCAAGGCGAAGGAGAGCGGCAAGAAGCGGCCGGCGCACGCCAAGACGTGCCCGTACTTCGACGAGCTCGACCGCCTCTACTCCCGCTCCGGCGGCGGCGGTGGGTCGTCCTCCGCGGGCGGCAATGCCGGCGCGGGGGACGAGGCCAAGGGCAGCTCGGAGCTGCTGGACGCGGTGGTGAAGTACCCAGACGTGCGGTGCGGGCCGCCGGGGTTCCCGTTCGACGGGGAGCAGAACGAGGCATGCGGTGGCAAAGAAGGGAGGAAGGAGGATGGCGACGAGGCGGTGGTGGCGGCACACGATGATGGCGACGGCGAGGAGGAAGACGTTGGCGTTGGCGTTGGGAGAGCGACCGATGATCATGAGGACGAAGTGGACGAGAGCCATGACGACCATTAATTACTTAGTTTAGTGCACATGCTCTCTCATTCTCATCATTAGCCATGCAATTAAGCTGCTGCTGATGCTTAGTTAGCTCTCTCTCTCTCGTCTCATCAGCTCATCTCATCTGCACGAAGAGAGAGAGAGAGATAGTGAGAGCTTTGTTGGGCTCCCAACACTTTCTTCTTCTTTTCTTGCTTATGTTGGTCTCTGTTAGCTATATCCATTATTCCTTAATCCTTACATGTTAATCAGTACTACTTTTTCGCTTATATATGATCATCTACAAGAGATTAGCTTATTAATCAGCTCCTACTCATGATCTCTCACTGTTCAAGGAGGAGGATTATTTGGGTGTGGTCAGGAGGCCGTCCAATAGTCAAATATGTCACAAGATGTGTCGGTAGATGCATGTTTTAATCATTTACTACCTTCTAACTATACACATTTCAATTTTCTTCTCTTCTTTTAGTTAAAACAAATCTGGTGGAGTACTAGCTAGTCGTCGGCTTTGACTCTACCTGTGTGTGTGGGGGGTCCTCATGGTAGAATTATCACACTCCTATTTTGTTCATTTTCATAATAATACTTAACATTATCAGCTGGGATTCACAAAAAACATATTATTGGTGTTTCAACTGCATTGATCAGATATCCTCAAACAATTCAGAGAGTTAATTCGGTATAGCTATAAAATTCAAAGTGGGTTTTCGTAGACAAAAAAAAGAACATCTTCAAAGAGTAGTACTAACAATGCACAAAAGTGGGAGGATCCATGCGTGTTTGTAAGAAAAGAGAAGATTCAGACTGGTATCAATAGACAAGGACAAGAGTTTCAGGATGGTAAGCAATGTTTATCGCCATCAGTTAGTTCTTCCGTTGGCCGTGTCAAGATTATGGAAGAAGAAGAAGAAGAAGCCATGTTCGTACAAACAAAATTAGGCACGTGTGTGGAGTGGAGAGTCTGGTACTGGTCTCCTAAGCTAGAAAGGCAGCCAGCGTTGTCAGCAAGTCAGACGCATCACTCTGAATGAATGAGTGAATGAATATGCAGAGCGTGAGCTCACAGTACCGCCAGCCAGCTGCTAGCCGGTTGTTCCATGGGTACAGCACCAGCGTATCTTTCTAAAGATGGATTTTAATCACATCTATTTATTATATTTATTATATGTCAACTAAATAATTATATATATATATTTTAAAAATTGATAAGATATATTAATATGAAATATATAAAAATATAAAGTTTAAATTTAATTTTTACAAGTTGTAACATATTTTTGTTTCAACTCGTAAAAGTTGAATCTTAGTTTGCATGTTGGTAAAGTGACATATTATATATTAATTTGTTTTGTTAATTTTTTTAAAAAAATACAATTATTTAGTTGACATTGTCAATTTTTTAAAAAATTTACAATTATTGTTGACATGTAATAAATAGGCTACCTAAGTGATTAGAATTGTTTCCCGTATCTTTATATAGAGCACAGACTCATCTCCTAGGCTCCTACCAAGGCCATCCATAATGTTGTCTCGGCTCGTAGATTTTTTTATAGGTTAGACCTTTTAAAAATTTTATTTTATAAATAAACCTTTTAAAAACTTATTTTGGAAATAAATTTTTTCACGGTGTCTTTTTGTGGTTCTAATATGACATCGTCCCGTCTTCCTAGTCTCGGTAAGTCACTTAGACGAAGGGATCCTTACATGTTAATCGGTATTATTTGTTGAAAAAATTTGGTTCCTTGTAAAAAATTGGACCTATATGTAATAAAAGAACCTACTTGTAATAAAAATAACATTACAAATAGATCCTCTCATCAATAATGCTGACGCAAAGACATGTTTAAAAATATATTTTAATTATAAGCCGAATTTTTCGCATATAAGCACATGCAACACTGTAAATTTAGATATGAGCATGTCAAACCCGGATTTAAATCTATAAGCAAGATGTTCACGTTCAGTCGTGGTTTCCATCAAACCAGATGTCTAATAAATCGATAGGCCCTTAAATTGAGTTCTGTTACTTTGTAATAATGTTTGACACGTATATATCTTTTTTGGGGGAGGCATGGTTTGTTGCGAACCTGCATATTTGAGTATGTTTTAAATTGTGTTATTTTCTTTTGCAAATCATTGTTGCATATGTATATTAGTGTAATCTAAATACGTATCAAGCTAAGAGACCTAATTGCTATTGGCTGACCAGTAAAAGAGTTTACGCTCCTAGGCTGCTAATTTTTGCACGTTAAACAGCGCACAAAGAGTCCATTTATTTTGCATCAGGTCAAGGAATTGCCGTGGTCAAGGGGAGGCACATGTTGTTTATAAATAGAATTCCCAACATTGTGGGATTACTTTTGTAATTAAAAGGTTGCATGTGTTTATATAAAAAATGGAAAAGTAAGTCTTTTTTTCTAATTTTTTTTATATATTCATTGACGTTGTCCCGCCTAATATAAATATAAATAATTTAGCTTCTCAAAAAGGACTAGAGGTCCATGACGTCAATGGCGTTGACATCACGAAAAAGATTTATTTTCGATATAAGTTTTTAAGATTTTATTTGCAAAATAAATTTTACAACTCCATCACGGATTTCGTTGATGCCCTGGCGCATCGCAGGCAGGCTTGCCCTCCTATCGCTGCTGAGCTCACCATCGTCATGCATGGTGGTCATCATCAACAAGGACTTTGAGAGGGATATCAACAACGTCAAGCTGCAGCTGCATTGCCTGCGAGGACACGATCGAGCGCCGCCAAAGGCACAATGACTATCATATACAAAGCACACATTTTTATCTATCATACTCTCAACTATCTATTTAAAAACTGTTAGCAGTCAAAGCATAAATAATGCTGGTCAATAGTGCCATCTATAAAGTAATTAACGGAGGGAGAGTATATGCAGATCACATTTCGTAGGAAACAAAACTACGAATAATACACGAATATTTGTACAAAACTAACCAAAATACGTGCTACTAGCTAGCACTATAATTTAACACAACAGTCAGCTGTGGTGCAGTGTATTTTAGTGGGCCGATCCCTTTTTGGGAACTTGTGAGTGATCGGAGTAACTAAAATCTTGTGAGCAATATATAATTACGTGCGAGCATGTGTAGAGGTATTTAAAAAAAAAGTGTCAGGTGATGGGCCATGCTGATGCTGTCTGTCTCTAATCACACACCACAGGGGTCTGTTAAATACTACTACGTCATGCATCATATGTGTATTCAGATTACTAGTATAATATTATAGGTTTCGATCCGATCAAAAATCATTTATATGTTTTAAAAATAATATTAAATAAATAAAGTGACTAATTAATTCTGCACTCCGTATCAATCTGAACATATCATAATAACGTTGCCCTGCACACGGATTACTACCACTATCTCGTTCGTCCCACATCTCGATGAATGTCATTAAGGGATTTGTGCCACATGTTCAGGGAGAGGGTAGCACAGAGTTTTTTTTAGTACGTACATGGATGGAGCCATAGAAGCAGCAGGTCAGGTCAGTGACATCTGTGTGCATTCTCCAGCCCAATTATGTGTTTTTTCAAAATAGCTGGATGATATTTATTCAAAGTTACAAATAAAATATCATCTATTATAAAATACTATAAAAAGTAAAAATATGGATTTAAAATAATATTCCAATATATATAATGTTTCTTTTTTAAATCACATCATTTTTTAAAGCACGGGAAAAATGCACATACATGCACACGATGGCAATGTATATAGGAGTATATGCGAGTGCTGGCCTGCTTGATCTCCTTGAGGCATTTCTTTTCATATCTTAAACATTTTCTAAGCGTGTGTAAATTAAAATTTAGGTGTACCAGTGTGTCTACTATGCGCCTTGACGTGTGGTGGGTACAAATACTGTGCGTATGATTATTGTGCGTGTCTACTGCACTGAAAAGCGCACAAATACAGAAGGGTTCCTTTGCGTTTAGGAATTTTCATATAAATTCTGAAGAATTCAAATCTATAGGAATTTTTCCTAACTAAGGTTGTTTGGAATATAGGATTGAAGGCTATAAAATTATTTTGGATTGCATTCTTATGCTTTAATTTATATAAATTTAAGGCATGCGCAAACCTCATCTTTTTTTTCTTGAAGAACTCCAATACTTATTCTCTTTTTGTCTCCTTAGAACAGTCAAATAGATGCGATATTTTCATGCGAGCAATTCGAACACATTATTATCCTTTATATTATCTAGTTATAGATTTTATGGAAGATTCGCCCCATCTCATAATTAAAGAGATTTTATTCATGTACTCTTATATTTTGAAACAGTGATATTAAATCATTTCGATTATTGTATTTTTTCCTACTGTTATATTCACGATTCTGTTCTAGGTAGTCCTGAATATAGTGATACACATCAATATAATAGAGCAGGAGTCTACGATATATGCCAATGTATGGGTGGGGGTGGGGCGTGGGTGGGGGTGTGGATGGGTGGGGTTGAGCGAGCTGAATGTTTTTCTAAAAAAACCTATTTTACAAACAAATCATTAAAAAACTTATTTAGTAACGTCTCCAAGCATTTCCATAGAAAATATTATTGACGCTGAGAACCTACATAAAAATTAGGTATAATAAAAATATTTAAAAATACATACTTGACATTAGCATCATCGACGCCACGGGCATATTTGTACATATATATTTTTATAACAAATAATTTTTTATTACAATTTTTTTCAATAAATACATAGAGGTCTTTGAGATATTGGCATCGGTATCCTTCACATAAGCGAAAGATGTGACTTATCTTTCACGGGAAGGATAGAAGCAAGACGTGAATGACTTGTTGTCGTGAAAAGGATCTATTCTTAAAATAAAATTTGTTAAGAGTTTATTTGTAAAATATGTTTCAAAAAGGTCTAAAATGTAAAAAATTGCTGGACAGAGAACGCGCGCGCGCGCGCGGAGGAATGGAGAAAGAGAGAGTGACGTCAGCGAAAGGACGGTGTGGGCCCCCGCCGTTGGACATGTGAGGACACGACAAGGAAGGACCGTCTCCTCTCCTCTCCTCTGATGGAGTCAGGTCCGTTCGTCCTCTCATTTTCTCTTGTCTGCTTCTCTCTCTTCCCTGATGGGAATCACCTCCTGTGAATTTGTCAATTATTGAAACGCCGGCCTTCTCCTCCATTTTTGGCTCTTCTGTCTCTAACTATCACTTACGCTCGAAATATAACATTTTTTGATTTAAACATGATTATTTAAAGAGTATGTAAAATTAAATAGAGGAAGGCTGTGATGAGATAAGAAAGTATGTGAGGAAAAAATTGAACGGTGAAGGATTGTGTTTGGTTAGAAAAATAATGTTGATGAAAAAGTTGTTATAGTTTAAAACAAATTCTGAAAGCTAAAAATTATTATATTTTAAAACGAATGCAATTTTTTTTCTCCTGCAATAAAAGTATACTACTAGTACACTACCATCATTCAAGAACATGGAAAAAGGGAAAATTTTATTATTTATATCTATGGTAGTACTTTATAGGATAGACCCACGACTAATGTAGCATATAGCATAGTATACCCCTCTTACAAAGACTATCACCAACTCGTATAGTAATATTAAGAAATATTAAAGTAGCATGACTTTATAATTTTGAAATTGTAATTACTAAATATCAAATAAGTTGTAGCTTTACAGTAAATAGCTCCTATATCGTGCAGATTAAATGGGGGTTTTACATGGTCCAAGATGTTAAATGAAGACCTACGGTCATCATAATATGTTTCATCTCATAAACAGTCGGTTCTTTCCGAATGATATGAAGCTTAAAAAATGATCAATTGTTTTTTAATGAAAAAATGAAGTGTCTTTTTAATTAATAAAGCAAAAGAAAATACAACCCAAAGACATAAAAAAGTGACAAAACTTTACATAAACCTATACAGCCTATGCCGTATACGGTAAAAAACCACTCAAATATCTTGTACCCGCCAAACACCACAGCTTAAGTCTCTTCCTTAATCATTGTCAGGAGATAGGACGTCGACACCTCCTTGTGTTCGAAGATTCTTTGGTTTCTTTTCTTCCAGACGTCCCAAACAATCAAATGATCCGGAATCTAAGCTCTTTCTTTGGCACTCCATGCACACTTGCTAGGATTTCCCAACAGCTGAGCACTAAGTCTGCTTGGGGCCAGTGTGTCTGCTTTAACTGCTCATATCACTGCTGGAGAACCTCACAATGGTCCCGGTTCGTAACCCCGTTTAGTTCTGGTTCTCGAAACAGGACTACGAAAGCGGGACTAAAGATCAATCTGAAGGGTTACGCGGAGGCTACGCTAGCCGAAAACAAAAACTTTTCTACCGCGTAAACCAGGAACACTTGTAAGTAAGGACCGATAGATCATTACCGATTGGAGTATGCGGCGGAAAGCATGACCAATCGTGGCTATCCGATCCTGAGTCATTGTGCGATTCCGGGGGCCGATTCCGGGGGCCCCGATTCACCAATCGGTCGATTCGCAGATGCCGTAGCGCGATCCGAGTCGTCCGACCACGTTCTCGCACCTCGCTCCGATGCGCTCGACCTCGGCCTCGCTTGTGTTGCCGATCTGCGCAGTCGCCTCGCTCCGGTGCGGCCGATTCATAGCCGATCAACGGCACCGCAATGTAGCAGCGCCTGCACCAGTATCCACACGTTCGGGGACAGAACACCGAACACCCATGTGCTAGCACGTGATGCAACGCTAGGGTTTGGCTCGAAAGTGGGGAGGGTTTCCGTGGAGATTGATCTCGCTGACTTCTAAAGCCGCGTGTGATCAGATTGATTTCGGCGCAATGCAATTCAATTGACCTCATCCATCTCTCCATCCCCCACCCCTTTATATAGAGTTGGCCGACTGGGACTAGTGGCCGATCAGGACTCTATTTTGAATCGGATCCCATCCGAATCTCATAGAGTTGGCCGCCCATACGTCGTAAGACCATAGGACTCTATCCGATCGGATCCCTATCCGATCGAGCCGTATCCGAGTCCAACTCGAACGTCTGTTCTTACCCCTTTAAGCGTGCGACCCTGTAGGTTCAGGTATACTTGGTTTCGGCTCGAGTCTAACTCAGTCGATTTGTCAACAGCGATGCCTAGCAGCACATAATGACACCATAGCATACAAGAATATAATATCGGCTCTGAACCTGTAATGTGTACACAAATCCCTTTGCCTCACGATACCAATTAAGCTATAGGCAAGATGTGTGCCATCCCTTCAATAGCTTAACCATTCACTCGAACCATATTGGATTATCTGTCTGTTGATTGACTCCTCAATTAACTTAGCATGGCCATGCATTTCCATAATCCATTACCTCAAGGGGCCCAGAGATATCTCTCCAAAGGAGGGGCAAATTCCATCTTGATCACTCACATCTCACTCAATGTTTCATAGCAAACCCGAAAACTACCTTTATAACTACCCAGTTACAGAATAGCGTTTGGTAGTCCCAAAGTAGGCTACTACACATGTTGGAATCCATGGTGATCTCAGGTCTAAGGACTTTGTACCAACACTACCTGAGACCAACTAATGTCACATTAATTCCTGTAGTGTCTCATGATGGGTCTATCCAACAATGTGTTCTCTAACACATACGTCCATGTTTATTGATTTGGTATCTCCATACCCATGATCTATGAGACATGATTATCAATTAATAAACATGCCGATCTTAGAATCATATTAGTTCCAATAATATGATATATGATCAGGGATCATTTAGAAATATATTCATACATATAGAGTCTCATAAATAAGTGACGTACTCATAAATAAATCACATACTTATTGATCAATACAAGATATCTATTTTATGAAACTGAATAACACTTTATTCATAAATACATAAACATTGACCATGATATCCAACATCTCTATGTTACCTCTAGGGCATATCACTAACACAATCTTTAGTCCCGGGTGAAATAACCGGGACTAAAAATTTATTTTTAGTCCCGGTTGGTAACACCAACCGGGACTAAAGATGAAAACGCCACGTGGCTGTCATCTTCCTTTTCTTTTATTTTTTATTATTTTTCGCTTGCATATAATTCTTTTTCCAATAATGCAACAACAAAATCACAAATTCACGAACAACACATTTCACATATGAACAAGAATACATCTTAATACAACAAAATCATCACACAAATTCACAAAATCATCTTAAACAAGAATACATCACGGATCTAAAAAATCATCTAAAAATACATCACGGATCTACATCACGAGCCGCCGTCGTTGGGCTGCCGCACGTCGCCGCGAGTCGGAGGAGGGATGGGGAGGAAAGGAGCTCCTCGAGGCGAAGGGATGGGGCGTCGAGCCACCGCCGTAGGGCCGCCGGCCGGTCCCGAGTCGTCGCCCTCGGGCCGAGAGGGGGATGGGGAGAAAAGGAGGCGGAGGCCGAGCCGTCGTCCTCGAGCCGGCCGCGCGCCGAGCCGCCGCCCCGTCCGTCCCACCGCCACCCGTTGCCTTCCACCCCGCCGCCCGCGCCGCCCATCCGTCGCCGACCCCCCGCCGTTGCCCGCCCGTCGCCGCCCGCCACCACCCGCACCTCCTACCCCGCAGCCCCCGCCGCACCCGCCTCTACCCACCTCGCCGTCGCCCCCCGTCGCCGCCCGCCGCTACCCGCACCTCCCACCCCATAGCCCCGCCGCCAATGAAGAGGGAGAGAGGGAGATAGAGAGCGAGAGAGGAGGAAGAGGACTAAGGGAGATAGGGATGAAAAGATAACCGAAGCAGGAGATCTAGATGAGAAAAAGATAGGGAGATAGGGATGAGAAAGAGATAAGGTTGGAGAGATAAAGGAGGGATAAATATTGATCTTTAGTCTCGGTTGGTAACACCAACCGAGACTAAAAATAGTAGAGATTTGATATGGGCTCTAGATTTTTTTAACCGAGACTAAAAATAAAATTTAGTCTCGGTTGGTGTTACCATCCGAGACTGAAAATATTTTTTAGTCTCGGTTCCTATTGGAACCAGGATTATTATGGATTTTGACGCTTTAACCAAAGATGATTTCTTCAGTAGTGTATACTACCCACTCTGCTATTAGGCGCCAAATTCTCCTTGAAAATAAAAAATGATCAATTACTAAAACTATAGATAGGTGGATTGATGGATGTAGTTATACAGTTATATAACATGACTAATCTAACCTCATAGTATTTTTTATAGGGATGACCGTACCATAACTCAGACAACTACTACTGTTTTGTAAAATCTTAGTCGACTATCCTGAACCATCCGATCAGCATCTAGCGATTCGCATCATCCAGTTACTGTTCTTTAATTATTCATCAATCATTTCCCTTTCTTTTTTGTGCATGTGGACGTTGTTCACTCGGCCCCCATACCACCTTCTAACTGCTCTCCTAAAAAGAATTCTGACTATAAATTTGGATAATTCATAATATAACTATAGTTTATATTTTTTGAACAAAGGGTGTACGTACTGTTTTGCTCATCTCCGCAGCTAAGCTTGGACTCTTGTTTTGCTCATTATTATTAGAGTCACTGCTATGCGACTCTTGTACTGCCGCCGCTGCACACTACCGTCGAGCCGTCGATGCTTTGGCCAATTCCTCTCCCACCGACCAAGATATCGGTTGCTGGCATGGTCACCGGAAGCACAAACGATCACCAATGGAGCGACCCGGCCAGCAAGATGAAGAGAGAGACGTGATGATGTCCTAGGCGTTGGATCGAAATATCCAACGGCTTGGTATCAGCTGGTGACTGGTGAGTGAGATTTTGGAATTTCTCGGTCACTTGATGAATAGCAAAGTTGATCATTAATGAATTAAGCAATCGATTAATTCATATATATATATATATGCATGCGGGATATATATATATATATAGTACTTTATTAATCGATCACACTTGCCGCTTTGGTACGTACTGTACTGTACGTTATGTAGCTATAGCTGCTAACACAAGTAGCGCACGATGAATACGTGATTCAATTGATGCATACGTGCATATATAGCATATATAGATAGGATTTATTGATGGATGCATGTGTATATATGCTACTGTGCGCCATGTCGGGATTTCAATTATGGCTACATGTGCACGCATCGGCTAGGGTTTAATTTGCTGCTCAATTAGAGCTTAATTGTACCATGTATGGTTCCATTCCAGTCCTGATCGACCATCGACGATATATGCGTACAATTAGTTAACATATTCCCCTCCCCTAATTTTGTTTTATTTAAATCCTTCACTCTTAGGGCCCTTTTGATTTGTTGAAAAAATATAAAAATTTTAAAGAATTTCAATCCCATAAAAACATTTTATATGAAAGCCTTTGAAAAAAGATTGAATGTTATCCTATCACATTCTTTAAAATTTCTATGCAATGGATAACACTATAAAGATTTTAAAAAAAAACTTAGCAAGAGCTCCATTGAAAATTTTCCTTTGAATCTATGATCATATGTTTTGGAATCCTTTTTCAATCAAACATGTGTTCCAATATTTCACAATCCCTGTTGAAATCATGTCTTTTTTCATTCCATCATTTTTTTCATTTATATGATTAAAAAACCTCTTAAGATCTCTAATTTCATTAGATACATACAGTTATGTATTGAGACGATGTAAACGATGAGATGATAATAATTTTTTTGTCCTTGGGTTAATGTTAGTTACGCCTTATATTCATTAGATACGTACATACGTACAGTTATGTATTGAGACGGTGTAAACGATGAGATGATAATAATTTTTTTTGTCCTTGGGTTAATGTTAGTTACGTCTTATATTTTTAAATGAAAGGAGTTGTGATGTTCGTACGTTGTCCTTCATGATCAAAGACCCAGATAAATTATCCAATTTTAACTAATTATATAATGTTAGTTAAGGATATCAGTCAATAATTAATTATATTAATACCCGGTATTTTTTGTTTGGGTTCTCCGCTGGAAGGAGTAGACAGGAAGGAGAGAGATACTACTCCTATATGCGTATCGATATCATGGATGGATCGAGATGTGGCAATAAGTGCAATGCAAGCATGCGTATGCATTAAATAATATATATATATATAAAAATGAATATATATATGTTGGGGCCGGGCCAGGCCGGATGGTCACACACAAATTGCCAAAATATTAATGGCTAGCTTAGCTAGCATACAAACTCAGATTTAAACATGCATGCACGCGCTTCTCTCTCTCTCTCTGGCTAGCTCGATCGTTTCTTGCTTGCATACATGTATGGTCCATGCACGATAGAGAGAGAACACAGACACATCAGTACAGAGAGAGAGAGAGAGGGGACGCATGTAGTCGTAGGGTCCTTTCAGTTTCTACTTCATCGTTCTTTACACCCACATGCTTTTTTTAAAAAAAGTTTAAACAAGTACATTTTACAAAATATTTGTTAAAAAACTGCTTGAAATTAAATACCATATTAATTGATTTTTAAAAATTTTAACGAGTACTTCAATAATCATATGCTAATCCGTTTTTTCGTATCCGCTGCTGCGAAAGGTTCCAACAACACACACCCAAAGCTCCACCCCTCACCCCATGCATGCATGTATGTGCATATACGTGTGGCACGCTATGCTAATCTCTGTCGATCGATGTGTATATATGTGTTAGGATCTTGCTGGCCGGACGGCTACAGTGGATGTAGTATCTCCATCGACGTACGACGACGACGACGACGACGACGACGACGACGTCGACGCCGCTACCTGCTGGCCGGCCGGCCGGCCGGCTACAGTGGATGCAGACGCCCACACACACATCCAGCTGCTAGCTAGCGATAGTATCTCCATCGATCGGCACGCATTCAAAAACCCGACATGTACGATATGATGGAGTATTGGAGTAGTACATCCCAAACAAATGACATGTCCACCTCATACCCCGCTCCCCATTATGTTTCTGTCACCTAGCTACATGGAGATAACCTAGTACGCAATAATATAATACTCCCATTCCCTTCCAAATAACCACTTGTACGATTTTTCATCGGAATTAAGAAGACATTGTAAATTAGGACACGTAGAGAAATTAAATGAAACATACGTGTGATGAAGTTGATATGTTTTGTAACAAATTTTGAAAAAATTGTTATATTTTAGAAGAAAAAAAGCATATTATAAGTTTAGTTTACATTTACGAGATATTACAGGGGCTTCCTTATAAAAATTTAAAAGTAAACATGTTACTAATGTATAAAGAATAATTTTAGTAAAAGTGTTATACTTCAGTTTTTAGCGGCAGAAATGTACAAGACTAAGCACTACTAGAATCAACAAGTTTACCTAGGGTATATTTTTCCCCTACGTTTTCAAAACACCCTAAGGAAAGTTTTGTTTCCCTTGGGTAAAATGATAAAACCGAAGGGAAACTTCTGTTTCCCTAAGAGAATCCAAGGATGATCCCATGCAGCGTCCTTTCCCTAGAAATTTTCCTAGGGGTAGAAATTTCCCTAGAAATTTGTGGGGTCCACCGAAATCCCTTACCCGCGAAATCCTTTGCCCGTGAAACCGGAAACCCTATCCGCGTGCCTTCCTCCGCCCTCACGCGCGCGGCGCGCCCTCCTCCGCCCACTCCTGCGCGCACGCGGCCTGGCCCTCCCTCTGCACATCCGCGCGCGCGGCGCCGTCCCTCCCTCCGCACATTCGTGCGCGTGCCGCCCGCCTCCTCCGCACATCCGCGCGCGGCGCATCGCCGTCCCTCCTCCTCGGCTCGGCGCCGCCGCCCGCCTCCCACCTCGGCTCGGCGCCGCCCTCCCACCCTCGGCTCGCGCCGCCCGCGCCATCCCTCCTTCCTCGGCTCGGTGCGGCCCTCCTCCTCGGCTCGGCGCGCCTCTCCCTCCCTCCGCCGCGCGCAGCACCACCCCTTCCTCGCTCGGCGCTGCCTCTCCCTCCTCCGCCGCGCGCCACTCCCTCCTCCGCTCGGCGCAGTTTTGCGGGTTTGTGTCTTGTTTGATTTGTTCGTTTCCCATGATATTCAAAACAATGCGTGCCAAATCTGCTGCAAGTGCCAAAACCGAGTAGTAACCAAAAGTGTTTTAGTTTCAGATTCAAGCAAGTGGAGAAGATCTTGATTGTTGCAAGCGAGGCTTGAGGGGATAAAAAAGATTGGAATCTGCTCAGCTGCATTTGTGTATTTCTGCAAGCAAAACTTGAAGGTGAGAAGGAAAATTTTCTTCTCTCTTTTGAACATTACACTATTCGTAGTAGTACAGGTTTCTAACTTTAGGGTTTGATAAGAGTTTTACATATTGAATAGGGGTTTGCTATTGCTAAAATAAATAGACATGTCAGTAGAAGACCGTAGTTGGATGTACCAAGGGTGGAATGACAATGGTTCTCATTCACAGGAGTGGGTGCAAAACACAAATGATTTCCTAGATTGTGCTTTCAGTTCTGTACATAGTTCTGAAAAATATGGAGTACTTTGTCCATGTTCGGAGTGTGGAAATAGAGTTAAACGGAGGAGAGCTGTCATGACCATGCATTTGTGTAAAAGAGGATTTATGCCTGGGTACACTATATGGACCAACCATGGGGAGCAACCTCATAGCGAGCCAACATGGGAACATGCCAACGATACCGTCGATGGTTTAGATGAAATGTTAGCTGACTTTGGTGATGCAATGCACACGGATAGTATAGGAGATGAACCAACACCTGATGCAAAGGCATTTTATTCCATGTTGGAAGCTTCACAGGAGCCACTCCATGCTTTTACTAGTGTTGCACGACTCACCGCAGTGGCACGCTTGATGGCAATTAAGTCACAACACAATCTTGGTGCAGAATGTGTTAATAAATTATTAAATCTGTTTGATGATGTCCTGCCTGAGAACCATAAAATGCCAAAAACATTGTATGAGTGCATGAGTCTTCTCAAAGGTCTAAAAATGCCATATGTTAGGATAGATGCCTGTGAAAACAATTGTATGCTATACTATGGAACTGAAGATGAAAACAAGGAAAAATGTGATTTCTGTGGAGAAAGTCGATATGTAGATGTTGAACCATCACAAGGGCGTAAACGAAAGCCAATACCACGTAAGGTTCTACGTTATCTCCCACTGATACCAAGGTTGCAGCGGTTGTATATGGAGCCAATAACTGCAAAACACATGCGGTGGCACAAGGAGGGTAGACGTGATAACCCGAATGTTATGAACCACCCCTCTGATGCTGAAGCATGGTCACATTTCAATACGGTCTACCCAGATTTTGCAATGGATGCTAGAAATGTTCGTGTTGCTATGGCTACAGATGGCTTCAACCCATTTGGCTATGGAAAAACCCAATATTCTTGTTGGCCAGTTTTTGTGATTCCTTTGAACTTGCCTCCGGCTCTTTGTATGAAGGAGGAAAATACATTTCTTAGTCTAGTGATTCCTGGACCAGATCATCCTGGGAAGAATATGAATGTCTTCATGCGACCATTAGTTGATGAGATGAAGAAAGCTTGGACAGGAGTACAAACCTATGATAGTTTCTCGAAGAGGAATTTTTCAATGAGGGTTGCATACCATAATTCCATTCATGACTATCCCGGATTAGGCATGTTCTCTGGATGGTCTACACATGGTGGGCTGGCCTGTTATGACTGTATGGCAGATGTGGATAGTACTTGGCTACCAAATGGGCGCAAGTATAGTTGGTTTGATTGCCATTGAAGATTTCTACCACCTGGCCATGCTTTTAGGGACCAAATGAATGCATTTAGAAAGGGGGTAGCGGTGCATGACTTACCTCCACACCGATTAACTGGGCAGGAGGTGCAAGCATACATGAATGAAGTGAAAGATGCATGTTTTGAAGGTTATGGCACTATCCACAATTGGACTCACATCCCGTTCCTGTGGGAGTTGCCATATTTCCCTCAACTTTTGCGCCCACACAACATTGATGTTATGCATACAGAAAAAAATGTAGCAGAAGCTATTTTTTATACTTGTCTTGATATTGCGGATAAAACCAAGGATAATCCAAAGGCTCGCCTTGACCAAGCCTTGTTGTGCAATAGAAGACATCTGAATCTAGTTGAGAAGCCAAATGATAGGTGGGAAAGACCTAGAGCACCTTTTTCCCTAACGAGAGACCAGAAAAAGGATGTTATGCGGTGGTTTATGGACATAAAATTTCCGGATGGATATGTAGCAAACTTAAGGAGAGGGGTAAACATGGATACACTAAAGATAAATGGCATGAAGAGTCATGACTTCCATATATTCATTGAGCGTCTGCTGCCTGTGATGATGCGAGGGTTTGACAAGAATGACATTTGGGAAGCATTAGCTGAGCTAAGTTACTTTTTTAGATTGCTTTGTTCAAAGGAGGTTGATCGTTCCAAGATATGTCTACTTGAAGCAAACATACCTATTGTACTATGCAAATTGGAGAAAATCTTTCCACCCGGTTTCTTCAATTCAATGGAGCATCTTGTAGTGCACCTTCCATATCAAGTTAGGGTAGGAGGCCCTGTAAAGTATACATGGATGTATGGAATCGAAAGGTAACCTTTTGTTGTAGTTCTGTTCTTTATCACTATGCCTTGTCATAGGCAACAATAGATTAATTTGAACTTTCTTATAGGTTGTTGAAAAAGGTTAGGGCAAAAGTCCGTAACAAGGCTCATGTTGAAGGCTCAATAGTAGAAGGCTGCCTTGTTGAGGAGATACCTCACTTCACATCCTTATACTTGCCTCAACTCATATCTAGCTCTCGTAATCGTCCACAACGTTATGCTCCAAATGGTCCTCCGTCTGATTGTACCCTTAGCTTGTTTCAAGTGCGTGGATGGAAGAGCGGTAGAGGCGTGAGCAGGTTTGTAACGGTTGAAGAGTACAAGACAGCGATGATTTATATCTTCACCAACTTGATTGAAATGGATGAATATGTACAGTACGTATATTAAGTTTGTCAAATAAACATATTGACATTTGTCATGACCATAATTTATTATATGTTTAAATCCATAGAAAATTTGAACAAGAGCAATGGAGACGTACAAGACCACCAAATCCGAAACAACTAGAAAATTTACGCATGAATGGTGCTGGCAATGGCAAACCAGATTTGTTGGACTGGTTTAGAAACATGGTACTAGCTGTTTTCTATTTTTTTACTGGTTTAAGCATTCTAATATAATATGAATTACATGTTAGTTTCTATTATAATATTGCAGTGTGACATTGATGCAAGCATACCTAGTGACCTACGTCATTTGTCACGTGGTTGTGGCCTCAAGGTCAAGTCATATGATATTTATGAAATTAATGGGTATAGGTTTAGATCTGAGAAGTATGAAAAATCTAGAGGAAACCTAACTACCACCAACTCAGGGGTGGTTGCGGTTGGTGTTGATGATGGCCACAACAACGAGCTTGAGTACTACGGAATTATCAAAGACATAATTGAGTTAAAGTTTGATGGTGGTAATGAATTCAGCCTTGTTTTGTTTGACTGTCATTGGTTCCACCCAACTAATGGAGTCCGGAAATTAGAAAGGTTCGGACCAGTCGTTTGGCTAAGGAATACGCTCAAAATTTGTTGGAGTGGGGGAGAATGGTACATGCTCACAATGAAAGTATACAAAGGTTTATGGAGGTAAGATGTGTCATATACATCCTTCTATATTCTTTCAAGTGTCAACCTAGCAACTTTATAATTGTGTGTGACCTATATTGTTCAACTGTAGAGCGTTGCTTCCCACACTGGTATGCTAGCCACAATAGTTCCTCCTCCCATGCCTCCCCCACCTTTGCCTCCAATATATACTGCTTTATCTACTCCAAATCCCTCTCAAGGCAATGTAAGTTTCATGATCTGATTAGATGTATAATGTGTTCTTGCAAATTTTAGATGATTGTTTCTGTTCACCATTATTAATTAACATGAGAATTTCTAGTTATTTACTTCAATTTCTTGTTTTTATGGGACTATCAAAATCTGTGGGAGAATGATCCAGTTTGTGAGAGATTACTATCAAAATTTTCTACCTATCTACTTATAAGTTCCACCTAGATATGATGTTTCCATGTCTTGTCCCATGCTGCGAGCTATCATGTTACCCTTGCTATGTTTCTCAAGTCAATATATCAATATGCCCTTGCAAGCACGGCTTTTTCCTGTATTTTTACTTTTGAAAATATATAGTATAATGTAAAAACGTGTCTTGCACGTGCACTGTTACTAGTCACTAAAAGTGGGATGTATAAAAGGAGCAGTGCAATGAATGGAGCAGAATGGTTTCAGCACCTAAATTTGAATTGAGCAGTGCAATGGTTTCAGCACTATATATGGCTAAGACATAGTCTATATATGGCTAAGACATGGTTTCAGCACCCATTAAATTTTCATTGCTATATATTGCTAAGACACCCCTTAAGAAAAAATTTGTTTGCAGCGCTATATATTGTGTGTGAAAAATATAGGCTGCTAAGACACTCCTTAAGAAAAAATATTTTTCTAACTGTTGACTTGCTTACTCTTATAGGCTGGTACCTTTGGATCATCTGTTGGAGCAGAAACTACGGATGAAACAATAAGTAGGATCGCTTCTGGAGTATTTCGTGGCCATACGGATGTCGGTACAAGTGCGGGGGTGAATGAAACTACAAGTGCTGGAGCGAATAGAACTACAAGTGCTGGAGCGAATAGAACTACAAGTGATGTAGGAACATATTCTCCTCCTGACATAGATCAATTTCCGTTTTTTTAGTTGTTAAACTATGAGTTACAATTGTTATTGTCTATTGGATATTTGTTTTAAGTATGGAACTGTGGACTTGAAACTATGAGTTAAAAATATTTGTTAAACTATGAGTTGGAACTATGGATATGTGGTTATGGATTCGATTAAATGAGTACTTCATTATGTGTTCATGTGTGATTTTGAATTAAATATATTTTTTAATTGAATTCAAATCTGAAATGTTATTTCAATTCAAATTTAAATCTGATTTTATTTTTTGTTACATATATTGTTTCCCTAGGGTTCAAGTACCTGGGAAAAGATTCCTAAGGGAATCTACTTTCCACGTAGGACAGGATGGTGCCGTGTGAGGTAGTTTCCCTAGCGCATACAACTCTTAGGGAAATAATCATTCCCTAGGATTTCGGACTAGCACCCTAGGGCAAGGCTGCCTTCCCCGTCGAATTTGTCCCTAGGGCTCTTTCCCCACCAAATACCCCAGGGAAATAGTTTCCCTATGGTTTTTCATCTTTTCCCTAGGATTTTAAACCCTAGGTAAACGTGTAGATTCTAGTAGTGAAGTGACGAAAACGATAAAAAAAAACCCAAATTATGTTCTGAAATTCATAAATTGGACATGGCTTATAAGCTGCAGCTTTAAAAAAAATGGGGGAAGCAATACTACGTCTGAGAAGATGAATATTAATGGAGAGTTTATAGACCACCATAGTGGCTTGTTAGGGGGAGGACTAGCCTAACTAGATGTAGTTAGTTGTTCGCGCAGACAAGAATGCATGAATGAGGTGGTCAAGGAGGTCAAAGGCAGACCGGGACTTGTCAATTATCATGAATAGATAAAATGGGACATATAACCATTATTTTCAGTAGTTTGTAAACAAATGGATGTTTCCTTTTTTTTTTACTTCTTTTTGGCAGAGGCAACCAAGATACTCCCCTCATACCTATTTGATCACCTTAATTATAATTCTTTTTAACAAGACAAATAATTAAAGAACTAACTTCTCTGTATTTTATTTAATGTAAGTATACGGTGAGAAAAAAAGTTAAAGAACATACAGGCTTTAACTCTTTCGCATGCATTCATGCATAATTAATTTGTATGCATAAATGTTATATATCGGCACGGCAAATGAAGATGTTAGAATTATGTGATGATAAATTTAGAAATTCTTGTTTATATGATTATTTGTAATTATAATTGACGAGAGGCAAAATAAAACCTTTTTGTTACTAGTATAGTAGTACGAGATATATAGGTACGTATAGGTGGAGGGGTGGTCCAGTCGTTGATGCGTGGAATGAGTGGTTGCCGCTTGCAATTGATGATATTTGTTTTGTTTCTTTGCCCATTGAATTGAATTATACAAGGGCAGGGTTGGTGGTAATGATAATGACAGTGGCCGGCCGACATGTGGGCCCGTGTAGGACTGGGGTCCCGGCCCCATTATTGTACGCAGCGTCTCCTCCTCTTGTACATATCTATCTATCTCACCACTGTTGCATTGCTAGCTAGACTTGTTTCTCTTCTTAATTAATTGATTAGTTATAGCTATAATTAATGGATATACACACACGAATCCATCCCTGCTAATAAATTCATGAAAGAGCGAAGCATGACTAAACTACTCCTTACTATACGAAAGGAGATCCTCTGTGGGGTACGTTCAACCGAACAAATACAATCAGGCAGCAGCACGTACTATACGACTACGTACGTACGGGATATGAACCTCCATTTTTTTGATTCATATGTAGTACTACGTCGTACGTACGTACGTACCCCCTCTGTTTTAGTTTCATATAGTATGTAAGAGTTTGGAAAATAGCTCAAGTAATTTTGGTGCAATTTGTTTCGAATATAGATGGCATTAGAAAAGACTACTAGTTACCACTAACTTTGTGAGCGAGATGACATTCAGTATTTTACAATTTGAACAATCAGAAACAAAGACAACAAAGTGACTGGAAGTTGTAAAATGATTTGTATTTAGAAAAAAAAGGATATGTCAAAGCTAAAACCGGAGCACATTGAGATTAGAGAGAGTATTAAGTATATATTACTCGAGTGTAAAATAAAGCTCGGCCACAGAGCATGAGTGTGTATCGCAAATGGAGCTGATACGCGCAGTAATAAAAAAGGGTGGCTGCAAAGAGAAAAGAGGCTACTCCAGTAGAATATACAGTTGTAGCTCCAAGAAATGAAGTCAAAAGAGATTAATAAAGGGTGGGCAGCGCGTGTGTTGCATATGCTGTGCTGCCGGTTGATCCATGGATATCAGTCATGCACCTGCCTGTATGTAACGTACTGCTGCTGCTGCTGCGCGTCGCGACTCGCGTCCTCTTTCACAGAGTTGCTGCGCTGCAAGCCCTGCCCTGCCCTGCCACGCCATGCCACTGCCAGCGCGCATCGCATGGCCAGTTTTGCCACCACCAAGCGCGCTCTCTCCCCTGCAAAAGGCACAAGAAACTGCATCCAAAAGGAAGTCTAGGCATAGAAACATCTGGAGAGTAAAAAAGAAGGAAATTTCTGTGTACAGTAGATAAAACAAACAATTGCAACTCGTTAAATATTGAATTAGGAGGAATTGGGAAATGTTTGTTTTACGCTGGTTGAATCCCGAACTAAACCATTCACTTCAGTTTGAACCTTAATTTGAATCACAAAGTAATTTTGGGTAATCTATAAGTGACTTGCAAAAGTAGCCAAAGGCTGAAACCAGTATATATATATATGTGTGTATATATATATATATATATATATATATATATATATATATTAAAAAAGTAATAGAAAGACTTAAAAGACCTATAAGAAATTCCATTTCCACTATGAAGTGCTTATAATCTACTGCTATGACTGACATAAAGCATAGGTGGTCCATAAAAAATCATTACAGGGTATACTTAAAAAGACCGTAATGGTGGTGGTTGTTCCTACAACAAAACAAAAAAAAAGAATGAAAACATAAAACATATTTTCGGGCAGGCCACTAAACTTTGTTCATTTCCCACAAAATTTATCAAGTTTGGAGCACTCCAATCTTATGGAATGACAGAACTTACTGTATCGATGTTGCCAATTTCTTTATTTGAATCTTCTGCAACAATTTGCACCGCAGTTGAAGAGTGGAAGCATGCAGCCATGCAGGGGGCATCAGGTCTGCACTGCAGGCCAAAACGGATTGACACCACATACATGCTACTATGTTATTATCGGGTTCCATTATTTGACAACACTGAACGGAACAACGGCCTATTGTGATGCCAGCGTTAAGCAGTGTTAGCAGACAAGGTAATACTGTTTAGCTTCACAAAAGTGCTAGCGGAGGCACTGGAGTTAAACAGACTTGGTGTAGATGTGCGCTATTCAACCAGGAAAAGCTAGCTAGCAAACAATATTGTTGCAACAGGAAAATTAATAATGCAGTTGAACCCCATAGTACAGCTAGGAGGTCAGTAATTTACTCATGCATGACACGCTTGGCAGACAAGAACTGCAGGTGTTGAGTTTTTTTAAGGGAGGAAAATGTACCTCACAACTCACCACTTCACCAGGGCAGGAGATATCATCGACTATGGTTACAATCACCCAGAGTGTCTGCAGGCAGCACCATTTCTGTCCCCTGCAATCAAAAGGTTCAACAAAGTTTGTGCAGGCCAATTACTACAAAACTACCAAACACTGTAGTAAACAACAATGAATTCCCTCCTGCTAGCCAACAATGATGCAAGTTAAATCACTCTTATCTTATGTAGCCCTTCGGCTCTTTGCGTTGCACGTACCTCATGGCATTGCCGAACAGAGGATTTTAGCTGACTTGACCTGCTGATTAGTTGCGACGTTGCTTGGGTTCGCCATTTGTTTGCTCGCCCAAAAAGAAGTTAATTTCCTGACCTGACCAGCCAGTTTTCATTACATTCTGGGCAGCTGCCCTTCTCTGTTAAACTGACATGTAACAGTAGTAATAGCTTCTAACACGAGGAAGGTTACAGCCGCTACTGTTGTCTTCTATGGGCCTTCAGGTCAGCACCTACAGTGCCAATCTGAATCAAAGGTTGATCAACTTTATCAAGATCGTACAACCATTTATAGACAGAAAGCAAAAAGAATGACAACTCAAGTTAGATATAGTAGCAGTAAAAGAAAGCACAAGAGCACCGTACTGAACATCAAGTCGACACAGGATGCATTCCAAGAAAAGCAACAGGGAATCGAAGCAATATGTTCATTACAATACCAATTTGACTGATATAAGATATCCTTTTAGACTCACAAAAACAGTAAACAAGGTGTTCTATCCAATTCTTCTTTGGTTATGAGATGTACTGCAGGCAAAGTAGTCAACACAAGTTTGATGACTATATACATATATCGTGAAGCGTATGTTTTTATATCTCTCTGTAAAGGTTGAGCCTGTTGGTGCCGCCAAGCATCCTATCAACGACAGTCGCTCCTTGGCTTGGAGAGGTAATATCTGACGAATCTCCTCCGATTTGCAAGGAGGAGAGCGCTTGAGCTGCTATGAAGCCTGGGCATGTAACTGACTGGTGGAACATTCCTTGATAGCACGGCGCCTGCAACTGCAAGTCCCTCACCTCTACCCAAGATGGCAATGGCTGGCCAATCCCCCAATCAATACACCTCCCTTTGGGAGCATAAACATGATCAGCGCACATCGGCCCATCAGGAGGATAAATATCAGCGCCTTGTGCATCCACGGCGAAATCAAAACCAGCCGAGTGACCCCAATGGTTGCATCTTCTGTGCTTGTTTAGCATCAAATGGCAGGGTTCATCGGAGTCCTCACCAATGAGGACATGAAGAGCAACTGCTTCAGCTATCGCAGCACCTTCCTCGTCCAGCCTTTGCTGTTCTTCCCTCTTCTTCTGCTTCTTCTTTTCCAGCTCAGAGATTATGGCAGCGGAGTTTGCAAGCGCTTTCTCCAGCCGCCGTCGCTTCTTCTCAGCCTGCTTCTGGCGATCTAACTCATCCTTGGCTTGTTTCTTCTTACCTTTCTTCAAGACTTTGCTCGCCTGATTGACTGCAGCCTTTTCCATGGCAAACCGTGCCTGCTATCGACTATTTTCAGCTAAAGTCCACTAGTAACTGTAATTACGGGAAACCGAAAGCTTGAAATTTCATTCTTTGGACTGAGCCAGAAACCAAAATACCACTAGCGCTAAAAACAGGCGGTGCAGGATGCTACACCCACTCAGGTCTGAATGAGTATCTTATCTTGCGGAAGATGCAGTCCCAAAAGGAGACAACAGGTGAAAGCAGGAGGGAGAAATGGTAGGCGGTTGCTATTTCATCCGTTGGTAAGGTTGTGAGAGGCTCCTGACCCATCTTAGTAGCACCGGAATTGAGGGAAAACCACAGCCGACCAGCTCATAAGAATGTTTGTTATACTGCATCAGGAGGAGAAAAAAAAACAAGCAATCACCTTAGTCAAATTTACATTTACAGAGAGTTGTAAAGATAACATGATGTGACTAGTAGAGTTGTGCAAATTGACATGATGAGGGTTATGCGTGGAGGACCGAACAGTTGTTAGACAAAGCTAAGCGTCTTGACATGTAAAAGGAAAACCTATTGTTGTTGCAACTGATGGTAAGATGTACGAGCAGGAGGTGATTATATAAAGCAAGCAGTAAAAAGAGGTATAATTCGTGATGACGGGCACAGAGATGAGTCAATTCGAGGGAACAAACTAACTAAGAAAGAATTCATTCAGGTTGAGGGAGTAGGAGATGAGATTCAGATCCCTAAGATAGCTAGCTAACAGCGGATAATCCCCGAGCCCTAACCCCTGAACAAGTCATCAACAAGCAAACCAGGAAGCAATTCGGGTGGAGATCGAAGCGAATTCGCGCGCAAGCAGGTGAATTCGGGGAGAGATGGAATTGAATTACCTGGAAGGCAGGGAGCAGAGGGAGGAATCAGCGACCACGACGAGACGGGAGGATGAAGAGGAGGAGATGGGATCGAATTGTGTGGATCTGCGCCGACGACGAAGGAATCAATCGAATTTTCCTTACAACCTCGCCCTTCACCTCGCCTCAAAGGAAAAGGAGGAGGAAATTTCGATCGAGGATTTGGGGATTTTGTCTCCTCTTCCTTAACACCCAAGGTCTCTCTCCTCTTCATCTCATCGGAGGGTGATGGAGTGGAGCACGTGCGCACAACGTGTCCGATTGACTGTAGCGTGGGCCGTCGTGGGTTGGGCCGAATCCACTATTGGCCCGGGATTGCATTCCTCTGCGCTATTCTGCAATAGAGATTTTACGTTGCTCCATTCATTGCAATAGAGATTTTACGTTGCTCCATTCTGCAACTTAAAAATTGCATTGAAATGAGCGCATAACAGTACTCCATGGATTTTTAGTAAACTGAGAAAAACAGTAACTAAAAACATGCTTCGTCAAGCTTTTCAAATGGATGGCAAGCATGTAAGATGATTTTAACCAAAGAAAAGGCCTATGGAGTAGCTTATTTTCAGCAAGTTAAGGAAAATGACTTCATATTGGCTGTTCTGGGATGTCTGCAAATTTAAGTCATCTATAATAAAAACTACCCACAAAAATATCTTGAAAGCAAAGTATAGACGTACCTTTTGCTTGCTCTATCACTTCAGATTAGCAGTTACTTTTCCCTTTTCCATGCTCTACACCAGATCACAGAAGAAAAAAATAAATTACATGCCATAAACAACTCAGGGACATCGTTTTGGTGCATGAACGAAGCATTATTTGGTTTGGCCTGTACAGACTCCATAACACAAGCCTGATACACAAAACACAAATTGGTTTGGTCCGTATATTGGAGATTAATTAGTAATTAACCTGATTTCAGTCCGAGATTGCGACAAAATGGAGGAGCACATTGATCCTCTGCACCACTGCACCCACTCCCCAATCATTTCTTATCCTTATAACAGACTGGTCAAACAAATTAAGGACGACGGACGGAGGCAGCAATGACAGCGGAGGCTCGGTTTTACGAAGGACGAGGGGGTCTGGCAGTTTTCGATGCCGAAGAGGTGGTGGCCGAGGTTGCCCTCATGGCAGTGAAGCTAGCGGCGACGGTTTCACGGTGCGTTGGTGGCTCTAGCGGCGGCGACGCGTGGCCAAAGAGCGCAGGCGAGTGGCGGAGCTTGGGTGTGAGGTATAGAGGGTGTTTTGGATCGTGGGGAGCTCGGGCAAGTTGGGAAAATTGAGAGGGGAAGCTTGGGGAAGGTTTTTATAGGCTCGGGAGCTGCAGATTGAAGGCGAGAGAGGCGGATTCGCCGGGCGGAGTGGGGGCGCCGACATGAGGAGATGACGGCGGTTTAGCGCCGATTGCCGCGAGAAAGTGGGAAAGATTTCGTGTTCTTCCCACTCTTTTGTTTTCTCAACCCGCGTATATAAAAAATACTCTAAATGTTGTTACAACCATCTAAAATAAGTAGAACATACTGTACTACTTCGATACGATAAAACAATTTATTTGTCTGGAAATACCCTGTCCTGTCTGTCTTTAAGTGTGTTTATTTCCTAGACACTTTTAGGCTAGCAATCAATATTTTTTAAAATTTTTCTTTACCACTTAGACATGAACCATACATATACTTTTTTTTATTTTCTTTCATAACGTAGTTGTGATGTAGACGTCATGTTAATCAAAATCATCCTAAAAATTCAAGGAGTTATTTTGTCCTAGTTTTAATAATACTTGGAGAAGTGAGCTGTGAGATACCGATTTTGCGGTTGACCGGTACGAATCAGATTCGGTCAATAGTTGAGGGAATGAAAATAGACATTTTCTATAACGGCCTGCATGTACGATACAGTACCTTTACGGCCCAGTATAAGACGGGCCCGTTCGTAAGCTACATTGCAGTTCTGGCGGAACAAATCGTTCCGGGCCGGCCGAGCCCATGTAGAAGAATAGAAGTGGCCTCTTCTCTTCCTCCTCCCTCGCGGCGGCTCACTAGCTCCTCCCCTCTTCTCATCCAGCTCCGCCGCGCCGCAAAAACCCTAAACCCTAGTCTACCCCTCCCCGCCGCCGGCCGCCGGGACGTCACCATGGCGGACGCCGTGCAGTACCGCCTCGAGCGGATGTCCGACGAGCTCGACGACCTCGAGCGCCGGGGCCTCTTCACCCGCGCCGAGCTCGCCGAGGTCGTCCGCCGCCGCCGCGACTTCGAGTTCCGCCTCCGACGCCGCTCCCCGCTCCGCTCCGACTTCCTCGACTACATCGCCTACGAGCTCCGCCTCGACGCCCTCCGCGACCTCCGCAAGCGCGCCATCATACGCGCCACCCCCGATACCAACGACCACGATGCTGACGCCACCGACAACCACAACGACAACAGCAAGAAGAAGAAGAGGAAGAAGGGCAAGGCTAAGAAGTGGAAGAAGTCCGTCTCCGACGTCGCAGGCGTCCTCCGCGTCCTCGGCATCTACAGGATGGCCACTGTCAGGTACAAGGGGGACCTCGACCTCTGGTTCCGCTACCTCGAGTTCTGCCGCGACAAGCGCCATGGTCGGATGAAGCAGGCAAGTCTCCCCCGAACCTTCCGACCTTGCTGTCCGATCCAGTCCATTAGTTCTTCTCAATAGTATGATACTGATGATGCTGCGGTATTGCCTTGTTGAATCAATTTTAATGGCTTTTCCACATGCGGCTCTTGAGTTAACCGTAGTGAGGGACACGGACAACCAACTTTAATCACTTCTTTATGAATGAATAGGTTCATTTCATCTCTTTGTCTCTGTTTGACCGATAAGAATTCTATTACAGTTGAAACCTTTTTGTGCCCTGAATTTGAGTTTGGTATCGAGTGAAGTTGCATGCCTCGCAGCAAGTAGTTAGGCCAAACGCATTGCTTATAGAAATTTATATATTACGTTGGGAATTTCACTTGCACTTCTGGTTGTGCATCAGAAAAATACACTATAGATAGTTGACTGCTGAAGGCAATAAAGTCATGACCCCACTTATCGTTGAAATTGGAAAAAAAGTTTTTTCCTGAGATTTTCCCACCCAATAACCATTGTCTGGTTCATGGTAGATTACCGTGCAATCCTGAATATGACATAGTCTGCACTGGTGTCACTGGCTATGCGTCGCGAAAATGGTATGGGATTACAGCGCTGCCACTAAACAGACCCCACATCTAGCTATCACTGGAGCTGTTGTGTTGTGCACTGTTTGTTAAGGCAGTTGCTGGGACAGGGTAGGCCATAGAAAAAGAAATTGTTCAATGCTCACCAGTCCAGATCCGGTAAACGTTAAACTACCAGGCATTCACCTGTCGAAGGGTAAGACAAAAAAGCTGTTGTGGAAGCGGTTGGTTTTATGTCTCATGGAATTCATTGTTTAAGTTTTCACAACATTTGAGCTAAGAAAGAATAATGACCTCCCTAGTCCAGTGTACTTGATTGAGACCTGATGTATTCCGAAGACTACACAATATGCGTAGAAATATAGTCATAACTGGCAAAAGGTTGGAGCTTTTGAAGTTTTTTAAATTGTTTTTTTTCCTTTTGCAAATATGGAATGCAGATTAACACATTAGCCAGAGCTTGAAAAGCTATTTAGAGTTGAAACTTTTCATTTTTGGTTCTTGGATGTAGATGTTATCTTAAATTTTAGTATGACTTGATGCCTGTTTGTCCATTTGTTGTGTATTTATGTGCCCCTGTTTCATGCCATATCTTGTTTGAACTTCTCCTCTGATGATTTGTAAACATGTGTATATATTTTTTTGGAATGCTAACATTAAATTGATCTCACTATTTACTAAATTTACATATCTCATGTTCATTGTATTATTTTTCAGGTTTTGGCACAAGCTATTCGTTACCACCCCAAGGTTCCTGGGCTCTGGATCTATGCAGCAGCATGGGAATTCGATCAGAACTTGAATGTCGCTGCAGCACGTGCTCTTATGCAGACTGGTCTTAGATCTTGTCCAGAATCAGAGGATATGTGGATTGAGTATCTTCGCATGGAGCTTACCTATCTTAACAAGCTTAAGGCTCGAAAGGTTGCTCTTGGAGAGGATGTGAAGACACTGCAAAAGAAGAACGATGATGCAAGCACTTGGAAAGAGGAAAATAAAGAACTGTTCATGTCACTGAATGAACAAGATGAAAATCCTGAGGACTCTGGCTCGCAGGGAGTTGCTTTGGAAGGGAAGGAAGACCTATTCTGGCAGCAAGGGCTGCTAATCATTCAAACCATATACCATGGTGCTACGGAAGCTCTTCCTTCAAGCTTAACCTTGCGGAAGAAATTCTTGGAGATATTAAATAGTGTTGACCTAGCACATTCTGATGAACTGAAGGTAGAGGTCATGGATGACCTGAAGAAAGACTTCTCTGACAGTGAGGATTACTGGGATTGGCTTGCTAGACTTCAGCTTAGTGACTCAACTAGTTCCAGTAATTTGAATAGAAAGGAAGCTTTATCGAATAAATTGAACAAATCCATACAGGTAAAAGCTCATCGTTTGGTTATTTTTATCTGTCACTCTATCTTGCCTGCTTTCTTTGGGAGAAAAAAGACGGATTGTCGATTAATGCAACCTGCCCCAGGCTTACTGCAGTACATAATAATCAAAATCAATATCTAAACATTTCAAACTATGTTTTTGTATTGTAGGTGTATGATGAAGCTGTCAGGAGGTTGCAAACTTCCAGAATGTATTCCCTGTATGCAAAATTTTGGATGGGTGTTCTGTTTGCTGATACAGAAGATTCCATCTCATTGTTTCATGGTGGTGAATTTGATGCTTCAGGGTTCACTTCATGCATACTGAAAGTCTATCAAAATGCCGAATCAAGTGGTTGTCTTACTGAAGATCTTGCTTGCCAATATGTATCTCTTTATTTGAGACTTGGAGGATTGGAGGAGGCACCTGCAAGATTAGAGGAGGCTAGGAATCTTGCCAAAAAGCTCTGCAATGGTCCTCTTTCACATGCTGCGGATCTGTGGAACCTGAGAGCATCTATTGAGATGAAGTTACTTGCTACTGCTACTGGCAGTTCTTCGTTCAGCAAGGAGAACTTGAGTTGTCTATTTGATCTATTTAATGTTGCACTTCCAAAGTTACCCATACCTGAGGCTGAGGAATTGTGGCACACGGTATACACCCGTCTCGATCTTTCTCACTGACCGTTGTCCCCTAATTTCAGTTTTTTGTTCCCATGTGTTATCTCTGGACTCGTTTCACAAATTTTTATTCTGCTCCTCTATTTTCACTTTGATTATGTTTCATCTATTTTTTATTTGTTTCTTTTACCTTTAATGATGCAATGTATTTATATAGTAGTTGCTTGGATGTATTTAATATGTTTGACTGCTTGTACTAATTTCTACTATCTATGATGAGTGTAATTCATTACTCTCTGCATATTGTTCAAAAGCTTGTTGTAATTCGTTTCAGGCCATGAAATTGTTTTCTCATGAGAAGGTTTATTTTGAAAAGCTGGTGAAGTGTGCGATGTTATCATTAAGTTCTGCTGGTGGGAATAATTGTGGAGCTTCGGTTTCTTCTGCTATTGTTGGATGGGTTTTACAAAGAGACGGTATCAGGCAAGCTAGAAAGATGTATAAGAGGTATGAAATTTATGTTCCTTGAATGAAATATTGCTGTAGTATTGTTAATTGCATGAATTGAATGTGCTTTTCTGCAAGATGTGGAGTTTTGTCCATTAGGCAAGTAGGGTTGTCTTTGAAACTGAGCCAAGCGTGCTATGAATTCTCATTGCATGTAGATTCTGTCTTTTGTTTATGAATGATAATCCCATATGTTTCAGATTCTGTCTTTTGTTTATGAATTATAAGTGCACATAGATTCTTCTAGAAACATGTGTGATTCATATGTATTGTCTGAGTAAGCATGTTTCTGACACCTCTGCATTAATGCAGATTTCTGGCTTTACCACGTCCAAGCTTCAAGTTCTTCCAGTACTGCATAGAGTTGGAAACAAACCTTGCATCAACCGGAAACGAAGACAGCCTTGTGAATGCTCATAAGCTGTATGATGCAGTACTCGAACTATATCCCCAGGAAAGAGATCTTTGGAGGAACTACTACAACATGGAGCTGAAGGTGAGATTCCATATCGCTTATATCCTCATTTGACGGCACTTTTAATCATGATCAATTCGATATCTGTTTTTGCTGACATTACATTCAAAATGCGCATGGACAGGTGGGAACATCAGAAACAGCAAATGCTATATACTGGCGCGCGCGTAAGGTGCTTGGTGATTCCACTGCCCTGGACATTCCCCACAGCTAGCAATGTGTGACTTTGTGTATCATGTAATATCATTTTTGATCTGATTTAATTATTTTGTTGTTTAAGCGTATCAAGTCAAGTTGGGTGGTGGAAGAAAATTTTGGCTAGTTTGTCTGTTGGATTTGTGTTATGAGCCCCTTAACTAGGGTGAAAATTTACATGCTCTGTATGATTGCCAATTAAAAGCTTGTACAGATACGGCGATAGTGGCCGATCACCGAAACATGACATGTTATTGGTGTTTGTGTCATTTTAGTTTGTGCCAAGCTTGCCTTGACAAAAATAGGCTGGCCCAAAGAATTTATCATCTACTTCAGTTGAATGGCTATGGGCATTTCCTTGTCTCGTATTCAATCCTTTGGCCAAATATCGACAGCCGAAACTTTGCGTTAGACAGAAATCTGCTTTTAAAGAGCTGACGTAGTGAAGTGCATCTCATCAGCCTGATACCTCCTCATGGCGTCGAGTCCAAGGCTCCTACTGTGCTGACCGGCCACCCCGTCGTTGTGGTGGTCACCGTCACCGGGAAGCTCCGGCGAGGACAGGACAGGCCATCACGGGTGAGTGCATGGCGTCCCTGTTTGTACTGTGCTTAAAAAACAACAATAACAATTCCGTACGGTTATGATAATTCGTGTTTGTACTGTGTTTAAAAAATAATAACAATACTGCACAATTATGATAATTTGATTGTCAAATCTTTCTAATTAACACGAGAGCTTCCTTAGATAGATGTGTAGGTAGTAGATGTTTAGAAGTTGCTAACAAATTAAATCTACATGTAAAAAGAAATCATATATGTAAGGGAATAGTTGTTCAGGCAGGTAAAGTAAAATCTTAATAATTTGACAGTGCCATAATAATATAATACATTTTTCAATAACAGAAAATTATCTAACCTGATACATGTCATCCTCTTGTCTTCTAATGGGCTATATTCTTGAGCAAGCATGATATTAGAGATCTGTCTTTTATTCCATTTTTAGAATGGGTGTTACTATAATATTTTTCAAAAAAATAAAAATCCCAATCCATAGACTGAATATGTAACGTCATCTTGCTTAGAATTATTCAGTCCATAAAGAAAAGGCCCATAAAGAATAGGCCGGTCCAATGAGGTTTTAGTACGCTCAAATTGGGTGGCCCAAGAGGCCCATGAGGCCCATGAGGAGCAGCAGGAGTAGTAGTAGATGGCGCACGGGCACCACTAGCTCGTCACCTGCTCTCTCTTCCACTCAATCCAATCCAATCCAATTAATACAATCCTCTTCTCTCCTTGTCGCGAGTCACACACACACACACACGCACACACATGGCCGCCGTGAACACAGTGTCGTCGCTGCCCTGCAGCAAGGCCGCCGCCGTATACGTACCCGGAGCTCCGAGGCCGTCGACCTGCTCCGTATTCTACCCTCGTTGGTCGAAGCGCAGCAGCGGCGGTAATGGCGTGCGGGCGCAGGCGTCGACGACGGAGACGACCACTGCGCCGGCGGCGGAGGTGAAGGCCGAGAAGGTGTCCAAGAAGCAGGTGGATGGCGTGGTGACGAACAAGTACAGGCCCAAGGAGCCGTACACGGGGCGCTGCCTCCTCAACACGAGGATCACCGGCGACGACGCCCCCGGCGAGACCTGGCACATGGTGTTCAGCACCGACGGTGAGGTCCCCTACCGCGAGGGGCAGTCCATCGGCGTTATCCCCGACGGCATCGACAAGAACGGCAAGCCCCACAAGCTCCGACTCTACTCCATCGCCAGCAGCGCCATCGGGGACTTCGGGGACTCCAAGACGGTAACCCTATATCGATCTAGTCCATGTAAAACTAAATGCATACTCTGATCAAGTCTCAACTAATTGAACATATCCGTTTTATCCGTCAGGTATCGCTGTGCGTGAAGAGGCTGGTGTACACCAACGATCAGGGAGAGATCGTGAAAGGAGTCTGCTCCAACTTCCTATGTTAGTCTGTCTTGCATGTGTAATCGCAGCAGCGGATTACATTACGTTACGTTACGTTACACGAGCACTGCGCTGAGGCTGGATAACTTACTACTAATTTAGGTGACCTGAAGCCTGGTTCGGATGTGAAGATCACTGGTCCAGTGGGGAAGGAGATGCTGATGCCTAAGGACCCCAACGCCACCATCATCATGCTGGGCACCGGCACCGGCATCGCTCCCTTCAGGTCCTTCCTGTGGAAGATGTTCTTCGAGGAGCACGATGACTACAAGTTCAATGGGCTCGCGTGGCTGTTCCTCGGCGTGCCCACCAGCAGCACGCTGCTGTACAGGGAGGAGTTCGAGCGGATGAAGGAGATTGCGCCGGAGAGGTTCCGGCTGGACTTCGCGGTGAGCCGGGAGCAGACCAACGCCGCCGGTGAGAAGATGTACATCCAGACCCGCATGGCGGAGTACAAGGACGAGCTGTGGGAGCTCCTCAAGAAGGACAACACCTACGTCTACATGTGCGGTCTCAAGGGCATGGAGAAGGGCATCGACGACATCATGATCGACCTCGCGGCCAAAGACGGTATTAATCTCCTCCTCCTTCTTCTTCTTCTTCGCTAATCTCCCTCTCTCTATTCGGTTCCGGTCCTAATTACTTGCACCGTGTACAACCATACATATATAATATAATAGGCATCGACTGGCTGGACTACAAGAAGCAGCTGAAGAAGGGGGAGCAATGGAATGTGGAAGTCTACTGATCTGATCGATCATGCATATACAATACATCACATATTTATATAGGAAGGAGTATGCAGCATGGATGTTAATAATTAATTCCTTTTGATCTCGATTTCCATGCGCGACGTACCCTGCTATGCTTCCTCTCCATACCTCGACATCCTGTTGTACTGTACTCCATCTGATCTGATGAGATGCCATCCATCCATGTAGATATTATACTGACGATTCGTCGACTATAAGTGGTTCCCATTTTCTGCTGTATTTTGACAACTTTGGTGATGGATGAGTATGCAGTATTTATGCGCAAGTGAATTATAATTTATAAAATTGCTGGGCTGCTTCATTACAAGTCCCGTGTGTTAATTGGGCCCATCCATCATCATTTAACGGCCCACCAGAAAGCCTAGGCGCAATTTCGCATAAACCCTAAGGCCGTGGGTGTCACCTATATAAAGCGGAAAACGACGCCCACTAGTCTCCTCCTTCCACGCCGCCGCCGCCGCCGCCGCCGCATCCGCATCACCGCCGGAGAGAGAGAGAGAGAGAGCGAGAGAGATCCGCCTCAAGCGATGAAGACGATCTTGGCGTCTGAGACGATGGAGATCCCCGAGGGGGTGACGGTGCAGGTGGCGGCGAAGGTGGTGACGGTGGAGGGTCCCCGCGGGAAGCTGACCCGCAACTTCAAGCACCTGAACCTGGACTTCCAGCTGCTGGAGGTGGAGGGCGTGCGGAAGCTGCAGGTGGACGCGTGGTTCGGCACCCGGCGCACCATGGCCGCCATCCGCACCGCCATCTCCCACGTCCAGAACCTCATCACCGGCGTCACCAAGGGCTACCGCTACAAGATGCGCTTTGTCTACGCCCATTTCCCCATCAACGCCTCCATCACCAACTCCAACACCGCCATCGAGATCAGGAACTTCCTCGGCGAGAAGAAGGTCCCTCAACCTATCCTCCTTTCCCTTTCTTTTGGGTTACCAGCACATGATTGATGAAACTGAATCGCGCAATGTGTTCTTCTCCACTCTACGATTACACGCCTCTATTACTTGAAACACCTTTACTTGATCGCAACCAGTAGCTGCAAATATTTGATTTATGCCTCAGAGATTACCTGTTTAGGCTACATTCAGCTCCTGATTGCTGCTCTAGTTAGTCTTGCAACACAAAATGCTGATTCTGTTAAAAACACATTATTAGGGACCGCTTGCACATAGATCATTTGTGCCATGCTGCATAAGCTATTTGCTTTGTCATGCAATATTCTCATATTCGTTATACACCATATAGATATGTGGTTTAGACTCTTGAAAGGCAAATCTTTCTCTGGCCTTCAACATTGCTTCACATTCATTCAGTATATAGTTTGGAAATCATAGACAATAATGTCATGACATCCTTTGTTTCCTCGAATAGGTGAGGAAAGTTGACATGCTTGAGGGTGTAACAATTTTGCGTTCTGAGAAGGTCAAGGATGAACTGGTCCTTGATGGCAATGATATCGAGCTTGTCTCCCGTTCTGCAGCACTGATTAACCAGGTTAGGTTTCTTGCAACCCTGTATTTCTTAGTTTTGTGAATGTGTGCTATTTACGATGAACCTGTAAATCACAAGACTTGGTTATGTCAGACTGTACTACTTTCATTTGCTGCTGTATAATAGAGTAGGTGTTCTGTGTGCATATGCTGTAAGATTCTATATATTTGTTAGAGTTCGTTCATGCTTTCCAAATTGGATGTATACCAGTTAAGATTCTGCTCCTACCTGACTATCACCAATAGGTGGTGATGTCTTTGCTACTCTGTGCTGCACAAGTCTCATCTTGTTAGGTGTTTTAACTACCGGATGCTTCTTAGTTGATCTCTGTCGTAAACCATGTCTGTTTCCTTTTTGCTCCCAACAGAAATGCCACGTGAAGAACAAGGATATCAGGAAGTTCCTGGATGGTATCTATGTCAGTGACAAGGGCACCATCACTGAGGACCAGTGAGCTGCATTTCCTTACTAGCTGTAGCAAAACCTGTCCTAGAGAGAGTGCACAAGAACCTTTTTCTGCTGTGTTTTTGAGTCAAATCACAAGTTCATTGGACACTGAAATTTTGTACTACTGGGTTAGGATGATATGTAATTGGGAGCATGTGCTCCTATGGTATCCTTGTTGTTTGTGAGAATGTTTCTGTGTTTATTTCTCTTGATGGATCGTTCTTACACCGTTGAAAGAACCTGCAAGTTGGGTTATTATCTCGTCGTCGTTGGTTCTGCTGCAGCCTGGATTCCTAATGTTCCATGGCTTGCCTTGCCAGTGTTGTGCTCAGGCTAGCTGTAAAATCGTTTGTTTTTACTAGTAGGAGTAGCACTTTAGTGTGTGTGCAGCTGGAACATGACAGCAGCACTTGCTGGGACTCTTGTGGTCGACACCTGGCAACATAGTTAATGCTTTGCCTGAGACATAGTATACGTACATGAAGACGAAACATGCAAAGGAAATCCATGAGATCACATGTAAATCCGAGATTGTCATGTCAAGACGCAATATAAAGAGCGATACGACAATCTCAACCCGAGATTGCCGAATCATCAGGGCTATATGTTGTGCAGAATTGGATGGACGAACGGAAGGCCGCTTCTACATCAGTGCGAGGAAAGTACGCGATATGTAGCAGCATAGGACAATATATATAGGTATATGATCATCTGATACTGGCATGTATTCCCTTGTCTGGAAAACTTACAAAATCGACTACTTATCCTTGACTAGATCGATGGCATCTCTATCAGTAACAGTCTTCTTCTTCTTCCCTTCGCTGCAGGTAGGGAGCGACAAGAGAGAGCGTACCTGACGATGGCAATGGACAGACTTTGATTGAGTAGCTGCTATGCTAGATCATGTAATGCTTCAGCAATGGCTACAGGTTAGCATCTAATGCTCATGCTCTCAAGGAACAATTCATTGTCCTTTGTTCTTACCCCAACATCAGCAGAATGACACTAGGACCAGTCAGTAGTCGTGCACTTTGTACCAATATTCCTCAGCTCACGCAATCCGATCATGCATATATAGCTTGCTTGTTCGGTTGTTCCACTGTTCCGTGAGGAGGCTTCTGTTGCTGCATCAGCAAAGTGAGGCTCTGCTTGCCAACCTATTGCATTGCCACCTCATATGTATGTAAGTTTGTATATGAACTAGCTAGCTAATGACCTGACACCGAATCAAAATGTTCCATTCAAGATAGCTACATGTGTGGCATTGCATTGTTCCACCTTCAGCCAAACTGCGTATATAAGCAAGCTAGCTATAGGGGGACTAAGCACTCTAGGCTTACCTACCCTACCCCTTCAGGCTTCAGCTGTTCAGTGCAGAGACCCAGAATGAAGTGGGTGGAGTTTCTCAAGCCAGTAGTCGCAATGCTGGTGTTTGACACGCTCTTCGCGCTGATGACAGCATTGGTCAAGAAGGCATTGGCTGATGGGTTAAACCACGTTGTCTTTATCGCCCTACGCCAGTTTGTAGCGGCAGTCCTGCTCGCCCCAATTGCTTATTTCAAAGAAAGGTTTGTGGCAAGTAGCCTCATATGATCTAAAGTGTCTTATCAGGCTCTGAATTTCTTGTGCAAAGTTTGTTTCAGATGATGTTTAGCACCTGGTAACAATGTGCATGCAAGTGCCTGAAAGATGAGAGATACCACTTGTTATATCATTCCCATTTCTAGTAGTTACTAGTGCAAAGTATTTGAAACTCCGGTGGTGATTCATCGTTCAATGATCTCTTCAATCTTTATCGAGAGCTGTTGCCGAACCAATGTGGGCTTAGTGTGTACGCGTGATATTTCGAACTTGAAAACTCTCTCTTTCTTCATGTTTCAAATGGCTTGTTATATAGGGTGTTACAGTAGTTCTTAAGGTATGAAGCTTGGAGGTTGCGTGATTGGTTGTTATAGAGCTGAGCTGCATCTCAGCTATTTTTTTGAACCCAGGCCGTTGAGCAGCACCTTGCCAGTCGAGCTACTCCACGTTCTCAGAATGACGTTGTAGCCCGGTGGCAGGGAGCTACCAGGTGCTCCGGTCGGCCAGTCTTCAATTAAATTATTTTTTTTCTGGTATACTGGTCTAGTTGGCTGGAGACCACTGGTTCGTTCGTTCCAGTCTTCAAAATGTCTAGCCGGACCTTAGGTTTTAGTACGAGTCCTTTGCATTTTTCTAAGTGAAATGTGAAATTGGCCCCTCTGGTGCCTTTTATATAAATGTAAGGAACTGTTCCAATACCTGCAAAGATGTCATTCCAAGTTCTCTTGCATAATTTTTTTTTCTACAACTGATTTCAGGAATACAAGACCAAGATTTACAAAAGAGATCTTTGCCTACATGTTCATGAGCGCATTGCTTGGGTAAACTTGCTTTCTTTGTTTTTCCCCTGTAATATCGTGTTCTCTTGCCCAGTGCAATGAAAAGAAAAAACTTAACAAAGCGAGTTAAAAGGTTATATGCACTTATGATTATGCTCTTTTGTCTTATCATGTTGTATATAGGGGATTATGTGCTCAGTATCTGTTCTTTCTGGGGTTGAGCTACACTACAGCAACACTGACTGCAACATTCTCCAACATGACTCCGGTTTTCACTTTTTTGATTGCTATCCCTCTCCAGTAAGTTCCTTTATCCCCCTCTTCTTTATTTCTTTCCGCCTTACAATATATTAACAAGACTGAAACTATTGTCAGACTATAGAGAACCACAACAGTTAATAAATTTTCTTAAAACAAAAGATTCAAAATAAGTTTATAATTGCAAACTGTAGTTGTAAGGAAACTTGGTCAAACCAAACGCATAATGGATAAGTACTTGGGGCTTAGTATGTGCAGCCGTGCCCCCAAATCCAGTCAAATCAGTGTATGAAGCAGACTGACACAATTTCAGAGATTTGTTTACATTCTTTTTGCCAATAAAGAGAAATTGCAATGCATGCACAGTGACTACCAAACTTGCAAAATGTTATACTTAATTAAAACACCATCCAGATAAATTTCCCACTGTGCAGACTGGAAACAGTTGATGCGAGGAGCAAGGCGGGGCTGGCAAAAATCATAGGAACGCTCATGTCTGTTGGTGGCGCGACGCTATTGAGCCTGTACAAGGGAGCTGCCTTGACTCGCACAACATCGTCAGTCCAAGAGCACAGTGCAAAGGGTATTACCCCCATCAGCAGCAGCAGCATCAGCAAGGGGCGATGGATGCTAGGCTCGGTCTTGCTGGTTTTAAACTGCATCAGCTTCTCGTTATGGATGCTTCTGCAGGGGAAGCTCACCAAGAAATATCCTGCAGTCTTCTCCAGCACTGCATTCATGACCTTGTTCAGCTCAATGCAAGCAGGAGTTGTGGCACTCACAACACAAAGGCGCCTTTCGGTGTGGTTGATTCGAGGAAACATACAGATTATTGCTGTTGTTTTTGCAGTAAGATAACTCTCCCTATCACCAATCTTTCCCTCTTGTCTGTCTTTTTATCAATCGCGGTTATATAATGTCCTGGACTTTCTGCAAAATTTTATTCTAAACATAAACCAAAATGTTTTGACACAAACATATCTTACCTGATTGTGTTAACTTGAATCATCCTCACAATAAAAAACTCGATCCTATACCACTGAATTTGGGATGCAAAAGAATCTGATTCTGGTAAAAATGGTAAAGAGGGTATTTTTCGACACAGTAAAACAGTACCGGCCATTGCTGGAGCGCACAAACTTTTTTGGACATTAATTCGAAGATAGTTGTCACGCGCAAGAAGCACTCGACAGTCGACACTACTACAAGATAGGATTACATATATGGGCCCGATCAAAGAATTCCTGAATTCAGGAAGGGACAGGACAGTTCCCAACTGGGAGTGATTCAGATTCAGTGCAAGGTCCTGGTGTTCCACAGAGAAAAAAACTTTGCACTTTTTTTTTGGTGTGCAGGGAGTGGGAGTATCAGGGATAGGGTATGTGCTGATGACCTGGTGCATCGAGAAGAAGGGCCCAGTCTTCACTGCAGGCTTCATGCCTCTCATCCAGATCATGGCTGCAGTCATTGATCTTTTCTTCCTTCATGAACAGCTTTGGCTTGGAAGGTACTCTCGGCCTTCCCTAGTAGTTATTTTTTGTTCTAAAAACGTACTGAAAACAACAAGTATTAACTATATGGCAAGGAATGGAAAAGAGAAACCTTCACATGAATAAGCACAAGTGCTAGATAATTTTGGAACTTGACAACTACACTGGAAATAATAGTTTTATGATAGGACAGGGTTTGAAAGCTCATGCTTATAAATTGAGCGATTACTTCTTTGGAAGGATGTCGAATTGATATCATTGTGCTATCAACTAGCACCACTTAAACTATTGACGTGTTGCTAAAAAGTGACAAATTCAAAGAACTATCGGCCAAAAGACAACTTTATCACACAGATGGACACATCAAAAGTCGCACTTTTGTTTTTCTTTTTGTCTTTGCAGTGTGCTAGGTGCTGCTCTTGTGATTGGAGGCCTCTATCTTCTTCTCTGGGGTAAGAGCAAGGAAGCATCAGCTACTGCTTTATTGGCAAAACCAGTGGACCGAGACGGGGAGAAAAAGGCAAATTTGGAAGCATAAAATGGGCAATTGTACTCCACTAGTTAGTCTTTGTGATGTAAAAGATCATCCTATAACTCAGAGTCACAATTGTAGTATAGCATTGCCTTCCTTTTAGTACTATAATATTTTTCTTTTTTTTTGCAGTGCTCTTGTGTGCACATGTGCAGTGATTGTACCAAGCACTTATCTTGTAGATTTTCTACAACTTAAACCGAAATGATAAATATGAGGGGTAGCACTTTGGGGTAGTCCAAACCAAAAGAAAAAAGCCCGAACGGACCGGATCGAAAGTCTTTGGACTGGAGTCGGAAGCTATACCCTGGGCGTGGACGGTGAGCCCGATCATGACCCCTTTGGCCTGGCCTCGACTCTTAGTCTGACCTCCATGCATGGCCCCGACCAGGACGGAGGTCGGCCACCCCTCCTCGAAAAGCAGACTTTCTTTGTAAGCCTCGCAAACAGGACAAACGGAGGATAGACCGATAGAAGATGACGACACCCGACAAGCTAGATTGCGCACAAGGTACCTACCGTGGCGGATCCCGAGGCAAGACTGCATACAAGACACCCACGACGAACGGATCCAAAGACGATTTCTGTTTTGCTTTTCAGCTTTAGTCTGAACTTACTTTGTACTTTAGAGCCAAGCTTTGCGCGAAAGTCCATTATAATTGCCCCCTTAACTATAAAAGGAAGGGCAAGGTGTGCGCAAGGGGGCTCGAGACTCTCAGGAAACCTAGACTCCCTCTCTCATGGGCATTATCCATTGTACTCAAACTCTGTTCACACCACTCCAACAAAGAACATAGGACGTAGCTTATTATCCTCCGAGAGGGTCAAACCTGTCTAAAAATCTGGCTCGCATTGTTCTTGACTCGACCATCAGATCTGTTGGTGAAAACGTCCCAACCGCTTATTCATCTCCTCGGATAGCCCCTTGGAGGACTGTCGATCCACGTAGACAGTAAATAATCGTGATTTGCCACTGAAAGTGACACTTGAGGAGCACGTTAACTAGCCTGAAATCTTACCACTGAAACATGAAAAGAGGTCTTTTTTTACAACTTAGGTAGCAGCAGCATAGACCCGTTCATCATGGATAGCATCGATTGTGAACTCTAATTTTATAGGAACAGATAGATGCATATGGTTGCAATATAATGTACCATGGAGAAGCGGTAGTGATGGGTACGTGAGGGTGAATATCTGGGAAAACGCCTGAGATATCAAAGAGGAGGCTGCGGTGTGGAGGAAAGCGGGGATTTTCTCATATTGTGGCGAGTAGTCGGCTAGCAAGCTTCGGTGCATAGTAACCAGTGCTAATGTTACTGTGTTTGTTCTTTCCCTCTTTCGGTTTTTGTTTTCATCCCTTAGCCTGTGTTCTATGGTGGTATAGGGTCGGCATCATTATGTCGTTGTACAAATTGTTTTTAATGTTTAATAAAATTGGTTGGTCGCTCTTCAATCTGGTAAAAAAATATATAAAGTTCTCCCACACAAATGTGAGCACTCCTTTCATAGCATTCTCAACTCCTGGGTCGTTCTTTTTCATGTTTGATTCCTTGCCCGAGTGGCTTCTTCAGTTAGCTGCTTTTTGATTGTAATCCGGTTTCTTGATTTTAATGAAGTGTGTTCACGCTAAAAAAAAACTCCCGGGCTATGAAATTAACTTCGAACATACCATATGTGCTCACATGCTCAACCGTCACTAAAAACAAAGCAGTATTGCTAAGCCAATGCAAATAGCACAGTGACAACTTTCACGTTTGAAATTCATGCAAGAGACATGTGGAGAGCATTAGAGCAATTGAGCAAGAGGGTTACTATCTAGATTAACTAGATGACACACTGCGTTTTAATGTAAAATATATGGATAAATGTATATTGAACGTTGTAGAAAACGATGGATATAGGTGTTAAATATTAAAAAAATGATAGATAGATAGATAGATAGATATAATTAAAGTATCGTGGATTAGTATGCTCATACGTTAAATTTTTTAGGATGTGACACCCACATATATATATATATATATATGTATAAAAGCTTGTGTACTAATAATTACTATAATAATTACTATGTTAAGCTTTATGTGCTTAATAGGTTAATGTAACATGCATGTTAAATTTTAGGATATAATAATAATTGCTATGTTTTGTATGTTGAGTTTTAGATATTTAATTAGTGTGTAACAACTATATATATAGAATATAGAAGGTATAGAATTAGTGACGAATTTAATATTTAGCTAAGGGTATGTCGCCTAAAAAATACAACGCAAAGATTTTGATAATAATTATAAAATTAACAACGTAATTAGATATATATGTACTAAATAACACAATAAAATTTTAATTCTTAGATTAAATAAAAACGATCCACTAAATACAATATAAATAATTTAAACATCATACTGATAATTAAAAATATATGCATTAAAAAGTACCAAAGACTTGCTATACTATTTTTCTGACTAATTTATTTGATGCTTTCGAAGGGACAATGTCTTAATTATATATCTTTATCAAATTGAAAGAAAATATCTCGCTCAATAAAAGTGACTAGACAATCATCCAAAAGACTATCTCTCATCTTATTTTATAATTTTGTTTTTAATAAAACCACTGCAGAAAATGTTCTTTCAACACTTGACATTACAACAGGTAGAAACAATACCAATTTGAGAAACTCATAGACTATATCATATATGTATATATATATAGTATGTCTTTTTGTTTTAACAAGCTTAAATTCAAAGTTTGGTTGAGAACTCCTTTGATAGAACTCCTAGTCTACGTATTTTTAATTTTTAACATATTTTAAATGTTTTACACATTTTTATATTTTTATTTTTTAATATATATACATATATAATACCCTTTACGCATGGATCTCAGAGTATGCCAGGACTCACCCGACATACCATGTAGATCCGTCCCTATATAGAATACATAAATTGGTCCTCAATAGGATGGGCTAAAATGACTGCTAAAATTTTGTACCTAGCATCACGACTATTTCACTCTTTAAGAAGAACTATTAAATATGTTCGTGCGTTGCAATGGACGTCATTTTATTTTATCATAATCATTTCAAAGTTGAAGTCTCATGTAATTGCAATTTATATTTTTGTCTTTATGTCTGAGGTTTGTTTCAGCATTGAGACTGCGGGTTAATTTTATAAACACTCAAGGAATTTTCTGTAAAATAGCCCGACGGGCTGCATGTTAATTTTATAAACACTCAAGGGGTTTCTTCAAAATAGCCAGACGAACTGCGGTTAACTTTATAAACACTCAAGAAGTTTTCTGCAAAATAGTCAGACAGACTGCGCGTTAATTTTATAAAAACTCAATGAGTTTTCTGCAAAATAGTCAGACAGAATAAAATTTTGGTGAAACCACTATAGATTAACACATTTTGATCTTGCAAAGGAATATATATATATATATATATATATATATATATATATATCAGGTTGATTTCAGCAGTAACACTTATCTTTTAGATTTTCTACAACCTAAAACCCAAATGGTAAATAATCGTGATTTTCGATGCACTGTGATGTGCACATTGACTAGTCTGAAATCTTACTGCTGAAAGATGAAAAGATGTCTTTCCATGTCCACGGTTAGTAGCAGGCTACAAGTAGAGACCTGTTCATCATGGACAGGCAGGCAGATGCAACTCAAAGATGGACACCAGTGTTTTGAAAACCATAAAATCATCTTTGGTTTTCTTGATTTTTTCGCGTACCGTCACGAGATCATGGGGTTTTGTTTAAATAATTTTGTGTAAATTCAAAAAATTTGAAAAAAATTCATTTTATCACAAAAGTATATATATATAATAAAAAAATGAATTTCGCGCGGTTTGCCGTTAAAACCGCGGTATGTGGCACGGTTTTCGTGTGGTTTGAGAAAAACCGCGACACAACAAGGATTTAAATTTGGTTCAAATTTAAACTATGGTTTTTGTGGTTTTTGGCGCGGTTTACATGGTTTTTGGCGCTTTCACGTGGTTTAGACGAAAACCACGGTACGACAAAACATCGCGAAAACTACTATACACTCTGTCATGATTTTCGAAAAAAACCGTCACAAAAACTACTGTACATTCTGTTCTGTCGTGGTTTTCGAGAAAAAATCATGCTACCTCTGATGGACGACATGGTATACCAAAATACAAAACCCTCATGGATACTGCGGCTTTTAATTTGCCGGTTCTTTTGGTCCTTGCACACTCCTGAACCGCAGATTTCTATATGGTCATGTCTAATCAAAGCGACGCATGCATGCAGTGACCGTGACCATCCATCGTGAACTCTAGTTTCGTAGGCACGGATTGATGCATTTGGTTGCAATGTACAAACAGATGTTAGACTTGGAGTTGACTGCATGAGGGTGAAAGAGCGCTGTCACCCACAACCACAAGGTGAGAATTCCATTTCCTGGCTCCGATCGATCCTTTCATAGTATTCCTGGCTCTGATGACAGTACTAGATTACTAAGTTAATGTAATTAGTCCACGATTAATCCACGTACACACCAGGTGATTGTGCAAAAAGGAGGTGACTTTATCAAGAGTTTTGTAAGTTGAGTGCTCTCTCACCTTTTCATCACTTTATGGGCATCATTTTCAGATGTTTGGGCACCCAAAAAATTTAAAGGTGTCAATGCTGGACTGAATCAGGATATTTTACTTTCGCCTTTCTCTGAAAATTTATATTCTGAGTGTCCCCTCCCTCCCTCAGATGTCATTTATCAGATATACTCTAGTTTTTCAGCAGTTACATTCCACTATCGAGGAGCAATTAGGTATGCTGGTAGCATTAGCATTCCCCCCGGGATGAACGAGAGCCATCGCTTTTTTTTTTAGGAACATCAATAAGTGGAGGGACAGTGCTATCTATGCAGCAGCATGTGTGTGTATATATATCTAGTCCATGAGCAGAGTATTGCCTGCAATAACAATCTAACTTGCAGAATCTCTTACAGCAAGCAGCTAGCACATCACATATATTGTTAATTAGAGAAGTAGCTGCTAACACTAACAGGCTAGGATGATGTTGAAGGCTGAGGAGTGTAGGACGGTGATGGCAATGCTGGTGTTCGACCTCATCTCTGCGGTGATGACAGCGCTGGTGAAGAAGGCGCTGGAACAAGGTCTGAATCGTCTTGTCCTCATCACACTCCGGCAGCTGGTGGCCACTCTCTTCCTAGCTCCAGTTGCCTATTTCAAAGAACGGTATATATACATGAACACAAATAATTGCATGTTTCTCTCTGGCTCAAGAGAATTAATTCATTGCGCTAAATACGTGCTCATATATAACACATAGCAGTATGCATGTCTGTTTAATTGAGGCAGGAACACAAGGCCTAAGATGACATGGGAGATACTTGTGTACCTCTTCTTCAGTGCATTGCTTGGGTAATCATCACACACATACAGCACAGCTAGCTACTGTGTTTGTTCTTTCAATTCTAATGCATGCAAGAGATCTCTTATTAATTTGTTGATGATGCATGGTAAATTAAAGTGATAATCAGTGGGATGTATGCAGTGCTGGTCTGTCGCAGTATAGCTTCTTCTACGGGTTGCAGTACACGACGGCGACGTACGCCATAACATTCGCTAACCTGTCTCCCGTGCTCACGTTCCTCATCGCCATTGCGCTAAGGGTGGAATCCCTCAACATGAAGACCAAGGCAGGAGCTTCCAAGATCCTTGGTACACTGACGTCCATGGCGGGCGTGTTGTTGCTGAGCCTCTACAAGGGCGTGGCACTCACAAACCGATCAGCCGCCATGGATGCTTCTGCTTCTTCTGCTTCTGCAGGAGGAGGACATGGTCATGGAGAGATGGTGAACAATAATAAGCAATGGACTCTGGGCACGCTAGTGCTGCTGGGCAACTGCCTGTGCTTCTCGCTGTGGCTGCTGCTGCAGACGAAGCTGACAAACAAGTACCCGGCGATCTACTCCAGCACGGCCATCATGTTCTTCATCAGCACGCTGCAGGGTGGGGCTCTCACGCTGGCCACGGAGAGGCTCACCGCCTCCGCGTGGGCTCTCACCAAGAAAGTGGAGATCGTCACTGTCATCTACTCGGTAATTAATTAATTATATGCGTCGGCATCACCATGCAATCAATACATCAATACCTTGATAAATACTGTTTAGTAGTACAATTGTGAGTTGATTATTATGGCGTGCTTGCAGGGGGTGATGGCGTCTGGAGTAGGGTACCTGATAATGACATGGTGTGTGGGGAAGAGGGGCCCTGTGTTCACGGCAGCCTTCATCCCGATCATCCAGATCATGGTTGCCTTCATCGACTTCTTCTTCCTCCATGAGCAGCTCCACCTCGGCAGGTATGTACATATATATACTATATATGCATTAATTGACGACGACGCATGCATGATCAAAAGATGGCATTTCATCCATGGCAGCGTGCTAGGATCAGCGCTGATGATCCTAGCTCTGTACCTGCTGCTGTGGGGGAAGAAGAAGGACGCTGCTGCCTCCTCGGTGGTGGTGGTGGTTTGTTGCCCTGAACCCAAGCACCTGCTTGTTGATGATGAAGAGGCGCCCAACACCATCAAAGCCCAACAGCAACCACCTTCACCACTCAAATTATAGTTGACTATAATATATAGTTTGTTCTAACCAATATATTATTATATTTTAGCAAACACCAAGAGCAGTTAGCGAAAATATCTGTCTCTTGAGAGACGTTCCCTTGTTTTCTTAATATCATCTAAACGGTTATAAAATATTTTTTAAAAAAAGACATGATAAACCATCATGTGATATATATATATATAACTCCTACAAATAAGTTTAAATTCAACCTACATAAATTGAAGAAAAAACAAAAATAACTATGAATAATACACATATTAGTCTAATTTATAGAGGTTGAATTTGAACTTGTATGATTTGTATGATTATAGTATGACGGTGATATTCCTCATGTTAGATTTATTTGGTTAATCATTTGCTTTTAGGTTTTTCCATATATAATTTTATTTGAACAACATGTACCGACATAGAAGAAAATGAAGGGAAATTTTCTCAGAGAAAAATCTATCTCCGATCAATTAGTATATAGCATCCCATGCTTGATCTGCAGTAAGTGGACAATGAAAAGAAGGTAAGAGTGATTATATATACTATATTGGTCGTGGGATGTATCACAACCAACCGATGATCTATGCTCGCATTTGCCAAAATTGCAATTAAAGTGAAGTAAAACATATATAGCTAGCTTATTCCACGCCATTAGCACGCAGTTGGTTTTGTAACTGTAAGATAGTAGTATAAGACAAGAACAATAATATTTGCACTCGCTCATGCATGCACTGAGATTCGGTTGATTAGTTTTTGCTCTTGGCGTACGTCGTCTTAATTATACTATATCGTCTATGGACGTTACGACAAATCTGGACCAATTGATTTTGAGCATCTGGCCGCTTAGCTTGCAATTATATAGTAGTAAAAAATAACCCGTATTAATGTATTCGGCCTGTATATATCCATAAATGAGTTTTTTCCATAAATTGATTTTTTAAAGAGCAACCCTTTCTTTAATTAAAAAAAGCGAAAAGTAAGAAAGGATGAGTGTGCCTTTCGTAATAGACTAATAGGAAGAAGAGTTTCCATGAGAGCGGATTTTAAACTTTGGAGAAACGTATCCTAGGTGTTGGTGTGTTACTTAAATAATTATAAAAAATATTTTAAAAAAGATGTATTAATATGTGATATACCATTTTATAAATATGAAAGTTAAAATTTAACTTTTACAAGTTTAAAAATAAATTAAATCATAACTTCACAGTTAATTTTATTTTTGCGAGTTAAATTTTACTTTGCATCTTGTTAAAAAAAATTTATAACCATTTTGAGTGGCATGCAAACCATGAGGGGACATCTCCTCGAGAGTTTAAAATAGTTTCTCAAGTTTTTATTACTCGAGGGATATTTTCACAAGATAACTCTACAAACAAATATGAATATTCAAATTAAGCTTGTATAAGTTTAATAAAATAATAAATATATTTAGGTATGTGAACTAGTTTTAGTTTTATTTGAGTCTATAGAAGTCGAATTGATATATATGATGTTGCATGTTTGTGAGTGATATATCTTATAGTAATAGTAATGTGCAAATGTTTAAAATGTTTGTTCATATATAACTAATTAGATGATGTGCAGATGTCCATTGAGGGATGAGAATCCATGTATGACTAGTAAAAATGTGTCCATATAAACGTGATGGGGATGCATGCATGTTGGGCGAAAGCGATGAACGGGAATGCAGAGTTGAAGTAATCAACTGGAGCAAATTAATGGATGTGAAGAAGGCGAGCGCCCCGCCTCCCGTTGGTCCACCAGACGAAGAGTCACCCGGCTCCGCTCCCTGCGCTGCTGCATGCATCTAGCCTATGGTGCCATGCATATATTCGGCTTCCTCGCTGCACGCGCTACGTACGCCAACACTGCAGGTTAACCAACAAACATCATCCAGCACAGCCAGAAGCTTGGAGGAGACCGATCGGTTCGATCCAATGGAGAGCAGCAGCAGCAGCGTGGTCACGTCGCTGATCTGCGTCTGCCTCCTCCTTGCGCTCGCCACCATTGCGCCGGCGCATGCCGCCGATCAGGAACCGGAAGAGTGCGCTAGCCCGATGAGTATCGAGGAGGCGTGCCGCGGCGCCTCCGAGACGCACCACGCCGTCGCCTACGACCACTGCGTGGCGTCGCTGACCGCCGACCCGCGCAGCAACGAGGCCCGCAGCCTCCACGGCCTCGCCATGCTGGCCACCCGGATGGCCATCGACCACGCCACCAGCACCCAGTGCAAGATGGACGACCTCGCTGAGCTGGAGCCCGAGGAGTCGTCGGACGCGCGCGCACGGTTCAACCACTGCCTGGAGCAGTACGGCGGAGCCGCCGACCTCCTCCGCGACGCCCTCGACAACCTCAAGGTCCGCATCTACGGGACGGCCATGGAGCAGCTGTCCGCCGCGCTGGGCGCCGCCGAGAGCTGCGAGGACGCGTGGAAGGGCGACGAGGGGAACATCCCCATCGCCGCGCACGACAGGGAGTACGGCAGGATGGCGCACATCGCCATCGGCTTCACCCACGCCGCCGCCTAATTCTCTTCTCTTCTCTTTCTTTCCATCGCCTGCCTATTTTTTACTACTCTTTTCTGCTTCCTTAATTCTCATTCATTGCTCACCATCCGCTTGCATCCATCTGGAACTTCTTCTTCTTCTTCTTTTATTTAAATTATTATTATTATTATTATTATTTGCTGATTGAATTGAATATATATTAATTGTAGGACTTAATTCATCAGATGAAAGACGAATGAATAAAAACAAGCTTAATTTACTGTACTGTATTTTCTTTTCTTTTTATTTTTATTTTCGTCAGTCCTGTTGATCTAGCTTGGTATGTTCAGAAGTGCATGGTTTCATCTGAATGATCGAGTGTAAAAATATTGCTGATCGATCTAAGAAATTCAGGTCAACAAGAAGAAGGAAACCGAGCGATTTCTATGAGCCAATACTAGTGCCAGGAAATTTTTACAATTCAATTACAAGCATGTATTCAGAATAAATGAAATGAACCACCTCTATGTTGTCATAATCTCTGGAAATTTTTCGCTAAAGAAAACAATATCTATCTGGATTTGAGATACTGTAAATGCAATAAATTTGCCATGAATTTAATTAAGAAACTGAACTTGAATCAATGTCGACAAAACGCTGTCTAGTACTAGTACTGTACACATCATTACAATTGACTAATAAACGCGAGAGTAAGTGGTCACATTGATCAAACACAAATGGAGATCAGATTATCGTACATCCATTCGAGGAATCCAAAATTTGGACCCAACATATAAATATTCAAGAAAAGCATCCTTCCATTATATTTCCTTCGATACGTTTTAAATAATGACATAGTCTATAAAATATATTTTTGATGTTATTTTTTATTATAAATGTTTATTTTTATAGTACTTTGAAAGAAAAAAGTTATTGATTATCAAAGTTATAAAAACTTGATTTTAAATCTATTCAAAATATCAAAAATTATAAAATCGAAGAAGTATTTTAAAAGTTGAAGGGCACGCATGCATTTGGCTAAACAAGGACAACTAAGAGATCTCAACTAAGAAGCTAGAACTAGATGGAGTACCAGTTAATTACTAGGTAAGAGCTGAGCAAAGTTGATCAGTTTTCGGTGGCAACCTAACTGCTAACCATGCACAACTGAGCTAGCTTGAGTGAGTATGTGCATGCAAATATGCAATGCATGCTGCCCCCACACTGGCCGGCCGGGCCTGGTCATTATTTGATTATTGTTATCAAAATAATTAGCAGCTGAAGTAATACTAGTAAGGAGAAAGGTTATGCAAACAACGAAGAAACTGATTGTCTGCCTCGTTTGGTACAACTATATGTGAATGGTAAGAATTTGTTGTCAGAACTTACAAGCAAGCAAAATAAGCAAATCAATTACTATCTCCACCTCTAAATATATAACGTTGATTAGTTCAAATATATAAATATATGAAACGAAGCATAGTTTAATTGGTTAAATTTTTTTAAATAGAATCGGTCCATTCGGACTTAAGTTCTAGACTTAACACATATATTTATATTTACGATAAATTATTCAGTGGTAGGTGACATAATGTTGACTGTGAGATACACAACATGTTAATTTCAAGATATATTAGTGATAGACGATGCAAATATTAATTTATGATAATTTTATCAAATATCAAGATATGCCGGCTCAATATATATACATCAATGGACTAGCTCGTAGTGGTACGGTACGTCGTTGCTAACTACGACGACGTCGGTCGGTCGATCGACATGGCCACTCGCTGCTGCTGCGTCTGCTTGGAGATCTTGTTTGTAATGCTGATGATTATTGCGTCGTTGTCGTCGCCGGCGGCGGTGGCGGCGGCGGGAGATATCGTGGAGGACACCTGCGGTCAATGCAGCAGGAGCAACCCCAACGTGAACTACACCCTGTGCGTGTCGTCCCTGTCGGCGTACCCCGGCAGCCGCGGCGCCGACCTCCATGGCCTCGCCCTCATCTCCGCCATGCCACTCCGCTCGGGCTTGGCCACCATCTCCTCCGAGGCCAGGCTGCTCCGCGACAGGGCGCCGCCGGGGTCGCCGGCGAGGTCGTGCCTGGACTCGTGCATGGAGGTGTTCCGCGACGCGGTGTACAACCTCGGCAACGCCGTGACGGCGATCGAGTCGTGGAGGTACGGCGACGCCAAGACGGCGATGAGCGCCACCACCGACGCGCCGGTGACCTGCGAGGACGAGTTCAAGGGGCATGGCATGGCCGCGCCGCCGGCCATCAAGGCCAAGAGCAAGCCCCTCTTCCAACAGGGTGTCATCTCCCTCGCCATCATCTCCTTGCTCTAGCTAGCTAGCTAGCACCAATTAATAATTGACGATTCATATCGAAATATCACTATATATGAGTACTATCATAGTATCATGCATGCATGTGTATCATGATCCATCAATCAATGCATATCTCTTACTACATGATGAATTCATGATGCATGCGGAATTAATATCTTTGATGCAGAACTAATTAATATCTTTGTCTTTGCAGCAAGCATCCACACGCATACTATGCAAAGCATGCATGCTAAGCTATGAAATGGTATCTTAGTTAATTCACCCAAAAACTGAATCGTAAGCATTGCAATTTGCACAGAATCTTCTAGATGATTGGCCAACACCTTCATGTTTATTCATTCTTAAGCATGAACCATGCACCGGCCGGGACTCTAGCAAGCAAGACGAGGACCGTACCACTCACGTGATGGAAGATTAATAAAAATCAACCATACGTGCGAAAGAACAAATCAAGACAAGTGAGTGATATTTAAGTCCAGATATTGTCTAGGTGAAGATGGTAGATAGGGAGGAAACAAATTAAGATTATTAGAGCATATAGCATGCAAAGTAGTAAAGCGTTTCTACCGTACAGCTCTGATGCCATATTGGTTGACACGCGACTCTCTTTCTTCCTAATTCCACTTTAATTTGTCTCCCTCAGTATCAACAAATCTAAGCTCCCTCCTTCTCTTCTCTCTTCTGTACACAAACCAAACATATATACCCTGACTCCTCGATCCACTACGAGAAATCCTCTATTTGCCGAGTACCTGGACGAAGGTTGTAAAACACTCGGCAAACACTTCGTCAAGTGTTACATTCGGCATATCTCACACGATGAACTATGGGTCAGCAAAGAGCTCTTTGTCGAGAGTTTTCCATCGAGCACTCGGCGAAATCTTCGCCGAGTGTCCCTTCGACACTCGGCAAAAAAAGTACACGTTAGGTTGGGTGAACGGTGACGAAAAATTTTGCCGAGTGCCGACAAAAAAACACTTGGCGAACTTTTTAATTTTTCCGAGAGCGGCATAAAACACTCGGCGAAATCCCTTCGCCGACTGTTTTTGCAAATGCTCTCGCGAAATTGTAAATTTATGAGTGACGAAGGAGGATTTCGCCGAGTGCTTTTGTCAAAGCTCTCGGCAAAGTTTGCGCACTCGGCAAAGAGGGTTCCCGGAATCTCCAGTTTGCCCTCTTTGCGAGTGTTTTGGCCATTGCACTCGGCAAAGGCCCTCTTTGCCGAGTGTTACACTCGGCAATGTGACAATTTTAACCTGTTTTATTTGTTCGTGGCATATTTCATAAATTTTTAAATTATACATCATATTCACAACCCCAATCATTCCACAACCCCATAAGCATCATTCCACATCCCCAATCACAACCCCAATCAACATAACCACATCGACAACCACAATCACAAAAACCTTAGCCATAATTCACAATCCACAAGACATTAATATAATCCACAATCGTAGTCACATTCACAATTCACAAAAGATAAACATAGTAGTTCACAGTACGTAGCCCACAATTCACAAACGAAAATTCGAAGAAAACATAGTAGTTCACAGTAGGTAGTCCACAATTACAATTGTTCAAAGAAAATTACCGAGGTGGCCACGGCGCCCAACCTATGTGGTCATTACTGGGGTTATTTGATGCCGCCGACTGAGGCTGCACAAAAGAAAAATAGAATAGTATAGGTTGTCAAGATAGTAACATTCGCAAATAAGAAAATTAAATGCGAGGTTAAGTGACTCACCGGAGTGTCTACAACAGGATATGGAGGAGTGAATACCACAGGCTGTGGTGGCGGTACGACAGGAATACCCATGTTCTGACTGATTGTTTGCACGTAGTTGTATATCTCAGTCATTCTCATCTCAATCTCCCGTCGTTTCCTTCTCTCCTCTTCCAACTCGTCCTACAATATTTCATTCCAATGTTACAAAGTGAAGCAAACAATCAGTAAATATTAATGAATTGAGAAAAAAAAGAATTTTCTAACCTGCTATTTCCTTCTCTCCTCTTCCAACTCGTCCTACAATATTCCTCCCAATGTTATAGAACGAAGCAAACAATCAGTAAATATCAATGAATTGAGCACAAAATTAAAAATTTTCATCCGTATCTCTTTCGAACGGGAGACGCCTAAGGTTATGTTATACACAGACAAACGACGGTAAAGACAGCGGCACCTACAAAATAGGGAAGCACGGCTCGATGGCCGGCACACAAGCGACGGCATGGCTGCGGGATGCAACTCCATTCATATGGGCATATATACAATAAACTTCAAAATATATACGTACATACAATAAATACCATTCCTTTTACCATTGATTTGTTTATAATAAATACCTAAATTTATTTTTTTTGCCATCAGTTTGTTTCTAATGTTGTACATGGTATTATATCGATTAATGTTTCTAATACGAACAACAAACTCATGTTTCAAATCTATTAACAAAATCTCACAAAAAAATTTCTAATGTATGCAAAATATGACAAGAAGATTACCTAGGCTGGAGTGGGGATCGTCAATCGAGGTGCGCCGGCGGGGGCCGCCCGGAGGGTGGTTGGCGGCCGGGGTGGGGGGCGGCGTCGGCCGGGAGCCGGGCGCGAGGCGTCGGCCGGGCGGCTCAGCCGGGGTGGGGGCGTCGGCCGGGCGGCTCGGCGGGAGGAGGCATCGGCCGGGGGCGAGCGAGCGGCGCGGAGATGGGGCCGGAGGGCCAGGGCGGCGGGGCGGCGACGATGGGGCGCAGGGAGGCAGCGGCGGCGAGTAAATTCGCTAAGTCACAAAGTTAATGGCACCGCGAGGAGGCGGCCATATTAAAAAATTTGTCGTGTCTTGAAACTTTGCCGAGTGCCCGGTGCGGGCACTCGGCAAAACCGCTTTGCCGAGAGCCGGATCGGTGGCACTCGGCAAAGGCAAATTTCACCGAGTGCCGAAAGCACTCGGCAAAGCTTGTGATGGGGATCTTTTTGAACAATTTTTCCGTGTGTCACATTTTTGCCGAGAGATACGCTCGGCAAAAAAATTATTAGTTTTTTTCTTCTAATAATTTAAAAATTATCAAACGGACTCAAAAATTTACCAAATTTTTGCATAAACCCATATATGCTATTTATTGCCTAGGGAAAAAGATTTGAAATCAAACAATAATTCGGCCGTCACTTTCTCTCCAAATCTAACCAATCCTTCTCAACCCTTATAATCTACTTCGGAGAATCTTCGGTTTTGTGAGCGTTGTACCTGATAAAATATTCAAAACCTTCTTGATTTTTTACCATAGTCTCAGTGTATGATATCATGACATCCTGACAATTTTCATGATTTTCCAACTTCGTTTGCTATTTTTACAATTTTAAAATCATTCGCTCAATAGGTTCCTAACCATGTTTCATGAAGAAAAATTTTGAAATTTCAGTTCATTAACCGCATAATGACTCAAAAGGGTCTAAATAACATGTATATAATTTTTTCACTAATTTTATTTATTTTTTTAACCACTTGCAGTTCTAATTTGAGACTAGCCAAAAAATTCACGAAAATACAATAAATCAAAGAAATATAGCAAAACCAATCGAAAAATTACCAAATTTTATAATTAGGGATTACATGTTGTATTTACATAATAGAGAAAGTTTGGAGGGTAGATGAGAAAAAATCTTCACAATTTTGTCGAGTGCCAGGTCAAGACACTCGGCAAAATATCTCCTTTGCCGAGTGCCTTTGTGAGACACTCGGCAAAAGTCTCATTTTGCCGAGTGTCATGCCTTGGCTCTCGGCAAAGCAGATTTTTTGTCGAGTGTCTTGACCTAGCACTCGGCAAATCTTTTGACAAACAGCTTCAGCGACGGCCGTTGCAATTTTGCCGAGTGTCTCTTATTGGCACTCGGCAAAAATGTAATTTTGCCGAGAGCCATGTGGAGGCACTCGGCAAAAATAACCTGTTTTGCCGAGTGTTTTTATTCGCCAGTGTTTGCTCTCGGCGAAGTGTTGATTTTGCCGAGTGTGTCTTTTTGCCGAGAGCCCTCTCGGCAAATATGTTATTCGCTGAGTGACCGATAGAAAGCACTCGGCAAACATCTTTACACTCGGCAACCCTTGGCTTTCCCGTAGTGATCATGCTACACCAATTTGTTGAGGCTAAACCAAATAAACTCCAATATATATACAACAATTCACCTACCGGCAAATATATTACACACAATCAACCCCTTATCTTGTCATAAACTTTGAAGATAATTTCAACTAACAAATCAGCAACGAAACAACAATAAACACATGCACGCAAGGCACGATGATTTATATGAAAAAACCTTCTTGGTGTGAGAAGTTAAAAAAACATGAAACCAACGGTCCACTTCAAGCTTCCACTATAATTAATAATGGGTACAAATGGAGTCCGAGTCTCTCTAGAATATCTAGAGACACATCATAACAACAACTATATCATTAAGTTACATACTTAGGCATCATCAATCAATCATAAGAACTAACAAGAGGTATAACAACAACAAGCAGAGAAACAGTAAATTCTGTCCCTTTTGGTTCTCAGCTGAGATCTCCAAAACTACAGAAGCAAATTGCACAAAACTAGAGAAGAATGATGGTCTACGAGTCCCTTTCAAGCTGTCCAAAAATCAGCCCAATCGGACATTGTTTGACACCTCAAACTAATATTCTACCAAATGTTGCACAAGCTGAAACTGCAGTCATTCGAGCTGACAAACCACTGCTCAAATCCGGTGCTCTACTCAACCAATCCTCACACAAACTAACCAGATTGAAGTGCTATAAGTGAGGAACGAACTCATCAAATTTGGTATCAATCCGACCACGTTTAAGCATTCAATCGCTGACTTGATCAAGATCAGGTAAAAGCAACCAAGCTGAACAAACTGTAACTCTTCTTCTCCTCTCTCCTCTTTAGTGTTTTGCTAGTTGCTTCTCTTCTTCAATGTCTGCTGCTCACTCTTTCAATAAAGGCTAGGGTTTTTCTTCCTTCTCATCACAAAAGTTTTGTGATGACACAATCTCCACTATTAATTTATTAAGAATAGATCAATGGCTTATAAGAGTTAGACTCTAGACAATAATGAGCTGAGAATGAAGTTGTATAAGAAAAGAATTTAGCCCAACACGACTCAGTGTTGTCGTCCACGTGTTACAGCTCGCCGCCTTGCTGCAAAAGCTGGTTGTACCAACAGTCCTTGGGCTTCACCATCGCATTATATTTCAAGCTATCCTTCAGTTAATTTCACAACGTTCATTGCTTGCAGCTCCTTTGAAAAGGACGAAAAAAAGACCAAATGAAGTTGAGTAGTGTCTCGTCAAGGACTATGAGCTATGAAGCACATGACGTATTATCTGCTCTTAAGAAACATTAGGCAAACCTAAAAAGTTGGTGGAGAGGATATATATTTGAGCAACAGAAAACAGGATCAAACCCTTAACTAGCCAAGCAATGCAAATGTTCCAAGTTTCAAGAAAATAATTAAAACGAAAGACTTAAGACTCTGTTTGTTTCAGTTTTTCAAAAGCCAGAAGCTGGCTTTTGTTTTTGGCTTTGAAAAGCTGAAACTCCAAAAGCCAGAAGCCAATAGGTGGGGGTTGTTTGGGAGCTAGCTTTTGAGTTGGTTTATTTGGCTGAATGAGATATAAAATACCCATGACGTCCCTAGCTATTTTAAAAATGGCAAGTATATGTTTCTAATAGTAATAATAATACTATAAAGTAGCATTGTGTAACATTTATTATAACAAAGTAGATTTTAATCTTATACATTAATCTCTCATCACCGTCAAAGCGCTAGCAACGCTATCACAAAATGCATTCATGTTGCCATCGTTCTTCATCAATTGGTTGAGGTGTGAATTCTTCTTCAACACTTGGATTAAAATCTTTATCTCGGTCACACCTATCAAATAGCTTATCCGCTAAAGAACTTTCACGATGGGGCAGCGGCGACGGGGCATCGAGGGAGGTGGTTGGGCGGTAGCTGAAGTCGACTGGGGGGCACACAGGGGTCGCGGCGACAAGGGGGCGGCGACGGGGTGGTGGCGACGAGGCGTCGAGGGAGGTGGCCGGCCGGTATCCGAAGTCGACTGGAGGGTACCCACAGGGGTCGCGGCAATGGGGCGACGCTCACGTGGGTCTCGGCGACGTGGCGACCCCGTGGAGGTCGCGACGACGGGGTGGCAGCGCCAATGTCGGTAACCCTAGCTACGCGCGCTATCTCGGGACAGAAAGAAATACGAAGTATTTTTTTATGACAGACGGGTAATTTGTTGTAACTTTTCCTAAAAACCAAAAAAACTACACAAAATGAGCTTATGACTTTTGGGCTTTTTCTAATACAAATATGGCTTTTGGTTTTTCAAAAGACAAATTAAAAATTCAGCTGTTTAAGATTTTGGCTTAACAAGCAGGGCCTAAAGGAGTCGTTTCACTTTCCCCTCCTACAGTATACCTGGAATAAAAGTAAGCTTGCAAGCATACGGCATCCTCATCTTATAATGTTTCATTGCTTCATTTGTAAATGTTATATTTAATATTTTTTATTGTTTGAGTAAATATTTATGATGTTTTCACAGCCATAACTCGATGTTGCACGCATCATATAAAATGTTTCAATTAAATCATTATAATTGAAAGATTTAATTATAAAGAATGATGATTTAGTTGGATTTCAATAATCTTTTGAAAAACAGAGAGCTTTTCTAAGGAGACTAATGCAGGCATGGGGGAGGGGATAGTGAGAAAAAGAAAGACGAAGACAGCATGCACAAGGACGCACATCGTATATATACATATACACACACCCCCACATGATGCCGCTAAAATTAGGTCGGTCAAAATTATCAAATAATGTGTGGATGCATATGGCGTTGGTTAATTTGGATGCATACACAATCCATCCATGCACCTATCCAAAATTAGGAGGGAGATCGAGTTATAAACAAAAGCGAGCGTTACTATATATATAAATATAAAGGGTGGGAAAAGAAAGGTTGATAGATAGCGATGAGCCTTTCGTCGTATCTGACATGCAACCTGGTGGCCCGGCAACGGCAACGGCAACGGCAACGTGGCGCCGTGGAAGACGACGACCCATATGACTACGATGGGCCTCAGCCGCAGACGGCCACCTGCTGCACAGCCCTGCAACGAGGCCTCACCGGCGACGGACACGGACACGGACTCCTCGCGCACCCGCGGTACGCGCCGCTGAGGACGCCAGGCTCCGCGACGGCATTGCTGGATCCACCAGCGATGCCGACGACCGGCAGCGGCAACGACGACGATAGGAATAACAACAAGGAGGAGAAGAAGGCGCAGCGGGTGCGCAAGTGCAAGTCGACGGTGCAAGAGGTGGACGTGATCCAAGGCCCTCGTCTCCGTCGCAGCGGCGGCGTCCGCCGTGATTGGAGCTTCGAGGACATCCGCGCCAACAACGCCGCCGCCTAATTTATTGTATTGCTCCATCCCCCGCCTGCTTGCTGGCTGTAATTTATACTAGTATATCATTAACCCACCCTTCTAATTAATCAACTCAACCTGCTTGCTAATAAATACTAGTTTTTTTTTCTTGCTTCTTCCAAATGTCTAAGCTCTTCAGCTCTCCCGGTTATTAGCAAGTGGCTTGCATGATTGTCAACATTCAAAATATTATGTTGCCCTTCAGCTCTTCTGAGAGGTCGAGCAACTATAAACTGTCATCATGGCCATCCATAACTAACTTCTCATCTGCCACTTTGACGTACGCAACAATCACACACACACACACACACACACACACACACACACACACACACACAAAACGTCTCCAATGCAACTGTAAATTCTGCCTGCCTCCAGTGTAAATATGGTTGCCAACTGCCAAAAAGGGTACTCTTCTTCTAGATTAAAATCCAAAACCTGAACAAAAAACAATAACAAATTAGCAAACTCTCTTCTAATTTTTCAAACATACAAAATATATTTCATCATGATGAGCAGTCCGTGTGTACCTGATCCACCCATTGGGTTCCCAGCAGCAGGTGCTTTCTCAGGCTCCTTGATGTCCACCACAACAGCATCTGACGTGATGAACGTTTTCGCCACCGACGCAGCATGCTCCAAGCAACATCTCACCACCTGTTCCCCACAGCGTTAACTTATGGACTCAAAATACTCATAGAGAAAATAGGGTGGAAAACATCTTTGTTTGATTGCAAGGTAACGAAAGAAAATCCATATTCCAGAGGTTCATCTTCATGCAACTGATCACTTCTATCGGTTCAACATGCTTAATTGGTTATAGTAATTTTACAGAACACAAAGGCAACACATGCATTTCAATATATTCTAATGAAAGAATTACTTCTGATGAGACGACGAATAAGAAAGAGCATTTTTTTTTGCCAGGGCGGCCAAGGAACAGCCGACCAGATTTTATTAAGCATTATGGAAGAGAAGTCTTGCCTTTACAATCAGCATGTAACAATGCTGTGCCCTTTTGGCCGAAGCTAAGAACAGCTCAAGCAAAACAGAAAGCGAAAAAGAGCACAAGAAAGGAAAATGAGGTGATAAGAAAGAGCATTGATTCGGCAGAAAATTACCTTGGTGGGATCAATAATACCAGCAGCCATCAAATCCTCATATTTTCCTGTAGCGGCATTGTAACCATACCTGAAGTTGTCATTGGCAAGGACCTGAATCCATACATGCTCCAAATTTCGTTACACACAAGCTGCAGAATAGCATATTCATCACGCTTAAGAACAAATGTGAGAGTACAAACCTTCTCAGTAACAACACTGCCATTAACGCCAGCATTTTTTGCTATTAATTTAAGTGGGTAGCTCAAGGACTTCCTTACGATCTCAGCCCCAACCTTCAAGCCAAAAGGAAATTTTCATTATTGATAATAGAAAACAATGCCTTGAACCTAGGATGAAATAAAACAATAATCAAAGATTATTTCATTTGTTTTCCTACCTTCTGTTCATCATTCTCAAGTGTTTCTATAATGGCATCAACTTTTGATGCAAGCCGTAAAAGCGTACAGCCACCTCCAACAACGATACCTTCCTCAACAGCTGCCTGTCACAGAGCAAACTATCAATTAAAAAGTAACAAACCCATACTCTATGTGCATCACAAGGCTCTCACAAAATTAAATTATATTTAACAAAGAGAAGCATTCACCTTGGTTGCATTCAGCGCATCTTCAACCCTCAGTTTCTTTTCCTTAAGCTCAGTTTCTGTCTGTGCTCCTACCTACAAAACAAGTAGTGTCATTTCATGACAATTATCTTCTGCAAATGCAGCCTAGTACATTAACAAGCGCACTGGTTCAATTGCAGAACATCGGGATCACCTGGATGACGGCAACACCACCAGAGAGCTTAGCTATTCTCTCATTCAGTTTTTCTTTCTCATATTCCTGTTCAGCAACCTGAAGAAAAAAGAATTTGCATAAAAATTCCACACAGAAATACTGAAACATGTGAATCCAAAATAATTGCCCTGTAAATTCATGTAGCCAAACAGACCCCAAAAAAGAGCAGGGATCAGGAGAAAATTGAATACAGGAGTGGTTTGACAAGAAGTAGAGGAACAGATAGAATTTTTAATTTTAAATAATACAAACCTCAATCTGGTTCTTGATTTGTGTCACCCTTTTGTTTACTTCGTCCTGTGTAGTACCATCCCCAACTATTGTTGTTGAATCCTTGGTAACTACAACCTTGGCGGCCGTTCCTAGAACATCTTTATCAGCTTTGTCTAAGGACAAACCAACTTCTTCCCTGATGACGGTACCTGAAATAAGATCGACATATAAGCGAACGAGTATCGCCTAGAGACAAGTTATGTCAAAAGCTGAAAATCACCTCCAGTAAGAGTAGCAATATCATCAAGGTATTGACTCTTGCGCTCTCCAAAACCAGGAGCTTTAATAGCAGCAATCTTCAATGCACCTCTAAGCCTGTTGACCACAAGAGTTGCAAGAGCTTCCTGCTCAATATCCTCCGCAACTATTAGGATTGGGTACCCACCCCTAATAGCATCCTCAAGAATAGTTATAAGATCTCTGGCATTGTTGATTTTCTTGTCCACAAGGAGCAGCTGGGTGATAGAACCAACATTAGCTTCAAATGCATACAGCCCACAAATATGAGTATCTGGTTAAGGCGCCAATTTAAGTACACCGAATTCTAGAATGCATCAAACCTTGCAATTCTCATACTCCACTGACATTTTGTCACTGTCAGTTACAAAGTAGGGAGAAATATAGCCACGATCAAATTGCATTCCCTCAACAACATAGAGATTATTTTCAGCACTCTTTCCTTCTTCAAGTGTGACCACCCCCTGTCGTCCAACCTTGCTCATAGCTTCAGCTATCATGTTGCCAATTTCATAGTTATTTCCAGCACTTACTGCAGCAACATCAGCAAGTTCGCTGTCTTCAACCTGCAAAGTTGCATGCAATATGATAGATTCAAATTTTCAAACAAAAAATAGCACTCTTGCAAATGACTGTGATTCAAACTGCCAGCCAATGCTCCTGAATTTAAATGGGTGTTACTTAAATATCAGAACAGCAGGTTCCCACCACTTATGTTTAGTATTACTGAAAAAGAAACGTGTGGCACAGCATACACCACTCATATCAAAGGGAAAAGATGGAAACGAAAATAGTGTGAAGTGCATATTTGACAAACCCAGGGGGGAGGGGGGGCTGCATTACATGATTACTGGAGTATACTGATTTGTTGCAGAAAAGAATAAGATCTTAACCAGAAGTCCAGAACTTACCTCCTTGGACATTTTTTGGAGTTCACTCACGAGTGCTTTGGCTGTTTTCTCTATACCACGGGTGATCTGTACTGGATTAGCACCAGCAGCTACAACCTGGGGGGGTAAACAGATCCACCATTGTTCCCAGAACAAAGTAAAACATTTATGCTGTAAAATTAAGACACAAGGCTTTATATTGGTGTACCTTAACACCCTCTGTGATCATCCCTTGGGCAAGGACAACAGAAGTGGTTGTCCCATCACCAGCCAAATCATTTGTCTTGGCTGCAGCTTGCCGGACTAATTTGGCTCCAATATTTTCAACAGGGTCCTCCAGCTCAACCTGGTGTATGCCAAATGTTCATAACCATTTTTTTCAGAAAACTCTGAATTTAAGCTATCATAGGATTGCAGCATAAGAACGTGATGACGGGTTCCTATATGTGGCATACCTCTTTTGCAACAGTAACACCATCATTGACAATTTTAGGTGACCCGTACTTGCTCTCAAGGACAACATTCCGTCCTTTTGGACCAAGGGTGACTCCAACGAGATCAGCAAGCTTATTGACTCCATTCTGACATAGAAAATAAAAGTTAGAACTCAGATGTTGCTACCCCAGATGTAATAGATGATAGTAGCATGCTAGTATAAGTGATTAGAATGTACAACTCACTTGCAGCTTCTTGATAGCCGACCCATCCTTGTTGAAATATAACTCTTTGGCAGCATTTACTCTGAAATTAGACTTCCTTTGAGGCCTACTTTTCCGGGGAAGTGAAATGACTGGGGGAGGAACCAGGCAAAGCTGTTTGTTGGTTGCAAAAGCAGGAGTGATCTTGAGGCCACGTGTTGAGGTGCTCCCGAATGCTGAAGCCATATTGTCTATTGCAGACAAGTTGCCAGACTACATCAGCATGAGTGAACACAACAAGGGAAAAAGAAACTCTGATAAAAAAAAATCTTGAAAGAGACCTTTGACAAACTAAGCAAACAGAAGAGAAATTCGCAGTTGATACAACAGGGTATGTACTTGTTTTGCAAGAAAAAGCATTATGCTAGAGCACAGTGAGTACAGGTCGTGCATAATGTGAAAAATAGATGGTTGGAGAGTTGAAGTTGTTTGTTTCAAGTGTATCGTATATATAAATAGTGATTAATTTGAGTTTGACTCAGACTGGTTGGAGTAATAGAGTAGCACCAGGGCTATCCCCTGCTTATTTACAAGAAAAGAAAAGGGAGATGTTTTTTTTATTTTTTTTAAAAAAATCATGTTTTGCAAGGAGGAGAATGGAGGCGGTGGAATAGCGGCAAAGAGGAAGCGGGGAAAATCAGGGAGATGAGGAAGTAGGTAAAGGAGGATGTTTTAGAAGAGAATTTGAGCGGATCAAATCTGTGAGACAAGATGAAAAGGGCAAACTTGGCCTTGAACGCCAGATCGAATGAAGATGACCACCAAAATATATACTGAAGGGGAAAAATCGATGGATTGACATTGATTGATCCGTCGCGGTCAATCGCTGCTAATCTATATTCATCCTATTCGATCCATCATTGAAATTGTTTGTATGTTTTAGCGGAATCATTAACTAATATTCTTGATGGAAGTATATATTACAATGTTCTCCAATCTAACCTGTAAAGAGATAGAGAAAGGGAGAGAGGTGAGGGGAAGATGGATGGATACCTGCTGCAGCCGTAAGCGAAGAAGAAAGCCCAAGGATCGGAAGGGATCACACTGTCGATCTCCCCGTCTCAATCAAGCTATGCAGGAGGAGATTAGGAGTGATCCGTGTTTCTAGGGTTTAAGCAAAGATCGCCGCCGCCGGCAGCTCAATCAAATATCTAAGTACACTACTAGTGGTAATAGTAATTAATAAATAAATAAACTGAACATGCACATAGACCGGCGAGGCGATCCTCCTGACTAACATGACATGTAGGCCCCACCTCGCTCCAAAGAAACATCTAGAAGGAAGCTTTCTTCTTTTTCTTTTCCTTTTTCTTTTTCCTTTTTTTTCTTTTCTTTTTTCTTCTTGATGATTGATGAAACCGTCCCGGCCTGCACTTTTACTACTTTGCTTTACTTCCGAAACGAGCAAAGCATCAGCACAAACAGCCCATCAGCAAAAGTAAAATAAAAACAATTTGCTGCGCATGAATTCGGCCTAGCTATTCGCGGCGAATAAATTACGGCCCTTAAAAAAATCAGTCCACTTCAAATCCCTTAAATATAACTTCAATCTAATTAGTATCTCTCAATCACAATAACAAATATTTTACCCTCTAACTATTTAAATCGGTACAAAATGGCTCACTCGACGATTCTAAGTGTCTTTTCCTGATATGAGACATTGATCTAATCTAACCAGCCGAGTCAGCATGTGATGACCACGTGTCAATGCCTCCCTATCTATCTTCTCTCTTCATCGGCACACCTCTGTGACGTCGTAAGAGCAAAGAGAGACAGAAGGGCAGTAGCGGAGACCACGAGGCCGTCAGCATGGAGGATGTGCTATGACCATGACCATCACCATCTTGGCTGCCGCCCGAGGACGAAGCCCTCCCCACGGCGCCTTTGGCCGTAGTTGTCGTCGTTGCCTTCTTCACCACCACCCACCCACACCCCACGATCACACCTACCTGGGAACTGCCACTAGGACGCTACTAGCCCACGGTCTTCCTGTAGGGGGCGCCGACGGAGGAAGATAGCCGACGGACGAAGGGAGCGCCGACGGGCGGTGGGAGAGTCAAAGGTGTTGTGAGGACGACGTGGGAGATTCAAGGAGCAGCGGCAACGAGGAGCGGCAGCGTGGAGCGGAGATGAGGAGTAGCGACACGGGGTCGAGGCACCGCTTGACGCGGAAGGCTTGTGACCGCATCAGGTTGTCGCCGCTACCACCAGCTCCCTTGTCGCTGTCACCCTACTGCCACCGCCTAGCTTCCTTGCTCCTGCCACCCAGCTCCCTTGGCATGGGGAGAAATATATGGAGGGGAGAGTGTGTGGGATAGAGAAGCAAAGAGAGGGAGTATGGTAGGTGTTTCCCATTGTATTTTTTTTATTTTCTTTAATGACTGGGGTGATACGTGAGTGCCACGTCAGTGGTACCAGTGTTAATAGTTAGGAGGCTGAGATATCTTGTATCACAGTTAAGGGATAGAAATTAGATTACACCTATATTTGAGGGAGCCAAAGTGTACTTATTAAAAAAGGAATTGTTAATAAAGGCCATAAATCTTTTAGTGAAAAACTTTCAAATATAAATACAGTATATGGCTACAATATAATATCACCATAACTGTACTATAACTGTACTATAACTGTGATATGACTTGTATATAAGTATTAAAAATATATGTAACTTTTTATTACTTAGGGAGGGGTTGCTGTGGAGCCCCACTATACTCCCAACAGGACCTCAAAAGCAGCGGCAGCGATAGTTGACCATAGACGGCTTTCTTGCAGGATGAACTCTAGAACCGTTGAAACTGACGAGAGAGAGAGGAATCGAACACCTTGGAGTTTCGCTCCTTCCACAGCTGCCAGGAAACCAAGAGGACTAGAGAGTCAAAGTTCTTGCGAAGATGCTCCAGTAGCAGGCCCTAGAAGACAGCCACCACACCTGAAGCGTGCAACCACAGAAAGGAGAAATGTCAGGCCAGTCGGGAGGAGACAGTACACGGTGCCAAACCTGACAAGCGAACACACAGTCGAGGGGGATGTGGCTCGTCGTTTCAAGCTCTTGGGCGTATAAGGGACATGTCGAGTGACTATCAGTACCATGCTTTGGCAGAAGATCAGTCGTCCAACAACATTGCTGAAACGCAAGCCAGGGAAAAAACTTGCATTTAGAAGAGCCTTTGGCATGTCAAAGTAGATCGGTGTAAGCAAATGAGTGTTGGCCTAGAAAGAAAGTATGGTAGACTGAGCGAGACGAATATCGCTGATCGCTTGTCCATCGTGAGACAAACGGTCCTCCATACCAGGAGAGAGTTGGACAGGAAACACGACATCATAGATCATCGGGAATTGAAAGATGACAAGGACCATGAGAGCGTCATGGATGTCCTTAACCCAAGAGTTATAAGCGAAACTAAAAGCGACCGTGTGTAAGTGTGTAATGTCTGGAGACACGAAGGCACGAGGAAAAGGTCCGGTGCCAAAAAGACCACCGAACGATCATTAATCCATTGGTTCATTCAGCAAAGAGCCGACTACCTTCGTACCGTGTTCTAAATGAGGACAGTAAAGTATCTAATGTCATCGTTAGTTCTGCCTAATCTCATCGTTTAGCCATATGGAAAAGTTCGGTGGTCATTAGTCTGTAGAGTAAGTCTAACAGGATACCAGTCATATTCTGGTCGCTTTTGTCCCAAGTCGCAGCAACTCGTAACTCTTCCTCATGGCAATCATAACGCTTTCCAGCTTGAGAGACCTCGTGATCGTAGCAAAGATTGCCAAGGAGCGTCGCAGAGGGTTATATACAATTATAACATTGTGTGCCTGTTCGATTTGGAAGGAACACAACAACAGAATCTTCAATCGCGAGCAACACGCAGAGCTATGGCGATACAAAGTCGTGGTTGTTCTAGGTCGAGTCACTTTGTATCGCAAGAATATGCGCTAGTTTTTGTTTTGATGTTTTTTCGGTTGTAGCAAATTTATTCCTGAAGAAAAACATTTTGATGTTCTGAGTGTTTCAGAAAAAGCATTTTCAGTTTTCATCAAAAGTAGTTTAAAAATATATATATATAGAAAATCATGAGAAATTATTGTAATGGGCTTCTCTATTGCTGTTGCTTTCTACCTGATGAGTTAAGGCATAAATAATGATTAACTGAAGATGGACATGCCATTTTTTCAAAGTAATTCAGTCTATCGTATTAGATTCCAACAGTATATTGTCACTAGCTAGATTTATCTTCTGTTCCTAAGTAGGAAACCAGATGTACTTTGCAGACAAATTAACGAGATAAGATGAGAGAGAAAAAATTGAATGCTTGCTACGAGCCTCGGTAATAATTAGAAAATACATGCAGATAAAATGATTGTAAAGTCGCAGTGCGTTGAGGTGATGGCTGCTAGTTGGTTTTCTTGGACAAATGATCATCCTCGGAGGAAGAGGCAGCAGCAGCAGCAGCATTGTCGTCGTCAGGAAGAGGAGTAAGGTCCTGAGGGACGATTGCGGCGGCGGGTTCGACATGAGCAAGACGCGCAGCGCCGATGACCTGCTCGGGGAGCTCCTCGTAGGTGTTGGCCTGTATTAGAAACGCCATGTCCACCACCAAGGTCGTCACCACCCCAAACACCAACCCCAACACCCCGTTCGCCACCGCCGACGAGCCAATGTCTACATCCACCTCCAGGTATCCCTGTCCACGCACGTAGCTGCAATCCACGGCCTTCCCCAGCAAGCACGGGGTGCTCCCAACACTCTGCCGCACTATCCATGATCCCTGCACACCACAATTGTTTGTGTTCTTCAGTTCATTTTCCTGCAACGTCTAGAGCACTAGGTATGCATGAGACCAACTCACAGCTACCTACCTTGGGTACAGAGGGTATCAGCTTCAGCCTGCTATTGCGGAACTCATCATCCCCATCGAAGAATCGCTGCAGCAGTGATCCCTTCTTCAGCGACTTTGTCACAAAGTACATCACCAAGCTGTAATGAGTTGATCCAGGAATCTACAAAAATATATATATATGCCCATAATTATAACTTTGACTGCCAAAAGTTATACCTCCTAGCTCTCAAACTTAACACTGTCTGCCAGATACATACATACCTGTATGTTGGCAACAAATGTATGCATGCCTTTCTCAGCAGCTACCTACAAAACAAACATTGACCAAGCCAAGTTTACGAAATCATTCTGTGCTGACACTTCACAACTTTAGACAGGATAAACCATAACAAGGTATACTATTTTTCTCTTTACCTGGGCTACACAACCTTTCTGCCTGCCAACGTTATCCATACGCTTGCTGTCCTTAAACCAGTCAATAGCCGCAAGCTCCATCAGATAACTTGCAGCAGGTATCTGTAACGTCAATGTGACCAGCGTGTTCAGCTTCTTCATATAATCTCACGGGATTCAACTCCAAAGAAATAAAAGCAAAAGCTTGGACCTTTGATTTGTCATGCGGGAAGTTCTTGCTACGGACTTTAAAGAGCTTGCTGTCAGGTACTGTCCAACAGTTTCGGCTTTTCTCATCCGCATCACAACGAAGAATGCCCGAAAAGCATGATAGATCAATCTTCTCGGGAGGTTCGTCTGCCATAATCACAAAACCGTGTCATTGTCACAGGGGAAGAATATATAATTGCCCATGGAACTTGACAGATTAATACTAAAATAAATTGCAGGAAAAAAATGGAATCAGACCTGCACGCTTAGCATCTTTGTTAGGATCTTCCTGCACATTAATTAATTTTAATCACGGTTTAGTTTAAAGTGAGGAAACACATAAAACTAATTCACTGTTCATATATAATGTGGTATATATAGGCCATGAAGCACCTCTATGTTAGCTTCAGGAACCTGATAATCCTCATCCTCGTCTGTTTCTTCATCAATGATTCCCATGTTTTTACTGTCCGCTTGTCCTCGATCTCCTGTTTTAGTCTTGGAGTCTACTTCTTCAGTACTCTTGTTGTCATCTTTCTGTACTGAAGACGTGTCAACCATGTTTTCCATCACAGGAATCCTTGGAGTTATATGTGTTTCGTCTGTTTGTGAGAAGTATTCGCGTAGGCCTTGAAGTAAGTAGAGTTAATTAGGATGTGCGGATCGTACGGACCACAGTAAACAAGTAAAAACGATGGCACTAATTCATTAGAGCAAAACTAAATTTCTAAGACCAAAAGAAGAAGAGCAGTGGCAGTAGTCAGTACCGGCTACGCAGTTTTGTATCTGCAGCAAAGAATGATACTGAAAGGAAGGAGAGTAGTTGAGGAGCCATCCCCTGAGATCAATCTGCATTAGGTGTTGAACTTGAGTGCGGGGTCTTCCGTTGCGACACTTGAGAGGAGAAATCTTGAAACCTCCACCTGAACTAGTAAGAATTTCAGAAAAGAAAAGGAACCTCATTTGACATACATTTCTGTCTGTTCTATGGAACTAAGTGCCTCTCCTCCTGTCCTGATCGATCTCAGAAGGTAAACTAATTCAGGATTTCAGATGCTCAGAGAGAAGCTTACTTTCAATAAAAGCCCTCACATATCCCTTTTGACGACCACAGTTTGGATGCTCTGTAGATCGAAACAGCACAACTGCGTCCAAAGTCCAAACAAACAATAAGTTGCTCTATAAAACAGCAAATCCTATGGGGAAAAAATTTGAATATTTTTACCGTAGCTTCCATCGTCATTACGCCGCCAATAGCGAACATAACATAGGTCTCGAGGCCATACTAACCTGCATGTTCATGTAGAATGGAAGAATGTGCAAGTTTCAATCTGATAGATAATCCGAATTAGTAGTACTACCATTTAGTTGTGCACTCAAAAAAAAGAGGAGGATGTTTGAGCATTTCTGAAAATGTTACGGACAAGAAAGAAGTCTAGTTACATTGGGCACCAGTGCAGCTGCAACTTATGATAAAGTATAGCGGTGTGACCATCAACCTCTTCAACTAAACTACCATAGCGAAAGCTGCAGTCCCACCTGTACGTGATTATCAATAATTAAACATCAGAAATGTCGGTATATAGTAGTAGGAATATATAGGTACAAGGTAGTAGTAGTAGATATGCTTACTCATATCTTGTTACATCCATGCTCATCACCAGCCCAAAAATGGCTTCGCATGTGGCTTCCACTACACCAACCGCTCGCATAGCTCTGCTACAGCTTCTTGCCTACACAGGATAATTTCAGAAGATGTCTAATTAATTACTAACTGTCTAGCAGTTGAGATTGAGCAGACTGGACATACAAGATAATCGAATTCCAGAAGTTCTTCAAAGATGCGTAGTCCTGCGAATGACAAGTAATTAATAGAAAGTATTGATTGATAACCTAAGGAGGAGGAGTCATGCACGCACGTATGCTTACCATTTTGGCATCTAAGTAGGCGCCAATTCTTCTTGGAGCTAACTTGAATGGGGTCAATCTGGTTGGGTAGACCGATATCATGCTCTTTGGTCCAGTCATGTATTGATTCTGGGGGACCTAGCACCACAAATGAAGTGGTAAATTTCTGTAGGATCGATCCACAAATTGAAAAAAAAAAGTTGCAGCTAACTTGTTACCATTCCCTATAGTTGTCCTGCGAATCAACGTGGGTCGTTCCTCTTCATCTTCAGCTCTGCATTCGTAGTGAAACTTCAGCTGAATTCAGGTCTTGTTTATTTGTTTTTTTACATATTGTAAGATAATCTATGAGAGAAGATGGGATGTCACTTACGCGCTGTCATGGTCCGAGAATATAAACTGCCCTCCTAGTTCCGTATCGAAGTCCATCGAAGCAAAGGCCTTACGGTTTTTTGCGGTCATATTTTCTTGCTGCTGCAACAATGTGGAGAATATAAGCTCTTGTTTTGCAACTTTACTACATATCCGTAAAGAGTATGCCTAAAGTTCTGCCAGCCAAACTACCCTTTAAACAAGGTCCTTGTACAGTTTAATTCATATTAGAAAAATCTTGAATAAGGCAGTTGGAGACCTCTTTCGGAATAATTAATGAGCTGGACGGTCTAAGAGTAACATATTTTGGGTATCAGATGATTGTACATTCAGGGATGAAAATGGATTTTTAATGGAATTTCATTGAAATTTGAGCATTAATTATGCAGTACTCCAAAATTACTTGTCGTGTTTACATAATGTGCAAAATCAAAACTGTAAGATGATGAAATTTACTGCACCTGATCAATAATGAGTTCTATATTCTTTTTCCAGGCCAGAGCATCCTCAATATCATACGCGCCCATCTGTGAATTAAATCTAGTTATGTATGATATAACGCTGAATGAAAGAGATCGAGAACATGCATGCATGATGGTACTGTTGAATATATATATACTCAGTCAGGTTTAATTAGAACAAACCGTGATCTGGTGCTCCTTTTCTTTCTTATTATAAACGCACAGGACATAAACCATCTGAAAATTATAAGTATCATTATGATACATCAATTGAGAAGGAGGGGGCCGGGGCAATGCCGGGTATAAAAGCCCGGTTAATATCATTACAAGGATATGGTACGGAAAAGAGATAAATTAGAAGAAATAATGGATACTTGTCCATGATGCGTTTTGAGTCCTCTATCTTCCACCCTGCAATTCCCGTCTATCAGCAGCGATTTTAGTGGCACCTGCATGGATATATGCATGTACAACATTATATATAATACATATATAGTACGTTGGAATTTACTACTACTAGTTGTGTAAATGTGTAAGAGTAAGAGTGCATTCATGTTTGAAATTACTAGCATTGATTAATGAATGATCAGTTAATAAAATTCAGGTGAAAAATTAATACTAGTAGCTAGTAATTAATATATATATGTACCATGTTGTCTTTGGGTTTCTTCTTGTAGTAGGCGAGCAGCCTGCTCTCGAGAACGAAGTAGCGAGTGTGGAAGAAGGACCTGCCGATCTTCCTCCGGCCGTACCGCACCATCCATCCTTCGTGGTGTACCGCCGCCGCCGCAGCCTCCCGCGCCGCGGCCATGGTTCCTGCCCTGGGCAGCAACTCGGTGCTCTTGACGGAGGACTCCCGTATGGCGACGCTGACTGCCTTGGACAGGGACAGCTCGCCACTCTTGGTGCTGGAGGCGGCGGCGGCCTCCCGCCTCGACGCCGACGAGCTCAGCATGATGGAATTGAAAGACGTAATTGGCGTGCCTAGGCCTAGCCAGCTAGCTTGGAGATAGATATCGAATTGAAGTCAGCACGCACAAAAGGTTATGGATGGATTAAGCTAGCAAGGAAGAATTGAAGGCCACATGCAGCCATGCAGGCCGGCCGTGAGGGAGGAGGAAAGGGAAGGAATTGAAGATCGATCGACAAAAGGGAGCTTGCATTTTGCATTGGATGGCCGAGAGTAGCGTGCGTAGTCGAGGAGGCCGGAGTTGGCGGACCGAAACTCGCGGTTAATTGCCACACCAACAAACAATTATTTCACTCCTCTTCTCCTTCTTCTCTCTCAATTTCCTTCATTCGTTCTTCCTTTCTCTGTTTGCCAAAAAAGTTAATTTCCCACATAATTAAGTATGAAAAGAAAAAGCATCCCTGCAAATTTTTTTCATTATATACGTGCATGAACACTCGTTAATCTAATAATTTATTTGGTTTATTAAATCTGCATTTACTCATATCATACCACATCAGCTAAGAGTTTTGTAAATACTTTCCATTTTTTTGCTTGCAACCTTTTCTGAAAAGTTTTTCAAACGGCCAGTTAGATTGGACTGGCTTTATATTGATAGAAGAGGGTTCAAATACAAACATCCAAACGACCGAAAGAATAAAATGTACATGCCTCAGTGCAAACAAACTTGCACGTCACCTCTCCTTACTCCTCATGGTAATATTCTCTCAGTGTGTTTTACGCCGGCCAGACCCCACCAATCCAACTTCTCTTGAATGCAAATGACTATTTGATGTATTGTCGCCTCTTTTCCTCTAAAGATTCTTTTTCTTTTCTTCCAGATTTCCCAAGCAATGAGCAAAAAGACTTATTTGAGCCCTTTGTGTTTTGTTGTTTTTGGGTCGCTTGTTCCATGTCCACCAATCCAATAGGTTTCTATTGTTGTTCCATCTTGGGATGATATACCCTTACGTAACTATGTGAGTACGCCAAACCAGATTTGCTTCAAGATTGGGCATTCCAAATAACAAGTGGTCGATAGTTTTGAGGTTCCGAAGCATAGCTGGCAGAAGTAATTACTTGGCCATCCCCTGATTTGCAAACGGTCAGCACCTAGTTTTGTAGCACAAGCCAACTGAACATCTTGCATTTGCCGGAGCCCATACTTCACAAGTTAGCTTTGTTGATGGCGACATTACCATTCCATTGAATTGGAATTGATGGATTCTTATATTCCCCCATTGGTTGTCCATCACCAAACAATCTAGTCTTGTACCCTCTTTGTCAGTTGTGGGGGATCATGTGTTACAACCCCCCAAATGTGGAAGAATTCAGTAAGAAGGGGGACAGTGAGACTATGGCGGATGTTGTTGATCCATCTTCCTTGTTGCACGGCTTCTTGAACCGTGCGGTCTTTTCTCTTGGAGTGCCTACAGAGGTTTGACGCTTGGCTTTTTAGGCTTTGGCCACCAATCCAATTTGATCCCCATAAGACCGCCTTTCGCTCATCACCAATAAGGACTTTCGTCGATGCCGCAAACGAATTATTATCCAGTTCATCGCAAGGTGTTTTAGTTCCTATCCAAGGTTTATCTGGCACCCTCCATTCAAAACAAAGCCACCTCAGCCGTAGGGCTCTAGCAAATTTTTCTAAGTTGGGAACTCTGAGGCCGCCATAACGAACGGGAGAGCAAACCTTGGACCAATTGTACTTGCATTTTCCTCCATGAATATCCTCATTGTCGGCCCATAGGAAGTGTCTCCTTGCTTTGTCAATTTCTTGAAGATATTGTTTGGACAGTTTATGTATTGTGAGGACATATGTCAGGATGACACTTAGGGCTGAGTTCACCATAATCCGACGCCTCCCATATAACAACTATGGCTTCCATCCCGAGAGGCGACCCTTAATATTATCTTGGATAGGCTGGAAATGTACCTTGCGTAGGCGGCCAAGTGGGAGTGGTAGTCCAAGATAAGTCAATGGAAAGTTGGCTCTTGTCCTAGAGAAAAATTGCATAGGACGTCATTCAAATCTACTTCCTGACATCAAATGGGTGCCACCAGGCTCTTTTCAAGATTGACATGCAACCCTGTTGCCTTGCCGAAGCCCCTAAGAATGCTAATGAGGACATCCACTTCATTTAGTACTGGATTGAGGAAAACAACTGCGCCCATTTGCATCTAGTGAAGTCCTTAATCTGGCATGGAGAATCCCAACGTTGGTCAGTTGTTAGGTGTACTAGCCTTTGTAGAGGATCGATTGTGAGAATAAAGAGATAGGAGGTCCCTTTACCTCAAGCCACACCTGTATGCAATGCATTCCCCATGATCTCCATTCAAGGCTACCTTAGAAGTCAATGAAGCAAAAAGCAAACAAATCCAATTTCTCCATCAGGGACCAAAGCCCATGTTTTGCATTACTTCAAGCAAGTATTTCCATGAGACCAAGTCAAAAGCCCTAGGAATGTCTAGTTTGAAGAAAAGTGTTGGATTTCTGTTGGCACTTAAATTCCTGACCACATTTTGAACATACAAAAAGTTATCGCCGGCCTGAGAGATCTGCTTAGCTCTAGTGCAGGTCCTAGAATCGATGAAACGCGGGCGTGCCAGTCAGTTTGATCCTGCCACTGACAAGATATGTAAAGCAACCAATTATAAAATGTATCAACCGATCGGCTAATATCCAAAACAGCCGATTGGTCGACAGCCGATACTGATATCTACCAATGTAGTTAAGAGTCTTGATCCATCGGCTGTACACTTAACAGACATCTATATAAAAGGTGATCGGCTGACAATAATATGATGATATATAACATTGCACGAAACAAATCACATGATAAAGTAGATACTGATTTAAAGATTAAAGAACACATCGGCTGGAAGTCCGATGTCATAAAATCCAAATGATCAAATATTCAATGAAGCCTCTGCTGCAATCAGCTAGATCCAACTTGTGTACAATCCTTGCAGGCCGATGCAATATCCAGATAACTCACCGGCTGAAACCCGATGAAACCCTTAGTGACAGTCAACAGGCAGGCTAGATATTACAGTTTTAATCACGATTTAGTAGATCAAACTGATGCAACAGTAAGTATGAAAAGAAAAGCAATATCTAGACAATCAAGCCCTTGGCTGATTTTCAGGGTGTAGATGCCTAAGCTAATCTAATCTAATATAACGATTTAGCCGGTATCGGCAGAAACCCTAAAATGAGAGACAGCCGATAGAGCCAAACCGAGATACTAAAATTAGATTCAACAGAGACATATGATAAATAATCAGGCAAAGATATTAACCGAATCGAAGCGATCCAAGAGGTCGAATGTACTGATGCAACCTTGGACGACACCAACATAGCCAATACGATTGCCTGAGCCGGCGAGACCTTGGACTTACCCCTTCGCCGGAGATCGAAGCCGATGCAGCCCCGCGTCAGGTGCCAAGCTCCGTCGGATGACAAAGTAGAACAGATAAAAGAAAGGTGGCGATGCGTCGAGTTGTATTGATCGAGAGATATGTTACATGAACCCTGGGCTTACATATTTATACCCGTAGGGTGACAAAGATCCTAACATATTACAATCCAAACTTTTCTAAAGATAAAAAAAATAGATAAAGTCCTTATCGGACACTAAACAATCTCTTCCTAATTAATAGATACAAGCCATATCCTCCCTGGACTCGGTTTCTTTTGGATAAGATCTTCTCAAACCGAATCTATCAAGAATCCGACTGGTGGAGATATGGATAACAGAAAACCCCCATCGGCTGATACAAAACTCCAAGCCGATACTGACTCTGAACCGATCCTAACCCTTAGCCAATAAGGACTTCGGGGCTTACCAAATTTTGGCATTAATACTTGGATGCATCTCTTTTTTATGAAGGCGCTTTGTGCAACCGAGACCAGGCCATCTAGCTACTTAGCGAGCCTTACCACCAATACCTTGGATACCAGCTTAGCCACATAGTGAATGAGGCTAGTTGGCCTAAAGACAGTGACTGATGTAGGTGTGTTCTTCTTTGGAAGCAAGGTGATTACTGCTCTATTGAGTGCTCCAAAGTTCCCTCTTGCCAGGTTATACAAGCAATGAAAAACTTTTATCATGTCCTAGTTAATTAGCTACCAACATCTCTCATAAAAGATACCATTAAAACCATTTGGGCATGGGGCCTTTTCTGCAGGCATCTGCTTTATTGCAGACCAAATTTCCTCCTCTCGGAAGGGTCTATCTAAGTCGTTTGGGTTCACCTGGGGTAAATCCATCGCTTCCCAATTTAGAGTGCAACTTCGTGTCTCCTTGCTACCTAGGATTGAATTGAAGTGGAGGAAAAGTACCTCACTCTTCTCCTCATGTTCGGTTAGGGTAGTGTTTGCTGTATGGAGTCGGTGGATGTGGTTTTTCCTCCTCCTCGAGTTTGCTTGTATGTGGAAGAACTTCGTGTTTGCGTCCCCTTCCTTTAGCCATGTCAGTCAGGATCTCTGTCTCTCCCTCGCGTCTTTTCGTGTCACCGACCTTCTCGATGGCCGGGCTTTGCAATAGCGAGGTCGGCATCCGAAAGAAGCTCTTCTCTGACTCCCCCCGCCGTGCCACCGTCCACTACGACTACCACTTCTTCGGATGAGCCCGTGGAGGCACCGACTATGGAGGCGTGGATCCGGACGCGTTTGAGAAGGAGATGATGGGGCTCACCGGTGGATTCCCCGAAGGCGAGGTCAGCCTCAATGACTTCGTCGCCAAGAACCCGCCTTTCCCAAACCGGCCTAGAAGAATGGGCTCGCCGGCGGCAGAATCGTGACGGTGAAGCAACCAAGGGCGTTGGAGATGTCGCTGTTCCTCCCTGGGATGGTGGGTACCGCATGTATTGCGGGATCATGCAGCACGTCACTGAGATGCCGTCGCCACCCGTCGCTGGTGCCGTCCTCCTTACCGGGCGCCGCCGGCTGCCCTTCCTCACCGTTTGTTGCCGGTTGTTGGACTGGTGAGATGGACTCAAAGGGGAGGGAGAGAGAGAGGGGTGAAGAGGAGACTCGATGAAGAGAGGTAAGGGTCACTGACAAGCGAACCCCGACATATGTCATGTCAGCGAAAACTGAAAATATAATGTCAAGGGACTTACTTCGCATGGTTTTAAATACTTGACGGGTGAAGATTTCAAGGATTAAGGCGTAGGGATGTCATACAGACTCGACGTAGACGTAAAGTTAAACGACAGCGAGCGGACTTATTCCTTATTGAAACGTGCGAGAGGACGTCGAGGTCTGTTTAGGCCCAAATTGTGAAGCTTTGTGCTGAAAAGAGAGACAAGTTTGGGCCTTTTGAAAAGGATGCCCATATTGATGGTACTGGGCTTGGGCCCATCGAAGGAAGCAAAGCCGCCGCCTCCATCTCATCTGCCCCCGAGACGAGTCCCCCTCCTCCTCTCCAATGCCACCGCCGCCGCCATCTTCTTCCGTCTTCTTCCTCCTCCAGCAACAGCAACAACAACAACAACTCCAACTCGTCGTTGCGACTGCCTAGGGTTTCCCTTCTCTACCCCACTCTAGGAAGGCGACCGAGGAGGAGGAAGATGAGCCGCAGCCTTGGGATCCCCGTGAAGCTGCTGCACGAGGCGGCGGGGCACGTGGTCACCGTGGAGCTCAAGACCGGCGAGGTGTACCGCGGCTCCATGGTCGAGTGCGAGGACAACTGGAACTGCCAGCTCGACAACATCACCTTCACCGCAAAGGTAGGTTTACCGCTTGCTTCATTCGAATCGCCTCTTCTTGAATCTTGATTCTGTATATATATATATATGTATAGGACGGCAAGGTCTCCCAGCTGGAGCACGTCTTCATCAGAGGAAGCAGGGTCAGGTTCATGATCATACCCGACATGCTCAAGAACGCCCCCATGTTCAAGCGCCTCGAGGCTAGGATTAGGGTATTCATTCTTCTCTCTCCCCTTTTAACCACTCTCTCTCTCTCTCTCTTTTCTCCTCCTCTTGTGCTTCCAATACTCTTAACATGTCTCTCCTCTCCTGCAGGGTAAAGGCTCAGCTATTGGTGTTGGCCGTGGCCGTGCCGTTGCTATGCGTGCTCGGGTAATCATCTGTTTGCTTTCTTGCTTTCCACATGATAATTTCACATCTAACCTCCTGGTGTTCGATTCATTACTACTGCTTGGTCAAAATTCGATTAGATAAAGCAAATAGCACTGAATTTCTATTTACAGGGAGCTCATGCTGGTTGGTGTAGTACATGCAAAAATTTATAAGTCTTTGCATCTCAAATTGATAATGGTCCTTATCCATTGTTCTGATGAAAATCATCCTTTTTCAAAATCATCATATTTCCGTCTGACCATGTCATAGACAGATAAATCTTATGGGGAAAATATGTAGTGCAAACCACATATGTAGTGGAAACGTGGAAACTACCGTTGGATCGAAAAATAGATGTTTGAGATTTGTTCACGTCATCATGAGTCATCATGGTTTTTAGTTTCCAGGTTTCCACTAAATATGTGGTTTGCACTACATATTTTCTCAATCTTCTGATAGGAGAGTTTGGACCTAGTGTTCGTGCAACTAATCTTGCCCTAGCACCATAAGGCAAACTGAAACTGAGCCAAAATTCGATTAGAGAAAGCAAATAGCACTGGATTTCTATTTTCAGGGAGCTCATGCTGGTTGGTGTAGTACATGCAAATAATTTTAAGCCTTTGCATTTAAAACTGATATGGTCCTTGTTCGTTGTTCTGATGAAAACCATCTCTTTTTTTTCTTCAAAATCACGTTGCCGGGTGACGGTTAACCACGACATAAACAGAAATCTTCAGATAGGAGAGTTAGGAGCTAGAGTTCGTGCAACTAAATCTTGCCCTAGCACCATAATGCAAACCAAAACTGAGCCAAGCCTATTAATTTGTCAATGAAGTCTGTCTCATCTTTTTGCATGATAATCAGCAGCTCCTCTAAGAAATAACCATTGTAGTCAGGAGTCATGTTACCTTTAAGGAAAAGAAGTTTCTATCCAGTCATTAGTATGCTTGGTATTATGTGGCTACTTTGCTTATTGTGCCACAAGTCCCTAGTGCCATATTCAAAATTGCTCATGTCTCAGTGTTCCAAAAAATGGTTCTACTATGTCGGATTTGCCTCATATACATGAAGTGGGTGTCCCTATATTTTACTGAATTGTCTGTTTGCTCACGTGGTTGGCTGGCCAGTGCCCAGTTAGGCCATATAACCTACCAGATGGGTGACTCCGTGACTGAATGAATTCATTTACCTTTTCTTATAACCTTTCTCTGCTTTTCATTCTTCCAGTAACATTTGGCCCAACATATAATTAATGCAAAATATGTAATTGTGAATTTATTTACAACCATGTGATGGTCCATCATATTGCTTTCAACTCAAGGACAATTAACTTTATGCATTCTGTTTTAACTCCATTAAGGAACAAGGACAGTATCCCATCATGCAGTGATTCTGAAATGATATAGGGTGGTGAATCTTAACTATTATATAAGCAGTGCTTGCAAATCGATTGATTTCATGCATTGAGTTTCAAACCTAGTAAAGACAATATAAATTGCGTTATGCCGTGATTCTGAAATTAAGCTGACATATCTTATGTCGACTGTTAACCAGTACAAAGTTAATCTTCTCTCTGTTAATATTTTCCCTTCATCTATCACCTTGAAGCATCTATATTTAAATTACACAAACCTTTTAAGTATTTAGCGTAAGGTTATGTACATGTACTACTGGCCTTTAAGGTTGTGTTTTGATGTGTGCTATGTTTGTCGCAACATTTAATCTTTTGACGTCCAATTGATGCAGGCTGCTGCTGGTCGTGGTGGTGGTCCAGTTGGACGGGGTGGTGCACCTCCTGTGAGGCGGTAGATTTAAGCGCAGCTCGTTGTATGCTGTTATGATATCAAGGAAGTCCAGGGAGTCTTTGTGTTCATCATCCAAAACTTTGGTTCAGCAGCCAGAATGCATGTGAACTAAGCTTATGTACCTCCAGTTTAGTTTGCCTGTGTGCAGAATGGATGCATGCATGCCGGTGGTGTTAACTCGTAAGCATGATGTATTGCAGTGAACTTTAGTAGTCGGCTTAAGTATTGTTTCATAGGTGGGGCAGCGTTTTCATGTTTCCAATTGGAATGTAGACTAGTGACTCTTGACTTGTTTCCTACTGAATCATGCTGCCCGTTGATACGAGTGCTGCTATCGTGCTATTGCTGATTTTTTTTATGATGATAAATTAACCATGAGCATATGTCAAAATCTCAGCTCTGCGGACTTCGTATGGTCTAATGTCTTCGTATGTGGCTCCATCGACCTTGATAAGCGTGAACACATTCTATTTTTTACAGTACAATAACATTAAAAAAGAAACGCGTTGACATACTTTCATAGGAGACAAACCGGATATTTATTCTGATATAAAGAATGTGCAGCAGAATACATGCTACCAGTTTAGTAAGAACACAATGCAATTATCGAAAACACAAGTAACCCCACAGCCACTCACATCGCAATACATACCAGTACCATGTCGCATGTAAGATACACATGGTAACTCATTCCAATTTCGCAAAAATAAACGTGACCCTTGATGTTTACAAACTCTGTTGATCCAAGATTACAACCTCTTTGCCAGACTGAGGAGATTGCTTTCCTCTAGCTCTCCGAGCTCAGAGAAGTTTCGCCGGTTGAATCACTTTCGTCTTGCATGCGCTTCATCTCGTATGCCCATTCCAATCCAGAGCAGTAATGGAGAGGAGGATTGAACCTGTGGTCATTCATGTCAGGTGGCAAGAATGCGCCATTCTCAATCAGAAACCTGACAGCTCTTTTATTCCTTTCCTTAGCAGCAATATGTAGAGGTGTCCCTGAATCCACCAAAAGAGAAAATGTAAGACTGCAGAGGAAAAGTAACCACTTCTTAGTGTACAACAAGGTGTTTTAATAAATTTAAAACCACTATAGAAGTTGGGAACAGAAAACTGAGCAAATAAATAATTTCATCCAGAACATTATGGTATTGCATAGTACACCATTCCAGGTATTAAATGAAGACATATACACCATTCATGAAAAAAATTACTTATACGTTCAGATCTAATGAGCAGGACATCAGAAACTTCTGAAAATGCTGTTCTATAATGAGTGAATAAAAACATTTCCTAACTCTTAACTGCTAAACTAGATGGGGTGTGCAACCAAGCAGCAGTACTGAATACAGAAGCAATCTGCTCAACAGAGAGGACTGAGAACAAGTGGCATGAAACAGTATAGACTCCTCTATATAATAAATAGAAAATGCTCGCAGACCAATCATCATAAATAGAAGAGAATAGTCAAGCTCTACAACATGAAAATGCATGTAACGACTGGGGAGAAACATTAGAGCTTACATCCACAAGCTCCTTTTGTGCGAGCATCAATATTTGCACCCCGTTCCAGTAGCTCGTCCATGATTTTAACATGTCCACCCTGAGCAGCCAAATGCAGGGGAGTAGCGCCAGGTGATTTTGGCCCCCATGCAGGTGCATTGACATCCATGCCATCATCCAGGAGACGCCTCACCTTAGGTAGAAAAAAAAAGAGCAATCAAATTTATTGTTTCAAGAGATGACAACATGAAGGCTAATTTATTTGGCGACTAATGTAATATATTTTATTATTTATTACTGTTTGCAGAGATGGTTACACAGAAGAATGATTTTGTAACTTAAGTAATATACAATCTATTCACTATGTCGAGCTATATTCCTCCTTGTTTGAGAATGTTGTGCTACATTCCTTCTTGTTTGATAAGTATAGTAAATATCAGTGTTACCCCCTCCTCTATAATCATCCAGTATTCTTATAATCTATGTACTAGTACAGTATGCGTTTATTACAGCTCCAAGATAGAAAGAAGCATTACGTATGACGTGGATTGGTACTGCTGCGTGGAGAAAAAACGTGGAATAACCCATGCATAATACAGTAAGTAGCAGCTAGTAAAACGTAAGCGGTGGCACGTGAAAGGGCGGAGATTGATTACCTGGTTGAGGTCGCCCTTGCGGGAGGCGACGTGGAGCTGGTTCCAGCCGCGGTCGTCGCCATCCCCGTCGCGGGTCCGTGCCCGGCTCATGCTGAGAGAGCTGCGGAATTGCACCATGGAATAGATCCGGAGGCAGGCAAGCAATTGAAGAGCAATCGATCGGAGGGGAGGAGAGGGGGGGGGCTAGAAGAGGGGAAACGCCGGCAGCGCGGTGGATGGAGAATCGAAACCGAAACCGAATCGGAATCGAATGGAATCGGGGAGGGATTGTTTGGGAAGGGGGTCGGGGGAGATGGAGCGGGGAGAATTAGCGAGAGGAGGAATAGTTGCCCATGCCGAAGGGAGCAAAGGGATTCAAGCCTGGGCCGAGCGCGCGGAGCTTCTTGGGGAGCATCGGCGGGGATGGCGATGGGGTGAGCACCATAGTATGTGAGCAACAACGGAGATCTATCTTCTCCACTCCTCGTCGGGTGGGTGTGGGGGATAAAATCGCTCGAAATCAATATCTATAGACTATATGAAGGAGGAGGAGGAGGAATTGGGGATCATCGCAAACCCTAAAACTTACGAACCCTAGAAGACGACGATTCTCTCTCTCTCTCTCTCTTCTCCGCCTCTCCTTCCTTCCTTCCTTCCTTCTCTTTTGTAGAGAGAGAGTACCATACATAATCCTCCTCATCCTCCTCGCTGTCAGTTGGGCTGGGCCCAATCCTATTCTATGTGTGATAGAAAGATGGAAACAAAATCCAATTTAACTTCGAATCTGATTAGTATCTCTTAACCAAAATATCACCAGATATGTTAAACCCCTCAATTATTAAAATCAGTGTAAATTAAATTTTTTAATGGTTTTGAGGATGATTTTTGCTGACGTGGCTTGTTGACTGATTCAATCGGCTAAATCATCATGCGAGGCTCACGTGTCATCCTCTTTCTTTTTTTTCTTTTTCTCCTTTATCTCTATTTCCTCTTCTCCCCTCGGCCCTCCTCTGTCATCTCTCCACGGCGGCGGCGATGTGACAACGAGAGAAAGCGGCAGCGACCGATGGAATTTACGAATGCAACCTATTTGAGGGATGGGATTTACGAATGCAACCTATTTACGATAGGAGAGGGCGGGCTGGCAGCAGTGCTACAAGAGTTCTATGTAGCCATTTGCGTGCTCCTGCGTTTGGTCGTCCTCAACATGTCCAAGAGCGTGCTTGTTGGCATGCTCCCATCCGGGCTCGCCACCTGTCGCACCCTTTGAGGTGCTTGATTTGGTACGAGCTTCTCCGCTGAGTTGCAGCGATGTCGTGCTCCTCTGTCGCTTCGAGCTCCTCCGCCGAGTGACACCTTGCTGCCGCTCGCCGCTACCCTCTCCTCCACCTCCAACTGCGGCACCGCCATGCCATCACCCTGCTGTGTAGGGAAGAAAGAATGCAAAAGAGAAGGAAGGTGAGTGAGGTGAGGATGATATGTGGGCCTCACTTTATTATTAATTATTATTTTTTGTGATGATTAGGTTGTCACGTGGATACCACATCAGCGAATACCATCGTTGGAGTCAGTCTACATAGTTCCAACAGTTGGATGATACATTATATCCGGTTTTGCGGTTGAAGGATATGAATTAAACTCGAACTATATTTGAGGGACTCACATTGGACTTCTCTTAGGCAGACAGAGAGACAGACAGACAGATAAATGGGCCGCTCAGAAATGTAGATGGGCCGACACATACTTCTTCCACCCCAAGTAGTAAGTATACTAGGGAAGTGTACCCACGCGTTCCAAAAACCCTTCCTTCCTTCTCCGCCGCCGCGGGAGGTTCATGGCCTCCGCCGCCGCCGCCCGGTCCCGCGCCACCGCCGCGTGGGCGCGCCTCCTCTCCCTGCGGGCCAGCCCTCCCGTCTCCTCCAGTCACCATCTAACCTCGCGGATCGCCTGCCCTCGTCGCCACTTCGCCTTCTCCGCCTCCTCCGCTTCCTCCGCTTCCTCCGCCAGCTCTAAGCTCAAGCAGATCCAGAGCGAGCGGGTCATCCACGACCTCCTCGCCGAGCTCGAGCGAGAGCGCCAGAGGGACCGCCAGGATGCTGCTGCCTCCGCCAACCCCGACAAGGACGACGACGAGGAGGAGGAGGAGGAGGACTACCTGGGCGTCAAGCCCCTCATCGAGAAGCTCGAGCGCCGCCGGGCCAAGGAGGAGGCCGCGCCGGACGATTCCTTCTGGGAGCCCACCGACTCCGACAGCGACGAGGAGGACGAGCGCTACACCCCTGACGCCATCAAGCGCCGCGTCGACGAGTTCGAACGCAAGTGCAACCGCCACTCCGAGCTCCTACGCTCATTCGCCGAGGCCGGTAAGCCCATATTCCCATTCCCCTTCCACGCCAATGCCTTCCTACCGACTTCACTTGAAACCCCTCCGTCCGGCTCTTGCCAGAAACCCTTGACGATGCCCACAAATGGATGACCAAGATCGACAGATTCGAGGACCGCCATTTGAAGCTTCCACTGGAGTACAGAGTCATTGGCGACATGATGAACCGCCTCAAAGATGCCACCGGCAAGGACCGCTTTGTTCTCCTCCAGAAGCTTAACCGAGCTGTTAGAATCATGGAATGCAGGGAAGCATACGACCCCAGCAACCCCTCCAATTTCGGAGTCATCCAGCACCAGCAGGTCGGGTCTCCGGAGGATCTAGTGCTCAATGCTGGCTTTGATAGGGAGAAGCAGATGATCCAAGGGGCAGGCGACGATGACGACCACGAGGAATTCAATGAAGACAAGGAGAAGGATGATCTGCTCATAGAGAAGTTGAATTCCATCGAGAAGAAGATCGAGGAGAAATTGGCAGAGTTGGATCATACGTTTGGTAAGAAGGGCAGAGTTCTAGAGGAGGAAATTAAGGATCTTGTTGAAGAGCGCAACTCCCTCACAGAGCATAAGAGGAGACCTATGTACAGGAAAGTAAGTGATGTTTATCTCTGAGCTTTCATTGGATTAGCAAGCACCCAATCTTGTGGTTACATTGCTTTCACTTGTTGTTATTGGTATTACCCAGTTACAAATCTTGTCCACTTTACAGGGTTTTGACGTCAAGGTCATTGATGTTAATCGGACGTGTAAAGTCACAAAGGTGAATTCTCTTAGTTTGAATGATCACACCTACTAGTAATAGCCTTTTGTCTGGCTCATCACCTAATTATGCATTTCACATGTCAGGGAGGCCAAATAGCAAAATTCACGGCATTGTTAGCGACTGGAAACTACCATGGTGTTGTAGGATTTGCAAAAGCTAGAGGTCCGACAGCCAAAATTGCAATTCAAAGGGTATGGATCTTTCTTATTCAACTTACGTTTCAGTGCCACGTCTACAACTCGTTTGGTAGAGCTTTGGTGCGATTTTATGATTGCCTTCTCCTCATTCAGTGCGCAAAGAGTAGTCGCTGATGTGTTATCCATTTCATTGTTGGCTTGTTCCCCTTTTCTTTTGGGATGTTTGTGCAGTGGTTGTGGTGCTAACCTATGTGCGATGCATATGCCATTTTTCTCATTTCAGAACCTTTTCATTTATATCCTTGTTAATGCAGGATGTATTACTAGATGCAGTAGACTAATTTTCTTATGGCCCTATACCAGTAGCTTCCTCTTATATATATACAATTTTTCTCAACCGACTGTTACTCCACAATATTGTCGTCGAGGACCCTCAGTCACGGGTTTGGACATCTGATTATACTAATACCTGAGCTAATTTATGCCTCTGCTGGCATCCAATACCTGTATTGAATTTTTCTTTCTTTTTTTTTTGTTTCCAGGCTTACGAGAAATGCTTCCAGGACCTCCATTACATGGAGCGGTATGAGGACCACACAATTGCTCATGCAATTCAGGCCAAATATGAGAAGACAAAGGTAAAAACACATATGTGTATCTTAGCGCTCTTCTTATTTATCTGTGGTTTTGCTGCAACTTATGTGAACATGGTTGTTGCTTTTGTATGTTAAGATATACCTCTGGCCTGGACCAATGAGAAGTGGAATGTCTGCTGCGGGTAGGACGGTTGAAACCGTACTGTATTTAGCTGGTTTCAGCAATGTTAAGTCCAAGGTGCACTTCTTCTAGATAGGCAACCAGTTATTACTACATTCGTGCTTGAAAGATAGTAGTAATTTTCTGTCTTTTACTTGCAGATTATTGGTTCAAGGAACCCCCTTAATGTTATCAAAGCTCTCTTCATAGCATTAAATGCCGTGAGTGCCCGTTACTCGAAATATATTTAGCTTCTCATTGCAACATTTTGGCAATATTTATTTCTTCGTTTATGTTTTTTTTGCAAGTAGAGAAATGAGTTGTCATGTTGCTTTGTTTGCAGATTGAAACACCAAAGGATGTTGAGCAGAAGTTTGGGCGGACTGTTGTTGAGTCATACTTATTGTAGTCATCAATCTGATGGACGTCCAAAGAAAGAGCGAATTACATCTAACCATGTGATGTGGTCTTCATTTGTTTGGATGTTGGTTTCTTTACACTTTGCCCTGCAACCGGCAAGGAGCAACTCAGTCTGAGATGTGAGTCTGTAATTTTTGAGGTGATCAATCAACGCTTTAGTGCCAACGGCTCACCACATAGCAGATGGCCATGGCATGCGCGGTACCTTGGAAAGAGAAGCAAACGTTTGATTGATGATTCTTGCATAAGGTTGCCTGCCCCTTTGGTACGAGTCTCTCATTTGGATTTGTAACCAGATGCTGTGCCTCACGCCTACTGTTATGGTGGATGGCAAACTACAACATACATGCTGATTTAGAGAGAATAAATTCCTTGATTGATGTCATCCCGGAGAGTTGCAAACGCATGGTGCATGCATGATGATCAATTTTATTTAATCAATTGGCTGCCTCCATAATACTAGTAGTAACAAACAGGAATGCAGGATGCACGTATACATGACAGGGCACACGAAGCAGCGGCTAGCAGGCAGATCAGATGAGAAGAGGGACTGAAATCAAATGAGAATAGATAAGAGGCTTGGAGCAGCTGAGCTGAGCGAAGCCAATATTGAGTTCGTGTTTATCACTCGCTCATCGATCGGTGCTGCAAACCCGTCAGTACATTCTAGTACGAGGAGGAGTGTTTATGGGGAATCCAATGTCGACCCACGCTGCGTAGCCTCCTCCCATGTTCTTCACGTTCTTGAACCCCTGCATCATGATGATCCATATATACTGTATGTCAGACATATTACACACGATTTTTTTTATTTTTTGAATTTTGTTATTTTTTTAATTTTAAAAATAAATCTTTTCAAAATTTATTTTCAAAATCTGAATTTTTTACCACACCAACCCACCTAACGCGACAATTTTGTCATGTGTGACCTCATAACGATGCTAGCAAAAAGCATGATCAAATAAAATAACGCTGTTACGTCAACCAAACCAACGTGTGACAGCGTCGTTTTATCACACCAACGTATGACAGATTTCAGATTTTGAAAATAAATTATAAAAAGTTTATTTTTAAAATAAAAAATTTAAAATGTTCAAAAATAAAAAATAATTCGTTAGAAACTCACGCATATGAATCCTGATCTGTCCCGTCTTTCTTTACTTTATTTCACTGTCAAATGGATTTCATTTTAAGGTAAAAGGACTAGTAGTATTAGTTTCCTGCCTTCCAAAAAAAAAACACTTGGTTTTGGTAGGACATGAGCACCTTATTCCAAAGTAGAGGTCCCGTTTGATAGCATGCGAAAATTCACAGAAGTGTCCTATTTTTCTCTGATTAAAATATAAATTTTATCGGTAGCATGTATTCTAAACTGCTAAACAATACACGTTAAAATATCAAATAAATTTGTTTTTAAAATTTATAATAATTAAAACTTAATTAATTATATGTCAATGACTTAATTCGTTTTTACGTGCACCGAGAAATCTTCATCTTCTATTTCGAACGGGGCCTATCAGCATCTATCTAGTGCTATCGGTCACACAGATATATGTACAAGTGCCATCAACAAGGGAAAGGGAAACGTAGAGAGAGATGATGATCGATCAATAATAATGGAGTGAGTACAAGTGAAAGCAGTGTTTGATTAAAAACAACGAACTTACTGCTTCAAGGAGATCAACGCATGCTAGCTCCGACCTCTTCCCGCTTTGGCACCCCTTATAGTTAGATTATTTATTACAAGATTCGTCAATTAGATCGAGCACATATATTATTTCTTGTCAACTAAATATTATTCGGGGGGCATGCAGTGCAATTTTAATTTTAATTTGTATCGTACCACAACAACATGCTCCTCTTTGCTCACCAGCGACGAGAACTGCTCCACAAACAGAGGATTCTTTTCCCTCCCTGCAACATGGATGACAATAACGTTTATAAATCATGCTGGTTAATTACATACCCCTGTATAGATGTATGTACCTGGACGAGTACACGACCACGTTCATAAATCACATGCTCAACATGTCCAGGTACAGACACAACCCAACCACCAAGTAAGTAGCACTCAGTCCATTTCAAAATATATAACATCTTAGATTTTTCATATAATACTTGACTATTTATTTAATAAAAAATTATATAAATATGTTGTGACTTATTTTAATATCAAATACAATGTAATCCTAACTTATATTTTTATATATTTATATTAATTTTTAAATAAAATAAATACTTAAACGTTATGCGAAAAATCTATATTTTGAAAATGAGATAGCGTATCCTTTTGTATTAGAAAATACTATTCATGAAACTGATGGGAGTGGATGGATGTTTGAGCGAGATAGATATCTGTATACAGAATTTCTTGTTCCAAATTCTTAACTATTACTAGTGCTAAATCAGAAGAGTATACTAGGCCAGTTATTTGGACGACGATGAATAATGATGGTGTCAAAATCTGGGGAGATTAAAGTGAATTAATCGGCTGGCTGACAGCTGACTTGCCTTGCGGCGTGACGAACATGAAGGGCACGTTGAGGGAGTTGTGTAGATGGCCCTTGTTCATTTCCTCCTCTGTCCTGCAATCAGATTAATTGCTCTATCAATCAGACTAAGATACCAACACACATAGTCATGCATGTTGTAATTTCATTTCTCCAACAAATTAGGAGGTATATATGCTCGTTGCTCATGCATGAAGGAATTAATTAAGGATGGGTCATATCATATCGATCGATATGATGATCGATGGATATAGCTAGGGGAGGATGCAAGGACGGACAGACAGACAGACAGGTAAGTACCTGACGTCGACGTAACGGTGGCCGGCCGAGGTGATAAGGTCGCTCGCCGCCGCCACATCCACCGTCACCACCGGCACCGACACCGGCGATTCAGAGCCGGCGGCGCTGCATGCATGCAGATACACCGAGATGTCAATTTCTTCAGAGATCGATGATACTCTGTTACCTAGTTGCTAGCGGGTTAGTATATAGATAAATTTCTGATCTGACTAACCTGGTTTCATAGGGAGGCGCCATTGCAATTGCTAGTGCCTAGGTAGATATATATACAACTTAGAAGGAGGAGGAGGAGGTGTATGAATGTGTTAGTTGGGCACGTGCTAGACTAGAAGAAGAGAGGAGGTTCGGTAACGAGATGCACGGAGACGAGGCCTTCCCCTCCTTCGATTTATATAAGCTATCAATCGCGCGCCTATCAGCTCCAGCTACACTAATTAAGCTAAGCTGCCAGGTCATCATTTAATTAATTGATGATAGATAGCTCATTGCTCTTCTCTTCTCCGCTTATCCTGCGCTCCTAATTAACCCGCGCCTCTATGCATGGCGCTCTCTCTCTCTCTCTATCCATCTCATCTCATCCTTTTATCTTATTATTATCCAAGATTATTAGTTTCATTTTTCAATATATGATCAAATTTATAGTGTTTCTTAAAAAAAGGTCGGCTACTTGTGATCGTCCCCTCGTGATCAATATACTTTGTTGCACAAAGTCACAATAATTTAATTATATTCTTTTTAATAATATAAATAAATTATATCTATGGGCTCTCTACTAATGTGTACCCAGTCCAAAAGTCTTAAAGGTGAAAAAATAAATGAGATAGGGCAAACCCCAAACTCTCACCAATAAAAAGATAAATTGAAATGCCATTTCTAAAATCACATATGTCGAAGAAACTAGAACCAGGGTCTTCATCACCGACTCTTTAGGGCTTCCCTTTCACCTGTCCCCAAGCATGCTCTCCGTGGGTTGTGCTCGAGGCACATTAGCCCCTGATGCATGGCCTTCCGTGGGTTATGCTCGGGGCATATCTCTGCAACCCACCCTCGACGCACGGCATCCCGTGGGCTATGTCCGGGACACATCTATCATATTAGCCCTCGGTGTGTGGCTTCTAGTGGGCTATGCCTAGGGCACATCTACCATATTTGCCCCTGAGGCGTAACCTTCCATGGGCTGTGCCCGGGGCATGTCTACCATCTTCCCCGGGCATGGTTCCTTGTGGGCTATGCTCGGGACACATCTGCCGTATGTCCTCGGGCGCGGCCCACATGGGCTATGTCAAGGACACAATTACTATCTATGATGGGACGTGTCGCCTTGCTTTGTTCGTCAACAAGTAAGCTTCGCATCTAATGCAATGTGATATATACCAACACGACGACCGAACGGGACAACGCACGACAAGACAGAGCATGTGCTATCTGATAGGATGGTTCGTGTCTCCTTCCCAAGCCACACATCGAAGAAAGAAGCAAAAGGATGGATGGGAGCTGCTCCACGCCCCGCTAGCTGGACTGCGAGAAGACCGAACATACCTAACCCCTGTACTAAGGCCCATCTGTGAGAAACAAGGCCACTATGGTATCCCCTTGTAACTATAAAAGGAGAACCAAGGCCTCAAAGAAAAGTTTGGCTTGGGATTTGGCGTTGGATTCCAACTCCAAGCAATCTAGCTTTATAGTCTAGTTCATTCATCTCAATGTTAAGGATAAGGCATACATCCTATACACGGGTTAATGAAATACGATAATACAATATACTCGATAGTATATGAGAAGGTATCCTCTAATTAAGAAAATACGACTAATAAAGAACAAATTATCTTCCTAAGATAAAAGGTGTCAGAGTCCTAGTTGGGGAAGACAAGGTTTCCTTAGGCCTATAATCTATTTTATCTCTTCGAGTTCTACCTGGAGAGAAAGATAATCTATGCTATATATACAAGGCTCTCATGTTTAGGGAGGGACATCGAGTTACAATCTAGAGGAAGTCAGCGTCGTATTCGCCAAATAGATCTCATCGAACAGTTTCCGACGGCCTCTAGTCGGTGGATTAATCCAATTGTTCTATTCCCTATTGTACTCTGAATGATATTCTAATCCACAATACATATAAACTAGAGTAGGGTTATTACTCATCTCTCGCGTATACCCTGATTTCAACGATCCACATACTCTATAAAATACCGTGGTCGGCGTATATGCCGTTGACAATACCTCATTATAACTCATTTCCAAACGCTCATAGTCCACACACAAGAGTAGGTGTTACGCTTCCGAGTAACCCGAATCTGTCTAAAAAAGCTTGCCTCCCTTGTTTTCTTACGCGTGACCATCGCCTTGTTTTCGTGTACCAGCTCCCTGGCCAAATCTTCAAAGAGGGCAAGGGTGCATGCTTCCCTACTAGAGGAGTCCCATACTCTGACAGCTGGCGCTCTAGGTAGGGGGTGCTTGTGTGGACTCAGTTTTTGCGCATATCGGAGTATGGGACTCTAACAACGGGGAAGTGAGTACTCCCCATTTGAAGATTTGATTGGGGGACAAGTCAAGTTCGGGTCATCCTCAGGGAACAGATGAACACAGGAGTTTATACAGGTTCAGGCCACACCGATGCGTAACACCCTACTCCTATGTGTATGTGGCCTATGGATGTGAAACAAGAGTTACAATGAAATATAAAATTTGTGTGAGCTCTAACTTCTCAGGAATCAAACCCCCTATTTGTTGGCATGGATCCTCCTATTATAGGTGAAGGGGAGTCTACAATGTCAAATACATATATGCAGAAGCAGAGCCTGCTCCAACGAAATCGATATGCTTAGTCTTATTAATGTCCCTTCTGACATGCCAGGTGGATGTGACAGTTCTCCCGCAACTGTCAGGTGATGCTAAGGTTGAGGAAGTCTTCGTCTAGTTGTCATGGGCCCACGGGTCAGAAGCTGATGGAATATTGGGTGGTGGAAGCTTGAGGGCGTGATACACCACCTCCCTCTTATCCTCTGGTTGAAGTGGGCATGCAGGAGGCTGCATGCGACGCCATCTCCAAGATGCACATGTGGGTAGGTGGTTTTCCAGGTTGCACTGCCCTGCAACGTAATCATGAGGTTGGTTGCAGTTAAACCACCAAGCCCACCTAGGTACAAGGAGAATCGCAGGGCGAGCCCGCGCAGGAGGCGAAGCCCTCCGTGATGAGCCCGGGGCTTGAGGCATGCCCGAGACAAGGGGGTGTGCCCAGGACTATCGCGTGCCGTGGTATAGTGCGTGCCCGGGGCATCCAAATGCCCGGGGCGCCCACATCCACTCCCGTCACCATTTCATAGACTTTCTTCTTGACTCTAACGAGCTTCTCAAAGATGTCGATGATTGAAGGAGTTCTTGATGGACATAGCCTGATTGAGGTGTGTTGCATGGTATGCCACGTCTTCAACACCTTGAAGATGTAGAACTTGTAGGTCTCCACTTTCTTCTTTGACACCTTGAAGATGTAAATCTTGTATGTCTCTTGAAGATATAAATCTTGTGTGTCTCTTGAATATGTAGATCTTTTACGTATCTTGAATGTATAAATCTTGTACGTTTCTTCAAAATATAGATCTTGTACATCTCTTGAATATGTAGATCTTGCACATCTCTTGTTGACTTTGTCAAAGCCCCAAGGACCCAGGGGGATGGGGACCTCATCCCCGTTCCTCCGACAGCGCCCGACATGCTCACCACTGCCATGTTTTTCAACTTAGAGGATGGTGTCGGTGTGCTTGAGGCAGCTTGTCGCACACCACCGCTATCACTTTTGGCCCGACGGGCTCTAGTCTACCATGCCTGTCCAATGCCACATCACTACTCTGGCATGGGGCAAGCTACTTCGACGCTCTCACAAGTTGAGGGAGCAGGGGAGGGTTCGACCCGTGCGCTTGCGGCACATGCAAGCTCAACACCATATCGACCTCGACTCCAGTGGTCCATGAAGTGCCCCGCTCGTTGCAGTGGTGCTCTTTTGCTGCCCTCCCCCTTTAAAGCGGGCCGGAGGCTCCCATCAGGCACATCATTTCGGATATGTATACATAGTGCATCTGTTTATCCTATTTCAATTATTTTCATTTTTATCTTTTGTTCGGGGAATCCTTTTTCCCTTTTACCTGTCTACAACCACACATGTTGTCAAGTGAACTATCCCTCTCTCCCTCGGTTGTGAGTCGGGACTAGTCGCGACGCATGCTTGTGCATGGAGGATAGGTGTCCAGAACGTGGACCATGCCCCCAACATTACCGAAGTCTTGAGGTCTCGATCAAAACCCCTCTGTTGGGCCAACTTAGACCCCGACGATGGGTTGCAATGCTCGATCTGGCCAGTGCCACTCCGGGCACTATCGAAGTCCAAGCGGCACTGGTTACCTATTTACTCTCACGTGTTGCCAAAAATCAACTTCCCAAGAGACCATCGAAAGGCAGAGATGGTGAATTAAGTAGCTTGACCATGAATAACCCTTGCATGCAAGACTCTATTCTTAACTATGTGCAGGATAAGATGGAACCGCGAAAGATGACACACGAGCTCGGGGCAACCTGGTCTTGTGTACGAAGGACAGGTGTTCAGAACATGGATAGCGCCTTGAGCACTGCCGAAATCCCAAGGTATTGAGCCAAATCCTTATGTCGGGCTAGCTTAGACCCCAGTGATGGGCTGAAGTACTTGGTCTAGACAGTTCCACTCCAAGAACTACCAAGTCCGGGTACCATAGTCGACCACCTCACGTCCACATGCTCGAGGGCTTCCCTCTGCTCCCAATCACACAAGATGTCCGATCTCGGGCACAGACGAATGTTGAACTGACACAACCAATGCTCAAGATACTCGAATCTATACCGACAAGATAGACCTTAACCCAGTTCCCTTGTGGCTCCTGCTCGAGGTCAAGGCCAGGGGCTACTGTCGAATAAACAGGAACTAGGGCATCACCAGCTGTTCAGGGCTTTCCTATCACCTGTCCTCGAGCATGCCCCTCCCGGGCTATGCTCTGAGCATATCTACAACCAACCCCTAACACACGGCCCCCAATAGGCTACGCTTGGGGCACTATGCAACCAGCTCCTGACGCACGACCCCCAGTGGGCTATGCCCAGGGAACATCTACCATATTTGCCCTCGGGGAGCATCCTCCAGTGGGTTGTGCCCAAGGCACATCTATCATATTAGCCCCCTGTGCACAGGTCCCAGTTGGTTGTGCCCAGGGCACATCTACCATATTTGCCCCGTATGGTCCATGTCTCCTACCCCAAGCCACACGTCAAAGAAAGAAGAAAAAGGGTGGATGGGAGGTGCTCCACGCCCCAATAGCTGGACTGCGACAAGATCGAACATACCTAACCCGTGTACTGAGGCCCATCTGTAACAAGCGAGGCCATTGAGGTATCCCCTTGCAACTATAAAAGAGAGATATTTAACTATTTTATCTTTTTAGATGTGACAATAAACTATTCTGCAATGAACCCATACGTCGTAGACGTGTATAGAACCACATGTCATAGACATATGGGTGATAAATAGTTAAATGTTATATCTAAAAGTGAAAAATAGTTAAATGCCCTTATAAAAGGAGGACGAAGGCCTCGAAGAAAAGGGCTTGGGCTCGGGCCCGGGCTCTGGGCTCCAACTCCAAGCAATCCAACTCTCTAGCCTAGTTCATACCTCATTATATCTTATTTTCAAACGCTCATAATCCACACATGAGTATGATGTTATGTATTCGTGTGGCCCGTACCTGTATAAACACTTGTGTTCGTCGCTCTTTGAGTAGGACCCGAATTCAAATTGCCTCTTGGCCGAATCTCAAAGGGAGAGTGTACACTTCCCCGCTAGAAGAGTCCCACACTGCGACAACATAGATTCTAGCACGAAATTTTGTAGGTACTACTCTATCCAAACTGAAATAAAAGATCCTTGGCTACTAATTTCAAGTGTGTATCGCTATTGCATATAATATCATGTTGTTTAGTGAAAGCATCATACATTAAGACGGAGTCAGTTGGAACACATAAAGATAATCTGCCAATTTAATCAAAGTTGTTTCCTATATCATGTAGTTAAAGGATAGTTTATGTTGTAAATGTGACGTGGAAATAACCGTTGATTACATGGACATTAATTTTGTCTGTCCTTTCGGTACCCTCTATAAACTTAGTTTATAGGGCAAAGTGCACCTTAATTAAGGGTTGTCATGAGGGGGACACGCAAAGTCTTAATTTTCTTTTTGCCAATTTGTCTTAATTGGCTTGAGCAACATGCATGGTTTCGATCGACACGTCAACAGAACGTTTTGTTCTGTTAGTAGTTGATACACAAGGGATAATATTTTCCTTATTGGTGCGTGTCTTACCTTAAGGCGTGTTCAATTAGGCATCGACGGACGACGTACGTACGGAGACCCATTTTAATTTACAATTGCGTCGCTAGAAAGAAAGAGTTGAAGGCACTAATTAAGTGTGATTAGAAGATGAATGCATGACGCAATGGATGATATCATCCACGTATAGCTAGCTAGCGCTGATTTTCTGTGCTGGCTGCAGGCAAAGCAGCACTCGATCGATCGTCTCCTTAAGGCACTCTCTGTTGAGAGATGTGACTTCACTGTCTCGTATCAAGTTCATCTTGGGAATTCTACGCATTAAATTTTAGTAGGAGCCGGTTTAAAGTCTTCAATAAATATTCATTTTAAATCCAACATTGATCCGCAACAAAGATCAAAGTCATTGGTACCAGTTTCTTAATAGACATTTATAAGGTTCAATAAATGTTGGTTCTTAGTAGGAACCAACACCTATTAGGCCCAACAGATGTCGGTTTTTAATAGGAACCGACACTTGTAAGGTCTAATATGTATCGGTTTTTATATTTTTGTCGGCATTTATAAAACCTAATAGATATCGGCTTTTTAGAAAACCACACCTATAGCCCTTAAAATACAAAAAATAATTTCAAATATAGGCATGAAATAATAAATTTTGGTTTTGCTAAAGTATAAGCAAGTATCTGCAATCAAATAACATTCAAGTCTCAGCAATTTCATCTGATTAATAACAAATCAATTGTAATAAAAAAATTGACCTTATAAACTCTATGTATTTTCCTCTTTAATATTCAATCATTTTAATTAGCCCAACATTTACAAGTTAGAAATAATACAATAAACAAGAAATCGCAAGTAATTTTTAACATTACATGAAAAAGACAAACTTTTGCCAACAATTTAATCCGATCACACACGTTAGTATTTTGCTTTACTTTTCAGTAGTGATGCGTTAGTTCTATCTATCTTGTTACTTGCAGGATCAAACTTACTGGTATACCCTGAACTCGATTGATAGGACCTACACTAGAGTTAAGCAAATCTTCTAGGCCTTCGTGTGTCACAATGAATTTATCGTCAACACCTCCCCCTCATCCTATATAAGAGGGGGCAGGGATCTCGAGATCGGGGCAAGTCTCCACAAGCTGGCATAGCACACCACAACGGTGGCATGCACACTATACACTACCACGGGAGATCACTACATGCTACCTCTCACGCTGTATTGCGAAACCCTTCATACAGACCCAATCTACATAACTGGACTAAGGTATTACCTTTCTCCGAGGGCCTGAATGAGTATAATCTTTTGTCACCATCTCTCCTTGATCTTGTACACCCCTTAAGTATTATTGTCGATCTAGAAAATCAAGATTTATCCCTTCTGTTGTTTTAATGCATATGTACCCTTTTCATCCAATGGCTACTATTTATTTAAACTATTTATCAATCTGTACCTTACATAGGGCTCACTACCTCTAAATCTCAACATGCAAATGTGACACATCATCACCCACTAACAATTATTATCGAGAAGATTTTAAAGCTCATGCAACCATGGCATATCATCTACAATTTATTAGAAATTTATTAGAAGCATGTAAATCATCATCCTCACGTTATTTCAACGTGCATATCCATTATTTCTATAACATATATAAGTTGCAATCATCCACGTATTCCGCAGCAACTCGTGGGATTTAACTGGTATGTTTTGATGATGTGACGCATCCTTGTGTAAGAAAGCTTGTTGCTTTCAATAAGATACTTAGGCTTGTTTAAACTTCTGTTTTTCAGCTTTTCTGGAAAGCTAGCTTTCTGTAGCTTACTGGCTGATAATATTTTACTATTAGTTTTTTAATGATTTTTATCTCCTCAGCACACCAAAAGACAACAAAAGTTCATTTCAACCAGCTTTTCAGCTTTCCATTCATTTCTTCGTAAACTAGCTTTCTAGTTGAAAGCCACTGAAAGTTCACTGTTTGTTTTAGTTTTCCACTTTCGAAAAGCAAAAGCTAAAAAGCTACCTGAAATAAACAAACAAGGCCTTTGTTTTTTAAGTCCAACTACTAAGACATTGTATGTTGATGAACCGTGTCTAGCCCAACCTTATAATTTAGACCATCCTATCACAACAACGAGGTTGTGGCAACAATGCATATAGGAGTAGTAGGAATAAGTCTACTTTGACTCCCTTAACTAGTGGCCTAATCTAATTTGTATCCCCGAACCGAATATCTCAACCCCCTAAATATTAAAATCGGTGCAATTTGACTCCCTCGGCAGTTTGGAGGGTGGTTTCGCTGACATGGCATCCCCGTCATCAAATAAATTTTTAAAAATAAAGTGGGACCCACCTATCATCCCCCTATCTCTACTAACCTCTCTCACCCTCTCTTTCTCTCCCCCGTTCTTCTTCTTGGCCTGACAGCCGAAGGGCGCCGGGACGATGACAAGGAGCGATGGTGGCGGTGGCAGGACGACAGCGGGGCTATCCTCTCTGTTTGTCTCTCTCTCTCTCTCCCTTTTCGCCTGATGCTAGTGGCGGAGTGACCGGCCAAGCAGGGATGTGGGGCGACGGAGAGATTCGGATATGTGGCTTCTTCGTCGGAAGTCTTCGATGGGCAGCGACGGTAGGAAGGGGTTGAGGCGGGTGGATAGCTTGCCAAGGTCACCGATGGCGCTGGCGCCAAGGGCGTTGCTGGCCAAGATTGAGTCCATCGAGAAGGGGGACAATCAGAAGGGGTCCAGGAGGGCCCGCCTCTACACCGGGATCTCCGCGGCGCTACGTGAGCTCCACCTCGGTGGTGGCCACCGTCGCACCGATCACAGAGAAGGAGGACAAGCAGGAGGCATCGCCGATGGGGACGGAGGAGGAGCGATAGCGGCGGTGCCGGATGTTACAGTGGAGCTGCGTGCGGTCGCTGATGACGTCGAGAAGCGGCCAGCGGCGGCAGCGGCCAACGAGGGGCACGAGGATGGTGATCACACAAACGGTGGCCGTCGGAGCTGCGCAGTGGCGATGGCAGTGGTGCTCATGGTGGTGCTTGGCAGGGGCTCGACCATCTGCTGCTACACCTGTGCCACTCGGTTTTGTGATGACAGGGCGGTCGACCTGCATGCCTGCACTCTTTTCCTAGCTACCTCGAGCTCCCTCGCCCACCGCCACCTTGGTTTTGTCAGTCGTCGTCCTGCGTGGGTGCTGAGAAGAAGAAAGGGGGACAAAAAGGGAGGAGAGAGAGGTTACTATAGAAAGAGGGTGACAGGTGGACCTCACTTTATTTTCTAATTTATTTGATGACTGGGATACCACGTGAACGCCATGTCAGTGAAACCGTCTGCCAAGACTACAGAGGGAGTAAAATTGTACCTATTTTAATAGTTGGAGGGTCGAGATATCCGATATTATAGTTTAGTGATACAAATCAGATTCAGCCACTAGTTAAGGGAGTGAAAGTGGACTTATTCAGAGTATTTTATTGTATTGTTATGCCCAACCCAAGCCCATGACAAATTGGATATACTATTACATGAATAAGTCCACTTGGTGTCCCTTAACTTTGTGTCAAGTTTGTTTGACATCCCTTATCTCCAATACTAGAAATCTTCACCAATAAACTATACAAAACTGTATATTTTGGATCTCATAGCAGTATGGATGCATGGTTTTCATTGACATGGCATCCTAGTCAATAAAAAATTTAAAAAATATGGGCCCACATGTAAGTGACAAGAAAAAATATGTGAAGCCCACGTGGCAGTGCCCTCTTCTTTATTCTCTTTTCTTGCCAACCACACACAGCAGCGAGGAATGCAGCCTCTGAGGGACGGAGGTAGGAGAGGCGGCCAGCAAGCCTCGGAAGGATGAGGAGGTGGCTGGTGAGCGCAGCTGAGCTCGAGCTCACCTGGCCTCTAGGGAGACGGAGGCTGGCGAGGGAGGGAGAGGAAGCCGACGATCGTGGGAGGGAGGAGGAGGAGGCCGGTGAGCCCGTCCGAGCTTGCCCGACCTCCATGCGAGGAAGGCAGAGGCGGAAGAGGGATAGGTAGACGGCCGACAAGTGCGGCTTAGCTCGAGCTCGCTCGGGCTCTGGGGAGGTGGAGGCGGGAGAGGAGGCCAACGAGCCCGGGAGGAACGGGGAGGCTGCCAGCGAGGCTGTCCGAGCTCGCCTTACTTCCATGTGAGGGAGGCAGAGATGGGAGAGGGATAGGGAGGCGACCGGTGAGTGCGGCTGAGCTCGAGCTCGCCCAACCTCTAGGGAGACGAAGGCAGGAGAGGGAGGGAGAGGAGGTTGGTGAGCCTGGGAGGAGAGGAGAAGGCGACTCGCGAACCCATCCAAGCTCACTCAACCTGCATGCGAGGGAGGTGGCCAACAAACCCGTTCGAGCTCGAGCTCACTCGACCGACGACCAAGAAACCTTCACTCCCCTGCCGGTGGTGCCGCTCCTGGCATCGCCTGCCACCCGCGGGGCGCCGTCACTGCCGCATCCTATCCACCAGCCTACCCCCTCGTGGATTCGAGGTTGTTGCATCAACCTAGCACCGCCGAGGTTGGGCAAGCTCAAGCTCAGATGTGCTCATTGGCTACCTTCCTCGTCGTTGTGTGGTTGGGAAGAAAAGAGAAGAAAGAAGAGAGCGTTGACACGCAGGTCCCACATATTTTTTCTTGTCACTTATATGTGGGTCTCATATATTTTTATTTTTTCTGACTAGATGTCATGTCAGTAAAATCAGACATCGTACTGCTATGAGACCTAAATTATAGGGGTGAAGATTTTTGGTATTAGAAATAAGGGATGCCAAACAAACTCGACGTAAAGTTGAGGGAGGGCAAGTGAACTTATTTCTACTAGTACATACACACACTTGTGGGCTGGCTTGCATTATGGGGCTTCCAGAGAGGGAGAGAGACACGGGAGGGAGCTAGTAGGTGGAGCGGAAGGGGCGGTACGACTTGAGGTCCAGCACGACGCCGGCGATGGAGCCGACGGCGGCGGCGAGCGAGACGAGCAGGCAGGCCAGGCTGAGCGCCTGCAGCCCCACCCAGGTGGTGGTCCACCTCCTGATGCGGTGGTGGGCGATGTACATCTCGACGGGGAAGTAGACGGTGAGCGGCCAGAAGCCGAACGCCCCCAGGATGCCCACGACGTCGTTGAAGAATGGCAGCAGCATGGCCACCACCGTCGTCACCGCCACGAAGCACGTCCGCCACGCTGCCCTGAAGACGCTCAACTTCCACCTCACTAGCAGTAGCTGTAGCTCGTACTCGCCGCCGGGGAGGCCGTTGGGCCACCGCCGCTCCGCCCTCCTCTCCACGAAGGCGAAGAGCGGCTGGCAGTACACCTGGTACGCCCCCACCAGGTGGACGACGATGGCCATGTTGGCCACGTCCAGCAGCCAGTAGGGGTTGTAGAAGCCGAAGCCCGTGAGGAGGTTCCCCGGCGCGTCGTCGCCGAACGCGGCGTAGCCCATGCATCCGCACAGCAGGTAGAAGACGGTGGTGACGACGACGCTGATGGCCGTGGCCTTGCGCATGGTCCTCGCCTCCGCCGGCGGCGAGCGGAGCGTGTCCTGGATCTCGATGAGGATGATGGAGTAGGAGTAGGCGAAGGCGATGTCGCCCAGCGCCTGCAGGTTGCGCCACACCTTCTGCGCGGGGGTGACGAGGGCGCCGGACTTGGTGACGAAGCCGACGGCGACGCCCATGGCGGTGCCGGCGAACGTGCGGTTCCGGGAGACCTGGGCGGCGCCGAGGGCGATGCCGACGGCGGAGTAGGTGAAGGACATGAGGGCGGCGAGGATGGAGAGCCACCAGACCTGGTCGAAGTCGGGGATCTGGGAGAAGAACACCTGGACGACGCCGAAGATGATCATGTACACGTTGCTGGAGGCGTGGCATGGATCGGCCTTATTCTCTCCTCTCGCGTGGAAGCAGTTGGAGCGCTGGATCGCCCTGCATGCGATGCGTACTTATTAATCGACCATTACTACAGCTAGCTAGCTGTCCGTCCCTAGTACATTACGTACATCATGCTAATGGAGGCGGCGATGGTGTAACCGATGGCCACTCCCAAAAGGTTGAGGTACTGAATGCATCCGCAAACCTTCACCTTCGCACCGCCTGCATATATATATATATATACATCTGTCATCTCTTCTCTGTATGCAAATATATAAATAGATACACACACAGACAGACCGAGGTTGGCCTTGACGGCGTCCATGTAGGTGTAGTTCCTCCTGCCGGTGGCCGGGTCGCCGGTGCGGTAGCAGTCGGCGAGGAGGTTGGAGGTGAAGTAGATGACGGTGGCAAACAGGAGCATCACCGCGGGGCCCACCACCCACCCCAGCTGCGCGATTGCCCACGCCAGCGACAGCACCCCTGACCCGATCACCGCCGTGATGATGTGTGACGCCGCCGTCCACACCGTCCCCGTCCGCTTCGCCCGACCGTCGTCGTCGACCTCTTCCTCCTCCTCCTCCTGGCAGATCTTCTTCTTCTCCACCTGCACAAGCTGCTGCTGCCTCTTCGTCGTTGTCATCTCCACCTGCGGCAGCTGCTGGTACCTCCTCACATCGCGCTCCGCCTCCACCTGCATCCATCGTCGATCGCGCGCAGCATCTCATATACATGTATATACGTACATACTACTCAATCACCAACTGCAACTATATAAATGCATGCATATAGGATGGGATCAATCGATGTATGCTTGCTTACGACGACGACGCTGTCGTGGATCCTTGGCGGCAGCGTTCGGCTTCTTGGCAGCATCTCCACTGCGCTCGATCGATCCACCACCACCTGCAGCTACCAGACTGCTTCTATCACCATCACTCGCTCGTTACAATATCAGCAAAAAATTAAACAACTTAAACTAACAAATCGGACCAAGATGACACATATACAAAGACCACGCGTACATACATATACATATACACATACAAATTAATTAACTAACCCTGTGACAACGAACGTCGCGTCCAAGAGAGATATTTTAAGAGCCCCCGACTGCGGAGATGCTATACTATCTCTATTCACCACCAGTCAGCTATCGAGATGGATATATAGAGAGAGACAGAATATACGTATAGTACACTTTTGCTTTTTTCCCCCTAGCATGACGTTGGTGCGTTAATGTAATTATAACCTTGTAATCGATCAAACTAAATATCTCATATGTATATATAAATATATAAGTCTTACATATAAATATTAATTAGCTATTATTCTCAGCGGCAGAGACAGCTCCTGCATAGGTGTTAATATCAAATTTTGGTAGGGTCCTTTAATGAATTTGGTTAAAAAAGAATCCGACTGGTAGATGAAAATTTATCCAAATCAAGCTGAATTCAAATAGGAGTCGTAAAATTTTATTTTTTAAATATATCTTTTAAATAGACATGATTAGTTATTTTTCTTTCTTATTAGGAGTCTTATCTCGTGTCCGATCAGGACTTATATATATATATATATACATCTGGGGTCTTTGTAAACTCTTTATAGATCAATACAATTACTTTCAGTGCATCACAACCTTTTATTTCAACGAGTTTTTAGTTTCGAGTTGGGCTGCATCGTTTCGATCTCCGACAAGGAAGTAAGTTCTGTCAACTTCGCTTCTATCAGTGTGGCTAGAACTTTCTCGGTTAGGTCCGATATTCTATTCAATTTGATGCAAGTGTTGCCTATCAAATATATTGCTTCCATCTTAAACTGCATCACTGTTTACAGTCATATCCGGCTTAGTTAGGACTTTCTCGGTTAAGTCCAACATTCTGGCTAAGTTGGTTTCCTCTAATCATATTGTTGTTTTAGATTGAATGGCATATTCATCACGTTTGTGTAAATCTATCGGCTAAATAGGTTGTTATTATTATCTTCAATCTTATATTGTCTTAGTTAGGTCCGATCTATTATATTGCTAATAATAAGTTTAATTTTAAGTAAGCCGATAGTTTTTATGCAACGTTCATCGGAGTTCCAACCAATGGGTTGTCATTATTGTGGGCTTCAGCTATCAGATGTCGGTTAGTTAGCCAATATATATTTTAATTTACTTACATCAGATCTTTAGCCGATGTATACTTTAACCATCAGACTTATATCTATCATACTATATCACTTTTGGCCGATTGATTCATATCATATTATCTCATTGTAATCTCTGAGTTACATCGGCTTATACTCAAATTTATATATTCACTAGTTAAATCTCTCTTTATCAACTTCAATCTTATATTGTTTTGGTGCGGTTCGAGCTATCAAGATTGCCTTTGATAAAGAACAATTTATTGATAATTATGCATAGTTTAGTTTTAGTCGATGATAACATAAGTCCCATTGATCATCTAATCATTTCAATCATCTCCTTGCTTCTTGCAAAACACACCGTCGTCATTCCCCTCTTTGTCAATCTCGCCGCTGCCGCTTGTCGATTCTAGCAATCAACAACAAAACTTATAGGATGGACAATATCAAGGAGAGATGATAACACAAAGATTATACTGGTTCATGCCCTCGGCAAGAGATAATATCCTAGTCCAGTTGTATATGAGATTAAATCTATATCAAGGATTTCACGATACGACATCAAGGTCAGCACGTAGCGATCACCACGGCATGTATGCCGAGTAGTGTATGGTGTGCATGCCACCGTTGTGGTGTGCTATGCTAGTTGTGGGGAGTTGTGTGTAGTTTTACCCAATCTCAGGACCTCTGCCCCCTCTTATATAGGATGAGGGAAAGGGTTACAAGAAAAGTATCTAGTCGATTACAACTAAAAGATATGTATGATCCTCAAGATTTATATCTCATCCCGAGGATCTCTCTTTCTTGGATTACAAGTAAGCTATATGGGTTGGGTCTACTCGGCCCACCCCATGTTGTATGGTACAAAGGCCCAAAATGAAGTACTCGAGTACCATGCACCCACACTAGCCCCCGACTCTGTACTTAGTTGAGCATCAACCAAGTGGAGAGTTAGGAATAAGAGCCCCCAATGACGCGTCGTTGTAGAGGATTTGCCTCATCAACAGAGACAACCGAACTGTGGAGGTGAAGAGGCCAGTCGATGATGACGAAGTCAGCCAACGCGGGGGTGAAGAAGCCTATCGGAGGCAGCCAACACGGGGACAAGGTCGCCCGAAGGAGGCATAGGCAACCATCGTGGAGACGTGGTCCCCAGTCGATGGCAGAAGAGCCGACCATCACAACGATGAGGTCGCCCAACGGCAATGTAGGCAGCCAGCATGGAGACGCAGCCCCCAATCAGTGGCGGAGGAGCCAGCCAACGTGGGGACGTGGTCGATCGGCAGTGCCATAGGCAGTCGACGTGGATATATGGTCCCCAGACGACAACAGAGGAGCCAACCAGCACGGGGCAGAGGTCGTGCAGCGGTGGCGTAGGCAACTGGCCTGCACCGAGACGAAGTCACACGGTGGTGGTGTAGCCCATCGGCCTAGGATAGAAGCCTTCAGTCAGTAGTAGAGGAATCGGCTAGCGTGGTGATGTGATCACCCCAATGTGTAGGCAACTGACCTAGAGACATAGCCCCCAGTCGACAACGGCGGAGCCGAGTAAGGCAACACTCGCCTGAGTAAGACAACTCAGTGGCGTGCCTCACCCAATGGAGTTGTGGCCAAGTAAGATAGCCCTCGGGGGCATATCTCACTCAGCTGCGTGGTCCAATCCTTAAGCGTAAGAGATGGGTGCATGCCCCTGAGTTCCTATTACACACATCCAGATATGGGGCCTGCATCATGAACACGTAAAAGGAGTAGTATATTGTATATAAAATATCCAATCTAGAATGTTTAAATACATGTAAACATTTGTTTCTCATCTTATCGAAATTAATTTCTCTGAGTAGTTGACTCCTTATGTTTAAGCACTCTGCCTCAGGCATACGGTGTGGGGCATAGCCATACCATGTAAGTGTGCAGCGAGTGGCGTAGCCCCGGGAGTATGGTGTTAGGCGTGACCTTAACCATGTAAGTCGTGCAAGGAAATAGAGTTTCACGGATCAGATTTTGTGCTACTCATGTACTTTTGCAACCGTTAAGAGGAAAAACATAATGTGTGGTATGGGGACCTATGAGGTGTAGCCTCCGACTTTCTGTTAGTTGAGTGACCAACTAGACAGTAAGTTAGAAGCAAAATAAATTACTTGAACGAAAATACTATATAAAAAGGTGACTTGCTTGCTCGGTATTCCACGAGTAGAGAATAGCCGTGAAGGCGGTGCGGCCCCTCGGCTGCGATGGAGGTAGCCATCATGGAGACGTGATCCCTAGTCGGTAGCAAAGAAGCTGACGAGCCATTGAGGCAGTGAGGCCCCTCGGCACCAACGAAGCCAGCCAGTCGACAGGGACATGGTCGCCCGACATAGTCAGACCACGTTAGCCGTACAAACGCCAGAGCCCCCGGGCATATGGGGTAGAGGCGTAGCCGAGTAGGGCATAGCCGAGGCCGCATGAACTGTACGAGGACAAAGCCTCCAGGCATGCGGAGTCATGACGTAGCCTGACGAAGTTAGCCGCATGGGGTGACAAAGCCCCCGGGTGTGTCCGACTGAGGTGCAGTCGGGCCGCGTTAGCAGTGCGAAGGCTGAAACCCTCGGGTGTGCATAATAGAAGTGTAGCCATGTAGGGCGTAACCGGGACTGCATGAGTCGTACAAGGACAATGCCCCTGGGCATGCGGAGTCGTAACATAGCCTGACAGAGTTAGCCACATGGGGTGATGAAGCCCCTAGGCGAGTCCGACTGAGGCAGTTTCGGGCCGCATTAGTCGTGCGAAGGACGGAGCCCCCATGCATGCGGAGTCGTGACGTAGCCTGACGAAGTTAACTGCATGGGTTGATGAAGCCTCTGGGCATGTCTGACTGAGGCGTAGTCGGGTCGCGTTAGCCTTGCAAAGGCCGGAGTCTCCGGGCGTGTGGAGTATGGATATGGCCTGACGGAGTTCGCCGCATGGGGTGACAAAGCCCCTGGGCATGCCCAACTGGGCGTAGTCGGGCCAAGCGGCGATCTGCTTGCCTAAGTCAGTGAGGTGCTTGGTGAAGACAGTGGATGTGTTTCTACCACCAAAGGAAAGGACGCACCTTTGTGCGGGCCCACGCTCCAAGACGGGTGCGGGCATGGCGTTGATCTTAGTTGGTGTGAGCACGTCGACCTTGTTGGTGCCGAAGTCGAGAACGCCGAAGCGGAACTCCGTTCCTGGAGCGAAGTGCATGGCCTCGATACACCCAGTGATGCCAGCAGAGACTTGGGCCAAATGGCCAGCCTTGTCGATGATGAACTTGAGGGTAGCAACGGATCTAGCTCCCGGGCAGGTCAGGCAGCCTCTCGGGCTTCGCCGCTCATGTCTCCACTGTGGATAGCCTTTGATGTCTGAAAAATTAGTTGATTACCAAAAAACGCTAGTACTTGCCCTGGCTTTATGACATCTCTGGCTCCGCCACTGCTTGAAGGAGCCAAAGTGGAAGCCGCTCCCGACTAGGAACCAGATGCGATCCGCCGCCACCACTCCGATGGATGCCATCTCCTCCTTTGGAAGATTGATTTAGCGCCCCCTACCTGGCACGCCAACCGTAGATTCTAGCGATCGGTAATAAAACTTATAGGGTCAAGATCAAGAAAAGATGGTGACACAAAGATTATACTGGTTCAGACCCTCGGCAAGAGGTAATACCCGATGAGTACACAATTAGATATATTACTTATTTCTCTCCTAGATATAATATCCGTTTATATAGACACGGCTGCACCCACCTCTACACTGTGTCAAATTAAGAAATAATACCTGCATCTAACGCTATTGGTCACATGCCAACAATAAACAGACATTTCATTCAAAAAAATCCATAAACACAATAATATCACCAGATTGAATTACCATCATACTCAGTCTGATGGTATGATGGTAATTCAGTCTGCTGATATTACTGTGTTTATGAATTTTTTGAATGAAATGTCTGTTCATTGTTGGCATGTGACCAACAGCGCTAGATGCGGGTATTATTTCCTAATTTGACACATTATAGAGACGGGTGCAGCCGTGTCTATAAAAACATATATTATATGGAGAGAAATAAGTAATATATTAATTGTTAATAAATATGGTTATGACCGTTTCTATACAAAATATATACCGACTTTAGTGTATGATAGAGACGGAAGCAACCGTGGCTAAGACCATCAAGTGTCTCTACATGTTGTGGCTAAGACCATCAAGTGTCTCTACATGTTCGCGCTAAAAATTTGTATTTCAAAATTGGTATGTTTGTAATTTACATTAGAGACGGTCAAATTTAAAATAAAGACTGTTTCCCATACGTATCTGTTGATGTACGCACGATTATTTGAACCATCTTTAATCGTTTGACATGAAAGCAATGGCAACACCTATGAGACAGGTGTAAAACCGTCTCGACCTCTACTAGCCGTCTTTACAACACATAAAAACCATCTCTAGGATTGTGTTTCTGCTGTAGTAGCTATTAATAACGATAAAATAAAAAGTTTGATCATGTAAGAATGGCCTTACTAGATTTATTATTAAACAAACAATCATAATATACAACTCCTTTTATTTAAAATAATTTATTTTAAATATTATGAATCTTAAATACCCTGTCATGTCAAAATTAAAAGTGCTATAATACTTTTAAAAGTACTATAATACTTTTAAATATCTGTAGTGTTGCTATCATGCATGTCTTGGTCGTAGGGCAACAGCCATGCACCTCATCGAGACTAATAATGATTATTACTCTGCAGTTGGCTATTAATGGAACCTGTAAAACACTGCACCTGCAGCCTAGCTAGACGGGGATTTGGGCGTGTTTGGCTGTTTTATAAATCGGCTGATAAGATAAGCTGATTAGTTTGTTGTGAAAGAAAAATACTGTTTAAACAATGATAAGCTCGACTGATATGAACAAGCAAACATGGCTTAGAGATTCCATCTTTATTTTTTATCCATTTCACCCTACTCTAGACAGTAGTAACCACTTAGAGATTCCATCTTTATTTTTTTCTTGTAATTACTTTGGACGACATGCACGAAAAAGATATGCATCTCATCAGCAACTATCTGTTGCATAGTTGCAAATGAAGGGCTTGTTTAGTTAGAAGGTGTAAAGTTTTTGGTTGTCACATCGATGATATATAGAAATGTTATATGGGGTATTTGGATACTAATAAAAAACAAATTACGTAATCCGTTCAGAAACGGCGAGACGAATTTATTAAACCTAATTAATCCGTCATTAGCACAAGTTTATTGTAGCATTTTATTGTCAAATCATAGTCTAATTATGCTTAAAAGATTCGTCCCATAAATTAGATGTAATCTGTGTAATTAGTTATTTTTGTCTATATTTAATACTTTATTTATGTGTCTAAATTTTTGATGTGATAGGGTGTAAAGTTTTTGGAGTTGAACTAAATAGGACCTAAATAATGATGTATCGTATGCGGTAATAGTAGTGCACACATACATACCGGTAGGGAGAAAGGTAGTGACCGGCGAAATGCACCAAATTTAAGATTTTAAGTGATGTCGTTGTCGCAACAAATTAAAGACAGGCAAAATAGAAACTTTAAGTTGGATATGATGGCTATATCGATCGTCGTATCCTCGACATGTGTACTAACTGTAGTGATGAAATCAGTTGTTCTGTATAAATGACACACAAAAATATTATTATATTATTTAGGACATGCGGAATATATATGTATATTAACGTGGGTCCTACGATCAAGAGCTAGATGATTGTTACGGACTCCACAATGCTTACGTAGGTATAGTGGTAAATATGATGGATCCACCTGAAAAAAAACATCCATCCCCTCCCTTGGCCATAGAATCTTCATATTTTATTTGATTGCTGCTGAAAATAGAAAAAATTTGATAGTAAATACTGTATCTTTTTTTCATAATACTTACCACCTGATAGTAAAAGTGCATTTATTGATTTTTACATACTATCATATTATGGGTTGTTCCCCTTATGTATATAAAAAACGGCTTTGTTATGGTCATTCGATTGAGAATTCCCCAAATATCAGTCGACAGTCGAACACCATCTAATCACTGGGCTAGCAAGAGCAGGAGGCGTGAGAGAGAGGGATGACAAGAGCAACAACGACGATGGCAACTTCCTTGGCAAACCCTCATCATTGGGCAGGTCTAGAGGGACGGCAGGGGTGGTGAAGAAGATAGCAACACCACCGAATCCATGTGGAATGAGAAGACCGTATGGTTAGGATGTGGGCAGCGACGGACCTAAATGCATGAATCGTCCGAGATTGAGGAGAGACAAGACAAGGAGAATCACGTCAGACAACCAGAGAAGACAATATATTTATACAGTCAGTTTATTCAAAATAGGAGATGCATCAGATCCATGTTATATAATAGATTAGGCTGAGAGCTGTAAGTTCACATGAGCGAGGTTGGATCGAAACTAGCACGAAGAGAGAGGGCTTGAGTGTCTTTTTTTTAAGGAATCTCAGTTAACTGGTAAATAGTCTCAAAAACATCGTGATGCGTTTGATTGATAAATCGGTTTTTTTTTTCTAAGGGAGTCGAATATATAAATTGCTGGAATTTAATGTAAATATGTGACAGTACTGAAGCTACAGCAGTTCATTTGTGTTAATGGAAGATAGATACTCCCTCGGTTGTTGACGATAATGTAGTTTTAGTCAAAGACATATTAAGCTGGAGTTTTAGCTGGTAAAGACATATTAAGCTAGGACTTAAAAAGACGAAGGGTATTAAGAGGTCTGGTGGACCGCACTCTAAAAATATCATTTTCATGGGATAATAAATTTGTATGCTAAATCTACACTATTTTACCGACGGAGGGAATATTTACGTAGGAGTTATTACTGAAATTAGGTTGGACCTCGATGGATAATGTGAAAATGAAGCTGCATATGGAGCATGGTGCGCTTCTCGTCAGACATGAAGCTAACTGAACGGAGTCATTAACTCATAACCTTGTGGGTTGGGTTGGGTACTCGATCGGGTGCGTAGTGTGGATGGATCGCTTTCTTTGGGCTGCAATCATGGATCGATTTATACTCACTACTTGCATTATCTCGATCATGGAGACATGGAAGGCCAGGTGAACCAATCAGCAAATCAACGAATCGGATGCAAATTAAAGGTAAGGCAGGCATCCATCCACATCCATCATTTCGTCGTATCAATATCTGGCCACTTTACTTCTTCCTACTCATCGTCAATTCATCACGGAAAAAAGTCCAATTTAACTATCTCACAATTATATATTGAATTTTATTCATATAACTATCTCAAATATATATAGGATTTTATTCATATTTTTCAGCCGTACAATCAGATATATCAATCTCTCGACTATTAAAACCAGTAAACGATTTCCTTGATAGTTTGATAGTTTGAGGATAGGTTGACAATCGCAAGCTTGGACAAAAGAGCTAGAAAGGATGGTGGAGCCACAGCCGACGATCTCAATCCCGTTGGTGACATGGTGTCATAAAGGACATCGGCCTCCTATGGGCTATGCTCAGGGCACATCGGTCCCAAACATGACTGCTTAAAACATATTTACCAGGACACAACCCCTGGATGCTGCCCTCCTTGGGCGGTGCTCGAGGCACACCCTCCTGTGTGGCCCCCTGTGAGTTGTTCTCGGGGCACATCGCCCCCAAACATGACTGTTCAGGGCATATCTACCCGGGCACAGCCCCTGGGTACTACCCCCATGGGCGGCGCTCGGGGCACACTTGACCCGGAGGCGAGCCCCGTGAGTTATGCTTGGGGCGCATCATCTTCGGGCACGACCCCTGTGGTTTGTGCTCAGGACACATCCGTCTCTGGACGCGATCCCCTGTGGGCTACGCTTGGGGCACATCTGTTAGTTTTTCCTTGGGTGTAGCCTCATGTGGGCTGTGTTTGTGCCACATTCGTCTCCAGGCGCGACCCCGGTGGGCTGTGTTAGGAGTGCTATTGAGACCATGATCTATATCTTCAAGGTGCTGAACCAGGTGCATGCAATCACCGATAACTCTTTTAATCCATACTCATTATGAACTACTTCATCGCCGACATCTTCGAGAAGCTCGTCTAAACCAACAAGAAAACCTAAGATCGGAGAGATCACGGGTACCCAGATATGTTGGGTGCCTCGGGCACGTGGCGTGCCCTGGACACATGGCTCCCTCAAGCTCGGGAGTCGTCCGGGAACAAGGCACATGCGTCTTGAGGCCTCGGGCTGAGGCCTAAATACGCCATTTGCTCTAGGCTCTTCTCGAAAAGCTCCATCTCATTTATGAGCATTGATGGGCCCGGAGTATTGGCTTCGACCAACACCATGCACGAACCTTAAGACAACAACTCGGAATATAGCACACCTACATGATGAGAAGACACACTGTGTGAAGCTCTTTGCATGCCCACATCAACCAAAGGAATAAAGGAGATGACACGTAACATGTCCACTTCGACATGTATATACCGGCACTGTTGACTGTACTTGATGTATAAAAGGAGGATCCATGCCACCAAGGAATTAAAGGAGTTTTTGGGGCGAAGATAACTATTAGCCACATATAGGGGATCGAAGAAGATTCTGGCTAAGATAGCTGTAACCATATCATAGGAAAGAAGGGTTCATCTTCTTCCACTTAGAATATCCTCGAAGAGCTCACTGTAATTTTCACCATCATCATCCATCAAAGAACACATGAGTAGGGTATTGCGCCTTCGAGTGACCCAAATCTGTCTAAAAAAAGCTTGTATCCCTCGTCTCTATCGCTCGTGTTCATCTTTCTCTCTTCGACCTCGATCCATATTGTTAGACTCGATTCCGAATAGGACGTCCCCCGACCGAATCTTCAAAGGGGGTCCTCACTTCTCTATTATCGGGGTAGCATACTCTAACACCCTTCTTTTCTCTTAGCGGAAGACAACAACCCTCTCCGACATGTCTTTATCCTGGCCCTCATCAGCTTATTTCCCTCAACCGAGCTGCTTAAGATGGCTGACATCCTCTTTGGGTTCCCGACGAGGTTTGGCATGATGGTTGCCATGCCGTCTCCCTTGCTGACGTCGACAGGAGCGGGAGGAGACAGTCGGCTAGCCCCTTAGGGGTTGAGCTCTCCCGTCCATGGGTTGATCGGAGCATTGAGGACCTCGACATCTATCCTCCAGCTTCTCCTCATCCGTGGATCTATTTGGTGGAGGCAAGCCCGATGAAGATGACAACGGTGGTGGAGGCCTCCGCCATCTCCTCCTTGGCTTGACGACGCCCCACCACCGTAGCTCAGAGCCACCCTGCCAAAGATGCTACCAAGCCCGTGGCCTCCTCTACCACTGATTGCTGCTTTGCTAGACGTAGCTTGCCACCACCACTCAGCTCCCTCACCCTGCTACCACTTGTCATACGTCGTCCTCTTCTCGACGTCCCGCGTGCCATGCCAGTTTGCCCTGTCGTGCTACTTTGAAGATTTGAGGGAAGAGAGTGGGATAGAGGAGGAAAGAGATCTACAGAGAGGAAGGATGACATGTCGACCCCACTCTCTCTCTCTATATATATACTAGAACTATGTCCATACGTTGCAACGGGTGAAGTCGGGGCGCGGCGCGGATGGGGACGGGAGGGAGGGATGCAGGCGTGGCGCTTTTATAAACACTTAAGGGGTTTTCTGTAAAATAGTCAGGTGAAATGCGGGTTAATTTTATAAACACTTAAGGGATTTTCTGCAAAATAGTCAGGTGGACTGCGGGTTAATTTTATAAACACTCAAATGTTTTTCTCAGAAAATAGCCAGCAAAACAAAATTTTGGGTGGAAACATCATTTTGTTTTATAGATATACTAGCAAAATGCTCGTGCGTTGCAACGTAACGACGACGCAGGGGGAAAGCAGGCGGAGGGCGAAGGTCCAGGCGGCGACGCGGGAGCTCCGAGCGACGACGGGGGGAGGGACGCAGGCGTGGCGCGGGGCGCGACGCGGATGGGGACGAAAGAGAGGTACGTATGAGGTCATTTTTTTATACAAGCCCTCCCTTTCTTTTTAGCATTGGGATTTACGGGTTAATTTTATAAACACTCAAGAGGTTTTCTGCAAAATAACCAGATGGACGAAAATTTTGGATAGAAACACTACTTGCTTTATAGATACTAGCAAAATGCCCGTGCGTTGAAACGGACGGCGACGAGGAGGGAAGCAGCGGAGGCGAAGGTCCAAGGTCCAGGCGACGACGCGGAGCTCCGAGCGATGACGGGAGGGAGGGGCACAGGCGCGGCGGGCGCCGCGCGGATGGGGATGGAAGAGAGAGACGCAGGAGGTTTTTTTTCATCCAAGCCCTTCCTTTCTTTTCAAGATTGGGACTACGGGTTAATTTTATAAACACTCAAGGAGTTTTCGCAAAATAACCCTTTTTTATTTTTTTTAATTTTTTTAAATAGCCGGGCGGATTGCGGGTTAATTTCGGAAAAACTCAAGGGTTTTCTATAAAATAGTGAGGCAAAATAAAATTTAAGTAGAAACACTACTTGCTTTATATATAGTTAAAGATTATATATATATATATAACTTTGAAAGCAAGGGTATCTTCAACTTTATATACCACTGGACCTTGATTAAGAAATAGTATCAGATAGACATTTAGTCTAAGTTAATTTAATTTCACTAAATTAAGTAAAAAAATATAATGAAAATAGATATTGACTTACTGATACTTTAAACCGATTATAAAGTTGGTAAAAGTTTAAAATATTTACGGCTCGGATATTATTAGTTAGAAAAATATATTGATGAAATTGATAAGTTGCATGTATATCGATGCGGCGCGCTAGCTCACGCGTGTAGCGTATGCTCGGCCACCGCTCAGGACAATCCACGGCGACACGGGAGGCGCGTGAGTCGGGCTCGCCTGCTGGAGGTGAGGAAAGTGAGGCAACATTGGAGCGAGAGGTTATACGGATCGAAATTTATAGATTTGAACGAAAAAACGATTTGATGATCGAAAAGTTATAGATTTTTTAACTAGTTAAGATAAGTACTATTGTACATATAACTGGTTTTTTTTTAAAAAAATAGCGAGGTGGATTGCGGGTTAATTTCGAAAAAACTCAAGGAGTTTTCTGCAAAATAGCCTGGCAAAATAAAATTTGGGTGAAAACACTACTTGATTTATAGATAGTTATAGAAGTTATATAGATATAATAGTTATAGATATAAAAAAGACAGCTCATGAACACCATATTAGGCACCATCGATACAGCCTAGGAGTCGTTTTGCACGGGTTACCACAGTTGGAAGAATTGTTATATCTGAATTAATTTATGGTTAGACATATGAATCAGATCCGATGTGTATTTGATGGAGTCAAATAATTGGACCTTTTCCGTTCATCGCTGTGCAAGAAAAGGAAAGGAAAGTAAAATGATGGGGTGGATGGATCGTGAAAAATTAGAAGTCTGGTGCTCGGCGTAGGCCAAGCCCAAGCCCAACAACGATATACTGTCGAGGCATGCTGGCTGAATTGCATAAGGAAGCCATGCATACATAACATATCCCATCGGCTCCTTCCCATATCCATCGGCGTGGCGTGGCGGTGGCGGTTTCAACTTTTGAAATTTGAATTGAATTGAATGCATTCCTCCTACCCAAAAGGCTCCCACCCCACCCCCCGCCCCCTGTTCAATGTTCATTCCTCTCCTTTCCGACTCCTCGAATCCTTCCAATACACTTCCCATGGGGTGCGCCGCCTCCGCCTTCCTTGACGACGACGAAGACGACGACCGCCGCCGCATCATCGGCGTCTCCGCCTCCCACATCGTCTCCCTCACCTCCTCCACCTACGGCATCCTCGACAACATCGTTTCATCCCAATCCCCCACCAGCACTAGTACTAGTAGTAGTATTCCTCCTCCGCCCACGCCGCCTCCCCCACCAACCACCACCAGCAGCAGCCCACCATGTGCCGCAGCTCCGCCGGAGGACCCGGAAACGAAGCCGGAGCCGGAGATCATCAACTCGTGGGAGCTCATGGCCGGCCTCCTCGACCCCGCCACCCCACAGAAAGCACGGAGGCCCGCGCACCACTCTGCTGGTCCTGCTGGTGGGGTGTTGCTCTACACCACCACGCTTCGCGGCGTGCGCGCCACCTTCGAGGCGTGCAACGCCGTCCGCGCCGCGCTCGAGTCGCACGGCGTCGCCTTCCGGGAGCGTGACATCTCCATGGACCGCGGCTTCCGGGAGGAGCTGCGCCACCGCATCTCCGTCTCGACCCACGACCTGTCACTGTCAGGCCGCGCGCCCCTGGTGCCCCGCCTGTTCGTCCGGGGCAAGCACGTTGGCGGCGCAGCGGAGGTGACTCGCCTTGAGGAGGAGGGCAAGCTGGCCGCGCTGCTGGAGGGCCTGCCGAGGGCGCGCCCAGGCGGTGGCTGCTGCGACGGCTGCGGCGGCATGCGGTTCCTGCCCTGCTTCGACTGCAACGGCAGCCGCAAGCTGTGCTTCTCCCTCCCCACGCCGGCGGCTGCGGCTGCAGGTAGCAACAAGACCCGGCCGCTGCCGCTGGTGGTGGTGCGCTGCGGCGAGTGCAACGAGAACGGCCTCGTGCTTTGCCCAATCTGCTCCTGATTCTTTCTTTCTTTTTTCCTTTTACTTAACAAGTTACTACTAGCTGCCTAGTACTACTTCACCTCAACTACTAATGCAGTGCAGTGCAGTAGTAGTCGGTTAAATTAATGAATGAATTTGGATGTCTAGCTTTTGAATCCAACCCTTTGACGGAATGAATAATCCAAGGATCTAACTGGAATGTAGTAGTAATTCCTCTAGTGGAGTAGTAGCTCCCTGTTTAAATTAGTTTGAACAAGCTGCAGCAAACGTTTCCTCTGCTCTGCTCTTGTCTTGCGCACGCGAGTGGAGTAATAAATTGATTGGTCAAAGGATCATGCTTCCAGTACAGCACGTATGCATGTCCTGCTACTATTAATTAATTAATTAATTAATTAATTAATAATTAATAATAAAAATCGAATCGATTATAGTAGTATTGTATTAAAATCCATCCACCAAGTATGGAGTCGAAATATGGTATACTACTACATTAGCGTCTGCGTAGGGAGTAATAAAATGAAATGAAAAACTAGTTCATTTGCGAGTAATTAAGGTAGCACGCACGGGTGTCGGGTGGTGTGGTGTGTAGATGGGCATGGAGCAGGTGGGGAATGAATTGGATTAGTAAAATTAGTTGGAGGGGGTGAGTGAGGTCGCAGTCGCAGGTGTAAAATTAGTTGCAGGGGGTGAGGTCGCAGGGCAGCTTGGAGTTGGCGCGGCGGAAGCGCGCACCCTCGAGGAGAACCCTCTGTACTGTGGAGCTGAGCAGCGCGCCGTTGATGTGGTCGATGACGCTGGCGGTGGTCGGGTACAGGAAGCCGGAGCCACCGCCGGGCGCGTTGTAGTACGCGTTGAGGAGCGCCGCGGTGGCCTCCCGCAGCAGCGTCCGGTAGATGTCGCCCCTCCCGTCCAGCGCCTCCCGCAGCGTCATGTCGGAGCCGTACCTCTGCGCCGCGGCGGGGCCGAACGCCATGGCCACCGTCGTGTTGGGCGTCACCACCTTCCAGTTGCAGCCGTGCAAGCCAACGTCCGCCCACTTGCTGATTATTTCATTCTCGTTGTTGTTAACTCAGATTAACTAGTGCGGGTAGGAGTAATAATTGACTAGTAGGAGTAGCTGCAATGCAACTGCAGGATAGATACGTACTCGAAGGTGCAGGCCGAGCCCTGCGGCTGCGGTGGCGGTGGCGGTGGCATCGTCGCGCCAACAGGTAGCGAGGAGGGTGGGGTCGGGATGGGTGCCCGGCGCCAGATGGGTGGCAGGCGGCGAGGCCTGCGGCGCCACAGGGGCGGGAGAGGGGGAGCCGGCGAGGACACGGGCGGCGGCGCGATTGGATTTGGGGATGAGGTTGAGGAGGGCGCGAGCGCGACGGCAGGGGGAGGTGGCGGTGTGGGTGTGGCGGCGGGGCAGAAGTCCATGGCACGGAGCGGCTGCGAGAGGAGTGGCGGGACGGTGTAGAGGGCGAGGCCGAGCATGCGGAAGGCGAGGGTGAGCTCGCGCGGGGCGCTGGGGATGGCGGCGCCGCAGTGGCCGGTGGCCTGGACCACGCGTGCTGTGCAGCGGTTCATCTCGGGCGTGCCCTCCATGCGGACGGAGAACCCACCGAACCAGTTGGTGTTGCACTCCCGCACCGTCATCGGGCTCTCCCCGCCGCCGCACTGGATCGCCACCCGCGCACCTGCACGCCACGCCACCACATTACTACATTACATTTCATGCACCAAGAATACAAGCAAAGTAATTGCGGTTAGGTAGGCAAGGCCAATCGCATGCACTGCACACAGTAGAGGAGGAGGTGACTACTGACTAGCTGAAGCTGCAAGCCAGCAAGGAGCAAGCCGTGGATCGCTATGAAAATACTAGTATACATATGCAAATGCAATCCAACCGTACATCGGTAAGCATATGGGTATATACGTAGAGTACCGACCGTAGAGCGGGTAGTCGAAGAGGCCTCTGGCACCGTCCTTGCACTGGTCGCAGAACACCATGCCGGCCACCACCGTGCTGCTGCTGCTGCTTCTCGTCGTCGTCGGCACCGGCGCACCTGCCGCCGCCTTCAGCACCACCAGCACCGCCACCGCCACCGCCACCGCCTGCACATACCGATGGCTCGCCATCGACGTTGAGATAGATACTATGATCCGCTAATGGCAGGCAGCTGCGCACAGCTGATGGAACACAACAGACACATCATCTCGTCATCATATATACGCGTCTGTGTGCGCCAGCTTTGTGTGAAGCGTGCCGCTCGTTTGCCGCCCCTTCCTTTTTATTTACTTCCACTTAATTAATTAACACCAAAATGGGCTTTGCATGTCCTCCTTTTAACTATATACTAGTATTAATCTTTACTAGCTTTCTTTTCTTTTACTACTCTACTTCAGCCATAATATACTAGTGCTATACTCGGGACATCACTTCAAATTCATACAAAGGCCAGGTCACATGTATCTATCACAGCATCGCTGAATGCGTCCTTAATTTGCAAAGCAACAATTAATAAGCAGGATGCACTCCTTTCTTTTCTGCAAGAAATTTAAAAAAATCCTAAGCACCACTCTTCCTAGCAACATTCGACACTAACTTATTTGCCTACACCTAGCTAATTATTTGCGTCTTCATGGATCTAAATAGTTGTTAAAAGGTTTGTGGCTAGAGGAGGGAGATCGCAAAATAGACCCAGACACTCTTCCTTGTGAGTCCAGAGATCCTTGCTTCCGCACGGTTTTACAAACTAATTGATACAGCTTCGTGTTCATGACAAGATCAAATCCTCACATTAAAATGAAGTGGGTTGACTGTGAGTATATGAACAAGGAGCGAACTTATGCCTCCAGTGATGTTATATAAGCTACTTTGCATCAACAATGATCTTGGCCACAGTTTTGAGTCCTGGGTATAATTGGTGGTATGGACTACGTTCTATGCCACTTTGTTCTTTCAGCAGGCTGAACGTGAAGACCTTCAATTGAAGTGGATGACTGATCAAGCAGCAATACAAAGTCGCCGTATCTCGCTTTGTTGGAAATTTTGGGCTTGATCCGGATGATCTCAACCATACCAACATTCACGATGAGAAGCCCATCTCCGTCAACCACACCTTCATGTATACGTTGGGAACTCCTCGTGAATGCAAGGGTACTACTAAAGGTCTCCTTCCACGCTACAAGGTTCCTGTCAGCATTCTTTGAGTTACTCTTTGTCCTAAGGCCGATGATGCTACAATTATTTCTACTCGCCTTTTCCATCTCATCTCTCGCCTAGGGATAAGCCAACCTCCCTTTGTGTGTCATGAAGTTTATTTCATTTGAGATCAATGACATTGTCATTGAGTTCAAAAATGATCATGCATATGCTTCCTATCTATACTCCTTTAAAAAAGAGCAGTGATGATGGTGAGTGGTGAATCTGTAACCACCTCACCACCAACTTCCAATTCTGACATGTGAGACAACTGACTATTCTTTTTCCAAACCATATGTATGATAAAATGGTGAAAGTCACAAATAGATCTCGAAGCTCTCAACAATAATCATCCTTGCAAATTGATGATAAATGGAATGAAACTTGACAAGCAAAAACATCTAATTAATTCTATCTAAAATTCAAAACAGATTTTCTCTCTGCAATGTGCCGATGTGATTTTTAATTTGTAACAAACGTATAAGCATTTTGCTAGTATCATGAAGATGATTGAGATAGTCGCCGGTTTGACTTTTGTAAAGGAAGTGAAACATCATCCTTTTCGCCCTCAAGTGCCACCAATTCCTCTCCTATTAAGAGGGCTCTTTAGGCTATCCTTTGGCTTGTGCTCTAAAAATACCATTAAAATCGAGGAGATGAAGAGGCGGCAAAAGGAATTGACGAGGGATGTCGACAAGATGTCTCCGAGGATACTAAGTATGAAGATCCATTTGCTCTCTATGAAGTTGCTAGTGGCATGGCTCATGGCGGCGTCCATCAAATATAGTTCCATAACGTTTCGTAATAATACACGAGTAATAATTTATGCACTCATGAAAAAATATAATTAATATGAGTACTCGTAATACCAAAACAAAAAGTTTAGGCTTCGGTAGATCTAGGTTATTAGCAGAGCTTTTCAAGTTTTTACAGTTGGAGTATGTGATGTATTTCATATTATGCCGTATGTTAGCCCCCAAAACTGATTACTACTACTCTACTGACAACATTCATCGTCACCCATTCAACATCGGGCTAGTGATTAGGCAATATGATTTTTTATTAGATAAAAGTATATTTACAAAAGTTACGAAACTGTAATAAGTAGTGTTGAAGTAAATTTAGATAAATTAGAACTAGAATGCGCACATAGTATTGTCTGGAAGTAGAGTAAATTTGAGCGGAGGGAGTTGAATGTTGATACAAAATGGGGAAGGGTGACTCTACGGCTCTACCGCGCACGCACCCAAACCAAACCAAACCAGATGAGATGAACGCCCGCGCGGCGGCTTCTCCGCCTGCTCCGACCACCCTCCGCCGGAACCCTCCCCGCAGCGCGAGGCCTCCCCCACCCCTCTCCCCAAACCCTCCTTCTCTCGCTTGCTCGACGATGCGGCAGCCCCCTCCGCCGCACTCGCACCGGAGCGCCTCAAGGTGTTCCTCCGCATCCGCCCCCTCCCGGAGCGCAAGGGCAAGGCCCCAAAGCCCAAGCAGCCCACCCAAGTCTGCCTCGTCGCCAACTCCGCCAACTCCGTCGCGCTCACCGTCCCGCATTCCAAGCTCCTCGACCCCAAGCGCGGCCGCACCGAGGTCTTCGACGGCTTCTCCTCCGTCTTCTCACCCGATTCCTCACAGGTCCCCTTGCTCCTCCTTTACCCCAACCCCCATCTACTCATATACTACTGTCTTTTCCACCCACTCTCGTTGCGTTCAGCATCCATCGTGTTTGTAGATGAAAATTGTACTGCTACTGGAGTATGTAGTAAGAAGTAGTAGTAATTACTTCAATATATGTTCCCGTGCAGCATGATGTATTTAGTCAAGTGATGAATCCGCTGGTGGATGAGTTCTTGGGAGGAAAGAGTGGCCTTCTGGTTGCAATGGGTCCGACTGGCTCTGGAAAGACGCATACTGTCTTTGGCTCCCCAAGGAATCCTGGACTTTTACCACTCACGCTACGCCGGATCTTCTCTCCAACAACACATGAAGGCTGCAAGGGTGTCAACAAACTAACAAGGTATGGTACTACCCATTTTTCAGTCCTTTTACCTACCTCCAAACGCATCCACCCTAATTAATGTAGGCCTGGCTACACATTGGAGCCAAAACCTACATATTCAACATAATTCCAATAAGAAATGGTCTGATGATTTTCAAATTTCTTTTAAGCATGCTCATATCTAAATTCTAACACTACCATGGATTGAACCCTTTTATATCCCATACCATATCTCTTCATGAGTTATATATCATAACTACAGATCATTTTGCTTCTCAATGTTCGAGATACTTTCCGAGGGAAAAGGAGAACGGATTCTTGACCTACTGTCTGATGCAACCGACCTTGTTCTCCAGCAGTCAACAGTTAAAGGTCTTAAAGAGGTATGTTGGAAACATTAACCTTGGGTACACCTCATCTTTTCGTTCACTTCAAATGGTTTGGCTGTGACTTTCTGACAATAATTCCAATTGGATGAAAAGTTCCTAATCCAAGTCATGTGAGGAGTTTACTCTGCTTTCTGTGATTCTGGAGTACAAACGATAGTCAGGGGGAAGGCCCATTCCATTTGAACTGCATTAGTGCTGATACCAATGTGCTTGGTACCATGCAATAAGTTCATTTGTTCTACAGGTGTCCATTGAAAATTTTGCGGATGCTGAGGCCTTACTTTTATCTGGGATGCTGAAGCGTACCACAGCTGCAACAAATGCTAACAGCAAGTCAAGGCATGTTTTCCGTATAAATTTCTTCACATGTTCTTCGCTAACCAAAAAACTATATCCCGGATATATCTATTTTACTCAAGGTTTTTTCCTAATGACGATAGATGCTGTGTTTCCTTTTCTTTTTCTTTCTACCATATAGTTCTTTGCTTTCTATTTTGAGCATTTGTTCTAATTTTTAATCTACTAATGTATACTTATGTTGTCTTGCAGCCGATCGCAGTGCATTATCACTATACGTGCTACTCATAAAAGCTCTGATGTAGAAAGTGAGAAGTCGCTTAATAGCGCTGTCCTAACCATAGCAGACCTTGCGGGGGCAGAGCGGGAAAGGAGAACTGGAAATCAAGTCTGTTTCTTGATCAATGGTCCCCCCTATAATATAGATTAGTAGATAGAACATATGAAGCATGCACAACACCTTTTCTTGTATTGGATACCATCTTTTATGTACATTTCTTTTACTCTTTCATATACAGGGTACACGATTGCTAGAGAGTAATTTCATCAACAATACATCCATGGTGTTTGGTCTCTGTTTGAGGGTATGGCCAAATGGGTTTTCTTTAGTAGCCCCTTTTTCCATCAGGGGGTGGTTGCAGAAATACTAAGTTATGTTTTGCATACTCAGATCAGTAAGTTATGCTTGCTAATGCATGCTTTTTTAAAAATCTTTTGGAACTGCAGTCTTTGTTAGAGCATCAGAAGAACAAGAAGAAACCCTTGGAGAAGCACTTCAAGAACTCAATGGTATGTCTGCTGACACAATATATCCTTTTGAGACAAGAAAAACATGGATTTGAATCTTGCCTCTTTCTATCCTTTTATGCCCTTTTGGTGTGTAATCACCATTTCTTTCCATAATTATGGTCAACAAATGATATTTTATAGAGATCCTCTATTTGTAGTGCGGAATCTGAAGAACAGATCTAAAGGTCAACAAGTACTGATGTACTGTTCCAGCAATTTACAATCGATAAATCTAGCATAGCACTCTTTTTGGTGGTCTCACATCAATTGATTTTCTTTTTTTTGTTATATAACTAATGAGACATTGGTTCCATGTATAGTGAGCTAGTTTGTTGATGAAATGCAAAAACTAATTTTCACATTCTATTCCTGATGACTTATTTTTCAGCTCTTAAAACTTTTTTTATGCAATAGGTTTAAAGTTCAAACAACTTTTTGCAATTCACCAGGTGTAGAAATTGAAGATTATTTTGAAACGGAATTTTATTTTTAATCCTTCTAAATCTTTTGTAATTTTGATTTTTGATAGTTGACAAGGTACTTGAGAGACTACCTGGAAGGAAGGAAGAAAATGACTCTGGTATGTTATTTGCACCTGAAATAATTGACCATTCTTATTGAAATCTCCTGAAATGCTGCGCTTCACATATAGGCTACATTTTTAAAATGTTTTGATGTGCTTTATACTTTATCCGTCACAAGTTAAGCAATGCATTGGACCTGACACAGTTTCCAAAGCTCTTTGATCCCAAATTTTGTAGCGATATATTTATCAAATCAAGGAAATGTTGGTTTACTGACATCTAAAAAATTCGAGTTTACCCTCTCTTCTTTTTTGTGTGTGGTGGTGGTGGAGTGTGTGTGTGTGTGTGTGTGTGTGTGTGTGTGTTGGGGGGGGGGTGATATGGTTAGTGAAAGTACAAAAGTTTGATCCTAGAACACCACTTATTTTGTGTAGAGAAAGTACTATCTTTGAAGGAACAAGTTCATCACTCAAAAGATAACATAATAAGAGGGATCCAAATTGAAGCGAGCACTTATTTGTGATTATTCATAGTACCTCCTAATGTAAGGATGGTTGGCTGCATCCATAACAGTGCTTATGCTCATTTATGTGCTGCAATGACATTTGCAGCCCGCTATGTCATTTGTTTATCACTTTTGCTGTGTGGTCTACTCGTCGAGTATTTCTTTTTATTTTAATTATGATTTTCTTACTTTTCAGATTTTGAATGTGAAACCAGGAGATGATGATTATTTGGATACATCTTTTCTGCTAAGACAAGCATCTCCGTACATGAAAATAAAGTACTCCCTTTACAATCATTGACAGAATTGTCTTATGAGAGTAAAAATATTTCGTAAGCTGCATCTTATTTAACCAGATAGGATTCTAGTCCAGTTGAGTCTTTTTATAAAAAAAAAACGCTCTAAGCCTATTTCTCTATTTGGTATGTTGGTCATAACAGCAGTTACTCATTATTTTGAGGAATTAGACACATGAAGGGAGATAAACTTGAATACATACATAATCTTGACTTTAGGGAAGTTGGAAACGATTTTACATGTGCTCTAGATATGACCTATGGTATGAATGCTGGAAAATGCAAAAGGAATTGCAAGTGAAATACTAAAATTACATGGTACATGTAAAAATTGCCTAATAAATTAGGCAAAGCTTCTTGGTGGTGTTTCCTCTATTTGTTTTTCAATACTGTTAGGGGGTGAGCATTTCTAGTTGAAAGAGTCATCTTCAGATATCTTCAGTTAGGAACTTTGGATCATGGGAAGTAACCCTAGAATGGAGGAAATGCATTGAGGAAAGCTCTATATGACTAATTTAAATGGAGGAAATGCATTGAGGAAAGCTCTATATGACTAATTTAATCCATATCTTTTCAATAATGTGTTTGTACTAAAACAAAATCTCAGTAGCCAGTACTTCATTTATACATGCTATTTTGAAGGTATTCATTATTTATTTGCATTTGATATCCAACATCAGAAAATATTACCACAGAGATGCAAAAGTATACACTGTAGACAGGACCCCTTTGAAATGAAGGATTGCCAGGATTCAATTTCCTAAGGAATTTTTCTTATGGAGCCCTTTGATTCATAGGAAAGGATAGGAAATTTTCCAAAGGATCGCATTCCTATGGTTCAATTTCATAGGAAAATAAGCAAGAGGTCCAACCTCTTGGAAACTTCCCTTTGCTTTGTTAGTTTCCTGTGATGCTATCAAAGGGCTCCATCTTCATCTTTCCTGCGTTTTTCATTCCTGTAGGATTAGAGAAACATGCAACTTCAATTCCTGTGTTTTTCCTATCCTGTGTTTCAAAGGGGCCCTGATTTTATTTTGCTATCTTTCAGGTATACCAACCTTGAGGACTTTTCTGAATTGGTTTCCCAAAAGAGAAGCAGTGTTTCCCTGATTTGCCAAGAGAACACAAAAAAGAGGAAGGTTCATAAGGTTGAAGTTTTTGCAGTATGGATGTAATTTTATTAAGCTTTTCATTTGTTCATTTTGGCCCAGCTAACTTATTAATTCTCCGTAATGCTTCAAACAAGCTGATCAATTTAAAACTTTGAAGTCCTGATTTATCATTTGGCCCAATTTTTAGTGTTTAATTACAATCCTGTACCATAAGTACTAAAGGACCACATAGTCGTGACTGCCCTCACATCACACAAACTTCATCATGTTGTGATCCATATTTCCCTCAAACAAGTTCTCATATGACGATATCTGCTATGTTATTTCATATCTTAGTCAGAACTCAGAAGGCACTATAATCTATGCCATATTTATGCAGGTCGCAGGAAAGGATGACATTGATAAGGATGATGGTGTTAAAATTTCTGAAAAAGGTTCCATTCACCCATATTAATATTTCATTTGTTTCAATATCGCATGCATTTTTTCGGCACAGTTCATTTGCGGTCTCAATACTATTATCGGCTCTTACTTGTCTGTAGTCATAGTTCTGACCCTTTTGCTTTGCATAACTCATAATAAATATGTCTTATCTTCAGTATAATAAAATAAGAGAATAACAACATTCACCTCATACCTGTTTATTTCATATATTTGCGCAGATGAGTCACGGTACAAGCTTCTTAATTCAGAATTGCGAAGAGTTTCGAGAAATGAAGAAATAATGACAAACTTTGCCAGGGCTTTATGGACTGTTTTAAAGCAGTATAAACAAAAACTTTTGGTAATTTCCTGCTTTTATATTGCTTATCTCTGTTTAATTGACCAGAATGCTGAATATTGATGCCTGTCTTCAATGTGGTAAGTTCTAAGGATGGTAGTGAAGTCAAGTAAGGAACATAACATCCTTGAAGTGGGATTTATTGTTGTATATCTAGCGCTCTTGAAATTTCACTGTTTTTTAGTTGTTAATGAAACTAGATATAAACCTGGTGTGTCACCATGTGAAATTAGCGTGACAAAATGGTTAACATGAGGTCCGAGGTGGATTTGCATTATAGCTAGACGGCTTGGTTTTGTGGTACAATCTACACTCTACTACCCTAGATCAATTATTGAAATGCTAGAAAATTATGATGATGTGCTTTTGTGAGAAAAGTAGAAATACCATAATTTCACTTAGTGGGTTTATATTGTATGGGATATATAGATCAATAAATTCACCATATATTTTTTTTGTCCTGTCAATTCACATGTTTGCCTGTAGGAGTCTGAAAATGCTGTTGAGAGCACAAGAGAATTGCTTAGATCTAAAGACATCAAAATTATGGAGCTGGAGAAGTTGAAGGTTCTAAGTTGTTCATGCAAGAAATTTCCAACTGTTGAAGATACCTTTGTTGAGCAAGACAATGATGTGCCTTCTGGTCAAGTGGCTCAAAGTTTTGTTTCTCTATCAAGTCAAACTGATCTTGGATCTATTGACTCTGCAATGAACAAATCTGTAAGTTAAAGAAACTTCAAACAGGAAAACCTCACTTTTGATTTTTTACTTAGATTTTCATTGAGTGCCTTTTACCTAAAGTAATGTTTGAATAAGTATGTCTTGGATCTAAAGCTCTACAAGCAAACAGAGTGCTTAACACTCCTTGTATCTTTTATTTCATCAAACACTGTAGATATGCTGTTAGGCTTTAGAAGGGCTGTCACAATGTTTACCTCAGATTCAACTTACGGTAATAGGTTGATACCTGGCACAGTCGAGCATGCTTAAAGCTTTAATGTCATAAAGCTCATGCTCTGGTTGCATCAAACGGCAGGCTGTTCCTAACCCTTCACTTCCTTTGATAGTTATGATCTTCTCATTTGGAACTTGGGAGGCTATGTGCCCTTTGTATTGTTTTTTTACATAGCGCGCCATTTTTTTTCTTTATGTACTACTTGTGCCTAATGGGAAGCAAAATATCTCCCCTTTTATGCCTGCATGTCAATGGTCTATATTCAATAAGATGCAGTTTGCTGTAATTTTTAGGGCATGTTATATGCAAAGTTCAAATGTAGATATAAATGAGGTTGGAGCTTTCTTGATAATATTCTTTTGCATGTTTTACAGCCTAGCACTAAGCGAACTTGTTTTTTCCTACAGTTAGCAGTAGAAGAGGTCTCAGAAGAATCCACATGTCATGGTCCTGAAAGGTCTTCAGATTATGACAATACAGGTTACATTTCCATGGTGTACATGTTCAGGACAATATCATCAGATGGTTCTCATAGGCCTGAGAATCCATTTTTCTATAACAGGGACAGGGGGATCTGATGTTTGTGATACTTCTATTAGTAAGCTGATAGCGGAAGAAGAATTGTGCTGCGGAGATTATAAGGTATGTTACTTACTGGTTTGGACCTTTGGACCCTCATGGAGAAATGCTCATGTAGTTCCTTTTTCAAAAAAAAAAGAAGACCTGATGTTGATACTCGAGGAGCATTGCTGCATCTTTTACTGACATATGCACCATCATCCTGTTCTTTTAGCCAGAGAAAGCAAGTAGTTCTGATGCTTTTATCCCAGAACGTAATGTGGAAAAGGAAAACATTGAGGTCAATATTTGCTCTCTCTCTCTCTCTCTCACATGCGCACTTGTTTTACCTTGGATTTTCAAGTACCACTCAGTCTCTTATTGAGGTTTTTAGAGATGTTTGCTGGAACACTTGAAGAAAAAGAGAGTATAATCTATCTTGACTGTACATGTGGATAAACCATATCTTACTTTTCTCTTTTTTTAGATAGTGGTACAGGTGCTCGATAAGGAGTTGGATAGGTCTGAAAGTTGCTCTAATGGTGGTGGTGTAGCACATTCATCCAGTAGTTTGGATCATCCATCTGATCAAAGCTTTACAGGTTTTCAAAGTTTCTATGTTTTTCTTCCTGCTGAATAATTTAACATGGTAACACTCACATAATAGTATAAAATTAGAAAACATATTTCTTCTGATGTGGAAATTGGAGTTCCATTTAAAGATCGTGGTGCCATTTTTGCAAGGAAAGTCCTTTCTGTGTGTCTTCTCAAAATCAAAATATTGTGTAGACAATAAGGTCAACTGACACAAAGGTCACTTGTGCAGATACATGCCTACAGGGTGAAAGCGCAAACCTGTCTCCACAATTTATTGGTGCTAGCAAGAAATCTCCCATAGAGCAAAGTGAAGAAGAAAAGGAAGAGTTACACAATATAACAGTGGAGGGGATTCAACAGAATGTTGACACAAGAGGTTAAATAGTTCCATGTTGCAATATTTTGCTCGTGATGCACCTTTTTATCACAATTTTGTTCGATGTTTTGACAGGGGTGAAACATCATAGTACTCCAAGTTGCTCCCAGGAAGTGAACTCTGGCGCATTACATGTTAGATCCAGTCAGTTGCAAGGGATGGTACGGAACAATTTAATATTTTTATTTTTTTGTATCTTTTTACGTATTTTTGTATTGTTTTTAGCACAATCAAGCAGTTTGTTGCATCAAACAGTTCTCCATTTGTACTTTGGAGTTTTCCACCTTTGATATTTTTGTTGGTTTTTTCTATTATGGGAGTTTGGGGAGGGTAGTGAACTGGTGATGGCTGCCATTGGGGGTTTAGAAGGGGATGTTTCTTGCTAGGCTGGGAAGAGAGCTCTTGGGAAGAAAGAAGAGATTGCTTCTTTAGAGCTATGGACGTATGTGGATGTGGAGCGTAATGCATATTCTATTTTCACTGTGGTACCGAGCTCCTTCAAAGTTCCAAACATAACACAACAATATCCTAGTCAAGTTGTAGAACACTGTCCATAATCCCTTTATGCACTGAAAAGATTTCCTTACGTAATCAAGGTTAGCTGCTATTCTTATTCTTTTAATCTGTTTCTCAGGATGAAATATGATTGCATGCAAGTGCCGCTTCTTCTTTCTGTGATAAGTCATTGTTGCCTTGTTGAAAAGTCTAAGACATATGTTTGTGCCTTTTCTTTAGGGTGCTCTTCAGCAGGATCCTCAAGATGTGGATCCTCAGTCAGAAAGTCGCAAGCCAACAGTAGAAATAACCACCGTGGAATATGGTATGTGTAATATCTCATAAAACAAAAGCATTGGTCGTGCTTATGCTATTAATTTGGTGTGGGCATGCTACATATGATTGTCTATATCCTTCTAATTTTCAGCAAACCAGCAGCTAATTTCTTTTGAAATGTAGTTTACATAATCAATGGAACACAATTTTTGTAGGCTGTGTTCAACCTCCACATGTAGTGGATGATCATGAAGGCATGTATCCATGTACGCTGAATGGAAAATCTTCCCCAACGAATTAGTAAGATCTTTACTGTCTAGTCTGGGGCGGATGACACTTCTTTGCTTGTTGCATTATGATGAAAAAGATAATGCTAAGTCTATAAACACTTGGAGACATTATACTGGAATATTGTTAGTTAAGAAGTAAAAAGAAAAACTACATGCTCTGTTAGGCTGGTTTCTTTTTACTGTCGCCCTTTCTAATAGTCATACTTTGTTACAGTTATCGTTCGAAGGCTCCAACCAAGGACAATCAGGCCGAAAAACTGACAGATAGAACAGAGGATCTCTCTGCTTCTAAGCCTTGCAATAGAAAGAACACTAGAAGGTGAGTACTTCAGAAAATGCTGCAAAATTTTTCATGAATCAATTTATTATTCTCTCTTGTGGGGAATTTGATTTATACATTGTGGAGGGTAGAGCTATCATGATGTTTTTTTCTTGCATAATTACTGCTCAAGAGTCTTGCTTTTTGTGTCCCGTAAAAAAAAAAGATGTATGCTTGTCATGGAATTAAAGTTTACCTTTCATTCCCTCAACCAGGAGATTGCAGCCTGTGTCAGCTATGATGCTCAAAGAATTCACTGGTCCTGATATATTTGTGGATACCAAAATGGTACGTCTCTTTGAAACCTCAGCAACAATTGTGAACCGCATCCAAGTGTTTCACAATGATGGGGTGGCTAAATCTAGCTCTGGTTGATCGCTAATGCAGATGGCTAGTTAAGCGCTGATTCATGACATTATTGTAGCTAGGCGGCAAAACCACTGGCTGTTTGATGCAAAATTAGTTTGATTTGGATTAGCTGCTGACAAACTGTAGGCATGGTTGTTGCAGGAAGAAAAAGTGAAATCGTCAAGCGATGCAATTGGGAGATCCGACAAGCTTATTCGACTGTTGAAAGCCCACCCGCCCCGTGCCCGTGGACGAGCCTAGCAGTAGTTTGGGTGTCCTGAGCTGGCTCTCCTCCGTTCCTCTCTACTTTCTTTCTTTCTTTCTTTCTTTCTTTCTTGTTTACAAGGTCGATCGGAAGATGTTATTTCGTAGGATGTTCACTCATTTTGCGGTACCAATTACGTACTACTTTCACGCCTGTCTTTTTGCAGTACCTGCTTGTTCATCTTTTATCGACCTTTTGACCTTTTGGGTACATGCGCCTGTGCTAATGCAGATACACATTTCTATGTAAATATGCACTCGTTGCGTATGCGCAATGCAGTTCAAATGTAAATAGGGAGGCTATTCTCGTCGTTGTACATCTGCTTAGTGCTCGGCACGCATCCTTGCTGCACTCTATAAATTCGTGTACCTTGCTTATAGTGCTCCTAACCTTAATAACCCAGGGAAGATAAGTTAAGACAGTGGAATCCCTTGGTTGGTTTTATTACTTTAGAATGGTAATATAGATCATCGAAGATTTTAAGGGGATGGGTAACCGTTTTTATGTTATGAAAACACTCCTAAATAATAACCAAAGACTCGAGCTGGTAGGGGTGGCAACCTTGCAGGTTATCTCAGGTATACATGTCGTCATAATATTGTACTAGTAGATGGTAAGATTCTACAAATTGTTGCGGTGGAATATTGGGGCTAAGTTATATTTGAAGACATTGTAATGGAATAACAAGTATACGATATCAGTGTTTTAAACGTCTTACCAAATATTGTCCTCAACGCTAGGAGGACCGAATTGACAACGAGGAATTCTCTTAATATCAATACCAGCAAAATACTCATGCTTTGTTAGGAATAAAATGTCCATACTTATCTGAATAAATCTTTTAAGTACAGATAAGAGAATGTACTTGGAAACGTTTTTTAAAACCATAAACATAGATTTTTACCGCTAAAAATAAAACTAGCTTAGTTTATAGTGTAATCTCCATCGACTCAATTTAATAAATAATGTTGCATATGAAACTGAAGTCACGGTTTGTAATCTCGATTGACTAGTGAATTTTGAGCCATGGTGAGACGTTGATTTTTAATTAATTATGAATGAATTTTGATATATGTTGAATGATATTCTACAATTTTTGAACAAAACCGTTGGAGATGCACCATTTGAACCCTCCTAACCTAAAACCTGTAGTGTCTTTTTTTTTATGACTTGAGCACAAAGTCGGTAGTTTTCCAATGTATAAACTTATAAATGTATAGTTTTTGATAATTAGTAAAAAGTATACGTAGTCTTATAAAATACTATACTAAAATTAAAAAAAAAGGGAGGTTCATTTCAGGAGAAGCATCAAGCATTCCATTCCGTTTGGTTGAAGAGCCACTCCTATTCCTAGTATAGGAGGGGTGGGGGAGCCACGTCCACCGCACCGCACCGTCTTAACCCCCAAAATCCCCAATTCCTGGACCTCGACCTCGACCTCGACCTCGACCTCGATCCATCCTCTCCGGCGAGCAAATCCGATCCGCAGATCGAGTCGACCTCCGATCGATCGATGCGCCCGCCGCCGGTCGCCGCCTAGGCACGGCTGCGAGCCACCCCCTCCCCCGCCCGTCACCGCTTGTAGGAAACGCGCAGCCGCAAGCGCGCCGCCGCCGCAGCCGCAGCAGCAGCCGCCTCCTCCTCCTCCTCGGCCTCTGCTCCCAAGCGCACCCGCCGCTCCTCCTCCTCCTCCTCCTCCGCTGCCGCCGTCGCTGCCGCCCCCTCCAGCGCCTGCCCCTGCGATGGACCCCTCCCCGTCCTCCCGCCGCCGGGCACGCGCCTCCGCCTCCGACAAGGGCAAGGACCCCGATCCCTCCTCCGACCCCTCCCCGCCCTCCGCCCCCGACGACGACGACGCCGTCGCCCCTTCCCGCACTCTTTCACCTCCGCCAGCACCGCCCTGCAGGGCCTCCTCCGCAGGCTCGGCGCCGGCCTCGACGACCTCCTCCCCTCTTCCGCTGCCGCCTCCTCCTCCTCCACCTCCGCCCAGCTCAAGCGGATCCTTTCCGGCCTGCAGTCCGATGCTGACGAGTCGCGCCAGCTCCAGTCTCTCATGCAGCTCTGCGAGATGCTCTCCATCGGCACCGAGGAGTCGCTCGCTGCCTTCCCCGTCGATGCGTTTGTGCCCATCCTCGTTGCCCTGCTCGGCCCCGGGGAGGATGGTGCAGGCGGCGCCAGCCCCGATGTCATGCTGCTGGCCGCCCGTGCCCTCGCCAATCTCGTCGACGTCCTGCCCTCCTCCTGCTCAGCCGTCGTGCACTATGGGGCTATACCATGTTTCTGTGCTCGCCTGCTCACCATCGAGTACATGGACCTCGCAGAGCAGGTATAACGCTAACTCCCATTTGCCCTAGTGCTCGTGTTCTCTTGTTGACCTGATTACTCTCTTCTCATCGTTGATAGGCCTAGTTATTGCTTTATGCTGTGCTACCATCGATTCATATAGTCATGTGGGTATGAGGTCGTCTTGCTATATTTGATAGAGAACTGAATAAGTGCAACACTGAATAAAATTGTTGATATGATTAGTTGAAAGTGCATACCTATTACCTATAAGCTGTGGTGTCATCAATGATGAATCTAACCATTTGCAGTCATGAGGTTGTCAAGCTAGGTTCACTCGGAACATCTGTTCTTTGCCCCTTCAAGCATGTGTTTACCGAGATGCTAACGCTTACGTCTTGATGTTCTTAGTCGCTACAAGCTCTCAAGAAGATCTCTCAGGAGCATCCAACAGCCTGTTTGCGAGCTGGTGCACTAATGGCTGTCCTGTCATATCTTGACTTTTTCTCTACTGGTGTTCAGGTATGTTATTAATTCACCACTCCGGATATCTAAAACCCACTTCAATCTAATTTCCCCTGGTTCTGTGTGCCTGTTAACTTACTATCTGTTTCCTCTTGGACATGCTTCCAGAGAGTAGCATTGTCTACTGCTGCTAATATATGCAGGAAGCTGCCATCTGATGCGTCCGAGTTTGTCATGGAAGCTGTTCCGTTGCTCACGAATCTCTTGAACCACCATGATTCTAAGGTATTTTTCATTTCCAAACATCACATTGGTGATCCAGCTTCACCTTTATAACATGCGGTTTTAACTCTCTGTTTACGCTCATTCCAGGTGCTCGAACATGCTTCTGTTTGTTTGACACGCATTGCAGAGGCTTTTGCTTCTTATCCAGAGAAATTGGATGATTTGTGCAATCATGGGTTGGTTGCTCAGGCTGCTAGCCTGGTATCAATCAGCAATTCCGCAGGCCAGGCCTCATTGAGTACATCAACATATACGGTACACACAAATATGTGCTGTTATTCTTTCGAGTTGTTTCCTATCTTTTCTGTACTCTTGCTAAGGATAGACTGGAATTTTTTTCAGGGATTAATTCGTCTTCTCTCAACATGTGCGAGTGGGTCGCTTTTAGCAGCCAAAACACTTCTTCTTCTTGGAATCAGTGGTACTCTTAAAGATATTCTTTCAGGTTCTGGTTTGGTTGCTGGAGCATCAGTCTCCCCAGCTTTGTCAAGGCCTGCTGATCAGGTGATTGTCTGTGTCACTGAATTTACTTAATCTCAAGCTTAATGGAACTTTTATCATCTATCTCAGATGAAGTGACATGCGGGTAGCTGAGACTCAATTCATATGTATTTCTGAAACTTGCTTTAGCGGACCATGTTTTCTAAACTTGCGTCTTCTGCACCTATCTCCATAGCTTATGCGCCTATGTCACATGTATAATTTTCCATACCAGTGGGCAGTTTCCTAGGGTAATGTTCTCGAGGATTGAAGGTAGGACTGTTATGTAGTAAACAAAACTAGTCTGCTGATGTTTTAATTAACCACGTAGAAAGGGAACATGCTATTGGTGGATCTCTGTTCTTGTTCAGCGCCATTGTTTCAAACACTGTACGGCAGTCCTAGAGACACTATTCTTGAATAACACATCCTGCATTAAGTTCTTTGAGATAGTTTTTTGAGGAGGTATGAAGGAACACAATATTCAGTATCTAATTTGAAGTGTGATTGATCCAAAGCTACCAACACTTACCAGTAATAACTAGTTGCTGAGTTACATTTTTTTTGTCTTATTTCTTATGTTATACATATAATTTGTGTGTGTGTGTGTGTGTCAATAAACATATTTCCTGAGGTTCAAAATATCTGACATTTGTGAGCATAGTTAATGCATAATGTTGTCAGCAGCTGCTTCTTGTTATCTCACTTACCCACCCTTATGTTGATTGTTGGGACCTCTTGTTTGATTGAGGGGGTGATACATGCTTGTTATTTTCTTTATGTGAGTGATATTTATAAATTTACTCTTAACTCTGCAGATGTTTGAGATAGTGAGCCTTGCTGATGATTTGCTTCCACATTTGCCTTCGGGAATCATTTCTTTACCAGCATACTTCCATGTGCTTGTTAAAGGCTCTTCTGCAAAGAAATCTGCTTCCACCAAACAAGATGGGACAAGTTCAACAGAAAATGAAAGGTCAGGACATGAGAGACTATTACGTGAGCACCCTGAGCTTCTAAAGCAGTTTGGAATGGACTTATTACCCATAATGACGCAGGTTTGTGCCCAGTTCCTCTTTTCTTGTCAGCGAACATAACAACTACCTCCCCCCAATATACAGCAACTTCTGTCCAGGTGCATAGCCAGAAGTTGCTATATTTTGGGGCAGAGGGAGTACTACTTTTGGGAATATGTCAGGGTTGCTGTACTTAATGGCATCTGTTCTTGGACAGGTGTATGGCTCAAGTGTAAATGCACCGATACGCCACAAATGCTTATCAATCATTGGAAAACTAATGTACTACAGCTCTGCTGAAATGATCCAGTCCCTCCTTGGCACAACAAACATATCGAGGTGCTAATACAGGATTCTGCTTCACAGTCTTATTCTTTTCTTCTAGATAATGATTTACTGGCATATTTATCTTGGAAGCTTTTATTTCTTGTATTGTGCCAGTAGACACACCTTCATTTCTGATCCTTGCTAAGCTACATAATTTCCATTTGCAGCTTCCTAGCAGGCATTCTTGCGTGGAAAGATCCGCAAGTGTTGATTCCTGCTCTTCAAATAGCAGAAATTATGATGGAAAAACTTCCTGAGACATTCTCTAAGTTGTTTGTGAGGGAAGGTGTTGTTCATGCTGTGGAGTCGCTTATATGTCCAGAATCCTCTGATATGGTGCCTTCTCAGGTGTTGCCACATGATAAAGACAATGACTCTGTGATGCCCTCGCGTTCTAGACGCCAGCGCCGGCGTGGTGGTGCTGCACCAACAGAAAACAGTTCATTAGATGAATCAAACACTTCCAATCCTGGGATTGCCAGCTCAACACCATGCTCTACAGAAGTTCAAAACACCAGTCTACGATTTGCAGTTAGTGATCGTGCAAAGTCATTCAAAGATAAATACTTCCCTTCTGACCATGAATCAAGAGATCTTGGGGTTACTGACGATCTTCTTAAACTGAGAACACTCTGTGCAAAGTTAAATATTGCAAGTGAGAATGTCGTGACAAAAGCCAAAGGGAAATCCAAAGCCTTAAGTGCCACTCATTTTGACATCTCAAATGATGTGGAGGCACAATTTGAGCTGATAATAACTCAAATACTGACTGAGCTTAGCAAAACTAACGGTGTATCAACATTTGAGTTCATTAGAAGCGGGGTTGTTGCAGCATTGCTTGACTATTTGTCCTGTGGGACATTTGGAAAGGAGAGGGTATCTGAGGCGAACCTGCCAAAGCTTCGTCAGCAGGCGCTTAGGCGATACAAGTATTTTATTTCTGTTGCCCTTTCTATTGACTATGAAAGGAATGAGACTCCTATGGCTTTTTTGGTCCAAAAACTGCAAAGTGCTTTGTGTTCATTGGAGCGCTTCCCTGTTGTGCTCAGCCAGTCCAGCAGAATAGGTATTGGAGGCTCCCGTTTGACTTCAGGTCTGAGTGCTCTAGCTCAGCCCTTCAAGTTGCGCCTGTGTCGAGCTCAGGGTGAAAAATCACTTCGGGATTATTCGTCAAATATTGTGCTTATTGATCCCTTTGCGAGTCTAGCAGCTGTTGAAGAGTTTCTTTGGCCCAGAGTTCAGCGTAGCGAGGCTGCTTCGAAGCCTACAGTTCCATCAGGAAATAATTCTGAATCTGGCATACCTTGCACCGCAGCTGGTGCGCCATCCACAGCTGCACCAGCTCCATCTGGCAGGCGTCCAACAACAAGATCAAAATCATCTGCTGCAAGTAGTGGTGCATCTAAGAAGGATTCTCAGGAGGAAAGCACAAACACTGCCAAGGGAAAGGGGAAAGCTGTTGCAAAACCGAACTCAGATGAACCAAAAGGACCTAATACACGGAATGCTACTCGCAGAAAAGCTGCTTCAGAGAAAGATTTGGAAATGAAGCGGGCACATGGTGACAGCAGCTCTGAGGTATTTTTTTCATTTGCATTCTGAAGGAAAATGAAAAATTCTAAAAGAAATTATGGATGCAGTTGTCAGATTAATTTACCTCTACAAGATTCTAGTGCATGTTCATTCTATGTTGAGGCATATAGACATAATAAATGTCCAGCAAGTATTAAATTAAAAATAATGTCCAATCTCCTTTTTGTATACCGACACATAATTTAACCTCAGCGCCCTACATTTTCATTTTCTGTTCTAATATTTCATGTTGGTTTCATAGCAAACCTAAATAGTTTTCCACCTAGCTATCAGTTTATGCTAGATGTGGCCATTTGATTTATAGAGTAAACAAATCATAACCATTATGTATCTGATACCCATGTTCAACATAGAGTTCAGCTCTGACATCCTATTGTCATTCCCAACAGAGTTGTATATGAAACAAGGTATATTATATTTTACTGATGAGGAAAATTGTTGTTAAAAAAGATGACTTGAAGTTCTAATACGTTTTTATATGAGAAACTAGCTATTTAATTGCATATACTATCAACTAATTTTTGGATATGACTTGCGTGGACTGGGAGCATTGTAAATAATAAATTTCTGTCTCTGTGCATGCAGGATGAGGAGCTTGACACATCTCCTATTGAAATTGATGACGCTTTAATGATTGATGATGATGACATGTCAGAGGATGAAGAAGATGATCATGAGGTAATGTTTTCCACTTTCCAAAATTTATTGTCCTTCTAATTTTGTATCGTTGCAACCTGCATTAATTGGTAGGTTTATATGTAAGTTTGTTCACATGGCATTTTAGAGCTAGCTTGACCTTATTTAACCTTTGGCATACACCAACGAGAAGCATAAGTTTGGTCTAACCAGCTATCCAGCCTTTTCGGCTCGATCTTCAAATATAAGCTTTTCTTCCACACAGGATGAATTATAAATGCAGTGGGGTTTTGTTGCACTTATGCTAGGGCTCACAAGGGGATTTTATGCAAACAACATGTTGTGCTTATTGATATATAGCTGTAAGCTTTTACTTGATAGGCCTGCCTGTAAGATCAGCATATTATATGCCAATAAAGCTCTTAGTTTTCCGTTGTTACAGATATTATTTGCTCTGGTCTCTAAACAAATAACTGTACTACTTATTTATCAGGTTCTCCAAGATGGATCTCTTCCTATTTGTGTTCAAGATGGAGTGCATGATGTGAAATTGGGTGACACTGATGACTCTAACATTGGTTCAGCAAGTGATAGCCAGGTGCAGCCCTCATCTGGTTCCAGCACTAGGAACATCATGAGCAGGGGAGTAGATCCAAATACCTTTGGTTCACGAGGTGCCATGTCATTTGTTGCTGCGACGATGGCTGGGCTGGCTTCTGTTGGTGGCCGGGGTGTTAGAGGTGGTCGAGATCGACGTGGCCTGTCACTTGGAGGTAGCATGAATGAGCACAATAAACTGATATTTACGGCTGGTGGGAAGCAGCTCAGCAAACATTTGACTGTGTATCAAGCTCTCCAACGTCAACTGATGTTTGATGAGGATGATGATGAGAAGTTCAATGGATCTGATTTGTCAAATGATGGAAATCGATTTTGGGGTGATGTGTTCACGATAACATACCAGAAGGCTGATAGCCAAGCTGAGAAGGTATCCCAAGGTGGTTCCACCTCATTGAACTCAAAATCAGATCCTTGCAGATCTATATCTGAGTTAAAAGGGGTTTCTCTCCTTGATAGCATCTTACAGGCAGAACTCCCATGTGATCTAGAGAGAACAAACTCAACTTACAACATTTTAGCACTATTACGTGTATTAGAGGGACTCAATCAGCTGTCCCCTCGTTTAAGAGTACATGCTGCTTCTGATGATTTTGCTGAGGGAAAAATCACCACACTGGATGAACTATATAGAACTGGAGGCAAGGTACCTTCAGAAGAGTTTGTCAATAGTAAGTTGACACCAAAGCTTGCTCGGCAAATGCAGGATGTTCTTGCCCTCTGTAGTGGCAGTTTACCTTCTTGGTGTTACCAGATGACCAAAGCCTGCCCTTTCTTGTTTCCCTTTGAAACAAGGAGGCAGTACTTTTACTCCACAGCATTTGGGTTGTCCCGCGCTTTGAATCGACTTCAGCAACAACAGGGTGACAACCAAAACTCTGGTGGTGAAAGGGAGGTCCGATTTGGCAGACTACAACGTCAGAAAGTTCGTGTTTCCCGTAACCGTATTCTGGATTCTGCTGCTAAAGTTATGGAGATGTTCTCCAGTCAGAGAGCTGTTCTTGAGGTAGAATACTTTGGTGAAGTTGGAACAGGGCTTGGGCCTACTTTGGAGTTCTATACTCTCTTAAGCCATGAACTCCAGAGTGCTCGCCTTGGATTATGGAGATCTAGTTCTCCATCTGATTCGGGAATGCAAATTGATAGGAGTGTAAGTCCTGAAGATGACTTGGCAGCCAAAGAACTCAACTCGGATTTACCTGACAATGGCAGCCACTTGATACAAGCTCCCTTTGGATTGTTTCCTCGGCCTTGGCCACCTACTGTTGATGTTTCAGAATGCAGTAGATTTTCTAAGGTCATCGAACATTTCCGCTTAGTTGGGCGAGTGATGGCAAAAGTTTTGCAAGATGGAAGACTTTTAGATTTGCCTCTATCAACAGCACTTTATAAGCTTATACTTGGACAAGTAAGTGCAATGATATACTCTTACTGGATTAATATCAGTTATTTTTTTGTTACATTTGTTTTATTGAAGTTAGTCTGAACAAACAAACTGTGTGCCAGGAGCTGGACTTATTTGACATAATCTCATTTGATGCTGAATTCGGAAAGACATTGCAAGAACTGCAAGTTCTTGTTGAACGGAAGAGGTTCCTTGAATCCACTTATGGCATGAGTCAGCTAGAAGTTGCGGACTTGCGTTTCCGTGGCGCTCCTATTGAAGATCTGTGTTTAGATTTTACTCTTCCAGGTTATCCTGATTATATTCTTAAACAAGGCGAGGAAAACACTGTTGTAAGTGATGGAACCCATCTTAGTTTTATGTTTGTCCCAGTAACTTGTGTCTGCATTTGCTCCTTTTTGTGGTAATAAATATAGTATTACTATGTTTTGCAGGTAAACATTTACAACTTGGAAGAGTATGTTACTTTGGTAGTGGATGCTACAGTTAAATCAGGGATAATGAGACAAGTTGAAGCATTTAGATCAGGATTTAACCAGGTGCAACTTCATTCTCTCTCTCTCCCCTTTTAATTATCTTATTAGCTGGCTGTTTTTTTTGTTTTTCTATATTTTTTTCATGTTTGCCTTTCTGTTTTAGGTCTTTGACATCTCATCCCTGAAAATATTTTCACCTGAAGAGCTTGACTATCTAATATGTGGTCGCCGAGAAATTTGGGATGTAATGCTCTCTCTTTCTCTCTCTCTCTCTCACACACACACATTCGATCATGGGCACACACACACACACATTTTGGTTTGTTACATTTCATGGAATAAACCTTTGTTGCAGCCTGATTCATTGGTGGATAATATAAAATTTGATCATGGGTATACTGCTAAAAGTCCTGCAATTGTAAATGTAAGTGCGCCATATGCATTTCAATATCTGAATCTGGCCTTCTGTAAGTTTAGTTACTTAATTGCTCTATATGTTTGTAGCTACTTGAGATCATGGCTGAATTCACCCCAGAGCAACAACATGCGTTCTGCCAGTTTGTAACTGGTGCTCCTCGGCTTCCGCCTGGTGGTTTAGCTGCCCTTAATCCCAAGCTTACTATAGTTAGGAAGGTAACATTCTTGGTATATCTTAGCATATAACGTTTGAATATTTAAAGTCATCTTATTTTGTGTGATATAACTTGCTGTTGCTTTTGATCATTAGCACCCCTCAAGTGCGGTGAATACTTCAAATATCGCTGGAGTTACAGAGTCTGCAGATGATGATCTGCCAAGTGTTATGACATGTGCTAATTATCTTAAATTGCCTCCATACTCCACAAAAGTACGGTTTCTTTCTCTGGTACATGGTGGGTTCTTTATTTCTCTGGTACATGTGCTAATTATCTTAACTGGCTTTTATGCTTTTGCTTTTTGTGGGACATCCTTGCAGGAAGTAATGCGCAAGAAATTGCTTTATGCAATCCTAGAAGGCCGTGGATCATTTGATCTATCATGAGCTGATGATAACTAACATACAGGGCTCACCATTGAATGCCCTATCAATTTTATCCAGAATTAGTTTCTTTGTTGCCCGTGTGACATAATAGGGTTGAGGCTACCAGCCGCTGTGGACAAAGCTTGAAGGACCGGGTCTCCCCTCAGACACAGGTGCTGAACTGGACTAGTATTTCTCATGTTAAATAGGTATAAGGTGTGTGTATTATAAATAGATACTAGATTAATAATCTACTAGTGTTGGTTTTTGCAGTGAAATCAAGTTCCATATATGTGGCCTGGGCAGCCTCGCGAGCACCGAGAAGAACGAGGAGCTCTCCTTTGCCGTGCATGTAAATAAAAAGAAGGGGGCAATAGTTTACATATTTGTCGAAAGAAGGATTTGATTCGTTGGTGAAACCCTTGTGCTATGTGTATCTGGAATGTTATTACTCGCTATCATTCTGTTGTTAACCATCATGTGTACATGTGTGATCGATCCTATCATAGTAGTACTGTTTTGTTTGTCCTAATAAATGTGATGTGCTTAGTAGTAAAGGTCTTGCCCTGAGCGAAAAGCAAAGCTATCATCAGTTGTTAGCCTCCAATCAACCCGTCCAGTTGATTCTCTCGGTGCAGATATATAAACGCCAAAATCTAGTTAGCAATCCGTAGTTGCATGGACAAAGAGGTAGTAGCAATGTGAAATGTTTCGAACCAATTTCAACTCTATTTGCTGCTGGTGCTAGTTATTATAGCTTGCAGTTTCCGGAAGTAAAAAAAAGCAAGTTATGTCATCAATCAAATCACATCAAAAAAGAAAAAAAAAAGCAAGTCGTGTGAGGCAATGTAACTAGGAAGCCCACACCATCCTTCAATTTCAATGTACTATACTAGTCCTACTTCAAGTATAGCAAGTCAAGTCTATAGGATACTAGTCCGCCGGCTCCTTTCCTTGGTCGTCTATCTAGGGTTTCGTCTCCTCCTCTGTTCCTTGCCAAGAATCCGAACCAGAAGCAATCGCCAACAGCCATGGCGGCGGCGGAGGGTGAGAAGAAGATGATCACGCTCAAGAGCTCCGATGGCGAGGAGTTCGAGGTCGAGGAGGCTGTCGCCATGGAGTCGCAGACCATCCGCCACATGATTGAGGATGACTGCGCTGACAACGGAATCCCCCTCCCCAACGTCAATTCCAAGATCCTCTCCAAGGTAATTGAGTACTGCAACAAGCACGTCCACGCCGCCTCCGCCTCCAAGACCGCCGACGACGCCACCTCCACCGCCAACAACTCCACCTCCGCCGACGACCTCAAGAACTGGGACGCCGACTTCGTCAAGGTCGACCAGGCCACCCTCTTCGACCTCATCCTGGTAACCCCCCATCCCTCTTCAACCTCTCTGCTCCCCACTCTCCACTTCATTTAGTTAGATCTGCGATCCAGATCTAGATTGCTCTGTGCTCCATTCCCTTCCCTACCCTACCCAAGGTCATGACCAAAATACAGTATGTTTCTAGATTGGTACTAGTACATACGTCTGAAATATTACATAGATTTATGCGTATGGGAATCTGCTCTCTGTAATTAGCTTGTGCATGTTGTCAGGACAGCTCATCTGATGATGATTGTGTCGTTCTATCTCCCAAATCCATTGTCCACAACTATAGGGGCGCATTTTTACTGTGAGATTTTTCTCTGCTATGTCTTTTTCCCCAATCTATATTAAGTAGTGCTCTTCTTTTGTTGTGCTTAGGGAGAATGTTAATGAGTGGGGTTATTGCTCTTCTCTCAGTAACACTGTTGTAATAATCAGTTTGTGTCAATTGATACTGTCTTGACTTTTAACATCCATAAATGCATGGGCTTGCTAAGCCTTAGTCTTTGTAGCTCAAATCTATTGTATGCTTCCTTGTTCCCCCCTACAATGGACGTTCTAGGTTTTCCTAATGCATGATATGTTTGTGTTACTGTTGCACCATACTTGGCAGTACATTTGATGCTCGGGCTTACATTTATTGTGCTAGCCTTTTAAGTTATAGTTATGGTGACCTTTTAAGACATGTGGATATATTGATGTTTGTCATTTAGGGTTACAATGTGATTAACTCATCCTTCTACCACTAATTGTCTACTTGCCTGCTGTGACAGCTTAGTGCGTTTGTAGAAACCAACATTAACTAGTGGGGTATGGTTACCTAATGATGCCAGATGATACATTACCTAGAATGTGTGGATTTGCTGCTTCCAAAATAGCAAAGAAGCTTGAGTCATCATTCATCAAAACGGTTCCATATTTGTTACTTTCCTCTTACCTCCTATTTACTCGGTTCCATATTTGTCACTTTCCTCTTACCTCCTATTTAGTACTACTACTGTCTGTAGAGGAAGTCTATGCATTTGGCTCTTTAAAAGGAAATAGCTATGTGATATATATATAACTAGGAAGGCCCTTGACATGTTAGTTACTTACCATTTACTTGTCTCAAGGAAAGAAACAGATGTTTGGTATGTAAATGTGAAGCACCTGGTGGTGTTAAATTGTTTAGTTTAATTATTAATAACCTAAGATAAATACAACGGTATCTGACTGTATGCCCAATCCATATACCTGACTTGCTGGTGCAACACTCACCTGATTCAGTCTCTCGGAACAATATTTATGCATGCTTTGTTTTGCTATTTTAAGGTGTGCCATGTGTTGCTTCTTTTTTGTAAAAAGAAAGAAATTGATTGTCCACCCTTGCAGGCTGCAAACTATCTGAACATCAAGGGATTGCTGGACCTCACTTGCCAGACCGTTGCTGACATGATCAAGGGAAAGACTCCAGAGGAGATCCGCAAGACCTTCAACATCAAGAACGACTTCACCCCTGAGGAGGAAGAGGAGATCCGCAGGGAGAACCAGTGGGCGTTTGAATAGAGATGCTGCTGCTGCTATATGTGTGGTCGGTCGGTCGCAATATGGTTGTAATTATTTTGGAGTGAGAATGAATGGGGGTGGTTAGTGAAGACAGAAATGGGGGTAGCTGGTTTATGGGTATGGAATGGAAGGGGGAAAAAAACAAAACTGAAGTGGTCGTGGTAAACGAAACCTGTTATGTTCGCGTGCATGCAGTTGATATCGTCTGGTGGATGAATTATTTATAAGTAGTCATCTGATTGTCGTCCACTGTCACAGTATGTAGTATATATTTGTGCGTGATGTGCCTCAGTGTTGGAGGAAGTGCCAGGTGGAGCCTCAGTCTGATTCCTTGCAAGCCTGAAGGAAAGAAAGATGAAAGATGATGATAAGGCTCTCGGTGTCTGGCTCTCGTTGCTGTTGCTGTTCGTTGCCACACGTATATTTGGGCCCCTTATCCATCCATATCCATGTTTTGTTTGCGAATAAAATAAAGGGATGTAATTTTGGCGCCTCATGTAGCTGATAAAGTTGGGCGTACAGCAACACTCGCTACCTATTAGCTGGAAGAAGCAGCAGCAGCTGCGAAACAAGCAACAAAAACTAGCCCAAGGCAAAAGGAGGCGCAATGGCGAAGCCGATATCGATCGAGGTGTGGAATCCGAGCGGAAAGTACCGCGTGGTGAGCACCAAGTCCATGCCCGGCACCCGTTGGATCCGCCTCCTCGCCGACAACGACTGCCGCCTCGAGGTATATATATCTAGCACCGAACTGCTTAATTCCTTCTTCATAGCAGCAGCAATTACACAACCTAGTAACTGTATGCAGATCTGCACGGAGAAGAAGACCATCCTCTCCGTCGACGACATCCTCGCCCTCATCGGCGATCGCTGTGACGGTGTCATCGGCCAGGCAATTGCATTTCATTCGAGCGGCTTGATATTCTTGTTAGTTTTGATTGATTCTACTAGCTAATAGCCTAAATTAATTTTAAACTGCGTGCAGCTGACGGAGGAATGGGGAGAGGTGCTGTTCTCGGCGCTGAAGCGCGCCGGTGGGACAGCCTTCAGCAACATGGCCGTCGGGTACAACAACGTCGACGTGGAGGCCGCCAATAGGAACGGCATCGCCGTCGGAAACACGCCTGTCAGTCCTTGCTTGCATCAAATCGATCTTCTCCTTCTTTCTTAATTTCCTGTTGCTCAAATTACACTTGCTTGCATACATGCAGGGCGTTCTGACGGAGACGACGGCGGAGTTGGCCGCATCGCTGTCGCTGGCAGCAGCGAGGAGGATCGTGGAGGCAGATCAGTTCATGAGGGCTGGCCTCTACGACGGATGGCTCCCGCACCTGTATAATCAAATCTCCTCTACTGGCCGGAGTAAATGACAGACTTTTGATAATTGACATACATATATATATATATGTGCAGCTTCGTAGGGAACTTGCTCAAGGGTCAGACTGTGGGAGTCATCGGAGCTGGTCGCATTGGCTCAGCTTACGCCAGAATGATGGTTTGCTACCTTATACTATTTTATATATATGCATAGGAGTAATTAATAGTTCAATTTCGCAATTGCATCAGAAAATTACTCCTACCTTTCTAACCTCCTCTCCTTGCTGCATGTATATAATATGTATGCATTGTAATTAATGTACCAGATCGAGGGCTTCAAGATGAACTTGATCTACTACGACCTGTATCAGTCCACGCGCCTTGAGAAGTTCGTCACAGGCATGCATCCAATTAATTACTTACGGAGTACTACTAGTTAATTTGTATCCTCTTTTTCTCAATCTGATGGAGTAAAGATGGATAGATAGATTAATACATTTGGAATGCATGTAGCCTACGGACAGTTCCTGAAAGCAAACGGAGAGCAGCCTGTGACATGGAAGAGAGCCGCCACCATGGAGGATGTCCTCAGGGAGGCCGACGTGGTCAGCCATCTCATCGTCTCTTCTTTCTTTCTTCTAATTAACATATGTTAATTAATTATGCAAATGCAGTGTAGTAATTAAGCTACGTGTCCTTTCCTGTTCTTCTATATGCATGGCAGATTAGTCTGCACCCGGTGTTGGACAAGACCACTTACCATCTGATAAATCCGGAAAGGCTGGCCATCATGAAGAAGGTGCTTGCCTCTGCCTGCCTGTGTTAAGTTCTTCTCAGTCCTCTTGATACTATACTATGCAGTGCAGTGGCTAATGAACACAAATACAAATATATACAGGAAGCGGTTCTTGTGAATGCAAGTCGAGGACCGGTGATTGATGAGGTTGCGCTGGTGGAGCACCTCAAGGCCAACCCCATGTTCCGCGTCGGTCTTGATGTGTTTGAGGATGAGCCTTACATGAAGCCCGGCCTCGCTGACATGAAGAATGCCGTCGTCGTACCTCACATCGCATCTGCCTCCAAGGTCACACCACTACCTGCCTTGTTTAATTTCTTTCTGGGACTATCCATTCCATTCCATCCATTTATACTACTTCTTTTCGTCCTAAAATGTAGCAACCTATCCATCCTAGACATGTTCAGATTCGTGGTTGTAAGATGTTGTAGATTGGTATATTTTGAGACGGAGATAGTATTAGTTTATTACTACTACTACTACTACTATGAATCAAAAGGTACTGACTAATATAATTTGCTTCATTCATTCTCCAGTGGACACGCGAAGGAATGGCAACACTTGCTGCTCTCAACGTTCTTGTAAGTACTCCATACTCTTCCATATGCTTAATTACCCTCAGTCCAAATATTGATGATAAATAAGTAACAGAGCAATCAAGGGGTTGATATATATAGAGATGCATGAAATACACTGTGTCGTGAGTGTGTGTCTGTGCACGTTTGCATTTGCACTAAACCTGCTAATACAATGACAATGCAGGGCAAGATCAAGGGTTACCCGGTTTGGGGGAATCCGAATCTGGTGGAGCCATTTCTCAAGGAGGATGCAACGCCGCCAGCTGCTTGCCCCAGCATTGTTAATGCCAAACAACTCGGTCGGTGTATCTATCCTTTAAATTAATTCGATCGTAGGAGTACTAGCTAGTAGTAGTAATTCATTCATTTTAACTGCGAATGTGGATATGCGATGCAGGCCTGCCATCGTCAAAGCTCTAGGGCTGATGCTCGGTCCATCTATCGGTTCAAGATTGCTGCTCTAGCTAGCTGAGCGAGCAACAACTGCGAGCCAGTCAGTCAGACTTTTGATCTCTACTACATATACATATACATATACATACATTAGCTAGTACTACGACTGTAACCTGGAGTCTTCAAACATGCGAGCTACATGTATGCCATTATATATATCAGTACTAGTATACTGTAGATTACTGTTACGAAATGAAAATGCCCTGTTTGGGAAACGAATTATTAATGACAAAGATTTATAGGGCCCTACCTAGCAGCTTGCGGAGGAGGAATTAATTAATTGAGAGTACTGTACTGGCTAGGTAGCACATGGGAATGAAACCTAGCTAGCTTGTGCATAAGTTTCTCACTGAATTAATGAAAACCGGAAGAAGCAAACTCCATAACGCAATTAAGTTGAAACAGATATGCATATGGGCGCTCGTCATCCATGAGTATCCGGAGGAAGACGAATATAGACGAACGACCACACACAGGGTACGCTCATTATCATATATATGCCTGCCGCTTAATTTGCTTAATGAATTGAGGGGAGGCTATGGCAATGGCTTAGTCGAGGAGGAGTTTCTTGACGTAATTTTCGTAGACGAAGTCGGTGAGGATGCTGTAAGCTTTGTCGGTGGGGTGGTAGCTGTCCCAGAAGAGGTAGTCGGAGACGGGGTCGCAGACGGAGGAGGTGACGGCGTTGCAGAGGACGGACACCTCCAGGAGGCCCGTGCCGCAGCAACCCATGGTGGACTCGGTGAAGCCGTACGCCCGTGGACGCATCATCATGTCCATGAGGAAGCTGTAGATGTCCATGAACACCAGCTTGGTCCCGTGCCTCCTCGTCCTCGCCGCAATCTCCTCCATCCTCCGCTTCATCCCGGCGTTGTACGCCACCGCGATCTCGTTGTGCCCCTCCGAGCACCGCCGCTCCATCCCCCCCGACATGGTCCTCTGCGACGGCACGCACCCGATCGGCGGCATCCCGATCATCGCCACCCGCCTCGCCCCGGCCTTCACCAGCTCGTCCACGAACGCCGCCGCGTGGTGCACCAGCAGCGCCGCGTACGACGCATGGTCGTAACCCGGGCGAGCCCGCATCGTGAAGTAGGTGTTGGCCACGTCGTCGCTGCCGGCGCAGATGGCGAAGATGCCCCTGTTCATCATCTCGCCCACCCGCGCGTCCCCGCCGGCGCCGCGCACCCGCTCCTTGTACTGCTCGAACAGCACCAGCTGGTCGGCCATGGAGATGACTGAGGCCAGTCGAGGCGTCAGCGGGTCGAAGCCGGTGCCTCCCGAGGCGAAGCTGACGCCGGTGAGGAGGTCCTCAGTCGACAGCTCCGGCGACAGGTACGGCGGCAGCAGCTCCTTCAGCCCAAGCCGGGAAGCTGGTCGATATAGTTATATGTACGAATTAATTGCATCTACTAGTACAGTTAGTACGTACTACGCTGTAGTAGTTAATACATGACCAAATATAATTAACGTCCCAATCCAATTAGTATGTTGTCCATGCATGCATGCAAGCATGTCCTCTACTTATATATACTACTAGTGTAGTTACTTGCACTTGCAATTAATATATACTAATGTGGGAAGGCAAGCTAATTGCATGCATGCATGCAGGAACATTGGAGAGTATATGTATGAGAAGAGCACGATCCAGCGGATCAGGAAAGCAGAGTTCATGCCTGGTTGGTTTCCAATGCATATATATTTTGTGTGAGGTCAGTGTGTACTAGTGTAATAGTATATGAATTTCTGGAAGAAATGGGAGAAAAGAAGAGGAAGGACAGTATATGAATATGAGCGAGGAAGAAGAAGAGACGCACGTACGTACCGATGAAGTCGGTGGGTATGCGTCCGTTGCAGAATCGGCCGGTGGGGGTGTGGTTCTTGAAGTCATGGCCATAGGGAGGGAAGTTGGCCTTGATGATGGTGTTGATGCCGTTGTTGTTGCCGGGGTCCACGATGGAGTCGCCGAACACGATCAGCGCCGGGGATGACGGTTTTTGCGGCCTCTTCGTCGTCCCCGCCGCCGCTGCAGCTCCCTTGGCCGTTTCCCTTGCCGTTGCCGGCGAAAACAAGACGACGACGGCGACCAGGAGGAGGAAGGCAGAGGAGGTACTAGCAGTGCTTGCCATTGTGCAACTCGATCTTAATTAATTTGCGACCGAGCTAGCTAGCTAGTAAAAGAATTGGAATGAAAGCACAAGAAAGTCAAATTACCTCTAAGTAGCAGCAGCCAGGCATCTATGTGTATGTATATATAGACAGATCGATGCCGCTTCGACATTTGCAATTTACTGCACTTAACACCGCCGCGCCGCTCAACATTTGCAATTTACATCAACATATATAGCGTAGCGCGCGTCGGTACAAGTATAGTAGCTAGGACCCCCATCGTTTTTTTTTTTTGACCGAACTAGGACCCCATCGTTGGCACCGCCGCAACAATATAATGTACTACTCACACTACGTACGTAGTTGTATAGTATGTAGTAGAAGCTTTTTATCATAGTTAGATCGATGTACTACGATCGATTACGAGCGTAGTAGATACTCGCTCCTATACATATGGAGTAGTAATAGATAGATTCGATCTCTACTAGATATATAGAAACCTGAAAATAAACAGGGCACATGGGGGCGAGTAAATTGCCTGCCTGCCTGTCCTTCCTTTGATCCAGTACCGCCTTCAATTCAATCCTCTACTCCCATTGGCATTCAATTCATCTTCACTAGTGGGAGTAACAGTACAATTTCTCTCTTTGGACCAGGCTAGCAGATAAAGTAAACTAGCAGGACTCAAATCATCTGTGACTGGGAGCCATATATACCACACTCTCTATAGATCTGGCGTAGATTTGCATGCATATATGCGTGTGGACTACTCCGTCGATGACCACCGCCCCAAACTCACCAATAATTATTGTACTAATCTCACTCAGTAACTTGTGTTCTTGTGTCATAAAGACGGGCAAATTAAGGCTATGTTTGATGTTTTCATATTTTTAAAAGTCGGAAGTTGGCTTTTAATTTTTAAAAAGTTAAAACTTCAAAGCCATAAACCAAAAATTAAAGGATGTTTGAAAGCTAGCTTTTGACTTATAACTTTTTTCTCAAAAGAAAAAAGACTGAGCTTCTGTCTTCTGAGTTTTTAAGTTTAATTTTAACTTCTGACTTTTAAAAACTAAATTGAAAAGACAACTATTTACTTAAGATGTACCAAAAAATTAAACCAAACAGAAACTAAAGTTATGCGTGTGTGTAAATATCACCGCTCACTGAGTCGCTGGACCTGTGGGTGGCCAAGTACTACTGTTACTGTACTACATATTGCTCCGTGGCCAGTATTCAGCTCAGATCGCGTGTGTGTGTATATATACAGAGTGAGAGAAAGAGGGAAATTTAGAGATCCCATCGACAGTAGCCGGCCGCATAATTAGTAATTTTCCTCCCCTATTGTCTTTCTTGCTAGCTTGCAGGTAGTTATTAATCAAGGACTAAGGAGGTTCCAGCTAGCCAATGCAGGCAGGCAGGCAGGCCAGACTCCAGAGGCCACAGCGCCATAGATTAGACCTGACCTGCAGCTTGACTGCCTGCCTTTACTTAGAGCTGTGTTGCACCTACATCTGCACGCATCACATAAATTCCATGCATGGACCTTAACTGCAACCTCACCCTTCTGTATGACTTTGCTGTACTATACTAGACAGCACTACTAGCTAGTACATTATTACGCTAATCCACGCTACAAAATACGCAGCACGTATGCGGATCACATGATGTGTTGTTTGAATAGACGGTATTTTGTAGCGTGGACGACACATGGACAAGTGTTCCCTTGTTGGTGTAAAAATAAGGCATACTGTACCCCTCAAGCATAGAAACAGATTCATGCACAAAAATCCTACCTATACCATACCTGCACGCTTGCACGCAGAGGCATAGCCAGGATTTTTCGTTAGATAATCCTACTTTACGGATCACAAGTTCATGTCACATATCAAAATTCTTGGAACACTATAAATCCCATATACAAGTTCAAATTTAGTGAAAAGGTGATACAAAATTAGAGATATAGCTATCGGTGCATCTTTCACAAATAATTTATTGAGCTTTATTGTGTGCATTTGTTACACTACCACATGCTTTGTCACGTGCATAAGACAGATTCGTTCCAATTTTGTGGGGTACAGTACGTGGATATCACGTATGGCTTTTGGGCCGTGTGCCGCAGGGTGGGTAAGTGTCCTAGGCCCATTTGACTTTATTTGAAAAAAAAATTAAGGATAAAACAATCAATCGTATTGCATGTAAATAGACGACATGTATCTGGATTATAAGGGTTACATTCAACCGTCGAGGAAAACCATAAGAGGTGGATTATTTTTTCCATAAGCGCTACAAGCTATTTCTAAGCTGTGCTGCGCACTTATATAGATCCAATCTACATACAACTGAAATAGGGTATTACTTTTGTCGAGGGTCTGAACCAGTATAAACATCTATTATCTCCAGACACCCTATAAATTATATTGTCGATCGTAAGAATCGATAGTTGGCACGTCAGGTAGGGGAAACCTTAATCACCATCATCAAAGGGGGAGATGGCTTCTTCAGGAATCGTCTTCACCAATTGCGTCGCGCTCCCGTCGATAGCAGGATTTCCTTCGACTCTCTCTCCTTCGCCACCGATCATACCGGCTGACTCTCCAGGGTCACGGCCAGCGTCGTCGACTACTTCGAGATGATGTGCTTCTCCCCCGAGGAGCAGTTTCGCTTTGGATACCTCTGTTTCATCGCCACCAAGGCAGGCGTCCTCGAGCCGACCTCACGCTCATTTCACTGTCGGCACCTGGCCTTCTACTCTCGTTCGGCCTCAAGAACTTCGCCACCAACTACCTCATGAACCCCAGCAACAAGATCGTGCCACATCCCTACCAAGCCCCGTGTCATTATTCCCGAGGTACCTCACGAGCTTGGCCCTCGATGGGTCAGGTTCTTAGATGAGTTCGTACCGTTCTCGGACTTGGGTCTAGAGAGTTTTCAGAGCATCTCCCCAGCAGGCCGCTCCTCTCGGGATGTCTTCGTCGTGCTAGGATAGGAGGCGGAAGCCGAGACACGGAAACGCAAAGAGGATAAGCACCGGCTCAAGGAACTATAGGAGAAGCTTGACAAATGTCGAGCGGTGGCGGCGCGGAAGATGGCGCCGGCGCGGAGGGCGGGACGGAGGGCGGTGCGAAGGTCGGCGTCACGCGGGGGTGGCATGAAGGTCGGCGGCGTGGCGCGGGCGCACGCAGAGTCGGCGTCGGAAGCGCAGAGGGTGGGTCGGAGGCGACGCCGATGACGGTGTCGGCTGGGGGAGAGGGAGAGGAGAGGCGGGTGTAGGTGTAGTCTGGTCGGTTAGGTTTTTGCAAAATACTTTTTTTATTAGTGTCTGCCCTGCTGTCGGGGTAGTTTTGGCCCGTGGGCCGATTTTCGGCACATGGGCCTTAAGCGTGCCTGTGTCGGCACGACACAACCCGGCCATCCGTGGGTCGAGGCACGTGGACCGTCATGGAACGACCCGCTACAGGAGCCGTGCCTAACGAGAAGCTCGCAATGCGTGTGCGTGACAGCGGTCAGGACATCGAGCGTCGATAACCCTGCCAAATCCTACGCCGTAGACCACGAAGAAGACCAATAGACCATGCCCGATGCCGATGGCAGCACTGCGGAGGATGATGTCACCATCATCGCCTCTGTAAACCCCACCATGCAACCATGCAAATCCTATGCCAATGCCGAGATCGAGGACATCCACACCACTAAGCTAAGAGTGACCTGGCAGAGAAGCTCGCAGCTGCCGATTGAAATGTTTTAGCTAAGTGACAGAGATGTTGGAATTATGTGGCTCTCAACATTTATTTATGCAGTGTAGTCAATATGAAAGTATTATGTGATAAGGAATAATTGATGCGGATTCTAACTCGGGGAATTGGTACCCAAGGTGCCGAGGACAAGTGTGTTGGAATACAATAAAGAAATTAAAGAGAATAGCAATTATGCCCGTGCGTTGCAACGGGTGAAGTCGGAACGTGACGCGAATGGGGACGGGAGGAAGGGGCGCAGGCGCAGCGCGAAAGCTCTGAGCAACGACGGTAGAGAAGGGCACAGGCGCGGCATGAGACGCGGATGGGGATAGGCGGAAGGGGCGCAGAAGGTCTTTTTTTTTCATCCAAGCCCTCTCTTTCTTTTCAGTATTGAGACTACGAATTAATTTTATAAACACTCAAAAGATTTTTTGTAAAATAGTCCGGACGAAAATTTTTAGTAGTAGTTAGTTATAGATATACTCTATTAAAATTTATGTGTACGTACATGGTTTTTAGCCCGAGTACAGCACATATATGTATAGGGTGGAATAGCAAGGATCGGCTGTAAGTAGCCTCGTAGGTAGACTAGGTTTAGGTTAGTGAGGTCTCTCCCGTGGCCGTGGTTGGGTTGTTGCGGTGGGAGAAGCGGCCTTTTGTGCTCTGGTGGCTCCTCCTAGAGGCTCAGAAGTCAGATGTGACGCTTGTCATGGAGTCTTGGTGCGGAGGCGGACCTTGGTTGGTTCCCGTCGTCTGCCAGCCTGCGCGGTGGAGAAACCAACAGATCAGGCGGCCCTCAGATCCAGCTGCAAGACAGCAGCAGCTCAAGCGGCGGTGGTGCTGGTCGCTGAATGCCGCTGTCAGGCATCAGACCGGGAGGTGGCGGTGCTCAGGAGAGGCCGGAGTCGAAGAAATTGGGTGCCCCATGCTTCGGTGATGACCGGATTCTTCAAGCGAGAGGATGGCCAAGCCGTTCCTGTTGCTGTTTCCCTCTCAAGCGTGACGCTATTTTCCAGTTCCCTTTCGTTGTCCAGCAGCAGTTTGCATCTCCACCATCTACAAGCATCCATGAATGAGGTATACTGGATTATTGAAGGATGCTCTCTTTTCTTTGGATGCAGTAGTAACCATGTTGAAATCTCCATTCGGGTTTGAGCGCCAAGCGCCAGTCGCCTCAGAGCAACTCCAACAGCATGACTATTTTTGGCTCTTCATTTATCAATTTGGCTAGCTGCACACTTTGACAGACTCTTTATTTGACTCTTTATTTCAGACTCTCCAAATCCTAACGGCTAATTGCCTCTCCAAAAATCTGCACTCTCCGTCCACTTCAACAGCCTCTTCATTTTGCACTCTCCATATTCCAACGGCTAGTTTTTCCATTTTGCATTTCGCACAATGTACCATATCAAAAGAAATGTCCCACTCAACATTGCAATTCTGGTATGATAACCTCCCAGATAACTAAATTGGTTATCATCTAGATTGGAATCAGATTGAAGGAATCACTTGTCATGCTAAAAAGAACACAAAAATTAGACAGCACGGCCTACCATTCTAAGCCCCATGTCATTGTCACCAACTTAAGATGATGTAGCAGTATCAACCACTAGAAAATATCTGCAATGGCAGTCAGCAAATCCTCCTTATCTTGAAGCAAAAAGGAAACAGAGGGGATCAGGTAGTGATTGAAATCAAGTCATATGAAAACAGCTCAAGAATCCCTTCTTTGATAGCTATAATGTACCCATAAATTTCAAAGTTACTTCACCATCTGCAGCATCATATCAATGGCTGTAATGTATTCATGCAAATACAACATTTTTGAGTTACATCTTACAACAACACACATGTGGATCGCTGCCCACATAGGTGCAGGATTTTCAAAACTCCTTCAAAATTTAGCGTGTTGTCTACACCGCTAATTAAACAGTCGATCAACATGATCATCTACTATTGTCTGTAGGGGACACATACCTTCTTGGAGCACCTCTCAACGCCCCACCCCGTAGCTTCTATCACTGGCTCTTGTTGTGCCACCAACATAGCCTCGTTCACCAGCTCTTGTTGAGCTATCAGCAAAGGCCCGGTCGCTGGCCGCTGCTTCACAAAGGCAAGAGGCGTCGACGAGGCTATGGTGGTGCCGTAGAGCGTGCCGTTCTCGGTGAAAACGCAGATGCGGCCGCCAGAGTCGCAGGACAGCACGTAGTGTGCGCGGCCGGTGTGGTGGGCCTCGAGGTGGAGCACGGGGGCGGCGTCGAGCCCGCGGACGAGGAGACGGGACGACGTGGCGGCAAGGCACAGGAGCAAGCATACGGCAAGGCACCGAGGCGGTCGATGGAGAGGCCGGCGCAACGGCGGGGGAAAGGGAGGATGGAGGAGCGGTGGAGGAGGTGGTGGTGGGACGGCGACGGCAGCGACACGTGGAGCCGGCGTCCTCCGCGGTGGGGGTGGGGAGGCGGCGACGACGTCCAAGCGGGGAAGGAGGGAGGCGGCGGCGGTGGGAGACTCCTCCTGCTGGGTGGGTGGGGTGGGGGGAGGAGGCGCTGTGGGGCCCACGTTGGCCAGTCAGTTTGGCTGGCCAAGTTTGGCCAGTTGGGGGAAGGTTTTAGCCAGCCAGATGACCAAGAGAGGCTGTTGGAGCGTAATTTTTTGTAAGATTGGCTAAAATTTGGTTTGGAGAGGCTGTTGGAGAAGTTGTTGGAGTTGCTCTGAGACACTAGTCGACAGGTTTGTTGCCTATGCTCCTCAGATCTGATGGAGATTTACATGGCAACCTTAGGTAGGTGAGTCCACTGAAGTGCATAGGAAATCAACGACTCAATTATAAACCTCGAATTGTGCCATTGTCCGTGGAGGCAGCCGAAGGAATCATCAGATTGTCAAGTGTTGTGCATATAGTAGAGGCTTGTGGATGGAATCGTAGTGGCAACGCCGCTGCTCCACGTCGACTCCATCTATTACTACTGTATGGTTTCTTTTGAATAATGGCTCCGAGTTCAGTACCTTCACCCTATTTTGTCTTTGTTCTTCAAGTTCTATCCTGTATGGCTATGTTGCGGGGGACCTATTTCCCCTAAACTTTGTGTTTGATCTATAATGATGATGATGTGAGTTTTCAGAGAGAGAGAGAGAGAGAAGGCTAAGGCCCTGTTTCTTTCACTTCCTTCGTATAAGCAAGTTTTTGGCTTCTCGGCTACTACTACCTTCGAGTAAACTACAAAAGCCGAGCTTGTTTCACAACTTTCTTCTGGATTAGCTTTTGGACCAAACGGAGTTCAAAATATCCAAAAACGGAGTCCAAAATATCCGGCGGGAGAAGCCAGACAAGCTGGTGTATTACAGTAGCAGGTGGGTAACTTTTCTCCTCAGAAGCCAGAAAAGCTCACCCTGGTGAGCTTCTAGCTTTTGTAGTTCAGAAAAGCCAAATGGCTTTTGAGAAACTAAACATAGAAGCTAGTTGTTTCTGTCACTTTTTGTCTACTGTAGGCTAAAAAGCCAGAAGCTGGTGTAAAGAAACAGGGCCTAAGTGCGGCAGGATGACGAGGGGTGAGAGAGCAAGGGAGGGGGGAGAGAGACAATAATCTGACAACTTTGCTACAAGGAGGTCGCATCTATCAATATGTATTACTTTCTTCTTCCTCTTCTTATTATTTGTTTTCAAACTGCAAAATATAGGAACAAATATATATTGCCTCATATATTATGAGTTTGTTTAATAGAGCACTCCCTCCGTTTTAAAATGTAAGGCGCATTATTTTGTTTTGCTGAGACTTGGTTTTATCAACAATTGATCTATTAGGATATCATTTATGTGATAAAAACATAATCACAAGTAAAATGCATCACAAATCTATAAATGCTCCGGAAGGAGCAAGAAAAAAGAACTGGAGGATGATCCAAGGATCCAACCACTCATGACATTATTTTTCACCATTCGATTAACCTGACAGGCAAAAGGAGCTATTCTAGTCTAAACAGGTGTGATTCTTCTAATCAAATAATAACAATTAATAAAGTGGCGAACAAGAACCCCAAAAGCTACTTAGCAAATAGTACCTCTCAAGTTTGCAGTTGGTTTTCTCACCGTCCCACCGCCGCGTAAATATGCTCAGGCTGAAACAGGCAATGATCAACAAAAACTGAAACATGAGAAATCGATGCCACCACATGTTGATCCTTACATTTCATGGCTTATTGTGCCAAATATGACAAACCTTGCTGTAGAACTGCTGTTTATAGGCTTATCTGCAGCTTGTTTCATGAGCTTCTATCACCAGATTCCCTTCTAGGAGAACTAAAGATTCCATAGCTTTTAGGTACTTCAGGATTAGCAGCCCTACAAGCACCATCTGTCTTCGTCATCTCAGACGTGGCAGGTTTTCTGGTACTGAAAATTCCAAAACTCTTGGACATCGGAGTAGGATTGCCTGCAAAATTACCCGCTGATTCAGCAGGATGATTCATTTGTTGAAATTGGCCTTGTTTGTTATTCAACGGAATTGGGCCTCCCCTTTCAGTTCTTCTTGGTTCTTGTGGTAATCTACCATCGTTGAACCTTGGCGATTGTCGGTTGTTCTGCTGCAGAGGTGGTCTTTGGTAGTCATTGACCAGATAGCGAACTTCATTTTCATTTCTTCTATGACCTTGTGGGGATCTATCTTGGTTCAAACCCTTGTTATCTCCTCTTATCTGCTGTCTTCGGTTGGTGTATCTGTTGGTCTCTGCAGGTACCACATCTTCATTAGTCTTTTCTTGCTTTTCCACACCAGATTTTACATTCTTGGAACCAACCCCACCCCCTGAAGTTTGTGCTCCCCACTGACCAGCGGTAATTCTGGGTCCTCCAGCATCAACATTTTGTATGTTTTCATGGTAGTTGCCCAGGTTCAATTTTGACCAATTCAACCCCCTTCTTGAGCCTCTATCCTGTGCATCTTTCTGCATGGAAAATTCACTGGAGACATAAGCAGGCGTTTTGTCCATTTGATCCGAGATGGCCCCATTTCCACACTCAGGTGTCTCGTCTTCACTATCGGCAGTAACAGTTGACAATTCAGAGGCAATCTTGCAGGCACCTTTGCCTACATCTTCCATGGCCTTTGTAGCTTTCTTTCCAGCTTTCTTTGTTGCAAACTTCACATGCCTGACAATAACGTATGCATGCTTCGAGTCCAAATGTGGGCCACTTTCCACTATGCAGACATCTTGTATCTGTTTAATTGATGAGATAATATAAAAGGATTATTTTATGGACAGCTCCGAGAATGTAACCAGGACGTCAAAGAGTTGTCAAATAGAATTTGCTGACATTGGTTGCAAGCACCATGGAAATAACAAGGAGTAGAGTACTCACAAGTCCTAACAACCGAAATAGTGGCCCTCCTAAATCTTCTTCTTCATTACCTGAGGGCATCGCCATGCACTGCCATATAGGAACACATTTTTTTAGAGTTTGTGTTCAAGAACGTAAAACAAACATATGCATATGGACATTAACAAAAATTCCAATAGAACCTAGCTGAAATCAACAGATTCAGAACTGAAGTTCACATATGAGTGTTGGTGACAGTTGCACAGAATGCGCTAATATCGTAAATCAGGAAAATAAACCAAAACCCTTCAGGTTCTCATTGCTTGAAATAGAGACAGAAGAATAAAAAAAACTTTCTTATAATTCTCCATGTTCAGTTCAATTCCAACTGCTAGGGTTGATCAAATTAGAGAAGAGACAGCAAGGCGTTCTCCCAAGAAGAGGAGGAAGAAAGTTCCTCCTGAATTTAAAGTTCTTGTGCCTGTTACTGGTTTATACATGAATAAGGGATCATACAGAAAATACTGTTACATGCAAACACAACATCCAAATGGATAAATAAATAAAATTTATATCTGGATTCCTAGAACCATTTCAAAACATGAGACATAACCATCACACCATCAAGAACACTCTGTTAGGAATTTGATTTAGACTCAACATATACACAAGTTCTACTCCAAAACAAATCGTGCACCTATTACTGAAACAGGTAAAAGTATGCAAACGACATAACTTCCAGAACTGCCTTCCTCTCAACCTGGACGATCTCCAATACAACTACCACCTGGTACTACGGTACTACCTCTTCACCAGACCATTAATTTTTCATGTGAGATTTTCAGCTTGTGCATTTGCACCACCACATTCCTGGTGGCAATATCTAAGACAACATGACTAGCAGAGCAATTCTCTTGTGTCAAAATGCAATAGTGTGGCATATTACATCGAGAACAATGTACTTAAGAGTCAAAGCTCCCTCCTCATTTCCCATCATTTGGCATATTTTTCTATTTTTTGTATCCAAAGTGGCTGAGATAATCGTCTACTGAAAATTAAAAAGAAATACTCCCTCCATCCCATATTATAAGGCGTACACGCATTTAAAATTTCAACTTTTAAAACAATTGACCAATAATTAGAATGATATGAATTAAATTTTACTTGCTGAAAATAATATCATTGGACTGACATTTGAATTTATTTTCATATGATTATAATTTTATTGCTACAAGCCTTATAGTATAGGAGAAATTTTAATCCAAAGATTAGTTTTAGAGACCATGCCAAGTTTAATCGTGCCTTACATTATGGGATAGAGGGAGTATTTGACTTGAAAACCAACACAATCCGTTGCCTCTGATGACAAAAAAATAATTATATAAATGACAGTAAAAAAAGACAAAGCAGGGCATAAGACGATGCTAACAGAAACTGCATGAGTCATCACAAAATATTGGAAGAGTTGTACAAACCAGTGTTGAAAAAGTCTGATAAGCGTGTCGGATGGAGAAGGTACCATCAAGTGATAAGTCGGAATACAGATGATTATTCGGAATTATATGGATAATTAATGTTCACGCTAATGAATCTATAGATTTTGGTGTTTGTTTGCTCTTAGAGACATTTGACCACATTCAATTGTAAACATTAAAAAACATATTTGTACTACTCACGTGGTTACCCCATAAAATGATGGAAGCAGTGTAGATATTATATATAGATTATCCTAGTTGAGCTGCTAGGCTCAATAGTCAATACGGGAATTAAGCAGCTTAATTGGGTGATTATATGGCAATTGGCCACTTGATCGGGTCAGCAGGCCATTTCAGCATTCACACACCTAAAATCCATCATGATTCACTTTCAGGGTGCTTTGCTGCTCACATACGTGTAACCGGACGATTAAGCGCCCGTACAAAGTGACTCTTTCTACCCTGCTACAAACAAGAAAGGGAAATGGGCTGTAAGCTGACCTTCACCCTGTAACCTCGCTCCATTAATCTGGTAATTCCATCTGCTTTCACCTTCAAGTCTTTTAATTCCTGCAAGCAACAATTTGTGTTCATCAGCAACCTTCCAAGTTAAGCCTTCATACCAACAATTTCTTAAACAGTCTAACTGCAAAAGAAACTTTGAAATAAGTAGACTCTTTGAAACTTACATAGTTTGTTCAATAATTTAAAACATAAAGACTAGATAACTCCAAACAAACTAGACACCATTCATATGGATCCAAACAAACTGAAAAAAAATGCCTGGACAAGTCTTAAGCTCCATTCCAGCTATGAGAACAAAACCAAGTATGATAAGCCATCTAGATACTCCATACCATATCAGAGAAATCTGTTGCGGCCAAGATGATAGGCTGCAATTAGCAAACTAAAGCAACAAAAAACCACTTACTGTTTTACCCTTAAACCGCACTTCTTTGTTCTCCCCACCACGTAAGACAATAGCAGACTGCACAAAACCAGAACAACACAAGGGAGATATATGTTATAGCCTTTCAGATCCACAAATGAGTAGGGACGATATGGTTAACAGTCTTTTCCATTGCTCAGATGAATAAAATAATCAGGAGCATCAATACTGTAGAAAATAAAACATGCTATAGACTTGAAAATGAATATTAGACAAACATGATTCCAGCCATTCAGTAGGTACCCCATCAGAAGGTCCTTCAGTAATTAATGGCCCTGCAGATAACATCTTGTGCACATCCTGTCGATCAGGAGCATAACATGCCTATTACCTAATCAGATATTCAGACATTGTTTTCCGTCCAAGAAAGCCCCCAACAGTGGTGTTAACTTGTACTCCCTTTGAGTAGAAATTTGAAGGGCATATTTTATTGGGGCTCATATACCAACAAATGCATAGCTTTAACTAAGCATGCATGCATTAATACAAGAGTATTAAGCATGGTTGTTAAGGCGTCGCTATAGCACTAGGACGCCCCGAGGTGTCAAGGTGTCCCTCCACCTCAAGGGCTTAACGCCATAACCCAGAGAGAGGGAGAGAGAAAGGTGAAGGTGGCAGCAACTACATCCTTTTCCCTGTTATTTGTTCCATGTCATCGCCATCTTGCTCCCCCTTAGCTCTGGTTTCCACCATCTTCTTCTCTCTCCTGTGCCAGATTCATTTTGACTCAAGGGAGCAGCGCCAGATCCACCCAAGTAAAGGAAGTAGCACATACAGAGAGAAGCACTGGATTCATTCTGAATCAGGGAGAAAGGAGCACATATAGTGGAGTATAACATAGCACGCCATCCAAATTTGTACCAAATGAGTATAGCATTCGAGCTTGCTTGTAGAAACAGAATAGATATGCAAATGTGCAGTATGTTGAGTTGGTATTCGATCCATACAGCTACAGGTCTTTTAAGCCTTGATCCTTGGTCGTATGAGTGGTCGATGGATAGTTAAGATAAACAAACTGAGGCAGGAAGTAGTATACCTTAGTTTTTAGGCGTTCTTTCTCCTTAACATCTTTCTTATACTTCTCTTTGTGAAAATCCATGATTTTACAGACAGGAGGGTCTGATTTTCTGTGGACCTGAACAAAAGAGAATGGGTAAGGAACATTGGGCAATCTCAGATATGTTGTAGAGGGAAAGAAGATATTAAATACAAGAGAATGGGTTGTTTATATCCATCCATTATCAGTATGAACATCTTAAATCGGTGTAAGAAGGAAAGATGTAGAGATTGGTGAAAACAAATCTTTGGATATGAACAAGGCATATACATGGTGATGGCAATTGAAATACAGTAGTATGTTTAGAAGCAAGCAGATAGCAGTAGTGGTGTTTTGGTAGGTGGGCAACGAACGGGAGGGCAGGAATGGAATGAAATACCTCAACCAAGTCCAAGTCCATCCTGGCGGCGAGCTGAAGAGCTTCGTGCCTGGGGACAACACTATGGCCTGCAAAATATGCAAAAGTGAGAATGGTACGTGATGTTTGAGGGGAAGGTAGACAGATACCTTGGTCAGTGACGAGTCGGACAAAGGGAGAGGTGATGTCGTTGTTCATCCGGGGGCCTGCGTCGTCGTCGTCGTCGTCCTTGGTGTTCCTCTTCACCTTGTAAACAATACAACAACAACATCATCAATACTAGTTAGAATCGAGGAGGAGAATCCAGTGCTAGTACTACAGGGGAAGGGGATCCATCGATTGGATCGCCGGATACCTGCGGCGGCGCGGCGAAGGTTCGGGCCGCCGGCGGGGGAGGGACGAGGGGATGGGGCCGCTGCCGCCCCAATAGGGCCGGCGAGGAAAGGGAGGCGCGGCGAAGGTAGCCGGCACATCGGAGGGCGGCGGAGCCCATTCCGACGGCGCGGCGGAGAGCCATCATGCTCGTCGCGTCTCGTGCTCCACTTTCCGCCGCCGATCCAAGATCGATCGAAGTGGTGGATTTTTTGGGCTCGATGGAGAAGACGACTTGTACTGTGCTGGCCCATGGGCCTTCCTCCTCCACTCGACTCCACTACCCCGTAGCCCATACATAGGTTACTGATATTTTCACACTTTCTTCCTTCTAAAGAAAACTTAACAGATCCTCATAAAAACCACTTGATAGTTTGTTGTTAGATCATGTAGCCCATCAATTTCCTTTAACATGCACTAGTGACTGGTGAGAAAAATTCTTTGTTTTTTACGGGTATATTTCTCAAGCTGATAAACATTACGTTTTATAAAAAAATATTTAGAAAAATTATTTTGAAAAATCATATTAATCCCTTTTTTGAGTTTAAAATAAGTAATGCTATCTCCATCCTAAAATATAATAACCTTTAGCTATAAATCTCTTATCCGGATTTAGCTTAGATTTAAAGTACTTAATTAACATATCTCACCTTGTTTTATATATTTTCTAAATCTTCATATTTTCCTTCTTTCCAACATAGCCTTAGCCCTCGTTTGGACGATGAAACGTTTCGGATTCTAATGAGAAACTAGAGAAATTATGCTAAACGGAAGTGAAGCCAGCCGTTTCAAAACAGAAACGTTTCTACTTTAACTTTTTTCACTTCACTCCCGTAACCAGTCAAAACTAGCACAATACGAGAGACATATTAGTCTATTCCAGCTCCTTACCTACTTTTTAGAATCAGAATCCAGCAAATTTGTCAAACGATTTCATAATTCGTCAGATAAATGTTTTATGTGAGAATCTAAATCTAACTCTATCAAACATGGTTTTAGTGTAAGAGTTTTGAGACGTTGACACCATGTATGTCTGTCCACTAAGGGTTAATGTCAAGATCTTGACGCTATGGTATATATTTTGTTATACTTTTTTGTTGGTTGTAAAATGGAGAAAGTGTCAAAATCTCACTGCTCATGCTCATCAGTCATTTCCTGATAAGTGACATTTATTCAGTTTTTTTTCAAAAAGAAAAGAGTGGGAAAATGAACTAGTACAGTATATAGGAGGAGTATATATAATCATGGAGGGTGTTGAATCTTTGGTTGACAACGCCATCCCATCCGATCAGATCAGATCTGATCCCCGAAACATGGCGCATCCAAGGATCCCTCCGCTTATTTTTTTTCTTTTGGATTTAGAGAAAAGAAGCACTCAGAATTGCTTCTTGGAGCAGCAGCAACCGTAATACATGCAGGTAGAGACGCAAAATCTGATATCTAAGACGGTCTCTAACAACGATATGCAAATATAGGTAGACATATTCGGTTTGAGTAGCTAATAAGAAAATGGGTCACGCACCTATGGATCTTCAACAGCATATACAAATCTAGTAGGCGTGGGATGTGGCCGGCGCGCGCGCGGAAGGCACCGCCGCCAGCGAGGAGCGTGACCTCGTCGGCGTCTCCCTAGAGCTTCGGACGGCGCCCCGTGCGGCCCCGGCGGCGCGGTCACCGCGGCGGGGTCGGCGAACGCGTCGCGTTACTGCGCTTGCGCTCGTGCTCGCGGCTGTGGGAAGAGGCGGCGGCTGTGGCTGCGGAGGCGGGCGGGATAGGGTTGGGAGTCGGGTGGCACACGGCGTCGCCCGCATGGGAGTGCTCTGGATGTGCTCGCGGCCCTCTCTTCGCCTCTCGCTCGCCGATGGCAAGCCCTTCCCCTCGGCGGCGGCGGCCTCCTCGTCGGCCTTGTCCAGGCTCCACCGCCACGGGCACCTGGAGCTTTGCCTCTCTAGGAGAGATACGACGCAATATTGGGTTCCGCGCTGGAACCCAAACTGCGTGCTCCGTTTGCCTCTTCTGTTGGAGGCCGTTTTTATAGTCAAAACCACTGTACGTAACCCATTTTGCATTTGCATCTCGCTTTGCATCGGTTGTTGGAGATAGTCTAACGTCAACTACCCACCTCCATTCAAAAAAACAAACTTAAATTTAAATTTAACTTAATTTAATATAATGAATCTGAAAGTCATATCTTTATTTTAAGTTTATTTTTTGACAAAAAAGTAATAAAAAATTTGATAAATTCTTTTTAGAAAAATCTTTTTAACAGACTTGCCAAGCCAAATGACTAGGCAAAATTCTCGCTTGAATTATAAGTTAAAACCCATTGTCAATCGTGAGTCCCACCATCTCACCTTCTCTCTTCTTTCTCATCTCTTTTAGAGCAACTCTAGCAGCTTGGTTATTTTTGTTGTGGAGACCATTTTAGAGTTTATATAGTAAAAAGTAATCTCTAGCAGCTTGTCTATCCGATTTTGTAAAATAGAAGCTGACTATCCTTGGCTTTTGTTGGCTATTTAAGCCAACCATGAAAATTTTATACCTCACTTTGTAAAATAGGTTGTTGTGGACTTTTTTTTAAAAGTTCTCTATTTTATAAAATGGTTAAATAATAACATAAAATTTGGTTATCTAATTTAATAAGTATGGTGTATAAATTCTCATTGTTATAGACATATAGTTGATACGGTAGACGGAGAGACCGCTAGAGCATAAAAGAAATATGCTTCTGATTTGGATATGTTGTAGATAAGAGTTCGATTGGAATACGTTGTTGGAGGCGGGGAGGCGGTAACAAATGGAGCAGTACTAGTACGTATTTCCTCACAATGTAGTGATATCCTTTTTTTGTGTTTAGATCCAAGAATTAAACTTAGATTGTGTCATATTAAATATTTAGACATATTAAACATGAACTAATTATTAATTTTAAAAACTAAACATGAACTAATTATAAAAATAATTACAAAATCGATGACTAATTCATGAGATAAATCTATTAAGCCTAATTAATCCACAATTAACAAATGTTTACTATAACATCAATGTTAATGACCAAATTTGGTAACCAAATCCTCAAGTTTGAAGTAGAGATTGAGACGAAATCGGAGAAGATGCGCGACCCCGCAGAGAAACATGGGTCACGTCGGTTAAGTCTGAATCGGCTGCGGAGCCAGTCGGTTTAGTCCGAGTCGGACCAGGATAACCGATGCCAATCCCACGCGAAGATAGAGCTGGAGCCGGTCCCGAGAGGAAATTTGAAGATAAAGTATTGGATTCGGTCTCCAAATTGTGTGTTAAAGATATTGCTATCTATGGATAAGGTCCTGTAACGGTAATTGTATCTGTAAATTAGGAAGTTATTAGATATTCCTTTTGTAATGCGGCATGGGACTGCGTCCCGAGATATTGTCGTACTGTAAATAGTAGATAAGGTAGAAACCGTGTCCTATACGGATGTCGTTATGCCTGGGTATAAATAAGACCCAAAGGCTCTTTGTAAAAAACCAACACTCAATCAATTAACTTCGGCGCATCACCACCCTTTTATTTTCGATGAGTTCTTGCTCTTGCTCGGGCTGCATCGGCGTCAATCTCCGAACAAGGTAGTTACCAGTGGTTTGTATCGTCGGGATTAGTGCTTTCATCGTCATGATACTTTAGTTTCGATGTTATAAACTACACAATCTATCATACGTAGCCTATAATCTAGAGCAATACCTAGATCTATCCCGCAGTCGGCTGGTTTCTCTCTGAAGACAGCAGCCGATGAGGCTAGATCGAGGGGTTGAATTAGATTATATGTCGTGTCTACCGTCTCGAGGGATTCTCATTAACTTATACAGATCTATTATTTCTTTTTTACTTAATGCTGCATCTAATCGACCTGTTAAGTCGTTTTTAGAACTATCAGGATCTGTTTGGTTTAATGTTTATCATTAGAGACAGCGCTGGGGTTTCAACCAGCCTTATCTGTTTTAGTTATCTCTTAGTTTTAATTGCTATTAGATATTTTAAAACCGTCTTTTATATTAAGATCTCAATCTATTTAAATGTCATAAACCATTATCAATCTGTCAAGTTACGCTGACAGCCGATTGATCTAGGTTTAGCCTAAGTGATTTATATTGTCTCGGTATACTACCGATCTATCCCAATCACTTAGTATAAATGTGCTTTAGAATAACAATTATATGTTTGTTCATGTCTTCAGTCGATCCGGTAGGATCTAATTTTTAACTTACCTATTCTTGTTTCTTGTTGGTTACAGGATCAAACCAACTGGCACACCCTAAATTCACCAAAGGCGATCAATTTGGACCTGCACAAGAGTAAAGCAAACCTCTCAGGCTGATGCGTGGGAATCGAATTTCTCATCAATACTCTTTTGGCACGCCTGGTGGGACCAAGTGCAGACTTCCAAGTTCAACACAATGTCCGGCGTCAAGAACCTAGAAATCAACGAGGAAAACGTCATCCCGGTGGAAATTGAACAACTATCGGCTGAACAACTAGCCGACTATAAACACATGGTTGAGCAGCTATAGGCTAATTACCTGCAGTCCTTTACCCAGACCAGATCTAGGGCTATCCTCCAGAAGTTCAAATTCAAGCTCGAAGACCTCAACACGTCCTTCGAAGAGGACAGGAAAGGGAAGAAGAAAATGAAGGACATTAAACATGAACAAGATGATTCGGGACTCCACACTCTACAAGACCGAATCGACTCGGCTGTGTACCACGCCCTCATCAACCAAAGTGGCATACTGGTTAATACTCTCAACAACATGATAACCACCGTGATTGACTCGAAGATAGCCGAGCAGTTGCCAAGGAGGCCGACCTACTTCATTGACGGTCAGTTCCCGGGCTATAGGATGTTGGCAACTCAGAACCGGGCGATGCTGCCACCAGGGCAGCAAAACCCACCAGGAGGAATCTCGGTCCAGCCGACTGCACACGCATCGGCTTCAAGGCGGCCACCCTTCATCTTGAGTCGACAACAGCCTCCGCACCAGGAGTACGGCGCCCGGAAAGTGAACCAGGAGCAATTGGCAGACATGTTCGGCATCAATCGGCGACCCGAGCTGGCTGGCAACCTCATTTCAGGGCCACAACACGATTCCGGCGGTCATCGGCTCCCTCCTGAACAGACACCACCGCTGGCGCATCGGCCACCTCCCGCCGCGAATCACTTGCAATACCAACATCCGGGAGGCCAATATGATCAGCAGTATCGGCTGCAGACGCCACCACCCCTTCAGTATCGGCAAGGACCCATCCGTATGAACAATACAAGTCGATACCCCAAGCTCAAGACAACAAACCTTGGACCAATCTGATTACCGATGTGATGCGCGATCAGTTCGACCTCAAGCCAAAAGACTCCGGCCATATGTATCGGTACCCATATCCAGAGCACTTCGAGAGGGTGCCACTGCCAAACCGGTACAAAGTGCGAGACTTCTCCAAGTTCTCTGGGCAAGACAATGTGTCTACTACGAGCATGTCAGCCGATTCTTGGCTCAATGCGGGGAGGCATTGGCTACAGACGCACTCAGGGTTCGCCTGTTCCCGCTGTCGTTATCAGGATCAACCTTTACCTGGTTTTCATCGCTGCCATACAACTCGATACAGAGCTGGGCCGATCTTGAGAAACAATTCCATAGCTATTTCTACTCCGGCAACCATGGGATGAAGCTGTCGGACTTAACCAGCATCAGACAGAAGCACGAGGAATCGGTCCAAGACTACATTCAACGTTTCAGAGAAATGAGGAGCCGATGCTATAGTCTGGTTTTATCGGACTCCCAGCTAGCCAATTTGGTGTTTCACGGCCTTCTGACGCCAATCCACAAAAGATTTTTGGCTCAGGACTTTGACAGCGTGGCCCACTTGGCCCAAAAGGTGACGGCCGACGAGCAAAGATTTTAAGAATCAAGGAAGGCCGTCAAGAAGATTACTCACGTCGTCTGCGAAACAGACTTAGAATCAAGCGACAGCGATGTTGAAGTAGCGGCAGCCGAGTGGACGAGAAACAACAAGACCATAGTCTGCCAATGGCTTTTGAAAACGGCTAAGGAGGAGAAGTACGACTTCGATATAACCAAAGCCGATAGGATCTTCGATCTGTTGCTGAAGGAAAAACAAATTCAGCTCTCGGACAACCACGTCGTCTCATCGGCTGAAGAACTCAAGAAGAAGAAGTATCGCAGAATCAGCTAAGCCGATGAAGGTCGATGGCAACCCCTTCCCGGTCAACATGGTCCAAGCCGGCCACAGGCGAGCTGATCGGCAGCACCGAATGACGTACAGCTTAGCCGAAACGCTAAAATCAGTCAGTGCCGACTCAGGGCCATCCCGTAAAGAGCCGACTGGAGATATAGCTGCATCAATCAACATGGTGCACACCAATGGACGATCGGTCGATCGTCGGCCTAGGTAGGACAGCCGGCTGCGGTTCCAACGCAGGATCCAAGAGGAAGAAGAAAGCCGACGCGGCATGCCATACCAGAGGGCACCTGATCGACTGGGCATGGCATACTACCGTCGCCACGATGGTTGTGACCCGCATTTGGCACTGCGAGTTTTTTAGGTTCTGCTGGGAGCAAGGAATGAGGTTACCAACCCTCGAAAATTGCCCAGCGTGCAGTGACTACAGGGAGGACGAATACAGGGGACCACCATTGGAAAGTTCTAGCCGATTCGTCCCTCGAGCCGTTCAACTTAACCAGCGAAAACTCTCCTTTCATGATCGGCTTGGCCCCATCCACCAAGACTTCTTCTAGGAAGAAGATCAAGAAGAGGCCGATGAAGAGCAATCGGCCAACCCCCAATGGTGCCCTTCGGACCTCTTTACCAAAACACAGAAAAGAAAAATTCAGAGGCTCAAGAGCGAGGGGCAGGAGGAAGAAGTCCGGCGGATGATCCAACAGCAACAACGTCGGCATGACACAAAACAATGGCGTGCCAAGAAACAAGCGGCCCCAGTGACGAAAGCCGCATCGACAAAGCCGGACGGGCGGCGAAAGGCAAAACAGTGGTGTCGGCATCAGTCAACATGGTTTTTATTCTACTAGCCGAGTTTGAGGCTGCCGAGGCCGACGCAGTCACAGTGGAGGAGACCATGGCTAGACTGGTTTTGTCCCAGAACAAGCTATTTTTGAAAAACCTGAGGGGACCGAAAATCGGCACTTGAAGCCACTATATGTCAAAGGGTTCGTCAATGGCAAGTCGATGTCTAAAATGCTAGTCGATGGAGGGGCTGCGTCAACCTAGTGCCCGATGCAACTTTTAGGAAACTGAGGAAAGGAGTCGAAGACCTGATCAAGACAAATATGATTCTCAAAGACTTCGGCGGCAACCCTTCAGACGCCAATAGAGTTTTAAACGTCAACCTGAGTGTCGACAACAAAACCATGTCCACTATATTTTTCGTCATCGACAGGAAGGGATCATATAGCCTGTTGCTCGGAAGAGATGGGATTCACGCCAACTGTTGTATCCCTTCTACAATGCACCAAAGTCTGATCCAGTGGCAAGGCGAAAAGATAGAGATCGTGCCAGCTGACAGGTCAGTCAACGTTGCTTATACCGATTTGCCACTCTGGGAAATCGATGGTATTGATTGCCTGTCCGGCAAAATCTGGCAAGTCGATTTTCTAAAGGTGTCCGATTCCGATATACAGCCCATTGGAGACGACGAGCCTCAATTACTACTTTGAAGGCGTCGTGGAGGGCTCGAGCGTCTACAGCGAGGACACCGTGGACAACAACGACGACAAACTTGGGCAAGGTTTTATGTCGACCGACGAGCTAGAAGAAATTGACATAGGAACAGGAGATAGGCCTAGGCCGACATACATTAGCAAAAATTTGTCTTCTTATTTTAGGTCCAAGCTCATCGATTTATTAAAGGAATACAAAGACTGTTTTGCTTGGGATTATTGTGAGATGCCTGGTCTTAGCCCATCCATTGTTGTGCATCGGCTGCCTATAAAGCCTGAACATCGGTAGTACAAGGAGCCTCCCTGGAGGTTTAAAGTCGATATGTACAATGCGATCAAAGCCGAGATCACTCGGTTGTACGATGCCAGATTTATTCGGCCCTACCGATACGCAGAGTGGGTCTCCAACATAGTTCCAGTGTTAAAGAAAAACGACAAGCTTAGGGTATATATCGACTTCAGGGATTTGAACAAGGCTACCCCCAAGGACGAGTACCCGATGCCTATAGCCGATCTGCTAGTGGATGCCGCCTTCGGCCACAATATCATAAGTTTCATGGATGGCAACGCAGGTTACAATTAGATCTTCATGACCGAGGAAGACATCCAAAGACAGCTTTCAGATGCCCAGGGGCAATCGACCTGTATGAATGGGTCGTCATGACGTTCGGCTTGAAAAACGCTGGAGCTACATATCAAAGGGCCATGAACTACATTTTCCATGATATGATCGGCTCCCTGGTAGAAATTTACATTGATGACGTCGTTGTTAAATCCAGGGAAATAGAAGACCATATAGCCGATCTAAGACAGGTTTTGGAGAGAACGAGAAAATACAGCCTGAAGATGGACCCCTTAAAGTGTGCGTTCGGAGTATCGGCCGGGCAATTTTTAGAATTTCTTGTTCACAAAAGAGGAATTGAAGTTACACCAAGGAGCGTTAACGCAATCAAGACGATTCAGCCTCCTAAGAACAAGAAGGATCTACAGTCTCTGATCGGCAAAATCAAATTCGTTAGGCGACTCATAGCCAATATGTCAGAGAAGATGAAGCCGTTCACACCATTGCTTCGGTTGAAGGCCAATCAAGCATTCACCTGGGGGGGAGAGCAGCAGAAAGCGCTGGACAACATCAAGGATTATTTAAGCTCACCTCCAGTCTTGATTCCTCCACAAAAAGGGATACCATTCAGGTTATATCTGTCAGCCGACGAAAAGTCCATCGGCTCAGTTTTAATTCAGGAGGTCGAAGGGAAAGAAAATGTTATATTTTACCTCAGCCGACGGCTTCTGGACGCTGAAACAAGGTATTCGCCCGTGGAGAAATTATGCCTTTGCCTCTATTTTTCATGCACAGAGCTGAGGCATTATCTATTATCCAACAAGTGCACCGTGATATGCAAAGCCGACGTAGTAAAATAAATGCTATTGGCTACAGTGCTAAAAGGACAGGTGGGGAAGTGGATATTTGCCTTAACAGAATTTGATCTACGCTATCAGGCACCTAAGGCAGTAAAAGGACAAGCTATAGCCGGTTTTATAGTGGAACACATAGATGATTCAATCGGCTCAGTGGAAATCATGCCTTGGACTTTAACTTTCGATGGCTCGGTTTGCACCAATGGATGCGGAATCGGCTTGATAATAATTTCTCCAAGGGGGGCAAGCTTTGAGTTTGCTTTCTCAATCACACCCCACGCCACAAACAACCAAGCCGAGTACGAAGCCGTGCTTAAAGGACTACAACTGCTCAAGGAGGTGGAAGCTGACGCCATCGAGATAATGGGAGATTCGTTGTTGGTCATCAGCCAGTTGTCAGGAGAATATGAATGCAAGAACGACGCGCTGATGATCTACTATCACAAGTGCCGAGAATTGATGGACAACTTTTGGCTAGTGACATTGAAGCATATCCCCCAGGAACAAAACGCAGAAGCCAATGATTTAGCTCAGGGGGCATCGGGCTATAGGCCGATGATAAAAGATGTTGAAGTGGAGGTCGCCACCATGACAGCCAACGACTGAAGGTTTGAAGTTCACAACTACCTATGAAATCCTTCTCAGTCGGCTTCAAAGAACTACAAGGCTTTGAGATATGTTCTGCTTGACGAAGAATTATACTATCAGACGATTGATGATGTGTTACTCAAATGTCTCAGTGCCGATCAAGCCAAGGTTGTTATCGAAGAAGTACATGAAAGGATTTGTGTCACACATCAATCGGCCCACAAGATAAAGTGGCTACTTCGGAGAGCAAGATACTTTTGGCCGACCATGCTGGAAGATTGTTTCAAGTATTACAAGGGATGCCAAGACTATCAAAAGTTTGGAGCTATCCAAAGGGCACCAGCATCGGCTATGAACCCCATCATCAAGCTTTGGTCGTTCAGAGGTTGGAGAATTGACATGATCGGCCAAATTAATCCACCCTCAAGCAAAGGACACAAGTTTATATTGGTGACAACCGATTATTTTACCAAGTGGGTGGAAGCAATTCCTTTGAAGAAGGTTGACTCTGTTGATGCCATCGAGTTTGTCAAGGAATACATCATATATCGATTCGGACTCCCTCAAACTATAACTACAGATCATGGATCTAGTTTTATCTCAGATGAGTTTGTTCAGTTTGCCGACGGCATGGAGATCAAGTTGCTCAATTCTTTACCATACTATGCTCAGCCAACGGCAAGCAGAGGCCTCAAACAAGAGTTTAATCAAGCCGATAAAAAGAAAGATCGCGAATACCCAAAACAATGGGACAACCGATTAGTCGAATCACTATGGGCCTATCGGATGGCTTGCCACGGATCAATTCAGGTGCCCCCATATAAACTGGTCTACGGACATGAAGCATTTCTGCCATGGGAAAATATCATCGGATTAAGAAGAATTCAACTATAAGACCAACTAACAGCCGATGATTATTATAACTTAATGGTAGATGAGTCGGAAGACCTTGTCCTTTCAAGAATGCGCGGCTTGAAAAAAGTGACCAGAGACAAGGAGCGGGTAGCCCGTCATTATAACAAGAAAGTTATCCCTAAGTTTTTGAGGAGGGCGAGCTCGTGTGGAAATTAATATTGCCAGTTGGATCAAGGGATAACAAATTCGGCAAGTGGTCACCTAACTGGGAAGGGCCTTTCAAGATCCACAAATGTGTCTCTAAGGATGCCTACATGTTGAGAGGTTTGAACGGAGAGGTATTTGGGAGGGCTCTCAATGCCAAATTCTAAAAAAAATATCACCTCAGTGTTTGGATTAACTCATGATTCGGCTAATGCATAGCCGATTCGTGTTAGCTGATGTGGTGGGATACACGCATCGTCTTTAGACCATTTTTTCTAAGTTTTTCCCTTCTGGTTTTTCTAAATCGGCTCGATACAGCCGACACGCCTTGGTTTGTTCGGAATACTAATTTTATCAATGCTGCAGTCATCATCGATAAACCTAGGAGGGCATATACATATACAACATCAGGAATCAGACTTAGCAAGTTTTCAAAAATTTTCAAGGCATTCAAATCTTAGATCGGCAGAAGGAGTAAGATCGAGATCAGCAAGCCGATTACAAAAGATTGTTTAAACACAGTTGATGTAATACAAGTTTCGGGATCTAAGTCCTATTACATGCCTAAGAATGCGTCTATGGCCGAGATTGCCAAAGTTTTGATGGCCTTCACTTTATCAACCACAGCCAGGTCTTCCTCATCAGAGTCGGGGACCACTTTAGCCATTTTATGCAATTCTTTCAGATGCTTGATCGTGGTCGTCAATCTGCCCCTTTGATCTTCAGTAGCTTTGGGCAGATCAGCTAGCAGCTGTTCTTCGGCAGCCGATCTTCGCTCTGCATTGTTCCAACTGCAGCAACATGCCGGCTTCTTCAAGTTTGAGATCGCAATCCGGCATGTGAAGCCGATGGACCGGCCATCGCCCGTTCAACTTCACCTTTTCGCCTTCCACATTCTTGACCGTCTCTTCGATCCTAGTTGCTACATCGGCCTGGGTTATTCTTTCAAGCATCCTTGCATCGCACACCCTAACTTAGGCCGATGCAGGTCGATGTAGACGGCCTCAGAGATTTTGGTGGCCAGATCCTCGAGGAGTTGGTCCTCAATCTCGAAGAACCGTGACCTGACCAATCCACACTCCACAACCAGTCGATCCACGTTAATATCCAGCCGATTGCAGATGTCTTGAAGCTTGCTTTTGAGTTCATCGGCTATGGCTTTATCTGGACTGGTTGCTTCGCCTTCTTCATCACCAAGGAACTCCTTGATGTCAAAGGACAACAAATCGGCCAGGGTCTGCAAAAGAGATGGAGACATCAGATCACAGTCAAAGAATGGCTGATCATCTAAAGACCAAAGGAAAGGAAGGAACGAGGCTTACTCTTGCTGCAGGAACTGGGGTGACCACTTCCTCGGCCACCGGGTTGGTCAAAGCGGCAACCTCCCCATCGTGATCGCTGACTGAAGTAGCCACCTCCTCAGCGTGCTCGCTGGTCGGCCCAGCAACATCTTCGGCATTGCGACTGCCGATAGCCGATTGAGTGTGCTCGCTTGAGACTTGGGGGGCAGCCGACGGAGACCGAGGAGGCTGCACAAGAGACAAAGTGTTAGTCCAGATCGGCCAAGGGAAGCAAAGCAAAGAAAAGACAGGGTCAGAAGTTTACTGGTGAAGCAGGACGTGAAAGGCGACTAGCTAGCCTTTTGAACTATAGAGAAAAATTTGGTTAAGGATTAAGGTGATCAAGGTTCGTGGGCCAGATTTGACGAGAGAAGGACTTACCGGTCGTTTCTTGGCAGGAGGGGTTGGAGGAGACGGGTCGTCGGCTGGTGGGCTCACTGAGTCATGGCTCGAATCACTTGATTCAGCAGCCTCCTCGACAGCTCGAGACATTTCCTCATCCATGACTTCCTCGTTGAGGGCCTGGTTGATGCTTGGGTCAATGGATGGGAGGCTGTCGGCTGGTGTGGCAGGCTTCTTCTTCTTTTGCTTCTTGGCAGGTTTAGCCGACGGCTTTACAGTAGGGGCGGCCCTCTTCTTCCGTGCCAGCGGCTCGCGTGTTCACCCGTACAGCAAGGTCTTTAGCGTTGGCGCTTCCTAGCCGATTGCCGAAGGAGCTAATCCACAGCCACCAGGGAGAACGCCTGGGCGGTACTCGATTGTGATCCTGAAATTGCTCACTTTCGACGGATCCGTTTCTGTCATCTGCAAGGAAGAAGAAGACTCAAGTGTTAGCAAGCTATGCTAGCCGATCGCTCAGAGAAGGAAAAATCTTTAAAGTCAAGAGCTTACCGAGGGGATCTCGTCCGGCAGCAGGGAGGTGATGTAATAGGAAGACCGTTGATGGAACAAGTGTCTTTTGATCTTTACCCACCATTTGTCATATGTTGTGTTCTTCTTGTAAGATAGCCCCAAGGTGCCGATGCTGCCGAGAGGTGGACCTTCTATTTCCATTAGCTTGTTCATGATCAGCCTCTCGGTCACCACCCCTCGGGTTTCGATTTTGTCAGCATAATAGCAGCCGACATGCAGTTGCCCAAGTCCGAATTGCCGAGCAGCCGATACCGGATAATAAAATTCATAAGTCTTCGCCATGTTTCGGCCTTGGTGGATCCCAGTCGGCAGAATGCATGGCGCAAGTGTTGTGGTGAAGATCTCTCGGCATTTGGGGTAATCTTATGAATTGACCTATTCGAAGTTTAACTCGATTGGCAGCTCAAAGAGTGTTCTGTCCCTGTAAAAGTACCAGCATCGGTTGTCTTTGGTAAAACCATCATATAGGGACATGAACCATTCGGCTAGCAGCTCGGCCGATTGCTTAGATCCAATGTGCGTGGCCGCTGCTTCGCCATAGCTCAGACATCTCCTGGTGGTCACTTCGTCCCCTTCATCATCTTCGGTCGACTCTAACAAGGGCAAGCGGGCCTCAGTCAGTTGTGGCCGACCGACTATCTTCTATGTAAACAACACCAGCCACAGTTGGAGAAACCACCAGGGGCCCCCGGTTGGCGTTGGAGGTGATCTTGGAAACGGCTTGGTTCAAAGTTTGGTACAAGTAGCCGAGCAAGAACTTGCCTAATGAGATTTTCTTCTTGTCCACTAAGGCTTCGGCTATTACTTGTCAATTTGCCGTCGGCCCGCAGCTAGATTCGCAGAAAAAGAATTTTTCCAGTCACATCATTAAAAAGGTAGCGTGCTCCCTGACACTTATCGGCCCTTCCTGCATGTTTGTGGCCACGAAGCCGTTCCAACCCCCTATGGCCTTAGTCTTGAATTGAAATTGGCCTTTGCCTTCCAGATTGTCGGGGTTGGCTGATGACAGGACATCTAATCCAGTTATCATTACAACATCGGCTAAGGTGATGGTCATTGAGCCCCGTTGAAAGATAAAAGCATTCCAGGTATTGTTCTAAAAATAGGCTGCAGCTGACATCAGTGGTTCGTCTTTTGCCATATCGGCTACGAGACGGGGCTAAGCATTGGGTTATCCCAATTTCCTCCCGTGGGTCGCTTGGCCGGCTCCATTCTCTTGCAATCGAAAAGATACGGATTTCAGAATCATAAACCCTAGAATTCAGATCTGTAAAGGGAAATGAGCGAAAAAGGGAGTTCTACCCGATTAGGGCATACCTCAGGGAACTCGACAGGAGAGGTGGCCGACGGAGCGGCAGAGGATGCTATTGGAGTGCGCTGGGGTCGTTGGAGGAAGAGATCATCGCCGCAAGCTTGGGGACGCCGGAGAGGTCACCGAAGGACTCGAAACGTTTGCTGGAGTGGTTAGCTATTGACGGCGTGAGTTGTTCGGTGGACGGTGGGCGTTATTTAAGGAGTTTTCATAACGGCCGAAACAGAGTCGACCTAGAGTTGCGCTTGGAATTCGGATTGTACAAAATTCGCAACATTTTCATATTATGGACTTGGGGGCATGTGTTAACGACCATATTTGGTAACCAAATCCCCAGGTTTGAAGCAGAAATTGAGGCGGAATCAGAGAAGATGCGTGACCTGCGGAGAAACAGGGGCCGCGTCGGCTAAGTCCGAATCGACTGCAAAGCCAGTCGGCTGAGTTCGAGTCGGACCAGGATAGCCGATGCCGATCCCGCGCGAAGATAGAGCTAGAGCCGGTCCCGAGAGAAAATTTGAAGATAAAGTATTGGATTCGGTCTCCAAATTATGCGTTAAAGATATTGCCATCTATGGATAAGGTTCTGTAACGGTAATTGTATCTGTAAATTAGGAAGTTATTAGATATTCCTTTTGTAATGCGGCATGGGACTACGTCCTGAGATATTATCATACTGTAAATAGTAGATAAGATAGAAACCGCGTCCTACACGGATATCGTTATGCCTAGGTGTAAATAAGACCCGAAAGCTCTCTGTAAAAAAACAACCAACACTCAATCAATCAACTTCGGCGCATCGCCACCCTTTTATTTTCGATGAGTTCTTGCTCTTGCTCGGGCTGCATCGGCTTCGATCTCCGAACAAGGTAATTTCTTATTACTAGTGGTTTGTATCGTCGGGATTAGTGCTTCCATCGTCATGATACTTTAGTTTCGATGTTATAAACCACACATTCTATCATACGCGGCCTATAATCTAGAGCAATACCTAGATCTATCCCGTAGTCTACTGGTTTCTCTCTGAAGACAGCAGCCGATGAGGCTAGATCGAGGGGTTGAATTAGATTATATGTCGTATCTACCGTCTCGAGGGGTTCTCATTAACTTATACAAATCTGTTATTTCTTTTTATATTTAATATTGTATCTAATCGACCTGTTAAGTCGTTTTTAGAACTATCAAGATTTTTTTGTTTAATGTTTATTATTAGAGACAACGCTGGAGTTTCAGCCAGCCTTATCTGTTTTAGTTATCTCTTAGTTTTAATTGCTATTAGATATTTTAAAACCACCTTTTATATTAAGATCTCAATCTGTTTAAATGCCATAAATCAGTATCAATCTGTCAAGTTACGCTGACAGTCGATTGATCTAGGTTTAGCGCATTTAGATTATATTAATATTTTTTTATAAAATGTATCAGAGTATTAGCCGATTCACATTAGGCCTGCAGTATCGGCTAGGTTATCAATACGATAATTATTATCCTAATGTGCCTTTAGCCTAAGTGATTTATACCGTCTGATATATCGATCTATCCCAAATCACTTTGTATAAATGTGCTTTGGAATAACAATTATATATTTATTGATGTCTTCAGTCGATCCGGTAGGATCTAATTTTAACTTAATGCTTATTTCTTATTTCTTGTTGGTTACAGATCAAACCAACTGGCACACCCTAAATTCACCAAAGACGACCAATTTGAACCTGCACTGAAGTAAAACAAACTTCTCAGGCTAGTGCGTGGGAATCAAATTTCATTAACAATCACATCGTTAAATCAAATCATGACATAATTAGGTTCACTAGATTCGTCTCGCGAATTAGTCACGGATTATAAATAGATTTTATAAATAGTTTATATTTAATATTTTAAAATATCATCTGAATTGAATATTCGATACGATAGAAATAGAATTGGAGAAGGGGACGTATACAGTAAATATGAATATTATAAATATTATATTAAAGGGAATCATACAGATAAGTGTGTGTGAGGGCTGGAATCATGGCCTTGATGACGGACGCAATCATTTTGTTTAATCAAACAATCATGCACTTGTTCTTCTCTGTCTACTACGCCAGATGCCAGTACTAATCTGCTATAGTGTGGACCGTGGAGTCATCCATCATTCATTCTTCTTCCATCCATCAACTGGGCATTTTCTAGATAAGTGTGTGTGTGTGAGAGAGAAAACTAATCAGATCAGGTATTGGCATTTTCTTGAGTTTCTCTCTCTCCCCCCACTCCCTATAAGATTCGTCGACGACAACAACTAGGGAGGAGTAGCAGTTTGCTTATCGAGACTAATCTATAATCTAGCATAGGGGGAGATTAGATAGGAGGAGGAGGGCAGTGGCCATTGCCTCCCTTGCCTTGCCCAAGACAAGAGAAGAGAAGAGATCCCAAGAGAGAAGAGAGAGTAGGGGTACTACTACTAGTGGTGATCGATGAAGAAGTCTTCTTCTTGTTATGTGTCGGAGTCGGCGGAGGAGCGGAGCAGCTTCCTCATCGAGAGCGACGACGACGAGGACGACGAGGAAGCCCATCCCCGCTCCTCCATTTGCAAGGATGACGCCGACGCCGACGCCGACTCCGACTCCGACTCCGACTCCGACTCTTCGTCCTGCGCCACCCCGCGACGCGCCCGTCCAAGCTCCTACGCCACCCACCAATGGCCGCAAAGCTACAGGTTAGCCTCCCTCTCAAAATTCAGATTTCCTTTTCTTTTTTAAGAATATTACTTCCTCCATCAATCAATCTGAGGATCTCGATACAAGCAGCTCTCTGTGTCTATACATACGTATATGTATGTATGTATGTATGTATGGTGAGAAATGGGCACCAATTTTTTCTTGATCCTCATTCATTCTTTCTTTCTTCCAATTAAATTAATACCACCGTATATACAATTAAATAAATTGTACCAATATTGCATAAAAACAACAAAGGGATCTCAATTTTACTACCTCCTCCTCGCTAGCATAGGCCATAGGGTGGTTATGATAATAGGTTTCTTTTTTCATCATCAACTGCTACTCCCAACTGAGCCCTTATTATTAACAACATTATTAACTGTTCTTCTCTCTTATTTTAACAGGCAATCAATTGACATTTATAGTAGCGTGCAGTCGCCAAATCTGAGCTTTTTGGGAACACCAACTCTAAGCAGACTTTCCAACTCATTCCTCACCAACTCTTTCCGTGGCAAAACCCCTGAAATTATCTCTAATCTTGTCAAGCCACTTCTACGCCCATCATCTACAAGCGATGACCATCACCACCAGCAGCAGCATGGTGATGATACCAGCCGTAAGAGCTCCCAGTACCTGCTACCCTCCTCAAGAAAACCGTCTTTGCAACAGATCCCGGAGGATCAAAAGCCATTGGTGCTTGCTCATGAGGTGCCGCCTTATCAACAATGCTCTTACACCCAGGCAGTCATGAATGGTACGCATGTCTACCAATTTTAATTAATTAATGTTTTTTCTTTGTGAAGGGAAAAATAATGCTATGTTCAGGTTAACTTGCAATGACTTTTACTGTGAGTAGAGCACGAGGATTATTGGCACCACGGAATATCCTCGTCATATACTACCATTGATGAATACAATCAGATTTGGTGAACCTGGACACGCCCCCAAAAAGCCAATATGTCCAAGTTCACTGTATTGATGCTCCATTTTCTGCATATACTCCAGCTAGTGATATGTGGTTTACACCGGTCCTAACAATCAGGGGGGCCCAAGGCCCGGCGAGGGGCCCAGGCTCGTCTCCCCTAGTAGTAAGGCTTCAAGCCCATATCTCATATGTGTCACACCATTTACTTGTACTGTTGGGGCAGACCGCATACACTTATGGGCTGTGGCCGGACTGGGTCTAGGCTATTAGGAATTTCTGAGTCCGCTGCTGTTAACAATGGGAGCATCAATTTCAAAGGATCTGGATTGAGAATTTGAGATCACACTGTTTTCAACTAGCTATGTACCAGCATTGGTAGAAGACCCAAACCATTGGTTTTTTTCTTAGCAAAATCCAAAACATTAGTTAGTTCAGCAAACATCTGGAGGCTGGAGCAGTTCTATTTAGCCCAGCCGTTAGTAGTTCAAGCGCAACACATCAAGTACATCAAATGGTCAATTATGTTTTCTTGAGAATGGTCTATTCTCTTTGTTGATACGCTAGCATCACAGGTCCACCAGTTCAACTTTTCTTCTTGTTCTTCGTATGGACAGGGACATCACATGGTTGAGCCAGCCCCACCATGTGACAGTTGTCACACCGCAAGTAGATCTGCAGGCTCTACTTTTGCTTCAAGACAAAACCATATACTAATTATGAAATTATGCATAAATATTTCCTCCAAAATGTTATTATCTACAAGTATCAACCTCTCCCCGATATTTTTATCCTTTTCTCTTAACCCAAGAAAATTAATCTCTTAGCTTTACTGTGCATATTTTCCTTTTGGATTTATAATATTTCACAAATTACTGAACTTTTGTTCCAAATATCTATGGTCTTATTACTTTAGTTGAGTGCTTTTTTTTTCTTTGTTATGCAGGAATAAATGTTCTGTGTGGTGTGGGGATCCTATCCACTCCTTATGCCATTAAACAGGGAGGCTGGCTTGGACTGGTGATACTTTGTTTATTTGCTGTGCTCGCATGGTACACTGGAGTGCTCCTTCGACGTTGTCTGGACAGCAAGGAGGGTCTTGAGACATACCCTGATATTGGTCATGCCGCCTTCGGCACCACTGGCCGTATAGCAATCTCGGTAAAATCTCTCATAGATGATGATGATATTTCAACTGTGCTTCAGGTTATGCAAAAATGACTGCTGTTGAGCTAACCCTTTTTCCTTGTATGTGGCTCCACTACCTACAGATAATCCTGTACGTCGAACTGTATGTAAGTACTTATTACCAACAAGCCATTTCAATCGAAGTTGCTACTTGCTAGGCCCAGGCAATGTATTCAATCAATTGACACACACCAACTGCATATCCTGGACAAAACACATAGGCACACACATGCCTCTGCTATGTACATGGCCACCACACTATTAGATTATTTGCAACTCTGATAGGACCTCTCATGCATTCAAGCTCATATGCATTGATAACAGTTTCTGATATTCTTCAATAATAATTGATTTCAGTTGGAATTTCTATGCTTAAACAGAACCAAAAATAATACCTATAATTACTAAGATCTTGAGATTGTAATGTAAGAGCATCACCAACAGTCCACCCAAATCTCATCTCTCAAATAGGATGGATAGGGGATCATCCAAATGTCAACAATACCCATTTGTGTTATATCTACAACAGATCATCTAAATGTCATACCTCAACCTTAGATGGATCGAAGCCCAAACCGACTGGCTGGCCTGTCCCATCAGCGTGCTGCAAGACAGACATAATGTGGCCCAGTTGATCGCGGGAAGCCGTCGCTGCTGGATTTTTTTCGCATGATCATGGGATTTTATGGTGCGAGTGCGGCGGTCGACGCATCGCCTTCCTGTTTGACGTCGCTGCAGATCGCGGGAAGGGCAGTGCCGGCGCCGTTCCCTGGCTGCTCTTCCCTGCCGGTCCTGCCTTCCTTGCCATGGCCTGAAACTACTACTTTAAAATAAGCTTTAGTTTGGTCTCTATTTGAAATAGAACTGAATGAAGCTACTGGTACTAAATTTCTCTTCTAGAGCAAAAGTTTCTTCTGATCCATTTACAGGAGAAGAAAATGTATTCAAATGATCACGAAAAGATTTGCAATTTTTTTTGGCTGTGCAATTTCAGAAAAGGAGCCAATATACATAACTCTTGTTGCTGTAACAATTTGCAAACCTTCCATAGTAAGCACATTTGCAACAATTTGCGGGGCAACTTAAGAATTAAGATCATTTGGTTTCAGTAGCCTCAAAAGTTGGTATCCAGAATTTAGATATAGCTATGGATCAGAAGTTGGTATAGCTATGGATCAGAAGTTGGTATAACTTATGATTACAAATTTAGATATAGCTTATGTCTGGTTCGTAATCTGAAGTTGGTTTTTTTACGGACAAAGATAAATTTAGTCTGCATTAACTAGTTCCAGAAAAATGAAATCCATATTTGCTCACATTCCATGTCATTTTTCTGTGCTGTTCAGAAGCAAAGCATGTCGTGCACTGAACATTCAATAAATTTAGTCTGCATTAGCTACAACAACAACAACAACAACAACAACCAAGCCTGTCAGTCCCAAGCAAGTTGGGGTAGGCTAGAGTCGGGACCCAACAAACACCCTCAATTACAGTTCAGGTACGTCAATAGCTGTTTTCCAAGCACTCCTATTCAGCCACAGATCTCTAGGTATATCCCATTCTTTCAAATCTCTTTTTATTGCCTCTTCCCATGTCAACTTTGGCCTTCCTCTGCCTCTCCTCACCTTATTATCTTGACTTAGAACTCCATAATGCACTGGTGCCTCTGGAGGTCTCCTTTGGACATGGCCAAACCACCTCAACCGATGTTGGACAAGCTTCTCTTCGAGAGGTGCTACCCCTAGACGATCACGAATATCATCATTTCGCACTCGGTCCATCCTTGTGTGACCACAAATCCAACGCAACATACGCATTTCAGCAACACTCAGTTGTTGAACATGTCTTCTCTTTGTGGGCCAGCATTCTGCTCCGTACAACATAGCAGGTCTAATCGCTGTTCTATAAAATTTACCTTTTAGCTTTTGTGGTATCCTCTTGTCACAGAGAATGCCAGAAGCTTGGCGCCACTTCATCCACCCTGCTTGGATTCTATGGCTAACGTCCGCGTCAATATCTCCATCCTTTTGTAGCATCGATCCCAGATACCGAAAGGTATCTTTCCTAGGCACTACTTGACCTTCCAAACTCACGTCTCCCTCCTCCTGTGCTGCAGTGCCAAAGTCGCATCTCATGTATTCGGTTTTAGTTCCGCTTACTCTAAAACCTTTAGACTCAAGGGTCCGCGCCACAATTCTAGTTTCCTATTTACCCCGCTCGGCTTTCATCAACTAACACTACATCGTCGGCGAACAGCATACACCAAGGGATATCTCCTTGGATGTCCCTTGTAACCTCATCCATTACTAAGGCAAAGAGATATGGGCTCAAGGCTGACCCTTGATGAAGCCCAATATTAATCGGGAAGTAGTCTGTGTTACCACCATTTGTTCGAACACTAGTCACAGCATCATTATACATGTCCTTAATGAGGGTAACATACTTTGCAGGGACTTTATGCTTGTCCAAAGCCCACCACATAACATTCCTTGGTATCTTGTCATAAGCCTTCTCCAAATCAATGAAAACCATGTGTAGGTCCTTCTTCTGTTCTCTAAACCGCTCCATAACTTGTCTAATTAAGAAGATTGCTTCTATAGTTGACCTTCCGGGCATGAAACCAAATTGGTTCATGGATATCCGCGTTGTTCCTCGCAAGCGATGCTCTATGACTCTCTCCCATAGTTTCATGGTGTGGCTCATCAACTTGATTCCCCGATAATTAGTACAACTTTGAATGTCTCCCTTATTCTTATAGATTGGTACCAATATGCTTCTTCTCCACTCCTGAGGCATCTTGTTCGATCGATAGATATTGTTGAACACCTTGGTTAGCCATACTATAGCTATATCTCCGAGACATCTCCACACCTTGATTGGAATATCATCGGGGCCCATTGCTTTACCCCTTTCATCCTTTTAGGGCTTCTCGACCTCCGATTCTTGGATCCGCCGCACGAAGCGCCTATTGGTGTCATCAAATGAGTCGTCCAACCGGATGGTGGTGTTCTCATTCTCACCATTGAAAAGCTTATCGAAATACTCTCGCCATCTTTGCCTAATCTCATCCTCCTTCACCAAGAGCTGCTCTCTCTCATCCTTAATGCACTTGACTTGGTTGAAGTCTCTTGTCTTCCTATCACGAGCCCTAGCCATCCTATAGATGTCCTTCTCTCCTTCCTTCGTACTCAAACGTTGGTACAGACCCTCGTATGCCCGTCCCTTTGCTTCGCTCACCGCTCGTTTTGCCGTCTTCTTTGCCACCTTGTACTTCTCTATGTTGTCGGCACACCTGTCATGGTACAAGCGCTTATAGCATTCCTTCTTTTCCTTAATAGCCTTTTGCACATCTTCATTCCACCACCAAGTGTCTTTTGAATCGCATCTACCCCCTTTGGTCGCTCCAAGCACCTCTGAAGCAATCTTCCGAACGCAAGTTGCCATCTTCTCCCACATGTCGTTTGCATCCCATTCATCCTGCCAAGGGCCCTCTTCAATAACTCTTTCCTTGAAGACCTTAGCTGTCTCCCCTTCCAATTTCCACCACTTTGTTCTTGCAATCCTAGGTTGTTTAACCCTACAAGCTTGCACCCGAAAGCGGAAATCAGCCACCAACAACCTGTGTTGAGAAACTACACACTCTCCGGTATTACCTTACAATCAAAGCATGTCCGCTTATCCCTCCTTCTTGTAAGGACAAAGTCGATCCGGCTAGAGTGTTGGCCACTACTAAAGGTCACTAAATGAGACTCGCTTCTTCCTAAAGAAAGTGTTGGCTAACAAGAGATCAAAAGCTAAAGCAAAGTCTAAGACTTCTTCTTCTCGTTCTCTGCGAGCAGAAACCTCCATGAACGCCTGTAACCTACTCTTGACGTACCTACATGACCATTAAGATCCTCCTTAAAGAGCTTCTCGTTACTAGGTATCGCTCAACAAGCCATCTAGGTCTTCCCAAAAAGCCTTTTAGCACTCTCAAAGGCTTTTGGGAAGACCTAGATGGCTTGTTGAGCGATACCTAGTAACGAGAAGCTCTTTATGAGGGATCTTAATGGTCATGTAGGTACGTCAAGAGTAGGTTACGAGGCGTTCATGGAGGTTTCGCTTCGAGAGGAACCAGAAGGAGAGGAAGTCTAGTTCCGAAAATTTAATGAAAACACTGTCTTGATTCCTCTTGTGTCTACTTTTGTAAGAAACAAAAAATACCCCATTGCTCCCAAATAAATTTCCCCCTTTCTGATCTACAACAAGTCCTTATTTGTACAAAAAAACTATCATCATCCATTTTAAGGTTTGCAAGTTATTAGTTCCATTTTCACCTTGCAAGAACATGCCCCTAAACACATCAGCTGCTGTAGGATATTCATGTACAGAGAATCAAATGCAATGCAATTCTAGCTTATTCACACGAAAGCAATGCAATGCAGTGTAATGTGCTACAACCGAGAGAATATTGATATGCATATATGCCTTACCTTCACGGCGGCGACCTGGGCGGGAGGGCGGCGGCGTCCCGGGCGGACGGGGCGGCGGCACTGGGCATGCGGGGCGGCGGTGACTGGGCGTGCGGGCGGCGGCGACCTAGGCGTGCGCGGGACGCCGTGAGCTGGGCGGGCGGGCGGCGGCGAGCTGGGCGGGGGGGGCGGCGAGGTGCGTAGAAGGGGCGGCGGCGAGGGAAGGGCAGTGCGGCGCGTGACTCGTTGTTTCGCGGGCGTTTTTTCACCTCCGCGCGCAGGAAAAGGGTGACAGGGAGACCCCTCCATTTGGGTGAGCAAAAATACAATTTGGGTGATCATCTAAAATGGATGATGGGTTGGGTGACCATGATTTTTCATCAAAATCACCTAAATTTAAGATAAAATATCATTTAGAAGTGCTGTTGGTGATGTTCTAATACTTTTACCTAACTTAACCATGCAATACGCATGAGTTAGCTCAGTTCAGATTGTGAAGGGTTGCCTCAGTAATACTATTTAAAGCATTCACAACATGGTAATTGACCCTGATCTATTGTTCCAGGCCTGTTGCATTGAGTATTTGATATTGGAGAGCGACAATTTGTCAAAGTTATTCCCCAATGCACATCTAACCATTGGGAGTATGACACTTAACTCTCATGTGTTCTTCGCAATCTTGACCACCCTCATAGTCATGCCAACCACTTGGCTCCGTGACCTTAGCTGTCTGAGCTATCTTTCAGGTCTGCATTTCCTTGCTGATTCTGTTCATCTTACTGGATCTAGAGTTGTTTAAAAAACATACATGTTATTTATTGTGCCTTATGTATGTACTGCACATCAAGTCTCATGATGTTATTGTTTTTGTAGCTGGGGGTGTCATTGCATCAATCCTTGTAGTTGTCTGCCTATGCTGGGTTGGTGTTGTTGACCATGTTGGCTTTGAGAACAAAGGGACTGCACTGAATCTCCCAGGAATTCCCATTGCAATTGGATTGTATGGTTATTGCTACTCAGGACATGGTGTGTTCCCAAACATCTATTCTTCTCTGAAGAATCGCAACCAGTTTCCTTCTATTCTTTTCACTTGGTAATTAACTAACTTGGAACAACTCATAGACAATCCATATTCCATAATTTTGATTACAAATACAGTACTCAAGTTTTGGCTTCTGTTTCTTATCAGTATTGGGCTGTCCTCGATTTTGTTTGCCGGTGCTGCTGTGATGGGATATAAGATGTTTGGTGAATCCACTGAATCTCAGTTCACGCTGAACTTACCAGAGAATTTGGTGGTTTCAAAAGTTGCCGTCTGGACCACGGTAATTGTTGCCAAAACTCTTTCAAACATTTTCTTTACTTACTATGGTGTAACTACACAAAATGGGTCAGAAATTTATATTTGCTTATTACGTGGGATAATCATGCCATGAAAAGATGGAGCATGGTTCTGTTCCTTCCTATGTAAACAATCACAATACTATGCATATACAATATATAGTTATATCACCATAATGATTAGCAGAAAAGATAGTTATTTCAATATTTCATCTAAGTGAAACAGTTACTACCTCCGCTCTTCTCTAGATCCCATTCAGGACATCGAAACATTCTCCAATGCACATGTTTGAACATTACTTTTTCCACTCATATATTCATAAAAGTTATTAAAAACATAACTACCAGAAAGTATTTTTCATGACAGATGTACTAATATCATTTTCACTTATAAAATCTTAATATTTGTCATTAATCAATGAGTTAAGATTTCGATGGTTGACTTTACACATTTCTAGAACATCATCTACTTGAAAACAGATGGAGTATCTTTTGTAGATAGACGATCCTGTTGCTAATAGTAAGCTCTTGACTTTGTTGCAGGTGGCGAATCCAATAACCAAATATCCTTGGTGCATCAGATTTCTTTAATGAGATCTAATATCAAAACAAACCTAGAGTAGTTATATTTCTGTAGCTACTTGTGCAAATAAAATACACAAACTTAATAGCAGCTATAATTTTCAGGATACTAGAAATGGGCCTAATTTCAGCTAAACACCTCTGTCTAAGCACCCTCTAGCTTACAATATGGTTTCAGTTAAATATTTTATGACAAGAGGTATTATGCTGCATCTAAACAATATCAAGGTTTGTGCGTTACTATAATTAAATTGATCACTGATGAATAAGTTAGGATCCTGCTTGACCTTTATGGTCTTATATCGTGCTTTACAAAATTCTCAAACTACAATTATTCATATCATGCTTTACATGTCTGAAACTGTTGTGGATATGACTCTTCTGGGATACCCCTTAACAAAAAACCACATATGCATTGACCATAACCCCATTGGCTATGAGTTTGGAAGAATTGCTGCCTCCAAATCATCAGAAGTATGCGAACATAATCATGCTTAGATCCTCCCTGGTGGTCTCAACCCTCCTCATTGCTCTATCTGTCCCCTTCTTTGGTATGTCCTTTCTTTTATTCCTGTTGGATACCAGTTATTGACAAATTAAATAGCGGCATAACGTCTGTTCTTAAGCTTTGACAGGGCTAGTTATGGCGTTGGTTGGTTCTTTACTCACCATGCTTGTGGTAAGTTTTAGGGTTTACGATAGATATATGAGAGTTTGTTTTTAATTGGTGAGGCTAAAACATGTTTTCATTGTAGACCTATATTCTTCCATGCGCCTGTTTCTTGGCCATCCTTAAGAGAAAAGTGACTTGGCATCAGGTACAAAAATATGCAAATGAAAATGTGTAACAATAGGGAGAAATAATGATGTATTGACTGTATATTATATTGTCTCTTTGATTTACAGATTGCAGCTTGCTCATTCATCATCGTTGTAGGGGTTTGCTGCGCTTGCGTGGGGACATACTCATCCATCTCCAAGATTATCCAGAACTACACCTGAGTGGCGAAGCTGAGGGCCGGAGAACTAGCTGCTTATTAATAAGAAGTAATTAATTATTTTTCCATAGCCTGCACATACCAGAAAAAAGTTTTGCCCGGGAACTGGAGTCGAGTTGATCGATTATATATGTATAATTAATTTGGATTATTTGTGGCAACTCCATGCATGTTCGTGCATACTTAGTGATGAAAATACCACAGTACCACACAGTGGAGTTCTGTTAGTGATAAAAATAATTAATGCTATATATGGTGTATGACCGATCTATATTAGAGATCAATACAAATCGAATTGTTGCCATTTGTGTGTATATGCAGAAATCTATCCATTGATAAAGGTTTTCTGTTCATCTTCTCCATATCACTGGTTTCTCTTCTGATTCTGTTCCTACGCTGCCTTCTCCTGCTTTCATTCCTGCGCTGCCTTCTGTTTTACCCGGTTCTGATCACCTGCGCACAAAGGTTCTCGGAATGAGCAGGCCTCTGGAACTTCGTTCGCTTGCATACATGCATGGGAAGACGGATGATCAAGTTTTTGAGGAGCATACTCTCGTGCGATTGCTCTCTACACTGCATCCTCTACATCCTCATGTCAACCAGCGGTGGCAATGGTGGAGGTGGCGGAAACAACGATGCTGGTGGAGGCGAGAACAGCTACATCAATGAAGGCAACAACAACAATGCCTCACCCAGTAACAAAGGATATGTCAAATTTGTGTTAAACATGTTTCTTAATTATACTTATTTTGTAATTATGTAATTAGTATGTTCGTGTTTAGCATTGTCACTAGATCATCCTATTATATACATGTCATGTTTAATATGATTTTTTCTAGATTAAAATATACCAAATCATGACTAGATTTCCAACAATCCAAAAACTTGATACGTCTTTTTTAATAATTGGTTTTGCCACATCACTAAAACCACATGCATTTGATGGTTCAATCTATAAGAGATGGGATGCACGTGTGCTATTGTGGCTGACAGCTATGCAATGTTTCTTTGTTTCACGGGGCAAGCCGACCGAACGGCCTCTCTTGCCTAAGGAGGAGGCTAAATTCGAGTCTGCGGATTGCTTGTTCCGTGGAGCATTGATCAGTGTACTAGTTGACAACATAGTGGATGTGTACATTCATATGTCTTCTGGGAAAGATATGTGGGATGCGCTTGAGGCCAAGTTCAGAGTCTCCAATGCGGTCATGGAGCAGTTCTATGGCTATAAAATGGTCGATGACCGTTCTGTAGTAGAGCAAGCTCATGAGATTCATGTGCTAGCAAAGGAACTTGAGAACAATAGCTACGAGGGTTCAGACAAGTTTGTGGCGGGTGGCATTATTGCCAAATTACCACATTCTTGATCGGACTTTGTCACTTCTCTAAAACAAAAAAGGCAAGAGTTCAGTGTTACTGATCTCATTGACTCTTTGGGTGTTGAGAAGAAGACGAGGGCAAAGGACACCCACAATAAAAATGTTTAGGGAGGTTCTAGTGCCAACTTGGTGCAGAAGAAGAACCCTCATGCACCTCAAAACAACAACAAGAAGGTTAAACCTAATGTCAAACCCAAGACTACAACCATTTTTAAAAAGAAAGGCAAGGAAAAGGCAAATGACAATTGCTTTGTGTGCGGTGAGACTTGACATTGGGCCAAGGATTGTCCTGACCGCAAGGACAAAAAGGCTGCAAACATGGTCATTAGCAATGGATGAGAAATATCGGGGTATGGTAAATTTTTACCTATAGTTATTTCTGTCTTTCATTCACTTGAGAGGTGGGTTGATATTGGTCCTAATATTCATATGTGTGCTGATATTTTCTTATTTTCTTTTTATCAGGTCGAGAGAGGTTCCTCCTTGCTGATGAGGAACGACTCGCATGCAACTGTTCATGGTGTTGGTATGGTCGATTTGAAGTTTATTTCGGGAAAGACCGTGCAACTGAGGAACATGCAACATATCCCCTCAATAAAGAAGAATCTTGTTAGTGGCTCTCTACTTTGTAGAGATGGTTTTAAACTTGTGTTTGACTCCAATAAGTGTGTCGTATCTAAATACGGAACATTTGTTGGTAAAGGTTATGACATCAGAGGCTTGTTCCGCTTTTCTTTGGATGATGCATGTAATAATGTTGTGAACCATGTGTGCAATGATTTGTTCTATGACGCGCTTAGCTAACATGATTTAATCCCAAAATTTACTTTGGTCAAAGGTTCTAAGTGCTAAACTTGCGTTCAAGCGAAACAACCTCGCAAGCCTCACAAGGCATCAGAGACAAAAAAAATTGGCACCTCTAGGACTCGTTCATTCCGATCTATGCGAAATGAACGGTGTGTTGACCAAAGGGGAAATAAATACTTCATGACACTTATAGATGATTGCACTAGATTTTGTTACGTGTATTTATTGGAAACAAAGGATGAAGCATTGAATTACTTTAAAATCTATAGCTGAAGTAGAAAATCAACTTGAAAGGAAAATCAAATGGTTAAGGTCTGATCAAGGTGAAGAGTATTTTCCAAATGAGTACACTTCATTCTGTGAAGAGACTGGAATTATTCATGAGACGATGTTTCCCTATTCACCCCAATTAAACGGGATCGTCGAAAGAAAGAATCACACTCTAACTGAGTTGGTGAATGCCATGTTAGACACTAGGCTTTCCAAGGAATTGTGGGGTGAGACTATATTGACTACGTGTCATGTCCGGAATAAAATTCTAACTAAGAATAAAGAGGTAACATCATTCGAGGAATGGGAAAACATAAGATTAAATCTCTCATATTTGCACATGTGGGGATGTTTGGCTAAGGTCAATGTACCTATAGTCAAAAAGCATAAACTTGGATCAAAAACCGTGGATTGTGTGTTCCTTGGTTATGCTATCCATAGCGTGGGATATAGATTCTTAATTGTAAATTCTGGAGTACCAGACATGCGTATTGGTATAATTTTTGAGTCCAAAAATGCTATATTTTTTTAAAATGAAATTCCATGAAAGATGTGCCTAGCACTTCTAGTCAAGAACCTATTTTATTCCCTAAGTCTTTTGTGCCGATAGAACACGATGATCAAACATTTGTGGAAAATCCTGAGGAGGATAGCACTATAGCTACTCGAAAGAGTAAGAGACAAAAGACTGTAAAGTCTTTTGGTGATGACTATATTGTACATATTATGGATGATACTCCTAGAACCATAGAAGAGGCATATTCATCTCCTGACGCTGACTATTGAAAGGAAGCGGTATGCAGTGAGATGGACTCTTATGTCTAATGGTACTTGGGAAGTCATCGAGCGTCCATACAGGTGTAAACGTCGAGCATCCATACAGGTGCAAACCTGTAGGATGCAAGTGGATTTTCAAGAAAGCTTAGCCCTAATGGTACAATTGAAAAGTAGAAGTCTAAGGCTTGTGGCCGAGGGTTATACCCAAAAAGAAGGCAATGATTTTTTCAACACTTATTCACCAGTTGCTCGCTTGACTATGATTCGAGTACTACCAGCTCTGGCAACCTCTCATGTCTTCTCATTCATCAAATGGATGTTAAGACAACTTTCCTTAATGTAGAGTTGGAGGAGATCTATATGGATCAACCAGATGGATATGTATTAGAAGGTTAAGAGGGAATGATGTGTAAGCTGTTGAAGTTCTTGTATGACCTTAAGCAAGCACCTAAGCAATGACATGAGAAGTTTGGCAAAACTTTGACATCTGTTAGTTTTGTTGTGAACGAAGCTGACAAATGCATGTACTATCACTATGGTAGGGGAGAGGGAGTGATCTTGTGTTTATATGTTGATGACATATTAATTTTTGGGACCAACCTCAATGTGATTGAGGAAGTCAAGGACTTTCTGTCCAAAAACTTCGAGATAAAATATCTCCAGGTAGCTGATGTTATTCTTTTAAAGCCCGTAGATGTCGCCTAGAGGGGGTGAATATGCGTTCCTGAAAATCACTTCAATTTCACAGCGGTAAAATTCAACAGGGACCAGAACTTCTTGGCAAGAACCCTGGAACTTCCTGGCAGCTCAGGCTAACCGGAACTTTCGGTGTTCTATTTCAAAACTTCCGGTGTTCTAGCACTTCGAGGTTCAGATCTTGATTCTCAGGAAACTTCAGGACTTGCCTGTGCAGGAGACCAAGTGAATCAAGCAGGGCATGTAAAAACTCAACAGGAAACACAAATCATACACAAGGGGGAGACAAGGAATTTTTCCCGAAGTTCCGATTACAAGAATCCTATTCTCTGTTGAGGAACTCTATAGAGCTGGGTCTTGATTAACCCTTGCCTCGCCAAGCAAAGCCCTAGGAGGAAGTCTTCGGTTTTCAATCCAACATCCCTAGGTCCTTCACTAGGATTCAAGTGACCATAAAGATCCCTAACTTGAACCCCTAGTGAATACCACGAATGAGGACAACTCTACCAAGACAACCTTCAAAGGCTCAGCTTGGATTTTCACTCAACTTACATTGTTTCCTTGCGAAGGTGAGAAAAACCTTTACAAACTTACACGAGTCAATTCACAAATCAAAGGAAGCTCACGGGTGTCGGGGATGCCACCCTAGGGTAGCCGACGCTAAGGGAAAGAGGTCAGACAGGTCGGACCGAAAGTCCTCAGACTGGGGTCGGAGGCCAGACCTCAGCCAGGATGGTAAGCCCGATCTTTGCCCTTTGGCCCAACCTCAGTCCCTTGGCTTGACCTCTACGCATGGCCCTGACCAGGAAAGGGGCAAGCCTTCCCCCTCGGGAAGAGGCTTCCTTGGTAAGCCTCGCAGACAAGACAAAAATGAATGGGGACATGCAGACAGGGGATGACATCACCTAGCGAGTCTGCACACAAGATGCTCGCAACAGGGGATCCCGAGATAGGACTGGTCACAAGACACCTCGAACGAGAGGATCCCAAGCGATTCTATTTTGCTTTTCAGCTTTAGTCTGTATTTGCCTTTTGCTTTACGACCAAGTTTACGTGCTCCCCAAACCCGATTTAGCTGCCCCCTTGGACTATAAAAGGGAGGGCAGGTCACGGGTGCAAGGGGGATCAAAATCTCTAAGTTCACACTCATTGTACGTAAACCCTAATCTCTCATCACCCTAACGCAAGAACATAGGAGTAGGCTTATTATCCTCCGAAAGAGTTGAACCTGTCTAAATAATCTTGGCTCCCTTTGTCTTGAGTCGACCATCAGGCCCATTGGTAGGACGTCCCAACCACTCTTTCACCTCCTCGGGTAGCCCCCTTGGAGGACTACTCGATATCTATCAAACAGCAGCCCAACGAGAATTACCAAGTACTCAAGTCATCCTAGTCCTCTCAACATCACCAATCCTCACCAACACCTTCAATTCTCACTCTATTTCACTTGCAAGACTTAAGAACAAGGTGAAGTAGGCAAGAACACTATGGTAGAAGCTAGGAGATAGAAAAACGAGTGGAATGGCCAAAAGTGAGCTGTGGGGTGAGGGAAATATATAGGTTCGTGCTGACATCATGTAGCTATTACTCATATTTTTGAACTGCAGGGGTGTTCTGAAGGGGTGTTCAGAAGTTCCAGTCAGGGAGCCAGGAACTTTCGGTCAACACTTAGTGAAATTTTGGCTAGAGAAGGCACCCGGAAGTTCCGGTCAGGGGGTCAGGAACTTTCTGCCAAACCTTGTTGTCTTGCCCAGAGGCTTTTTCGAATTTTGGGCTAGAAAATTCTCTCTTCTATGTATTTTGACTTTAAGCACTTAGATCTTCTCAGGCAACCATTTGAAACCCCTCTTAGTAGTACGACTTTCCTAAACTCAAGAGTAAAAACCAAAAAGAAATTTTAAAATAAAGTTTTGAGTCCTCTCGCCGCTTTGCATTTGTTGTTGGGGGATCTCTTTTGTACACACTTTGCACACCTAAACACTTTGGGACTAATTACCTGCACTTATCTTAATAAACACATTAGTTCCTTAACCGTTTTGTCATTAATCACCAAAACTCACTTAGGGGGCTAGATGCACTTTCAATTCTTAACATTAAGCTACTGAGAGGAGATGATGGTGGGGTTACACTCCTGCAATCCCACTATGTGGACAAAGTCTTAAGTCGCTTTGGTTATAATGACTGCAAGCCAGATCCTACTCCATATGATCTCAGTATGTTATTAAGGAAAAGCCGAAGAATAACAAGGAATCAATTGAGATATTCCCATATCATTGGTTCACTGATGTATTTAGCTAGTGCAACGAGGCCTGACATCTCATTTGTTGTGAGCAAGTTGAGCCGGTTTGTTTCAAATCCGGGAGGTGATCATTGGCATGCACTAGAAAGAGTAATGCACTATCTAAAAGGCACTATGAGCTATGGAATTCATTATGCCGGGTACCCAAAAGTACTGAAGGGCTATAGTGATTCAAACTGAATTTTTCTAATGCTGATGAGATAAAAGCCATAAGTGGATATGTGTTCACACTTGGAGATACCGTTGTTTCTTGAAAGTCTTGCAAGCAGACCATCTTAACGAGGTCAAAAATAGAAGCAAAACTCAGCATTAGATACTACCGCTGTTGAGGCCGAGTGGCTTCTTGAGCTCCTAATGGATTTGCCGATGGTTGAAAAACCAGTACCAGCTATCCTGATGAACTATGATAATCAAACGATGATTATTAAGGTGAACAGTTCAAAGGACAGTCTGAAGTCGTCTAGGCATGTAAAGAGAAGATTGAAATCTGTCAAAAAGCTGAAAAACTCACGAGTGATAGCATTGGACTATGTCCAAACTGCTAAAAATCTCGCAGATCAGTGTTTACACACAAAATTGGCACCTAGGAATCGAGATACGAAAATTGCCAATGTTTGGGAAGTCTGTCGGTTTCTTTCGAGAAGGCCGATCTGACCGCCATGTATAGGCCGGTCAGACCGGGCCGTAGGGCCGGTTAGACCGGCGGCATGTGGCCGGTCTGACCGGCAGAGTCCGAATCCAAGTCGAATTCGTCGGTACTCGGGTTTCCTTGCTCCATACGGTATGTCTCGGGTTTTTAAAGGTGTCTATCTCGAATTGGACGTGGAGGAGGGCTGTGGAAGGCAAGAACAACCCCTATTTAAGGGCCAAGGCCGGTTCAATAGACAACATACACAACACATACACAATCAATCTAATCTAGCCAATTGTATCGTTATTCTATTTTTTCATGTTATTTTCAACTTGTTCGTCCATCTTTGTCGATTTGCGCCGTAAATCGTCCGCCGCCGCTGCGAGAGTGCGACACCTCTTTGTAGGTTTGTCCCGAAAACCTTTCGTTCGCCCACGAGACGGGTGTTTATTCTTTGTTTTGCTCAAATTGGCTCCGCTAGCCGATTTAATCTACAAAACCCATCTTGTTTTAGTTCTTGCTAGATCAAGGTGGTTGGCGACTCCAATTTCACCGCAAGGCATTTAGGTGTCCCGATCGTGATTGTCTTCTTACCAAAAAAGTTGCCAACACGATTTTTGGCGACTCCGCTGGGGAAGTTCGCTCAACGCCATCTCAATTTCGACGCCGCCATGTCAAAGCAAGTCACGCAAGAGGTAAGTCCGTCCAACATCGTACACATTGAAGGATTGCGCGGAGGCTACGCTAGCCAAAAACAAAAATTTTAACCGCGCAAACCAGGAACACTTGCAAGTAAGGGTCGATAGATCGTTACCGATTGGAGTAGAGTGCAGCGGAATAGCCAATCAGGGCAATCCGATCCGAAACAGTGTAGCCGATTCCCGGAGACAGCCGATTCGCCAATCAGCCGATTCGAGTCGTCCGGCCACGTTCTCACGCCTCGCTCCGATGCGCCCGACCGCAGCCGATTCCACCACGCCCGATCGCTCCGGTTGCAGGCCGATCCGGCCGATCAAGAGCGCGCAACGTAGCGCGCCTCTATCGGTATCCACACGTCCGGGGACGAACGCCGAACACCCGTGTGCTAGCACGCGATGCAAGGCTAGGGTTTGGCTCGAAAGTGGGGAGGGTTTCCGTGAAGATTGATCTCGGCGACTTCGTTGCACGCGATGCAATTAACGTATATCAGCTCTCCACCCCTCCCTCCTTTATATAGAGTTGGCCGACTAGGACTAGTGGCCGATTAGGACTCTATTTTTGAATCGGATCTCATCCATATCTCATAGAGTTGGCTGCCCATACGTCGTAAGCCCATAGGACTCTATCCGATCGGATCCCTATCCGATCGAGCCGTATCCGAGTCCAACTCGAATGCCCGTTCTTGTCCCCTTAAGCGTGCGACCACGTAGGTTCGGGTATACTCGGTTTCGGCTATAGTCTAACTTAGCCGACCGTCGGCTCGAGTCCAACTCAGCCGACACACAGGCGCGCTAGCGGCACATATTGACACCATAGTATACAAGAATATAATATCGGCTCTGAACCTGTAATGTGTACACAAATCCCTTTGCCTCACGATACCAGTTAAACTATAGGCAAGATGTGTGCCATCCCTTCAATAGCTTAACCATTCACTCAAACCGTATTGGATTATCGTCCGTTGATTGACTCCTCAATCAACTTAGCATGGCCATGCATTTCCATAATCCATTACCTCGAGGGCCCAGAGATATCTCTCCAAAGGAGGGGCAAATTCCATCTTGATCACTCACATCCCACTCCATGTTTCATAGCAAACCCGAAAACTACCTTTATAACTACCCGCACGGAATAGCGTTTGGTAGTCCCAAAGTAGGCTACTACACATGTTGGAATCCATGGTGATCTCAGTCTAAGGACTTTGTACCAACACTACCCGAGACCAACTAATGGCACATTAATTCTGTAGTGTCTCATGGTGGGTCTATCCAACAATGTGTTCTCCAACACATATGTCCATGTTTATTGATTTGGTATCTCCATACCCATGATCTATGAGACATGATCATCAATCAATAAACATGCCGATCTTAGAATCATATTTGTTCCAACAATATGATATATGATCAGGGATCGTTTAGAAATAGATTCATACATATAGAGTCTCATAAATAAGTCACGTACTTATTGATCGATACAAGATGTCTATTTCATGGAACTGAATAACACTTTATTCATTTATACATAAACATTGACGTGATATCCAACATCTCCATGTTGCCTCTAGGGCATATCACTAACACACATATCGTTGGATGATCTAGATGGGAAGGCGCACAAGATTATGGAGGAGCGGATCAAGGCGATCACGCAGGAGGTTTTGGACAAACCGTGTACCAAAACCCGTCAAGACGTCGTCCTCAAGCCCGGGAGCCCACTCAAGATCATCCGTGATGAGGTAAGTACTGATGACCTAGCTCTTCCTATTCAAAAGCTCGTAGCAAGTACGGTGGATGAGTCCGTCACCACCGCCGTCAATAATAGAATTAAATCTGCTATGGAGACTTCTTTAATAGGATGTTTAATGCTTACATGGGTGCTAAATCCGGCCCTCCCAAGGCTGATTTTCCATTTACCTCTGTTGTGAGCACTAGCCAAGCCCCTATTCATCAAATTTTTAGCAAAACCGACAGGGCGATCGCGCAACACCCTGAGGGGGTGAGTTCTGCCGCTTCTGTCGGTTTGACCGACCCTACGACCGGTCTGACAGGCTCACCCTACATCGATCAGACCGGCCGACAGGCCGGCCCAACCTTTTCCCACGTCGGTCAGACCGGCCCACTGGCCGGTCTGACCGCTCCCTTCAACGGTCTGACGACGGCTACATGACCGGTCAAACCGCACCTTACACGACTGGTCAGACTGGGCCCTTGGCCAGTCAGACCGGCGCTCTGGTGCTAGTACAGGAAATAGATCCGGTTACGGGTAACTCGGTTTTATACCACGTTCCTGTGCATGACCCCCATGTAGCTACTGTTCATGTGCAAGTTCCTCCACACGTTCCCAATCAGTATAATGATCCTAATAGAGGATACCCGCATGACACTGCGTATGGCCAATATGGCAATATTGCGCCGCAACAACCGCTTTTTAGGCCGCCGATTTTACCCAATCCGCCAAGGTCTGAAAATATGGAGGAACAAATTAGAAACATTATTAGAGAATCATTTGGAATTGAGCCTAGGAATCGTGCTAGGGTTTATCAAAAGTCGTATCCTGATTACTTCGATAATATCCCATATCCTCGTGGCTATAGAGTTCCTGAATTCACTAAATTCAATGGTGAGGATAATAGGACCACATGGGAGCACATAGGCCAATTCTTAGCGCAATGTGGAGAGGCTAGTGTTTCTGACGCTTTTAAATTGCGCTTATTTTCTTTGTCGTTATCCGGTACTGTTTTTACATGGTTTACTTTATTACCGGCTAATTCTATTCATACTTGGGTTCAGTTAGAACAAAAATTCCATGATTTGTTTATACTGATAAAACTGAGCTTAGGTTATGTGATTTAACATCAATTAGACAAAAATATAATGATCTGTCACTGATTACGTTAAGAGATTTAGAGGTGCTAGAAACCGGTGTTTTAGTTTGAGTATAACTGAGAGAGATTTGGTTGATATTGCTTTTAGTGGGTTACTTGCCCCCATTAATGAAAGATTAGATGGCTAACAATTTCTTGATGTTAGTCAGGTCATCCAGGATCAGAGATAGCAAAAGGTTTGTTAGGTCCAGTGATAAGAAACCTCGTGATTTATTGCCCTGATAGTGATTCAGATGTCGATGAGGGTGATCACGATATGTATGTTGCTGAATGGTCTTGGACTAACAAAAATAAACCTTTTGTTTGTTCTAGCTTGACGCCGATTTCTCGCAAGGATCGACAAAGTGAGATTAGATATAGTTTTTATGTGGCCAAGTGTGATAAAATTTTTGATTATATCTTGCAAGAGAAGCAAATTAAATTGCCTAAAGGCCATGTCATACCTTCGGCAGAAGAATTGAAGCGTCGCTCTTACTGTAAGTGGCATGATTCTTATTCTCATTCTACTAATGAGTGTAATATTTTTCGTCGACATGTTCAATCGGCCATAGAGGAAGGACGATTGAAATTCACTGAGGGCTCCAAGATGAAGCTTGACAGTGACCCTTTCCCTGTTAATGTCATTGATCTCAATGGCAAGAAGGTGTTGATTCAGCCGGAGCAAGCCGAATCTACTAAGGGGAAGGAGGTTGTCATTGGAGAGGCCAGGCCAAGATGCTTGTGCCCAAAAGTCCGGAGGTTGGTATTTAGAAAAAGAATGAAGATAAATCTTTGAACTCAAGAAAACCTCAGAAGCCGAAGGTGACTTTTGATATGCTTTTGAACAAGTATGAGAAGAGAAGCGTAGACAAAGAGCGTAACAAGGACAAGAGACCAAGATCGCCTTCTAAGGAGCAATTTGGTCATTCATTGAGGGCATTGGAGCCGCCATTCCCGCATTGTCCTCAAGTCATGCCATGGGGACCTTGCCCAATGCCACCGCTAGGTTATCCTTTTCCTTACTTCATGCCTTGGAGGGCACCACCACCAATGTATAGTCATATGCCTCCAATGTAATTTCATCAAGGATGGGAAAGGGAGAGGAGATCATCACATGAAGGTGCGTCCTCATCAAATGAAAGCCGGTTTTCACCAAGAAATCGGTTTGTGGGAGAGAAGAGGGCGCACAAGTGCGCTAAGGCAGAGGAGAGGGCTTCGGATGTGATTACTGTCAAGAAGGATCTCATAATGTGCCAATACCATCCGGAGAAGAGGCTAGGATGGTTTTGGCAATCGAGCCAAAGCCGAGAAGAGTTCAGTACAGAGAACAGCCGACGGACTCTCCGGCACCGACCAAGACCCGTGACCGGTCCGACTGCCCTCTCGGCCGGTCCAACCGTTGCTCCCGTTCTAGTCTGACCGGGCCTGATGGCCGGTCTGACCAACGGCCCAAAGCTGGTCTGACCGTGTCCTCTGACCGGTCTGACCACAGGCACAAGGCCGGTCCGACCGGTTACCAACGCTATCAATTCATAACATTCCTCTTGCGTCCATCCTTATCATCTCCTCCCGGATAGACAGAAATGTCTTCTGTTCATCTTCTGCATAGCACTAGTTTCTCTCCTAGTTCTGTTTCTATGTTGTGTTGCCTTCTGTTTTTCTTGGTTTCGATCACCTGCGTGCACATGTTCTCAGAACAAGCAGGCCTCCGAAAATCCATCCGCTTACGTACCTGCACGGGTAAGCGGATGATCAACTTTTTTGGAGAGCACTCTCTCGTACGACTACTATCTGCACTGCATCGTCTAATTTCTTTGCATCCTCTACATCGTCATGTCAACCGACGGTGGCAATGGTGGAGATGGCGGGAACAGTGGCACTGGTGGAGGCGAGAACGACTCCATCAACGGAGGCAACAACACCAACAATGCCTCACCCAGTACCAGATCGTTCTCCAGGTATGTCAAATTTTTAACTATAGTGTCAAATATGTTTCTTGATGATGCTTATTTTGTAATTAGCATGTTCATGTTTATCACTATCACTAGATCATCCTATTATATACATGTCATGTTTAATATGATATTTTTTTATTAAAATATGCCAAATCATGACTAGATTTTCAACACTTCATGTACTTTATATATTGCAATGGATCAATTAACATACCTACGTTAGAGACTAGCCAGTGGCGGATCCAGGATCGAAATTCACCTATGGCGAACTTTTGATTAAAGGTTTTGTACGATAGAGTGTAACGTAGAAATGACATGCTTTAATTAAGCAATATATTAAACGATCAAAGCTATATTACAATTCATAATTAATATTTTAAAATATACTAAAAGATAATGTCTAAGAAAAACTAACCACAAAAACAACATCTAATTTAACTAAGTTCAGTTTCAGTTTTAAGATTGTTTAAGGTAGTTTCCTTGAGAGAAGACCTGGACAGATAGCTAGCTAGCTATAGTGCTAGGCCTAATGGAAAGTAGTAAAACATCTTAGCAAGATTAATCAACCTGCATGCAGTTAACTAGCTCCTGATGAACCTAATCAAAGATCTGGTTTGGTCTTCAGACAAAAAGAAAAGCACCAAAAAGGGGAAGGAAAAAAGAGACACCGAGAGCAAGTAATCACTGATTATATGCAGAAGATTAAAAGACTACATGCTCGGATTAAAAAGTGCACGCATGAAAAGAAGAGCTGGCAAGCTAGCTAGTCTCTGCCTCTGTACTCACCAGTTGTTGCAACGAAGACGATGACGACGGCGAGGACGAGGGCGGCGGCGCCAACTCCGGCTCTGGCAGCAGCTCACGGCGCCCACCACCATCGCCGCCAAGAAGATGACAGCCCAGCTATCACCAGCAGCCAAGCACACGCCGGCGAGCTCCAGCAAGAAGAAGGCTAGCTAGCTAGCTCCTTCAGACTTCAGAGCTTGATCAGCAGGCAGCAATGGCGAGCTCCCACCACGCGCGACTTCGACGCCTACACCCGGGAGGGGGGCGCAGGCGGGAGGTATGGCGGACGCCACAGCTCGCCATAGTGATGGATCCGCCACCGAGACTAGCTATATATGAGGATTGAAGAACACACTGTTTGAAGTAGTCGAAGATCTCCTTGCGATCGATGGGTGCTCTAGAGAAGGTACTGAACATGGAGTCCTCCGTCACGGCCATGGAAAGGCAGTTCTAGGTCATTGCCAAACTCCGGCGGGTTGCCCACCAGGGCAGTCTGGTAGCGGCACAATAGCCTATTGAGGTGGTCTCAAAGATGAGTGAGCCCACACCATCGAGCTAGGATGTTGGTGATGCCGTGCACCACCAGGTTGTGGTGGAAGGCGAAGAAGCGCGGGTCGATGTCGCCATCCTGGCAGAACGAGCAGAGATGTCGTCCCAGCATGTGTAGTTTGCTCGATACTGTCGGCTGGCGGCTTGCTTGCTTGACGACGGGGTCCAAACCTTGCACAAAAGCTGCCTCGCCTGATAACCTAAGGGAGAAGATGAACCAGCAGCCGTCGTCATCACTCATCAACAATGACCTGGATCCCCCTGCCCCTATGTGTTGTCGTGTCGGCCGATAGCCACCACCATCGTTGCCCTTCCCACATCGTTGCATGAGACGTACACCTGCTCGCTTCCTCTCACGGCTGAACGAGGACAAAGAACAAGACCGAGTCCAGCCCAACAAAGTCACGGGGTGGGTGCTATAGATGGCCATATGGCCCGAGGCCCGATGGCCCGGCCCAAGGTATGACAGTTTGGCCCAGCCCAGGCACGGCACGGCCCGACCCGATAGTCGGGTCATGCCTGGGCTGCTCCCTCGGCACGGTGGGCCGGCACGGCCCAGCACGAAGTTCAGAAATGTAAATCAGACTTATTTTTAGTCATATGTAAGGCACATGTAAGGCACGGCCCAAAAAATAGAAAGGAAAAATAGACTTATTATATATATATATGTGTGTGTGTGTGTCTCACAACCAAAAAAAGAGAAGAATTAGACTTATTTCAAAGAAGGCACGATGGGTTGTCGTGCCTTCGGGCCCACCCGGCACGGCACGACTTTTATTGGGTCGTGCTTGGGCCATAGGTGAAGCACGTAGACCGGCACGGCACGGTCCGATGTGTAAGTCGGGTCGTGCCAGCCTGAGAAATCTTGGCCCGAGCACGACCGGGCCTGGGCCGTGCCGGGCCGCGCGGACCGTTTGGCGGGTGCTATACAAAGATGAGCAAGGGCAAATCAGTCTTTTTCCATCCCAACTCATGGACCTGAATGGTGGTTGCGATGGAAGTGTTACAGATCAAAGAAAAAAATGATGGCACGTCGGAAAAATTTTGTAAGTCACTTTTCTATGCATAGATCAATTTTTTTAAAAATGTTACTATCTGGTTTAGTTTGTAATGTATGATACTGTTGACTTAATTTTAAGATCATAAATATTATTTATTATGTGATGATTTATCATTAAAGATACTTAACGAAGCATGACTAATTTTTTTTCATATTTTCACAAAAATTTTGAATGGTATAATATGAGTAATTTTGAAGTAGATACGAGTGATTTTTAAGTAGTATAATACTAGTGATTTGTTTTATCTGATTTTTGAGTGGTAAAGTAGGTGTCCCGTCAAAGTGACAAGGTGCAAATAGATAGATATATAGGGCGTGAGGCCATGCCTTCTTTCGAATGAGCTATATATGGATATCGCGATTAATTCCAAGTGCGAGATCTTTTTTTTTTGTGAAATAAGTGCGAGATCTTTGCTAGTTGCTAGGTAGCTGCATTGCTTGCCCCTGAATCCATCCATGAACTGCGAAAGTGCACACTGCATCTGCACGTAGGTCAACACTACACTAGTGCATGATGGTAGAAGAGACGGCATGCAGTTAGCCGAGAATGCAAGAGTACTGATCCTATGTAAATTGATTAAAGGTGATGGGTGGACGGACAAGGCTGCAGTTTGTTATACAAGGAAAGATTGCACTGCACAACGTTTGACAAATTAAAGGAGAAATGCGTGAGGACGCACATTACCGAGGCGAGCGATGGATCGGATCGAGGGATCGAAGCAAGCAAACAGAGCCAGTACTAGTGCTATTTATGCACCACAAGATTGGGCCGGTCAAGCTTGCATGTCCAGCACAAAACAGTGCAATTCAACTGCACTGCTAGTAGCAGTACCTGTTAGCTACAGTAGTGCACGCATGATACCATGATCTTCAGTATGTACTGTGTGTTGTCGTCTGTTCATCTATATATGTCAGTGCTTGTGCGTTTCCGTGCTATTAGCTGATAGAGTAAGACTGATTGAATAACATTGCAGAGAGAGAGAGAGAGAGAGAGAGAGAGAGCGCTGCCTCTCTGCCGGCCTGCCCAAGAAGGAAGGAAGGAAGGTAGCAGAGCATGCAGCTGGGGACGACGACCTAGAGCTGAGAGAGAAACGATCGATCGACGACACACACAACACGCACAACAAGGGAATGCGCGCATATATAATATAAGGCAGCAACCAATTAAGCAAGCTCTACCAGCTTGCTGAGTAGTAGTATATAGCTAGCTAGCTAGAGGCTATCCTATCCAGTCCACACATCGATCGATCGAGAAATTAATAGATCGAGGAGGCCAGGATGAGCGGCAGTAGGAGGCAGCAGCTGATCCAGTACCCCGGCGGCGGCTTAGGCTTACTGCCGGCGAGGTCGTCGTACCCTTGCGGCTTCTGCAAGAGGGAGTTCCGGTCAGCGCAGGCCCTCGGCGGCCACATGAACGTCCATCGGAGGGACAGGGCCAGCCTCACCCAACAAGCTCAAGCTGCTGCTCTCGCCTCCGCCTCTGCCTCCCCGACGACCAAGCCGCCTCTTCCTCTTCTTCCCAACCTCAACTACCCTCCTCCACACGATCAACTCCCCGCCGGCAGCAGCCGCAGCAGCTCACCGGCGCTCATCTTGGAGTTGGGCCGCCCTCCAGCTGAGGAGGACGACGCCGGTCTAGACCTTGAGCTTAGGCTCGCCTTCTGCTAATTAACTAGCTAGTGTGCTACCTCGCTCTCCCTCTCTCCTAGCTTATATAGTATAGCATTAATTAGCAAATACTAGCAATTTACCCATGCTCGATATATATATATATATATATATATATATATATATATATAGCTAGCTAGCTTCCCTACTTACTACTCATATGTAGTACTCCGTATGTGTTCAATTCAGTCGCAAGAGAAATGCCTAGCGCTATATAGCTAGCTAATTGGGCCTTTAATTGTTGCTCTCTAAGTACGTACCTACCCTACATCGATCGGTACATGTATGTTTATGTATCATGTCTATTTTGGTCTCCAATTCATGGAGCGATCCAACAATTTATTCCCTGAGTTATGGAGGAGGGTTAATTAAGTATTATATATAAGCCTAGCTTCAATCTTTTAGCTTGCTATACTCTTATGTAATAGTGTAATTAAGTTTTCATCCCCTGCATGCATTTTAAATAAAAAAAAACCATGGATCGGAGCGAGCAATGGAATATCTCTTCGGTAATTTCTTCTTTTATAAGTTCAATCGACTCCATCCATCTATCTATCTGCAGATATCTGGCATGCATGTGCATTAGCATCAGCGATACATATATAGATCAACCTATAGTTTCATCGACAGGGCAATTAACTATTTTGAAAGATCAAGACGGTTGCCTGCTTGCATTAAAGAATATCTATCTATCTATTATATTATATTATATTATTAATACAAGTTTAAAATAAGACTCTATGTTTGCTGTGTATGCAAATTCCCACATAAATTGGAGAAAAAGAAAAAGATCTTAATCATTAATCATTAGATCATGGTGGATCCGAATTATTGTTTGATATAGTTATATATAAAATACAACTATATCTATAGAAATAGAGACTAACAGTTATATATGAAATATAAACCTTATAGAAATAAAATATATATAAAATATAAACCTTATAGAAATAAAATATAAGAGTTGTATATGAAATCCAAACCTTAAAAATAGAATCTATAAGAGTTGTATATAAAATTTAAATATTTTACCTATAAAAATAAAATTTTAATTATATATTAAATCTAACTTTAAATGAATTATCTATTAGCTCTGTACAAGGTTGTGCGGGACAATCCCGGACACCTTATTTTACGGACAAACGAGGTTGTGATTTTTATCGGTAAGATTTTGGATAGCCACACGTGTCGATGTAAGACCATCGGCAAACGTGATGAATCATGTGTCTAGGATCGACCATGGTCTCTAGGTGTGTCCGAGAGTGCTCAGGAGCAGAAACACAGATCACATATATAGGTTTGGGACTCCAAAGAATTAGAGCCTGTTTGGTATTTTAGTCCAGGGACTAAAGATTAGTCCCTGGACTAAATATTTTAGTCCCTGCCTGTTTGGTTTCAGGGACTAAAGGGGACTAAACTCAGTTAATTACATGGTAGAAAGACCATATAGCCCTTATGTAGTCATGCAAGCTAAAAATAAATTATCCATTGTAAATACAAAATAGAGGCAAGGATACTCCATATACATATTAAAAAAACATTTATACAATCATGTAGATAGGAAATATAGTATCGAAAATATTGTTGTCCTTGCTCGTAGGAACAATATTTATATCAGTTTAAATGATGAAGTGTAAGTGTCTAAGTGACGAGCTCCAACTGAACCAGGCAAAATACTAAAGTCAAAAAACCTTAACCTATCAGCCAAAGAAGAAGCAAAAAGGAAAACCATGACATCCTCAGGAATTCCAACTCCAACCCATTCTATCTTGAAATGCAAGTGGGTCATCCAAAGAGATTTTCTACTTGCCATTCTGATCAAACTAAGAAATGTGCCACAACACATCATTTGATTGATGAGTTCATCGATTACATACTCTAAACTAAGAGTGCGAAGTTGTCCTCCAATATACTATACTCAATTACTCATGAAAGAAATCATCCCCTAACGCAATTCAACCAATACTTTCCTAGCACAACAAAGAGAAGACGCAACCAAACAAGATGAGCCCAATATATCCAGTGCTTTCTGACTTTCTGTTCACCTTTGATGATCCCGAGGATGAGAAGGCCAAGGAAGAAGGGCAGAACTTGAAGAAGCTCCTGGCGAGGCCAAATCCCGGACGGCGACTCCATCGACAAACCTTCGCCCACGAAAGACCGCTCTTTTCTTCAACACCGATCAACCCTACCCAACCCAATCTCGGCAAAATCAACAATGAGTAAACCGAACATCTCTCCTGGAATCGGAGAGAAAAAAGCAGTTAAGCAGCAAGAATTTTCCAAGAACTCACCGGCGATCGGGGGCGGCGCCGGAGGCGCGCGGCGGTCGGGGGCGGCGCCGAGCTGTGCGGGGCGGTCGAGGGCGGCGCCGGGAGGCGCGCGGCGGTCGGGACTGGCAGCGACGAGGGCGGGACCGGCGGCGGCTAGGGGCGGGACCGGCGGCGGCTAGGTGCCGGATCGAGGGCGCGACCAGCGGCGGCTAGGGGACCTGGGCCGGATCGGGGGCGCGACCAGCGGCGGCTAGGGGCGAGATTGGCGACGGCGAGGACGGGACCGGCAGCGGCTAGGGGCGGGACTGGCGGCGGCGAGGGCGCGGTACCGACGACGGCGAGGGCGCCGAACCGGCGACTGCGCTGGGCAAAAACTTTCCAAGAGGCGGCGTTGTGCGAGCGTGAGGATGTGGTTGCGGCACAGTGACAAGGGCATCCGGTGGAATGGGTGATATTAGTCCCAATAAGCATCTCAATTAGGGACTAAGGACTAAAACTAGTTTAGTCCCTTTTAGTCAAGGGTGTTTGGCATTTTAGGGACTAAAAGGGACTAATTTGAAGGGACTAATGGAATTAGTCCCTCAACCAAACAGGCCCTTACAACCCTACTTCATTATCAACAAATTTAGTGGAGCTCTCGAGCTAGCCTAAAGTTCTTGATCATTCTATTGTCCAACCCTTACTACAGAGTTCCGAATAGGTTTTTATACCCTTTAGTATAAGCCCGAGCTAACTCCTTAAGCTCCACGCCAATTTTACCGTAGCAGCAAAACATCTCGTGGGATGCTATGCCAAGTGCGCTTTTAGTCTCTCTATCTTCTCCCATGGCTTGTGTATCCACGCTAGTGTGAAAGCGGGACTTAGATACGATATACTATCTCACAACATTAATGCGGTGATTCAACTAAATATAATCTTGAGTTAATGCGATGGACGAGCTCTGCAAACAACGCATTAACTCCTTGGGTTGGTACCATTGATACATACGAGAACACCATGTATGCCTTCTCAGGCCGGTGGAGGGGATCTTGCAACGTGACACCTAGAATGTGGGATCCGACCCATTTCCAGGCACAACTATGTGGTGTGCCTTGGGGAAGGGTGACCCACGTGCTCCCCTTGACGACCTGTTTTGGTCAATACACACTTGGCAGTCCTCGAGCAGCTTAGAATCATGGTTAGAGATGACAATGGTGCCCTACAACCCGAGACTCATTGGGTTTTTACTCTATTATTATATTCTAATTGTTGTACCCACGGATCTGTTGTAGGGCGAAAACATTACCTGTCAGGTGGGCTGGGTCTTGAGACGTTCTATGGCCACCCACACCTGTTAACCCATGAGTCAAAAACACGTGCACTTGAAATCCCATAATATGTTATTAGCCCAAGGCCAACAGCAAACCAACTCAAATGCTAACCCTAGATATAAGAATCCTCCCACATTCCCTCCTCCAGTCCCGTCTCCACCTTCTAGCCACCACACATAGGGGATCGAGGACGCGCACCTGTAGTGGATGAGAAAGCATGTGCTGGCGCTCGTGCACACACACGGGAGCGTACACCGCGCGACCAGTCTCCCACCCTCTCAGTTTCCCACTCGCGTGGCCGCACCACCCGCCCGACACCCACCTCTTGCATGGCTGCTCGGTGAGGCGGCTAAGGTTAGGGTCAAGGAGACCGCAGCCACCAAGCCCACTGCCACAGGCCGCATCTCTACTCCATGACGCGTTGCCATCTCGCCCCCTCCGTCCTCCCTATCCGCTCCTTTCCCCATTCATGTCGGTCTCTGGCTCCGGTGACGATGATCTTCTTCCCTCTTTCTCGTGAGTATGGGTACCCATTACCCGCGGGTACGGGCGCGGGAAATTTTGTACCTAGACACGGATGTGGGTATTGGAGCGGGAATATTTAGCTCACACGGGTGCAGGTGTGGGGTAAGAGAACCCGACAGGTACACACTCATTGCTATCTCTAAGCATGGTCCCCAATCTAGAATGGTGCCGCTACCTGTTTCTCGGGTGGCTAGCGAGTCGATCCCATGCGCCAATGCAGAGGATGTGTGGCTGCCTTCAAGCACCTCTGAGGACATGACCTTGACCTGGGTTGGCTCACCTAAACAGAGTCCCGAATGTTCTTCTTCTCTTAGAGTATATTTCTAGATGGACGATGAACACATGAACCTTCCTGCAAGACCTCAGACCTGGTCTAGGATATGGAGACGCTAGCCCACAGCCTGTGTAGTCTTGATGACTTGCCTTACAAACGAAGCAACCTGGCCAAAGTAGGGACCCTCTTGGCCTATACTTTGATAACGTGGTCACCAAAACATAATTAGTTTGATTATTAATTACTAATAAAAAACCAATTAAAAATATAAAAAAGTTATAATAAATTTGAAACTGTTTTTAAAACAAATCTAGCTAACTATATCACTTTCAAAAGTTCAATCGTAATATTTAAAGAAAAATTGATGGCTAATATTTAAATATATTGAATGCATGAATCTTAAAACATTAATTTTTTTTTGTGATTGGGAGGAGTACATAAATTATGAAAAAAGACTAAAAACTTCAATGAATTCTCAACCTAATTAACAGCCTTAACCACTAACTACCACAATATTTTGTTTTCTAAAATATATTTTGGATCGACCTGACTGCCCAAATCCCAAATGTCCGACGAGTAAGTAAAAGGGAGTGAAGGAAAGTTAAATTTTTGACACTTTAGTCCTTTTACTCCTAATGAAAATGTTTTAAAAAATAAATTCGAACATCAGCGCCAAACCCTAAGGTGCTAAGGTCGAATGGCCCAACGCCAACACCAATTCTTAGGGGATTGCTAGTTGGCATAGATGTGCCACTGACATAAGTCGCGCATACACGCACCCAGTGATGAAACCAGCAAAAGTAGAAAGGGGGGCCAGTGTGACCAGTGTGGCCATGACCCTTTGCCTCTGTAGCAATTGATCGAGCATACTAACCTAGTGAAATAGTGATGCCTGTACCAGTAGTCAACACACACAGGCACAACTACCTACCTAGAGTAGTAAGTAGTATGTATTATCATTGGGTATTATACCATGGATCGATCGATACTTCATGGCATAGTGATTGTGTTGCCTGTTGGTTCTTGTATCATCATTTTAAGGACCAGTGCTTGTACAATGATCAGGAGCACTGTAGCTAAGGCATTTGGGCTAAACTAAGTGAGACATTTTATGCATGCGCTGCTCTGCATGCATGCAAATGAGCTTCTATCTAGCCAACGAATTAGCATTGTCCAAGTGTCCGTCAAGCCACGATCTAATACTGTTTGTGCGGGCATAGGGGGGCGCGGCCCCTACTGGCCCCACTTCTGTCACTGCGCGCACCCTTGCCTATTTTGTCTCATGCCACATCTTACGGTTCACGTAGAGGAGTCGAAATCCAACACTCTCTAGTTGTTAAAAAAACTTTGTTATCCAACAAACTTCCAATTGAAAATATGATACTTTAATAATCTCAAATCACAAAAAACTTAATTCGATTTTAAAACTTTCATCTTAAATCAAAAAATCTTTCAATTTGATTCTATAACTTTCCTCTCAAAATCAGAAACTTCTAGTTCAGAAGAATAAAACTTTCATCCCAAATCACAAACTTTTGGTTGAAGATATGAAACTTCCTTCTCAAAATCACAGAAACTTTCAAATCAAAATCGCAAAACTTCCTCTTCTTTTCGGCCTCAACTATCTATGCCTTCCCATCTGCTACGTAGAAGTTTCTTGCTCCAGGAAGCCAGCATGAGCCCGATGCGGTGTGTCGCAACGACGAGTCCCTACAGGTGGAGCAATGATTGAAGGCCGACATCGCCGTCAGGTGATGCTAGGGTCTGAGGACCTAGGGCGTTCTCAGATGGTTGGAGAAATTGGATAGGAAAGTGATGGAGGTGGCCGAAGATGGACATGAGGACGCGGGTTTCCAATGCTGGTGAGATGGGAAGGGATGGAGGTGGACGAAGACGGACAATGAGATGGAGGTTCCCGACACCATTGAGATGTGATGTGATGAAAGTGGCCGGAGACAGACAAGAGGATGAGGATTCTCGGCGCCGGTGAGATGGGATGGGGAGGTGGCCGGATGGGCCGAAACATGTGCCACGAGCGTGCACGAATAGGAATTCTGCAGTTCTTTTTTGACTTTAATATTTTTTTGAGTGCTAAGTTTCAAAAATGACAAGTAAAAAAGAAGAGGCGGGGAGAAAAAGAGAGATGGGGGTCAATGTGGCGGTGAACAGAATGAACAATGTCATGGCTTACATCATTTCAAAATACCAAACTGCATTTCTTAAGAATAGATATATAATCGAGGGAGTGGTTATTCTTCATGAGATATTGAATACACTTCATCTAAAAAAACAAAGTGGGATTTTTTAAAGTTGACTTTGAGAAAGCTTATGATAAAGTTGATTGGGTCTTTATTTATAGGATGCTCAAATCAAAAGGTTTCCCTGATCAATGGTGTGACTGGACAATGGAAGTGATTAAAGGTGGTAGAGTGGCTATTAAAGTAAATGACCAGGTTGGTCCTTTTTTCCAAACTCACAAAGGGCTTAGACAGGGTGATCTATTATCTCCACTGCTGTTTAATTTGGCAGCGGAAGCACTCACTTTGTTAGTGCAAAGAGCAGAAAATAATTCCCTGATAAAAGGTCTAGGAGTTAGTGAGAACACCAAGGTCACAATTCTGCAATATACAGATGACTCATTATTCCTTTTACCAGATAATATGGAGTATGCTAGAAACTTAAAATACATTCTATGTCTCTCTGAGCAACTCTCTGGACTCAAAATAAACTTTAACAGAAGTGAGGTTTTCTGTATTGGAGAGGCAAAGGAAAAATAGGGGTTGTATAGCCAATTGTTTATGTTGGGCTAGGTCCATTTAAATCCCGAGGCCCATATTTATTGGAGGTGGTTAATGATTAGTCTCACATTAGAAGTTAAGAGGGTTTTACACTTACTTAAATATATGAACTAATTGTATACTAATTGAGAGGTTAAGGAGGAGTCACAGGAACCACGCGTGTGCTCGCCTCCTCGCCGAGATGGGGCGTGGCAGGGCGTGATGTGGTCCTTGGTCCTTGGTGCGACACCGTTTTTTTAGTCATCAACAGTCATCATTGGGATGAATATTACAGTGACCAATGGGTGAATAACACCATCAATTGAGCAACCATTGATGAGGTATAAACCCTGGAATATTCCCTGTCATTGATCTGCCATTGATGAGCTTCAAAGGTGTCCAGGTTCATCCCCCTGTTCACACCATTCAGCTATAAAAGGAGACCCCCTCCTCCTCCTCCTCAAAACACACTAGAGCAAGCAAGCTCCTCCCACTCCTCTCTTCTGTTTTCTGCTGCACTCTGTCTACAACCCCATCACTAGCACTGTGTGCACATTGCTGATGAGAGCAGAGCCTCTGAAACCTCATTTTTCATTAAGATCCTGCTCGGGATAGACAGGCGATAAGGTTTTTGGAGATCGTTGAACGCGACTGCCCGCACCCTAAACATCTACGTTGACTATATCCTGGTGGCCATTCGTTGTTGTACGACTATATCTCGGTGCTCGTTCGCTGTGTACGTCTACACCGACTACGTCCTGGTGACCAAACTGCACTACAACAATCTTCACTGCAACGAACTTGTACGGCTACATCGACAAGACATCTAGCATGTCTAACCCAAGTGGTAATGATGTTCAAACTACCAACGCGACTAATGCCTCAGGCAGTACAAGTGTAACCCCCGCGTACATTCTAAAACTTTATTGTTGCATATTGTTTATGTTTAAATTTATGTTAAAAATGAACACATATGCATATTCTGTTTCATTCACTATAATCATAAAATATTGCTTATTTACCTGATTAAATTTGGAATTAAAATATACTGAAATAGGCCTATAAATCTAACAGTTTACATGTAACATAGGCGATTTGCCTATGAAATATTTAGGGGTCCCTATTGACAAAAAAGAATTCCAAAAAAAGAGTGGAAGAATGCTGAAAACAAAATGAAGCATAAATTGTGCTGTTGGCAAGGCAGAATCCAATCAATTGGAGGGAGATTGATTCTTATCAATTCTAGCCTCAGCAATGTCCCCTTATACATGCTTTCTTTTTAAAGACTGTCTCAAGGTGTAAGGGAAAGGGTGGACTATTTTAGAAGGAGATTCTTTTGGCAAAAAGACCAAGGCATAAGAAAATATCACCTAGTGCAGTGGCCTGTGGTCTGTTCCCCAAGAGATCAAGGGGGTTTGGGCATTTTAGATCTAGAAATCATAAACAAAGCTTTGTTGGGTAAATGGTTATGGAATTTGGAATGTGAAGAAGGTTGGTGGCAGGAAATTCTTACATGAAAATATTTATATAACAAAATTTTTTCCTTGGTGAATTTCAAACCTGGAAATTCACATTTTTGGCATGGGTTGATGAAAATAAAAGAAGAATTCTACAAATACTGCTAAAAAAGTGGAAGATGGGAAAACACCCTTTTCTGGGAGGATAACTGGCTCGAAGGTAGGCCCCTGAATTTGCAGTTTCCATTACTGTACAACATCACCTTCATAAAATATATTACTTTGGCAAAGTTAAAACAAAAAGGATGGGAGGTTACAAATTTCAGGAGGTCCTTACATAGTGAAAAACTAAGAGATTGGAACAAAATAAAACAAAGTTGTGACAAAGTTCAGCTGCAGGAAGGCTGCAAAGATAGACACTGGTGGGACTTGACAACAAAATGAAGCATACACTGTTAAATCTTTCTACAAAGCTCCTAAATTGGAACATGTTGGGTTTCCTTAAAATATCTACAAAATTAAGATCCCAAGGTTTTTCTTTGGTTGGTATAAAAAATAGAATCTTAACCAAGGATAACCTTTATAAAAGGGGTTGGGGCAAAGGTGATAAAAGTTGTCAATTTTATGATAAAGAGAAATCCATTCAACATTTGTTCTTTTGATTGCCCGACAGCTAAGTTGATCCCATTGGCGGACCTAGGATTTTAGGTTTGGGTGGGCCGATGACGATAATGGCGAGGCAAGGTCAATGAGGGTGGTTCGAGTCGAAAAAAATTAACATGTCACATATATAATGGTCAATATATATATATATATATAATTTACTAAAAGACACTAACAAGGAGTATATAAAACTAAATTTGATAAAAAAACTAAATTTGATAAAAAACTAACTTGATCTTGGCTGCAGACTATGGTTTCTTGTTAGTTCTGCACTTTTTTATGACCATAAATTATTTATTAGAACATCACCAACAGTCCATCCAAATTTTATTTTTCAATTTAAATGGATAGAGGATCACCCATCTAAATAGAGTATTCATATCTCTTCTATCTACAGCAAATCATTCAAATCTTCCACCCAAACATAAATTTTAAAATTTATGTGAGAGTACTCTTCATTTGGGTGATAGGAGAATCCCTTCCATCTGGGTGACCAGAAATCCAATTTGGATGGATGATAGTTTGGGTTGTTTGCTGGACCATGTTTTTCATCAAAAACACCCAAATTTAGTATAGAGCATCATTTAGATGAGCTATTGGTGATGCTCTTATATTCTCTTCATCCACTTTTAAAAAAATATCGCGCTTAGTAAATATGACTAGACAATCATCGGTGAGACATCTTCCATAGAGAAAAATTACGCAGGACGGGAGGGGGTCCGGATGGGCCACCTTTTGGGTGGGCCAGGGCCCACCCGGACCACCGTGTAGGTCCGCCAATGGCTGATCCGAAATGTTCTGATCTGTGCCCTTAATCTAAAACCAGTCTTGAACAAGAATCATATGTTTAGATAATGGTTGTTCAGTTTTAACAAAGATATCAATTGTGTTTAGGGGGCTGCAGTTCTTTGGGTCATTTGAAAGTTAGAAACAAAGCTTATTTTCAAAAAAAATTGTCTAATGATCCCACTCTTGCCACGTGATTGAATCTTGGGCTAATTTGCAAAAATTGGAGGCAACTCAAGGATGGTTGTCGTCGGGTGCCAAACTTATAAAACAGATAGCAAATGATGTATTCAGTTCAGGAATAGATGGTGAGTTTGCACAACGCACCTTGAGTAATGAAGCATGGTGGTCGAAGTTTGTATGATTTTGATTCTTCCCTCGGATGTTGTGTTGACGTCTTCATGTCATTGGTTTTTTGTTAAATATTTTTCTTTATTTAAATCCGATTGATAGTTGGGTTGTGTGTAGCAGCATTATGGCTGTTTGTTGGAAAATTTATCGCTCCTCATCTTGACGAGTCTTTTGGCTTTGTTTCTTCTAGGCTGTTTTTTTCCTGGGAGATGTAAAAGAAACTGTAGTTTTTTTATTTCTGGTGATGAAAATGAGGGTTTCAAAGCCCTTGATAAAAAATATATATGGCGGTGTCCCGTACTCGGAGCCTCAGAAAAGAACAAAAAAAAAACACGAAGGCAACGGCTCTCTGGACGGGGTGGGGTCGTCTTCCTCCTCTGCCGCTCCTCCTCTCGACTCGACTCGATTCGACTCCCCAAATCAAGCGAAGGTGGTCAAAACCCTAGTCAAACCTCACCAATTCGTTCCCAATCTCCGCAGATCCCCTTCCCTACGCGGATTGGAGTCCGGGACCGGGCTCCATGAATCACAATGCCGCCGGCCCCGGCCCCGGCCCCGGCGATCTGCCGTCGAGCCGATGCCCCAAGCACCCCTCGCAGCCCCCCTTCACCGGATTCTGCTCCGCCTGCCTGCTCGAGAGGCTCTCCACTGCGCGCTTCCCTTCCCCGTCCCCAATAGCCGCAGCCGCAGAGATCTCCACCGAAATCCCTCAGCCAAGGGTTCGGACTACGCTCCTCTACCTCTTCCAGCTCGACGACGACGACGACATGGCGCCTCCTACTGTCGGCGAGCAAGGGAAAGGCGTCTCGGACCAAGTGCAGCAAGTCCGGGGGGACCAAGACGACGAGCAAGGGCAAGGTCGCCAACTGCAGCGCAAGCGCTCCCTCCGTCAATCCTGCGAGTGGATCGTCTGCTGCGACACCACTGCCGACTCCCGCCAGTCATGGGACGGCTCAGCCTCAGCCGGCGCGCCCAATGCTCTGCTCTCCAACCCCATCATCAGGGGCTTCGTCACCAGGCCTGCCCAGATGCTCAGGAGATCCCTGTCAGAGTCTTGGAGGCACGCCCGGGGCGACGCAGCTCGCGCCGCCATCCCAATCAACGGCGGTGGTAGCCGCTCGGTCTCTTCTGCTGGGATGGACTCTGAGATATCCTTGGGGGATTCTATCCATGCTGATACGCACAATGCAGCCCCACGTCAGTCGTCTTTGTTGAAGAGGCTCTACCGCCTCGGCCGGAGTCGCAGTGTTCACTGCTCCTCACCTCAGATTAGGAGCATCGATACAGGGACGCTGCGATTCCATCTTACTCCTCTGAGAAGAAGCAGCAGCAGCAGCAGCAGCAGGCGGAGCATTGCAAACAAGATCCAAGGGAGGCGCCTCAACCTCTTCGCCCGTGGCAACTTCTTTGCTAACCAAAGACAACAACGATAGTCTCACTCCATATATTCTACATGAGTGACCGAGCCCTGCATACCTGCTGGAGGACATACGTTTCTTTACAAACAGTAGTATGTCCTAACCCTGTACATGGTTTACACAGCCTCACTTCTCATGCGCGCTACCTGGACCAGCAAAGATTGGTGTCAATCACCCTGCACCAAGTCGCTAAAAGCTGTACGACATGTTTATATCATCATCATCATCATCAAGTGTGAGTCCCTGTCCCCCTATATTCCACCGTTGATGACAATGTTCGAGTTACCATGTTTGACAACGCCAGCTACACTGTTTGCATTCGGTTCAGTAATTATTGGAAATTGTAAAATAGCATGTTCCTTGATAACTGATAGCGCTAATGATTTGTCTCATTTTTTGTACTATGTATGTTACTGTTACAGAATAAGTTCCTGAACTTCGATATCAAAATTACTAAAATATCAGCTATGACTAGCTGGCTATGTTCATTCTTCTCTGTGACAACTCAAAATAAACTCAGTTGGAATGTACCAAGTGATTATCCCTTCTCTTCTAACAGTTGATTATGGATGGTGTTTCCAAGCTGATATTCATGCTATCTGTGCCAGCTTATCTTGGAGTTCACTCTCCTGAGATTTCATCTAACCTTCCATTGAAAAATATCAAACGTTGATGCATTTGAGTCACGCATGATCTTTTGAGTTATGACGTTACGACTTGCAACCAACAATTCTAGAACGGCTTTTCCATTTTAATGTCGTAATTTTAATGTTTACTTTGGTTAGAATTGCTGATTTAGAAATTTGGTGAGTTTCAGTTCATTATGAACTTTAGTGTGTTTCCGAACAATTCACTGTGACTAATTTTATGGCTGTGAGCAGATCCCATAGTAACCCAGTGAATATTTTTGTTCGTTCATGCTGTTGCTCATATATCTTCTTTGGTTTCGTTTGATTATACTATGAGGTATTAAAGTTGTTAGTTTGATATGCCTTGAGACTAGTTCATCAGCATGAGCCCAATTTGCAACAGCTATTCTTGTTCCAGTCAGTCACTCATGATACTATTACCTAATGTGGTCCTCTTGAACAGGCATGTGCCGGGATTTTTGACCTTATTATGCTTTTATTGGCACTGGATACATAGCTAATTCGTAGTACGTATTATGTAGCTGACTCGACATAGCCATGATTCATTCATGTTGATGGAGCCAGCATCAACATATTGCCACAAAACGGAATTGATGAACGCAGCAAATGGAACCTTCATGGATCCAATTAACCCTTTCTTTTTCACGGTTAGCGTTCTCACGTGAATCCAGCACATGAGTGATGGGAAGAATTAATGAATAAAAGCTCATAGCTTCCACTAGAAAATCTTAACTCGTTCCATCTGCTACTTGGTTTCAGGATAACTACAACCAGACACTAATAATATAAACACCAAAATAGTATCCAAAACTACACGAAAAATCACGGGTTATTGATTGCCTGGGATCAGAGCACGATAAGTCATGGTGGCCAAGTGCCTACTCCAACTGTGCTCTACAATCATATATAAGAGCTGAGCCCAGAAATACATCCCAAATCGTACAACATGCTGTTACGCCAAAAATACATTCGCCCCTCAAGTTTACATAACCCAGTTGGCAGTTGATTATATGAAAATCCTAATTCAAAGGCTATAACAACACCTCAATATTGACAAGGAATTCTGTCGACTGTCACCTATAGTCAGTTGAAGCCCTAGGTTTAACGCTGTTCGAGGAGTTGAGGTGCAGTGAAACAAATATCACTCCGATAACAACTATCAAGCAGCCCACAAGCGTGCTGAAGAAAAGAGCCCCAGGATGTCTTGTCTGCACAAACCCATAGACTCCCCCCGATGTTACCAGAATAATATCAGTTAAACCATCACCAGAGAAATCTTCAAGAACCAGCGCATGGGTTGGAGGTGCAGGGAGTTCAATGGATGCCAATATACCACCAGAAGGAGAAATCACCACAGCCTCCAGATCACCACCCGCGATGATTACTTGTTTTGGGTCATAGGCTCGCAGAGAGAAAGCCTTCAAAGTTGGAACTACAATGTTTTCCATCATCCCTGACGGAGACGGAAGGTTGGACCATGTTGCACCTGTTGACAGTTGCCATCTCCATATTGCATCATGACCAAGTAGACCTGGAGAGTACGAGGTCACCTACAATAATAAAGAAAGTCAGTGTATTGCAGATACCAAAAGGAAGGTATGAAAAGAAATGCACATGTGGAGCAACCATGTATAACTATCACTAGTGATGGGAATTCTCAAGGAAAAAATATTGAAGGAAGTGCTGACCTCCCCACGACTTGTAAGAAAGATGATATCCCCGTGGCTTCCCCGCCTGTGTTTATGACCATCATCTCTTTCGAGCAGAATAGGAGTCGCCACCTCTAAACCAGTAGGATCAAATGTCCTCCCAAAACTTCTTGAAAAGTCACCATGATGAAACAAATTGAAATTGTTGTAATGGCAGATAGAAACATTAAAAAGTTGCTCCCGCACTGGCACACCAGATGTAGCAACCGCCCAACAAGGTTTCAGCACTTCCATTGAACCACTAACAACTGTTTGCTCAATGCCGTTTGCACCAACAACCTACAGAAGACATTATCACTCAGTTTTACACTGGAAAATAGCAATAAGTAGGGTACCAGTGAAGCTAATAAAGAAAACAACTACAAGAAATTTGCGTGCACATTTGAAAGCAAAGAAATATGATTACGGACTTCTGTGCCTGTCTATCTAATTCAGTAAATTAGTACACATATCCTGTGCTAAACATGCAAATATATTATTTATCGTAAAATAACAAGGGGGTGTTCTTGTTGTTCACATTTTTTTTGGTTGAGACAGTGCAGTCATTTATGAGAAAAGGCATATATATATAACTTTATTAAAAAGTATATACTAGTATGAAAAGATAGCAAAATATGTCAAACTAGTGAGAGAAAAAGAAAACATATCAGTAATTGATTAATTGAATAGAGTTCAATTTCTTCTAGAATGAACTAAGTGAAAATTCTGACACGTTTGGACTAAAGGTTTTCAACGGCTTGAGATGTGAAGTACACCATAACACCTCATGACTCAAGCAGCTAACTCATTTAATGGACTAATCGACACTTCCACAGTTCTCCTTAAAGATGCAGACAAAAATATACGAGGGGTATGAAGACTTGTATTCTAAATAGTGCAAATGAAAAGATAAATTGCAGCTCTAATCTCGACGCTCAACACACCTGAACATGGTCTAGAACCCCATCTCCATTAATATCTGCGTGAAGGCCTCCTTCTGTTAAATGAAGCTGGAAATAGAAACAATGTCAGAAAACAAAGTCAGAAGCTGTATGATTGTGTTACAGACATGTAAATTATGAACACACATGAATTATGATCTCCTTAGAAGGAAAATGATTGCTAACAATATATGCATAACATGTACATATTTAAGTGCAACATAGATTGATTTTAGTGATCATTCAGATAGCATTCAACAATATTTGCAGCCTGATGTCAGCCAGTGGACCGACCAGCCAATGCAAATTCTATTAAAAAAAACTAAATAAATTACAATGAACTAATTTGTCAAGCTTTGGCAGGAAGGTGAAAACACAGAGATCACTGAGATATATCTTGCGACCTTGCAAATTGTACGTCCAGAAGCTAGATGAACAGCCTCTATCCCTTCTTTTTCATGGGCAACAACAACATTAGGAACCCACCAAACTTGTGTATAGTTGGTGATTGTCGGAACATAAAGTGTCTTTTGTGACTGCAGTAGAGGAAAGATGTTATGTTTCATGATAAAGTAACATGATATATCTAAACAAAATTATGGTGTGAGACCACTGTGATTGTGTTGGACAAAAATAGAATTATGATGCAACAAAGAAATGACATGCAATATAATATGACTGAATGCCAAGAATTGGAGGACTGCACTATGCACATAAAAGATATCAGATGCTTAAAGAATTCTCGAGTGAGTGTTTAGATTGTTATGCATTAGATCAATAATCAGAGGCAACAATTTTAATAGTAAGGGCCAAACTCGCATAAGCATGAAGTACACCAACATGGAATGCTATAAACAAAGTACTCCATCATCAAGCTAATTGACATCACCTACTTACCTTACACAATTGAGCCAGGAATTACATATGCCAATCAAAAAAGAATAGAGACACTACTAAAGTACTAGAGATCACAGATCATTGAAGAAAGTAAATCCAATCACCAATCTAATCTTATCTCATATCTTCTACTCTTTAAAATAGGGAGTTGGGGGTGATGGTATATTCTACACCCACCGCCACTCCCGATATTTTGTGGGTGCAAATACATAAACATGTCATTTGATGACTCTAATAGAACAATAATACATCTTTGCTTATGAGTATACATAGTGCACGTTCTAAACAGCTAATGTGAGATATGTCGTGCCAGGCCTCCAAAAAAGTACAATTTCTCCTAAAACTTTCTATATCTCCAAAAAAGTACATTTTCTAAGCTATTCGTTATAATATCCAATTCATCCAAAAATGAGCAGTTTTACCCATAAACTATACAATCAACCAGTTAGAATGCGCCATAGTCTCATAATCATGTAGATAAGTAGATCTGGGTAACCATTGTGAAGCACAGACATGATGTTAGTAACAAATACGCACGAGCCATGAACTCATTAGGCAAGTATATTTGGTTCAAAACTGACAGTTCTTACTTATCTAGAATATAGTTGTAGGCATACAATTTAATTAATATTAATGTCAGGACACAGTAAATGGACCAGAAAGTATACGGGGTCTTCAAGACAAACACACTTGCAGCTAAAATGAGACACATTTTGAAATGAGAGCAAGGCAGGCCCTACTGGGCAAATCTTCACCCATTTCCTAACGGGTGAACACCAAATCCACTCTTAAGAACCCTCGCCTGCCCCTGCCATCTTCGCTTTTTCCTTCTACCCCAACCACCTACAATGTCATCTTGGCCTGGTAACTGCCAGCACCACTGCCTCCTCCACTTATCTGCCTCATTTCCAATCTTATCCTCTTGCCTCACCTCCTCCATCTTGAGTAGCTCTGTGCACCATCACGAGCACTCCTGCTCCTGGTACTTACATTGGCCCCTGCATGTTACCACAGCCCGCTTCACATAACTCCCCTCCCCCTCCCCAAAACCCCCAACTCAAAAAGAAGCACACAGATGACATGCTAGTACACATGAACTATGTCTATATGTGTTTCTGTGCGCGCACATTATACCTTCTTGATTTTATTTGAATTAGCCATATCCGCAGCTTTCCCAATCACATTTGCTAACCTATTGGAAACATCCTTTCCAGGTGGATTGTGTTCATTGGGCTTGTGCACGTTATTTACAACAGCTTTTCCAGGTGTTTTCTTCAGTGCCTTCCTTTTATGCCTCCTAAAATGGGCAAGTTGCAGAGAAGTATCCTCTCTCCTATCCTGAAAAGGAAAAGAAATTTCAATCTGAGTTGACCAGCCCAAAAAATTAAATTAGAGAAATATGAGACAGCAGGTGTCTAATATCTATTCTTACCCAATGATGAGGCATGACCCCAAGAACTGATTCCCTGAATTCCCGACATTCGAACTGAAATTATATATGCCATGTTAGCTGTAATGAGATAATTTACCACACAAACAACTGTGTAGCATCTTGTGGTAAAATAACAGCACATTTGACATTGATATCCAAATAAAAAACAATATATGGCAGCAAAATTTGATATTTACCAATCCACTAAAATTTGGTCAAAGATTTTTAGACTAGGTCACCTCCCAACTCCAAACACTATTGGTCCATCAATCAGAAAAACATTATTATTATTAGCAGCAGTTGCAGCAGCAGCATGCCGAGAATGAGTAGGGAATTCAAGCAAAAGTGGCTACAGACGCTAACAAAGAACAAACAGACTTGAAAATATATTCCTGTAGAACACAAGCAAATCATGCTGGTGGACATAAGAGGGAATGTTGAATATGCCCAAGAGTCAAGACATCCACCTATACTGGCTGAAGATGATTGACATCATGATAATTGAACCACTCTAACAAAGAACAAGTATCAACAGCAACAAAACACTTGCTCAGATTTCACTATGTAACTGTGCCTTCTGTTAGCACATATTTCATTATGATAGACAAAATTCTCACCTGACCAGGATGACGACTATTCAGGGCATGAGCATCAAGCTTGTAATTGTGTTGTGGTATCAGCACTGAAGCATCGGATGGTTGTGATGGGATATTCTGTTTTGTCAAAACACAAACACATGAATAATGTAATGCAAGCTACATAGCCATTCCAAGCTATTCATGGCCTGTGCATGCTAACGGATGACACAAAATGCACAAAAGTGGCAACAAACTTGTAATAAACAGTATGTACTATAAAGTAAAAGTCATGGACTACAGGATGGGCGCACCTCATGCTTCCGGCTCCATCTTAATTCACCAGTGCGACCAGCAAAAGCATAAAGGGCAAAATGGCGCAGGTCTGTGATGCCTGTCTCAGAAGCCTGCATGACATCAAAGTGCAACAGCAGCACAAGGTAGACCTTCATCAAGGATACAACATCGTGCTCTGGTTGTTTTCTCAATATAAAATATTTCCCACTGTTTTATTCTCCCATGGGGCACAGAGAATATAAACTAACAGATAAGCTTACAAAGACAAGAAGATAACCTGCTTCTCACTGGCGCTTCTACGGCGCTCTTCCCTTTTGTGTTCCGACACCATAAATTCATCCAAAAGCTCTGCTGACTGCAAACAAGTTACTACCATAAGTTAACATATTCAAGCCGAAGGAGGAAGTTTGAAAAGCAGATGTTTATTATCAGTAAGGATTCAACAAGATGGTCAAGAATTATATGATAGAATTAGAATTTTGAAGTTTCTATAATTAACTTTGTAGAAATGTAGCAAAAAATAAAGGCATTCACACACAAATCAGCAGTATTATAAAAGAATGAATCCTACTGCAAAGGAGGAAAACAATTTTGCCCTGCCTTGCCTGAATTACAAACGAGGGATGATCTAATTGCTGGTAGCCACCAGTTATTCTGGAATGTGATTTGGCAAACCAATAGGGTTATGAATGGAGCTATGTGTTTCACATGATCTCTTTTTTCCAACATGTAGATGAAGAATAGTGTGTACTTTAAGTAATAAAGAGGAAAAGTAAGCATAAGTTAAGTAAAATGGTTGGGAGTGATACATACATGATGTTGCATTTCCATCCTTCCTCCGATGATGACCAAGCCTGCATCCCCATGCTTGAGAGTGTAGTTGGTTATGGAAATGGCAGCCTCGCGATGGTGGGCAGCGTGGGGGAAATCGTCCTGGAGATTAACCTCCCAAAGCTTGTTGAGGTTGTGGTCGAAGCACATGACGGACCAGCCGGAGGTGACAACGACGAGTAGCTGCTTGGAGGGGGAGGGGGAGTGAGCGTAGTGGCGGTCGACGGTGCCAACAGCCATGGCGACGGGGCGCCTTCCGGAGGAGACGCGGACGTTGGAAGGGAGCAGAGAGACGTCAGCCATGAGGCGGGCGTCGTGGAAGGAGGCATCGTTGGGGGAGGGCCTGGCGTGGGGCTGGAGGACCTGGATCTTGGCGTCGTGGGTGGGGATGAGGACCTCGGGTTTGCCATCGCCGTTGAGGTCGGCGACTAGGGGAGAGGGGAGGCGGTCGGCCTCATGCTTGATGGGGTAGTCGGCATCGGAGAGGTGGTACCAAGCCTCGCGGAAGGAGAGGTCGCCGTCGTGCTGTGGCCGGCCGCAGATGGATCAAGCGGTTAGGGTTTGGTTGGTAGTGCGGGGGAGGGGGAAGACGATCCCAAGGAAGGAAGGAAGGAAGGAAGGGAGAAGAAGCTAGGTAGTGACTGACCTGGAGCGAGAAGAAGACGGCGAAGGCCGCGAGGAGGAGGATGCCCAGATCCCGCTTCCGCATCTCCGACTCCCACCACTACCCTCGCCGGCTGCGCGCGGCTACCTCGGCTACCTCCAGAAGAGAGAGCTCGCTGCGCTGCTGCCCCGAGCAGAGGACGACGGGGCCTATACCTGCCCAAACGAGCGGCCCGGCCCAGCACGGCATGCAATACCGTCCGTTAGACATGGCTCCTGCAGCGAGTCATGCTGTGTTGGTTCATGTGTCATCCCCAGTCTAAGCGTGACCTAAGGGGAGGTCATGTTGTGCCGTGCCGACATAGGTCCGTCAATGGCACAGTCGGCCCGTTTGAAATTTTCTTTTTCCCTTGAGATTTTTTTAGCGTCAGCGAGCGAGCGGCGTGGCCGTCGTCAGTCGTCACAGCCCCGGCACCCTTGCCCCGCGCCAGCGTCGACGTGGGACTACCATCGTCGTCGTCCGCCCTCCTCTCGTCATTGTCATCATCATCCGTCCTCCTGTCGTTGCCGCCTCCCGCCAACAGCGAGGCCCTCCCTCGCCCATCCCCCTCATGCCGTTTTCTGCCCCCACCCGCCACCACCGTGGAGCTCAGCGGGGCAACGTGGAGAAGCTTGACGACGTGGTCAAGCTCGTAGAGATAGATGGCGACAACCACGGGGGGAGGAAGGCGGAGCCATCGGATACAGCTGCGAGCTCACTGTCCCTCCCTATCTCACGTAGACCGGGTGACGTGGAGCTCGGCAGGGCGGCATGGGAGAGCACGATCTCCCCTGTCCTCCACCCCATCACCCACACCGGACGCCGCATCGTGCTAGAGGACGGGTCATTGTACGCGGATATGGGTGAAGCGCCATGGGTCATCGTCAGGATAGAAGCGGAGGTTGGTGCGATCGGCGCTGCAATGGTGGGCGTGGGTTTGGTTGGCGAACACGTGGCCCACTCGCCCCTCCCTCCTCCCGTGTCGTGTCGTGCCGGCTGACAAGCTGAGGCGTCGACTCATACACGACACGAACAAACGGGTCGTGCGGCACGGCTCACGGGCGACGTGCCGTGTCGTACCGAGCAAAGCTACTGTACTATTGTGTTTGGGTCGGCCCGGCTTGATACGACATATTTGGCCAGCTATATCTGGGCTGGACTGGACACTGACATCAAATCGTTCTAGCCTATATGGGCCAGAATCCAGGGTCATATTTTGTTTGGATGGGCCACATGTATGGGCCGAAATTTCTTTGTGTCCGTCCTTGACTTGTGAATTTCATTTTTAATTTTATTTTTTAAGATTTACAAAAATAATTTTTGGTTTCGAAAATTTGCAATTCTAGTCGTCTCTCGTCCTCTCGAAGGGCGAGATTTAAAATCGCCCTTCTAGAGGACGTTTTTCGACGTGCGACGGCCGTTGGGCCGCCCGCCGCGTCGTTGTTCTTGTTGCAAAAAGCCCTTCCCGCCTCCGGAAGGCGATTTTTAACTGTAGCATTGACTTTTTTTGTAGGCGGCCCTTTTCGCCCTCCGGAAGGACGTTTTTAACCGTAGCACCAGGGGCCGCCTGTAAAAAATCTTAAAATCGCCTTTCCGAGAGCGGGAAGGGCTTTTTTAAAAAAAATCAACGACGCGGCGACAATGTCCAACGGCCGTCGCACGTCGAAAACGCCCTCGAAAGGGCGATTTTTAAATTTCGCTTTAGAGGACGGGAGACGACTAGAATTGCAAATTTTCAAAATCAAAAATCATTTTTGTAAATCTTTAAAAAATAAAATTAAAAATGCTAAAAATTTCTTTGTTATCATGCTCATGCACATGCACGAACACGGGCGCACGACGCGGCTACTCAAATCGGCAAAAGGAAATTTCATCATAAACACACAGATTAGATTCATCCAACCACCGAATGAACTGGAGTAATAAAAATTCGATTTAATTAGTGTGAGTGAGTGAGTGACAGACCAATGGTGAACAAAAGATCTCGTAACCAAAATCCCATATTTTGGGAGAGAGGAGATAGAGAGAGCACGGCCAAAACTCAAAAGCCAAGCAAAACATGAATTAATTAAATACGTACATGACGATAGTACACTGTTTAATTACACAGGACAATACATAAATACTCTACTGTATTATGGTAGTATATGTACAAGAACCAGCGCTAGTAATTAATTAACTTCATGAGGATCATTAATTCCTCTCGTTCCTAGAGAGGAGAGAGAGAGAAACAAAAAAAAAGTTGGTGATTAAAATCCTGATTATTCCTCCATGCATGAGGCATGAGCATGAGCATCCATCGGTTTGGTTTGGATGGATTACGCGACGGCGGTGGAGCAGCGGGAGCCCCCTTGGCCCTGGAGGACACCGACGATCGCGCTCGGCGTCGGCTGCAGCTCCACAACGGCGATGCAGTCGACGTTGAGCGCGTGCCGTCCGGTGACCCACGCCGCCACCTTCCAGCGGAGCTGCCCCTCCACGCGCAGCCTCAGCAGCGCCCGCCCTCCCGCCACAGCAGCCGCTGCCGGTGGCGACGACAGCGACGCGGAGAGCACGGCGTCGCCCTGCTGCGGCGGATGGTCGAAGGCCGGGAGCGGCGAGGGAGCGGTGAGAGGGAGTCCGGCGTAGGAGGCGCGAGCCTGGAGGCGGTCGTAGAGGGCGGCGGCGTGGGAGTTGGGGTTGCGGGCGGCGAAGGCGGCGTTGATGGCGACGACAGAGTCGTTGGCGGCGGCGGTGGTGGTGGTGGTGGTGGCGGCGAGCAGCGAGAAGCGCGGGGTGGAGGGGCGGAGGACGAGCCACAGGATGAGCGAGAGCGACGCCAGAGACACCACCGCGGAGGACGCCACGACCAGAGCGCGGCGGCGGGAGGCGTGGAGGGCGCGATGACGATGCTTGTAGGAGGAGGAGCAATCCCTAGGAGAGTCGTTGGGATCATCCGTGATGAGAGACATGTCGGCCGCGACTAGCTAGCTTAGCTTAATCAGTGGCACTTGCAGACTTGGATATTCTGACTGGGTACTGAGAGGAGATCGAAGCACGATAAGAATATATATAGGAGGATATCCAACCATAAAGAATTATTGCTTTCTTGCTTTGCTTGCTGCTGCATCAAGCTAGCTAGCTTAGCCATGCCATATTGCCATCCATCCATTTCGATTTCGAGCAGGCAGGCACCATCATAAGATGCTAAAGTTAATTACGACGTTGCCAACAATAGGAGACGCATGCATCCAGACAGTACATGCAGACAGATGCTAATAAGCTAGCTAGCTAGCTAGCTAGCTTGGCTTTAGAGGGAGTTATTAGCATTCAGTAGTGGAGAGATTAATTAGCTAGAGCCACTAACACTCTAGACACACGGGTAATAAAGGTCTTGAACGAAGCAATCATTCATACTTGAATGGAACTAACAGAGAGAAAGAAAAATGAAATCAAGAAAGCGATCGATCCCCTCTTCCTTTTTCATAAAGCAGTAACAGCTGATCGATACTTCTGGATTCTTTGGTTGTCAAATGGAGGGAGCATCAGTGACTGACGCAGACAGCCACTGATCATCATGAACAAAACAACAACAACAACAAACAGGCAAGCCGCCAACATATATATCGTCCACCATGCAGGAGATCATCAAACTGCACATCGATTTTTTTCTTTCTTTCTTTTAGATGAATCAGCTGCACGCACTGTTGTGCTAGTACGTCAATTACTATTAGGATGAGATGAACTAGCTAGCTAATACATAAACCAAAATTCCAAAGCATCCACGGTAAGTCTAGAAAATTAATGCTGCATCCACGAAAGGGGTTATTAATATGGTTGCGAAAAAAACTGGAAATTTTGTCCTCACTTTCTGTCCAAATTAAGCTGGTATTGTATAAATATATATACTAGCAGAAGATGATTGTTAATTTGTGAATCTCCATTGTCAACTTTATCTGAGGGGTTGCTGAAAAGTTCTGCCAAACTCTATGGTGGGCTCAGAAAGTTTTGGCAAAAGGAGCACAGGTGCTAACTGTCTACTACTCCTATCTATCTCCTTATCAAGTTGACAGATGGGGCAGGTAACTTGGAATTCTAGTGCCAAAGACTTTATTTGCTTATGTAATTATCCCTGTGAACGATAGTGTTCTCCTCTCATTGGAATATCATAGTATATTTTATTGCACAAACATACAGCCAGGTTTCAATTAATATAATAGCCTAAAACGCAACGGTACGTTCCAAAGGGAAAACAAATGCATATTTATCAACACTACCGAAGAAATGATTTTTGCTGCATTGTTCTAATAGAAATCGAGACTAAAAAAAGTTTTTAGTATCGATTAAAAATACAACGGTTCTCTATAATCTTTAGTTTTAGTTGGTAACAGATCATCTTTAGTCCCGGTTAGATTCCTGTCAGCATATGTCAGGACGCCCAGGTACACGACCGGGACTAAAGATCCTATCTTTTGTCCCGATTAATATTACCAGCCGGCATTAAAGATTTAAATGATATTTAGTGTCGGCTAGTAATACCAACCGGGACTAAAGTGAAGATACTTTTTATAATTCTTCTTCCTCCTCCAGGTTTCAAAGGTTTGCAGGAACAAGGGAGGTGTTGCCCAAATTATTTGTGAAATTGTTTTGGTGATAATACACAAATCTGAGGGATCTACAAAGTTAGTAACTTCATCCTCTTATGATCTATGCTTAGCATATTATTTTTATAGGTATATTTTTATACATTTTTATCTCTAAATGGATGCATGAAAAATGATAGAGAAAATGTGTTTGGCATATGAAAATTATTGTATTTCTTAAAATCCACAACTCCATCCTCTACTCTACTGTGTATGCTTAGCATATTATATTTGTAGGTATATTTATATACGCTTTTATCTCTAGAAAGGTTTATGAAAAATGATGAAAGAGAAACTTGTGGATAAAAATGTTATAAAATAGATGACAAAGGAAAAAAGCCCTCCCTCCTGCGCCAGCGCCCGCAAGGCCCTCCCGCCACCGACGCCCTTGATCCGAGCCTCCTGCAGCCTTGCCCTCCAGTCGGCTCCTTCCCGCCGTCGACGCCCTCGCCCTCCCTCGCGCCGATGCCCCCGGAGCCCTCCCGGCAAACTCGCGACCTCCGCATCGACGCCCTCCAAGATTTAGCTCCTTCCGCCATCGGCGCCCTCGCCTTCCCCGCGGCCCGGCGCTCCCTCGGTGCCCTCCCGCAACGACACCCTCTTGGCCAACGACCTCCAGGTCGGCGCCCAATCCAACCCTCCAGTACTCTCTGAGTACAAGAAAAAATTATCAGTCCACTACCAGTCCACTCATCCATATGGTTGTCAGTCCACTCTCTGAGTACAAGGTAAAATTTACTTGTGTTTAGACTTGTTCTAAATTCAATCTCAATATATAGTCAATAGACAAAATTGATGCCTACTGCTGCTACCGAAATGAGAAGATGTTAAATATACATGGCTGCCAGGCTGCTGCTGCTGCTACCGAAATATACATTGCTGAAATGAGTGTGTTGCTTTTAGGAATTTAGACTAAGATACCTGTGGATACCCGAAACCCGATGGACATCTCCGAACCCGGTGGGTGCCATCCCTACCATTCGTACATAATTTACACTCTTCTCATTGAATTAACATATTCGTATTTTTTTGGAAATGACGGACTTTGTGGATGAAGCAAGAACTCCTCCCGATGGATTTCATAAAGGCTATTCAAGAACAACTCATGAGATTATTATGGACAAGATTTGTTCTGATAGGAGAATTCCATGACGATGGACACATTATTTCTCAACGGAGGCATCCTCTTAGCTTCATATATTTGTAATATATGATAGAATATGAGAAATGACAAATATATACATATATTTGTAATATATTAAATACATGTATTTAGTTCCAATTGTACATAGGTAATACCCACAATTATATATACGTGATGCTATACACATATATGTATTTGTATACATACATTATATACATATATATATATATAAGTAAATGTTATTAAAAACACTTTAGTATCAGTTGGTTACTTCAACCGATAGTCACGCACGTCACATGGACGATAGTAAAGATAATCGTGCATGTCACATGGACGATTATCTACCGGTTGAAGTAACCAACCGATAGTAAAGATTATTTATAGTACCAGTCAGTTAAACTGAGACTAAAAATACCCACTTTTAATCCTGAAGTATGTGTCCTGATTGCATAACAAGATTAAAAAAGAATGTCAACCGGTACTAAACATCAGTCTCTACTACCATTGTAATTAGTCCAATAACAATTAACTATATAGCAAGCCGCCAAGTATTATTTAAACCCACCCATTGGGTTCATTGCATCTGAATATCTATATATCATACATAGTTGTCACAAAACCTTTGGATTTGTTTCATGCTTTGATCTCAACCATATCATATGTAATTACAACCCATATTGATATAAAGCTCAATATGCACATTGAAGCATGACAATGAAAAACTAATATTCATATATAACTAAGTGTCCCGTAGAATTGTAATTTTATATTGTTCATTTAAATATTACGAGTGTATGATTTGTAGATTATTTTCTTCGAGTTCTCTTTAAAGTATTTTCGAATTCCCGGCTGCAACACGCAAAGTATCCACTAATTGGGCTAGTTATTGTTACCAAAGCAAACTTCCATATTGAACCAGGCCACTGTCAAAATGTTCGCTTTGGACGGAGGTTTCTTCCTCTCCTCCTTCCCTTCGTGCTTTCCCAGTAGTTCATCTCCATCGGGCTTCGGCGCGTGGTGGCGTCCCTGCCACCAACCTCCCCAACTAAACCACCAGCTAGCTAACATAAGGATCGTTGATTTCAGGGAACTAATACCGTGCATCCCGACGCCATGGCCGTCCACCGGCGCAGCAACGGACGGAATTTTTCTGTTTCATTCGTTTATTTAATCTGACCATTTTCGTATTTTCAAAAAATTTAAAAACAAATCGAAAATAAAAATAACATTTTTCGTTTTTCAGAATTCTGTATTTAATCAAAATATTTTCGAATTTCAAACCCATCCATGTAAACCTATCTAAACAAAATCTACCCTATCATTCATCCGTTTCGAGTTCCGACCGTTTCCGTGCACCTATATATCCCAATTTTATTTTCGAACCCGTATTTTTCGAACGAAAACGACGTTTCCCCTAAACAATATAATAATATATATAATAATATAGAAAAAAATAAAAATTAAAATGAGTATATATAATAATATAGAAAAAAATAAAAATTAAAATGAGTTTTTTCTGTCCGTTTTCATCACTACTCGAGTGTGTTACATATTATAAATCATTTTAATATTTTAACCAATTTTTTAATTTAACTAAATTTATAAAAAATACAACAATATTTATAACATCAAATGTAATATTAAATATATTTTGATAATATATTTTGTTTTGTGTAAAAAATGTTACTATATCTTTATAAATTTGATTAATCTTAAAAATATTTGACTAAAAATCAAAACGATATGAAATGTATGAAATGGAGAGAAATAGAGAGAGTATAATTGATCATATCGTGCAACCCATACACAAGATAACACGAGCAACACAAACTAGACAAAAGAAGATAAACACGAGCACACGTAAGTAGTAAACACAAATACAGCCTCTTCTTTCATCAGCCGCCTACTAATCCACGCTATCCACCCAACAGTAACACGAAGCACAAATAGATAGATGAATGAATGATACAACTGTTAACCATCATATCTCCAAATCCTCCTCATTGTCGCATCTCTAAAAGATACTAGTAACATAGAGTTAACATCCCGATGAAAAGTATTTCTGCATATACATCCGCCGTAATACCACATGCACAAAAAAGAGTAACACCTAACAAGAGACCGTCCAACATGCTTTTTTGCTCATCACAGAACACTTGACACCATATTACCAAATAACAATTTCCTCACACCATCAGCTCACTCAAAATGTTCACTGGGACCCATTGAATTTTGCCATCATCTTTGCAATGATGGGGCCCACCTTGGGGTTGGCTTGGTGCCTCGCGAAGTTGGCAGGATTGTTCATCACTGAAAAAAATTAAACAGACGGTTAAACAACTGAAATTATATGCATGTGAACAGAACATTGTAAGTCTGTAACTTCTATGAACCATTTTAACCTAGCAAGTATGTATTGATAAAATTAACGGCAGCGTGGTTCTAAACTTCTAATGCCTTCGTGACTTAAACTCAAAAATGTCTAGGTTGCTTTTGTGTCATGCATGTTTTCTTTGGGCTTGGGCTGGTACCCAGATGCAAGGATAACATGCTCAACATATTAGACTATGCAAAACTGCCCTGAAGGCCTCAACTGTTAGAATTGCTTACCAATATAGGATACCATTGAACATAAGTAAAGTGCAGTAGACTCTGGTGAACAGGAATACTACCTCCACTCACAAAAGAATGTGGTTATGGGACCCTTGCAGTCAACACAAGTTAATCTTGAGTATAATTAGGTCTTGCACATAAAAAATAGAGTAAATTTTAGAAAACCCCATGTTTTATGGTCAAAGTTGCAGAAAACCACGTGCATTATTATGGCTTGTGGCACATAACCACAGTTTTTATGGTCTAAATGTTTCACAGAATCTCACCTTTATTCAAATCTAGATTAATTTCAGCATATTTGAAACAATATTTTTCAAAGTAGTGAAGAGTTAAACTATCAACCTTAGTCAAGAACACAATAATAAGAAAACCAAATACACATGCACAGGGGTGGGGTTTTTGTGAAACTTTAAAATCGTAATACCTGGGGTATAAGCCACCAGTCAAAATACCTATGGTTTTATGCAACTTTGACCATAAAACATGGGGTTTTGTGAAATTTAATCTAAAAAATATATAGCCAAGTTTGTCATAAAAATGCTTTCACAATATTACACTTCTGTAACTTTTTCTGTATTTATACAAAACAAATAAGTAGTTAAAGTTGTATTGTTAACTTTGCAAAGTTCAAAACAACGTTATTTTTTTACTAGAGGGATCAACAAAACTCGCAAATTGCAGAATTCTGTGTTGCAATGCTGTCATGGGCTGGAAATATATACTAACATAAGGAATAAGGGTAACATTAAACATAGAAAATCCAATGGCCTCTAGTGAACAGAATTTTCAAACTCACTGAACTTGAGAATTCAATTTAGAGTGGCAATACTATTTATGAGAAAACAAATAACATATGAACTATGCTCCTCTAATATCTTCAGATGAACTAATGCACACCCTCCATAACTCCTGACAAGCCACAAAAACCCCCAACTTACCTACCGTTGATTTGTATCCACATATTTCTTCTGACCACATCCCTTTCAGACTACACGAAGAAATGTCTAGTACATACAAACACCCACTCAATGGGAATTGTACAACCATTCAGTACTTCTTTGCCATCAGGGTTTTTAATAAAAAGATTGATGTTATCCAGAAACAGTACTACAAAGGGACTGGAACTTGAACACGTAAATCGCAAATAAGCCAATGTTAAAGCATACCATCTTGAAGAGCTGCCATAACCTCAGGGTCACCAAATGCTGCCATCAGATCAGGGTCCTGTTGAAGAGGGAAAAATCATTACATTTGTGTAATGACTGTCATCTCCAGGAACAAAATCAACAAGGTTAGCTAATTCTAATCACTTACATTCAGAATTTTACTCATATCAACATTCCCAGGAACACCACCAGGGAAGCCACCAGGCATTCCTCCTGGGAAGCCGCCTCCAGGCATCCCACCTGGGAAACCTCCACCAGGCATCCCTCCTGGGAAACCTCCACCAGGCATCCCTCCTGGGAAGCCCCTGGGAGATGCACCTCCGGATGAGCGACTTGATGATTGCTCCTTCCGCTTGGCCTTGTCATAAGCAGCCTGTAGAAAAATACACAAAACATTATCATAAGCAGTATCATTTGGGCCCGTTTGGTCTGAACCTGAAAAGGGGAACATGAGAGCCAAGAGAAAATTTGGCATAGCATATTTGGGGCAATCAAATTGACTGGCCAAGTTTTGGCCAAGTTTTGCTCTGAAAGTGAACTAGTGCCATGTGGTGCCTGCCTAGCCAAAATTTTGGGATCAAACCAAAGGGTGAACAGGAAAAATTTGGTCAAAGCATACCAAGTTTGTTAAAGTGGATAGCATGGGCATCAAACTAAACAGGAAGTACCTGTGCTTCTGCACGTCGACGGAACCGATCACGCTCAGCTCTCTTTTCTTCCCTCTCTTTTCGAAGCCGTTCATATTTCCTGCGATGTTCCATTATCTTGTGTGCATTAGGCTCCACCTGCAAGATTATCAGTGTCACATAAATTACATGAGCTTATTCATATGCAGAGGAAGAAAGCGTCCAAACAAAATTCAACCTTCTTGAGCACAGCATTGATCTCATCATCATAATCCATGTTCGATGCTGTGTGAAGATCATGAGCAGCTTCCTCCCATTTGCCAAGCATAGCATAAGCCATTCCACGAGTTTTGTAGCCTTTTGCAGAGTCTGGGTTAATCTACAGAATAAGGGCAGGTTAGGCAAAGAGCACCCAGGTGGCATAATCAATAATATAGATGCACTGTTAAGTGTTAACTCTAGGTGTATAATGAATAGTATAACGAATAGTATAACTGCACTGCTAAGTGTTAACCTTAGGTGGCCACCTAGCCCACCTAGGCTGTGCTGTACCATGCCTCAGCAAACACAGACTATGAATCAACATTGTAAAAAGAGTAATTCTGCCTATTGACTTCACATATAGTACATGCAAAAGTTCACTTCAGCAAGAAATAAATAGAGAAGGGCAGAGCTTTTCACCTCTAGAGCAGCATTTGCATCACGGATGGCAGCAACAGGTTTCTTCATTTTGATAAACACAGAAGCTGCACAAGCATACGAATTCCACAACTTGGTCAGTGCTTACTGTTAGAGTTGATCTCCTCCCGTTGGGCCCAACGGTCCAACGGGGATCCTTGACCGCGCCTGATCGGGGCGCCCAGCCTCCTCTGGCTGGTGGGCCCCTGTCGCCTGCGCCATATAAAAGGGGTGAGGGCCGGGGCGGCACACGACACGAAGTTCGCCGCCGCCACCAACCTCACCCACAAACCTTAGCCGATCTAAACTGTGGGGGGCGCAGTAGCGACGGGAAGCGCCACCACCACGCCCCGACGACTTTGACACCGACGCCGCACGCCCACGCACGACGACGATGGCCGATGGGCAACCCTCCTCTTCCCGTTCAACCGGTAACCCCAATCCGTCCCCTTGATGCATTATGCACGGTCTACACATGCTTTTCACAATCTATAGATGAACCCTATCTAGACCCGATGCCTAGTGATCCTAAGAGAACTAACACTTACACATGATATACGGTTAAGATGGATCGTATAGAGCACTGAGAGGCGACCTACCTCTAGTACCATACATGATAGCTGAGAGTGGATTGAGCAGTATTGCCTTGGTAAGATGCTCAATAGCTTCTTCCAGTTTCCCTGACAAGCAAATGCCCACATGGAATGGGGAATCAGATAGAAGCCAAGCCAAGTAGAATAAAATAAGGCCAAGGGAGGGGAGGGAATAGAGCACCTTCTGACATTGCTTCCATGGCCTTGCTTTTGGCCTCCTGTGAGGCATCACGATTTTCCTCGGTGACATCAATAGAAGGATCTCCCATCTGCCATAAACAATGTATGATTTGTGGGGCTGGAGATGGGAGATGGATAGAATAGAAGGGTAATATTACCTTTTGCGGAGGGTCCTGATGGTCAGATTCGACAATGTCTCCTTCAAGTTCAAGATCGGACTCGACGATGTCCTGGTCAAGCTCGTCCGGCTCCGGAGTGGCATCCCTCATGTTGAGATCGTCGTCGTCGTCGTCGTCGTCGTCGATGTCATCCATGGAGGACGGCTGCTGCAGGGATGATCTTATTATTACTGTTATGATGGCAGAAATGGGGGTAGAAGAGAAGAGAAGAGAAGAAGGGATCGGAGACCTTGGGTGGGCCCTTGGTGTTGGTGGTGAAGGCGGCGGCGGGGAGGTGGGCGCCCAGGCTCTCGAGGTAGTCGCGGAAGAAGGCGAGGTTGGGGTCGGCGAGGAGGGAGGGATCCTTCTTGCAGGCCTCCACGAAAGCGCGGAGCTCGCCAACGCGAGAAGCATCCATGGCTGCTGTTTCTCTCCTCTCCGTCCTTGCCTTGGTTAGGGTTTTCCGGTTTTGCTTGCGACTTGCGATGCGACTGAGATTTGTAGCGGGGGCGGGGGGAGGCTTGGCTTCCACTTCCAGAGCCTTCTTTTGACTGTCCCCACAGTCAGTCACATTATCGGGGGCCACCGTCCGATGCGCATCCAACGGCTAATAGCAGGCAGTGCGCATCCTCCTCCCGATCCGAATCCGACTCGCGTCGTCTCGTCTCTAGTCTCTCCCCACCCGGCCACCCCCAACGAAGGAAGGGAAGAAGGGAGGAAACCCTAAAATTCCCCTTCTCCTTCAGCTCACGATTCGATCCCTCACCTCCTCTCGCCGCCACGCCCGCGCCCGCGCCCGCGCCCGCGCCCCGCAAGCTGCCGATCTGTTCCTGCCTCACGCAGTCGCGCCTCGTCAAGACCCAGTCTTGTCCTCCCCCAGCCCAAGATCTGATTCGTTTCGATTCCGAGCTGAGCAGCAGCAGCAGGAGGAGCTGATCGATTGGGTGGTTGCTGATGGGCGGCGCATCCATGTTGGATGAGGAAGCGCGCTGGAACTGATCGCATTCGGGTCCCCGCCAGCAACCCCTCGCCGCCGCCGTCGCCGGAGGAACCTGCTGTGTCCATGCCGCATGTCGGGGCCCGCCGCTCCACGCGCGTCTTCGTGCCCAAGACGCCGAGGCCGCCTCAGCCTTCTGATCCTGCCAGGGTCCTCCGCTCCGGCAAGCGCCTTGCCTTCTCCGAATCCCCCGCCGATGCCCACTGGTTCCAGTGCAAGCCCAAGAATTGCTTCCACGTCCATGACCACCAACGCCAACATCACCAGGACCCCAAGCCGCCGCCTCTGCCGCACACAAGGTCCTTCGGGATCGTCTACAGCAGGAAGCGCCGTCGCCGCCTCCCCGAACCCAAGGAGGATTCCAGGTTTGCGATTGTCTTCACTAGGAAGAATAAGCGACCAAAGGTCGCCCCTTTTCGGCAGCACGCCCCGAACGACCTTGCCACCATTCCATGCTCCTCTTCCAGGGAGTTTGCCTCAAGGACTGGCTTCTTTGATTCTCATTTCTTGACCCTGGTGGATTGTATTCCCACTGATGCTGAGGCTGCCATGCTTATTGTCCTTGTGGATTCATCTTGCTCTGGGAGCACTCAGCAGTTGTTGCGCCTTCTCCTCCCTGTGCTGCGGTGGATGCGTTGCTGCCGACTGGGCAAGGTCCGAAACCTTGCCTCCTTTCTCTCCTCTGATGCTGTCGCCGCTGCGTTTGCATTGCGTGGGTTGCATTTTGTCCAGCTCCTGTGCCGGAGAGACGTAAGCCTTCTACAGACTTAAAGTGTGCCCAATTTAGTTCCTTGTACACCTGGTTAATGTGTATGCCTTTTCTTGCAGTGTGCATTGTCACGGAGGACTTTGATGCATTGTGGATGGTGTGAGCTTCATGGTGCCAAGGATTCTGAACCATTGTTGTCTGTCAATTTCTTGGCAGTACCTTCTTACTTCCAGATCTTGCACTTGTTAATAGCTCTCGAGTCTATGTATCTTCCAGCTGTGATTCGTCGGAGAATGCATTTAGTTGGTGGAGCTGAAGAAATTTATCCTCACACCCTGTTGGAGGAGGATTCTGAATCTCTGAGTACTGGGGATACTGAGCCCGCCATTGACCCATGCAACAGACTTTGCAGGGTGGCTCAAGATTATGTGCCCCTTGAAGAGATTGCAGGAGTGGTGGTCCATGGTCTCAGGCTAAAGAAGCATCAAAGGAAGAGAAGCTCTATGCGGCATCCCCGCAGTCGACGGCATCTTGCAGCAAGATTTCCTGACAAGGTAGTTGTAACGAAGCAGACTGATGTTGCTAGACAGACACAAGCGGATGCGCCATCCTTGGTTAGTCAGGAGCTTCCACTGGAGCCTGTCAAACTAAAAGCAGCACTGGAAATTTCTCTTGATTTGCTTGAAAACATGGATGACAGTGATGTTTCAACTCCTATAGGATCAAATGGGAAGCAAAAGAGGTCCTCTTTGAAAAGTCCCATTGAGCGCATGAATGAAAGGTTGGCTTTGGCTGAGGTTAGACAGAATATAGATTCTGTTCACTGCAGAGCAAACCTTTTAATTATTCAACCTGATAGGTGCTGGAGGGAAGAAGGCGCTGAAGTTATGCTGGAACAATTGGAACCAAATGAGTGGTATATAGCTGTGAAGATACATGGTGTCAATAGAATATCTCTGAAGCCTTCGGAGCATAGGTTTTATGTTGTTAACCGTTTCACCCATGCCTATATTTTGGCAGTTGATGATGGATTGAAGCTTGAGTTCCTTGATAAATGGGACTGGCTTTTGTTTAAGGAGTTGCAAATTGAGGGTCGGGAGCGCAATTCCCAGGGAAAGATGATACCAATTCCTGGTGTAAATGAGGTTTCTGATGACATGGGAGTGATTGTAACATATCCTTTTTCACGCCCTGTGCTAGACTATATCACAATGGCGGATGATGAGGTTGGGCGAGCTCTCTCGAGGGACTCCGTATATGATCTGGACTCTGAGGATGAACAGTGGCTCACTCAGTTGAATCGTTCAGATTCAGACAGAAAAAGTGCACATCTTAATCATATTTCTTATGAAGATTTTGAAAAGATAATTACCACGTTTGAAAAGGATGCTTTCAACAACCCTGAAGGAACTAGTGATTTGGATCAGATTCTTTCCAGATACCCTAATTTGGAAAAGGACCATAATGTCCTTGCCATGCATGAATATTGGATAAATAAGAGATATAAGAAAGGTGCACCACTGCTAAGGATATTGCAGGTATTTTTTGACTTTATCCCTTCCCTAAATCTTAATACAGAGCTGGAACCTTCACAAAGATTACCCTTTTATTGTCTGCATATCTTGAACTTTTGATTATATTTTCTAAATGTTAACCTTCTTGATCATAAGGGTGCAACACTAAGACGAGGACAACTGTCACAAAGATCTATTAAAAAAAGAAGATCTATCAAGAAACAAAGAAACCATGCTGGCCGTGGAAAGCCTGACATATGCTTGCAAGGTACTGATGCTTTCTTCTTGATGTATATCTTACTAGAGAATTGGGACCGCCATTGGCGTGGCCCTTCACTTAATTGAAGCAAGAAAACATCATAAAAGATTCAAGAAGCTTCTTTTCCATTTGTCGGAAGAGTGACCTCAATTGATTCTAACGTTGTAGTAGGAAGAATGATGTTGACTTCAGAAGCCACGTGAATCTTTTTTTTTCTTTCACATAAGAAACCACATCCTTCTATGCCTGAAATTATCAAGCACTCCTAATATTATATCTAATCCTACGTTTTAGCATCTGTAAGGTTGCAGTGTTAGTTTCCCTGCCTCTGGTGTATGACCAATTCTCCATATCAAGGTGCACAAAGTTGCTAAGTGGATGGCCATGGTATTTTAGCTACATACGATCCAGTTGGAAATAGTTGAGTATAAACATATGTATATAATTTCTTTGATAAGAATGGTTACAGAAAAATGCATACATAATTTGTATTAGTCGGGAAACTAACAAATCTATTTGAAATGATAACTTCTACTCCCTCCATCCAAAATTTATCCAGAAGTTGCTATATTTTGGGAAGGAGGTGGTAATAAATTTCTACTTCCCCCCTTCCCTCAGTAGATAGTACATATTCTTAATAAAATAGCACTAATTGTGGCATATTTAAACATAAACTTTAGAGAACATAGAATACTTGTTTTGTAATGTTATGTAAGGAACTCTAGTAAATGAAGCATGATGTATGTTCTATCATATTTTTGGTAATGAACCACTAGTAATTTTTGGGCCTACTTATGCACAAACGAAACAATGCTCCTATGAGGCCTAACAATAGAATACTTGCTCTTGTGAGGAGAGAGTCCTCAGTGAATTACTTTAGGACAGGTTACAATTAGCTATTCAACCAGTGCCTCAAACCCTTAATAAATGCTAATGTTCAGGGCACATAGCACTTATCATCAAAACTACCCTGTGGAATCCTGGGTAAACATGGCAATCACATCTACTTTACAATCCATCTGATTCAGATGAGATCAATCATCACAGCTTGTCGCCGCGACCACCTTCATCCTTTTCCAATACTTGCAGATTTATTCTTCACCTTGTCCCTCTCATCTGCTAGCTGATTCAACTCCTGTAGCAGCAGATCTGTGCAATCCTAGTTCACAAACAAGACAAACTGCAAAACAATCCAGAACATGCTTGATGAAAGCCCTGTAATTATCAAGAAACTAATTAACATTTATGACCATTGTTCCACTGGTACATTCATGCATGTTTGTGTACCATAACGTAGCATTTTTATCCCGACGTTGCAGACTAAATTCCTAACGAGGGAAAATAATCTTGTGTTGTCTTTTACTGGACATGTTGATGGACAGACAATGCTGCGGAAGAGGAGGCTTTGCGGAGAGTTGTGGAAGCCGAACGTGCTGCAACACAGGCAGGAGAAACAGCTGTTCGTCTGCGCAGTAGAGCTCAGTGTCTCATGGCAAATGCTGAGCTCGTGGTATACAAATCTGTTATGGCCCTCAGGATTGCTGAGGCTGCTAGGATATCTGACTCGTCACGGGATCTTGTTTTGACGGCCCTCGACTAGTGAAGAATGTGATGAGATATTCATTGATTTGTGTGAAGAGCATAGCCAATAGCTTGTTTTCCTCTTTTGCCGCATCATATTGGCTTTCGGATAAGCTGTGGGCTGTGGGTCTCTTTTTTCCTCCCCACCTGTTTTAAACTTTGTGAAGCCAATCTTTGTAGCGGATGCTTGAACTCAAGTGTAATCTCTTGTGTAAATGATAGTGGTTAGTTAGATTGTGTATCTTTTGTGTAGCCATGTTTTGAAAGAGATGAACAAATTAAAAGCAAAAAGAAAATCAGGAGGAAGGTAGGTAAAACGAGTCAACTGAATGTAGAGTAGTTTTCATGTGAGGTTCTTTATCTACCGTGCCTATAGTTCATCAATTGATGTTTACATTCTTCATCTTTCATACTTCATAGAACGGTTAGGATCATCTCGCACAGATCCAACATCTCAGATCGCTCCCTCCTCCTACACACCCCTCCCTTTCTGGTTTTCTATGCCCCCTGGCACTCCCTCTCCGCGGCTCCGCCCGTAATTTTCTATATTTTCTCCTTCCCGATTTTCCCCTCTCCCCTCCTCGACTCGTCGCCATCATGCGTTGCGCTCCCTCCCGCCTCCCGTCACCTCGCCTTGTCGCCCTAATCGCGCCCTACGTCGCTCACGAATCGCCGCCTTGCTCTCTGGAAACAGCGTTGCTAGCGCCGCCGCTCAAGGAACCTTGCTCACAAGGCCATACCTCCAGAGGTGGAGATGAAGTCATTCAATCTAGATCCCAAGGCGGATGTGAAGCCCTCAATCCATCTCTAACTCCGAGTCTCCGACCACCGACGCTTTATCAGCCGAGTCCGCTGCACATGTGGACGACTGCCGTTTCTTTGTCTCCATCTGGTGTGTGCACGCTTTATGTTGGTTAATTGCATATTTGTTACTGGATTGAACAGATATTGTGGATCTGCCAATAAAAAACTGTAATAGCAAATTTGCCATAAAAACAGTTTGAACCCAACATAGCTGTCACTGGACTAACAGCTTAGACTAACACCATTAGATGGTTGTTTCATGGAAATTAGGACAAGGATGTCCCTGCCCATGAAATTATAAAATTAACAGCATTTTGGCAATGAATAAAACAACATCTCAGGCAACAAGCAAGAACACAGTCAACTAGCATCATTTTGGCATGAACACGGTAGCATACAAACTAACTGACAACAGTTGGAGGTTCACATCATATGATTCATCCTCGCATCCAAAAGACAACTACATCCGACTAGTTCACACCTGCTGCTACCGCCTGTTGTAGCCGCCGCCGCCGCCGCCTGACGCAGCCACGCGCCGCAGCCCAACGCAGCCCTCCGTAGCCGACACGCCGCAGCTGTGCGCAGCCGATGCACAACCCTCCGCAGCCTGACGGAACCACCCGCCGCAGCCATCGCCCCAAGCTGCCCCTTGCCTTGCTGCTCAACTCTTCCATTGCCATCCACTACTCCAAAGTGACCGACTTTTGGTTGATTTGATCCTGATTTGAAAGAAGGGGTGAGAGGATTTGGGGTTCTAGGGTTCGTCATGGGAGAAAAGAGGAGAGGAGTTCGTTTCTGATGCAGTATAGTTGGGGGAGAAAGCGGATAAGGTCGAATCTGGCAATACTGTGTTGCCTTGTTCTTTTAATTTGATTTGATGAATTATTTTTGTCCTCTTACTTACTTGCACAAATTGAAACAGTGATGGCAATAATGTGCGCATACTATTTTCAGTGGCAAATTTGCAATTCATGATATTATAATGGTTATTTCGAGCTAGGGGTGAAAGTAGATACCTTTTCAACTTCAGATTGCTAAATATGGAGGCATGTTACGAAGCAGGATTTCTATGAAGGATGTGGTGAAAAAGGAGAATCGTTGTACCACATTGCATTCAAGTGCACCTTTGCACTCCAGTTCTGGCAAACAGCGAGAGAATTGACGGTATGCAAAATACCGCGCTTCATCCAGCAACCAACATGGATGTGTGACCTGTTGACTACGGATTGGTGTTCGGAGAGGGATGCTGTCCTAATTATCTGTGTGGTCTGGTCCTTGTGATCAGGACGTAATGCTCGCTGACATGGGAAGATCTCGTGGAGTGCGACGGCGGCGGTGAAGCACGTCGCACGACTCGCACCTATGGTGGAGGGTCTTATATGCTTGCGCACGCCAGAACGGCCTCAAACAGCAAGGCCAAGGTGTATTTGGCAACAGCGCGAGCATGAATGGTGTAAAGTTAATACTGATGCTTCATTTCAGGCAGCTGCGTTTTTTGGGAGCTGGTGGAGCAGTGTTGAGAGATGAAGGGGTGTGTTACTTGCTGCTACGACGAAGAGCCATATCTCTTGTTAATATGCTGTAGTCCGATATGGGCGAGCTCAGTGTTATGGCTGGTTTATGGCATGAAATCCGAGAGCTAAGTAGGAGTTTCAGGGGTTTTAAAGTGTCATTTGTGTACCGGGAGGGCAATGAGGTGTGCGCAGATTGCTGCCTCATCACGCCTGAATGAGTCTTGGTCTCACTCATTCCCTCAGTGTGTAGTGAGGGCAATTGAGTTGGATTGTATCAGTCACAACTCTTATTAATGAAGCTCTCGTGATTGTCTAAAAAAACACGGTAGAAACATGGAGGCTCGGTCGTTTGGGCCATTCCAACTTCCCAGTCCTTTGGAATATGTTCTTTTTGTTCACGATGCTTTTTCTTTTTACGATTACACTATAACAAACCTGAATTTATAAAAACTTGAAAAAATAATATAATGGAAATTCTCATTTATATTTATTGTGGTGAAATTTTATTTTTAATTGTTTTTGGATTTTCCATGCATCATTGCATTTTGCATACATGACTTAAATTTGAGAAAAAATATAATAATAATAATAATAATAATAATAATAAATCCAATTAGTTATAGCTCGATTTTGCATCTAAAAAGTGAAAACACCCCAAATTAATTCAAATTGAAATAAAAATAGGAAACATGTTTGAATTTTCAAAAATAAATTACACATGAGAAAGTCCTAGAAATTCACCAAATGGAGTTCATGACCACCCTAACTTCTAGTAAAATTGGCACAAATTTTTTTACCACTGTAGCTATCTCAGAAAATTTCCCAAACCTTCAGCTTTTCCTTTTCCTTCTCTTTCTTGTGGGCATTTCGTCGAACATCAGGCTTGCGAGGCGAAAGTCGTCGTCTCCAAGCTGGCCACGCCACCCCCGCCCACAAATCCTGCTGCAAGCTGAGCAAAGCCGACGTCGCCCCTGACTGATGCCCTGCCTCGACGTCGCGCCAGGCAAAGCCGGCCTCATCGCGCGCCTCGCCCAACCCGGAGCCACCGCCTCTCTGCCCACACCGAAGCGTGATGCAACGCAACGACCCTGACCACCTTTGGCTCCCCTGTACCTCCCTTTGCAAAGCCGACGCATGTCCGCCTGCGATTCCGTTCGACACCGCCTGCACGTGCAAGATGCCGAGCACGTCGCAACAACCACTGCCCGACGCCGCACTCCACCGATCTCCTTGCTCGCTCTATAAAACCCTACCCCGGCTCGTCAACCATCTCACACTCCTCTCTCGACCTTCCCAACCAAAGACCAAACCTAGAAGCCCACTCGATCGACGGGAATGGCCACGCCACCGTCGTGCCTCGCGCTGGTCGAATAGAGCACCGCCACACCCAAGCCAAGCGAACCGCCGCCCCGGTGAGCCTCATCCCTTCCCCTCGCGTCGGCAAGCTCCCAGAAACCCCCTGAGCCCATTCCCTCGGTTTATTGCAAGACCCCTCTGCCGGAGAGTCGTCGCCGCCATTCCCGTCGCATGCTGCCCTCGAGACCTCGCCGTCACACACCTCCAAGCCGCCTCCACCCGAATCAAGCACAGGGTAAGGCTCCCCGTAGTCCCTAGGTCCTTCCCTCTCCTTTAATCGAGCCGCCATTCATCGTAGCCCGCCGTCCACCGCCATCCCGAACCGATGCCATTGTCGGCCATGGCACCCGCCGCCTCCAGCTTTCCCCGGCCGCGTCGCCGCCTCTAGGAAGTGCACATGGACACCTCCTAGCCACCGCGACCTTCGCCCTAGCTGGCCCCACCACCACTCGCCGTTGACGAGCCAGTCTCGTGGCGCCGCGCGCTCGGCCTCCCCTTCGGGTTGATGGGAGGAAGAAGACAGGTACCCATTCATAAATAGCCAAAACTCTAGGGTTCGAAATATAAAAAGCCAATACACTTACAAGTGGGACACTGGACTTATGTGTAAATAATAAAAACCATAGGGTTTAAGTTATAAGTTGCCGAGGCACTGACATGTGGACCCCCTACCTTCCTAGTAGAAAAGAGTATTCTTCAAAGCACGCTTTAGTTCTTTAATAAAGGAAAATAATAAATCCAAGAAAAGTTTTTTTTATTATTTATGTACTAAACATACTAAAACTTTAGAAAATTATAGAAAATACATTTTAACTCCGTTTGAGGTGAACCAAATTTTGTTAGATTCATAATACTATACACTCAAACTTCGCGTTAAAATTTTACTAATTTAAATTTGAATAGTAACTTTCATATTTACCGTATTTTAAATCTTAGAGACACGATAACTTGCACATACAACATTGGATTTAGGTGTTTCTTTCTCTTAAATTTACATTAAATCACCCTCTATGCACTGAACATGTTCATGCATCATATTTTATCTTGGAGTTTTATTGGATGTTCATGTGAATGCACGTTTAAATTAAATAGAGGACGAATCGATTGTTGGGACCCAGAGATACTTGATGAACCAACTGAGCAAGGCAAGTCATATCCATTCCTCCTTCGATCATATTGAATCCTAATGGAGTTAAGAGAAAGTGCTTACAGGGATGACAGGAGCTGCTTCTCCTTCTGCCTCGACGTGATGGTTGCCCCTAGCCGATGGAGTTCGCTCACTAGATTCATGTGGGCAGTGCCGGAGAGCGAGGCGCTTCACAAAAAGAAAGAGAGACAAATTTGGTTTGACATCTGCTAACCGAAAATTGAGAAATGTTTTGAGTTTAAAGTTACCGATGGAGGTGGAGCCGGTTTCTTCTTGGTGGCTAATTTCTTTTTCTGTAAAGTGAAGGAGTTTGTTCAAGAATTAAAATATAAATATTTAAAGGAAGAAAAAATCTAGAAAAATACATACCAGCTGAGGACAAGGTTGGCGTCTTGGGGGAGTTGGAGTTTTCTGAGGAGTTGGGTCATCGGCTGGCGGCGTCTGCATGGTTCTTCTTGTTTTACTTGTATCGGCAGCAGCATCGTCGACAGCTTCCTCCATTTCTTCTTGATTGAGGAACTCCTTCACATCTAGGTCTAGGAACTACAGATCATCGCCTATAGCTATACCTCGTGAACTCACTCGACGGCACACCGTAAGGAATACCGAGGTCGACATCGTCGGGGATGAAGCTGTCGCCGCGAGAGAGTTGCTTGCAGGTTCGCCGAGGGCTCCGAGGAGGTTGCCGGTGAAGATTGGGGACGTTTGTGGCTAAAGTGGTGAAAGCGCAAGTGACGGCATGAAAAACTTCGAGACTGTGGTTATTATTTAAAGAGGTGCGGTAATGGCCGAAACGCAAAAGCCCTAAATTTTCTCGGAGATAAGATCAAGCAAATCCGCAATATAACAAATATAACGGGCTTGGGGAGCATGTGATAACGACCAAATTTGGTAAATCATGCATCGGATTTGGAGTTAAGGCCGAATTCGATTTAGAGGAAATCGAGATTCTCAAAGACAGAGTGTGAGCTAGTTGCAGACCGAATCGGCTGGTGAGTTTGTTGGCTGATACCGAGTCGTCTAAGGTGTTCATCGATAGATACCGAATCGGACAAGGTAAGCCGGTGTAGCCAATTCCGGTAAGATGACATTGGGATCGTTATCGGATCAGGTTAATGTGCTTCATGAGGATTGCCTTATGTGGATAGAGTCGAAGAAAGGTAATTGTATCTATTAATTAGATTATTTATATAGTTTCCTTATAGATTATATGGTAAGAGTCCGTCTAAGGGACTTATCCGTATTTTGAGTTCTAATAGAGATAAGAGTCGTGTCCGACAAGGACATATTTTGTATTTGGGTATAAATATAGCCTAAGACCATGTAATCACAACAACAATCAGTTCAATACACCTTCGGCGCATCGTCATCTTTTTACTTTCAGTTATTTCGACGATTTTTTGCTTTCGAGTTGGGCTGCATCGGGTTCGATCTCCGACAAGAGGTAAAGCTTGTTATGGCGGCTTGCGCTCTCAGGATTACTACTTACATTTTTATGACACTCTAATCATGTTTACGTAAATAGGGTTGTTAATACAAAATAGTTCACTTATTACAAGAAATAGCAAAACAAATAAATACAAAGGCATCAATCACAAGGTTATGCCTTTCGTATGATCTGAACAAGCATATGCCACATCCTCTTGGGGATCATCGTCAAGGTCGATGTGAGGTCTTACGTAAAGATTCTGATTGTATTCTTCTTCGTCAACGACGTTGTCAACCCCGATAATTCAGCGCTTGCCATCCGTGGCAATGTGTATCTTCTTGTTTGGAGGGTCTTTTATGTACAATATCTGTTTGACCTGTTTCGTAAGCACGAATGGTTCATCAGCATATCCAACATTGGATAGATCTATTAAAGCGAAACCTTACTTGTCGACTTTGACACCAGTGTGTATATTCACCTAACGACATCGAAACAAAGGGACTTTGAATCTGATGTAGTTCAGCTCCTAGATCTGTTCAATGCGGCCGTGTCGGTGATATGGGTCCGGGGGTATATCGAGAATGCAATATCTGAAGAAGGAAGATGTCTTCGCTTACCAAGACGCCCCAAGGACATGTCCTGAACGGCTCATACGGGTCCGGGCCACGGGCGGCCACGTGGCCATCCCAAATGGGACTTGGCTTGGAGGCTGCCCGGAGGCCGCCGCTCTCCCAGATGGCAGGGTTCGGGATCGCCCGGACCCCCCGTCCATCACCCCGCACCTCTCCGAGAAAGGAGCGAGATCAACTGCCAACTGCTAACCACCGCATTTAATGCCTAGAGAGAGGCCAGACGCCTGCCCCGTTGCATTTATTGCGATGTGAGGCGCGTCTGTCAGCCGCTCATCATCACCCCTTTTGCCCGTCACGAGGGAGAAGGGGTATAAAGTCTTTGACGGCGACCGCGGTATGGTTGCACGGTCATTCCACGCACGCCTCCCTCCACGCCCCGTCCAGTCGCATTAAATACACTGGGCGCCCGTGTGAGAGAGTGAACACGAGTGCTGGGGATGTCGCGTCAACCCCTCTCCAGACGGAGGGCCACTGACCGGTAGGCCCCACTGGAGTAGGTAGGTTGGCCCATCCTCACGTCAGCAGCATGGCGGCCATGACGTCCGTTTTCTCCACCAACTCCCGTAACGTGGCAACAGGAACAAGAATAGGGGTAGCTTCCCCGACAAGACAGAACTAGAACCGCTCCATCACGTGGAGAGGAGTAGAGAAAGCTAGGACTACTGTGGTGTCCCCTTGCACTATAAAAGGAGGCCCAAGTCCATGATAGGGGGGTTCCGCCATTTTGGAGTTAGGTTCCTGGGTTGGTTTTTTGCTCAGCCTCTTCAACCTTGGGCTTTGAACATTTTTCCCTCAGTCATCAGCTCCAGCTCCCCCAGGGAAGAACCACCACACTCATCCTTGTAACTCATCCTCCACATAACCCAAAAAACAGGAGTAGGGTATTACGTCTCTCCGACGGCCCGAACATGTATAAATTCTTCTGTGTATGTTGTGATTGCGACTTTCCTCTATCTTCCTACGTTCCCTCCATCTCACCGCGAGTTTGAACTCTGATTCACCGCTCCCTTGTGCCGAACCAAAAAGGGGGTCCCCAGGGTCCCCGCGTATCGAGCGCACGCATCGACAGGCCGTATTATGTGTTCGACCCAACTTGATCATGGAATGCATCTATATGGACTCCATTGTTTTGCATTGTGCTTTGGTCATCTTGTTGTACGGTGTAAAACGTGTAAACGCTAAAATCATATCATTGCCATGTGTCTATCTCCCAACACGGTCTCATCGCCAACAACCGTACTGTCTCATTTGAAACATTCGTCGACATTGTAATACGATTATAGAACCATTTGTTGAACCGAGAGTTATGTTCTCTGTTAATCCACATGCCTGATCGTCCCAAGTTCTCATGTCGGATTTTCGCTAAATGCTCCTTAAAGTATAGGGCAACTGTTGTCATATGTTGGAGCACAACAAAATGAGCCTGTGAATAGGAGGCTCGATCAGGCACAATTCTTTTCTGCCTATTGTGCCAACGCTTGACAACCTTCCTTCGTGACAAGACGCCGGTACTCTGATAGGATTGACCTCGGCCATATAATCAACGCAAAACTCAATAACCTCCTCGGTCATGTAACCTTAAATTATGCTCCCCTCTGGCTTTGCTATGTTTCTAGAACTCCCATGTACCTCTTGAATGGATACATTTCTCTTAGAAATGTTGGGCCACATAGTTTTGTTTACTTCGAGATGAACATGGAAATGAGTCATGATCTCAAAAAAAGATAGAGGAAGAAACATCTCCATGTGATAGAGTGTATTGACAATATCGGTCTGCAATCAATCTAGGTCTTCGGGATCTATAATCTTCCGATCGATTGCATTGAAGAAGGCACACAAACGTTGGATCGTGTGGTGGACTTTGGGTGGTAGAATGCCTCTGATAGCAATTGGCAAGATCTGTGTGATGAGCACGTGGCAATCGTGAGACTTCATTCCAACCAGTTTTAGGTCGTCCAATTTGACGCACTTTCCTATCCTTGTTGAATAGTCTGATGGAACTTTGATATCTCTAAGGAATGATTAGATTGCGATCTTCTCATCGTTCGACAATGTGTGGCAAGCTAGAGGGAGGTACACTATTTCTGTCTCTGCATCTGTTATAGGCAAGAGTTCACTGCGAGTATTCATCTCCTGTACATCATGGCGCGCGTTCAACCCATCCTTTGTCTTTCCAGGAATATTCAGCAGTAACCCTACTAAACTCTCACACACATTGTTTTCTACGTGCATCAGATCAATGCAATGACGGATCTTGAAATCTTTCCAGTAAGGAAGTCACCAAAATATGGATTTTTTTTCTTCCATATACCCTTGTCCATTGCCTTACTTCGTTTTCTTTTTCCCAAACTCATTAGTTAGGTCCTTGACCATGTTGTGGACCTCATCTCCAAAGAAATCTTTGGGTGCAGTCTAAAGTTCCCTCTTACCGTTGAAAAGTTTCTTTTTTGTTCTAAATGCGTGATGGAGCGAGAGCCATCTCCTATGAACCATGTAAACCATCTTTCTGGATTTCTTCAACCAACTACTACGTGTATGTTCCATACAGTCAAAGCATGCCTTCTTTCCTTTCACGGCTTGTCCAGAAAGATTGTCAAGTGCAGGATAGTTATTAATGGTGCAGAACAATAGAACGCGTAGTTTGAAGTTCTCCTGGCCAAGTTTCCACACCTTCTTTCCAGAGAATCTCAAGGTCATCGATATCAGGTTCGAAGAACACATCAACATAATTGTCGAGTTGTTTCGGTCCTTGGATTAACATGCACAACATAATGTATTTTCTTTTGAAGCACAACCATGGCAGTTGGTTATAATTTGCAATCAAAACTAGCCAAGTGTTATGAGAACTGCTCATGCCACCAAAAGGATTCATGCCATCAGTACAAAAACATATTTTTATGTTTCTAGGGTCGACTACGAATTCTGGGTGTCTTCGATCAATATTCCTCCATTGAATCGAATCTGAAGGGTGTCTTAGCATACCATCTTTTTCTCTCTCTATGGCGTGCCAACGTACTAACTATGCTTCCTTGGGGTTGACAAAGATTCTTTTGAAACGATTAATGATAGGTACGTACCACACAACCTTCGCCGAACCACCCCACTTTGACTTCTTTCCTTCGTCAACACTTTTCGTTCTCTTGTATCGAGAAGCCTTGCAAACAGGACAAACATCTAAGTGCGTATATTGCTTGTGGTACAGTATGCAGTCGTTTGAACAAGCATGAATTCTATGGACCTCTAACCCTAGGGGACACAAAACCTGCTTTGCTTCATATGTCGTCTCAGGCAATGTGTTCTCGTTAGGAAGCATGGTCTTCAAATTCCAAAAAGTTGTGTGAAACTCTGTCCATCCACTATTTGCCTTCTTCATTAGCTACAAGGTAACTGACAATTTGGTGTGTTTTGCCTTGCATCTGGCATGTAGAGGTTTCTTCGAGTCACTGATCAACCTGCTGAACTTCATAAAATCTCTCTCGTTATAGGTTGGGTCCTCAACACCACGTAACATGTCTTGCAGCAGATCGTGATCCACATCAACCATTTCACCGCCCAATGGAGAAGGTACAAATATGTCATGTTTATCTTCATTTTCTTGATTTTGTGCACCACTTCTATCTGCAGCTGCATCACTGCCTGATTCTTTCTCTTCATGTTTCACCCAACATATGTAGCCCTCAAAGAATCCTCATTGTATCAGATGAACGTGTACGTCCACTCTGCTACCAAACACATTCTCATTTTGCAATATGCACATGGACAACACATGTAATCACTCGTTCTTCTTTTCATATCTTCCTTTGCGACGTTTATAAAATTTAACATGCCATTTCGATACTCTTCCCTATAACGTCGCACAGTTTTTTCATACATCCAACTTCGATCCATCGTTGAGCTGCAAAAAATTGGAAAAATGTTAGATAAACACTTTGTAGGTAAGTATTTACTAGATTTATGAGAAATGACTATTATTTTTCAATTACTTTTGCATTTTCTGATAAAAATTCGCCCCATTCCTTCTCCCACCAAAATAATGAATAGTGGGATAACCACTCCATTAGGTGGTTGGAGTATTTATAGCATGCAATAACTATATGTAACGGTCAACAAATTAGCAGCTGTGATGGGTATTGCAGTTATCTTTATCAAGCCTAAGTACAAACCCGTCACCGATGGCTCTCATCGGTGAAGGGCCTAATAGTTATCTCAATAGGGTCGTAAGGTCGAGCCGTCACAGATGATACTTATCGGTGATGGTATTCTATTTGGACCCGACAAATATAAGTTATCTTTGTCAAGCCCCAATAGAAGCCCGTCATCGATAAGTATCACCCGTGACGGGCTCTAGATTTATGCACATCTATCATGTCTGTGCGAGTATATCTTTGTCAGTCTCTTTTTAGGCCCATTTGAGATAACTTCGTTGTGACGGCCCGCAAAATGATCTTCTCTTTGTCATTAGGGATCTTCTCCTTTTGCAATTCAATGGCGTGTACAAGAAAAGGTAGCTCATCCACTTGCATCTTTGTAAAAGTCAATCGTCTTTTGTCAATGGCTGGTTGAATTTGTCTACCGAATACATAACAATCATTTGTGGCATGAGAATAAGAGTTGTGCCACTTACAATGGAAAAAGACAATGGAAAAAGCCTAAGTTTCAAAATACTACTAGCACTAGCTTCTCCGCATTGTATAATAAATTGGTCGATAAGCTCTAAAGTAGACCGACCATCTTCTCAAATGAACTTGACTAAATCAAGCACTCTAAATCCTTGAGGTATGGAACATTGTCATAGTGGTAAGAATAGGGTTTTTGATATGTACGCTTTTTAACCTTAGCATCTATGACGAAAGCGTTGTTAAAAGCTTAGTATCTAAGACTCTTGGGTTCTGCTCGTGTGCCATTGGATTACAGGATTCGGCAAGACTCTTTCTTGATTCGCTGAATTTTGAGGTGCTATAAAAGGAGAATTAGGGGCAAAAATAACAAAAGGTGTTAAAGCTTGCTCTGGAACATAACCGCTAGCCATAAGATAAGTAGGAACAACCAAAACCAAAGCCGATCCTACAAAAGATGTCGGAAGCAGCCTGACCAATGGTGCCCCCTAGTCAGACGGCTGATACCTCCGGTCGGACTAGCGGTATTACACCGGTCTCACCGACCGATGCATCCGGTCTGACCGGCGATATCACACCAGCTTGACCGACATATGGTGCCACAGGGGTGAATCTAGGATCTATTATACCGAGGGAATTGTAGGTATTTTTCATCGGCCAATTTTGGTTGTATAGGAAATTTTGATACATGGAAATTTAATGGAATACCATACATATGTTCGCTGTTATATGAAGTAGACGCACCACCTAGGAACCGACTATTTAGCCGATTCTCTAACTTACTCATGCGAGCATCTAAGATTTTTTTCCAAGGTAAAACTAAAGGTTTTCTCAAAGGTAGTACTAAAATAAGTAAACCGACTGTTGAAACTAGCAATAATAGCATCATCTACTATTTGAGCAACTTCGGATGCATGAAAAGGGGCATTGCTAGAATCGATTGTTACCTTGGATTTGTTGTCGATGGGCAACGTATTCCTCTTGTTTGATGAAGCCTTGCCTCATCTTTTGGCAACATGGAGCCATCTTCTGTCATAGATTTTCAAGTTAAGCTTCGAATGCCTAGCGATCGGCTTCCGACAACTCTCCATAATTCGCAACCATGATGTTGTCTTGATCAAGATCGATGTGAGAGCACATGGTGGAGAACTAGTGTTTGGGCTATAGCAACCAAAATTGTCCCAAGCAGAGTCACCAAAAAGATGTGTGAAAGAATAACACATTTTAATTGTGTGCACCTCTCCAACTCGGACCAACTTGATTCGAACAGTTAGAACAGCACGATCGAGGACAACCAGACTCGAAACGGAGCGCCGATAGTAAAACCCCAAACTGTCAAATCAAGCAACGCAGAAGTCAGAACATCGTAGAACGCGACCCCCACCAAGCATAGAAAATCAACCCTGCCATCCAATCTAGCTAGCTAATCTAGAGCAAGTAATCCACCCAAGGAGCGCCAACACTCCGACCCCCACCAGCACGCGCGCCAACACACAAGCCTCCGACACCGATCCACGGTGCAGACCCGAGTAGAACACGAAATGCTGGAATCCTCGGGGGCCTTGGGGAGATGAGGAGGAAGGTAGCTAGCAAACGGACTAGCTAGGCGAGCAATCCGACAAGCAAAATGCATGCGGGGTGTGGGGGAAGGGGTTTTAGTCGTGAGAGGCGTCACCTCCTTGGCTCTGGTTCTCGATAAGGTCGATCATGAAGGTCGACCGGTCGCCGTCGCCGCCTCCATCTCTGACTCTGACTCTGGTGGCGCGCCGCCCTTCATCGATCTCCGCCGTGCTGAGCTTCGCGATGGTGGAATCCGTGTTGTGTGTGTCGAAGCCTAGCAGTGGGCATAAAACCTGAGCCCAAAACCCGAATAAAAAAACCAAACCCGAATCCGAAATACCGAAACCCAAAACTCAAACACTGATTTTGGGTAGAAAACTTGAAAACCCGAAATTATTTTGGGTTAATCGGGTCGTAAGTCGTGGTAAGCGTGTCACGCCGCCGAGCCAAGCGCTATACATGGCCGATGGTCCGGCCGAGGCGTGCCCGGCCTGCACGGTGACACCGTTCACCGCCTGCCCAAGACGACATGGGAGTCGGTGGGCCGTGCCGACACGACGGTCGGGCGTGCCATGCTTGAGCCGACGCCGAGCCCGTGGGCCGGCACGGCACGACATGACTCGTGCGTGCCGCCTGTGCACGGCACATCCCACGGGCCGCCTCCACTCCACCGATCCACCCGCACGGCCGCACCCGCTGCCCCGCACCGCACGGCGCAGTCCCACACGTGGAGGCGGAGTCGTGATCGCGGCGTCGCCTCTCCTTGCCGCCGCCGCCCTCCTTCCTCTCTGCCGCCAAGGCCGTCGCTGCCCTCCCCCCTCTCCACCGCCAAGGCCGCCGCCGCCCTCCCTCCTCTCCGCCGCCAAGGCCGCCGCCACCTCTCCGCGCCGCCGCTCGTCTCCTCTCCACAACCAAGGCCGCCGTCCTCCTCCTCGTCGTCGTTGCCCATCTCGCGCCGCTCGGCGACCGCATCCCATCCACCCGACACTGCTTGTGAGCCCCGCCCGCGACGCCACCGGACCCGCGTCCCATCCACCCGACGCCGCCCATGAGCCCTACGACGCCGCCGCCCCTCGCCGATTTTTGATTTTTTATTAGGGTTTCGCTGCCGCCGCGCTTGGCTCGTGGGGCCGAAAGGGCACGTGGGCCTTGGCGCATCGTGTTCAAGACGGCACGGCCCCACCACTCGTGGGTCATGCTTAGGTCGGAAGCGAGGCACATGGGCCGACACGGCACGGCCCGTTACAGTAGCCGTGTCTAACGGGCGGTGCAGTGATAGGCCGTGCCGTACCCGGGCCGTGCCGTACCCGGGCCGAGTCGGGCCGTGCCACCCGTTTGGCCACCTATAGCCAGCGCGCGCCGATGCTCACTCGCCTCACGAGTCAAGATGGCAACGGTACATACCCGCCGGGTACAGCCTAACCCATACCCGTGCCGCGAAAATAAAACATGCCCGTTAGAAAACCCATATCCGCCGACGGTATAGATTTACACCCATACCTGCGTTCGTGTGTAACGTACTCGGCTGGGTTGCCCGTGCCGACAAAATTGCGGCTAAAAGAGGAACAGCAACAACAAGAACACATACACAATTGATTATAACAAGGCAACAACAATTATCAACACAATATTTCATAGTAAACTACCACCAATTAGGTGAACACAAGTACCGAGAACAATTCTTAGCACATCTCGCTATCCGCACATGCATACATCATAGTTCGAATCCGTTTATATATGTCATTTTTGCGAGCTAAATGTATTACTTAGACCATATTATACAAGATACAACATTGGAGCGGGTAAAATAAACTCATGGGTTTACGGGTATGGGTACTCTAGGAACATGCCCGTACCCACAAACCCAATGGGTTTGAGTTTGTTCCCATTAATAAATCCATAGACATTAATATTGACCCATGCCCATGCTCTAATGGGTAAAAACCCATCGGGTTTCGGGTTGCGGGTACCTATTGCCGTCTCTACTCACGAGGCTCGCCCTAACCGCGGCCGCACGCGCACGGCAGTGACGCCACGCGCCGCGCTCCTCAGCTCAGCCTCAGCAAACCCTAACCCTAACCGAGCAGCCGCCAGCCGTCACTCCCGAGCCGCCGCCGCCTCGGCCCTCCGCCCTCGCGCCGTCGCCGCTCGCCCGGGTCGCCCCTCGTGCCGTCGCCGCTCCGCTCGCCCCTCGCGCCGTCGCCGTTCTGCTCGGAGCTCCCGCGGTCGCCGCTGGCCGCTCGCCGCTCGCGCCGTCGCCGGCCTCACCCGCAGCGCACTGGCTGAGTTCTCTCCCGCCGCCGCCTCCCCTCTCCTCCGGCTCTCCGTCGCGGAGCTCGGCGCTGTGGAGATCGATGGAGGGCGGCGACGCCGCCCGAGCCGGAGTCGGAGATGGAGGCGGCGGCGGCGACCGGTCGAGCTTCGTGATCGGCCTCATCGAGAACCGAGCCAAGGAGGTGACGCCTCTCCCTGACTAAAACACCCCTTCCCCCTACACCCCCGCATGCATTTTGCTTGTCGGATTGCTCGCCTAGCTAGTCCGTTCGCTAGCTAGCTTCCTCCATCTCCTCCAAGGCCCCCGAGGATTCCAGCATTTCGTGTTCTTCTCGGGTCTGCACCGCGGATCGGTGTCGGAGGCTTGCGTGTTGGCGCGCGTGCTGGTGGGGGTCGGAGTGCTGTTGCTGCTCGGGTGGATTACTTGCTCCAGATTAGCTGTCTAGATTGGATGGCAGGGTTGATTTTCTGCGGTTGGTGGGGGGTCGTGTTCTGACTTCTGAGTTGCTTGATTTGACGGTTTGGGGTTTTACTATCGGTGCTCCGTTTCGAGTCTGGCTGTCCTCAATTGTGCTGTTCTAACTGTTTGAATCGAGTTAGTCTGATCTGTACGGTAAATTGTTGGAGAGGTGCACACAATTGCTGCAGTGTCCCGAGGTTGCCATTTTCCTCCCATTGATTTGGCCGGTAATTTCTTACATGTTAGGTATCAGGATAACCAACAGATAAAAACCATTTCCATAACAGCACCATGCGGGAACGCATTTTATCTACGATATTAGTTGTTATCCAGGCTTGCTTTGTAGGAGTTGCAAGTTCATTTGTATTCTGTAAACAGGAAAATGTATTGGATGGAGCATTGGTGCTTGTGAAGAGAGAAATTTGAACAAAGTGTTGTAGTAGATCAACTCATAAACTTATTACGGATGAAGTATTTTAGATAATGTATTATGGATGAATAGTCAGTGAAAATGATTTTTCCATTGTACACACTTTTTTTGTTGTTTACTAATGAACAAGATCATCTGAGGCAGTGACCTCCATGTACATCTTTATTTTTCTTGTTGTAAGTGTATCTTTATTTGTAGAAGCATCTCAACTTTTTCGCCAATGCGTGAATTCTTTGTAGTGCTTGTTTTGGAAAAAAACTGCGATATGAACACGTGTGGCTTGTCTTTGCACATCAGTTGATATGCACACCATCCGATTCAACTCAAAGTGAAAACATACAAACAAAAATCTTGGAGTTCAGTATTTTTTTTCTCAATTTCTTTATTATGAACAAAAAAATCATGAGTATTTATCAAACTAGTATTTTTGCAGGTCGGTGTTGCTGCTTTTGATTTGAGATTAGCCTCACTGCACCTTTCTCAGTATATTGAGACCAGTTGTTCATATCACAATACAAAGACACTGCTGCATTTCTATGATCCTATGGTTGTAATTGTGCCCCCAAACAAAACAGCAGCAGATGGTATGGTTGGAGTTTCAGAGTTGGTTGGTAAACGTTTGCCAGCAAATAAAAAGGTGATGGCTGGCATATGCAACTTTGTGCTATGTCTTCTCATAATATGAACCCACTTTGGTTTAGTCTAAACAGAGTTCACTTTTTAGATAACAATGGCACGTGGCTGCTTTGATGACACAAAGGTATAATGTTTTGTATTCCTTTCTGACCACTTATTTGCTTAATTGTTGGGTGATTAACTGCCGCTTAACATCATACATGTTCTTGTTTTCTTTTAAGGGTGCTGTTATGGTAAAAAATCTTTCAGCTAGAGACCCATCTGCACTTGGTTTAGATACTTATTGCAAACAGTACTATCTTTGTCTTGCTGCTGCCTCTGCAACGATTAAGTGGTACGTGTGCTCAACACATCGATACATTGCTGGGCTACATTTTCCCTGTTCAGGATTAAGTTAATAACTTCTATTATGTACTCCCTCTGTTCCATATTGATCATCATAAAAGTTTTTTCATCAAGACCAAGCAAGCCTTAACTTTCATATATTTCGTTTAACGTGAGTATGTGGTGAGGAAAAATCAAGAAACATGCACACTTTAACTCTCCCCATGCATGAGAAACGAGAGCTTTACTATCTCAAATGCCTACATGCAGGCATGGAAACTCAATTACATGCATAAATGCAATAATACTACACGTTAAATGAAGGAGCAGGGTTATATGATGATCAATTTGGAATTTCTGACTTTTGGTTATATGATGATCAATTGGGGAGGGAGTATCTCCGATGAATATAGTTGTGTATTGCTTCAATGTGGAGATAACGACTTGCCAAAGCTGTGACATAATTTCCTATTTTTTCAAAGTATAATTGGAGCATGTGAACTTACTAGTTACTACAACTCTCAAAGCAATTTACTTATTAAATTATTTTACAATTTTTCTCTTCTCTGACATTTCATAGGATTTACTCCTAAGCACCTTATTTGATACTATTTACATTTATACAATGCCACTGAATATTTGTTGTTACTTGGTCCATTCAAATGGAAATTGAGTTCAAGTTCTAAACTCCAGATAGGCTTTTCAAGTTGGATTCTTTTAAAGCTTATCTTGGATCATCAAAACATATCTCTCATATTGTTTTTGTTATAGATAACTATTTTTCCCTTGTATTGGAACTGAAATGAGGATAAAACCTAAATATAGCAGAGGATAAAAACCTCATGTTGATAGTGTTCGTTGATAATTTACTTTGTTTCCTCTTACAGGATAGAATCAGAAAAAGGTGTAATTATCACTAATCACTCATTATCAGTAAGTTTTTGAGAGTTATATTTCATAGAAATCATCGTTGTTAAGCTTATTTTTCAGCTGTAAGGTCATTATACGAAATTATGTATCGAAAGTCTCCAATTTGTGACTACTTTTCTATGGGCTATGCTGGTTATGCTGATCTGAAAAGAATCTTTACATTATGGGGTCCCATACACTATCTCTAAAAACGTTTTCAAGCGAGATTAACTCATTAGTGTTCATGGCAACAAATTATGCACTTCTCTGTAGTTCTCTGATTAGATTATTCCAGTACCTTCTGAGTATTGGTTTATGCAAGCTGCATGTGCTCAATGTTTTGATTGTTCCGACACCTAGAAGCAAAAGAATTAGGATTTCCTGCATGTAAACCATCCTGAAACCCACATATGACCTTCAAAATGTCAACCATTTATGATTCATACTTTCATATGTTTCTACAACTCCTATTATTGTTATTTGTCCTAACCTTTTAAAATGTTAGTTGATGTTTCCATATTTATCTCTTACATATGTATATATATCTTTTCAGGTTACATTCAATGGATCATTTGACCACATGAACATTGACTCAACTAGGTACATTTTTGGTTAAGTTAAGCAGTATTATCTGTAACTTGGTTAATCTTCTTCACCAGAGGAGCAGAAACAATATAAGTTAAAAATTTCTGCTACAAGATCTGAATTGCCTTCATTTTGTTCCATATGTGCACCTATCAGTGTACAAACATTGGAAATTATTGATCCTCTTCATACTGAAATGTGGGGAACTAGCAACAAAAAGAAAAGTCTCTTTCAGATGTTGAAGACTACAAAGACTACAGGAGGGTATGGCTTTCACATTCCCCAAACGAATCCTTTTTACATATATTTGCACAGCAGAAAATGTTTAATCTAATGTCATTTTCTTACCTCGATTATAATAAATTAATAGTCTTGTAGTTTCAAACATTCAATATTTCATCATCTTGCAATTTGAACTATCTTTTCCTGAGATAAAATTTTTTATGTCAACTTCTATGATACTATATATTGGACTATCAAGCACATTGCACCAATTCTCTTCAACTTGGTGTTCAGGACTAGACTACTGAGAGCCAACTTGTTGCAACCGTTAAAAGACATTCAAACTATCAATACTCGTCTGGATTGCTTGGTAAGGAGATTTATCTTTTATGTTATTCTCAATTCATAAATTAGAACATCTGTTTGATCAAATTGGTCGTATGGTAACCCTGACATTTCAAACTTTTAAAGCTGCACATAATTAAGTTGATACTGTCATACTGGTTTGAAATTGATTAGGTTCTGGTTGTTCCTTTTTAGTAGAGTTAACTCGATGTTATGCTCTAGGAAAACTATAATTAATGTACAACTTTTGGAATTTTGGGTGTTGTTTAGGCTTTCCAGATATGTGAAGTCTGAAACATGTCATTGTGCACATTGAAAAGTTAGTATTCATTCAATGTGATACTTATGTCACTTTCCTCACTAGCTATCAGAATCTCATTCCATCATATATTATATAGCTAACATCTTTCAACAATTCGTCTGATGCACCTGGATAGACATGTAGGCTTTATCTGAAGTTTTCCAATCTTCTTACAGTTGAACAAGGTTTAAGTATACAACTTTGTTCCATTAAAAAATGAATGCACATTTAATAGTGTGTGGTATGGCTATGTTCTGGATCTTCTAGTGTGGGAATGAATTAACTTCGTGGAGTACGATCCCTGCTCTGTGCATGTGGAAATCTTAGTGCATATAGTCTTAAATTGTAACTCAAAGGGTTTACTGCAATCATGATTGTACCTAGGGGTGAGTGGTCGGTTTATTTGGTAGATTCGATTTGGTTTGTTCTGCTTTTGAAAAGATCGGCTTTCTACAATCCCAAACCGAAGTCTCTGAGAAAATTGTAAACCGCGCTGATCTACGTCGGTTCGGTTCATCGGTTTTATTATAGAGTAACCCGAGCAAGAAATCCGTGCATGCCACAGGCCCTGCAGGCTGTGCACTCAAGCTGCATGGCGACACTCAAGGGGCTTTTGCATGGCTCAAATGGAGTGGACGTCAAGGCATTCACATTAGAGATTGTATCGTACACGTTGATCGGTTTTCCGATTTGTTCGGTCTCTACAAATTTAAAACCGAGCATCAATCCGAACACCGAACAAACAAAAAACAGAAACCAAAGAAAAGACCGATCACCGAGAAACTGACAGTTCGGTTCAGCATTCGGTTATCTGTCTTTTTATGCCATCCCTAATTGTACCAATTATAGTTTCTTTCCTGTTGGAGCAGTTGGCCGTATACAAATGGAGAGCTACACCACTTTCCATATGTGAAAGAGTTTTCATGAGAAAGGGAAGTAGTACTTGTAATATTGATATGCAATGGTCCTTTGCTACAGCCAAAAGTCAACTGGAATCTGGGATATAACAAATATTGAGTTACTAAGGGAGCGTTCAGCAGCAGCTTAAAGAGAGAAAAGCTTCTTTTTCCATACGCATGCTTTCCGAACCGCTAAACGGTGTGTTTTTTGGCAAAGAAGTTCTATAGAAAAGTTGCTTTTTAAAAAATCATGTTAATCCAATTTTCAAGTTTGAAACAATTTATACTTAATTAATCATGTGTTAATGGCTCACCTCGTTTTGCGTATCTTCTCAACCTTCTTTTTTCCCCTCCTCTCAAACACACCCTAATATTATCGTTGCAAATGATCAGTAATATATCCAATAAATGCATGTTTATTAATTTTATATCTTAAATTTTAGGATGAGCTAATGAGTAATGAGGAATTATTCTTTGGCTTGACACAAGGTCTTCGTAAGTTTCCAAAAGAATCAGGTAAACTTATGCCCTTTTCTCGTCAGAAAAGTAGATATTCTCTTCTGGCTGTGCAACACTGCTGATAATATGGTTACTATGTGACAACCTCCATAATTTTATTATGCCTCAGATAAAGTTCTTTGCAACTTCTGCTTCAAGCCCAAAAAGGTTACTAATGAAGTGTTTAAGCCTGCTGATGGTAGAAAGAGCCAAAGGCTGATTTCTGACATTATTGTTCTAAAAACAGCTCTGGATGCCATACCATTCCTCTCCAAGGTAGTGTTATGGATATGTGTTTGTCCTAGTATTCCATCTTGCAATTTATTCTTAGTCTTAAGTACCTACTGGTTTTTCTTTTTGTTTTATTTTTGGAGATGCATGATATTTTGTCCATTGAAGGGTAAATGTCTTTTATTCTAGAAACATACCAATCTACCTTTTCACGCATGTGACATGTAGCTCTCATCACACAGGTTCTAAGGGGCGCAAAAAGTTTTCTTCTTCGCAACATTTATCAGACTATATGTGAAAACCCAAAGTATGCAAGCATGAGAAAGAGGTACTGTTTTTTGACATTTTTCCCCCGATTTCAAATGAAAAGTTAAATGAAGACTGAAAACAGCATATAAACTTCAGGCTCTTGCATAAGGTTTTGGATTGACATATTGGTCTTGCCTTCCTGCTTTCGTTTTATTGTCATTTCTGGAATAATTGACCAAGCACTACCCTCTTCCCTCTTGGTGTCTTTCCTTAACTCTATTCACATTTACATTTTAGTCCCTCATATATATCTATATTATCTGCACACACACATATACCAACACTCCTTTTCAAGATGGCAACATATATCTATCATGTCCATCTTGTCACATGAAGACACACCCTTTGGTTAGACAATCGGCAATTTGCTCCTCAGAAGTTACAAATCCTACATTTAAAGTTCCATCATCAATTCTTTCTCTAATGAAGAAGCGATCGATCTTCACATGCTTGGTCCGGTCATGTTGAACTGGGTTGTTGGCAATGTTAATAGCTGATATGTTATCACACCAAAGCCTCATAGAATTGTCTTCTTCGAGTTTTAACTCAGTTAGAAGATTTTTCACCCACAATAGTTCACTCAGACTCTGTGACATAGCCCTATACTCTGCTTCTGTAGTAGAGTGTGATACCACAGGTTGTTTCTTACTCCTCCAATTAACCAAGTTATCACCAACAAACACACAATAGACCGAGGTTGATCTTATGTCGTCAAGACAACCCCAGTCTGTATCACAATAACCTTCCACATTCAAATGTCCATTTTCTTGAATAACAACCCCTTTCTTGGACTCTTCTTTAGATATCTCAAGATTCTATACACTACATCCATATGGTCACTCCTCGGGTCATGCATGTATCTGCTTACTACACTCACAACATATGTTATATCGGGTTTTGTATGGCATAGATAGATGAGACGCTTCACAAGTCTCTGATATCTCTCCTTATTTACAGGATGTCCGGATTAGCACACAATTTATGGTTTTGCTCTATTGGTGTAGTGGCTGATCGACACCCAAGCATACCTGTCTCATCCAGTAGATCCAAAACATACTTCCGCTGTGAGATTACAATCCTCCTAGGAGATCTCACTACTTCAATTCCTAGAAAAAATAAGCTGTCCCAAATCTTTAATTTCAAATTCTCTTCTCAAATTCACCTTCAACCTTTCCACCTCCAGGGTATCATCTCCAATGATAATAATATCATCAACATAGACAGCTAGAATAGGTATGTTATTTTTGGTACATAGATAGAAAGGTATGATCTCCATTATATTGTTTATATCCCATAGTAAGCATTGCGCGTTTAAACCTGTCAAACCATGCTCTTGACGATTGTTTTAGCCCATATAAAGATTTTTTTAGTCCAGGTGGAATCTCCATATAAACTTCCTCTTTAAGGTCACCATGAAGAAATGCATTTTTAACATCTAATTGATATAGCGGCCAATCGAGGATCAAGGTCCTCACTGTACTTATCTTTGCAACTGGTGCAAATGTTTCATCATAGTCAATCCCATATGTTTGGCTATACCCTTTTGTTACCAGTCTTGCCTTATATCTCTTCACTTTTCCCTTAGGGTTTTGTTTAACAGTATATACCCATTTGCAATCAACCATCTTCCCAGGAGGAGAAGGTACAAGCTCCCATGTGTCATTCTTTTCAAGTGCTGCCAATTCTTCAAGCATTGCCTTTTTTCATCTTGGATCTTGTTTTGCTTCTTTCCAGTTTTTTGGGATTTGAGTCGATTGTAAAGTTATCACAAATGTCCGATGCTCAAGTGGTAAGGACTCATATGACACATAATTACTCACTTCATTGCTATGTTCACCATCACAATCATCTTCAAAGCCATATCTCGCTAGAGGTTTACCTGCGGTGTTTCTTGCTTCTCTTCATAGAACAATAGGTAAGTCATTGAAATGGTCTATTGTCTCTCCCCCTGACTCAGATGACTGTTCTCATCATCACCCGAGCGGGCTTGGTCACCTTGGCCACTTTCTGGTTCATCAACAATGGTGATAGGGTGTATAGGATTTTCCCTCCTTGTATATACTTGCAGGTTTCTCTCTGGAAGGGCTTCTTGTGCTATCCTTTCTTGTACAGTATCATCCACCATCACTGGGTTTGGAACTAAACCATTCACAAGCCTTTTCTCATTCACTTGAGGTTCATCTCTAGGTTCCTCTTCCTCATCATCTTCTAATGTGACCTGAGAATCTATATCCTCAAATAGAGAGCTCAAATATGTCTTCTCCATAAAAGGGAACTGATTCTCTAAATGTCACATCCATGCTCACAAACATACTGACGTTCAGATGGGCTTCAACACTTGTATCCTTTCTATCCAGATGAGTACCCCACAAAAATACATTTGATAGCCTGAGAATCTAGCTTTCCAACCCCCGGTCTATGATCTCTAACAAAACATGTGCATCCAAAAACCTTAGGTGGAACTAAGAATTCATTTTTTCCAAATAACATCTCACAAGGAGACTTCATACCAAGTATTCTTGATGGCATTGATTTATCAAGTGAATGGCAGTCAAAACTGCCTCACTCCAAAGAAACTTAGGCACATTCATTGTTTGCATAAGTGAGCGGATTATCTCCAGAAGATGCCTATTCTTCCTCAGTTACTCCATTTTGTGGTGGGGTATCAGAGCATGAAGGTCTGGTGTAGAATTCCTTCTCCTGAAAGAAAACCTTGAAACTCCTTATTCACATATTTAGTTCCATTATCACTCCGAATAATTCGAATAGAAATGCCAAACTGATTCTTCACTTAAACATGAAAGCCTTAAAGCATTCAAATACCTCATTCTTTTGCTTCATCAGATATACCCATGTCATTCGAGAATAACAGTCAATAAAGGTGACAAAATACTTTGCTCAGTGACTGGAGAAGTCCACACATCCGAATGAATTAATATAAAAGGTGACAAACTTCTCAAACCCCTGCTCACATATGAGCTTCTAGTGTGCTTCCCATATTCACAAGCATCACACATTAGATTACTTTTGTTCACCTTAGACATTTCATTAGGAAACATTTATGCCCTAAACGACAATGCAACAACATCACCTTAGCTTCATTCTCACTAGCTGCTAGATCAAAAGACTTCTCTTGTCTTGCTTCTATCAAGATACCAGAGCCCATCATGCCAAGTTTCAACTCCAAGATTTTTTCTCGTCTTCCTTTCCTGAATTAAACAATTCTCACGATCAAGAAGCACCTGGCAATCCATTTGATCAATCAAAGAGCTTATTGAAATAAGGTTAACAGGAAAGGATGGAACTTGTAATAATGATGATAAGGTAATAATGATGATAAGGTAATAGACGGTATGTCCTATTTGCTGTTTTAATTGTCCCCTTATAAAAATGCGAGTATGGTGTATAGGATGTAAATTCTTTTACTTTGCCCGTGACATGCCTCGATGCACCAGAATCTAGTATCCAATTGGATATGAGGTTGGTTGGATATAACTGAGCCTGAGTGGACCGCATCAGCAATACTATCACTAGAGGATACTGTTGCTTGAGTGTTCAATTGAGAACTCTTCCCAGCTTCCTTTCACTTTCTGAACTCATCTAGCTCATTTGGTGAAACTGTAACTGACTCTGTAGCACACCCATCCACCACTGCATGATTAGCTCTCAAACTTATTCTTTCACCACGACTAACACCTTCTCGACCAGTACCACCTCTTGGCACACCTCTGTCTCGACCCCTACCACGATTTGATCTAAGGGGCTGACTGCAATCATGGATCAAATGCCCCCTTACACCGCAGTTATAACAAAATCTGGTCTCACCCTGAACCCTGTTACCACATAGGCTTGACTTGGTGAATTTAAGGTGTTACCTTTTATCATCTTGAGTCTTGTCTCCTCTTGTGCCATAGCAGCAATGGCTTCCTCAAGACTAGGAAGATTGGTCTGATGGAATAATGTAGCACGTCTCCCTTTAAATTCTGGATTTAGACCCCTCAAAAACTGAAGGACCCTTCTATTCTCTACCCACTTCCTTCACCCAAGCCACACATTTAGGATGGGGTAATTTAATAGGATCATAATGATCCAAATTAGCCCATAACTGCTTCAATTCTGTAACATAATCCATCAAGGTTTGCTCCCCTTGTTTCAGATAATGTATTCTATCATCTGTATCTACTAGCAACATCACATTCCCAACACCTGAATACATACTTGCAAGAGCCTTCCATATGCCTGAAGCAGAAGTAATAGTATTAACAGAACTAGCAATTGTAGGGGTCATAGAATGAAATAACCAAGTAACCACTAATGTATTAGTTGCATTCCAATTCCTCCACTCACTGTTTAACTTATCTTTGGGTTTAGTTACCTCCCCATTAACCCCTCAAGTTTCTTTGACTGCAACAGTACCAATGCTCTTCTGGACCAGACCAAATAATTCTTCATACCTTCCAACTTGATGTCAACAGGCATCAACTCCAATTTCTGAACCACATCAATCTCTTTGCTTGAGGATGGAACATCATCCTTTTTGCAGTAAGTAATTCCACCAATTTTCCTAGGACTTGCTCAATTCTCTGATTTTCTGCCATAATTTGATGCTGATACTACTCTGTCACCACCATCAAACACCATTAAACAGACACCAGCCTTCCTCTTCTACCTCTTCCTCCCCTGTCTTCCTTTTTCCAGAAAAAGCCAAACACAACCAACACACTCCCTCTTCTTCCCTTTCTCCTCCTTCCTTCTCCCTCTCTCTCTCTTTTTCTTTCTTCCGGCCTTCTCCTCTTCTTTTCCCTTTCTTCCTCAGTTTGCTCCAGCCTTCTCACTGAGTGCCTGCGCCGTCCCTGGCTCGCCGCAGCTCGGCGTCTCCCCGCGCAGTCACACTTCTCACGCGCCTCGCTGCCATCGTTAGTGGAAGCAGCGGGAGTCCGCCTAGGGTTTCGCTGTCGCCGTCGCCGGGGGGAGGGGAACCCGCCTTCTCCGCCATTGGCCCCCTTGACATCACCCAGCCGAACGCCAAGCACCACCCTGCTACTCCGCGTCGCCGCCGCTGGCCGAGGAGCTGCCGCCACGCACCTTCGCGCCGCCTCGCCTGCGCACTTCACACCGCCACGCCTGCGCGCCTCCGCTCCGCCGCCGCCGGATCCAGATTCGGATGGAGCCGCGCGAATCCACCTAGGGTTTTGCCGCCGACTTCTTCTCCACCGCCAGGATCTCCACCACAAGCTCCTCCTCCGGATCCTGCTCGCCAGCCGGCGTCACGCCGATGAGGTATGACTCCCCACCATCATCGACAACGCCGCCATAATCTCTCCTAACCCTCGCTCTGATACCATATTGTCATTTCTGGAATAATTGACCAAGCACTACCCTCTTCCCTCTTGGTGTCCTTCCTTAACTCTATTTACATTTACACTTTAGTCCCTCATATATATCTATATTACCCGTACACACATATACCAACACGTTTGTACACTTGTCTTTAGTTCTTAGTCAATATTGCTAGTGTACTAGCATTATCTGATATAATTATGTTCATGTGCATTTTAATAACAAGTATATCCATCTACATTTTAAGTAACCATTCACCTTTTGGTTTGGTTGTATGTTTTCTTTTGTGATCCTAGAATTGGGGATGTCATTGATGAAGATGTTGTTCATTCAAGGGCTCCTTTTGTAGCCTGCACTCAACAATGTTTTGCTATTAAGGCTGGAATTGATGGGCTTCTTGATGTTGCTCGTAGATCTTTCTGTGATACCAGCGAAGGTGCTTATCATTTTCATCTTTGTTTTGTAATTTTACCTAACACAACTGGTTAACATAATACGTTTTTCAGCCATACATAACCTCGCCAACAAGTACAGGGAGGATTTTAAGCTTCCAAATTTGAAGATACCCTATAACAATAGACTAGGATTTTACTTTATTATACCCCAGAAGGACATTATTGAAAGGCTCCCTAATAAATTTATCCAGGTATGTGGATATTCCTTTTAAGAACCAGCCTATCAGTTGCTAACCAAATATTTGTGAATCTGTAATCAATTAGGTTGTTAGACATGGGAAGAATGTCCACTGCTCAAGCTTGGAGCTTGCTTCGGTAAGTTTACATCCAGTGAGTTATCATCCTTGGGCATTTTTAGTAATTCGACACTAACTGCCACACTGCAAATTTAACCATGCAATTCTTTTCTCTGAGATGCAATTTTCAAGTGGAATATGTGTTATCCAATACTTATTCATTTCGTGTTCTTTTGTTTTCTCTCAAAGAAAGTTTGTCATCTTGTTTAAGTGAACTATTCTTTTGCCAAAAGCATTGTGACACTGTTAAATGTTTGTCCTTAGAATGAAAATAGTGTTAGAAGATGACTAATTTCCAGAATACTTGAAATATACAACATGCAGACATATCTCTGAAGATGATTATTGCTGAGTAATAGTATAATTTTCATCACGGCTACACTTGAAATAAGCTTTTATTTTATTTTATTCATCAGTATATGACATTAAAAAAATATATTATACTGTTGGAAAGTTTATTTCTTCATACTTTCACTTATTACCATGTGTTTTCTACCCAAATTTGCAGCTAAATGTCAGGAATAAGTCTGCTGCTGCTGAGTGCTTCTTCCGCACGGAACTTTGTTTGGAAGGTTGCCATGGTCACTAAGCATTGAGTATTCAGCATTTTTCCATTGGAGTGTTGTTACTCCACTTTATTTGTTGATATTGATAGGGTTAAGCTCTGGTCCAGTTAATGAATACACCTACCTGTTATTATAACTTTCTAGTGATAAACTAAGAGTTAAGATGCAATACATGCATGCATAATTTATCTGTTGCATCGAGATATCATATTATATATTTGTTGGGCATCCTCCATGTAGGTAGCAGCAGTTAGTTGTTGTAGAACAGAACATCATCATTCTTCTCAACTTAGAATATGGGTCTCCTTTTGCTTTGTTTATGATCTTTTTAGCCATCCATTTCTTTGCTTTCCTGGACTATTTTGGCTGTCAATATGGCTGAATTGGCGGGACTTTGAGGGTATACACTTGACTAATTGAACCCACAAACTTGAAGGCGACTGAAACTGTGGGCAGTTGCATTTTACATTTCAAATATTATGCAAGTGTCTAAAGAAATATTTAATTTGCATAAATCTGTACTGTTGTTTCAGGACTTATCAATGAGATCAGAGAAGACATTGGTATACTGACATTGCTCGCCGAAGTACTATGCCTGTTGGACATGCTTGTAAATTCTTTTGCGTTTACAATATCTACAAAGCCTATTGATCGTTACACGAGACCTGAATTCACAGGTGCGCAATTTAATTCAACACTAGCAACTGATTTCATTAAGGTTTTTATTATTTTTTATTAGTGTTGTTGTGGAGTCCTGATCTGGCTCTTGTTTTCAATTAAGCAGATGATGGTCCGATGGCAATTAACGCTGGACGGCATCCTATTCTTGAGAGCTTGCATAACGATTTTGTTGTAAGTTCTACATTTGTTATTTATTCCTCAGTATTTGCTTCATTTTTTATGTCTTTTTCATCATTAATTTGTTTATTTGAATAGCAATGGTCTTAATACTGTTTATATCATGCAGCCTAACAATCTCTTTCTGACTGAAGCATCTAATATGGTTCTTGTCATGGGGCCAAACATGTTCGTCCCATAAACATTGTATCCAAATGTCTATAGCAAGCTACTTGTATATGGAAATTCATCTGCTCTCTGCATTATCTGCTGTTGCAGGAGTGGAAAAAGCACATATCTTCAACAGATTTGTCTAATAGTCATTCTTGCACAAATTGGCTGTTATGTTCCTGCTCAATTTGCATCACTAAGAGTGGTTGATCGCATATTCACACGGATTGGCACTGGGGACAATGTTGAAAATAACTCAAGCACGGTATACAAATTCATCTCTTCTATGTGGTTTATACTTACCTTATCTTGTTCTTTGAAGTGTTTATTTGACTTACAGAATTCTTCTATAAGCAGATGAAACAATAAAATGATTGGATAAAAAGATTGAGTGGTAGTCCTCAAGTAATATTTATCCCTTGATGATTGTTTAACATTCTTTTGTCTTGTTTCCTCCCATATTAATTCCTATTTGTCATCTTAAATCTCCTAATGCACATTATCTCTATTGTTCTCAAACCTAACAAATTTAAGATGTTTCTTGTCCTTGGTGAAGTATAAATGATCACTTGCATTGTCCTGTCCCAGTAGTTGGTGTTTTTGGATTTTTTTTGGTGGATTTCCTTAAAAATAGCATAAGATATGGAGGGTCTTAACTCTTAAGATTGGTACCTGCTTGTCATATTTATGGATGGCACTCCACATGAAGCGCTTTGAAGTAGTGGATTGCCCTTACCAAGGATCATGAGAACCCATATTATACCATTTTTTTGGTAATCTATGGATGGATGATTTGGACTTTTGAATTTGATCATGAACCCAAACTATACCTCATTTTGTAATTTTTGGGGATGGCTGATCTGGACTTCTGAATATTTTTTTCATATAGTGTCATTTATAGTCTTTCCTTAGTTGTATTGGCCTTGGACACTTGACAAAGCAATTCACATATATGTCTCTTCGATCAAGTTAAATATTTCACCAATGGTGTATCTTTTATGGAGTATTTGTATTTTGGAGTTGCTAATCCACTTAATTTCTTTGCAGTTCATGACAGAAATGAAAGAGACAGCTTTCATTTTGCAAAATGTTTCTTCGAAGTACTACGGTCCTACCATGCTGCAATAGATTAAATTACATTTGATGTTTCTCTTGTTTCCTTCTAATGACCATGAGCACATTTACGCAAATTACAGGAGCCTGGTTGTTGTGGATGAGCTTGGAAGAGCTACGTCTTCCTCTGATGGGTTGGCAATTGCATGGAGCTGCTGTGAATACCTATTAGCTACTAAGGCGTAAGAACTATTAACCTCTTAAGTACTTCATTGGATCCTTTTCATGCGGCATATTTTGACTTATCACAGTCCTAACTTGGTGGAGTCTAAGAAATAACTTGTGTGCCCTTTCATTAAGTGCTTCGGAAAAAGAGAGATGATGGTTTGTGTAGGTTGTGGTACTTCAATTCTTAGCAGACAATGAAATGGATAAGGTCAAAAGAGGTAGACTAGCATTAAATCTATACATGCATGCTTTGACTATTTTGGACCAAGAAGAGGAAGTTAGCATGCATGCTTTGTCTATTTTGGAGGGAGTATCAACAATCTCAGCAGATGTTTTCTTATCAATAATTTTAAAACTGCATGGTTTTCTGAATGCAAGTCTGGGCTTCTGTTATTCAGTTTCCTCATCCAACATTTTTAGAGCCTATTGATGCCCTTTTCTTTTTATTATTATTCAATCATATGATGTTCTCAGCGACTTTTCATCTTGAATAAAATATTTGATAGTGGTTAGTACAACAACATTTACTACTCTTGTGCTCAACTTAGGCCGTACAATCAAGTTTCAGACACCTAGTTTTATCAGAGAACCTAGTCTTTATCATAATAATTACATGTTACCAGTAAGTTACAGCATAATGCCTAGGGTTCTTGTCTTGCTGAATGCAGCTGGTCATGTTTGGTTAATCTTTTCAACTACAGTACTGTTTATTAGTTATGGATATAGCTTTTTAAGACAAGATAGCATCGTTGTTGACCAAATCCTACTATCTGAGAAGTAGCAATGTCGGGTCTTTCACCAAATGCAGCTACACGGTGTTTGCCACGCACATGGAGAGCTTGTCAGAACTTGCAACCATCTATCCAAACGTGAAGATCCTCCATTTTGAAGTCGACCTGAGAAACGACCGCCTCGATTTCAAGGTATGACCATTGTCATGGACAGCTGCATGCATATGTTCTTTTTTTTTTCATGTCCCTCAACATCATGGATCATACAATCCCTGCATCAGTTCCGGTTGAAGGATGGCATCCGGAGAGTGCCGCACTATGGTCTTTTGCTGGCAAAGGTGGCTGGCCTTCCTACTTCAGTGATCGACACTGCGACAAGCATCACTTCACGGATCACAGAACAGGTACCCCATCTTGGTACTGATTAGCTGATGTAGATAACACAATGCGTGACTGCTTAGATACATTATGCAACTCAAATTGTGTACCTATTTCCTTCCACTTGGGACTTTTTCTTTTTTTACTCCACAAAATTGCTTGTTCCTGCTGCTGGATTTGATTTCTTTTACTCGGGCGCATCGATCAAGTTAAATCTATCCCGGCCTGCAGGAAATGGTGAGGATGGACGTTAACCGCGAGCAGTATCGGTCGCTCCAGATGGCGTACCAGGTCGCTCAACGGCTCATCTGCTTGAAGCACTCCAACCAAGGCGACTACTACATCCGGGAAGAGCTGCAGAATCTCAAGGATGGCTACGCTGCCGGCCGCTTGACATGAGAAAAAATATGTGAAAAGGACAAATGAACCTACCGTTGGCATCATTCATATATATAATGGCCGTATGGATAATATGTGAGAAAGGGAGAGGGATGAATGGGCGTAGCGCTAGCGCCTTGTACAAACTATGAAGGGGTGGGTCGATCCTAGAACTAGGTTGTAGCCCTAGTATATTTGTACAGGAGCCAGTTATTGATTTTTAGTTGCATCGACTGAATCGAATCCGAATCGATAATTAATATATATGGGATATATTAGTTAATAATTAGATAATATGTATTGGATCGTGGTAATTTTTGTTTTAGCTTCGTCAAGCAGGCGTCGCAGCCATGGGACCTGATCATAGCGTGGTCCTAGCACAGCACGCGGGCGCCGGCGCCGCTCGCCATCGCCTACCTACGTGCTGCACCCGGACCCGGACGGGCGCACACTCTTTGTCCACGAGTGGCGGTGGCACCTTACGTCCTGTGGACACCAGACACCCGCGCTGCGCCACCGCCGCCGCGTGGACGGTTCGCCGTTCCACGGTCGAGCCCACTACAATGGCGACCTCGATGCCTGGGTCGACTACAATGGAGACCTCGATGCCTGGGTCGGCCTCCCGCAGGGACGGCTACCTCTGCTGCTGCCCGGTCACCGACGCCTCCTGCGGCGTAGGGTGCTCAGGGAGAAGATGTTTCGGAAGGAGGAGGAGCCGATGTTGAACCTGAGGGCCACTCTCCCCGACATGGGCGATGGAAGGCAGCAGGTATTGCCTCGTTGACAGTGTGTTGCGTGACGATGAGTCCTCTGAGTGCGTGCTCAATCACCTTGTTTGGCCTCAAGTACAGTGGAGAAGGAGGGCTACGAACTACGGGTCGCCGCGCCTCAAGATCTTATCTACCCTAAACTCTAAAAAAGACCCACTCCTAAATTCTTATTGCAAGTTTAGTACCCTCGTTAACTACGTTTATTCCAACACCGTCGTTTCTCTAAACCCAATAATTACAAAGCATATACGTAGAACACAAGAGGCATATTGCGAAAAAAAAGAGCACAAAAAATTGAAAATTTTCACTTGCCAAAAGAAACAGAACATATCCAATCTAAAATAAATAAATGCTCTGAATGGTCAGATGCAAGGATTAGCAAGAACCAACTGCCAAGAACAAAGAGAAGTTGTTTGCCTTCAACGCTGTACACTCGCGCATCCTCTTGCATCAGATCCACTGCCTCCGTCCCCAATGGCGCCGCATCCACCCATATCATCCACCCATATTATTGCAAGTTTCCCCTGGCCAGGCTTGAACGGCTCTGTTTATTTGTGGAGTGACAGTTTGTTAGTTTTTTTTGAATTGTTTGAATAATGCACCCATATGATAGTTCAACCCATCTCATGCATGCCATGAACTATTGAAACATGACCATGGCTGCTGAATTGTGATCGCTCATTTAAGAAACTGGAACCCGTTATCTAATGATGTGACTAGCATGAATAGGGATGGCAACGGTATGTACTCCAACGGGTTCACCTACCCCGTACCCATACCCATTGGATTGAAATGTGCCCGCTCCATTACCCACACCCGCATGGGTGACGGTACTCGTTGGGTACCCATACCCGATGACGAGGGATGTCGACGAGGCGGCGGCGCAGTGGCGGGGTCGGCGCGGTATAGGCGGCGCAGGTGGCGGGGCCGACGGCGAGGGCACGTGCGGGCGGGGGCAAGCGGCGGAGCAAGGGGCGGCGGGCGGCGACGGCGGGGCTTGTGACGACTTGCGGCTGACGGGAGGAAGATAGAGAGAGCGAGGTGAAGAGGAAAAAGGATGGTTTTTATACCTAGGGTTAGGATTTGTTGTTGGGCCTTGGGCGCATATGTTTTTTCTGAGGCCCATGGGTATTATTTACCCACGGTTAACGGGTTCGGGTGGGAAAGAACATTCCAGATCGCTTCACCCGATGGGTGAAGATTTTGTCCGATAAGAGACTCATGGGTACAATATTTGGAACATATTTGACCCCTAATAGAGTAAAAACCCATCGGATATCGGGTTATGGGTACCCATTGCCATCTCTAGGCATGAATTCCCCAATTTCTAATGCTTTTACCGAATGTAACGTCGATTGAAATTCGGCTTTGTAGAAATTATGCAAAGCATGTGTCTTTTTGAACGGATTGAATCGAGGTTTGCCAAAACTGGGCATAGGAAGGACCAAAGGCACGACCGGAGGTGATGATGACTGTGAGCAGCAGCCACACGTTCGGGAAGAGCAGACGAGTCTCCAAGGAAAACATGGGAATGTTGACTTGTAACATTATCAACTCGTAATTTTGTTCGAAAGGCTACTACGAAATATTTTCCTACCAAGTCATTGTTGGTTTACTACACCTCGGATCATTTGACAAGATTTAGTTGGACAAACTATTTATGATTGTGAGATGGGTTGCTAAACTGTTAGCATGCTGATTTCTTTTATATGATTCGCAAAGAGGAGAAGCACCGTTACCAGTTGACACATACACGATGGCCAATAACGTGTTGTTACATTAAATCATGTTTGAAACCAAATGAAACGAAACGATATGTTTTTGTCTCTTTCATTGAAAATAGAAGAAAACACTCTATCATTGTAATGGTATAATTTTATCATTGTAAAGGTATAATTTGTATTTGCTTACGTCATCTAGTATCGTCCGGTATTTTTTGCGAGAATTTTACCCTTCTCTACGAATTTCATGTGTGATACTCATGAGATTTGTTCGTTTCAAACATGCCTTAGCAAATGGTTTTCTCAAGTGTTACATGAAAAAGTGTTCAACTAGTCTTTCGTCTTTAGTTGAAACCAATGAAACATAATTTTAAGTCGATGAGACTCTGAAACAACCCGAGCAAGCCAACCCACCACAAATTTGGCGACCACAAATTTGGCGCCAACCCACTCCCACTTATCCCGCCAAAACCCACAAAAGAAAACCAAACCAAAGCCTTTTTTCGGAGTTCCCCGCTCCGACCCCCAAGGACCCATTTCAATCCTCTCTCCCCGGTGTCTCCCGGTGATCCACGGCAGCGCGGCGCCACCGGCTCGACAAGTGCGGCCGTCCGGCCATTGGTCCCGCGACGCCCTCCGAGCCCGCCGCGGTGCCACATCCACCGACAACACTAACCCCAACCCCAAACCCGCGCCTCCCGTTTCGCCCTTACCCGAGGCCGAGGTTCGCAAGACCGCGCGCGGCGCGGCGGCAAGGGAGGATGGGAGTGGCGGCCACGCGCAGAGGTGGAAGAAGAAGAAGAAGGAGAGGGCGACGAGGCCCAAGCTCACGCCGAACTTGCCGCTCCGAGGACGGCCTTGGCTTCGTCCTCCGTTACTTCCCTAGGCCTTCAAACCCCGCGGCCGCCCAAGACGGAGGACCTAGTGTGGCGGGCCATACCTCGCCCGGCCCAACACGCCCCAACCACCACCCCCGCGCCCCGCGGCCAACCAAATTTCTAGGGTTCGGCTGAGCGCCCCATCTCTCCCCGCTCGTTCCAGCGCCGTCTCTCCCCGCTCCTCTCTCTCCTCTGCGCCACCCTCTCCCTCGTCCCCCCGGCTTTCTTCCACTTCCGCCTCCGCCGCTTCCACCGCGTTCGTCCTCCCCTCCCCTCTCCCCTTCCTGGATCCCCTAAATCGCTATCTGATTGCTAACCCTCTTTGATTTTTTTGGGCAGATGCGGGAGAGGAGGTGCGGGTGGATCGCGAGCCCGCCGATAGTGTGCGCGCACGGCGGCGACTCCACCAGCGTGTTCCCCAACTCGGTAGGGTGTGGGTGACGGCCTACGTGAATCTGCCATTCTTTGCGCTTGCTTACCGTGGAGGCTTTGAATTTGCTATTCTTTGCGCTTGCTTACCGTGGAGGCTTTTTGATCTTGGTGGGTGAATGTGGGTCTTGACTTGTTCTTGGTTTGATGGGGATCTCGTGCGCGATTGACGCCTTTCGGCCGGCTCCGGGACGCACGCGTCGATCGCGTGGAGGAGGACGTCTCGAGGTCCTCCGATGGCGCGCTCTTTGTGCTTCACGACAGGTAATTGGACTGTTGCCTGGGTCGTTTGAGCACTAAATACAGCTCGATGTGCTTGATTGTTGAATGCAGCTCTTGATTGTTGCATATTTTCCAGTTCTAGTTTCCAATGTTTTAGGGTTTAGGGTAAAACATTGGAATATTTTCCTGGTAAAACATTGGAATATTTTCCAATGTTTTAGTTTCCAATATTTTCCAGTTCTAGTTTCCAGCTCTTGAATATTTTCCAGTTCTAGTTTCCAATGTTTTAGGGTTTAGGGTTCATGCGAAAGAATGCTTACTTGCTATCTAGCCTTATTTTTCAAAATTCTCTTTGGCATGGAATCTGGCTATTTGTTCAATCTAAAATACCTTAGTGACTTAACCATGTATCTTCCCTTAGTTTCTGTGCAGCAATACTGAGGTATTCCTTTGCCTTATGGCTGTTGGTACTGTCCTCTGTGCATCATACTGGTCCACATGGAGTGCTAGAGAAGCACTTTGTGAACAAGAGAAGCTCCTCAAGGTTCTGATCTGTTAATGCCATGATACTTAGCTTTCACCTATTCTACCTATAATGGAGGACCGACAAATGCACTAATTGTAAAGGATGGATGTGAAGTTTTACTAAATGTTGAGAATGGAGGTTCTAGTGGCATGATATATATCAATGTGGCATCACCATAATGTTTGTAGTCGTTGCGTCTCGCTTCTTAGTAATGCTTTACAAGATGATGTCTTCCCGGTTGTGGAGCTACCGGTGGTAATTTTTGCGTCGGTGGTGTTGAGGTGTGGTTTCATCCGACTTTACTTTCCTTTCGTGACTTAAAAAGTTTGTGCTGCTTAAACAAGTAAATAATATCAGTTCCTCTTTGTCTTTATTAATAGTACAAGTTCTGTTATTAAGTGACTAGGTAGGATAGTCGGTGGATACTGCAGTGAAACTAATATTGTTTTGCCGCCTTGTTCTCGCGAACCGCCTCTTAAGCAACCTCGCTTTTTCTTCCTTAAACTAATGCTGTTGTTTATATTTGCATATGCAGGGTCTGCAAACATGCCTAGTGGCTCTATTATCAAGTTATATTGAAGCTGCGTCAGAGTTTATTTGAATCAAGAATTTGTTCTTAACTCAGCTGCTGAATTTTATTATTAATGACTGAAAGTAATTGAATCTTCCAGGTGGTTTAGAGTTGCTTCGGAATCCCTTTTTAAAGTGCCATTCTTTGGAGCTGTTTCATACCTTACTCTTGCAGTTTCCCCATTTTGCATTGTATTTGCTGTTCTTTGGGCTGTTCACCGCCATTTCACCTATGCCTGGATTGGGCAAGATATCCTTGTGGGTGCAACTAGCTGTAGTATTTTAAATGCGTTCTAATGTAACCAATTGCTGCACACCTCAAGGTAATCTAGCTGCTCTTGAATTTTGAATTTCTACATGGTGTTAAGCTTCATTGCAAGTTTCATTTTATTTTAGCGTTTGTTCTTCAAGTTATCTTTGTAACTGAGGCCATGAACAGGTGGGTTCAGTTCTCCTCAGCTGAGCCTTCTTTTATGACATCTTATGGGTGTTTGTCTTGAAGAGATGGTTTCATGAGAGAGTGATGATTGTGGTAAGTTTTTTGAAAGTTTATTCTAGACTTTTGGTAGTTGGTGACCTCATTGCCTAGGCTAGCTGGTTATGCTGGTGTGCTTCTCATAGGTAGCTCGTGGTGACAAGACTGATGAAGACGGCGTCCCCATGTTACTAAAAATTCCACGAATGTTTGATCCATGGGGAGGATACAGCATCATTGGATTGGGTGACATCCTTCTACTTGGGCTGTTAGTTGCATTTGCATTAAGGTTAGTCTTTCAAAGAAAAAGAAAAGGTCTGTTCTTTCATGTGGATATGAGCAAGCATGTTAGAGATATGATTGCCATCAAAAAAGTAGTTTTTCAAAATATTAATCTTTTTCCAGATATGATTGGGCTGCCAAGAAATGCTTGCAATACTTTTTGTGGTCAATGGTGGCCTATGGTTCTGGTAAGTTTCAGCGCCGGCCCACGCAACTTTTAATTGACACGAAAGAAGGCATTTATCTGTGCATCCATCTTTTTTAAGCTATTGTATTAAAGCTATTATTATCTGTGAGGGATTAATTTGCTGAACTTTTGCCCAAATCAAGGACTTCTTATTACATATGTCGCCTTGAACCTTATGGACGGACATGGCCAACCTGCACTTCTCTACATAGTGCCCTTCACACTTGGTAACTACCTATCTCTCCCTTGGAGCCTAATGAGTTTATGGATTGAACTAACCCCATATATATATGTACCTCTTTATATATGTGTCTGTCAGGTGCGCTGATAGCGCTTGGGTGGAAAAGAGGAGATCGAGCTGTGGAACCTATGGTCCAAAGGAGAGCCAGAGAGTCATGTGCATATGCAGCCTCAGCCGAAGAACTATGTAAGTTCGCCCCCACTAGGCCAGTAGATTCGTCATCTTCTTAATTAGGTAGCTATATCATGGCACAGCAGCAATTTTTTGTTTTTTCACTATATTCGTAGAACATACATATATCTTGATCAGTTGCATCCGTTTGCCTAAGTGAGTTTACATTGATGTTGCTGAATTCGTTTGCTTTGGCAGGAAAATGTGAAGACGAAGCACCGACAGCTTCATTATGAATCGAAGCTGTACATGCTTCTGCAGGGAGGAAGTAAGTTTGTAACTAGAGCCTGCTAGCTTCTTCGTTTTGTTGGAATGTTATTTTCTTATTGCCTTCTATTGACTGTTATGATTGAGTTGACCTTTCATTTTTCTTGGCTAAAGTTGGTATTCCGCACTTGAAATGGTTTGGTGTGTAGGGAGAGTACAATGTGATGGTGATCGATCTTCTTGGGCAAAGCCTTGAGGATCTATTCAACTATTGCGGTAGAAAATTCTCGTTAAAGACTGTTATGGTGAGGAAACTGATGCTTTATTTAATATTTCCTTAATTCATATCTTCTAATCTGTTAATCATTGTAGAATCAAACTGATATCTGTATCTTTCCTATATTGATTCCTGACGTAACACCATTTGTTTGTAATTCAGATTAATCGAGTTGAGTACATGCATCACAAGGGATTTCTTCACCGTGATATCAAGCCTGATAATTTTCTTATGGGGCTTGGTAGGAAAGCCAATTAGGTTTGCGTTCCTATCTGGCTGTTACTTAACCACATCAATAGTCTTTTAGTTTTTCATAACTTTGTGTTCTTCATTGCTAAAAGATGTTCCAGCAGAGTGATATGGCTTGGTTTTAAAATTAATGCTTTGATATCTGATGAATTTAGTTAAATATAACATTGGTCTGTCAACAATAATTGAAGATAAACTTTGTTTTGTGGCAACTAAGCTCTATTAGTAGTGCATAGAGATAACTTGTGTTTTTAGAAAGAAACATGATTTGGTAAGCAAATTTTGAATCCAGTTAATTTTGAATATTGTTGAACTTGTCATGTATATATAAGGGTTAAGGGTATGGGGTAAAGGGTCTAGGGTTTAGTAGGGGTGGTAATTCTACCCGTGGGTTTCATACCTCACGAGTATGGGCATAGATAGTAAAATTTACCTGTGGGTATGCTCGAACCCGAACCCGAAGTTTAGGGCATAGGGCATAGGGCTTGGGGTCTTAGTAGGGGTGGCAATTCTATGGGCATGGATAGTAAAATTTACTTGTGGGTATGCCTGAACCCGAACCCGAAACTTAGGGCTTAGGGCTTAGGGTTTTATACCCGACGAGTATGGATATGTATAGTAAAATAGGGTTCGGGGTTAGGGTTAGGGGTTCGGGTTAGGGTTTAGGGGTTTAGGGTTTAGGGTTTAGGGTTTAGGGTTTAGGGTTTAGGGTTTAGGGTTTAGGGTTTAGGGGTTTAGGGGGTTGGGTTTTGTGTTTTGGGTTTTGGGTTAGGGGTTAGGGGTTAGGGGTTAGGGGTTTAGGGTTTAGGGTTTAGGGTTTAGGGTTAGGGTTTAGGGTTTAGGGTTTAGGGTTTAGGGTTTAGGGTTTAGGGTTTAGGGTTTAGGTTTTAGGGTTTTGGGGTTTTGGGGTTTTGGGGTTTTGGGGTTTTGGGGTTTTGGGGTTTGGGGTTTGGGGTTTAGGTTCTAGGGTCTAGGGTCTAGGGTCTAGGGTCTAGGGTCTAGGGTCTAGGGTCTAGGGTCTAGGGTCTAGGGTCTAGGGTCTAGGGTCTAGGGTCTAGGGTTTAGGGTTTAGGGTCGATCCTAGAACTAGGTTGTAGCCCTAGTATATTTGTACAGAGCCGCTTATTGATTTTTAGTTGCATCGATCGAATCGAATCCGAATCGATAATTAATATATATGGGATATATTAGTTAATAATTAGATAATATGTATTGGATCGTGGTAATTTTTGTTTTAGCTTCGCAAGCAAGGGCGTCGCAGCCATGGGACCTGATCATAGCGTGGTCCTAGCACGCACGCGGCGCCGCGCCGCTCGCCATCGCCTACCTACGTGCCGCACCGGACCGGACGGCGCACACTCTTTGTCCACGAGTGGCGGTGGCACCTTACGTCCCGTGGACACCGACACCCGCGCCGCGCCACCGCCGCCGCGTGGACGGTCCGCTGCCCACGGTCGAGCCCACTACAATGGCGACCTCGATGCCCGGGTCGACTACAATGGAGACCTCGATGCCCGGGTCGGCCTCCCGCAGTGGACGGCTACCTCTCGCTGCGCCCCGGTCACCGACGCCTCTGCGGCGTAGGGTGCTCAGGGAGAAGATGTTTCGGAAGGAGGAGGAGCCGATGTTGAACCCGAGGGCCACTCTCCCGACATGGGCGATGGAAGGCAGCAGGTATTGCCTCGTTGACAGTGTGTTGCGTGACGATGAGTCCTCCGAGTGCGTGCTCAATCACCTTGTTTGGCCTCAAGTACGGTGGAGAAGGAGGGCTACGAACTACGGTCGCCGCGCCTCAAGATCTTATCTACCCTAAACTCTAAAAAGACCCACTCCTAAATTCTTATTGCAAGTTTAGTACCCTCGTTAACTACGTTTATTCCAACACCGTCGTTTCTCTAAACCCAATAATTACAAAGCATATACGTAGAACACAAGAGGCATATTGCGAAAAAAGAGCACAAAAATTGAAAATTTTCACTTGCCAAAAGAAACAGAACATATCCAATCTAAAATAAATAAATGCTCAATGGTCGATGCAAGGATTAGCAAGAACCAACCGCCAAGAACAAAGAGAAGTTGTTTGCCTTCAACGCCGTACACTCGCGCATCCTCTTGCATCAGATCCACTGCCTCCGTCCCCAATGGCGCCGCATCCACCCATATCATCCACCCATATTATTGCAAGTTTCCCCTGGCCAGGCTTGAACGGCTCTGTTTATTTGTGGAGTGACAGTTTGTTAGTTTTTTTTGAATTGTTTGAATAATGCACCCATATGATAGTTCAACCCATCTCATGCATGCCATGAACTATTGAAACATGACCATGGCTGCTGAATTGTGATCGCTCATTTAAGAAATCTGGAACCTGTTATCTAATGATGTGACTAGCATGAATAGGGATGGCAACGGGTATGTACCCAACGGGTTCACCTACCCCGTACCCATACCCATTGGATTGAAATGTGCCCGCTCCATTACCCACACCCGCATGGGTGACGGGTACTCGTTGGGTACCCATACCCGATGACGAGGGGATGTCGACGAGGGGCGGGCGGCGCAGGTGGCGGGGTCGGCGCTGGGTATAGGCGGCGCAGGTGGCGGGGCCGACGGCGAGGGGCTGGCGTGCGGGCGGGGCAGGCGGCGGAGCAAGGGGCGGCGGGGCGGGCGACGGGGCCGGCTTGTGACGACTTGCGGCGACCAGGGAGGAAGATAGAGAGAGTGAGGTGAAGAGGAAAAAGGATGGTTTTTATACCTAGGGTTAGGATTTGTTGTTGGGCCTTGGGCTGCATATGTTTTTTTGGCTGAGGCCCATGGGTATTATTTACCCACGGGTTAACGGGTTCGGGTGGGGAAAGAACATTCCAGGACCCGCTTCACCCGATGGGTGAAGATTTTGTCCGATAAGAGACTCATGGGTACAATATTTGGAACATATTTGACCCCTAATAGAGTAAAAACCCATCGGATATCGGGTTATGGGTACCCATTGCCATCTCTAGGCATGAATTCCCCCAATTTCTAATGCTTTTACTGAACAGAACGTCGATTGAAATTCTGGCTTTGTAGAAATTATGCAAAGCATGTGTCTTTTTGAACGGATTGAATCGAGGTTTGCCAAAACTGGGCATAGGAAGGACCAAAGGCACGACTGGAGGTGATGATGACTGTGAGCAGCAGGCCACACGTTCGGGGAAGAGCAGATCGAGTCTCCAAGGAAAACATGGGAATGTTGACTTGTAACATTATCAACTGTAATTTTGTTCGAAAGGCTACTACAGAAATATTTTCCTACCAAGTCATTGTTGGTTTACTACACCTCGGATCATTTGACAAGATTTAGTTGGACAAACTATTTATGATTGTGAGATGGGTTGCTAAACTGTTAGCATGCTGATTTCTTTTATATGATTCGCAAAGAGGAGAAGCACCGTTACCAGTTGACACATACACGATGGCCAATAACGTGTTGTTACATTAAATCATGTTTGAAACCAAATGAAACGAAACGATATGTTTTTGTCTCTTTCATTGAAAATAGAAGAAAACACTCTATCATTGTAATGGTATAATTTTATCATTGTAAAGGTATAATTTGTATTTGCTTACGTCATCTAGTATCAGGTCTGGTATTTTTTTGCGAGAATTTTACCCTTCTCTACGAATTTCATGTGTGATACTCATGAGATTTGTTCGTTTCAAACATGCCTTAGCAGCTGGTTTTCTCAAGTGTTACATGAAAAAGTGTTCAACTAGTCTTTCTGTCTTTAGTTGAAACCAATGAAACATAATTTTAAGTCGATGAGACTCCGGAAACAACCTGAGCAAGCCAACCCACCACAAATTTGGCGACCACAAATTTGGCGCCAACCCACTCCCACTTATCCCGCCAAAACCCACAAAAGAAAACCAAACCAAAGCCTTTTTTCAGAGTTCCCCGCTCCGACCCCCAAGGACCCATTTCAATCCTCTCTCCCCGGTGTCTCCTGGTGATCCACGGCAGCGGCGGCGCCCACCGGCTCTGACAAGTGCGGCCGTCCGGGCCATTGGTCCCGCGACTGCCCCTCCGAGCCCGCCGCCGGTGCCACATCCACCGACAACACTAACCCCAACCCCAAACCCAGCGCCGCCCGTTTCGCCCCTTACCCGAGGCCGAGGTTCGACAAGACCGCCGCCGCGCCGGCGGCGGCAGAAGGGGAGGATGGGAGTGGCGGCCACGCGCAGGGTAAGAAGAAGAAGAAGAAGGAGAGGGCGACGAGGCCCAAGCTCACGCCGAACTTGCTGCTCTCCGAGGACGGCCTTGGCTTCGTCCTCCGTTACTTCCCCTAGGCCTTCAAACCCCGCGGCCGCCCAGACTCGGCGGAGGACCTAGTGTGGCGGGCCATACCTCGCCCGCCCAGCGACGCCCCCAACCACCACCCCCGCGCCCCGCGGCCAACCAAATTTCTAGGGTTCGGCCGAGCGCCCCATCTCTCCCCGCTCGTCCACCGCCGCTCTCTCCCCGCTCCTCTCTCTCTCTCGCGCCACCCTCTCCCTCGTCCCCCCGGCTTTCTTCCACTTCCGCCTCCGCCGCTTCCACCGCGTTCGTCCTCCCCTCCCCTCTCCCCTTCCTGGATCCCCTAAATCGCTATCTGATTGCTAACCCTCTTTGATTTTTTTGGGCAGATGCGGGAGAGGAGGTGCGGGTGGATCGCGAGCCCGCCGATAGTGTGCGCGCACGGCGGCGACTCCACCCGCCGTGTTCCCCAACTCGGTAGGGTGTGGGTGACGGCCTACGTGAATCCGCCATTCTTTGCGCTTGCTTACCGTGGAGGCTTTGAATTTGCTATTCTTTGCGCTTGCTTACCGTGGAGGCTTTTTGATCTTGGTGGGTGAATGTGGGTCTTGACTTGTTCTTGGTTTGATGGGGGATCTCGTGCGCAGATTGACGCCTTTCGGCTGGCTCTGGACGCACGCGTCGACTGCGTGGAGGAGGACGTCTCGAGGTCCTCCGATGGCGCGCTCTTTGTGCTTCACGACAGGTAATTGGACTGTTGCCTGGGTCGTTTGAGCACTAAATACAGCTCGATGTGCTTGATTGTTGAATGCAGCTCTTGATTGTTGCATATTTTCCAGTTCTAGTTTCCAATGTTTTAGGGTTTAGGGTAAAACATTGGAATATTTTCCTGGTAAAACATTGGAATATTTTCCAATGTTTTAGTTTCCAATATTTTCCAGTTCTAGTTTCCAGCTCTTGAATATTTTCCAGTTCTAGTTTCCAATGTTTTAGGTTTAGGGTTCATGCGAAAGAATGCTTACTTGCTATCTAGCCTTATTTTTCAAAATTCTCTTTGGCATGGAATCTGGCTATTTGTTCAATCTAAAATACCTTAGTGACTTAACCATGTATCTTCCCTTAGTTTCTGTGCAGCAATACTGAGGTATTCCTTTGCCTTATGGCTGTTGGTACTGTCCTCTGTGCATCATACTGGTCCACATGGAGTGCTAGAGAAGCACTTTGTGAACAAGAGAAGCTCCTCAAGGTTCTGATCTGTTAATGCCATGATACTTAGCTTTCACCTATTCTACCTATAATGGAGGACTGACAAATGCACTAATTGTAAAGGATGGATGTGAAGTTTTACTAAATGTTGAGAATGGAGGTTCTAGTGGCATGATATATATCAATGTGGCATCAGCCATAATGTTTGTAGTCGTTGCGTCTGCTTCTTAGTAATGCTTTACAAGATGATGTCTTCCTGGTTGTGGAGCTACTGGTGGTAATTTTTTGCGTCGGTGGTGTTGAGGTGTGGTTTCATCTGACTTTACTTTCCTTTCAGTGACTTAAAAAGTTTGTGCTGCTTAAACAGTAAATAATATCAGTTCCTCTTTGTCTTTATTAATAGTACAAGTTCTGTTATTAAGTGACTAGGTAGGATAGTCGGTGAGGATACCGCAAAGAAACTAATATTGTTTTGCCGCTTGTTCTCGCGAACCGCCTCTTAAGCAACCTCGCCGCTTTTTCTTCCTTAAACTAATGCTGTTGTTTATATTTGCATATGCAGTGGTCTGCAAACATGCCTAGTGGCTCTATTATCAAGTTATATTGAAGCTGCGCGAGTTTATTTGAATCAAGAATTTGTTCTTAACTCAGCTGCTGAATTTTATTATTAATGACTCGAAAGTAATTGAATCTTCCAGTGGTTTAGAGTTGCTTCGAATCCCTTTTTAAAGTGCCATTCTTTGGAGCTGTTTCATACCTTACTCTTGCAGCTTCCCCATTTTGCATTGTATTTGCTGTTCTTTGGGCTGTTCACCGCCATTTCACCTATGCCTGGATTGGGCAAGATATCCTTGTGGGTGCAACTAGCTGTAGTATTTTAAATGCGTTCTAATGTAACCAATTGCTGCACACCTCAAGGTAATCTAGCTGCTCTTGAATTTTGAATTTCTACATGGTGTTAAGCTTCATTGCAAGTTTCATTTTATTTTAGCGTTTGTTCTTCAAGTTATCTTTGTAACTGAGGCCATGAACAGGTGGGTTCAGTTCTCCTCAGCTGAGCCTTCTTTTATGACATCTTATGGGTGTTTGTCTTGAAGAGATGGTTTCATGAGAGAGTGATGATTGTGGTAAGTTTTTTGAAAGTTTATTCTAGACTTTTGGTAGTTGGTGACCTCATTGCCTAGGCTAGCTGGTTATGCTGGTGTGCTTCTCATAGGTAGCTCGTGGTGACAAGACTGATGAAGACGGCGTCCCCATGTTACTAAAAATTCCACGAATGTTTGATCCATGGGGAGGATACAGCATCATTGGATTGGGTGACATCCTTCTACTTGGGCCGTTAGTTGCATTTGCATTAAGGTTAGTCTTTCAAAGAAAAAGAAAAGGTCTGTTCTTTCATGTGGATATGAGCAAGCATGTTAGAGATATGATTGCCATCAAAAAAGTAGTTTTTCAAAATATTAATCTTTTTCCAGATATGATTGGGCTGCCAAGAAATGCTTGCAATACTTTTTGTGGTCAATGGTGGCCTATGGTTCTGTAAGTTTCATACTGCCCACGCAACTTTTAATTGACACGAAAGAAGGCATTTATCTCGTGCATCCATCTTTTTTAAGCTATTGTATTAAAGCTATTATTATCTCGTGAGGGATTAATTTGTGAACTTTTGCCCAAATCAAGGACTTCTTATTACATATGTCGCCTTGAACCTTATGGACTGACATGGCCAACCCGCACTTCTCTACATAGTGCCCTTCACACTTGGTAACTACCTATCTCTCCCTTGGAGCCTAATGAGTTTATGGATTGAACTAACCCCATATATATATGTACCTCTTTATATATGTGTTCACAAAGTCTGATAGCGCTTGGGTGGAAAAGAGGAGATCGAGCCGTGGAACCTATGGTCCAAAGGAGAGCCGAGAGTCATGTGCATATGCATCACCAAGAACTATGTAAGTTCGCCCCCACTAGGCCAAAGATTCGTCATCTTCTTAATTAGGTAGCTATATCATGGCACAAAGAAGCAATTTTTTGTTTTTTCACTATATTCGTAGAACATACATATATCCCGATCGCTGCATCCGTTTGCCTAAGTGAGTTTACATTGATGTTGCTGACCTGTTTGCTTTGGCAGGAAAATGTGAAGACGAAGCACCGACAGCTTCATTATGAATCGAAGCTGTACATGCTTCTGCAGGGAGGAAGTAAGTTTGTAACTAGAGCCTGCTAGCTTCTTCGTTTTGTTGGAATGTTATTTTCTTATTGCCTTCTATTGACTGTTATGATTGAGTTGACCTTTCATTTTTCTTGGCTAAAGTTGGTATTCCGCACTTGAAATGGTTTGGTGTGTAGGAGAGTACAATGTGATGGTGATCGATCTTCTTGGGCAAAGCCTTGAGGATCTATTCAACTATTGCGGTAGAAAATTCTGGTTAAAGACTGTCCTCATTCTTGCTGATCAGATGGTGAGGAAACTGATGCTTTATTTAATATTTCCTCAATTCAATTTTCTAATCTGTTGATCATTGTAGAATCAAACTAATATCTGTATCTTTCCTATATTGATTCATGACGTAACACCATTTGTTTGTAATTCAGATTAATCGAGTTGAGTACATGCATCACAAGGGATTTCTTCACCGTGATATCAAGCCTGATAATTTTCTTATGGGGCTTGGTAGGAAAGCCAATTAGGTTTGCGTTCCTATCTGGCTGTTACTTAACCACATCAATAGTCTTTTAGTTTTTCATAACTTTGTGTTCTTCATTGCTAAAAGATGTTCCAGCAGAGTGATATGGCTTGGTTTTAAAATTAATGCTTTGATATCTGATGAATTTAGTTAAATATAACATTGGTCTGTCAACAATAATTGAAGATAAACTTTGTTTTGTGGCAACTAAGCTCTATTAGTAGTGCATAGAGATAACTTGTGTTTTTAGAAAGAAACATGATTTGGTAAGCAAATTTTGAATCCAGTTAATTTTGAATATTGTTGAACTTGTCATGTATATATAAGGGTTAAGGGTTTGGGGTAAAGGGTCTACGGTTTAGTAGGGGTGGTAATTCTATCAGTGGGTTTCATACCTAACGAGTATGGGCATAGATAGTAAAATTTACCTCGTGGGTATGCTCGAACCCGAACCCGAAGTTTAGGGCATAGGGCATAGGGCTTGGGGTCTTAGTAGGGGTGGCAATTCTATGGGCATGGATAGTAAAATTTACTTGTGGGTATGCCTGAACCCGAACCCGAAACTTAGGGCTTAGGGCTTAGGGTTTTATACCCGACTAGTATGGATATGTATAGTAAAATAGGGTTCGGGGTTAGGGTTAGGGGTTCGGGTTAGGGTTTAGGGGTTTAGGGTTTAGGGTTTAGGGTTTAGGGTTTAGGGGTTTAGGGTTTAGGGTTTAGGGTTTAGGGTTTAGGGTTTAGGTTTAGGGGTTTAGGGGTTGGGTTTTGTGTTTTGGGTTTTGGGTTAGGGGTTAGGGGTTAGGGGTTAGGGGTTTAGGGTTTAGGGTTTAGGGTTTAGGGTTAGGGTTTAGGGTTTAGGGTTTAGGGTTTAGGGTTTAGGGTTTAGGGTTTAGGGTTTAGGTTTTAGGGTTTTGGGGTTTTGGGGTTTTGGGGTTTTGGGGGTTTTGGGGTTTTGGGGTTTGGGGTTTGGGGTTTAGGGTCTAGGGTCTAGGGTCTAGGGTCTAGGGTCTAGGTCTAGGGTCTAGGTCTAGGGTCTAGGGTCTAGGGTCTAGGGTCTAGGGTTTAGGTTTAGGGTCGATCCTAGAACTAGGTTGTAGCCCTAGTATATTTGTACAGAGCCAGCTATTGATTTTTAGTTGCATCGACCGAATCGAATCCGAATCGATAATTAATATATATGGGATATATTAGTTAATAATTAGATAATATGTATTGGATCGTGGTAATTTTTGTTTTAGCTTCGCAAGCGGCGCCGCAGCCATGGGACTCGATCATAGCGTGGTCCTAGCACAGCACGCGGCGCGCGCGCCGCCGCCATCGCTACCTACGTGCCGCACCCGGACCGGACGGCGCACACTCTTTGTCCACGAGTGGCGGTGGCACCTTACGTCCCGTGGACACTGACACCCGCGCTGCGCCACCGCCGCCGCGTGGGACGGCTCGCCGCCCACGGTCGAGCCCACTACAATGGCGACCTCGATGCCCGGGTCGACTACAATGGAGACCTCGATGCCCGGGTCGGCCTCCCGCAGTGGACGGCTACCTCGCGCGCTGCCGGTCACCGACGCCCCGCGGCGTAGGGTGCTCAGGGAGAAGATGTTTCGGGAGGAGGAGCCGATGTTGAACCCGAGGGCCACTCTCCCGACATGGGCGATGGAAGGCAGCAGGTATTGCCTCGTTGACGCAGTGTGTTGCGTGACGATGAGTCCTCCGAGTGCGTGCTCAATCACCTTGTTTGGCCTCAAGTACAGTGGAGAAGGAGGGCTACGAACTACGGGTCGCCGCGCCTCAAGATCTTATCTACCCTAAACTCTAAAAAGACCCACTCCTAAATTCTTATTGCAAGTTTAGTACCCTCGTTAACTACGTTTATTCCAACACCGTCGTTTCTCTAAACCCAATAATTACAAAGCATATACGTAGAACACAAGAGGCATATTGCGAAAAAAGAGCACAAAAATTGAAAATTTTCACTTGCCAAAAGAAACAGTAACATATCCAATCTAAAATAAATAAATGCTCAATGGTCGATGCAAGGATTAGCAAGAACCAACCGCCAAGAACAAAGAGAAGTTGTTTGCCTTCAACGCCGTACACTCGCGCATCCTCTTGCATCGATCCACCGCTCCGTCCCCAATGGCGCCGCATCCACCCATATCATCCACCCATATTATTGCAAGTTTCCCGCCAGCTTGAACGGCTCGTTTATTTGTGGAGTGACAGCTTTGTTAGTTTTTTTTGAATTGTTTGAATAATGCACCCATATGATAGTTCAACCCATCTCATGCATGCCATGAACTATTGAAACATGACCATGGCTGCTGAATTGTGATCGCTCATTTAAGAAATTTGGAACCTGTTATCTAATGATGTGACTAGCATGAATAGGGATGGCAACGGGTATGTACCCAACGGGTTCACCTACCCCGTACCCATACCCATTGGATTGAAATGTGCCCGCTCCATTACCCACACCCGCATGGGTGACGGGTACTCGTGGGTACCCATACCCGATGACGAGGGATGTCGACGAGGGGCGGGCGGCGCAGTGGCGGGGTCGGCGCTGGGTATAGGCGGCGCAGTGGCGGGGCCGACGGCGAGGGGCCGGCGTGCGGGCGGGCAGCGGCGGAGCAAGGGCGGGCGGCGGGCGACGGGGCCGGCTTGTGACGACTTGCGGCGACCAGGGAGGAAGATAGAGAGAGTGAGGTGAAGAGGAAAAAGGATGGTTTTTATACCTAGGGTTAGGATTTGTTGTTGGGCCTTGGGCTGCATATGTTTTTTTGGCGAGGCCCATGGGTATTATTTACCCACGGGTTAACGGGTTCGGTGTGGGGAAAGAACATTCCAGATCTCCGCTTCACCCGATGGGTGAAGATTTTGTCCGATAAGAGACTCATGGGTACAATATTTGGAACATATTTGACCCCTAATAGAGTAAAACCCATCGGATATCGGGTTATGGGTACCCATTGCCATCTCTAGGCATGAATTCCCCCAATTTCTAATGCTTTTACCGAATGTAACGTCGATTGAAATTCTGGCTTTGTAGAAATTATGCAAAGCATGTGTCTTTTTGAACGGATTGAATCGAGGTTTGCCAAAACTGGGCATAGGAAGGACCAAAGGCACGACTGGAGGTGATGATGACTGTGAGCAAGCAGCCACACGTTCGGGGAAGAGCAGATCGAGTCTCCAAGGAAAACATGGGAATGTTGACTTGTAACATTATCAACCGTAATTTTGTTCGAAAGGCTACTACGTAAATATTTTCCTACCAAGTCATTGTTGGTTTACTACACCTCGGATCATTTGACAAGATTTAGTTGGACAAACTATTTATGATTGTGAGATGGGTTGCTAAACCGTTAGCATGCTGATTTCTTTTATATGATTCGCAAAGAGGAGAAGCACTGCTACAGCTGACACATACACGATGGCCAATAACGTGTTGTTACATTAAATCATGTTTGAAACCAAATGAAACGAAACGATATGTTTTTGTCTCTTTCATTGAAAATAGAAGAAAACACTCTATCATTGTAATGGTATAATTTTATCATTGTAAAGGTATAATTTGTATTTGCTTACGTCATCTAGTATCGTCCGGTATTTTTTGCGAGAATTTTACCCTTCTCTACGAATTTCATGTGTGATACTCATGAGATTTGTTCGTTTCAAACATGCCTTAGCAAATGGTTTTCTCAAGTGTTACATGAAAAGTGTTCAACTAGTCTTTCTGTCTTTAGTTGAAACCAATGAAACATAATTTTAAGTCGATGAGACTCGGAAACAACCCGAGCAAGCCAACCCACCACAAATTTGGCGACCACAAATTTGGCGCCAACCCACTCCCACTTATCCCGCCAAAACCCACAAAAGAAAACCAAACCAAAGCCTTTTTTCGGAGTTCCCCGCTCCGACCCCCAAGGACCCATTTCAATCCTCTCTCCCGGTGTCTCCCGGTGATCCACGCAGCGGCGGCGCCACCGGCTCGACAAGTGCGGCCGTCCGGCCATTGGTCCCGCGACGCCCTCCGAGCCCGCCGCCGGTGCCACATCCACCGACAACACTAACCCCAACCCCAAACCCAGCGCCCCGTTTCGCCCCTTACCCGAGGCCGAGGTTCGACAAGACCGCGCGGCGCGGCGGCGTAAGGAGGATGGGAGTGGCGGCCACGCGCAGGGTAAGAAGAAGAAGAAGAAGGAGAGGGCGACGAGGCCCAAGCTCACGCCGAACTTGCCGCTCTCCGAGGACGGCCTTGGCTTCGTCCTCCGTTACTTCCCCTAGGCCTTCAAACCCCGCGGCCGCCCGCAGGCGGAGGACCTAGTGTGGCGGGCCATACCTCGCCCGCCCAACGACGCCCCAACCACCACCCCCGCGCCCCGCGCCAACCAAATTTCTAGGGTTCGGCCGAGCGCCCCATCTCTCCCGCTCGCTTCCAGCCGCCGCCTCTCCCCGCTCCTCTCTCTCCTCTCGCGCCACCCTCTCCCTCGTCCCCGGCTTTCTTCCACTTCCGCCTCCGCCGCTTCCACCGCGTCTGTCCTCCCCCTCCCCTCTCCCCTTCCCCGGATCCCCTAAATCGCTATCCGATTGCTAACCCTCTTTGATTTTTTGGGCGATGCGGGAGAGGAGGTGCGGGTGGATCGCGAGCCCGCCGATAGTGTGCGCGCACGGCGGCGACTCCACCGCGTGTTCCCCAACTCGGTGAGGGTGTGGGTGACGGCCTACGTGAATCTGCCATTCTTTGCGCTTGCTTACCGTGGAGGCTTTGAATTTGCTATTCTTTGCGCTTGCTTACCGTGGAGGCTTTTTGATCTTGGTGGGTGAATGTGGGTCTTGACTTGTTCTTGGTTTGATGGGGATCTCGTGCGCAGATTGACGCCTTTCGGCCGGCTCGACGCACGCGTCGATCGCGTGGAGGAGGACGTCTCGAGGTCCTCCGATGGCGCGCTCTTTGTGCTTCACGACAGTAATTGACGTTGCTCCGGGTCGTTTGAGCACTAAATACACCGATGTGCTTGATTGTTGAATGCAGCTCTTGATTGTTGCATATTTTCCATTTCTAGTTTCCAATGTTTTAGGGTTTAGGGTAAAACATTGGAATATTTTTCTCGTAAAACATTGGAATATTTTCCAATGTTTTAGTTTCCAATATTTTCCAGCTTCTAGTTTCCACTCTTGAATATTTTCCAGCTTCTAGTTTCCAATGTTTTAGGGTTTAGGGTTCATGCGAAAGAATGCTTACTTGCTATCTAGCCTTATTTTTCAAAATTCTCTTTGGCATGGAATCGCTATTTGTTCAATCTAAAATACCTTAGTGACTTAACCATGTATCTTCCCTTAGTTTCGTGCAAGCAATACCGAGGTATTCCTTTGCCTTATGGCTGTTGGTACCGTCCCTCTCGTGCATCATACTGGTCCACATGGAGTGCTAGAGAAGCACTTTGTGAACAAGAGAAGCTCCTCAAGGTTCGATCCGTTAATGCCATGATACTTAGCTTTCACCTATTCTACCTATAATGGAGGACCGACAAATGCACTAATTGTAAAGGATGGATGTGAAGTTTTACTAAATGTTGAGAATGGAGGTTCTAGTGGCATGATATATATCAATGTGGCATCACCATAATGTTTGTAGTCGTTGCGTCTCGCTTCTTAGTAATGCTTTACAAGATGATGTCTTCCGGTTGTGGAGCTACCGGTGGTAATTTTTTGCGTCGTGGTGTTGAGGTGTGGTTTCATCCGACTTTACTTTCCTTTCGTGACTTAAAAGTTTGTGCCGCTTAAACAAGAATAATATCAGCTTCCTCTTTGTCTTTATTAATAGTACAAGTTCTCTTATTAAGTGACTAGGTAGGATAGCTCGGTGATACCGCAGTTGAAACTAATATTGTTTTGCCACCTTGTTCTCGCGAACTCGCCTTTAAGCAACCTCGCCGCTTTTTCTTCCTTAAACTAATGTCGTTGTTTATATTTGCATATGCAGTGGTCTCGCAAACATGCCTAGTGGCTCTATTATCAAGTTATATTGAAGCAGCGTCGAGTTTATTTGAATCAAGAATTTGTTCTTAACTCACCGCTGAATTTTATTATTAATGACTCGAAAGTAATTGAATCTTCCAGTGGTTTAGAGTTGCTTCGAATCCCTTTTTAAAGTGCCATTCTTTGGAGCGTTTCATACCTTACTCTTGCAGCTTCCCCATTTTGCATTGTATTTGCCGTTCTTTGGGCCGTTCACCGCCATTTCACCTATGCCCGGATTGGGCAAGATATCCTTGTGGGTGCAACTAGCCGTAGTATTTTAAATGCGTTCTAATGTAACCAATTGCTGCACACCTCAAGGTAATCTAGCTGCTCTTGAATTTTGAATTTCTACATGGTGTTAAGCTTCATTGCAAGTTTCATTTTATTTTAGCGTTTGTTCTTCAAGTTATCTTTGTAACCGAGGCCATGAACAGTGGGTTCAGCCTCTCACCGAGCCTTCTTTTATGACATCTTATGGGTGTTTGTCTTGAAGAGATGGTTTCATGAGAGAGTGATGATTGTGGTAAGTTTTTTGAAAGTTTATTCTAGACTTTTGGTAGTTGGTGACCTCATTGCCTAGGCTAGCGGTTATGCCGGTGTGCTTCTCATAGGTAGCTCGTGGTGACAAGACCGATGAAGACGGCGTCCCCATGTTACTAAAAATTCCACGAATGTTTGATCCATGGGGAGGATACAAAGATCATTGGATTGGGTGACATCCTTCTACTTGGGCGTTAGTTGCATTTGCATTAAGGTTAGTCTTTCAAAGAAAAAGAAAAGGTCTGTTCTTTCATGTGGATATGAGCAAGCATGTTAGAGATATGATTGCCATCAAAAAGTAGTTTTTCAAAATATTAATCTTTTTCCGTATATGATTGGGCTGCCAAGAAATGCTTGCAATACTTTTTGTGGTCAATGGTGGCCTATGGTTCTGTAAGTTTCACACTCCCACGCAACTTTTAATTGACACGAAAGAAGGCATTTATCTCGTGCATCCATCTTTTTTAAGCTATTGTATTAAAGCTATTATTATCTGTGAGGGATTAATTTGTCGAACTTTTGCCCAAATCAAGGACTTCTTATTACATATGTCGCCTTGAACCTTATGGACTGGACATGGCCAACCCGCACTTCTCTACATAGTGCCCTTCACACTTGGTAACTACCTATCTCTCCCTTGAGCCTAATGAGTTTATGGATTGAACTAACCCCATATATATATGTACCTCTTTATATATGTGTTCACAAAGCGCTGATAGCGCTTGGGTGGAAAAGAGGAGATCGAGCCGTGGAACCTATGGTCCAAAGGAGAGCCGAGAGTCATGTGCATATGCACCACCGAAGAACTATGTAAGTTCGCCCCACTAGGCCAAGAGATTCGCCATCTTCTTAATTAGGTAGCTATATCATGGCACAGCAGCAATTTTTTGTTTTTTCACTATATTCGTAGAACATACATATATCCTGATCAGTTGCATCCGTTTGCCTAAGTGAGTTTACATTGATGTTGCTGACCTGTTTGCTTTGGCAGGAAAATGTGAAGACGAAGCACCGACAGCTTCATTATGAATCGAAGCTGTACATGCTTCTGCAGGGAGGAAGTAAGTTTGTAACTAGAGCCTGCTAGCTTCTTCGTTTTGTTGGAATGTTATTTTCTTATTGCCTTCTATTGACTGTTATGATTGAGTTGACCTTTCATTTTTCTTGGCTAAAGTTGGTATTCCGCACTTGAAATGGTTTGGTGTGTAGGAGAGTACAATGTGATGGTGATCGATCTTCTTGGGCAAAGCCTTGAGGATCTATTCAACTATTGCGGTAGAAAATTCGTTAAAGACTGCCCTCATTCTTGCTGATCGATGGTGAGGAAACCGATGCTTTATTTAATATTTCCTCAATTCAATTTTCTAATGCATGATCATTGTAGAATCAAACTCGATATCTCGTGTCTTTCCTATATTGATTCATGACGTAACACCATTTGTTTGTAATTCAGATTAATCGAGTTGAGTACATGCATCACAAGGGATTTCTTCACCGTGATATCAAGCCTGATAATTTCCTTATGGGGCTTGGTAGGAAAGCCAATTAGGTTTGCGTTCCTACCTGGCTGTTACTTAACCACATCAATAGTCTTTTAGTTTTTCATAACTTTGTGTTCTTCATTGCTAAAAGATGTTCCAAAGAGTGATATGGCTTGGTTTTAAAATTAATGCTTTGATATCTCGATGAATTTAGTTAAATATAACATTGGTCCGTCAACAATAATTGAAGATAAACTTTGTTTTGTGGCAACTAAGCTCTATTAGTAGTGCATAGAGATAACTTGTGTTTTTAGAAAGAAACATGATTTGGTAAGCAAATTTTGAATCCAGCTAATTTTGAATATTGTTGAACTTGTCATGTATATATAAGGGTTAAGGGTATGGGGTAAAGGGTCTAGGTTTAGTAGGGTGGTAATTCTACCCGTGGGTTTCATACCTCACGAGTATGGGCATAGATAGTAAAATTTACCTCGTGGGTATGCTCGAACCCGAACCCGAAGTTTAGGCATAGGGCATAGGGCTTGGGGTCTTAGTAGGGGTGGCAATTCTATGGGCATGGATAGTAAAATTTACTTGTGGGTATGCTGAACCCGAACCCGAAACTTAGGCTTAGGGCTTAGGGTTTTATACCCGACGAGTATGGATATGTATAGTAAAATAGGGTTCGGGGTTAGGGTTAGGGTTCAAGTTAGGGTTTAGGGTTTAGGGTTTAGGTTTAGGGTTTAGGGTTTAGGGTTTAGGGTTTAGGGTTTAGGGTTTAGGGTTTAGGGCGGGTTTGTGTTTTGGGTTTTGGGTTAGTAGGTTAGGGGTTGTGGGAGGTTTAGGTTTAGGTTTAGGGTTTAGGTTAGGCCAGGGTTTAGGCCCAGGTTTAGGTTTAGGCCTAGGTTTAGGCCAGGTTTTAGGGTTTTGGGGTTTTGGGGTTTTGGGGTTTTGGGGTTTTGGGGTTTTGGGGTTTGGGGTTTGGGGTTTAGGGTCTAGGGTCTAGGGTCTAGGGTCTAGGTCAGGGTCTAGGGTCTAGGGTCTAGGGTCTAGGTCTAGGGTCTAGGGTCTAGGGTCTAGGTCTAGGGTCTAGGGTTTAGGTTTTAGGGTCGATCCTAGAACTAGGTTGTAGCCCTAGTATATTTGTACAGAGCCGCTTATTGATTTTTAGTTGCATCGATCGAATCGAATCCGAATCGATAATTAATATATATGGGATATATTAGTTAATAATTAGATAATATGTATTGGATCGTGGTAATTTTTGTTTTAGCTTCGTCAAGCAAGGCGTCGCAGCCCATGGGACCCGATCATAGCGTGGTCCTAGCACAAGCACGCGGCGCCGCGCCGCTCGCCATCGCCTACCTACGTGCCGCACCCGGACCGGACGGCGCACACTCTTTGTCCACGAGTGGCGGTGGCACCTTACGTCCCGTGGACACCGACACCCGCGCCGCGCCACCGCCGCCGCGTGGACGGCTCGCCGCCCACGGTCGAGCCCACTACAATGGCGACCTCGATGCCCGGGTCGACTACAATGGAGACCTCGATGCCCGGGTCGGCCTCCCGCAGTGGACGGCTACCTCTCGTCGCCGCCCGGTCACCGACGCCCCGCGGCGTAGGGTGCCTGTGGGAGAAGATGTTTCGGAAGGAGGAGGAGCCGATGTTGAACCCGAGGGCCACTCTCCCGACATGGGCGATGGAAGGCGCAGGTATTGCCTCGTTGATGCAGTGTGTTGCGTGACGATGAGTCCTCCGAGTGCGTGCTCAATCACCTTGTTTGGCCTCAAGTACAAGTGGGAGAAGGAGGGCTACGAACTACGGGTCGCCGCGCCTCAAGATCTTATCTACCCTAAACTCTAAAAAAGACCCACTCCTAAATTCTTATTGCAAGTTTAGTACCCTCGTTAACTACGTTTATTCCAACACCGTCGTTTCTCTAAACCCAATAATTACAAAGCATATACGTAGAACACAAGAGGCATATTGCGAAAAAAGAGCACAAAAAATTGAAAATTTTCACTTGCCAAAAGAAACAGAACATATCCAATCTAAAATAAATAAATGCTCAATGGTCGATGCAAGGATTAGCAAGAACCAACCGCCAAGAACAAAGAGAAGTTGTTTGCCTTCAACGCCGTACACTCGCGCATCCTCTTGCATCGATCCACCGCTCCGTCCCCAATGGCGCCGCATCCACCCATATCATCCACCCATATTATTGCAAGTTTCCCGGCCAGGCTTGAACGGCTCGTTTATTTGTGGAGTGACAAGCTTGTTAGTTTTTTTTGAATTGTTTGAATAATGCACCCATATGATAGTTCAACCCATCTCATGCATGCCATGAACTATTGAAACATGACCATGGTCACTGAATTGTGATCGCTCATTTAAGAAATCTGGAACCTCGTTATCTAATGATGTGACTAGCATGAATAGGGATGGCAACGGGTATGTACCCAACGGGTTCACCTACCCCGTACCCATACCCATTGGATTGAAATGTGCCCGCTCCATTACCCACACCCGCATGGGTGACGGTACTGCGTGGGTACCCATACCCGATGACGAGGGGATGTCGACGAGGGCGGGCGGCGCAGTGGCGGGTCGGCGCCGGGTATAGGCGCGCAGTGGCGGGGCCGACGGCGAGGGGTGGCGTGCGGGCGGGCAGCGGCGGAGCAAGGGCGGCGGGCGGGCGACGGGCCGGCTTGTGACGACTTGCGGCGACTCAGGAGGAAGATAGAGAGAGTGAGGTGAAGAGGAAAAAGGATGGTTTTTATACCTAGGGTTAGGATTTGTTGTTGGGCCTTGGGCTGCATATGTTTTTTACGAGGCCCATGGGTATTATTTACCCACGGGTTAACGGGTTCGGTGGGGAAAGAACATTCCAGATCCGCTTCACCCGATGGGTGAAGATTTTGTCCGATAAGAGACTCATGGGTACAATATTTGGAACATATTTGACCCCTAATAGAGTAAAAACCCATCGGATATCGGGTTATGGGTACCCATTGCCATCTCTAGGCATGAATTCCCCCAATTTCTAATGCTTTTACCGAATGTAACGTCGATTGAAATTCGGCTTTGTAGAAATTATGCAAAGCATGTGTCTTTTTGAACGGATTGAATCGAGGTTTGCCAAAACCGGGCATAGGAAGGACCAAAGGCACGATCGGAGGTGATGATGACTGTGAGCAAGCAGCCACACGTTCGGGGAAGAGCAGATCGAGTCTCCAAGGAAAACATGGGAATGTTGACTTGTAACATTATCAACCGTAATTTTGTTCGAAAGGCTACTACGTAAATATTTTCCTACCAAGTCATTGTTGGTTTACTACACCTCGGATCATTTGACAAGATTTAGTTGGACAAACTATTTATGATTGTGAGATGGGTTGCTAAACTGTTAGCATGCTGATTTCTTTTATATGATTCGCAAAGAGGAGAAGCACTGCTACTCGCTTGACACATACACGATGGCCAATAACGTGTTGTTACATTAAATCATGTTTGAAACCAAATGAAACGAAACGATATGTTTTTGTCTCTTTCATTGAAAATAGAAGAAAACACTCTATCATTGTAATGGTATAATTTTATCATTGTAAAGGTATAATTTGTATTTGCTTACGTCATCTAGTATCGTCCGGTATTTTTTGCGAGAATTTTACCCTTCTCTACGAATTTCATGTGTGATACTCATGAGATTTGTTCGTTTCAAACATGCCTTAGCAAATGGTTTTCTCAAGTGTTACATGAAAAAGTGTTCAACTAGTCTTTCTCGTCTTTAGTTGAAACCAATGAAACATAATTTTAAGTCGATGAGACTCCGAAACAACCTCGAGCAAGCCAACCCACCACAAATTTGGCGACCACAAATTTGGCGCCAACCCACTCCCACTTATCCCGCCAAAACCCACAAAAGAAAACCAAACCAAAGCCTTTTTTCGGAGTTCCCCGCTCCGACCCCCAAGGACCCATTTCAATCCTCTCTCCCCGTGTCTCCCGGTGATCCACGCAGCGGCGGCGCCACCGGCTCGACAAGTGCGGCCGTCCGGCCATTGGTCCCGCGATCGCCCTCCGAGCCCGCCGCCGGTGCCACATCCACCGACAACACTAACCCCAACCCCAAACCCACGCCTCCCGTTTCGCCCCTACCCGAGGCCGAGGTTCGAGACCGCACGCGCGGCGGCGGCGCAGGAGGGAGGATGGGAGTGGCGGCCACGCGCAGGGTAAGAAGAAGAAGAAGAAGGAGAGGGCGACGAGGCCCAAGCTCACGCCGAACTTGCCGCTCTCCGAGGACGGCCTTGGCTTCGTCCTCCGTTACTTCCCTAGGCCTTCAAACCCCGCGCCGCCCCAAGACCGGCGGAGGACCTAGTGTGGCGGGCCATACCTCACCCGCCCCGACGCCCCCAACCACCACCCCCCGCCCGCGCGCCAACCAAATTTCTAGGGTTCGGCCGAGCGCCCCATCTCTCCCCGCCGTTCCAGCGCCGCCTCTCCCCGCTCCTCTCTCTCCTCTCGCGCCACCCTCTCCCTCGTCCCCGGCTTTCTTCCACTTCCGCCTCCGCCGCTTCCACCGCTGCTGTCCTCCCCCTCCCTCTCCCCTTCCCCGGATCCCCTAAATCGCTATCCGATTGCTAACCCTCTTTGATTTTTTGGGCAGATGCGGGAGAGGAGGCGCGGGTGGATCGCGAGCCCGCCGATAGTGTGCGCGCACGGCGGCGACTCCACCGCCGTGTTCCCCAACTCCGTAGGGTGTGGGTGACGGCCACGTGAATCGCCATTCTTTGCGCTTGCTTACCGTGGAGGCTTTGAATTTGCTATTCTTTGCGCTTGCTTACCGTGGAGGCTTTTTGATCTTGGTGGGTGAATGTGGGTCTTGACTTGTTCTTGGTTTGATGGGGATCTCGTGCGCAGATTGACGCCTTCGGCGCTCCGACGCACGCGTCGATCGCGTGGAGGAGGACGTCTCGAGGTCCTCCGATGGCGCGCTCTTGTGCTTCACGATGTAATTGGACCGTTGCCCGGGTCGTTTGAGCACTAAATACTCGATGTGCTTGATTGTTGAATGCAATTCTTGATTGTTGCATATTTTCCAGCTCTAGTTTCCAATGTTTTAGGGTTTAGGGTAAAACATTGAATATTTTCTGGTAAAACATTGGAATATTTTCCAATGTTTTAGTTTCCAATATTTTCCAGCTCTAGTTTCCACTTCTTGAATATTTTCCGCCTCTAGTTTCCAATGTTTTAGGTTTAGGGTTCATGCGAAAGAATGCTTACTTGCTATCTAGCCTTATTTTTCAAAATTCTCTTTGGCATGGAATCGCTATTTGTTCAATCTAAAATACCTTAGTGACTTAACCATGTATCTTCCCTTAGTTTCGTGCAAGAATACCGAGGTATTCCTTTGCCTTATGGCTGTTGGTACCGTCCTCTCGTGCATCATATCGGTCCACATGGAGTGCTAGAGAAGCACTTTGTGAACAAGAGAAGCTCCTCAAGGTTCCGATCTGTTAATGCCATGATACTTAGCTTTCACCTATTCTACCTATAATGGAGGACCGACAAATGCACTAATTGTAAAGGATGGATGTGAAGTTTTACTAAATGTTGAGAATGGAGGTTCTAGTGGCATGATATATATCAATGTGGCATCGCCATAATGTTTGTAGTCGTTGCGTCGCTTCTTAGTAATGCTTTACAAGATGATGTCTTCCCGGTTGTGGAGCTACCGGTGGTAATTTTTGCGTCTGGTGGTGTTGAGGTGTGGTTTCATCCGACTTTACTTTCCTTTCGACTTAAAAAGTTTGTGCCGCTTAAACAAAAATAATATCGCTCCTCTTTGTCTTTATTAATAGTACAAGTTCGTTATTAAGTGACTAGGTAGGATAGTCTGTGGATACCGCAGTGAAACTAATATTGTTTTGCTGCCTTGTTCTCGCGAACCGCCTCTTAAGCAACCTCGCCGTTTTTCTTCCTTAAACTAATGTCGTTGTTTATATTTGCATATGCAGTGGTCTCGCAAACATGCCTAGTGGCTCTATTATCAAGTTATATTGAAGTCGCCGAGTTTATTTGAATCAAGAATTTGTTCTTAACTCACCGCTGAATTTTATTATTAATGACTCGAAAGTAATTGAATCTTCCAGTGGTTTAGAGTTGCTTCGAATCCCTTTTAAAGTGCCATTCTTTGGAGCCGTTTCATACCTTACTCTTGCAGCTTTCCCCATTTTGCATTGTATTTGTCGTTCTTTGGCTGTTCACCGCCATTTCACCTATGCCCGGATTGGGCAAGATATCCTTGTGGGTGCAACTAGCGTAGTATTTTAAATGCGTTCTAATGTAACCAATTGCTGCACACCTCAAGGTAATCTAGTCGCTTCTTGAATTTTGAATTTCTACATGGTGTTAAGCTTCATTGCAAGTTTCATTTTATTTTAGCGTTTGTTCTTCAAGTTATCTTTGTAACCGAGGCCATGAACAGTGGGTTCGCTTCTCCTCACTGAGCCTTCTTTTATGACATCTTATGGGTGTTTGTCTTGAAGAGATGGTTTCATGAGAGAGTGATGATTGTGGTAAGTTTTTTGAAAGTTTATTCTAGACTTTTGGTAGTTGGTGACCTCATTGCCTAGGCTAGCAGGTTATGCCGGTGTGCTTCTCATAGGTAGCTCGTGGTGACAAGACCGATGAAGACGGCGTCCCCATGTTACTAAAAATTCCACGAATGTTTGATCCATGGGGAGGATACAAAGATCATTGGATTGGGTGACATCCTTCTACTTGGGCCGTTAGTTGCATTTGCATTAAGGTTAGTCTTTCAAAGAAAAAGAAAAGGTCTGTTCTTTCATGTGGATATGAGCAAGCATGTTAGAGATATGATTGCCATCAAAAAGTAGTTTTTCAAAATATTAATCTTTTTCCGTATATGATTGGGCTGCCAAGAAATGCTTGCAATACTTTTTGTGGTCAATGGTGGCCTATGGTTCGTAAGTTTCATACCGCCCACGCAACTTTTAATTGACACGAAAGAAGGCATTTATCTCGTGCATCCATCTTTTTTAAGCTATTGTATTAAAGCTATTATTATCGTGAGGGATTAATTTGTCTGAACTTTTGCCCAAATCAAGGACTTCTTATTACATATGTCGCCTTGAACCTTATGGACTGACATGGCCAACCCGCACTTCTCTACATAGTGCCCTTCACACTTGGTAACTACCTATCTCTCCCTTGGAGCCTAATGAGTTTATGGATTGAACTAACCCCATATATATATGTACCTCTTTATATATGTGTCTGTCAGGTGCGCTGATAGCGCTTGGGTGGAAAAGAGGAGATCGAGCCGTGGAACCTATGGTCCAAAGGAGAGCCAGAGAGTCATGTGCATATGCAAATTTCACCGAAGAACTATGTAAGTTCGCCCCCACTAGGCCAGTAGATTCGTCATCTTCTTAATTAGGTAGCTATATCATGGCACAGCAGCAATTTTTTGTTTTTTCACTATATTCGTAGAACATACATATATCCCGATCGCTGCATCCGTTTGCCTAAGTGAGTTTACATTGATGTTGCCGACTCGTTTGCTTTGCGTAGAAAATGTGAAGACGAAGCACCGACAGCTTCATTATGAATCGAAGCTGTACATGCTTCTGCAGGGAGGAAGTAAGTTTGTAACTAGAGCCTGCTAGCTTCTTCGTTTTGTTGGAATGTTATTTTCTTATTGCCTTCTATTGACTGTTATGATTGAGTTGACCTTTCATTTTTCTTGGCTAAAGTTGGTATTCCGCACTTGAAATGGTTTGGTGTGTAGGAGAGTACAATGTGATGGTGATCGATCTTCTTGGGCAAAGCCTTGAGGATCTATTCAACTATTGCGTAGAAAATTCTGGTTAAAGACTGTCCTCATTCTTGCCGATCGATGGTGAGAAACCGATGCTTTATTTAATATTTCCTCAATTCAATTTTCTAATCTGTTGATCATTGTAGAATCAAACTGATATCTGTGTCTTTCCTATATTGATTCATGACGTAACACCATTTGTTTGTAATTCGATTAATCGAGTTGAGTACATGCATCACAAGGGATTTCTTCACCGTGATATCAAGCCCGATAATTTTCTTATGGGGCTTGGTAGGAAAGCCAATTAGGTTTGCGTTCCTATCCGGTCATACTTAACCACATCAATAGTCTTTTAGTTTTTCATAACTTTGTGTTCTTCATTGCTAAAAGATGTTCCACCAGAGTGATATGGCTTGGTTTTAAAATTAATGCTTTGATATCTGATGAATTTAGTTAAATATAACATTGGTCTGTCAACAATAATTGAAGATAAACTTTGTTTTGTGGCAACTAAGCTCTATTAGTAGTGCATAGAGATAACTTGTGTTTTTAGAAAGAAACATGATTTGGTAAGCAAATTTTGAATCCAGCTAATTTTGAATATTGTTGAACTTGTCATGTATATATAAGGGTTAAGGGTATGGGGTAAAGGGTCTAGGGTTTAGTAGGGTGGTAATTCTACCCGTGGGTTTCATACCTCACGAGTATGGGCATAGATAGTAAAATTTACCCGTGGTATGCTCGAACCCGAACCCGAAGTTTAGGGCATAGGGCATGTGGCTTGGGGTCTTAGTGGGGTGGCAATTCTATGGGCATGGATAGTAAAATTTACTTGTGGGTATGCCTCGAACCCGAACCCGAAACTTAGGGCTTAGGGCTTAGGTTTTATACCCGACGAGTATGGATATGTATA